>CM031236.1:408240517-409550002 GCA_018340775.1 Taxus wallichiana var. yunnanensis | reverse complement strand
TACTTACTACTTTTTGATGAGGATATAGGTCCGAGGAATGCAGTGACAAAGGAAAAGCTCTGGTGGGATGATCCGACAATCGAAAGTGAGCTGATGAAGCTATCTTCTGACTCTCCCAATGCTTGGATGAGTGTGACCATGATCTCGTTGATCAGTTACAGTCTTGTCCTCTATGCTTCTCTCTGCAAACTCTTTTCTCCTTCTCACTTGTCTCTTTTTCACAAATGAATCCGAATCCTTGCATTTTGGTTGGGGTCGGTCATTTACAAGGAACCGATGGTGGTTGCATAACCGATGGTGGTCAAGTAGGGACTAGCGTCGGTCAAGTCAAAGTTGGCTATTTTTACCAAAAATAGCCAACTTTCCCTCCTTTTCTCCCGAGGGGTCAGTTGTGGGCCTGGTCAAGTCATTAGTAGGCTCATTTTGATGCGGTGAGGGTGATGAGTCATGGGTGTGGGTCTGGACCAAGTCATAGGTCTTAATTAGGTTAGTTTAGGGTTAGGGCTAGGTCATAAGTGAGGTGGCAAGGTTAGAGATGTGGATTTATTAATTATAATGTAATTAATAAATAATTTAGTGTGTAAGGTTTTAGGTGGTGAGGTAGGGTTAGGTTGCGGGATGAGATACGAGGCACGAGGGGAGTCGTAAGACCCAAATTTGGTGTCTACATGAGCAACAAAAACATGTTTTGTGATGCATATGTCCATCCTTGCTCATTTTTTTGTTGTTTTTCTTCTTTCCTCTCTTCATTGCAGGTATTTTTGCATGTTTGAATGTTCATTGTAGGTTTGGAGATGTGTTCATGGAGTTTTGGAACATTTTCTATATGAAATCTATCCTTGGACCTATAATGCAGATTGTCCATCCTTTCCATTGCTCACCTCTTCTTGTTCCATGGTAGTTTTGATAGATGTTCAGCATTTTCTTTCTCTGGTGTATCACCGTTTTAGTGTAGGCTCTATTTTTCCCTCTTTTCTCTCTCTCTCTATCTCCTTGGCATAGTTAGATTAGGATTAGATTAGCTTTCCTGCACTGGAATAGCTTGTGGTAGGTAGTTTAGGATGGTGAACCAACCTTCTCTCGGAGAGCTTTCCCCATTTACAAAGGTCCCACACTTCCGGAGAGATCAATGTTGTGCATTCACACCAAAAGACATTGCCTTAGAAAAGAAAATCCACAAGTCATTTTGTGGGTGCTGTGAATTTGCACTAACAGCTTTCCTTTCTCAACTCGGATGCAAATGTTTTCTCTACGATACTTACATGATCTATCCAAAATTATTTTAAACAACCAAATCCACCATGCTTGTTCTAGTTATAGTGACCTCTTCTTCATCACCCTCACCTAAACCTAAACCTTTATCATCAAGTGAACTTTTCCCAATGCCTAAAATATTACCTACACCTATATATTCCTCCACATAAAGACCCATTGCCACATTTGGCATCATACCGACATCAAGTCTAGTCCATCCTCTTATAAAACTAGATTTATCCATGTCCTCACAAGCCATCACAAAGACTATTCTCTAAACTAAGAGTAAAACCCAACCTCTTAGGCCGTACACACCAGCTTTCACCCACTACCCCTCTATCACCTTCACCACTTTCATCTATCCTAGGTCCCCACACATTAGCCTTGGTCAAGTAACCTCCTACCCATGGTTAAATAAAAACACAACATCCCACCTCCTCATCATGACCCTGCTTTCACCCAAATTACCTACACAACTTACACCTTTGCCATCACCTACATCCTTCTTACCTCTTATACCTACACCACTTCCAGTATCCTCATCATTACCTATGATATTTCCTTCTCTTCAACCAAGACCCTCTACATCGCCTCCTACTACAACCTTCACCACACCTCCATTATTGCTTTGGGTAAATTGTCCCATTTTGCCATCTACTTTGCCTTCTTCATCATGCCCTTCTTTTGCACCTTTACCTAAGAAGATGCAACCTAAGCCCAAGAACCCAATACCCTCTAAAGAGGTAGTTAAACCTATACCACCCTCAACAACTAGTTCACCTGCTACACATTTACCCAAGAAGGTGTAATCCAAACCTAAAACCGCACCATCTACCAAATAGGTGGTAAAAATGACTCAACCTCTAATTCCACCTTCGGTGGCACCTCTCCCACAAAATTCTACTACACCTCCATCCAAACCCACACTTACTTCACATTGTGATCCAAAGGAGTGGTCTTATGCTAACATCCTAGCTAAGCTTTTGGAAACCTCTGTCATGAAATTTCCACCACTTAGACCTTATGACCCACTCAAACCTAAACCGAGAAGGGTTTGACGATACCAAATTTGTTCTTACCATCGTCTGCTAGGGCATGATGTGGAAAATTGTAAGGCTCTTAAGACTATTCTTCTCTAACTATGTCCTCCCGAATAAATATTTGATGATGATGATATTTTAGATGAGGAACCTATTACACCTACACCTATAACCACACATCCCCATCCTATACCTATGCGGTGACCTCCATCTCCCTCTCTACAACCCTTTTATCATCCTTGAACATTTGAGATCAATATGGTCTGCATAAGAGAGCTATTCAAACCTCCACCAAAATGCTAATGTGTTGCATTGTTTTCAAAAACTAGTATATGCCCTCACCATATTTTTTCCCATCATGTCGCTACACCTATCACAACTCACTTTCTCCTTTACCAAAAATTCATATGGTTCAAATTGCCACTCAAGCCTAGAAGGAAAAAGGAAAGGAGAAAAAAACCAGCTCATCCCACTCTTTTTATCCAATATTGCATCTGTACCTACACAAAAATCACCATCCATGGACCCACATACCCTATTTCTGATGGGGTTTCCTATCATATAATGCTTAAATAGTTTTACCAGTTTCCTCTCAAAATTTCTTTGTACAACCTTTTCTAGACCTCTTAATCTCATCAACAGGACCTCATTAAGGTTCTACAATATATTGAGGTTTTCCCTAATGACCCTACTCCAGTTGAATCCATTATCACTCCTCACCATGTCTCCACTCTCACCACTTCACCGCCTTCCTCTGCTCCCATTACCACTCATCAAGTAATCTTGCTCTCGCTTTTTGACAACGAGATTATACCTATCTAATAAGATGATCCTGATCATGTCATATTTATTGTCATCTACATTAATAATATATTTTCTCGACGCATTATGATCAATGGTAGTGCCATTATCAACATCATTTCCTCCCATACGTACAACAAAATGCACATCCCTACCAATTTCATGCATAATAACCTAGTTATGGTGCATTCATTCAATGATGTCATGACTTCTACCCTTTGCACCATCATTCTCCACATTTATGTAGGCCCCCATACCATTCCCAAATTATTCTATGTCTTAGAGGGGGAATTCCAGTATAACATGTTGTTTGGCCGACCTTGGATCTATGTCATGGGTTGTGTTCCTTTAACCGTACACCACTGTTTAAAATTTTAACATGAAGGACATGACTATACCATTCCATCTGACCCTTCACCATTCAAGCCCTGTAACATGTTATATTGACCCAATGATGTCCTTATACCACTTAAGGAATATACCATCTCTACCACTTCTTCTTCAGCCACTACGTCATCCACCAATGTTACTGCTACCTCTTCCACAACTAAATCTTCTATTCCCACTATTTATGAAGCTTTTGTAGTTGACCCATCAGCCAACCCATCTACTTCTCAACCAACTAATGCTTCTTCTTCCCAATTTTCCAATAATTCATCCATTCCCGCTACCCACATATCAACTACTAATCCCTTAGAAGGTGTTTTTCAATGCCTCACTCTGGGGAGTACCACCTTTATAATATTGACACATTCCTTACTCCTCAAGAGTATGGTAAAATTCACCAACATCCCCGCTATGATCACCGCATAGGAGAGGTTTTCCCCTATGGTCCTCCCCACCTTCGCACCAACTTAATATATGGGGGACTTGATGCTTCTACCTACTCACCCAAGCCACCTTCCCAAACTCAACCATTTTCATCTGACCTTCAATCTCTCACCAACTGTCACTTCACCCACACCTTCCTCCATCACTATGCTTGGAAAGGATTTGGATTTGGTTTCTATGAACAAGGCCACCATATTTTCATTCCTTACACCACTCGTAAGCATAAAGACTGCAATGGTATTGGATTTTCCAAACCATCTCCCAAGAAGGCCTGAGTCAAACTCATTGAGGATAATAAACATTCCCCACCCTATTCACCAACTTCACCACCTTCACCTACAGAGTCTATGGATCCATAATCCATTCCTCCTAACTTTTTTCTTAAATACCATTTCCTGGGACCTCTCACTTATCAACATAATGGTGACACTCCCTCTTCTTTTCACTTCATTTATCCCAACATAATAGATGACAATGCACCTTCTATTAATGTTATTCAATATTAGGATGATGATTATATTCTCGCCTACTTTGGTGCGAATATTCTTATATTCACTAGTCATTAACTTCTGATACGTAAACCATGTTGAATGAATCAACCATAGAAATCAACATTCACACTCAGGATGACCCGCACATTCTAAAAAATAGCCAATCTTCAAATGCTTGCTAGAAAAGGAAGCTTTCACTTCTTTCCTTTTGGATCATAGCAACACTTTTTAATGGTCCTACACTGATATGCACAGTATTGACCCAAACATTGTGGTTCACAATATCATAACCAATCTTGATACCAAACCTGTGAAATGGAATCTGTGAAAAACACATCCATGCATTTCCCTTCTTGTCAAAGAGGAACTCCAACGCCTTCTTTTAGTTTCCTTCATCCTGCCCATTGATTATCCTCAATGGATCTCTAACATCGTTCCTATCACAAAAGTGACAGGGGGACTCCGCATTTGCATGGATTTCTACGACCTTAATTTAGCTTTCCCCAAAGATGAATTTCCTCTACCTAGTATTGACCAACTAGTTAATCTCACCACCGGCCATGAGATTCTATCACTCATGGATGGTTTCTTAGGTTATAACAAAATATTACTCACCCCGGAAGATCAACACAAAACTGCCTTCATCACTCCTTGAGGGACCTTTTGCTATTGTGTCATGCCCTTTGGCCTTATAAATGCTGGTGTTACATACCAGCGGGCTATGAATTATATATTTCATGACATATGCATTGCATATTTGAATATTCTTTCCAAATCCAAACATCGGGCCAAACACCTTATAGTCCTTAAGTTTATCTTTGATCATCTCATCAAATACTGTGTTCTCCTTCAACCTAAGAAGTGTGTCTTCATTTTTCTCTTGAAAGCTCCTTGGTTTTATCATTTCTTTGCATGGCATTGAAGTTGATCCTGCTAAAATCAAGGTTATTATCGAAATTCCTCCACCTAAAAACTTTTGCCAGCTTCATAGTTTGCAAGGCAAGTTGAAATTTATTCATCACTTTATTTCTTAGCTTTCCAACCGCTGTCCATCCATTTCATCATCTTCTCAAAAATGACATCTCCTTCAAATGGGATGATGAATGCCACAAATCCTTTGATGCCTTACAAAAATACCTCCTCTAACCACCTATTCTCATTCCCCGTAAGGATTACCAACCATTTTACCTTTATATTTCTATTACTGATCATTCCTTGGTGTCATGTTTGCTCATCATGATGAGAAACACAGGAACAATCAATTTATTATATAAGCCATATGCTTTTAGACTACAAAACTAGATATACTCATGCCAAAAAAATCTTCTTAGCCTTAGTTTTTTTGACACTAAACTTCACCATTACCTACTCAACCACAAAACCTTTGTTGTCACCAATAATAACCCCTTACATTACATGTACGCTAAGCCTTACCAACATAAATGTGTTACACATTGGCTCATGCTTCTTATAGACCTAGATCTCGAATTCATCCATCAAAAATTTGTCAAAGGAAAAATAATTACTGACCAACTCACAGACGCACCTCTCTCTCGGAAACTAATCCTCTAACTTTGATTTCCCTGATGAATCCATTACTACCCTCTCCTTAGAAGATACCATTTACTAGATGACCTTATTCTTCGATGGTTCCAAATGTTAGTGTGGGAGTAGTGCCAGAGTTATCCTCATTCCTCGTGATGGTGATAATATACCATTATCTTTCAAACTAGATTTTGATTATACTAACAATATCACTGAATATGAAGCACTTGTGTTAGGTCTTCAAACCACCATAGCCTTAGACATTAAATTAATTAATATATTTAGTGACTCTCAACTGGTTGTGAACCAAGTTAATGGTATATACCAGTTTCGTAATGAGATACTTCAAAAGTATAAGCATCATGTTGACATAATTTTAAATACCTTTGACCGTTATGAAATTTAAACCACCCTACATTCCACTAATAAATTTTCAGATACCATGGTTTATCTTGCTTCTCAAATCCCCACTTTGCCCTCTGACTCAAAAATATTTGTCATAGTACAAAGGTTGCAATCACCTTATTATCTATTCTGAGACATTAACCTTATAGGACACATTGAAATTGACCCACATGACCTTTGGTATAAGAAGTTTGCTGACATCCTTTCCCTTTCAATTCTTCCTCCAGATCTTACTCGTAATGGACAACGAGCCTTTACCAAAAGTGTCTCTTGATATGTCATCATGGGTGGTCTTCTCTAGAAATGTGGTTTTGAAACTATCCTCTTATGATGCCTTACGAGTTTTGAAATTACATACACCATCAAGGAAGTTCACGAAAAGATTCGTGGGGTCACTTGATGGCTTAGTTGTCGCTAAGCACATCCTTTGCCTAGGATATTACTATTCAACCCTAAATCATGATTTTGTGACTATGTCAAGCGTTGTGTAAAATGTCAAGAAACATGCTAATATTCATCACACCCCTAATCACACCTTATAAGAAACACGAGACATTTGGCCTTTCTCTTAATGGGTTTTGGATCTTGTAGGAGATATAAACCCTCATTCTTACTAACATCATCAACAAATTATTACCACTATCGAGTATTACACTAAATGGGTGGAATTTATACCTCTTTTTTTTAAAAGATGAGAAAATTTTGAATTCATTAATCATCACATCATTTGTCACTTTGGTGTTCCTTACCACCTCATCACTGATAACGGAAAAAAATTCAAAAACAAAACCCTATGGAAACTCTATGATGCCTTTGGCATTCAACTCAGATTTTCTTCACCTTATTATCCTCAAACAAATGGCCAAGTTGAATCAACCAAAAAAACATTAAACAAAATTCTTATGAAAGTGGTTGACGATACTGGTGAGGATTGACACATGCACATTCCTTTTTCCTTATGGTTTTATCATACTAGTATTTGTACATCAACCGCTTGCCACACCTTTTTCTTTGGTCTATGGTGCAGAGGCTTTATTTCCTCTCGAAGTCCAAATTCCATTGCTTCATATCTCACTCAAATATATGCTCAACGATGATGATTTTCACCAAGACCATTTGGCACAACTCAATTTATTAGATGAACATCGTTTAAATGCTCTCGATCACCTTCAAATCTACCAAAACGTATCAAATGTGCCTATCATAAAAATTTCCAAGAATGAACCTTTCAAGTTGGTGATCTTGTTACGAAGGAATATCAATATGTAACGAAAGTGAAAAAAAGTAAACGGGAAAGTTTTCTCCTAATTGATTCGACCCTATATTGTTACTCATGCATATGGATCAAGTGTTTATCATTTGTATTCCTCGAAGGTAAATCCAAACCCAAGCCCCTCAATTCCTTGCATCTTCGACCATTCTATTGTTGAATCAAGTCCTAGATAATATTTTTTTCTATTAAACGCTTTTCCCTTGAGCACCATTCACCTTTTACTTACCTATTTTAAGGATCAATGACTAAAAAATCATGTGGTTACCCATCACCTTTCAGCCTTATCTTCAATATGAGTACCATGGCTCTACTCATGGCATGATTCTCATGGATAATTTTCATCCTTTTTAAGATGGAATCTCATGGTCATTCTTCACTCAAAACCTCTCGTTCATATCTACCCCTATGTGTTATGGTTTTGTCTTCATAAAAAAAGCCTATACTTCTCTATGGTCTTATCCATGACCTAAAAGTCCACAAAAAATTCAAAATTAATATACGATATTTTCAAATTCAAACTCCTTGAGTCAAACTTCTAGAAAAAATATGACTCCCTCAAAAATTACATCTAATCTTTCTATCTTTCTATTATAAATATATTGATTCCTCGAAGGAAAGCTATACAAATCTAGTCATACTATACATAGTCTATCACAAAAAGAAGACTATTCCTACAAAAATAAAATAAAATTATTCTGAAGCTTCATGCATTGATCATCTTCACAAAGACCTCAAGGACATATTTTATTCATCCCACATAGAATTCCCATATCGATTGTTACTCTGTAAAACAAAAGAAAAAAGAAAAAGATAAAATTTTCATTGTTGACTTGCCTATTTTGATCTTGGGTATCTTGCCAAAGAGGCATAATGTCTCACCCTAGGTTACTCTAAAAACCTCTTTCACCTCACCACCTTTCCTTTCTAATTTTCTACCTACTTAAGGGACATGCCATACATGTGACCTTTTTCACCCTTATAACAATCAATCATACAATGCCTTTAGGGTTTTATGTTCATAAACCAATATTTGGTATGGTAAAATTGTAAATTTTCTTATCGCTTAGGAAACTCTTTTCATGTCTCCTCTTACCATTCAACTCTTTTCTTACTTATTGATCCTCCTACACAGGACCAAACCTTCGACACCTACATTCTGGGAATTCCTCTCCCACCAAACTCACCCATGCCTATTCAACCTAAAATCACCAATGCATATTCAACGTAAACTTAACCATGCTTGAAATGACCTAGAATCAACCATGCCTAAAATGACCTAGACTCAACCATGCCTGAAATGACCTAGACTCAATCATGCCTAAAACCTACTGACCCATTGATCTATCCTCATACTATTCTTCCCTAGCTTATGGGAGAACTACATCAGCCTGAGGCCCCTTTTCACCGAGCAATGGGGAAGAATGAAAACTAATCGGAATGTTATTATGATTTTTAGGTAGCACTCTGAGGGCATGGGGCCCTTGTAGGTTAGCTCAACCACTCTTTCCCCTAACCAATTTTCCCCTTTTATATTCACATTCTACCTTAGTTAGTTTCCATTTTACACAAAATTTAAAAATTAAAAATCATAATAACATACATACTTACCATTTTATAACATCAACCATATCATACATTAATCATTTAACATTTTAATGATATCAAATATTTAGAAATTTACACCACAACATACATATACATCATGATTTATTTTCCATATTACATATAACTTGGAAATTAAATCAAATGCAAAAACACAACTCAACCATGCCTATATGACCTTGACTCCACCATGCCTAACTCACATGAACTTAGCCATGCCTAAATGACCTAGACTCCACCATGCCTACATGACCTTGACTCAATCATGCCTAATTCAACTAGTTTCCATAATACACAATAACAATGGAAATTAAAAATGAGTACATCATCCATCCAGTCAATATCATCAAACTATATAATGGGAGTGTTTGTGTATCAATACATATATACAAAAATATAAATAAATATTAGTATCTCAAAACCTCTCATGTACAATCTCACATCTTTAGCACATAGGCCAGGATATATATATCAAAAATCAAATTAATGGTACACTATCCCATCCAGTGACCAATCACCCCACCTGATGCCCTCCTCTCCAGTCTCATCTATCTCCTCATCTTTGACCTCTTCTAGGCCCTTCGTCTTTGAGAGCTAATAACCTCACCATGGCCCTATCTCTAGGGTTGATAACCCCCTGTGCTACCATAACTGTGAGTCTTGGATCTAGTCCACTCACTATGATGTCTATTGGGCTCAGTACTCAGCATATGAAGGCACATCAATCCTTGTGGTGGCTAGATGGTACTAATAATAGCAAGAATCATTCAGGATATCCTCGAAGCTCACCATAGATATGGTCCTGGGGTGCCATCGGTCTCACTTTACCTCACCCCTGTGAACTCTTCTTGACCAAGAGTGTACCATGTCCATCTAGGTGCATGTTCTATAGGACCCTATCCCTCATGTGCTCTCGTGTTGGTACTTGTGCCGCTACCTAAAGAATTTTTTTCCCAAATCATACCTAAAACCATCACTCATACCTACCCCTCACCTAGTTTCCCATACTTATCCCTTTAACCCCTAAAAACTTACTATATCCATTTTTCATACTTAGTCAATTCCCCTAGACCATTTCACCTACATACCTAAAACAAACCTACAATATGGGGCCTTACACTCTTCCACCTATACTAACCTTCGTCATACCCCTACCTTTCTGTTTAACTTTCCCAACTACCTTTGTATACCCTAGGTACACTTTTTATAGTCACAAAAATCGGTTTCTTGACCAATGCCGCCTAAAACTTTGACTCGGTTTCGGTCCACACCTTTACCCGACCGATGCTAGTCAAAGCCAACTAACATCGATATAACCCCGACCAACTTCGATTATTGTTTCCCAAAAATGAAACCCCTATTAACAAAAATTTCCCAAAAGCAACCAAAACACCTACCCCAACCCACCCAAACCTATCCTACCTTCATTACCAACCCTATTTAAGCTACATTTGACCTTCCCACCCCCCGTTTCATTCATTTTAACCACATTTTCAAAATTAAATTTCTACCCAAATTTCACACACAATAAACAAAACAATTTCAATCTTTTCAACTAAACTAAAGGATTTGGATTATCTCCTACCTCTACTCAACAACCATGTCTAGTCATTGTGTCGGTGGTCCACCCGCTCCCTCTCCCACCTCTGTCATGCCACAAATCAACTCCTCACCTTGCCACCAATCAAATAGCTCCAATCGATCTCGTGGACCCACCTACCGAATGCCAATCATGTACTAGTCACTCACCAACTTAGCTCAAACACCTCATACCATCGCTTTCCACTCTTACTCTTCTTCTCTGTCATTTTCTAAAAGTAGAAAGGTTCAAATGAATTTGTAAAAAGTGGATTTTTCCTTTTTTAGCCCCAAATCTACATAATCAACGTCGGTCATGTCGTGCCTCTAGAAAACCGCGTTTCCGTTAAGCTCTAATCAACATCGGTCACTTGATATACCCATTTGACCTACCCTATGCCCATTTAGCCTGAAAAAATGTTGCTCATATAACTATTACCCTTACCAACACCTTTTACACCTTGTCCACAAGCCTAAATTACTTGTACATTTCCTTAATTGTGTTTAGGGACATGTTATTTACCTATAACTCGGCCCTACCTATTCCATAACCCACATACCCTGACCTAAACAACATTTTATGACATTTGAATTTGTGTACTCACTATACCTTGCGATGTTGTTACCCATGTTGTTTAGCCTAATGACCTTACCTTGCCTAATGACATGATGTTTATCCCGACCATACCTCTGGTGCCATAGAACAAAACCTATTACCCGTTCCTACACCTGACCTCATTGTGCTTCATGAACATATCCTATACCTTGGATACATGAATCAATTCAACCTCGTTTGGATAAACCTATCGACCTTTGACAATGTAGAGTTTGCAAGCTCTTCCACCTGGTACCATATTACAATCTAAACATATGTATTCATTCGATTGCCATTACCCATTACCCGACCCAACCTTTACCCATTACCCGCAATGACCATACCCTTACCTACCAGCCCTCACTTTCCTCAATAACCTATTTATCAAACCACTCCCCGACTACGTTTCCTACCTCATTGGTTCATGGTTTGAGGGGGAGAACCTTCATCCCTACTTGGGGAAACCCCACTCTCACCTATATTTGGGGAAACCAATTATGTTTTTGTCAACATTTCTTACCAAATACAAGCTACACAAAAAAGGGGAAAATGTAGACACCAAATTTGGGTCACACTCCCCTTGGTCCCCTTCAATCAATTAATGTAATATATTTAATTAATCATGACACCATCACCCCATTATTAATTATTCATCTTCACATTATTAATTAATTTAATTAATTTTTCACCCTCACACCTCCACCTCACCTAGACACCTCACCCTAGACCCATTCTAGGGGCATTTAACTCACAATGACCAAGTCATCACTCCTAGTGCTGAGTCACCACTTGACCTAACTAACTAAGACTTCTTCCTAAACCTAATGGACCTTTTCTAAGTTCTTCCTTCCTTTTCTCTCATGTGAAATCCACTTTCCTAAGTGGACTCAATGAGAAAGCACGCCAAATTTGGGAAGATCTACCTATTTTTGGTAAACCTATACTTTCCCACCTTAACCGATGCCAGTTATTCCTCGATTGACACCGTCACCTAACCGTCATCGATTACTTTATATACAACTTTGCAACCTTTTACCTGGGTTGGTGATTTTCAGTTTTGGGAGAACTATTGCATTCAAGCATGAATCCAAGCCTCTTAGCATCCAGACAATGCAAAAATACTCAACCATAGGCCCAAGCAAGCATCTGACTCTCATCCAAGGTATTAGAATATTCACGGGGACACTCTAGGAGTATTTCCATGGCACTGAACATAGAGGTTCTTCATGGATCAACTACCATCCTCCTTCACCTATCGGATCTGCAAATGCAAGTAAGTATACATGATTTTAATCATTTATGCTTGCTTAAAGGTTAGATCCATTACTTCCTTCATTATATTTTACTTCTCTCTATATTCCTTTATCTCCACCTTCTCACCAATCCATCAACCCAACCACCTACACACTTTTGGCTCTCCATACCTACCCTCTACACATTCCTGAGTCTTCCTGGTAATATTACGAACCCAACCACTCTCCCTCCATTCTTTGTGCAATCACAGAGAAGTTCAAAAATAATTTTATTTAATTACTACCAAATTTCCCCTACCAACATCAGTCACCTTAACCATCATCAGTCTCACCTTAAACATCATTTGTCTCACTTTAACCATTGTCGGTCTCACATCTCTATCGACATCGGTTACTATGTATTTTTCTAAACCTCCACCAAACAACCCATAAATCCACAAAATTCCATCCAGACCTTACAAGATATTCGAGTGACCTTACCAAACACCTATGTGACCTTCCCCAACCAGAAACATACCTTTCCTAATGCTAGATTATTTTGTATTTCAATATTCTATTTAATCTAGTGTGTTGATAACATTTTGAGATACCTAAATCAAAGTGTTAGCAATATGACCTTTATTTTTGTATTTACTTTCATTAATTTAAAATAGTGGATTGAAAACCATCTAGGAAGTATCAAACTTCCCAGAACTAGAATCACTAGGTAGTCCACTGTCATTTACTATTTAATATCATTTACTGGTCTTGTTTTGTTTCTTATATAGGTTGTTCATCCTAGCCAAAGGGAAGCTCTCCCATTCAGTCTAATCAAATTCTAAAGCGCGCATACCATCTACATAATCACATGTATTACTCCTTGACTATTACCTTATCTATTTTATTGCATTACTTTGAGGTGAAATAATTCCATCTACTTCCAAGCCCCCCTACTTTTGTTAATGTTATGGTACTTTATTGGGGGCCTACCCAAACATTGGGAATCAATCCACCTACTTTACTTTCTCATGAGAAAACTCCATTACTTGTGCCCTCCATTTACATGCATGCTTTTAATGAATGAATCTTATTGGGAACACATTCCATTTGATCCTAATTTCTCTGATACTATATGTACACATGATGGACTGACTCGCTAGGATTTACAATAGACAAAATATTTCTGCCACCTCATGATCCTCATCTTTACCATGGATTTATTTGCATTACTGCAACTTATGGTCTTCACGTCGGTTATCTCACAAAGATTTATTACACGAGCTCCTCACACTTCTCCACTTACACTCAGACAATCTTGGCTTGATTATATTAGCGGTACATTAGATCCAAATCATATTGACATTTCATTCCCCATGCCCTTGGTCACATTTTCATTTTGCAATGACTCATTTATCGACTAGTCATAAAACCTCACTTGTTTTTATACACATGTATGTCCATTAACACCTTTCATTGATGAGGAATTTGCAATGGACATGTATAATTTACACCTCAATGGCCCTTTACTTGATCAACCCGATACAATTGCTTACCAAGTTTCGATGATTCTCCATTAGGTTTTGACCATGACAATGATGACCTCTTAGATGATGTTACTTGATCACTCTCGTCATTACACAATTTGGAGGAATAATACTTATTCTCCCCCCTTTTACCTAACATCGTTAATTGTGTCATAGTCTTGTAAATTCACACACATCACATGCATCTTGATTCATTTGTATCATCATTACCCAATGATGTACTCTCGTGATACAGTTCACACTTGATTGTTGAGGGAATACTATGCACATTAACCTTACACACTACACTAAACTATACTCTACACTATATTTCAGATATTACACCTTACACACTACACACGTTGCATGTCGCACACTCATCTCTTCCTACATAGAATCTACTCTACGTATTCATGACATATATTTCTATCATTTACTTCTACACGTTGTAGTGATTACCCTATGACACACTCTAGTTCCATGGTACATAATCAACTACTGAGGGTATACATCTAAAATATACCTCGCCTCACTCACGCGTTCACTCAATCATTCACTTGATACACTCTACTTTTTATTGATCACGTATTTTTAGCGTACACATTCAAACCATTTCTCGATGATGCACTCCTTTTCTATGATTCATTATTGACTATTGAGGGGGCATGTATAAATGAACCTCATTCTCATGAATGCACATCCACTTGGGTGGCACGCATATTCTATCACAAACTCACACTACACTCTATTCCATCTCACTCATCCACAACTTATTACATATCTTGAGTCGCATTTACTCTTTATTTTTTATGCTTATATGTACACTCTTTATACATGCTAGAAAAATATTTTATATGTCATTATATTTTCCAGACACACATGTGTGTTCACTTGATTTCTAGTTATGATTGTAGATTCTATATATCGATACATGCAAAGCACGGATGTTGGGCACAGTACCTCTTACCAGTCACACATTAGATCCTAGGGGCATCCACTTTTGTACACATCAAAGGTTCTATTGTTTAATTTTTCATAGCACAATATTGTTTCATTTTTAATAACACACTATTGTATCAAATTATACACACTTTGACATACTTTTTATATTTCTAACATGCTAACGGGTGTTTCATTTGCAACATTTGTCTTGTAGGTCTACTTTCTTCCATGATTGTATATTGTTATTTATTTGCTTCTACTTTTCATTGTATGCCATTTTTGTGGGATTTTCCCTATGTATTTCTTTTTCTCTAATTTTTTGTATGTTGGTGGCCACTACAACCTTGACCATCTTCTTGAAATTGTGAGTGATGTCCCATGTTTGAAATGTTATTTTCATGGTATAATTTTTCTTCTTGCATGTTTACATTGTCTTCTTACATGCTTAGCTTATACACCGTATTTTACATACATCTTATATGCACTAACACCTATCTCCTAGCTATTTTATTTGTGTGTGCATTGGTTTCTACTAAGAAAACTCCCTCCCCATATAGGGAATCCGTTTGATAATGGTGGATCTTCCTTTGGGATGCATACTCTTTAACAATGTCACATGCACCCCAAATGAGAGGGGAATCTATCATGTGAATAATTCAACCCACACAAAAGTTCAAAATAATCACACAAAAATTTCACTATTGGTACAACACGTCATCACCATCCACGAAATGACCGAAATCATGACTTGGGTCATCAACACAACACAATCACTAGTGCCCAAACCCGAACAATAGACTTGGGTGCCCCTACCCCTTCCTATAACCATGTGACTAGAGGGAAGTTACACAACATTTTCATTTCATAAAAGTCTACAACACTTCACACAACAGATTTTATAGGGCACATAGTCCTTCGAACTCAACATGTATACACTACACAACATTTTCTAATTTCACGTTATATTGGAATTGTTTGAAACAAATCATATTTTTGCACACCATCTGCAGTTAGTGTGTTCACATTGTAGGAAGAAGTAAAATATTCAGATAATGACAATAGAATTTTCTCCCTACACTTCTTCACCTTTTTGGCGTGAGATTTCCCAAAAAAGCGTAAATACAAAGGTCAACTAGCGCTAGATCGCCCAAAAAAATCATTCGTCTACATCATCTATAAGATCCTTTCTACACTTTTTTTCCTCATAACGGATTAGGTGCACATGTTCCTTTTTCATTTTTCAAATATTTATTACATAATTTTTACTTTTTTTGATCATATACTCATGTATTTGACTACTTGATTGTTATTCTCTTTTGCAGGTCCATCTATATGGGAAGCGGTAGTCACATCAATCATCAACATCACATCACAAACATAAATCCCATCGTCATATCACACTATCTTTGACATTAATAATAGGTACACATACACTCTCGCCTAGGGTCATCACCATCATCACTTTTTTGCACTTACTCTTCTTTATTTTCCATGCTTCATTTTTATCACCCACGCTTTTCCTTGTTTCTCGGAACGTCTTTAGCCATCGATCTACATGGTTATCAGTACACATATTCTATATAATTTATGTTATCTATATTTTACTCAATAACATAAAGTGGGGGCAAATGAAGAAACTAAATCACACGCTTTGGGTATCTATCTAGTCCTGATCACATACTACTATTCATATGATTCTTAATAAATAAAAGTATTGACTAACCCATGTCCTTGGCCATATTTTCTTACTATCTATAATATTTCTTGCTCTTACACTTCTGATTTCCTGGTCTATCTTTTTATACTTTGGAATTTCTCATCCTGGACACCTGGACCCATCCAGGATGCTAAAGCATCGTTACACCTCCATTCCCTCCGGATGCCCCCAACCTATTTTTTTTGGTTCACATATTTTGGTTCCTTTCTAGCCATTTGGGAATCTTATCTCTTTGGTAGTCAACCTTTTCGGGTTAGTTAGAAAATTCAATCAAGGGAATCATATAAATATAAAATTATGTGACCATAATAAAGGACCAAGCACAAAGCATTATCTATCACCACCTAAGGTTACATCCAAAGACCATTATCAAGAGCATTCAAACATTCATCTAGCATCCACACACAAGGGTAAGGGACTAATACTTCTGTATACATGCATAGGAGGGGAAGTTCATTCTTTCATGTACACATCTATTTACATTTATTACATCTAGTTACTTTCTCACTATCAAGTGTGACATAGAAAAGATACACCTAGGGCATGATTTTGCACACACATATAGAACTACACTAGGTTTGAAATGTAGAGCAAAACTCAGTCATAATATCACTTGTTTGATAGATGAGGAAATTATGACCCCTCATTTGAATTATTTTATTTTTGAGATTTGATACACTTTTGAGGGGTTTACATGTCATTTATTCATTGTAGGTTATAGGTGACATCTACGGGCTTGGTGTGACATACTAGAGACAAGAAACAAAGGATAATGAACATCTTATGACCCAACAAAGCTAGTTTTTATGTTCTTGAGTAGTCAAAGGTTCCCATTAAGGTATTTGGTGCCCCAAACTCCCCGATCCTACACAGGAATCCAATAGCATACTCTGATGCTCCTATAATTTTTTTAGGCTCACTGCGATAGTTTTACCTCTCTGTTCATCTCTTCAAAGATAATCCATGATTATTCAAGAATAAACTAAGTCTCTCTATCTCTCTTTTGTAACTAGGGTTTCAATATTTAATTTCTTATTCACTTGGGTCTATTTTATACTTAGTTTTTTTATTTATTTACTACTACATTGTAATCAGATTTAGGAATCTATAAATTCTATATTTGTTTAATCACCAAGATACTACCATTTTATCCCTTTAGGCCAAAATCAGTAGGATCACTTTGAGAACTTATATCTTCCATTTTTTCTAGTCGACCTACCTAAAAAAATCCCATGGAACTTAGATCATATCCCAAGGATTATGGAAAGGTTTGGTTTTCATCCTGAAGCTTCCATATCACCACAAAACTACAAAAACCCACAAAACTATGGTTTTCTCTCATTCCAAAATAATTGGTACATTAAACCACCACCAAAATGATCTTTGATGAATTATCTACAAGCCCAAATAATAAAATTTTCATTTCCAAGCAATTTTATGCCATACCAGTCAAATATTCCAATTCACTATGCTATTAAGGTTTTAGGAGGGTTTTTGAACCAAATTATCTTCTTAAAATTTGTTCATAAAAATCGACAAAGAAACTTCCTCATTTTTTTCAAAATTTTCTTCTCTTAATAGAAAATAAACCCCCAAATCCTCATCATCCCATTAAAATCAAACAATCCACAAAGAGCATCGAGAAGGTCAACTTTCAAAGACAAATGTTCACCTTTACAAACCCGATTTTACCGAAATGACATAACTTGCAATTTACTCTTCGCTTTGACCTAAAATTGTCATGAAGAATCATGAAAACATATTATAACTACTAAAACTCACTAATATTCTTAGAAATCTCGACCCATATCAACTTACCTATGTCTTCTTAGCTTGTCTTCACTTGTTTTTCTTTTTAAGACCATGAAACATCACCATATTGCTGAGAATTGACCTAAAACACATCATACACCTTATATGGAATATCAAAACACCTTTACCATTCTTGGATAGGACTTCCTTACTCCATAACACATGCTACCATACCATGCACCATGCCCTAGGTCTAGAAATAGGCCTAAAATGACCTCTTCACATCATGAATCTTCATAAAATGACCTTGATGACCATATGAAAAAACTTTTACATCCTTGACACATCATATGGACCATTATATACCTCATTAGGACCTTTAACCAACTTATTAGATCTCTTACAATGACCATGCACCCTAGACCATGCACCAAACACACCTGATCACCATGTTACTTCACCCAAGCACCACTCACCAATGCAATACATCATGTTTGACCTTGACTAACACCTCATGGGGACTTATATGACATCAAAATACCATTTTCCATCAATGTATTTGACATCAATGAAAACTACTTGACACAATGTCCAACATCGTGTGCATTTCAAAGGTCGATAAGTTGACAACTACGATAACTCAAATCACCAAAGATTTCAAGGAATAAGAGTAGGAAGCATGAATCAATAAGTTCTTCATAAGAAATTTCAACTTATTCCTTTTTCTATACTTCTCCCTCTTTCTTATCCCCCTCTTCTAATTCTTCGTTGGGCATAATCATTATATTTTTCCTATTCGTTTAAGTGACATATTTTTAATTTATAAAAGTATTTTCTCAAAATTATAAGAGAAATAATAAATTTTGTCTTTTCTAATGGAAAATTAAAGGTCACAAGTGGAATAGTAAGATTAAGATTAATCTGGGGGAGATGAGAGGTCAATTCACATTATTATAAATTAGGATGGCTTCTCCATTCCAAAGGATCCGAAAAAATACTAGATTTTTATAGCATCTATGTTGTAGCAATTTTGGATTATTTTTGTTGAGATTTGTATCATTAATGCACAATAAATAAATGATACCTTTATTTTATTCCCCTTTTCCTATGCATTCCTCTATATTCTCTCTTATATGCAATTTGTAAGTATAGTGATTAAAAAGAGATTTGTATCTTTGATGAATAGGCCTCAGAGAACTGTGTGTCTGTGTGGGTTTTATTTGTCTCACTAATAGATTCATTGTTTCTTTCCTCTATATTTAATGTTGAACTACTCCATTTATTAGGTGTGAATTCTACTTGTGCCTACTCACAACAATAACCTTCCTTTATCTAATTTCCCCCTCATCATTGTAATTTCCTCCCTTTTACCCCAACAAGCACTTTGTCACAAGTTCACTAGAGTGGTCTTGTGTGATCCCCGACCTATTTGGCAAACCCAAAACATTTAGATAGGATTAGATTAGTTTACATTCAATAATGGGAGTTGCACCATTCAATGCAGAGGGGCATATCCCCATGAACATTAGTGGAAACACCTAATTTTCCATATCGATAATTTTTCTCACCAACATTTTTGGCAAATATACTAGGGAGATATTTTCCCAAGTGCACCCAAAAAGATCTCTGTAAAAAATAAAAATAAAATAATTTTTTTAAAAAATCACATTTCAAAGAAACATCAATTTTTGAAGGTGACTTTGTCAAGAAAAAAATCCATGTCACATTCATTTCCCATAACACAATGAATAAATTTCCAGATTAGAGTGAGGTACCAATGAGTGAAAGTGAAGAAGAAGAAGAAAATGGTTTCCAAGAAATGCAAATTGATGATCAACCATCATTCTGGACCAATTCTTGCAAAGAGGATAATTCGAGAATAACAAAAAGGTCTCTTGCTTCAAGTAAAAATATGAAATTGGACAAGGAAAGAAGGCTAGTGGCATGTCTCCTAAAATCAAGGAAATACTATTTAGAATGAATAAAATTGTTATCATGAAGAATTCATCATAAAATCTCGGTGGCTTCAATTCAAGCAGACTACTACTAAAGGAAATAAAATGGGACTTGATGAGGAAGAAGGTAAGAACCTGATGAAAAAGATGAAAAGGAGGTACAATATGTTGTATGAATCCAATAAAGAAGAATAATCCTCTGAAGGTAACATTCTCAACCTCACACAACTTGAATGAGAAACTTGGAGCCAAGTATTTTATCTCTCTCCTTGGGATGATTTCCTTTCATACATAAATGAAGAAATAAAAAATTGAAAATTGAGTATGTGCAAAGAGTTGTGAGCATTGCACAAGGAAATTTAGATCCCCAAATCTACCTTGAAATTTTGAACTATGTTGAAGCCATGCAAGAAAGATATGAACAAATTGAAGCACTTCATGGAAAGGAGGAAGAAGAGGATATTTTCCCTATGGAGGAAGACCTCTGGTGATTATCCGCACTATGATTTATTCATCCTAGAAGATTCTTGGAAATTTATGAGGAATGTCGTATCCTCAAACCTTCTCATAAGATTCAAATCAACACTTTGGAGGATGATAAAGAAGACATGATAGTTGAACCTCCTTTCATCAAATCATTCTGGCTTGAGGTACAACCTATTGAAGAAATAGTGAATTCAAGTGAAGAGGATTCTTTTTGTATAACAGAATACCTAATGATTTTGAAGACTCCATTAATCATGAATATGTGCCCAAAATTAATTCTTCATCCTAGACCGAAGATGAAAATTTTGAGGTAATCATGGATAATATCCTTTCAAATTTTGATTTTTCAATTAATGATGAAATGGAGATAGTTTAAGAATCATGTTCCCTTCTTAATACAACCATGGATGAACAAATGGAAGAGCCAATTTATTTTTTAAATCCAAGGAGAATGATAAATTCAAGAATAACCTCTTGAGGAGTTGATTCCACCATTCTCACCCAAGGAACATAATGTTTATCATCATGGTGAGTGTGAAATATTTCATTTTCCGAATGAACAATAATATTCAATAATGAATTATCAAGATGGATTTGAAAATTCTTCCCATATTGCTTCCCTAACATGGTTCTCTTTTTCCATCATGAGGATGATGAAATGGATCTTGAGCTCAAAGGAGTACGCTTCCCATGTAGAATTGATCTCTTCTCCTTGTCATAGAGTTTTGAAAACCAAGTATGCCCATCCTAGTAAGGAGGTGAGCCTTGGAGGACAAGAAATTTTAGAAAGAGAGTAAAGAGGTTTTAGATGAAGTTTAGCCATGTGTAGATCATATTTTCAACCATATCCTAGAGGAACAATACAAAGATTCTTCTAATGAGGATGAGAATGTGCATATGGAATTTTTGAGTGAAAAATATGTGCAAGACATCTTGAAGGTTGTAGAAGGAATAGAATACCATCAAATCTATCTTAAGATCCTGACTTGGGCCATGGAAATGCAAAATAGGTACGAGGTATTTTTTTATCCTTCCCATGCACCAATCTTGGATGATGATATAGACCAAATGGATGAGATTGATATCTTACTTGATACATGGATGGATGAGAGAAAACATGAAGGTGATTATTCCTCTTTCTTTTTTTTTTGAAGAAGATCATAAATGCAAAGGAAATGAGATTCTTGAATCTATAATGAATATTCTCAATTTTGAAGACAACATCTTTGCCATGGAGGATGATAGTAGGGACAATGTTTAGCTGATATGTATTGAACATAATGGTTTAAAATAAGGTGAAAGGTTGTAAGAGTCTTATGAGTTTATTCAAGATCAACTTATTCTTACCACCATTAGATGACCTGCCAATTGAAACAAGAATCCACACTACAATATTCACTCAAGGGTGAAGAATGTTTCTATGAACAAATCAAGGATTGCAGTTTTCAAAATGATACCAAGATTGAATTTGAGCATATAGGTACTAAAGATAATTGTTTCAGAAAACAAAGTGAAAATGTGCATCATTCTTAAGAAATGATTCAAATTCAGATTACACTCACCATTTCCCAATCTCAAATTTGTCTCAAACATGTTTCCATGCAGTAAAAATTTCTCGAGAGTGATGAATACCTCCTTCAATTGATATGGGCTCTATTTTTGAAATTAGTTGCTCGAGAGAAACATAGTGAGATGTTCAGAGAAGCTATTAGATGGGAATAAAATTAGTTGGTTCTCACTCCATCTAAGTTTCTCACTAATCCAAGGTATTTTTTCATGTTTCAATTCAAGGATGAAGTATATTTCCATGATAAGATCAAATTTCCCACTCTTGAGGAAATGAAGGAATGGTGTCTCACGATCACAAGACATACAATGGAAGTTGTAAGATACAAAGATTCAAAATAGGTGATAAATTTTTCATTGGATGCAAGAACATTTTTGTTGTATTTTGAGTATGAATATGGAATATTGGCATTTCTTATTATTCTCAATCCATGCAAATGCATTGCATGAGTATGGTATGATCATATAGTGACTTTTTTGCTTCAAATAATGGATTTTGATATGTTTTTCCATGATGGTATGTACTTTTCTGAGCCCATTTATAGGTCTCGTGTACATTTTTCCCTACCTCTGTAAATATCCCTCCCCTATAATATAATTTCCCTTTCATTGTGTGTTGTTTCCCATTTTTTGTGTGTTTCCCTTTTCGTGTGTTTTTTCATTTGTTTGTTTATTTGTTCATTTATTTGTTGTTTGTGTGTGTGTGTGTGTGTGTGTGTGTGTGTGTGTGTGTGTGTGTGTGTGTGTGTGTGTGTGTGTGTGTGTGTTGGAAGAAATGAATCCATAAGACCAATGGATAAGGTGAAATTCCACAAATTATCTTGATATTTTTGGGTTCTTGCATGCTTTTGCCTCACCGTGCTTAATCATAACCATGTCCCCAAGCTAGAGCCATTTATTGTCATGTGTTTTTGTATGGAAAAATTCAATATTGAAAACATGACAACTATACCCATGTAAAAATCTTTACTTGTGTCAGAATATACCAATCCTTTGATTTATCATATGTGTGTAAACACATTTCCCATGTGAGAAATATTAAAACAAGTTCATGAATATCTTCCAAGACAGTTCTTTTCAAGACAATTTTCAGTAGGCTTAGAAATGGATATTTTTAGCCTTTCTAACACAAGTGTGTATCCTCTAGAAAATAATTGAAGGCCCAAATTAATTAGGAAATTATTTTCATGATCTAATATCATATTTAAAGTGATTTAGGAAATTTTAGGGAAGATTTGAAGGTTTAGGGACAAGTTTAGTGAAAGCGGGTTTTTAACGTGAAGGAGCTTGTAGTTAAACAAGCAAAAATATAATTCCGGGAGCTCCGTAAAGAGTTAGAGGTCACAAATATACCATTGGAAATATAATTAAATTCTCTAAATGATGGTGCTTTCATATTTTTCACAGTTAAAAATTGATTCTCTCCATAGTCTATTTTTGGCAAGAACTATTTGCAGTCCTGAGAAAAAAAGGCTATCTTTTAGGATGTTTTATGATGAATTAGATCATGGGATCCTTCCCATTATTCTATAAAGTGTTTTTTGAGTCAAAATCATATAGATAAGTGTTAAAAAATATGTCTTGGAGCTCCGACAACTTCATCTTCAAATCTCAAGGTACACTCTCGTAGTTAGAAACTTGTTCCAATACCACGTGTCGGCATGAGGCCGAGGTACACTTTTTTTTCCCTCTCATCCCTTCCCAAAGGGACTATGGTGAAAATAAAATATACCCCACCCCCAGCTTAAGCTCCTAGACCCATCACATGACCATGGGAAGCCTCAATAAGCCCCTTTTGCCACCTTTCTAGCTCTGCTCCATGAAATACGTGGATGCACTTGTCACCATGAGGATAAGGAAAAATTTCTATCCCTCTCATCCATTTTCCAAGGGGACAAGGGGGAAATTTTTTTCCTCTCCCCCTCCTTCGTCATGGTCTCTCACATGACCCAAACTCAGCCCCTAGGTGCTAAAAACAAGCTCTTCTCCCTCATCCGCCAATAAATGCATGATCAACACTTGTCCTCATAAGGATAAGGAGAAATTGTATATCCCTTTCATCCCTTTTTAAAGGGGAAAATGGGGGGAAAATTCACCCTTACCCCATAAATAAATAAAAATCTAGAAGTTATCTTTTTCAAATCCATTCCTCCATATGCATAAAAAACTCTAGAGATGCTGTCGAATTTTCTCCGAAATCTTGCTTCCATTTTTCATCCTCCTATTTTTCCTCCATGTTCTCATGATTATAGAGATAAAATATTCAATAAATCTAAAATTTTCAAAACTCCATGCTCATGTTTTTTTCAGAATGACTCTGTATGCCTATGGATAGTGAAAAATCCATATCTCACAATCCAAAGAAACATATCAAAGTGATATTTTATTTAATATTCATCTTTTCCAGAACCTTCAAGAAGTAGATTTTTGTGGAAAATAAATGCTCATTTTTTTCCCTAGTTTTCATTTCTTCAATTTCCCATCATTTCGGCGGATGGATCAAGCTAAAAATTTGAACACGGGGTCCGAAAAAATCCTATTTGAATGAAGCCAATTTCATCGCAATCCAAGGTGGGAAATAAAAATATCAAGGACCCCATTAATGGCTGACATGACACAACATTAAAAGGACAGGTGAGGTACCTATTTACTTCCTAAGGTTCTAGTGGGGAAAATCACGTGAAAATTAGAGCAGAGCTTAAAAATGAATTATGTAAACTTCTACATGTCATTTTGTTCAAATCTAACATCAGGAAGACCAATTTATATTTTTAGTAAGTACATACCATATATCTTACTAAAAATATTAAGTTCAAGGAAAATTTGGTTTCTGGTTTCTCAAGATACTCCTTCAAGTGCAAAACATTCCAAAATGACAAATTTGGAAAAACTAGTAAGAATGGGCACCCATGTGAAACATGATAAAAATAGTAAGTGGGTGAGATGAGATAAAAGTGGTCACATTTCAGTCCCTCACACATTATTAAATGATTTTGGTACTCACAGAGGCCTTGAGGAATTGTTTTGGCCACATTTGCGGGATAGAACACTATAGGGAACAATACTTGTAAGCGAGAGGTGTTATGCGGTCAAAGAATAATTACAAAGATCCAAGATATCATTTGAAAATTCAAGATAGGGGTGGTCATTGTAAATTGTGAATTAGGTTAGAGCCATCCAAATCTCCTCATTGAGATGTCTAGGATAACTCGGTGAGCTATTCCAGTGAGTTGGTTGAGGTGAGCATTACAAGAATGAGATACTAAGAAAGAGTGATTCAGTGTAGAGCATCCAATTATCCAAGATGTCGAGCTTCCCTGCAATGATAAATAAATGATTCCATGACACTATTTTTAAAACACTCGAGTAATAGATATCATGTCAACACTTGAAGAACCATTCTCATGAACATATCGAAAGTGGGCCAAGAATAATGCAACATGCTATCATGCAAATTCTTAAAGAAATATCAGAAATTTCAATTCCAAGAAAATAAAGAAGTCTCGGATGACATCCCACTTATTTAGTGGCATCTCAAGTAATTAGTATGTTGAAGTTTTCATGCATAATATTTAAAATCCTATTAAGGAAATGACTTCATCGATTATGATGTGATCCAAATCTTATTGGGTAAAGCTTCACATGAAGGTGATTGTCCTATATTAAAGGAATCCTCTTCTCACATCCTCTCTTGGAATGAATAATACAAGAAACAAATTATACTATTCAAGGAATGGGTAAAATATCTCAAGTGCTTACATTCAACCCTTCTTAGAACACGAATCAAAATATTCTCTTCCGATTGAAGATATTCCTCCAATCAGTAGTATTGATCCTGAGGAAATCAAGAAAGAACAAGGTTACATGATGTAGGGGAAGGTGAGTGAGAAATGGATTGAGAAAATCATTGATCAAGGCAAGGAATTGTTTCTAGATATTATTTCTCTCATCAAGTATGTTCTTGTAACATTGTTAGAAGTGAACAAAGCAAAGGAGTAGTTTGCAAAAGAGGTGATTCATTTGGATGATATATTTCCACTGGTATCTCGAGATGAGTTCCTTTAACTCTCACATCCTTGTGAGTAAGAACATGTTCACATCCACTACAGATAACTTGTCTCAAGTTTGGATCTATATCATGGACATGAAATATGCAATGCTCAAGAATTCCATATCCAAGTTGGGATCTTGTGGGAAACATTATTTTGAGATATTGAACGATGTCTAAAATTATTTTTAGATACTTGAGTTCCCTCCTCTCACTAAGAACCCATCATCAGAAGAGCTCATCATTTAATTCCAAGAGCTAGTGAAGGACAAAGGTGACTCCATTTCCTTCAATAAAGAGAATTTAGAGTCCCTGACCAATATCAGAAGTTGCATCACTGCAATTGAAATGGATCATGACATATGGCTTAGTTAATTTAGGAATTTTAGTGATGTTCCTAGAACATATATCAAGGTGTTGGGATGTGTGTGCATTTCAAAGGCAGATAAGTTGACAAATGTGATAACTTAGTTCAATAAAGAATTCAAGGAACAAGAGCAGGAAACATGAATCAACAAGTTCTTCATCAAGAAATCTTCTTCATCAGAAATGTAAAATTCTTCATTTTTATTTACTTCTCCCGCTTTCTTCTCCCCCTCTTCTAATTCTTCATTGGGCGTAATCATTGTATTTTTTCCTATTCACTTAAGTGACATATTTTTAATTTGTAAAATTATTTTCTCAAAATTATTTAAGAAATACTTAATTTTTATTTTCTAATGGAAAATGAAAATGTCACAAGTGGAATATGAACATGAAGAGTCATGTGGGGGGAGATGAGAGGTCAATTCACATTGTTATAAATTGAGATGGATTCTCCATTCCAAAGGATCATTAAAATGCTAGCTTTTGATGGTATTTATGATGTAGCAATTATGTGTTATTTTTTTATCTTTGTATCATCAATACACAAGAAATAAAATCCACATTTCTTCCATTCCCATTTACTTATGTATTCCTCTATTTTCTCTCATATATGCACTTGTTAAGTATAGTGATAAAAAAATATCTTTATATATTCGATGGATAGGCCTCGAGAGAACTATGTGTTTGTATGGGTTTTATTTGTCTCACTAATATCTTCATTGTTTCTTTCATCCATATTTAATGTTGTTACTTTAGTTATTGGGTGTGAATTTTGTTTTTGCCTACTCACAATAATAACCTTCCTTTGCTAATTTCTCCCCTTCACCCCTCATTGTTGTAATTTCCTCTCTTGTACCCCATATAAAAACTTTGCAATAAGTTCAAGTGGAATGTTACTTTGTGATCCTCAACCTAGTTTTCAAACCCAAAACATTTAGATATGATTAGATTAGTTTAATTTCAATAATGAGAGATGCACCATTCAATCTAGAGGGGTGTAGCCTCATGAATGTTGGTGGAAACACCTAATTTTCCGTATCGATAAATTTTCACACCAACACACTTTTACCTTTCTCTTTGTTGGGAGGGATGATCCCAACCAGCTTCTATTTTGAAAATTGTCTTCCCTTATTCTTGTTGTTAAGGATAACTTGACACTATCATCTGTTCATGGGGTGCAAGTAGTGTGAGACCAAATTCATCAATTTATGTCTCTTGTTTATCCAAATATTGGGTACAATGTCCTTATGTCTCTCCTTCTACCTATTGTTCTTTCAGTTCTTCTTCTGTCATGGTTTAAGATGGTTGAGCACTTGTATCTTCAATCTTTTTGATATCAACCTCTTATTCTCTAAATGGAGAAGGCACCTTAGATTGTTCACTATGTGTCTCTTCTTGATTTTGAGCCTCTTCCTATAAAAATTCATGAGTTGTAATCACTTTTTCCATTATTTCTAGAGATGAATGAATAGGATCCATGGTATTTATTTTCTTAACTTCAATCTGATGGAACCTATTTAACATGTGGTTGATCCATTTCACTAATTGTAACTTCTTTTAAGTGGATTCCTTCACCTTACCACCAATAAATTTTGTTGTGGTAAGTATTTCATGTGATAAGGACTCCTTCCTTCTCCCTAACTAGTGTATCTTATAGATTATCTTAGAGAAGGTCAAATCCAGCATCTTGATCCATCCCAAGTGACAATTCAATGGATATTTATTGATGTGATGGGTATGATATCTCCTTCCCTTTATCTCCCTTGGTTTCCTGCATATGAGCTTCTTCAATGGGTACATTGGTAGGAGTTTCATGAATAGGTACATTGGTAGGTATTTCAAGTTTCACATGAGGTGGGGTAGTAATCACTACCTATGTAACTTGAGGGGTCAGAATGGATATATGAGCTTGTGAAGTTATCCCCTCAAATGTTATTTCTATGGATTTTTACATTGTAGGCATTTCCATATTTTCCCACTTGATTTTCACAAAATCAAAATTTTGAGGCTCATCTTCACCCTCTTTAGTGATGGTTTCCAACACTAAAATCATCATCGGTTGGCTTGAGGTAACACTTATTTTCTTATGTTTCATCCTACTAGATGGCCCCTCTATAGAATAAATAGGGACATCAACATGTATGATCTCCTTTGCCACATATTTCTTAGGCCTTGATGTTATATGTGGGACTACTTGAATATGTGTGGATGATATAATAGGAATAGCCTACATGGTTTTCCTCAATATATCCTCTATCCTGTGTGTCAATTTTAACACAAAATTCCATGTCTTGCTTATAGTAGTAATGAGTTCCTCCACGGCCTCTAAAGTTTATCCCTTAATGAAAATATTTAGGGACTTTCACTTTATTGGATCCAAAATTGCAACTCCTTTCATCAAAGGGGGAAGTACATATTTTGTGTCACCATTTTCTCTGTAATCCCTTATGAATGTTGTATTATGTAGAGTCATATTAATTCCCCTTTTAGTCAACCAAATCAAAGAATTCTTGATGGTGTGAGTTTTTATTTCATGCAATGAGGTAATGTCTGGCCTTGTCCAATCAATACTTGGGAGAGAATATGAGACTATTTTCTTATCGACATATTACTTACCAATTATTTTCCATCTTCTAGTCCCTGAGGTATAACCAAATTTTTGTATTCCATAATCTTCAATTTTATGTGCAATTTTGTATGTAAAATTTTATATCTTCAATTTTATGTAAAATTTTATATTCATATCCTTTCGGAAGATGTTTGAGCTCCAAAACCCATTTATAGTACATATTTGTATCCTAGACATCCTTACTTATCCCTTGCATGCTTTTTCCTAGCTTCCCACTACATTTTAGAGTAGTTTTGACCTTTAGTGTCAAAATCACCACCCTGCTTGGGTGGTAGTTTTGTGACCACCACCTTGGGTAGGGCGGCGGTCCTTTAACTGCTGCCCTACATAGGAAGCATTATTGTGCAAATTTTCTAGAGATTTCACTCATGTTTTGATGCAGAATTATCTCACTTAACTTCCATTTTTAGATGCGTTGCTTGTCTGCATTTTAGATGATTCCAAGGCCCAACTACCTTGTGGAAATCTATTCTTACACTTCTATTTGTGATTAATGGTTGTTAATAGTTTGAAATCCCTCTTCAATTTTGTTATGTCCTCCTTTGGCTATCAAATGGATTTAACCATTTCCCAACTAAATTCCTATAAATATCATGCTTGTGTGAAGAAAAACCTAGAGAATTTTGATTATTATTGTTATTACAAAGTTATTACCTTTCTTATTGGAAATTACCAAATCCAATCTCAGTTTAATTGTTCTTGCATTCTTCCACCTGTATTGCTTCCTAGTCTGCCAATCCAAGCTCTGCTGCTCTCCGCACTTTTTCTTCTATTGTTTCTACATTCCCACCCATTGGACTCACGTGGACATAGAAATCGAAAGGATAAACGAGGGGATGAATATTCACACAACCATATTTTCCATTGTTCTTGCATATCTAGGTTGGAGGTGTTGTTTTTTTGCTTCATTTATTTAAATTGTTGTTTTTGAATCATATTCATTCAAATAATTCATATCAAATAGAGTAGAAAACAATTCTCTTTCATTTGTAAATTGTTAGTTAATTTCCAAGAGGGTTTATATCTTTCATAGCAGCTCCCGGTGACGGATCTTCTTCTTTCTATCCCTGTGGATTTGAAGGAGAAAGTATATGTAGGAGGTTGTTTATCATATCATAGATTATTTTAAAAAGTTCTTGTTTTATGTTAGCATTATTTAGAATACACTCAACACATGTGAATAACCACATCGGGTTATTTTGCTTGTTTAGTTTTAGTGTAGAAGTAGATTTGATTATTTAGAATAAAAACAAATTGTTGTTTAGTGATTGTAATATTTCAGTTTTGTGATTTTCTTAGATTAGTTTCCTTTAGTATTAGCTTAGATTTTTAATTTCATTTAGTTTACATTGATGCTTCAAACTAGTTTAGCACTTGGATCCAATTAGGAAAATAGGCCATAGGGAATTTACGCTACCCGTTCATAGCCTCTAAATCTCCCCTTGTTCGATTATGATACTAGGAAATCACACTACCAGATCTTAGTCACTAATTCTCCCATAGCCAACCATCTACACATTCCACCTTTGGTTGTCCCAAAGACAACCTCGAGAGGTCGAGTGCGAGAGAAGGTTGCGTGTCGATTTTATTTCATATATTCAGCATCTTACCTCTTCCTCATCCTTGAATTCCATCCAATATTCCACATAACGAGGTTCATGTTCATGGGAATTCCCCAAATATCCCTAAACTATCCATTTGATATCATAACGGGGCCTAGGAGTACATTTTGTAATGCTATCCTACTCATTTCTTCTTCTAAGAACCCGTATTTAACTAAGGAAGGACATGAATACCTCCCAATACTAATTGGTAACTTGATATTAGGTTTATTCTTACCTAAAATAATCTTTTGCACTACTGCCAACTTCCTTGGAACTTCTAACAATGCAAATTTACCATCTAAGCCTTGGTAGCATATAAGGGGTATTATGAAAACAACTTACTTTGATGTAAGTGAAAGTTCTAAATTGGATGAAGTAACATATGTATTTAGTGATTACCTTCCTTTCTTGTGGAGATATCATATTATATTCCCATTCATGTTTGAATAAACATATGAGGGGGTAAAAGAAAGTGTCATGCACCATTTTGAAACTATAAATATAATTGTTTATGTTTAACAACTAGTATACATCACAAACCCTAATGTTTCTAAAGTCCTTAACTTTGATCAATATAAGGAATTATATATGGTGATAAATGTTATAACACAAGCGGAGGTCATTTAAAACTCTAATTTATTTCTATATATCTCCTCTATCTCGCACCTCCATTTTGATTAATTATTAGTGGATATAATCACTAACAATCTCTCCCCATTGAATTTGTATCTTTCCCACAAGGATAATCTAGATAAACTTGAACATCCATTCATGATAGGGATATGAAATCTATTTCCTATAACCCTATTTAGAAATGTGATAATATCTCCAATTTCTTCAATGAAATCAGCCCTGTTCAATTTTTGTGGATCCTAGTGGTAATAATTCTTGACTTTTCAAGCCAATTGTTCTTTAATATCTTGGAACATTTTACATTATTTGCATTCCAATATTCTTATGTATTCTCAATGGTTATATCCACCACTTTTAAAGTATAAAGGAGTCCTAACAATTCCTCAAAGGTATCAGTAGTTAATGATAAGACCATGGAATTTCTTTCATCCCTAACCTCCATAATCATTGGGTTATAGTTTCATGAACACACCCATACCATCTTTGGATACTAGGAAAATGGGGGAAAAGTAACAACTTGGGTAATCCTACTCTAATCAATATTTCTCAACTTTGTCTCATTTATTTCCATGACACATGTAACCTTTTATGTAAATTATATAAATCTGCATTACCCAAGTTGGTATCCATGAATTTTTCAAGGTTAGAAGCAAGGTGGGAAGTGGTTTGAACATCGACAACCGAATCTTAATTTTTAAAGTTTGTGAGGTTAAAAATTCTATCGCAAAGAGGGATTTAAAACAATTTAAATACACCCAACACCTCCAATAATGCTAACCAACACACCTCAACACCACAAACTATTTAAAAGTTCTAGTAAAAGCACTTACCCATACAAACATCGTTGTAGTTCTCCTTTGAGTTGAGAACAACAACCAAAATGAATCAAAGCTTTACAATAACCTTTACACTACTAAAATGCACAAATTTGATCTTCTCGATCATCATAGGGATTTGAAAGTGCTTCAAAACTTGAAAATTAGAGGCAAAGTGAGATATTTTTATGGATTCCAGCCATATATTGCCTTTTGTATTCTTCATTAATTTTGGCACCTACTTCTATGGCCTCTACATTTGTGGAAATTGATGTTTTAATCTCAACTTTGAATTTCATCCATATAATTGGATCCATTGACCACATTTGATTTTCACTTAGAAGATTTGTATTTTTATCATTAGCTCAAGTTATACAATCTGACTACTTGGCATCTTCGCGGGATTTAATTTTTCTTAGTCACATTTCTCGGGCTACACAAATATTTGTAAAGTTGCAAACCTTCTCAAAATTCCCGAGACACTCGACATGTGTCCACCTTATCGGGAAATGAGGATGAAATTTTAGTTTGCAATATTGTAACAACTACAAAGTTATAAACCCGCAAAACTAGAAAGTTGATTTCTTTCTTTTTATTCTTCATATTCTCCAAATATTTCATTGCAGGGACTTGAGGACAAAATTTCAGTTTGCAAACTTTTCAAAATGTCAAGTAACAAATCTGTAATAATACAAGTCTGAATTATTTCTATTTACTTCTAATCTTGTGACATGTGTCCCCCTTTATTAGGTTGCGGGATGAAATTACAGTTTGTAATCTTGTAAAAACTGCAAAGTTGCTTTCTTTCTCCATGGTTTCTAGATTCATTGAATATACCACTTTGACACTCGGGAAGGAATTTTCAGTTTTTAATTTGCATCAACTTTGATCTTTTCTTAAAGAATAATTGGGTGGAGGAATATTCCTAAAATGATCCTTTTGTAAGGCTTGGACTTGTATTTACAACCTACAACTTTACAAAAATATAAATTTGCTTTAAAGTCCCGCTTTCCCCTAATGCCTCAAATATTCCACTTTATGCACTTTAGGGGTGGAAATGCAATTTGCAAACTTGAGAATTTTCAAAAATACCAAGTCCTTCACATGGGAAACTCTTATTCAAATGTTTGATAAGAACATTAAGATTCAAACATATTATTTACACCATTAAACCTGTAACTTTGACAAAACATCAAAATCAAAGGAAACATTAATGTGTTAGTACAAAACCACATTTTATGGTTGATCCACGATACAATTACGAAATTTAAGGACCATTGAACCACCAAACAACTTCACAAATTAAAAGGAAAATTATGGAATAGGATGGTTACTCGAACATACATCCAAAAAAATCTACAAAATATGCCAAGATTTTAACTAGACCAAATCGGGCACCAACAAAAGGTTTGAAGTGGGGATATTTTTAAAAAACAGTTCTTTATAACATAATTGTTAGTAAAATTTCACTTCATGGGTATGGTTAAATTTAAATTAGTCAAATTATGTACAACTAGCAATAATAATCTCTAAAAAGTATTAAATTTTGAAGAGATTATGGCATAATAAATGAAGCACTTGTATAAAAGAAAAAAACTTTAAAATTAATTACTTTCAATTAAAATGAAAAAAATATAAACTCCTTTGAATATATTTTTTTCATTGTATAATTTATTTAACATTGAAATAAATTTTAATCCTTAAGGGACTCATTGTAAAGTGTATATTGAAAACTATTAAAAATTAGCTAACAAATCATTATGCATATGTGTGAAATGTTAAGTAAATAATTACTTGCAAATATAAATAGCTAATACTTAATAATACAAGATGGATTTTTGGCTAACTTCTACCAAAGATGCTGGGAAATATGCTCTGAAGATCTCTTGAAAGCTGTCAATGAATTTTACAGAATGGGAAATCTGATTAAAGAACTAAATAATACACACATTGTGCTTGCCCCAAAAAAGTTGGATGCAAAAGACTTCAAAGATTTCAGGCCTATCAGTTTGGTGAATGTCATTTATAGGATTTTCACAAAGATTCTCACCACTCGAATGCAACCTGTTCTAATGGAGATCATTTCACAACAGCAGAGCGGATTCATTCAGGGAAGAATTATCCAAGATGGAATTATCATGGTTCATGAAACTATACATTCTATGGATAAAAGTAAAAAGGCGGGGATGGCCATCAAACTTGACATGCATAAAGCTTTTGATAGGGTCTCCTGGAGATTCATGGATGAGGTCCTATCCAAATTTGGTTTTCAAGGCAAATTCAGAAAAATCATCCACTCTTGCATCTCTACCTCTAGATTCTCTGTGGTTGTTAATGGGGATCCTGTGGGTTTTTTTGCCAGTAATAGAGGTATACGGCAAGGCGACCCAATCTCCCCTCTTTTATTCATTATTATGGCTGACAGTTTAAGCAGATCTATATCCAAAGCTATTGACATTGGCATGATAAAAGGCTTCCCTCCAACTACTAGTAATCAGACCTCCTCTCATCAGCAGTTTGCTGATGACACTCTGCTGCTTCTAATGGCTTCTATTATTGAAGAAAAGGCCATTAAAACTATCCTTAGATTTTATGAGGAGGCCTCAGGACAAAAAGTTAATTTTGACAAAAGCTCTATTTATTTCTTTAATACTCCTGAGGAGAGGCAAAGAAAGATTGCTAATATTCTTGGTTGCACCATTAATTCCCTACCAGCTACTTACTTAGGGTTACCTTTAAGCACTGGCAAGATTTCAGTGGAGGTTTGGAATGATCTTATTAAGAGATTCCAAAGAAAGTTGGCAGGATGGAAAGGAGCCATCCTTTCAAGTGCAGGTAAGTGCCTTTTGGTTAAAAGCACGCTTCAAAACTTGCCTATTTACATACTATCAATGTTCAACATGCCTGCAGCTGTGATGAACAGTATTGAGAAGATTCAAAAACACTTTCTGTGGCACGGTACTGAGGAAAGATTCAGATATCATCTTGTGGCTTGGGAACAGGTTTGTAAACCCAAGAGACTAGGGGGGTTAGACATCAAAGATATCAAGCATATGAGTACTGCCCTTACTACAAAATTAGGATGGAGATTGATAAAAGAGAACAGACCTTGGACAGAGCTGATTAAGATCAAATATCTTTCAAATCAAAACAAGATTTCCTTCATATATGATCAGTCCCTTCCGAGTGGTTCTATTTTCTGGAACAACCTTCTTCGCAGCAGATACATTCTCTCTCAGGGATGCAGCTGGAAGCTTGGAGATGGGCAAAACATAAACTTCTGGACCGATAAGTGGACTGATTCTAACTGGATTTCTACTTATGATCATATGAAAGATATTATAATTGCAAAGTATGGACACAAAATCCAAGGATACATTGAGAGAGATGGATACAAAAGAAAATGGAAGCAGCTAAAAGTGGAGAATGATAGTATACAGGATGATATTATATCTCTTCAGAATCAACTTTCCCTAATCCATCTAAGTAATCAAAATCTTAAAGATGAGCTCATCTGGAAGGATTCTTTTGATGGGGATTACACTGTTAAATCAGGATATAATTCTTTCTTTGCATCCATGGAAAGCGAAATTAAGTGGCACAAGTTGTGGATGCCGGAGCTAACCCCTAGAGTGAACTTCTTTTGGTGGCTGGTTATTAATGGCAAGATCCTAACTAATGATAACCTAATCAAGAAGGGATTCATCATGCCTAATAGATGTTGCATGTGTCAGCAAGAGGCTGAAGATATAAAACATTTATTCCTCCATTGTGAGATTGCTTCCAAAATTTGGCAGCTTATTTTTGCAAAATTCAATCTAAGATGGATTTTTCCTCTTACCTGCCTTCAGACTTGGGAGCAATGGAGCTCTCCATTTAAACATTGCATGGTGAAAAGACTTTGGCAGCTTGTTCTGCCACACACTATGTGGAGAATCTGGAAGGCTCGTAATGATAATATTTTCAGAAGCAATAGACAGGCTTGTAACAAAGTTTATAAGGAAATAATCATTGTTGTGCAAGATAATATTGCTAGATTTAAACCCCCTAAAAATAGGCTCTACCCGGAGAATGAAGATTGCATTCTGACTGAATGGAATATAGCCACTATCAATAGAAATAAAAATGGTATTGACAGAAACACAGTCCGATGGATTAAACCCCCCACTGATTGGCACAAATTAAATTTTGATGGGGCCTCAAAAGGCAATCCAGGTGACTCTGGTGGAGGGGGCATCATCAGGGATCAAAGAGGCTGCTATGTTGCTATGTTTTTGGGAGAATGGGAAGACAGACTAATCATTATTCCGAAGCCATGGCGGCTCTTTGGGGTATTAGACTTGCCAGAGATTGTAATATTCAAAATATCATAATTGAAGGTGATTCTCTAAATATTATAAATCTTTTGAACAAAAAACAACACCCCAGCTGGTCTATCAGGGATTATATTGAGGAAGCTATAGATATTTGCAAAAGCTTTGCTAATGTCCACATCACCCATACTTATAGGGAAGGAAACAGGGTTGCCGACAGTTTGGCTAACTTAGGTGTTTATAATTCCTTTCAAACTTGGATTGGCGGGGACATTCTGCCAGCTCATGTCAATAAATCCATCATCATTGATCTTCATGGCAGTGAAAATCATGACTAACGGCTGTATTTTAGATGCTAATGTGTGGATCCCCAAGTACATGATGATGACATCAAAAAGATCTGGATGATTGTTGTGACTTGTGCGGGCTGGATTGCCATCATTTCTTGGCATGGAAGGAAAGCTGGGGAGCGGGCAATAATAACAAATGCAACATTATAATTAAACCGGCTTTCATGGGAAGAGCTGATTCAAATACCAAAAACACCGCTCGGACTGTCCCGCACATTGCAAGCTTTTTTACCGTTGAAAACAGGAATAGGAATAGAGGAAACATGGGGGGTCCGCCATGCAAAACCGAACCGACCCACAATCCTGAGTGGAAAGAGAACACGGAGCTCTGGGAGTACCTGCAAATCGGAGGCCTGTCGAATTTCATTGAGAGGATTCAAGGCTTCGACCAAGACATCTCCATCAAATTCGCCAAGGGTTGGAAGAACAAGAATTGTAAAGTACAGTAACATGAAAATGGAAATTACAGAAGAGCTCATAGCTCAGATCACGGGTCTCAGCCTGGAAGGCACAAAATTCTTCAATAAAAAGGTCGACAGGGAAGTGGAAACCAAGAAATTTTTAGAAGAGGGAGAGAATCTTGAGTTTGTTACTGCTGGCCTCAAGGTGGAGTCGATCCCTGTTCCTTTTGATGAACTTGCCAAGAATGGTGGTAAGGTATGTTACCCTTGAAGGAAGATATGTGACTATTCCTCACAAGCATCTGATTTTTCTGAATCATTTTCGTAGAAATAACATTATTAGCTTTCCTCATTATCTGATCAACTCCTTGGAGAAATCTATAAGGGAAGTTCAAAATCACTCTCGGGCTGTCCCTCTGCACCAGGGCCTTATCCTCCTGATTCACCATCACTTTTCCAGCTGCCCTCCCATGAACCCTATCCCACCTCCCTCCTTCATACCCCCACCTACCCATACTGCTCCCACTCCACCCCTGCTAAAAAGAAAGAATGATGATGTTGGCTCCAGCAAGAAAAGCAAGAAAGCTAAAATCCCTGCCTCCCAACGTGTCCTTAGGAGCCACAAGGACTTAGAACTTGCTGAAAACCTCCTGCATATTAGCATGCCTGTGGAGAAGCCCAAAGAGGAGGATTTGCTGAAGAGGATTGACAGATTGGAGAAGGAGATTCAAGAACTCAAAGGGGCTCTAAAAAACATGGAGAGAGCCAAGGGTAAAAGGATCCTTCAAAGTGAGGAGGAAGAGGGGGTCATTGATGAAGTCTTCAAGAAGCTGCAGTCACTTGATGGCAGATTGGGGAATGCCAAAAGCCGCAATGACTGTATTTTATCTGCCCTCAAAAGCATCTATAACTTCATTGAACAACATGTCCACAGCGTTTGTAGTTTAAGTGGAATCAATGAAGACATATGGGGCCCTAAGGAGAATAGGGACATTGCAATCTCCCAAGCTGACATGAAGGACCCCTCTCAGGCCACGGCCATTGCCTTTTTCATGTCACTAGCAGCCATCAAGACCAAGATAGACAGAGCCATCAAGTAGCGGGCTGTTGTGCTGCTGTTTTTTGGCTGCGATCTGGCTGTCGTCGGGCGGTTCTGGAGCTGTTTTTTGGCGGAGCTCGCTTTTCTGTTTCTCTTTTGGTTTCTTTTTTATCTTGTCTTCGTAGTTCTGGATCTCTATACGTTTTGATCCACTTTTCACCTTTATTGTAATTTCTGGCTGTTGAGCCTTCTTGGTTGGCTGTTTTTCCCCTCTCTGGGCTACTTCTCTCATTTTTCTATCTGGCTTTTGAGCCCTTTTGTATACAGGGTATAGTCCCTTCAAAACTATTTGCCCTTAATAAAAAAAAATAGATTCGAGTTAGATACCACTAGCTCTAAAAGGTGTTAAATCTAGAAGAGATGTTGGCATATTAAATGATCCACATATATACACACAAAGTCAACATAAATATTATTTTGATTAAAAAATGAAAATAAAAGAAAACTATGTCATTTCATTAATTTAAGTATATTTCAAACATTGTCCATGCATTAAGGGTTGCGATAATTTCCATAACTCTCGTAACAAGTATGTGTCATTACCGACACTATTTTTGCTAAATGTCTTTATGATTATATATTTCCCCTTTTCATTGTACATATTTTTAACTACATAATCATCCATAATAAACATAATCTTACAACTCTAAACCTCTTTGAACATGTCCCATAAAGTTCCCAACAATTTTTTAAAAAATAATTGGATTTCATGAGCCGTTATGGTTTACACTTTTGTATTCCAGATAATATTCTTGTGTATATATGAGCTCAAATCTACCAAAATTTAATCCATTCATTTGGAATATTGATGGCATCATATCGTCTACATTAGATTTAATCACATATGTCCAAAGGGAAATATTGAAGGAAGTTAAACACCATTGTAAGAATTCATTTACATCCAGTCTAAGAGAAAAATATATATTTTTAGTTCGACACATCCATGGGTTTTTAACATCTTTTTTATGCATTTCTCTTATGCATTGTATGAGCCAAAACACCATTTATATTGAATATTATCATTTTTTGTGAATGTTGGTATCTCAGTAAATGTAATAAAATGAATGATTTTTTTGCATGGATAATAAAATAGAAAAACACAATCACAAATGTTATTGAAATAATTATATATTTTTATCTATTTTTATGAACAACACACAAACCATATTCAATAAACATAACATTACCAATTACACCATTATGTTATTTAATCAAAAGTGAGAAATTTAAACATTTTTTCATTTCCATGATTTTATTTCCTTCTCAAGAACCAATTTTTTTTTTTTTTTTATTAAGGGCAAATAGTTTTGAAGGGACTATACCCTGTATACAAAAGGGCTCAAAAGCTAGATAGTAAAGATGAGAGAAGCAGCCCAGAGAAGGGAAAAACAGTCAACCAAGGAAGGCTCAACAACCAAATATTACAATATAGGAGAAAAAAGGATCTAAACATACAAAGATCTAGAAAAAAGAAGGCAAGATCAAAAAGAAACCAAAAGAGAAATAGCATGAAGAGCTCCACCAAAAATAGCTCCAGAACCGCCCGATGACAGCCACATCGCAGCCAAAAAACAACATCACAACAGCCCGTTACTTGATGGCTCAAGAACCAATTGTTAATTTTAAAATTTTCAATGACTTACACATGTCATTGTGCTTCCCCACACACTTCAACAACAAACATAATTAAGCATAAACAAATTTATCAATTGTATTTTTTCCACTAAATTATTAGCATGGATTTATTGAAAGTAATTTCTTCACTAAAATAAAATAAGTATCATTTTCCATCTATTAACAAAAAAACAATTTACCATATACATCCTCATACATGTATAATATTTTTGGGTTGGAATTTTGTACACCTTAATTTATCCCCAACCCCAAATGAGCTTGAAGAAAAATTTCATAACCACCCAAAAAAATTATGAAATTGTACTAAAAAGGTTGAATATAGACATTTTGACCACAAGGAAATTTCAAAATGTTATTTTGTATTTTTATCAACTCAGCACTAAAATATCATTTTAAATATTTATAATTCAAGTCAATAATTTTTGGTAGTCTATTTGGAGGTGTAGTGTTTCCAATTCCAAAAAATCCAAATAACAATATTTCAACTCCAAAAACTAATAAATTTTTATGCCTATCAACTTGATCTCAGTAAAATAGTTTAGGAAAACATTAACCACCAATTACTAACAAGTTTAAAGTGAATATAGTGAAAATGTAAATCATTTAATATTGATCTAAATTTGTAGACTCTAGTAAAAGTATGATTAAGAAAATCAATATAAATATTCTAAAACAAATAGTAAAAACTATAATTATTATCTACATTTATTTAACAAAAATTAAAATATTTATGATATTGGAAGTTACATAAATTGTCACAAACTAAACGAAACTATATTTATGTATGGATTGTTCTAGGAAAAATATTATCAAAATAGTTTTGTTTCCAATGTTTTCATAAATTTTGTAATGTTTTAGTTGAAATAACTTATCATTTTTATGATTTTGTACAAACCATTAATTAAACACACATCCTTGGAACAGTCTGGATCATTACATTTTTCCCTATGATAAAACTCTCCAAAGGTTTTCCTTTACGATAAATATTTATAGCTATTGTGTTTGAAAAACTATAAAAACGCCTTCCATACCCCACTCTTATTATAGATTTTTTACTACAACACCATATTGTACACAACAATGTTGTTTTCCTTTTGATAAAATTGGATTTTACAAAATTGAACACTTGTTATATAGGTTTTTGTAATTTTCTCTACAATGCTACATGTAAGCGCATCTAACTAAAATTCCACCTCAAATATAGTGAAAATGGATTTTATTAAATATTCTCTCGTGAAGATGGTTTCCTTTTTGAACTTGAAATACATTTATTTATTGGATCAGGTTTTCTTGTAAAGAAAGCCCTCTATATCTAAAATAATAATAAAATATGTTTCCTCATAGATATTAAAAGTTATATAGTTTTGTTTTAAAACAAATTGAAACTAATTTAAAATATATATTAACTTTCATACAAAATTACATATAGACTAATGTGCACTTACACTAGTGTTTCGAATGTCAATGTTCCCTTCAACATTTGTAAGTACTAAATATTTTGTTATTGCACTATTTCTATAGCACCAGTTCACCGACATTGTAAAAATTTCTTGAATTAGACAAATGATAATAATTATAACTGATATGTCAATACAATGAGTAATACAAAAATAGTTTAAACATTTCTAAGTATATAAAAATCATCCTACAAATACTAATTCCAATAACACTCCATGTTTCATCCTTTGTGTTATATGCTCTAGCGTCATTGAATGTTGTTCCGCTCAATGTGACATGATGCACAATATTTACCATGGTTTTAGTTGCTAATGGTTTCCCATGGGTGAAGAAATTTCAAAGTAATAGTCATTTCTTCACCACTCAAGTATCCTACATAAAAGTACTCCAAAATTGTTTTTTTAATTATATAATGTATATAAATAGTTAATGAATATGGATGGTTTTGGTTACATATTTAACAACCCAAATAAGGCAATGATGAAAAGAGGGAAAGAAGATATACCTCCTTATATGATTTTTTACGATTAAGGACAGATCTATCTATCTATCTTGATCATGTCGTATGGGAATGATAGGGAGGAAAGTGACTGAGGATTTGATTGTATTCCCGATAATTTATGGATTTTCCTAAACCACCGTGAGAGAACATAAGGGGTGGCTTGAAAGAGAGAGGTAAATGTTGTATTTCAAATCCTTAGACTTGTCGAACCTCAATGAGATCAAATGTACATCCAAAAATGTAATACTAATTCAAAATAATGGTCACACAACCATTGAAAACATTTGATACATTAGATACAAAATAGTGAAGTTATTTATCATTTATTAAAAAAATGATTAATTTATTATCTTACACACCGTAGCTAATTATTTTAGCTACTTAATTAGGAAAATACACCTATTTTCCAAGTCAAACTTCCACTTAGAATCCTTTTGATCTCAACTTCCTCATTCTAGTTAACTACAATTCAATTTATGGATGTAAATTTTGTTATTCCAAAGGTCTATTTCCCTTGAAATCTGCAACTCCTAGACTCGGTCTATTTCCTATTCCTGAGTGATTACAATTATGACCTTGAGCTTAGTCAAACTCATCCAACCATTGCTCAACCTCTATAAAAGAGCATGCCTATTTCTTTGCAAATCCTTTTGGATTCTTACACAATAAATCTGTTAATTTTGCTACCCAATATCTGTAAATTAGAATCCATATCCAAGTAAAATATTTTCTCGTAACATGGTCATACCCACATTCGAGAGATTGAATCAAGATAACTCAAAAATCAATATTTCACAAGGTTACATAATCTCAAAATCTTCTCGAAACCTAATCTGAGGTTTGCAATGAAGATCTACATGAATATTTATAATTGGATTTTGTCTATCTTCTATTTAGTTAGATTTTCATTGTTTACATTTTTGAATGCCCAAAGGGATTGAACCCATTTTTCCTTCATTTTTGTTTCACATTTCATTAATTCATATGTGGATTTATTTATTTCATATTTTTTTGGTTTGTTTTTATTGCTTTTTCTACTTTTTTTTGTTTGTATAGGTGTTGGGAGCATTTGGAAGAAATAATCGAGCTTAGAAAATTAAAAAAACAAAAATTTAATTATGTTGTTGTTGTTTTAAATTTTTATGGTGTCTTTACGAGGAATTCCTATAATTTTTGGGATCAAAAATATGGTTTACATAAGAATAAACAAAAAAATTACTCTTAGTACTTTTGCAACTAATTTAGTTGTGGTTAATTCAAGCTCTCTGTGTTAAATTTGGGGTGGGTTTGTTTATATATTTCTAATTTTTTGAGAGGTAATTTTTTTTTCTTGTTGTATGATCTTTAACCCCACAAACCTGAAAAAATCCAATAATAAAATTAAGTAACAAAATCATATTTTTTAAAATAAAAAAATTAGCTATAACCCTAAGCTACCCCCACTCCCTCCCATCTTGGCCCCAGTTCGATCAAGCTAGTTCCCTAACCCCCATAATTTCCCAACTCCCTACCCTAACTCCCTCGACATCTCGCCGACTCAAGCCCTCCTACCCACCTAACCTTACTCATTTTAGTGAATTGGCTGGTCGAGAAAATTCTACCCCCAACCTAACAACCTAACCATCCCATAATACCCCCTAGCTAACCCTTTTAGACCCTACTCCCCCAGACTTTCCAACTCCCTCATCCCCCATTTTCTAGCCCTCTTATCCCACAAGCCCATCGATCCCAAATCCTTGTGCACCCTCATGTCCTAGATCATGGATGCCCAACACCCCTACCCTATCAATACTAATGACACACATCCCAACTCCAATCGCATCCTTCTTGGCCACCACAATACAAAAACAAAAACTAAACATGTAAACCCAACCCCCCCTTTTAGGTTTTTAGGGTTTAGTAATCGACTTAGACTTAGGTCACATTTTTAAAAGACTTAGGTTAACCTGAGATATGTTAAGGTTTTTAATTTTATCGTAATTTCTCTACCCTCTTTTCTTTTTAAATCAATTTAATTAGAGTATATCTAATTACTTTATTTAAAAATTAATTATTCACTTAGTTATTTTAATTCCTTAATTAGTTTAATTAATTGCATTAGATAACATAATTAGGACATTTAATCCCTTTTTTATTTTTTCAATTATATTACAATAGACTAACTATAAAACTATTTTTACGGGGTTATTGGACGTTTTTGTCCACTTTTTTGCATATTTTTATAAAAGTTTCATCATTTTTTCCTCACCACTAACATTTTGTCACTTTTTAGCTAAATGTTTATTGTCATTTTTAGTTTTTGTGAGGCTAGTCACAAAATTACCATGTGTATGCTCTTTCATCGTGCTTTCTAAGTGATCTTGGAAATCAGAAATGTGATCGTTTCTCATATGATTTCAGGAAATCAACTTTTTTTCTCTCTTAATCAAAGCTAGCTCATGCGTATGTTATTTCTTCACACTTTCTAAGTGATCTTGGAAATTAAAAAATGTGTGTTCAATTATTTTCATCTTTTCCTCTACCTCGGTAAAAAAATTTAACCCTTATTTGTAGGAATCACTCTATAAGAGGTTACTCTTAGACTACTAATTGTAGGTTACCTCATTCGTGAGCTAAGTAAACTACTAATACTTTATGTGTAGGGAACCTCTTTTAATCAAGATAAAATGAACAATTTACATTGTATTTATGGGTTTGGTTGACAAAACTATTGCCCAACTACTATAACTGTGGGAAGTGCTTTGGCATAAGCCATAAAACTCATTTGAGGAGTACCACAGGAACCCCAAATTAATCAGCACATTGAGGTAATTGGTTGAAAAAATGAGTACATCCATCATATATTAATAGTACACCTATGATATTAGAGTCATGAATATCTTAGTGGTGACCCCGATGTGATGTATTTGAGCAATATATTTTCTCATTGTTTCAAAGGGGGTAAAGTAAATCTAAAAATAGCAATAGCACTACTCTCACTTAGGTAACTATTGACACCTAGTTGATAGAACCACCTAGGAAGCCACATCTTGTAAAATCCAATTTAAGGTAGTGTTGTCAAAATTTCACCCCCACAGGTAATTTTGATAACATGCATCGAATATTCAAGTCCCGGAAAATTGATTGATTCGGGGCCAAAATCATGTTCTTTAGAGTCCCCTCAAATATTTTCTAAGTTCCCTGTCTGAGAGGAAAAGAGCAAGCTCTGAGAAAATGCGAAAAAAGGTTGCAGAAGGCAAGTAGGTTGATCCAGGAAAAAATCATAAAAATGACTAAGTCCTAGTCCTAGGGGCAGTCGGGACATTTGGGACAAAAAGGCCCGAACCGGCCGGCTCGGCCGAAGTAAGCACAAACAGCCCACAAAGCAACGGGGACATCTGGGACAAAAGTACGTGGCGGGCGCGAAATGCCGGTTCGACCGAGAAAAAATTGGCTAACTGCTGAGAGGGACGCAAATGGGACAATCGGGCCAAAAAGGCGCGAACCGGCCGAACCGGGCGAAAAAGGGCCAGACAGTCCAAAATCAAATGGGACAATCGGGCCAAAAAGGCGCGAACCGGCCGAACCGGCTGAAAAGAGTCAAGTCAGTCCGAAGCAAAGTGGGACAAGCGGGCCAAAAATGCCCGAACCGGCCGAATCGGCCGAAATGAGTCCAGAGGGTCCAAAATCAAATGGGACATCTGGGACAAATGGACGCGAAATGCCCGAACCGGCCGAAATGAGCACAAAGGGCCCAAAATCAAATGGGACATCCGGGACAAATGGAGGCGAAGTACGCGAAGGAGCCGAAGGAGCCGAGGACCAATCAGAAACTACCACGTGTCCTCACAGGAGAAAAAGTCAAAAGGTCAAAGGGGCGAGTTATCGAGCGCTGAACCAAACCAATGAAATGGCACCACGTGTCCAAGTTTAAGGGGCCCACAAGCAATTTCAAAAGGAAAGCCCGTGAAAGACGGAGGAGAGAGAATTGCTCGTCCAATCAGCACGTGCCACATGTCGTCCAGATGGCGAAGAGTGGGAAAACATTTTAAAATTCGTTTTGATACATTAAGTGCCCTAAATCTTCAGATCGCCATATCTTTTGATCCAGAGCTCGATTTCCACGTTCTTTATATCAACGAAAAAGCTGTTGAGATGCTCTACATGATTCTAGGATCAATCTTGAGTTTTGGTGCATTCTAAATAGAGAAAATTGAGAAACGGCTCGACGTGTGGTAATGGCGAGCGACCTTTCAACAACCCGTTTTAATGCTAATGGGTCGCATTCTTCTTCTGCACGGCCAGAAGTGACATTTTAGCGGCCAAATTAATACAAATGGGTCGCATTCTCCTCCAAAATCGCTCAAAGTGATAGGGTATGGGTTGGTAAGATCCTCCATGCTGATTTAATGCATCTGCAGTCAATGAGGAATGGGCTTGCACGTTTTCCCACGTTTTCTGTCCCCTGGGCTCGACCCATGCAATGTAAAAGCCAGATTTGGCTCATTTTTTTAAAAAAAAAAGAGGTTGTTCATTCTTTCGGCTCGGCCCTCCCTTCTTTTCTTCTCTAGGGTTGAAAATGGAGTTCGAGCCTCCTCCCTACTCTGTAATGGCGTTTTTGCCTTTTACTAATGGAATGATGTTCTGTGCAAACTTCTGGAGCAACAAAACGTGTTCTGTGATGCATCTGTCCATCCTCTCTCGTTTTTGCTTGTTCTCTCCTTGCCTCTCTTCATTTGCAGGTATCTGTGCATGTCTAAATGTTCATTGCAGGTTTGGAGCTGTGTTCATGGAGTTTTGGGACATTTTCTGTGTGAAATCTATCCTTGGGCCTGTGATGCATCTGTCCATCCTTCCCATTGCTCACCTCTCTTTGTCCCATGGCAGTTTTGATAGATGTTCAACATCCTCCTTCTCTGGTGTATCACCGTTTTAGTGTAGGCTTTTGTTGTTTTTCCCTTCTCTCTCTCTCTCTCTGTCTCCTTGGCATGGTTAGATTAGGATTAGATTAGCTTGCTGCCTTTGGAATAGCTTGTGGCGGGTAGTTTAGGAGCGGAACCAGCCTTCTCTAGAGATTCCTCTCTCGGTTTCACAAGTCCCACGCTTGGAGAGAGGTTCCATGTTGTGCAATCACACTAGATGCCTAAACATCAACCTAGAAGCTTTGATGTGCGTCCGGGTGCTTTGTGATTTTGCACTAACAGTTTTGGCACGCCCGGTGGGACCTTAGAGGTCTTTCACTTCATCTTTTGCAGGTTGATGTGTTCCTGTGAAGATTTCAGCCTTTGGAGGCACTTGCAAACACATCAGCGACTCCATCCGTCAACAACCATCTCTGAAGTTGCAGACCTTCCTTTCCATTCATTTTCATTCATTTTCCATTCATCCTTCTTTCCATCTCTTTCATTCTTCCTCATTCTTTGAAGTTGTGCAATCATGACTTCATTTCCATCATGGATTTCATATCAACAACAGCAGTATATTCCACCTCCAACAGGTTTTACAAATCCTCCAGATCAGCATGCATATTCATATGAACAGCAGTGCCAAAGTCAGTTTGGCTATGGAGCTTTCCAAGAGCAAGAGTATGCATATAATGAAGACAATCAGATGCAAGATGCTGGTCTGTTGGAGAAAATCCAAAAGATGGAGGTAAACATAGTGCAGTCCAGGGCTCAGGCACAGATGAAAGCTTTTGGAATCGGTTATGGAGCACCCTGTCCATGGGTGGGACCTTTTCCAAGGCATTACAGCCCTCAGGAGAAGCTTGACTTCATGATTGCAACGCTGCCTTTGCTTGCAAAGTGGATTGAAGAAATAGAGGTGTATGAGAGAAGTATTCAGCAACCTTGTCAACGGGTAAGCACACCATCTCATGCCTTTCCTTTTCCTCTTTCCCAATCTGTTTCATTTCAGCAGTGTCAAGTTTCAAACCCTCCATCTGTTGTCCCAAGTGTTGAATCCATTTCTCCACCCCCCAGTCTTCCACCTCATCTCGATTCTTCTTTCCTTTTCCCTTCCAAACAGTCATCCCCTCCACAAGAGATAACAAAATACCCCTCCTCCAAAGAAAAACAAGAGGTTTCACCTTGCCTCCACCACCACAAAAAAGTGTAAAATCGGTTGAGTTTCAACCCATTCCTCCTCTTGCATTCCCAATTTCATATGGGGAAGAAGGAATTGAAAAAATCAGTCATCAAGGACAGCAAGAAGAGGAGCCCAACAGAAAAGAAATGACAGATGACTTGAAGGTTTGGGCTACCAAATTTGGGATGACAAAGATCCCCTTGATGGTTAAGCCTACAGAAGAGGCTAAGGTTGAACAAATGGTGGTTAGGACTGATTTGGTTGCAGCAGAAGAAGAAGATCTTGCAGTCCCAACTTGTCCTCTAGAGCAGCAAATTGAAGAGTTTGACTTGACAAACTTCATGCTGGAGAAGGAGTTCAATCAAGAGCAAGATTGCCTTCAAACATTAGAGGAAGGAGAAGCTGCTCCAAATCTAAAAGAAGAGGAGCACATCCTAGCTGTGGAGGAGAAAAGTGCAGATCCAAGGGCTTCGAGCACAAAGCAGGCTACAGGAGAACCTTCAGTTCTTCTTTCCACTTCATCTCTCTCAAGTTCTATTACTGAAAAGGAGTTTGATCTCTCAAACTCAATATTGGAAAGTGAAGGAAACCATGGTGGTCAAGTTGCAGATCAAGAGGACACCATGGAGGAAGTTGAACACGAGCAGCAGGACAGCAATGAGGCAGTTTACCTGTCAGATTTGAAGGACTGTTTTGATGGAGAAGAGCCGGTTGAGCTTTCACCTTTCTCTCTTTCATCATCCACATTCCAAACACAAGAGCCTGCTGCCATGAAGGAGAGCTTTCATTTGCAGCAGCCTGCATCTTACAGCAGCTCTTTGGGATCAAGATTGGAAGATTTTTATCTTCCATGTTATTCATTGGAGGAAGAGAAAGGACAGAAGAATTTCACCATTTCTTCCACACCATCCATTCAAGAGGGTCTACAAGAAGACTCCATTCTTGGAGTTGAAAATCAGAGCTATGGGCATATCAAACGGATCAGACCTTGCCCAATCAGGTATTTGGCTTCATTGGAGCCAAAGGAGAAGCCACAACTAGTCATGCTTGCTTCTGAGCATGAGGATGAGCTACAAAGTACCAAGGATCAGCTGCCATACCTCTCCAATCCAAATGCAGAGCAACTAAAAGAGGTATTGGATTTTTCAGTTGATACCTTGATGATTTGGATAGAAGACCAGCTTCTTGTTGATTTTCCATCCATCCAAATAGCCATGATCAGTGCCAAATCAATTGCATGGCTGCCAATTTTGAAGAAAGGAAGCTATTTCTCACAACCAGTTGCAGGGTTTGTTTAGCTTGCCTTTGCTTCCGATTAGAGTAAGTAGCTAGGTTTGCTTTCGATAGAAGAAGTGCTTGTGCACACTGCATGTTCCATTTGGGGCATGTATGATTTTCAGTTTTGTACATAGTTTTGGTGTTGCTGGTTACTGCTCTTGCAGTTCATTTCGATGGCATCTTGGTGAAGACACTCCGGTTGATGGGTTTCCAAGTGGCTCGGAGGAGGTTTTCAAAGTTCGGATCGGTTGCGGGTTGCGACTCATGACTCCATGCCAAATGGATGCTTCGAGCTCGATCATTCATCTAGCGAGGCGTAGATGACCCATTTGAGTCGCCAAACTGTTGTCAAAATTTCACCCCCACAGGTAATTTTGATAACATGCATCAAAATATTCAAGTCCCGGGAAAATTGATTGATTCGGGCCAAAAATCATGTTGCTTTAGAGTCCCCTCAAATATTTTCTAAGTTCCTGTCTGCGAGAGGAAAAGAGCAAGCTCTGAGAAAATGTGAAAAAAGGTTGCAGAAGGCAAGTAGGTTGATCCAGGAAAAAATCATAAAAATGACTAAGTCCTAGTCCTAGGGCGATCGGGACATTTGGGACAAAAGGCACGAACCGGCCGGCTCGGCCAAAGTAAGCACAAACAGCCCACAAAGCAACAGGGACATCTGGGACAAAAGTACGCGGCGGGCGCGAAATGCCGGTTCGACCGAGAAAAAATTGGCTAACTGCTGAGAGGGACGCAAATGGGACAATCGGGCCAAAAAGGCGCGAACCGGGCGAAAAAGGGCCAGACAGTCCAAAATCAAATGGGACAATCGGGCCAAAAAGGCGCGAACCGGCCGAACCGGCCGAAAAGAGTCAAGTCAGTCCGAAGCAAAGTGGGACAAGCGGGCCAAAAATGCCCGAACCGGCCGAATCGGCCGAAATGAGTCCAAAGGGTCCAAAATCAAATGGGACATCTGGGACAAATGGACGCGAAATGCCCGAACCGGCCGAAATGAGCACAAAGGGCCCAAAATCAAATGGGACATCCGGGACAAATGGAGGTGAAGTACGCGAAGGAGCCGAAGGAGCCGAGGACCAATCAGAAACTGCCACGTGTCCTCACAGGAGAAAAAGTCAAAAGGTCAAAGGGGCGAGTTATCGAGCGCTGAACCGAACCAATGAAATGGCGCCACGTGTCCAAGTTTAAGGGGCCCACAAGAAATTTCAAAAGGAAAGCCCGTGAAAGACGGAGGAGAGAGAATTGCTCGTCCAATCAGCACGTGCCATGTGTCGTCCAGATGGCGAAGAGCGGGAAAACATTTTAAAATTCGTTTTGATCTGTTCCGTGCCCTAAATCTTCAGATCGCCATATCTTTTGATCCAGAGCTCGGATTTCCATGTTCTTTATATCAACGGAAAGCTGTTGAGATGCTCTACATGATTCTGGGATCAATCTCGAGTTTTGGTGTAGTCTGAAGAGAGAAAATCGAGAAACAGCTCTGACGTGTGGTAATGGCCAGAAGCGACCTTTCAACAACCCGTTTTAATGCTAATGGGTCGCATTCTTCTTCTGCACGGCCAGAAGTGACATTTTAGCAGCCAAATTAATACAAATGGGTTGCATTCTCCTCCAAAATCACTCAAAGTGACAGGGTATGGGTTGGTAAGATCCTCCATGCTGATTTAATGCATCTGCAGTCAATGAGGAATGGGCTTGCACGTTTTCCCACGTTTTCTGTCCCCTGGGCTCGACCCATGCAATGTAAAAGCCAAATTTGGCTCATTTTTTAAAAAAAAGAGGTTGTTCATTCTTTCGGCTTGGCCCTCCCTTCTTTTCTTCTCTAGGGTTGAAAATGGAGTTCGAGCCTCCTCCTGCTTTCTGTAATGGCATTTTTGCCTTTTACTAATGGAATGATGTTAATGCAAACTTACGGAGCAACAAAACGTGTTACGTGATGCATATGTCCATCCTCTCTTGTTTTTGCTTGTTCTCTCCTTGCCTCTCTTCATTTGCAGGTATCTATGCATGTCTAAATGTTCATTGCAGGTTTGGAGCTGTGTTCATGGAGTTTTGGGACATTTTCGTGTGAAATCTATCCTTGGGCTGTGATGCATCAGGCCATCCTTCCCATTGCTCACCTCTCTTTGTCCCATGGCAGTTTTGATAGATGTTCAACATCCTCCTTCTCTGGTGTATCATCGTTTTAGTGTAGGCTTTTGCTGTTTTTCCCTTCTCTCTCTCTCTCTGTCTCCTTGGCATGGTTAGATTAGGATTAGATTAGCTTGCACTGCTTTGGAATAGCTTGTGGCGGGTAGTTTAGGAGCGGGAACCAGCCTTCTCTGGAGATTCCTCTCTCGGTTTACAAGTCCCACGCTTGGAGAGAGTTTCCATGTTGTGCAATCATCTGGATGCACGAACATCAACCTAGAAGCCTGATGTGCGTCCGGGTGCTTGTGATTTTGCACTAACGGTAGAGGCCAAAAATCTACAAAACAAAATCTTTGTTTTCACATTTTCTTTTCTCTCTTTCCCTTTGGTGAGTTGTGTTTCATCTTGTGTTCTCATTTTGATTCATTTTCAATCCTTCCAATTAATCCTTATTTGGGTTCACTTTTGCATCTCTTTCACATTTCCAAATACTCCTTATTTGGATCCACTTTTGTCTCATTTTCACCTCTTTGTAAACAAGTCTAAGTCTTGAGTTATGGACATCTCATATCTGCACTTAAGAACTATTATCCTTATCACCTAAGTCTTGACATCGTGATACTTGTTTTATCACGATCAAGAAAAATTTTGATTACCTTGATCTATCATCTTTCTAAGTATTAAGTTTGACATCACATTGTTGAGATTTAAGCATTCACCATCTCATGTTGTCAAGTTACACATTCACTTTGTTCACTTTTTGACATCTTAACAATATCTTCACTCGTCTCTTTTTAAAGCATTCACTTTTCTCTAATTTGAGATCCTTTACCAATCACTCTCCCTCATCTCTCACATTCAATTTTTCAAGATTTAATATTTTCATCATCATCTTTTCATCTCTATACTTTGACATTCACATTGTTGTCATTTGATTATTATCATTTGATTATTATCATTCCTTTATGTAGTATACTCTCTTAACACCGATATTGTTAAGAGTTAAGCACTCTCTCCATATTTCTAGTCTCCTCTGTTAACACTCATCTTGTTACAAGTCAAGAACCCTCATCATTTTTTCATTCTCTTCTTTTAACACTCCTTTTGTTAAAGAATTGATCATCTTTCATCATGCCTCTAAGTCTCCTCTTGTAGCACTCATTTGGTCGCAAGTTGAGAAAACCAACCTCTTTCCCCTCTTTCCTCTTTACATTCACTTTGTAAAGGATCCAGAGAAATTTTATTCCTTTTCATTTCTCTTAACACTCACTTTCAATTTGTTAAGTGTTCTCTTATCTAACATTTCAATCTCCTCTTCAACCATAACAATAAAGTGTTGTAAATTCTTCCCCTTTGGTTTCTCTTAACACTCGTCTTGTTAAGAGTTAGCATTGCAAACCCTTTTATCTCTCTTAACACTCCTTTTTTAAAGAGTTGACTACATTATCTTGTTAATTTTCTCTTCTAAAAATTCATTTTAGAAGATGAGAAAACTAACCTTGTCGGACTCTTGTCTCATTTGGACATTCACCTTTTTCTAACATTTGAGCACCTCACTTAACTCGTATAATACTTCTCCCATCTTAGAATTTATTTTTCTAAGAGTTCCATAATCAAACTTTCACTTTCAAATATTCTCTCTTCATCCACCTTGACATTCACATTGTTAAGGGTCAAATATAACAATATTTTCCACTCCTCTTTTCTTACATTCACTTTGTAAGGAATCAAGTAACCTTTTTCATCACTAAGTCTCTTCCACCTTAACATTATCTTTGTTAAGGGTTGAGAAACTTCATTTTCTTAAACTCTTCCATATTTACATTCACGTTGTAAAGGGTTGAGTAGTTTATCATCATTTCACACTTTGTCCATCTTAACATTCATGTTGTTAAGGGTTGAAAAAATAAAATATTTTTAATCTTGCTTCCTTCCTAGCATTCACATTATTAAGGGTGGCATCGTTCAATATTTCCATCCCCTCTTACATTATAATATCCAGTTTGCTAGAGGTTGAGTACATTTCTAACCTTTTTCACCTTTTCCATCTTAGCATTCACTTTACTAAGGGTTAAGTTTTCAATCTTTTTTCCTCTTCCATCTTAGCATTCACTTTTCTAAGAGTTGAGATTTCAGACCTTTTCCCTCTTCCATATTATCATTCACTTTGTTAAGGATTTAGTTCTTCATCAAAAATTTCTTCATTCTTCCCCATTTTTCATTACAATGGTGGATTCCCATAATTCATCATTTGCTCATAAATGGAAAATGATGAAAGAATATTTTGCGAGTATGTAAAAACAACATAAATAATTCAAATTTAATTAATTATGTCCATACCCTTTCGAGATGGAAATATTACACACACATTTTCCTAAATCTTTCGAGATGCCCAAATTTGACAAATACAAGGGAAAAATTGTTCCTAGAATACATATCAATGAATTTTCCATAGCATGCCATGAAGTGGCATATAACGATATATTTCTCTTATGAATTTTTCCCGAAGTCTAGTATCTTACACCTTCTAAAGGGATCTATCACCACCTTCACATACCTCTCACAAAATTTTATCAAATGTTTCTCTTTTAATCTCAATCATAATAATACTAACAATCAAAACACTCACACTCATTATGATAACTATTTGCACATCAACCGCAACCATAATGTCATTAATGATGGTGTCACAGAAACTTGAAATGTGCACATTATAGCTAAAAAATAAACCAAAGGGCTAATCATACAACCTAGCAAAGAAACCACTCTATTCAAAGTCAAATTTCAGTTTACACCCCTTAGAGAAAGTCTCTCTAGTGTCTTTCATCAACTAAAAGAGGCTAGGATGATAAAATATCTACTTACAAGACCTTGGGTTGAAGGGGAACCTAAGCCATACCGGTATAAGCCTCATACATATTTTGAATTCCATTACATCAATGGCCACTAAACATATAGCTGTGTGTGATTCAAGAATTATGTCTGAGAATTATTTGATGATAGAGTCATCTTTATAGATCCTAACAATGAACCTCTTGCACCCAATGACACGTCGGATACCAAAAATTATCAAAAAGAGTTGAATGTTGTATAACCTCTTGTACATACTAAAACTCAATGAGACCTTGATGAAAAATTTCTAGTATCTCTCACTCAAAACCAATCCATTTCTTTTTATATCATGAAGACGAAGGTCATGTATCTCCCAATAATAACCAATCAATCCCTTCATGGATTTTCCTCCTACTGATTCAAACATACATTGAACTGTTTGAGACAACAACCTTCTAACACCAATCGAGAGCTTGAAAATACTCCCTTTCAACCCTTGATATAATTGAATAATTTATAAATAAGGTTCCATCATCCAACACTATTAATATTGATTTTATTCTTTCACCTATGGATATCATGCCTAATATATCTTGTATTGTTGTATAAACACAACCACAACATGTTTGGACACTTACAAAAATGCATCTTTCCATGTCTATAATCATTCAAACAATCACTCTTGTAGGAATCTCATTAATGAAAAACTTTACATGTCAATATATCTACATGCATACACTCCATGAGTTGCTTATACCCAGGAATATCTTTATAAAAATTTTCATGCTTTAATTGAAAATATTTTGTCAAATAAATTAATCCACAACCTCAATGGATAAACATTGAATATTTTCTCTTTAAAACCTATAAGGATCCTCGAGTTTGAATTTAGGGATGAATCCTTCTTTCCTTACACATATTCCCGCATCGATAAACCTCCTCTTATATCACATAGGTCTCCTAATCCTATTGTGGACTTATCTAATCACACATCCTCTGACTTGGACCTTGTCCACCCAAGTCTCATATCTCAATACTTATTAAATCATTTTATTATATCCTTTGACTTGGAACTTGTCCTCCCAAATATCGTAACTCGGGACTCCTTGAATCTTTTGTTCCCTCTATTGGATTGGCCCTCATTCAATCAATTTTTTTACATCAGGACTCTTCAAATTTTAGGATACTCTCCTTTAACTTGGACATTGTCCACACAAGTCTCGTATCTCAAGAAACTTTGAATATTTTTATTCTCTTCGTTGAATTGGACCTTTTCTAGACAAGTCTCGTACATCAAGACTAATTTAATCATGGATACATCGAAAATCCTTCTACTGCTCCTTTGACTTAGATCTCGCCCACCCAAGTCTCGTAAGTTGGGATCATTCCACTTTCATAAACATGGACCTCTCTCCTAATGAGTTCATTACAAATCTTCATTCACCAATTTTTTTACACATAAAAAATAATACAAATAAAAGAACACTTCATATCTAACCCATCATTAAAACACTTTAAAAGTCAAAAATTAGAAACAAAACATCTCCTTCCATGGGTTATCTCCACACTAAGAAGGATACTTGCATGGTTAACTTGTATAACAAACAATTTTAATTATTTCATCCATTGGTAGATATATTAATCATAACATTATCATATATTTTCATTCTTCACCTATCACGACACGGGTTAACCTTGTTCATATTGGGAACTATGTGTCTCATCCTTGTTATGGTTTCTACCATTTCAGATCTTTTTACCTATGGTTTTGTCTCAAAGATTACTGATGACGAATATTCCTTTTAAATAATATATCTCATTAATAGAAAGCATCTAAATTATTTAATTAGACCTTTTTATTTCCCATATCACTATATAGTGTTGAACCCTTGCATCCTACTAGTCGCATGTGGCTAAGACTTAGGGCGAATGTTCCTTCCCAATAAGAAAACTATTGACATACAAGGAAAAATTAATCTAAAATGCAAAAAAATATAAATCAATCATTATACATTTCTTTCTTCACGGTATTTGGTGATGATTAGATAATTCTTACTAGTAGTATGAGGCTGGGAACAGAGGCGGGTGTCCTTATTGGCATACATTTTATCTTCGGATGTTGAGACCTTGTCTCTTACTGGTGACATGGGGCAACATGTAGGGGGTCCTTCACAAAAACAAATTAACCAACAAATAAAGTCATTAGAATTAAAATTAGTTAATTGAAAACTACCGGGAAGTAATTTAGTTACTCGGGTTAAGAGAGATAATAATTCCTTCAACCATATTTTTCCAACCAGTAAGCCATCTACAGATCTAAGTCGAGTATAAACCTATAAAGTGGAATCATCTTGGAATCAGTCGATTTATCGACTAGAGATGTATAAATCTTTCTTACATGGATCATTGATACACCTTTTTCTTAGCATCCATCATATTCATTTTCATATCACTCTTCACTTTGTTCTTACGTCCTTCTTGGCTCTCAATGATGAGCCCTTGCATCTTCCTAGTTGCATGGAGTCACAAGTGGAGTGAGACATCCTATCATTACATCATCTACATTTCTACCAATGGAATGGAATGCTTATAATTTTTTAACATGAGTTCGATTGTAAAACACCTTTTACCAAGTTAAAAATAAAAAACATTAAAATATGTTTCGAAAGATACAAAAAACATTATAAAATTGTTCTAAACATAAAAATAATATAAAATTATTCCAAAATCCAAAAATAGTGTAAAACTTTCAAAATCAAAACATTCAGATAATGTTTGACCAACTGTCATCAACAACTAGATAACAAAGTTCAATAATTTCATCATTTGATGGTGCTCCTCATGATCATTTCATATCATCTTTTGAAATCAATCATTTACCCTATAAAAATATAAATTTTCTTGGGGCACACTTGGATTAAATATAATACATATCAAACTTCAATGGAATCGATAAGAGTTATTTAGAGTATCTAAGAATCACTCTACTCTTTAGCCCAATCCAATCCTCTCGCATTCTAAGCTATCACTCAGGGGCATTCATAAATGTCTAGTTATTCAATAGGGAATACATTCAAAGTGTCATTAGAAATCGTTATTGTAAATTATGTTTTACTATTATTGTTTTTCAACATTATGAAAATGACTTTTCTTCTTTCATCTTATTATTTTGTTGTACTTTTTTACCTTGATTGCGGACCAAACTGCAAGAAATTTATTCACATCTTAGTTCACATATAACATTGGTGTGATTCCTTCTTGTTCATATTGGGTTTGTTTGCATGTTTTTATGTGTCTTTTGATTGCTTTCATGTGTTTTTTATTCTTCTGGTTTATTAAATAAACCATGGTGTGTTTTCGATTAACTAAACTATGAAATTAAGATCTATATTCTAAGTTAATATAAGTAGGTATAGAAATGTAATAAATGATACAAACTAAAATATTGGTTCTAAATATTTTATTTTTATATTTAAATGAAATGAAATAATGGAAATGAGAGGGATAAGGTACTAACCTAAAGATGAATTATGTCATTGTGTCTTTGGACTTGAACAGGATGATGTGTAGACAATGAAAAATGTGAAGGTACTACCTAGGAAATTGCAACAACTAAAGATCCAACTAGATTGAGGCACTTGGGAGAGGATTTTGGAACTTATGGGTGCCCCGGTCTACAAAAAAGCTCAGGATTTGAATCGATGCGGTGTCGCTAGATCTTCACAATATCTTATTTTTGTCACAAAGTTTTTGTAGTACCTTCGCTAATGTCATTGTAGGCTAGTGGTGAATATACACAACTAAGTGTTGCACTAATTCCATACCCAATGTATTTATGTGTTCTTGTGTGTGTAATTATGTGCCTAGGGTGCCCTAGCACCAATGACGTAGAAGTAGGGGGAAATAACTAGATGTAAAATGAAAATAGTGGATGGAATAAAATGAATACAACCCTTTCCCCTATTATTGTGTGATGTAGATGTAAATGATGCCCAAATGCAATCCTTTTCCTTAGTAGATAGCTAGCTCTTGATAGTAGATAGTCCACCCATAAGATAATGAGTATGTTATGTTTATATAGGGATCTCTTGTTCAAATTTTGAAACTAATTACCCAAAATTATAACTAGTACCTAGGGGAATGAGAGGGAAAATGATAAATACTGACCTCGAATAAGTAAATTAGACCCAAGTGTTATAGGGACCAAGGCACCTAAAATTAAGGATTGGGGAGCCCATGGGCACCCCAATACTACCCTAGGTGCCCTAGTAAAGGACTAGAGATGACAAATAACTAAATAACAACACATGATACTCCATAATAGATTACCATAAGCTGTGTAAACAAATGATGAATGTGCAAGACAAATGGCAGCGATGACCAACTAACTAATGACATGACTAGGGGAGAGGTCATTAGTGAATACATTTCTTAAAGTGAGATCCATTTATAAAACAAACATACTTAGCAGTATAAATGTAATAGTAAGTGCATGATTTTATGACTACATATTCCTTTTTACCATGAAATCAAGTTTTTAACATTTATTTTTATGTTTTATTTCACATTTTCTAAGAATTTGTAAAGCCGTAAAAAAATTCATATATTCAAATATTCAAAAAAATCATAAAAACATTAAAATTTTTGAACAAACATTAAATTATCATAAAAATCCTATAATTGGAAACCCTTGACATGAATCTTTCAAAATTTTAACAGAATCTTGATAAATTCATACTTTTATCTACTGCCTTAGTGATTGTTCTAATCTTACAACTATCATGCTCTTCCCTTTTCACGATTACTTACTCTACTTGGGGCAAGTCACAAAATTCTTTTTCCTTCACTATATAACTTCTCCCTGGGAAATTTACCTCATATCATTTACACAATGGATCCAATGAGAGTTTCATAAGGTTTAGATTTAATCCGCTCTTTAGTCTAATCCTATTCCTACCTTGGGGGATTTTTCATCTACATAATCATCATTGTGGCATGTATTAGGGGCATAACATATTGTATTCATTTTCAAAGTTGCGTTGCATTGTTGATTTTTACTTCTTGGACTAATCATAAGTAGTTTGATAACATCTGGATTACTTTATCACCCTCATTCTTGCATCTACTATTCATATTGGGCTTGTTTTCCTTTTTCCCTTTTCATTTTTGTGTGTGTGTGTGTTTATTTATGCACATTTGGGTTAATCATTTGGATTATTTCATAATATTGGTGACAACTCTATTGTTGAATAATACAATAAATTTTCTCTTATATTCAAACTCTCCAAACATCACTCATACTACAAGTACATTTCCTTCTAATCCTTGTTCAACTTCCTTGTGTTGTTCTATCAAGTGGTTTTCCACTACCTTGCTTTGTCGTACACCTACTTGAGGGGCATTCTATTACCGGTTTACTAGTTGTGGAATCCAAATGCTTCACTACTTCCTACTTGTCGGGCATCCAAATACTTCATCACTTCATACTCTTTGGGGCATCTAAATGCTTCACTACTTTCCACTCATGATTTTACATGTGTCTACTATCTTTAAAGCACTATTACTTTGCAATAGCACTTTAAAGAGGGGAAAATGTAAACACCCCAAATTTACATACTTAATCCAAGTTCACATCCTAGCTCATATCCCCTTACATTGATTAATAAAATTAATTAATCATGTGCATTAACCCCTTGGATTAATTAAATTAGTCCATAACATACTTTAGCTAAGTTAATTATAATTTATTAAACAAATGATTAATTAATTATCTTGCACATTGTAGCTAATTAAATTAGTTACTTAATTAGGAAAATACACCTATTTTACAGAGTCAAACTACCACTTAGACTCCTTTTAAACTCAACTTCCTCATTCCGATTAACTACACTTGAACTCCTCTTCACCGGACAGTCAACCCAACTTGAACTCCACTACTAGATTCCTATAAATAAGGGGCAATTAAATTATATGTGCAATTCAATTTCCAAATGTAACTTTTTTGGTCCTCAAATCTGCACCCCATGTTGGGCTGACAATAATTCACTCTTAGGAAGGGGAAAATTTATTAAGAATGGTGATAGGATCTATTGTATGGTCATTTTTTATCTTGGGAGGGGTCTAACACATTCCTTAGGGATCAAACCTTAGGATGATTGAGGGGCGTACAAATGATATGGTCTTTTCCTATAACTTTTGGTCTGCCTTAAACCGGGCGAGAAGACCCGCGGTGTAACTTGAAATGCAGAGGGGAGATGGAGCCTTTATTCCCTCTTGTTTCTTTTCAAATGATGGGTTGATCTGGGATAAGCATGGCCAAGGACACAATATTTCACTTTCACAAGTTGTCACACAAAGTATTGTATATGCTTATTACACTAGAGGCAAGTTACTAAAGTAGTTAAGTTTAATTGCTCTTGTGTTCTCTTAGTAATGAAATTAAGGCTAAAAGACACCTTCAGTGATGTTTAGAGAAATTAGGTAGTAAAATAGAACAAATGGATGTTGTAAAATAGGGGATGGGGTCAATTATGGAAATTATGACTTCACAGAGGGGGAATCATAAGTATAAAAGTTTATTATGACACAAAATTTAACACTATAAGTATCTTGTAATCATGGAAAATGCACAAAACTAGATCAATCAGTGACAATCTCAACTAAGAACTATTTGCATTTATTGAAGCTCAATAGATGCAAAGGATTCAATACAATCTCTAAAATATCTAACACAAGAGCTTATGCAAGTATTTTAGCAAAGTGTTTACTACTTCATCCCTCATACACCTAAGATACACTCAAAGACTTACAAAAATCTATCAATACAAAATGTTTATGACAAGGATTTTACAATTTGGTCCAATATTGCAGAGGCAAATCTCATAACATAATATAAGACTTAATAACCAAAGCATAAACATAAAGGAATGATTTAGCATATGAAAAAGAGAAACAATAAACACAAGACAACAACCAAATAATATCACTCATTAATGGACAATTCTACAACATAGAACCTAGAAGATAAGAATTTAAAACTCAAAGTGGACATACTTTATTTAGTTCTTGAATTTATTAAGAAGGGAACATCAAATAAATGCTATTAAATGATACCAATGGTTGTACACTCAAAACCAACTTGACACAAAAATTTTGGAAAATGAAATTAGTATAAATTTCACAATGGAAACATACAATGTTCACAATTATATCTCTAACCTTTCTAGAATTCAAAAGAATAAGCCCCTTTGATTTGAATACCAAAAATTAACTCCCTCAACTATGAGTAAAAATCCCATATTCATACAATTTTATGACTTCTTACAACCTTAATTCACCCCTAAAAACTTTAATGAAGCATCCTAGAAAGATGCAACAAATGAGCTCCATTTTTGGAAAATATCTTATAACAGTAAAGATACCTACTTTCTTCGTATTTCTTAATTTGATTCTATTTCTAGGTGTTGACATGGATATATGTGGGGTTTTTATTCCCTCAATTTTTAATAGTCTAATCCCCATTTGGGAATATGCCTTGGGAAAAGGAATAATCATTTACACTCCCTTGTGTTTGATGTTTTCTTTATGTGAATTACCACTTCAAACTAAAAATCACCTTTTGGAAGATATCGATATGCTCTAGACCCGTGTGAGTTTTTTATAATTTATTTCACATTCAATTTTGAAATGATACCTTTTATAATTACTCCCAAATTTCATCCTCTTATAAACTCCCATTGTTGTCTCATAAGATCGCATCTCCCTTCAAAAATTTTGAGTGAAAAGAGAATTTGTGTCCATTCTTCTCAAGCCATGGTGGACATAGAGCTAGGAACCATCTTGAAAGAAATTTATTTTGATAATTTACGCTCAATCTTTGACCTTTCTATCATGGATGAGGCCTTTGTGAGGATTATCTTCAATATTGAGGATCATGTGGAGAATAATGGGACATTAACACCTCACGTGGTTTTGGGTAAAACTAATAAGAAGGCTCATTAAGATGACTCCCTTCTTTTCTATCTTTCAAGTTATGTATTATCATTTGTTTCATGTAGAGGACCAAAAAGCTCCTGAACTACTGAAGAGTATTTTTCTCCATTGTCAGCCCACCATCAACACAAACATCATTGATATATATTCTTTATCCTTCAATGAAGAATTGGGGAAAAATAAATCTCCACCACTACCTATGAAGAGTTTTTTGATGATCCTGTGGAGGATATATCATCGATTTCCTACAAAATCACCACGATGGAGAAAATAATTTCTCATCTTGAAAAAGAACCTATGAAAATATTCTTCTAGGAAGGCCCTTGAAGTGTTATCATCTTATATGAGAAGATGCAGATAGGGTGCACCTAATCCAATGTGTGTAAAGTCAACCCATTCTTATGGATGAACTTGAATCTTCCCCGCAACACCCACTGATATTCTAGGTCTTCCTCATCTTCAAAATATACTACTCGGTGAGGTACCAAGGCCTACCTTAAAGGTAGGTCTAACCTCCTTGAATGGGTCTCCTCCTATAGGAGGAAATTGGAATTAATCAAAATCTTGGAGGGTCCCAAAACCAATATTTCAAAGCTCATAGAACTAGGCATGTCTCAAAACCTTGTGGGGACATCTTGTACATTCATGATGCTTAAGACCACAAATAATTGGAGTTCAAGAAGAAGAGGCTGCTGAATTAGATTCCTCCTTTTGTAGAGGAATGTGTAATAATTAATTAATATTGTACCTCTTTTGAAATATCTTCTCATTTTTATATGCATATTATCAGGCTATGTGAATTCCAAGGGTTGGGGCCCTATAGAATCCCCATTTTGTTCGTATTACACAATATAATTATTTTTCTTGCATTTTCATCTTAACAATTACTTTCCATAATCTTGAATTTATCTTTATATAACATAACAATCATCTCTAAATTCATATTGCATGGTTTGAATATACGTAGTAAAGATTTTTCTTTCTCTGAGTGCCCCATGTGTATTTTAGAACCCACAGTACTAAATTTTGTGATAAAACCATCTTGCAAATTTTTCTTGTACTTATCTGATGTTCCATGACCCTTTGGAAAAATCTTGATTGTCCCACGAGTTTTTGGAATCCACAAAGTATAGATTCCTTTGTTAAACCCATCAAACACTACTCTAGTGTGCCATGACTTTTGTGATACAACCCCTTTTATTATCTTTTGTGACTAGTGTCCAGCAGGTATTCCTTCTTTCCTTTATCTTGCATTGCAACCCATGGAACATTGAATTCTCCATTCTTGAATACCAAGTTAATGTATTGTGGCTTCCATAGAGTTGAATAATTATGTCCATACTTTGATTTGTTAAGCTTTAGGGGAAGGAATGATAATGGAGATTCAAAAATCTATTAGTGACAAGGTGACATATGTAAATTTGGGTCTTTAAATAGTATGAAGTACTTTGTGGAAAACTAAACTAGGGAGGGCTCAAAATGTACACCAACGTTGACTCCATCTTGGGGATGGGCACCGCATGTGGGTACCACAAGAACATAGACTAGGATAATGCCTAATCCATTGGGAAAGGAGTCAAGTAGACCAAATACATAGGAATTTTCTAAAAAGAGACATTACATCCAAACCAAAATACAGCCATGTTCTAAAACTTGTTCATTGTAGACTAGAACACAAAAAGGAAACCAACAAAAGGAAATACAACATAAGGAAATTATACATTTTAAAATGTTTATACCTATACCTTGGCTTAATCCAAGAAATGTTTGAGGTGCCTTCCATTAACAGGAAACTCTAGCAAGTGTCCTTCCAAATCCTTCAAAAATAAATTATGTTCCCCAATTATGATATCAATAGAATATGGCCCCATCTAGAGAGCATCAAACTTCCCATGTTTACCTTTATCTTCGTGCCTATGTCCCATAACAAGACTAAGTCTCCAACACTAAAATTTCTTGGGGTGACCTTCTTGTCAAATATCTTCTTTAGTTTTTTCTGAACTTGAGATATTTTTAGTGGGACTCTCTTCTAACTTCATCTAACTCCATGATTTGACTTATCATTTCCTCATATGGACTCACTTCTCCTCCATCTTCAAATTGTTGCATAAACTGATATGAGGAAAGATGCAAGTGTAGGGGTAGAAGGGATTGAACTCCATAAACCATCTCAAAATGATTTTTTCCTATAGACCACTTAGTGGTAATTTTGTCCACCCATAACGCAAATTTGAGTTGTTCACCCCATTTTTCTTGTTAGCCTATAGTGTCCTTTTGAGGATTTTAAGAAGATTCTTGTTACTTGATTCCTTGGCCATTTCCTTGAGGGTTATAATTTGAGGCGTAGGCCAAACTTATACCATATTATTTTCACATAATTGTCAATGTTTTAGATCTAAATCTCATGGCATTGTCAAGCAACTATTTAGGCAGCACACCAAATCTTCAGATTATGTTATTCAAATAAAATCCATGACTATCTGATGGGTTTCTCATCTAGTGGGAATAGCTTTAACCCACTTAGTAAAGTATTTAGTGGCCACCAATATCCACCTATGACCAAGTACTTGAAGGATCTAATATTTCACCAATAAAGTCCAATCCCCATTGTTTAAATGGAGCTTCAATTGACACATGATGTAAAGGTATGGATCCAAAGGCTTTAAGTTTTCTATAAATTTACTAAAAACTTTCAAATATTCTAACCAGAAAATTTGTGTCCTTAAACAATGAAGGACACCAATATCCTACCCTTAAAATTTTGTGTGCAGTCACTCTTCCAGCAAAATTTCCTCCACACACTCCCCCATGAAATTATATAATTATTTTGGGGCCTCCTCTTCAATGATACATATAAGTATTACTACTTCTAGATTCTTCCAATCTAATCCATGATCAATCAATACATAATTATGAGAAACCAACTTAAGTTTCCTTCTTGGTTCTTATCTAAGTGCACATGAAAATTCAAATTTATCAAGTAATATACTATATTCTTGTAAAATACTGAAGTGCTTACCTTTTCATAAGGATGGAGCCTACCCTTTCAACATCGTGGATTTCTTCCATTTGAAAATTTCTTTCTACCATCAATATTGATAGGCCCAACCCTTAAACTAACTTGGTTGTCTGATCTCCATGTCATATTCCTACAATTTATTGACCTAGCGACATCTTTTACTTGACATCTCCATTTTTGACAAAATGTCCTTTACCATAGTATGGGGAACATAAGCTATAACTTTGGAGCTTAGAATATAGGGCCTAAATATTTTAGTGGCTTTTACTAAAGAAAAATCTTGCTTCTCCATGATGGAATATTTCAATTCTAGCTCCCTGCATGGATTTTCTAAAGAAAGCAATGGGATTTTCATGCCCCTCTTCATTTTTCTGCAACAACACAGAAGCAATTGTATTTTTGAGGCAAATGAAAACATTTGAAATTCTTTCTTATAATCAAGACTTTCTAAGATAAGGGTAGTTTTGAGTGCCTCCTTTATTCCTTCAAATTCTTGGATACCCCATTCTTCCCACTTAATGACCTGGTCCTTCTTAAGCATACTTGTAATAGGGATGGTAATCTCAAAAAGTTAGAGATGAATCTCCTTACAAATTTTACCTACCCAAAGAAAGATTGAATTCCCTTCTTAGATATAGGAATGAGAACCTTGCCAATTTCCTCTACCCTTTTAGGATCTATCATGACCCCTTCTTGTGACACTATGTGCCCCAAAAATTTTCTTTTGTACTCCAAAGTGACATTTCTTGGGATTTAATGAAATCCCATAATCTACATCTGAGCAACATCTTTCTAGGTGCCCCAAGTGGTCACCTCTCTTTTTGGAAAAAATAGTTATATCATCTTGATATACTATGATAAAATCATTTATAAGGCCAAAAAAATCCACATCCATGGCTCTTTGAAAATTTTCTCTAGCATTCATTAGTCCAAAAGGCATCCTAGCATAGACATATGTTCCCCAAGGGGTAGTAAAATTAGTCTTGAACTATTCTAATTGTTTCACCACTACTTGGTTATATCTAGAAAAACCATCTAATGTAGATAACAACTCTAACCCTGTCACCTTTTGCAACATGTTTTCCATATTAGGAAATGGGTAATTATCCTTAATCGATTCCTTGTTCAGATTTCTAAAATCCACACAAAGTCTTATGTCCCCATTATTTTTCTTGACTAGTACTAAATTAGCCACCCAAGAAGAGTATCTAGTGGGCTAAATTATCCCACCATCTCATAGTTTAGTCAACTCTTCCCACATTTTGGTTGCAAGGAGGGGATTGATGGGCCTTTGCTTCTATATGAAGGGCTTGGAGTGAGGCTCTAAGGGTATCTCATGCTAAAACAAGTCTTCTCTATAAGCTTTCAATTCTGAATAAGACCATGCTAGGAAGTCTTGGTATTTCTTTAGCAACTTGGTGTAATCCTACTTTTCTTATTTATTCATACTACTCCCTAACCACACTTTTCTTGGGTTTTGAGAAGTTCCCAAGTTACATTCTTCAACATCTCTATATGCACAAACATATTTGTTTAGAATTTGGTCTGTACTATCAAAGTTTTATTCCAAGATGACTAGTCCTCTAGGGATGACATTTGTCTTTAGCTGGATTATATATTTTCCAAAGAGAGTCTCCTTTCCTTCACACATTTCCACCATGGGTTCAAGATCAATGATCTTATTAATAAACTTAAATTTGCAATTTAAAAACCTCTAAATTTGAGTAACATCCTCAAAAATCATCAATGTTGAATGTTGTCAGGAATTGAAGGTCTAACTAACACTTCTACTTCATAGTGGTAGTAGGGAGACACAATTTCATTGTTATACTAGGATGCCAAAACATCTAACTTTTCAGTTGTATTCAGATTTCTCTCATGATAAAGAATGTTAAAAGAATCAAAAACTTCAATGGAATCCCAAACTGCATGTTTATACTATTTCAATATCTTGTTCTTAGTGGCATACAATTGTCTAACTTTCTTTACAACTAGCTCTGAATCTCCTTTGACAATGATGTCCTTTATCCCATGCTTCCATGTAATTTTTAAATCCAAGGAGTAGTGCCTCATATTCAGCAATGTTATTAGTACATTCAAATTTTAAATTGAAAGCAAAGTTAGAAGAAACCTGATTTGGAGAAGTCATAACCACTCTAGCTCCATTTCCAAATTTAGAACATGCCCCATAAAATATCATAGTCTAAGAGGCATTAACATATTCTAAGGGTGTTCTAGAATCTACTCCATGTTCTTTACAATATCTTGTTCTTAGTGGCATATAATTGTCTAAATTTCTTTATAACTAGATCTTAATCTCCTTTGACAATGATGTCCTTTATCCCATGCATCCATGTAATTTTTAATCTAACGAGTTGTACCTCATATTCAGCAATGTTATTAGTACATTCAAATTTAAATTGAAAGCAAAGTTAGAAGAAACCTGATTTGGAGAAGTCAGAACCACTCCAGCTCCATTTCCAAATTTAGAACATGCCCCATCAAACATCATAGTCCAAGAGGCATTGACATCTTCTAGGGGTGTGCTAGAATCTACTCCATGTTCTTTACAATCCACAAAACCTATGAAATTTCCCAGATCAGTGTCAATGAATAGTACCTCATAAGAAGCATTCATAGGATCTTCAATAAGATGAAGCATTTTCTTTTCTCCATGTAGCTTGACTAGATCCCCTCTAATGGTATAGAGGCATATGAAATATCCATCTGAACACTACCTCCCACACTAGTGGCCCACTTTCTTGACAACAACATGCCCCACTTAGCAGGGAAATCCACTATAACTATGTTCATGGTCAAATATTTTCCAGGGTAGGCAGAAAGTTGTACCACCAAACCTTTGAAAGGCCTACAACTAGAACCTCCATCGAATATATGGTATAACAAGTCCCAAATGTTGTCATTATCTTGATATCTAGCTCATTCATAACCTTTAGAGGCATGACATTACATGAAGCTCCTAAATCAAACATACAATTATGAAGAAGCCACCCATTGACAATTAAAGTAGTGAAGAAAGGATCCACATCCAATTGGGATTCAACCAAGGAAGTGCCTAAATATACTTCTGGGGGTTCTTCCATGATTTTTGGTTCTTCCTTTATCTCAAATTCAATTATGGAATGCAGAGTCACCATATTATTTTTACCCTTTTCTTTAATGACCATATCATCCTTCAACCCCAAGTATTCAAATGCTATTTTTCTATGCTCGAGAATCCTAAGAGATTATAAAATAGGGACTATAAATTTTATCTAACTTAGAATCTAAGCCATATCACATATATCAGATTTTGGGAGAGCTACATTTGTTACAAGGGTAACAATCTTATCTGATGGAATGTTATCTTTTATTGCTTGGGCAGAAATAGAAGTGTTTGGATTTGAAGCATTGGTAGGACCTTTATCAGGCATATTTTTCTTAGGATCATCCTTAGGGATATTGGTCAAGATAGGAATTTTTGGTTTAGTAGGGATAGACCATTTCAATTGTCTATTTTGAAGGTTATATTCCTTTTCCTGAGAAACTACAACATTCATTAACAACTGCCTATCTTCTTTAGAAGGGATCCCACCATCATACTTTTTTATCATTAGATCTCTTAAGTACTCAAGTCATGATTTGGAAGCTCAAATGACTAGGCCATATCTATATCAACATTAACAATAGAAGGAATGGAAAATACTTGATTTATGCAAGCCCAAAATTTTCCATAGTTTTAACATACAAGATATTAGTTGAAGTAGCTCCTGACATTGGATATTTTGGGCATTCCATCATGCATATGTCATCAAAATCAACTCCATCAATGACATCATCATTCCCAACAAGTTTTTCATAAGGGAATGTGGCAATAAACACTTATCACACCATTCAATGATGTGATCTTCTTCCACCAATGCAACTCTTGTTGTCAATGGATCGGGGATTGTTTTATTCTCTTTATAAGCATGTTGCTTATTTCCTGAAGGCATGGGTCCTTTTCCTCTATCATCATCCTGGTGCTCTCCTTTGGGATGATTCCCAAATCTATTTTTTCCTTGGGCTTGATGTTGAACATGAGAAGTTGAATCTAATCCTTTCTCTCTCTATCCAACTTGTAGGAAATTTCTTTGATTGCTCCGACCAAGGTCTTAACCACTTCCTCTAAATCCACTACTTTACAAGGCTATAGCTTCTCAAGATTAATTATCTTAACACCTTCCCTCTTTGGAGGTTTTCTGTTGCTTTGATATTGTTATCAATTTGGACAACCATAGAAAAATATTACCTCAAGGTCCTAGGGTTCTTATCCCTCAGGTAATATGTTGTTTTTTTATCAAAAGTGTTTTATTATTTGATTAAGCAAGAGTTGTCACTAGGACTTGGATTAACAAACAATCTAGTTAATATTTTATTAAACCTGGTGTTAAAGTCTTGCACACATTCATTTGGATTTTTCTTTATATTTTCAAACTCAGTCAAGAGAAACTTGGGATCATTTTTATCACCATATTGTAACCTGAAAGAATTTTTCATTTCTATCCAAGAATCAATTGAATTTTTGGAAGAAAATTATACCATTCCCTGACATCTTCCTCTAAAGTATGTATGAATAACTTGACATACACATATTCATGCTCTATTTCATATTCATCCATAATATTCTAAAAAAATCTAAGATGCTGATCTCCACTTATAGCATTGTTCCCTTGAAATTTAGACAATCTATTTCTGATTTCATGGGGTAATTCATTTGGATAAACCACCATCCCATGGAATCTCACTAGTCTATAGCTATTAACTATAAAAGGAGCCATTGGTGTAGGTTTTTCTATATTATTTAGTGGAGTTGTTTCATAAGAAGGATTGAAATGGTGGGGAATTGGGGTCTTTAAGGCAAAGGGGTATGATCCACAAAATGTGAATCTCTCAAGGACTCAGTTTCACAAAATACTCTATTCTTAGGAATCACAAAAGGGGGAATATGAAGAATACCTTTGTTACTTATAGATATTGAACCCTATTGAAATAAGGAATGCAAATAAACTTGAGGTCTATCTGATTCAAAGATGTATAAATTCTAAAATAGTCTTTTGACCAAATTCTATCATACTCAAGAGTTTGGAAAATTTTGTCCTATGGCCTTTGACCATCCATTGGTTTCCAGATCTACTTATTTCTTGAATTGGTATTTTATAGCTCAGGAAGCAACCTTCTGGTAGGATCAAACTTGAAGAAGGATCTTCTTCCTTCCAGCTTTGTAGAATTGAAAAGTTAAAAAAATATTGGCACTGGTGTATGCCGATTTTATTTTTGAAAAGACAAAGCCGCCACTAAGGTCTTACACCTTAGATGTGTAAATCAACTCAAAATAGATCTTGAGATATTGGCTTTATATATTAGTTGAAAAATATTTGTACATCTTTGTGAATTTTACCACGCCTTTCCCAACATAGTCAAATTTAATGGAAAGTTTTCTTATACTAAGAGAATATTGGGATAAATATGTTTAGGATGGACTGTATTTTGAAAAATATTTGCAAATGGAAGAATCTTGAACCTCGTAAAAACTAGTAGTGCTTTGAAAGGATTATATATGTCTCAAATCCAGGATATAATTCCCTAGAAATGACACTAGAGGTGTGTTGGTCCTAAAATTTTTACCCCCTATTAGGCTGATAACAATTCACTCTAAGGAAGGGGAAACTTGCTTAGGAATGGTGATAGACTAGATTATATGGTTTTTTTGTATCCAGGGATGGGTATAACAAATTCCTTAGGGATTAGGCCTCGGGATGATTAAGGGGCACATACAAAGGAGATGGCCTTTTCCTGCTACTTTTGGTCCTTCCTTGAACCAAGGTGAGAGGACCCACGGAGTAACCTAAAATGCAGAGGGGGAGATGGATCCTTTATTCCCTCTTGTTTATTTTCAAATGATGGGATGATTTGGGATAATCATGGCCAAGGAAATAATATATCACTTTCACAAGGTATCACACAAAGTATTGTGTATGCTTATTACACCAGAGGCAGGTTACTGAAGACAATTAAGTTTAATTGCTCTTGTGTTCTCTTAGTAATGGAATTAAGGCTAAAAGACACCTTCAATGATGTTTAGAGAAATTAGGTAGTAAAATAGAAAAAAAAATGCTATAAAATGGGGTTATGGGGTCAATTATTGAAATTATGACTTCACAGAGGGGGAATCATAATCGAAAATTTTATTATGACACGACATTTAACACTATAAGTATCATGTAATCATAAAAAAATGCACAAAACTGGATCAACCAGTGAAAATATCAATTAAGAACTATTTGCATTTATTGAAGCTCAATAGATGGAAAGGATTCAATACAATGTCTAAAATATCTAACACATGTAATCATAAAAAATGCACAAAACCTGGATCAACCAGTGAAAATATCAATTAAGAACTATTTGCATTTATTGAAGCTCAATAGATGCAAAGGATTCAATACAATCTCTAAAATATCTAACACAAGATCTTGTGCAAGTATTTTAGCAAAGTGTTTATTGCTTCATCCCTCATATGCCTAAGATACACTTAGAGGCTTACAAAAATTTATCAGCACAAAATGTTTATGACAAGGATTTTACAATTCAGTCCAATATTGCAAAGGCAAATCTCACAACACAATATCAAACTTAATAACCAAAGCATAAACATCAAGGATAGATTTAGTGTATGACAAAGAGAAATAGTAAACATAAGACAATATCCAAAAATATCACTCATTAATGGAGAATTCTACAACATAGAACCCAAAAGATAGAATTTAAAACTCAAAGTGGACATAATTTATTCAGTTCTTGAATTTATTAACAAGGGAACATCAAATAAATTCTCTCAAATCCTATCAATGGCTATACAATTGCAACCAACTTGACATAGAAGTTTGGGAAACTAAGATTAGTATGCATTTCACGATGGAAACATACAGTGTTCACAATTATATCTCTAACCTTTCCAGAATTTGAAAGACTAAGCCCCTTTGATCTGAATACCAAAAATTAACTCCCTTAACTATGAGGAAAACCCCATATTTATACAATTTGATGCCTTCTTACAACCCAAATTTTCCCCCAAAAAATTTAACGAACCATCCCAGAAAGACGTAGCAAACGAGCTCCATTTTTGGAAAATATCTTGTAACAATAAATATATCATCTTATTTCTTAATTTGATTTTACTTCTAGATATTGAAATGGATATATGTGGGGTTTTTACTTTTATTGTTTAATCCCTTTTTGTCTTATTCATGCTATCACCATCCTTCATGTACCCCATCACAAACCGTCTATTCCCTCATGCCATTATTTTTAATTGATTTGACACCTACCCTTTTGGGAATATGCCTTGGAAATGGATAATCATTTACACTCCCTCGTGTTTGATGTTTTCTTTGTGTGAATTTTTGCTTCAAACCAAAAATCACCTTTTGGAAGATATCGATCTGCTCTAAACCCATGTGATTTTTTCATAATTGATTTCACATTCAATTCTAAAATGATACCTTACATAATTACTCCCGAATTTCATCCTCTTATAAACTCTCATTGTTCTCTCATAAGATCATATCTCCCTTAAAACATTTTGAGTGAAAAGAGAATTTGCGTCCATTCTTATCAAGCCATGGTAGACGTGAGAGCTAAGAACATCCTTGAAATAACTTTCTTCAAATACTCAATCTTTAACCTTTCTAGCCTAGATGAGGCCTTTTTGAAGATTATATTTGAGATTGAGGATCAAGTGGAGACTCATGGGCCATTAACACCTCATGTGGTTTGGGTAGAACTAATAAGAAGGCTCATCAAAATTAATCCCTTATTTTCTATCTTTCAATTTATATATTATCATTTGTTTTGTGTGGAGGACCAACAAGCTCCTGAAATGGTAAATAATTTTTGGCTCCGTTGTCAGCCCCCCATTAACAAAAACATAATTGATATATCTCCTTTATTCTTCAATGAAGAATTGGTAGAGAAATAAATCCTCGCCACTGCCTATGAAGGGTCTATTGATGATCTTGTGGAGGATATATCATCAATTTCCTATAAAATCACCGTGATGGAGAAAATACTTGCTCGTCTTTTAAAAGCTCTTGTGAAATATTCTTCCTGGAAGGCCCTCAAGTGTCATCATCATATATGAGAAGATTCATACAAGATGCACCTAATCTAACTTTTTAAATTAAGTCCATTCCTATAGACGAACCATAATCTTCCCCCTTAGCACCCACTGATATTCCTGGGTCTTCCTCATCTTCAAAAGCAATTACTCGGTGAGGTACTAAGGCCTACCTTAAAGGTGGGTATAACCTCCTTGAATGGGTGTTTGTATGCACCCAAATTTACATGTGTTACATTGTTGAAAATGGTTCAAAAGTCCCCAATGATGATTCATGTCTTTTCCAAAGGTGTTTGAGCCCCTTTACGTCTATGTAGTGTATATTTGTAGCTTATATTACCTCAATTAATCATTTCATACTTTTTCATGGATTTCTTAAGTTCTTTTTTTTTAGTTACGGCCTTTAGTTATAAAAACGCCACCCTAAATGGGCGGTGATTTCACAACCTCTGCCCTTCCTGAGACAACAATTTCGTCATTTCCGCTCTACACGGGAGGTGGTTCTATGTGAATTGTCTGAAACTTTCCTGGCATGAATTAGGCGCATTTTATCTCACTCCAATTCACCTCTAACACACATTTCTTGGTCAATTTGGATGATTTTAAGCTTGATTGATTCATATCAACCTATGCTTTCACTTCTAATTTTTGATTGAGCATTAAACTCCCTCTTCTTGTTGTGATGTGGCATCCCATTTTTTCCAAATGGCTTGGACCATTTCCCATCCTATTTTATACAAAATCATCGCTTCTTTTGAAGCAAAATCCCAAATATTATTTTACGTATCTTTCTTATTTGAGATGCCACAATTTTGCTAGAAACCGCACAACCAAGTTCTCTTCTCTTGAGTTGTCTTTCTTCTTTGTGCATTGCAACCAGATTTCCATCAAGTTGTTATTTCTCTAACACTTTCTTCGTGCTACTTCCTCTAGATTTTGAGTTCCTGGAATCACATGGACACAAAATATTGGTAAATATTACTTGAGGGGACAAAGTGATACCACAACTGGCATTTCCTTTGCACTATAATTCTAGGTTGGGGTTGTTATTGAGTTTCTTCATTTCTTCATTTATTTCTAAACGTATGCACACTTATCAATTAGAGTAGAAGAAATCATTTTATTTACTACAAATAGTTAGATCATTTCTAAGAAGATTTCACATCTTCTATAGATGTTTTCAGTGATATATCCTTCCCTTCCTATCCTTTTGGATTTTTAGGGAAGAATATATGGAGGAAGCTTGCTATATCAACATAGATAATAACAAATATGTTGGAAATTACGGTTTATTTTGAATCTTCTCACATTCTATCTGGGAAGTTGTAGGGGAAGAAAATATTCTCAGAAGCTTCAAATCTTCCCGTGTCTTTGAGATAGGAAGAGGATTTGATAATCCACAATTATTAATTGAAAAAGATTCATTTAAATTAGAATAGATTTAATATATTGTTGCATAGATAAATAGCTACATCTAGTTATTTATTTGTATAGGATTTGTTAATTAGGATTAGAAGAAATTTATTTCTTCATTTCTTCATTATTCCGAAAGTTCCACAAAACACAAAAAGATTAGTTTAAATTAGATTAGATTTTTGTTTATTGCTTTATTTATTCTATATTGGAAAATATAAAAACATAGTTAGCTTTCATTTATTTAGATCAGCTTGTTATTTACTTCCATAGATTAAAATTGCACAAATGCATACATGACCATTCCCAAAACACAACAAGAAACAAACATATAGTTGTGATCCACAGTCCCCCAACCAAATAGGCCCGAACTTCTCACGGACATAGATACTAGACTTTGTATGCTTGTCCTTAATACACCATCATGGTAATCGATCAAATTATACAACTCAACGCCTATAAACATTGAGGTGATAAGGTTTACAAATATTGGATAGTCCCCAAAGCAATAGAGTCTAGGATTTACATATGACCATTCAAGGACCACAACCACCAAGTGTTTATGGTTATTATCTGTAGGTTCCCTAACTAAACCGGCCCAAATACCAATTATATCTTAACACTAGCATACACGCACTAGTCTTTAAGACATCCACACTTCTGCCAAACATTATCAGACAACCGAATGTTCTTGACATAGAAGCTCACAAGGCCGCTGATTTTTGGATTGCTCTAGTTAATCAGCCATAGAGCTAGTGGAACCATGTCTCTCTTGTTTATTTCATGATTTTTTCTAGACATCATTATGAGGCATCTCTGGTCAATTTCCACATATTCCATAACCGATTAAGAGAGTCTCACACACTGACATTTCCAAACTTTTATGCGTGTGTATGCTTCTTGTTCACTCCATCACACCCACTCATGATAGAGAGGATTTCATTGCCCTTGATGAGCAGATACACTGGTGACAATAAAAGAAATTAGATTTCCCTAAAAACCTGTTTATTGCATATTCATCCTATTTCCGCTACATATACTATCCACTCATTCTACATCAATTTGTCCCGCATGACCTCGGGAGGTCGAGTGCAAATGAAGGTCATGTGTTGATTTTTGGTCATAAAAATTGGTGAACCCGATGTGAAAGGCTAGTCTCTTTTCATTTCCTTTTGTCTTACCTTATTTCATCCATATTCCTCCTCTCCCATTATTCTAAGAGTATTCATATACCCTCGAATATGTCAAGACAGGAATATGGTGGGCCCAATTTGGGTCTCGAGGCGTATTACTATCAAATGGGTATGCAACAGTCACCCTCATTGTCTATGTGGGTTGAAAACTATTCAATGAATCTCCCTTCACCTCACACTCCTCCTCCTTAAGGGACCAATAATGGTTCATCGGTTAGGATCGAGGAGATTGACAATCCTTCACAGGATCGTCGGCCTAAACCCTATAATTCTAACAACATGACATTCAACAGAGAGTTAGGATCCAATCCTCTAGTTTTGTTGAGATGACAAATTAGTATGCCATATAATTCACTCCCATTATTATATGACTAATACCTAGGATGCTACACCCAAAGTGTGCGGTGATTCAATAACATATACCAATCCTAGACCGGATGCAACAATATGTTGATGTTATTCTCTAGAACGACTTTGTTTCCCATCCTCCTACATGAAACACATCTAAAGAGGGGTGGCTTCATAAATATCAAGCTATAACAAGACATTATGTACATTTTCCTCCCAGCTAGGATCAAAACATACCCAAGTTGAACGTAATACCATCTGCGGTTGATGTAATTTCAACATTGGTAAATAGGGTTAGAGAACTGGAGCTTGCTCAGCTCTCCTAGGCTACATCTTTTGTAGGGCAGGGTAGGATTCACCAACATTCGTAGAACTTAGGCCATGTAACCTCGACATCACTACCACCTTCTATTTACATAGGTGTTTCGAGCCCCAAAGATCTCCTCAGTGGATCGGGCACGTTAGGTATTCCCCCTCACACATCGTATGGATACTATACGATGGAAAAGTGACATGTGAGCATGAGCATCTACAAGTAACTCTTCCTCACACCCGACCTCCCGAGGTCATGCCGAGACATCCGGTGGGGATGGAATACATGTGGGATGTATATAAGCTAGTTAGGTAATCTTATGTCTTCAACATGCAATAGCGGGATCTGTGAATCTAAGGCAAAGAAGGCCCTCCTAACCTGAACTGGTGTGATAGATCATTCAGAGAGGATAGCTTCTCGAAGTCTCTAATCAATATCGAGATCTACTATGATCTGATCTATGGGTTTTGGAATATGTGGAAGATGACCTATGGGTGCTTCATATATACCTCTCGATAAGGTCATGAAAATGGAGTGGTTAAATGTGTCATGGATATTTTGGTGTTTTATGGATGATTCTTTGGTCTAGTCCAAAAGTCTTTAGCTTGGTTGGTTGTTATGTTTAATAATGATAGTTTTGTTATGATTTCTTGTAGGTTTTTTGTTGCTCAGAAGACCTAAATTCTAATATTTTGATCTATGTCAATTATTGCTACAACAATATTTGGTTGAGGCATGATTGGCTCAAAAACATATTCCCTGGGCTCCCTAGGTCCCGTGATTGTCATACAAGATCAATATAAGCCTAACTGAAATGAAATAAACTAATTATGTAAGATATATCTACAACATATATATATATATATATATATATATATATCCTCTATTTTTGTATTTTTGATAGAATTTTTAATAGAATTGAAAGAGAAAATAATCTAATACATTCAGAAAATGACAACTAATCTAATAACAAAATTAAAACAAACAAGGTATCCCGATGTAGCTAATTTCCTGTGCAGTTGTGATTTTTATCCTAAATAACTAGATAGTTGATTAACTTAATTAAAAGATTCTCGATCCTACCTCATAAGTGAGGAATGAATCATAGTTTCTCATAAACTATCAATCCCCACAGCTTCCCTGGCAATATAAAAAATGAAACTTAACTGAAATGAAATATTTCACTACTCTATTTGATATGTTTTAACTAGAACTTTGACAGATAAAACTTGGAATTTGTAGAACAGTGGTGAATCTAGTAGTGTATGCTTTTGTCCCCTCAGAATGATCTCTTCGTTCCTTCATATTCACATGAGTCCAGAAGAGTGTGTATATGCTAGCATCAATAGAAGAAGGTATTTTGAACAATGGCAGCTTTGGATATAGACCGAATATAATGTGAGTAGGAGAGGGATAGCGCAAGTGACAGAGCTTGGCATATGTAATTCCTAGTGGGATTTATTACGGGAATACAACGCAAGTGTATCGAGAGATTCTATAATCTACGTTTCATGAAGAACACAACCTGCAACTCTAATGGATGCAATCTAAAAATGACACTACTCTGCTCTAAACTAATTTGTATGAACAACAATGAACAAGACTGAAGCAAGAAGATCGAATGGCTTCTAACAACAAAAGAAAAACTAGCATGGATGCAAATATGAGAACAACATGAATTCTAAGCAAGAATTTGAAAGACTAAACAATGGAAATGAGAAGTTGAGGGGCCATTTGCTTGAAAACAAGTTGGATACTTATAGATTTCACATTCACCCAAAGGTAATTCCCATTAGAACTCTTTTACCATTAAACAATGAAGAAACAGATATTACGGGTGACATAAAACATTAATACAAGCTAAGGCGGTTGAGCAAAGCTAGTGAAAGTTGAAAAATTATGCAAGTCATGATCAAAAGAATGTGTTGGAAAATGCTTAAAGGACCACTTTGCTCGAGCAGGTGGCGGTTATAGGACTGTCGCCTTACCGGGTGGCGCTTTTGCCACTAAAGGTCAAAATGCTATTAAAAAGGGGGAAAGGGATAAAACAAGGCATGAGGAACTTGGATAAAGCATTTAGGATGCTAACATATACTTCATGAGCTTCTCTGGATCCGAACACCTTGTGAGGTAACCTGTATCATCATTGGGGCATGTGTAACATTTTTCCGGTGGTATAGTACCCTTCAATTTTGGGTACGTACATATTGCCCTCGTCGAGAGAAGTGTTTTAGCCATGAAGAGGCATAAAATAGTGGGTCTGAGTATGGCGGTCCCAAAAGGGGAAGCTTAGAAATTATACCCGACACGCCCATATGTCGAAATTTCACCATCTAAGTTCCCGCCGCCTACAAAATGGAAAGAGGACTCAAGTGTAGATAGATAAAACAAATCAAAAATAAATACTAAATTAGTATGAAATGAGGACTTTCCATTTGCGTGGGGATAAGAACTTAACTCCATTGGTGCTCTAAACCTGTGAAAGGGGCATTCAAAATGAGTCAAAACACTATATATATATAATGGGACCATTTTCCTATTCATTTACATGTGTCGATTTGATAGTTTTTAAGCTCTGGGACCTACGGTGACGGTTTTAGATGAGATTATAGTCAAAACATTCGTAGTGAGATAGCGATCATGCCTCCACGAGCGAGAACATCAACCTACAAGATCTCAGGTTAGTTCTTCTTGTTTTAACATTTTTACACCCAAAATGTTAAAATGTAGAAATCTTTGTCTTGGGGGTCATTTTTAGAAATGTCAGTTTTAAATGTGTCTCTTAGGGGGTGCCTAATGGGTAGGCTTTTGTTTTAGCTAAAATGGCCAATTTTTAGCATTTTAAAGCATTTTTAGGGCATGCAACCCATTTTTAATCACGAGATAGGACCGCCACCACGAGTAGGGCGGTGGTTACAGGACCGCCGCCTTCCAGGTAGCAGATTATGGAACCACCGCCCGCTCTTTCAGGCGGCGGTTCTCCCTTAATGCTAAAACAACACTAGTTTGAATTCATTTTTGCATTTTTAGCATTCCTACTTGCTTTAATGATTTTTCTAATGCAATCTTGATGCTAACTTGCTTCTTTTTACATTTTTTTGGGTGTTTTGTAGAAGAAGGAAGAGTACATTAGATGGAGCCGAGAGAGGGAGTGTGATTGGCTTCTAGTAGTGTTAGATGCACTCTCTCAGGATGAGTAGGATACTCTCCAGAGGGCAGGTATATTGAGGATTGCACGGGTCCCCCACGTTGCACCTGCCAGTCACATATTATGTGACTTATTTTCTTATTGGGATGCAGATCAGAACACCTTCCGATTTCCAGGTGTTAGGGGTGAGTGGACTATCACCCTAGAGGATGTCTACCGCATTTTGGGAGTCCCAATTATTGGGAGGAGACTTTCATTTGATACAGCAGTATCCAGAGCTTAGGTGACTCAGTGGGCCACCTATATGGGAGATGCAGTTGTCTCCACTGGTTCGAAGAAGGGGGTGAAGGTCCATTCTATTCCTGGCTTGCCCATCCCTCTGATCCGTCAGGCCATTATGGGCATCCTTGCTTTGAGATTGATCGAAGACAAGGGAGGGGATACTTTTCTCTCTGCTGGGCCCCCATCATTACAGTTGAGGCACATGGTCAGATTTATGCTTGGGGAGCCGATATACTTGGGACCACCTATCACGACTTATATAGGGTGGTTTGATTACAGGGACAGTCGCTGAGCCATTCGACCTTAGTTATGAGATGGTTCTATGAGTGCATCATCCCTTATGGGAGAGGCATAGAGGTGGCGGATCCTAGGGCCGTGAGGGTAGCTAGATGGACAAAGATGATGGTGCTTAGAGCACCCCACTAGCCAGTTGCTTCCCTGACTACTGAGGATATGGAGGCCACACCTTATCAGGCCATGGTAGGGTTGTGGGGTGAGGAGACCTTCACTTTGATTTCCTGCTCTACTATAGGGTAGCTTGTGGATAGGATGGGGAAGGTAGAGACACACCCCTTTGATCAAGTGCCTTAGTAGTTCAGCCTTGCTTACATTGACATGATTCCCCCAGTGGTGCCAATGTTCAGATCAGTTCGGGAGGCTAGGGGAGGTCCTAGAGGCCGGGGTTGGACTATTGTTACTCCTGGCATCCCTATTACAACTAGGAGGGTGGTATGCACCGAGAGAGAGTCGGTGCTCCTTAGGCACCTTTACTTCGAGATTGCCACCGGTCTTACCCATAGCAGTGATGACCCCATTGATATAGACTTTGAGTCTAAGGAGTTCACAGGGGGAGAGATGGAGGAGGAGACCGAGGATATGGAGATCAGCGAGTCGGGTGGGGAAGAGGATAGCGATCTTGAGTGGCATGACACTTAGGAGATCTTACAGGCCGAGAGGGCGGAGTAGAGCACGGAGAGGGTGACTCTAGTCTCATAGGAGTTACTTTCTCGTGATCTAGGTGGGGAGGATGAGTCCGTGGCAGGACACCATGTTGTCCCAAATGTAGGAGGGGGACATTAGTTAGTGGCGGCATCCATGGCAGGTGCGGATCCTAGAGATCCTACTTGAAGGCCCAAAGATCCGAGTGAGTTATCACTCTTCTTTTGATATTTTTTTAGCTAGGATTTCCTTAGTTGCTATCTTTCTTTTCGTTCATCCTTGGTTTCACCTTCCGATCATTTTCTAAAATTTTTATCTCCTTTTCTTGAAGAGACTCCCGATGACCGGTGAGACTTAATTCACTAGGTATGTACGACACTGATGCTCCCCATGGAGAAGACTCATGCTTTGAGATATCCATGGATGTAGGAAGCCTTCGGCGATTGGTAGGCATACTTGATGTTTTTGTCCTTGTCTAGAATGTGGCCAAGATGGTGACCTCCCTCTGCATTGAGTTAGCCGGGTATAAGACTACGAGTGCCTAATGAGGAGGAGTCACTCTCATAGTGAGGCTGCAACTACTATTTGGGACTGTGAACCCTTAGTGCACTCAAAGCGCCAGTGTATCCGGAGTCCTAGACATGATCGTGTGCCTTCTGAGGGATCTCATAGGGATTGAGAGGCCATTTGGTTCCTTTTTTAGTGACTCTTGCTAGATTGTTTATACAACCATTCTATATTTTTGGGCTCATTAAGCATTTTGACCATGCCTAGTGCATGATGGCATTGTACATAAAACCTGATTATATATATATACATCTCTTTTTGGATCTAGATCTCTTTGTACCTAGAGTTTTGTGATTCATTTTCACATGTATATTATATTTTATTAAAAACTTTTGTTTTTATATGCTTTTCAGAATGTATGCAATGGAGAATAAATATCACAAATGTTTTCTTTTTGTATTTCATGATGCTGATGTATGATGATGTGGACACTATGTGATCTTGAACTTTACTTTCTATAAGAAATTTTCTGGTACTTCATATTGTTTTGACAAAATGTGATGATGAGCTGGTATGATGAGCAGATGAACTTGCCCCACTCCTAACTCCACACAACCAATAAGATGTGAGGGCTCACCACCAAGAGCTAGAAAGGGCACAAGCTATGAGGTGTGTTGAAATGGTAATGATGGGAGATAGACAAAGAGTTGGTGGAACCAAATTAGGATGCTACAAACCTATCTTACTCAAGTGACTCCATAGTTTAGAATGTAACTTGCTTTGCAGTTTATCTAGACTTAGATCTCGTAGATGGCCACTTGGTTGAAAAAATCTATTTTTCGGGTTTTGAACTCTCTTGGAATTTTGGACATTTGATTCATTTTTTTTTCAAGATTTCAAATGTTTGTTTGAAATATTTGCTTATGAATTTTAACATTTTCTATCAAGCGGACCCCCTACACCTTGCCCCATGCTACTAGTAGGAAGCATGGGCTTATCACCATGGGCAAGGCATAGGTGAGTAAAGGCATTCCCATCCTTTCCCAACCCTACGTCACTAGTAAGAGACGCAAGTTCAACACCGAAGGTTGGTAGGGCAAGGAAATGTGTAAAAGTAAAATTTTCTGTTTGATCTACATTTGACTTACTTACTTGAGAAAATGTCAGGATGTTCTTATTTCCAATGAGATATATACACGGGATAGATGTGACACCATGAAGCTTCTAGAATAGACCATAGGCAAGACACCTATCCTAGGAAGAAACCAAAAAGTGAGAACAAGCATGCAGGCCTTGGTATGGCTACCATTAGGACTTTGTCATATCTTGCTTTAATTGATGAAATGATTCTGAAATAGTTGATGATGTTATGAAAATGAAGAAGTATGATTTGAATGCTCCTGCCAATACTATCAGAAGTTTTTAATGAATTTCTTAAGAATAAGTCCCTTGATCACCAAATTTTACGAAATGAGTGAACAAAATGAACCTATCTAAATGGATATGTAATGTAGATATAATTATACAAATAGTGTCGATGCTTCATGCGTAAAATCATTTGAGATGCAAGTAATTGACTGATTAATTGAACTCCTCACCCTCCATTGTGTACAAGAGATACACATTGTTCACGTAGTCTTTCATGACCTGATATGGGCCCAACCATTTGGGCTGAAACTTTCTTCCCTCACCGGTTTTCTTATCGATCCGGATTTCTAGTCTTAGAACTACATCTCCTTCATGTATTTCTCGCTCATAGAATTTTTGTTATACTACCAAAGCACATCCAAATCAACATAGGCTCTATGTCATTATTTTGTGTTTAGCCTAGCTTTGTCTATACTTTCTAGTTGAGAGGCATGCCTCCCTATAAGCTTCTTCATCCGAATCCCTTGTAATGAGATGTGGAGACCGGGTATTTCAACCTCAAGCGGAGAACTACTACTGCTCCCGAATACCAAATGAGAAAGGAGTTGCTCCTATTGGTGTTCTTATTGAGGTTCGGTGGGCTTACAAGGCCGTATATAGTTTTAAATGCCAATCTCATTTATTCTCCTTGACTATTTTAAGGAGAATAGCTTTCAATGTTTTGTTTGCTTTGCTTTGCCCCCATTGGCTTGAGGGTAGTAAAGGGAGGTTGTGTGATGGTTTATCTTGAACTTTCTACATAACTCACAAACCTTGTCATTATTAAAAGATGTGCCATTATCTGAGATAATGACTTGTGGGACACCATACCTGTAGATAATTTGGTTCAAAATGAATTTGGCAATTACCGAACCTAGTATAGTGGTGAGAGGCATGGCCTCCACCTATTTGGTAAAATATTTTGTGGCTATGATTATAAAATTATGTCCATCGATTGATGAGGGAGATAATTTCCCTATTAAGTCTAGACCCCAAGTGGAGAAGGACCACAGAGTCGTTATTGGTTGCAGGGATTATGCTGGCATGTGAATCTCGTGAGAGAATTCTTGACATTTGTGGCACTTACATATAAATTCCACTACGTCATGCTCAAGAGTGGGCCAAAAATAGCCCATCCAATGTATTTTGTGAGCGGTGGTGTGACCACTAAAGTGGCCCCCGCATATCCCACTGTGGGATTCATGAAGAATCCTCTAGGATTCTTTTATGTCGACGCATCCGAGAAGCATGTCGTCGAAGGCTCTATGATAGAGTACTTGGTCTAAAAAAACATATTTAGCTACGATAATGCGTAACCACCTTCTTTTCTATGGCGTGGCACCTTCTAGATACTTATGGTCTATGATAAAATTGATAATATCAATATACCAAGGACATGTGGAGATGGGGGGTCTGGTTTCAATAAAGTATACACATTCATCAGAAAATTCTAGATCTACCAGCTTGCCTCCATCTAGTGGATTATCAGCCAACCAATCTACAATGATTTTTCCTTTAACGGATTTTTGGTTTACGAATGTTAACTCAAATTCTCCCATTAGGGTTATGAAACGTCCACCTTCTTAGACAAGGACCCTTACGTGAGGAATGCCCGTAAATGGTCTATCTTCACAATGACCCTTGTTTCTTGATTTAACATGTAATGTCTTAAATGTTTTATGGTGAAGACTATGACAAGGCATTCTCTTTCTTCTTGTGTATAACGCATTTCATAATCGAGAAATGTTCAACTAATGAAATAGATCGCGTGTTCTCGTTTATCATCGTCTTCTTGAGCCAAAGATGCGAGTAAACGAGACATGAGTGGCTCGTGAGTATAGGATTAAAGGGTGGTCTAGCTTGGGAGGCATTAGCATGGGTGGTGACAACAAGAAACACTTAATCGCTTGAAGGCATCATTGCAATCTTCGATCTAATCATTATTATAATCTTTCTTGAGTAAATTATTGATTAGATGAATGGCAAAGCTTAAATCTAGGATGAACCTTCAGATTGCACCGAGTTTCCCAAGAAATGACCTGATCCCAGACTCATCTGAAGGTGGAATAATTTTGAGAACAGACCGTATTTTGGCTGGATCAACATCAATTCCTTGTGAAGATATAATGTATCCTAGAAGTTTACCTCCTATTATACCGAAAACGCACTTCTCTGGGTTTAATGTGACACCATACTCAATTAGTCATGAGAGGATGATACGAGCACTTCCAAATGATCACAGTGTTTCTTGGCCTTGGCTAACAAGTCATCCACATATGATTCCACAATTTTATGGATAAGATCATGGAATATATAAGTCATTGCTCGCTGATATGTAGCACCAACGTTCTTAAGACCAAATGGCATGACAACATAACAATAAGTTCCCCAGGGAGTTATAAATGTGGTTTTGGCTTGATCTTGTTTAGATATTTTAATCTGATTGTACCCTAAGAACCTATCCATGAGGGACAGTAGTTTAAATCTAGCTATTGCATCAACGATAACGTCAATGGATGGTAATGGGAAATCATATTTGGGACAAGCTTTGTTAATATCCCGAAAATCTATACAAATGTGTATCTTCAAATTCTTTTTGAGGACGGGAATGATATTAGACACCCATTGTGAATAGTCAATGGGTTTGATGAATCCTACCCGGAAGTTTCACTACTTCGTCTTTTACTATGAGAGCCACTTTTGGCTTCATTGGTCTTGACTTCTATTTAATTGGCTTCGCATCTGGTTTAGTGACAAGATTATGTACCGTAACTTGTGGTGTGATACCTATCATTTATTTATAATTAAATGCAAAATCCTTTTAATGTTCTTTGAGGATTTGGGTGTGTATTTCTATTTCTTCCGAGTTAGTGAGGATCCCAACTTCAAAATTCTTGGTTCTTCCTCCATTCCAATGTTTATGTCAACGGTTTCTTCTATCAAAGAAGTGTTACCTTCTTCAAATTCAAGAGGTGCTGGAGGTAGTTCCGGCTTTCTCCATTTTCTATCTCGTAGACATTGAGATCCTTCTATGGAGGAGACTCTACCATGGGATTTCCAAAGTAGGAAGAGAAGTGTGGTATTAGGGAAAGATCAACCATAGGATGAGCAAGGTGTAGCTCTGCATAAGCATTTAGATATTCGAGAGTGACTTTATCACTGTCAACATGATGTAAGATAGAAGATTCATTCTCAACTGTATGTGTTAGAAGAGGGTTTGTTGACATTTTCTTCACCAATGGTTCAGTACGAAGTGATACCTTGAAACTTGTATCTTCTAACTCATTACTTGGGGTGAAACACGAAGCTGAGGTTGCTATTGAATCTGTGAGAAGGTTCTGTTCTCATGGGATTGCCTCAATGGATATGAAGTCAAATCTTTTTCTTAGATCTAATACCACTGTTTTATAGAGTTGTAAGTGCTCAGCTCTAGTCTCATATACTTTAGAGACTTGGTTTACAACTAATTGCGAGTCTCCTAACACTCTGATGTCATTAACACCGATCCTTTTGGCTATGATGAGGCCAAGGAGGAGGGCTTCATACTCAGCGCCATTGTTTGTACATTCAAAGTTCAACTTAAAAGCAAAAGGTAGGATCTTTCCCTCAGGAGAAGTAAAGATCACACCTACCCCACTCCCATCCAAATGGAGAGTCCAATATTTACGAGGAAAATGGATGCTTTGGGACATTATTTGCATCTGCTTTCTTCTATTTTGGTTACTTCTACCATGCAAAGTTCCTCTGTTGGAAGAGAACCAACACCTAGGGTATGTCCCATACCTGTGGAATCAAATGGTAGGAAAATTGGTAGATATTGTTCCAAAGAAATAGACAATTTTTGTAGTAGTTCCTAATGACACTATTTCTACAACATTAGCTTCATCCTTGAGGGTCAGGATGCCCTTAACTAGGTTCGTAATCTCTAGTTCTATTGTAGGTATTAATTTTTCTTCTAGTTTTCATCGATTGGTTTGGTAAGTTGGTTTGTTGGGAGTTCAAACTCGAGTGAATGCCTGGTCTTTTCTTTAGATCCGTTAGGTGTATGTCAAATGGTTTTGGGTCACATTTTGCTACGAATATCTTTCCTAGGTGTAAGAATCATATTTCCTAGAACAACGTAGAAGGGATTGCTTTCATGCGATGTATCCATCATCAACAGAGGATCATATTATATTTGGTTTCCTGATCTATGATATAAAACTCGGTGGGGATTGTCTTGGGTCCTAAGGTGACCGGTAATATTATAGTTCCAATTGAAGTAGCCTTAAGGCTATCGTAACCTCTTAGCGTATTTCTTGTTGTGGAACAGTTTGTCTCTTCATATCCTAGCTTTTGAAGGAAATAAAAGGGGACAATGTTAACTTCTGCCCCATCATTAACCATTGTGCATTTAACATAATTATTGTAAACCCACACCTATAAATGCAAGGCCGGATCACCTCTACGTGTAATTTCAGCATCTGTTGGCATTTTGTTTATGTCAAATATAAACTTGGTATCCCTATCCTGGCTGCCCTAGAGGGTGGATATAGAATTCTATATGGTTTACTTGTGTTTCGGGAGGTGGAGTGATGTTAATTAAATGACCCGAGATCTATTGCTTCTAAAAGAGCATCCCTATGGGCTGGAGAGTTTTTCAATAATTCCAAAAAGGATATGTGAGAGAAGGTCTTTGTTAAGTCATTAATTAAATCATAAGCACCCACGGGTTCTACCAACATTTGTTGAGTGTTATTTGGTTCTATTGGATAGATTGGATTTGGTTGAGAAGAATATTCTCGTGTTCTTGTTATGGCTTCTACGTGTAGCTCAAGATTTAATTCTACTAGACCAACTATCTTGGTGCATGGCTAATTTCCTAATTGCGATGTGATAGGTGGATTTAGTGAAGTTGAGGCTTCATGATCATTAGTCCCTATAATTATACCTTTGTTCATCCCATTTGGATTTAATTTATTATTGTTATTTTGATTTGGGAGTGGATCATTGAAGATCTTAAGAGGTGCGTTTTGAGGGGAAACTACCCCTGTGAAAGTATTCGGCACAGGTGTCATAGAATCTATTAAGAACATATCTATGAAGAGTTGTCTTTGTTCTTCTAGAAAACGTTGCATGAAATTATTGTAATCATGACAAGTCCTAGTGTCATGGCCTTAGATTTTGTGGAAACCACAATACAAATTGGGATTATAATTCCTAGGTTGTTGGTTTGGTACGTGTTGTGGTCCAAAACTCTGATTAAACTGTTGACTATTAGGATTAAATTTTTTTGTTTGTTGTCTTTGGTTTTGGTTTTTATATCCAGTGAGTTTTGACTTGGACCACGTGTCGGATCTATTTTTGTTGTTGTTTTTGTCGTTGGGGATGATTAAAAGCCACTTTGATTATTGGAGTAAAATTGTTGTTTCATTGATTGTTAATCGGTGGTGGAACATTTATAACATTTTCTTTTTGCTTGGTCACTCACTCCATCTTTTGTCACTCCATGGTTTTTGTTAAGGATTTTAGGTCCTTGATTGGCATTTGTGGTAGTAGGATAATTCGTAGTGTTTTGGTTAGGGATGATTAACCTCCCATTTGTTCCATATGTCTTGCGACCACTATCTATTGTAGCTTGATCTATTCGGAGAGCGCTCTCAAGCACCTCATCATAAGTTCTTAGTGGGAACTTCTGGACTTCTTCCTTTATCTCTCTGCTGAGAGAATGAAGGAATAAATTACATAGTTCCATCTGATCCATGTTTGGAGTGCTTCTTTGAAGAATAGAGGACTCGCATACGCCATCTTTGGATGAAATGAGCAACAGATTCATTGTGTTCTTGTTTGATATGCAAGAACTCCCTTATTCTTGTTCTCAAAAAATTGTTCATGTCGAACACCTTGATGAAATTTAAAATGAGTTATTTAAATGAATGTATTGAGGCTTTAGGTATTCTATAATATCAATCAAGGGTGATACCCTCCAAAGCTTTGGGAATATTTTAAAGAACAACTCCATCCCAAGGAGCAGCTCTCGAATGGTTGTGGCATAGGCCTTAATATGTGCATTCGGGTATCCCTCCCCTTTGTACTTTGGTAGATCGGGGAGAGGTCTTGGAAGCATGATGCTTTGTATAGTGAAGTCTAATGGTTCTTTCAAATATTTTGAATAAGTCCCTATCGCAGTGTTTTGACCATTGATGGTGTTTCTTTGAGGGGGTGGAGGTGGAATGGGTTGTTGATATGGCATAGCATATGTATTTGTAGGGGCATAAGGAAATCCCTATGGTTGAGTGAACATGTCAGGAGAAGAGAACATATCTCCCTATGGTGATTTGGAATACATGTTTAAGTATGGAGGAGAATTTCTTAGGAATGGGTTATTTTTGCTAAGCTGGGAGGTATCATATTCTAAACTGGAGCGGTGTTTGAAAATGTGATTCTAGTTTGCATTTGTTGTAAATACTGAGGAGGCATGCCCAACATGCTTGTTCCTATGAGGAGGTCTACTTGGCTGGGATGATGTGGAAGATTGGAAGTTCCTGCTTGCATGAACTGTGAATTTTTTCTTGCTTGAGCAAGTTCCAACCCTCTAACCTTCTCAACTAAGGCTGAGATGACCTCGTTTGGTGAAGACACATTATTTTTCCTTAGTGGCATTTGTTGTATATCTTGAGTTTGTATAGGCATATGGTACCCTGCTATGAATTAATTGGTGCCCTTCCAAGTTTCACCGAGGACATTTCCCATAGGTGGAGGAATGGGGTTTTTTTCTTGGAATGAGACCTCGGGTTGTGTTTGTAAACCTCTTATAGATGGGTACATATTATGAGAGTGTTGTTCACTCCCAGCATAACATGTCAAGTATTCGTCATCTAACAATAGATATAGATCTGGCTGTCTACTAATTTGTGGTCTAAGCAACACCTGGGGAGATGAACCACATTCTCTAGTGAGCATCATATTGTTTGAGCCTAAAGGCTCGTTGTTGTGTTTGAGTGAGCTGATCCAAGTCTTCTATTTGGAAAGAAGAACTATATCTAGTCCTTTGAGGCAAAGTTTGTGTTGAAATTCGAGTTAGTTGAATAGTTTTCACCCCATGCTTTGAGAGCGAGGGTGATGGTTATCTATTTAATTGATTGTAGTATGCTTCAAGACCTAGGAGAGATCTTCCATATGCATCATATCCCGACATATTCGGGGTATAAAAATACCCGCGAGAATAATGGGAAGAAGAGAAGTGGGATAAAACTAAAATAAGAGTGTGAAAGTGAAGCAATTGATCCTTTCACCTAAGTTTCACCAATTTTTTTGGTGAAGCTGATGTGGAGGCTAAAGAGGTAGAGAAGGTGAAATAGTTGTTTGTTTCATATTGGGTTCACCAATTTTGTACGATGGAAAAGTGATATGTGAGCATGAGAATCTACAAGTAACTCTTCATCGCACTCGACCTCCCGAGGTCATGCCAAGACAGCCGGTGGGGATGGAATACACGCGGGATGCAGATAAGCTAGTTAGGTAATCTTATGTCTTCAACACATAATAGCGGGATCTATGAATCTAAGGCAAAGAAGGCCCTCCTAACCTAAACTGGTGTGATAGATCATTTAGTAAGGATAGCTACTTGAAGGCTCCAATCAATATCAAGCTCGTCGTGATCTCGATCTATGGGTGCTTCCTATATACCTCCCGAAAAGGTCATGAAAATGGAATGGTTAATTGTGTCATGGATCTTTTGGTGTTTTATGAATGATTCTCTAGTCTAATCCAAATCTTTCACCTAGTTGGCTATTACGTTTAATAATGATAGTTGTGTGATGATTTCTTGTAGGTTTGTTGTTGCTCAGAAGACCTGAATTCTGAGATTTTGATCTATGTCAGTTATTTCTACAACAATATTTGGTTGAGGCAGGATTGACTCAAAAATGTATTCCTAGGCTCCTTAGGTCCCGTGATTGTCATACAAGATCAATATAAACCTAACCGAAATGAAATAAACTAATTATGCAAGATATATCTACAACATATATATATTCCTCTTTTTTTATTTTTGATAGAATTTTGAATAGAATTGAAAGAGAAACTAATCTAATACATTTAGAAAATGATAACTAATCTAATAACAAAATTAAAACAAACAAGGTATCTCGGTGTAGCTACTTGCTTGTGCAATTGTGAGTTTTATCCTAAATAACTAGATAGCTAATTAACTTAATTGAAATATTCTCGATCCTACCTCAGAAGTGAGGAATGAATCATAGTTTCTCATAAACTATCAATCCCCGCAACTTCCCCGAAATATTGAAAATGAAACTTAACTCAAATGAAATATTTCACTACTCTATTTGATATGTTATAACTAGAACTTTGTGAGATAAAACCTAGATTTTACAGGGACAAGTGGTGAATCTAGTAGTGTATGATTTTGTCCCCTCGAATGATCTCCTCATTTCTTCATATTCACGTGAGTCTAGAAGAGCGTGTATATGCTAAAGATCAATGAAAGAAGGTATTTTGAATAATGACAAATTTGGATATAGACCGAATATAATGTGAGTAGGAGAGGGATAGCGCAAAGTGAGCTTGGCATATGTAATTCCTAGTGGGATTTATTGCGGAATACAACGTAAGTGTCTTGAGAGATTCTAGAATCTACGTTCTGTGAAGAACACAACCTGCAACTCTAATGGATGCAATCTAAAAATGACACTACTCTGCTCTAAACTAATTTGTATGAACAAGACTGAAGCAAGAAGATCGAATGGCTTCTAACAGCAAAAGAAAAACTAGCATGGATGCAAATATGAGAACAACATGAATTCTAAGCAAGAATTTGAAAGACTAAACAATGGAAATGAGAAGTTGAGGGGCCATTTGCTTGAAAACAAGCTAGATACTTATAGATTTCACATTCACCCAAAGGTAATTCCTATTAGAACTCTTTTACCATTAAACAATGAAGAAACACTATTCTAGAGGACATAAAACATTAATATAAGCCAAGGCGGTTGAGAAAAGCTGGTGAAAGTTGAAAAATTATGCAAGTCGTGATCAAAAGAACGTGTTGGAAAATGTGTGAAGGACCGCCGCCCTAAGCAGGGTGGTGGTTTCATCACTAAAGGTCAAAATACTATTAAAAGGGGGCAAGGGATAAAACAAGGCACGAGGAACTTGGATAAAGCATTTGGGATGCTAACATATACTTCGTGAGCTTCTTTGGATCTAAACACCTTGCGAGGTGACCTATATCATCATTAGGGCATGTGTAACATCATTCAGCGGTACATTACCCTTCAATTTTGGGTACATACGAGATACCCTCAATAGGAACCATTCAGAAATGTGTTCTCAAATGTCATCTCAACTGATAATGTGACATTCCCTAGTTTTGTGCCTCCCACTCCATACCAGATTAATGGTCCCCGTATCTCGCACATGCATTCCAAATTGTTACAGGGGACATGTTCTCTTTTCTTGGCTCATATGCTCAACCACAAGCGATGCCTTATGCCTCTACAAATGTTTACATTGTGTCATATCATCCTCCTATTCCTACTCCACCTCGCCATTAGGGGTCGTTTATAGTAGATTCCTATGCATTGTGCATGTGTGGTGAATATCTTAAGGAGCCCTTGGACTTTACTATATGAAGCGTAATGCTTTGACTACTTCTCAACTTGCCAAAGTTGAAAGGGGAGGGGAATCCAAATGCACATATCAAGGCATATGCAACTATACTTAGAGAGTAACTCAATGGGATGTGGTTGTAGCTAAGATATTCCCTAATACCCTTGAGTGGATCACTCTTGATTAGTATTACAAGATACCTAAAGCCTCCATACACTCCTTTAAGAAACTTGTATCCGAGTTCATAAAGGTGTTTGATATGAAAAAGTTGCTAAGAATAGGAATCAGGGAATTCTTACCCATAAAGCAAGAGAATAATGAATCTACTACCCACTTCATTCAAAGATGGCTATAGGTCCTCTACTCTTTAGTAAGTTCTCCCAATAAGGATTAGATAGATATTTATGATCTATTCCTTCATTCCCTTAACCGGAAACAAAGGAAGAAGTCCAAAATTTCCCCCTTAGGAGCTACGAGGAGGTACTAGAGGGTGCTCTCCACATAGATAAAGTGGCAATAAATAGTGGTTGAAAGATATACGGTTCAAATAGAAGACTAGTCACTCCCTCCCAGGGTAAGTCAAATCACCCCAACAATTCCAACAACAATCAAGGACCTAAGGTCCTCAATAAGAACCATGGTGTTACAACGGATGACATTACTGATCAAGCCAAAAAGTCAAATTTTGTTAACATTTCGAGTGTAAATAATGGTAATAACAATGCAAATATTAATAATCAAAGGAGTAATAATTTCACTCCTTCAATCAATGCGGTGTATTTTAATCATCCTCCACCTCCACAATAATTTTAGGCCCAAGGCCCCAATCAATACCCAAACGGGTATCAAAATCAATATCAAAACCAAGGGCAAAGGCCTCTAAACTTTAATTATAATAACCAATAGTTAAACAACAACAAAAAATTTGGACCACAACAAAATGCAAATAAAAGACCACAAGATTATGATCTTGACCTTTATTACAGCCTTCCATACATCCGAGGGCATGATGTTAGAACTTGTTGATACTGTAAAAATTTCATACAGTTCCTACCAGATGACCAAAGACAACTCTTCATCGAGATGTTTCTGGAAAATCCTACGGCTCCAGCGCATAATGCTAGCATGGGACTTGTTGCCCCAAAAACAATCCTCTTAGGATCTTTAGTGATCCTCTTCCTACGCATCATGAAAATGGAAAATTAAACCCCCATGGCATAAACAAAGGTAACCCAATGTGAAACAACGACCATGAAGCTTCCACTTCTTCAAACCCACTGGTAGTACCTCAATTAGATGGTCAACAACAAACTAAGATCGTGGGTCTTGTCGAATTAGAAACTAAACCTCAAATTAACGCAGCTATAAGAACTCATGATTATTCAACACAACTTATTCCCATCTACCCATATATGATGGATGACACTCCAATACTTCTGAGGATGGTAAGGGCATATGATCTAATTATGGATTTAACCAAGACCTTTTCTCACATCTCCTTCTTGGATTTGTTAAAAAAACTCTCCCTCTCATTGATTTGCTTTGTTAGAAGCGTTGGGTCTTGGTCACTTGATTAATGTTACCCATCCGCTAGAGGCATAAGTCAACCACATAGAATATGGTGTCTATCCTCCTAGGAAACCTGAAAGATATTTTGGATCTATCTTCGACATCAGTAAGATGCCCATTGATTCTGAGTTGACATTTAGAGGTGACCTATCTTTGTATTTACAGGTCTAGATCTATAATAATTATGTTAAATGTGTAATGATTGATGATGGGGCAGTTGTTAATATTGTCCCCTTTTCATTCCTCTAAAAGTTAGGCTACGTGGAAACCAATTGTTCCTCAACTACAAGTATATTGAGAGGGTAAGACAGTCTCCAAGTGATATCCATATGGACCATAGTGTTCCTAGTTACTCTTAGGCCCAAGATGGTTCTAACTGATTTTTATATTATATATTTGGAAACTAACTATAATATGATTATTGTCCAACCTTGGATCCATTGGATGAAGGAAATCCCTTCCACACTATTATAGGAAGTTAGATTCCTACATTTAGGGAAAGTCTTTGTCACTTAGGGTGACCCAAACCTTTCGATATTCACCTAGCCAACTTAAATAATAAATATAGGGTCTATGCTAGAGTTTGAACTCCCTACCAATCAAGTGAAAAAACCTAAGGATATAACACCAGAGTCCAAATTGATCCCCACGACGGAACTAGAAACCTCCATTTTAATTGAAGGGGTTATTGCAACGAAAGATGAAACTGATGTTGTTGAGATAGTATCAACAAAAACCACATATAATATTGTTGAGTTGTTGGAAAAATACTTGCTTATTCTCCTCCCTTTCAAATCCTTAGGAATAGAACATGCTCTAGGACTCATCTCTCTTCCATCTGAAGAAATTTGTATGGTTGAGGTCTCGAAAGTGGAGGAAGAAGATACTAGAAATGATCAAACATCAATCTTCCCTAATAATTATTGGACGCTCAACTATGATGGAGCAAAGTTTCATTTTGGTGTTGGGGCAGGCGTGATCCTCACTTCCCTGGAAGGAAAGGTTATGCCTTTTACCTTTAAGCTCAATTTCAAATGCACAAAAAATGGTTCTGAGTATGAGGCTCTTCTTCTTGGTCTCATTATAGCCAAGAGAATGGGTGCTTGTAATATTAGATTTTTGGGTGATTCCCAACTAGTTTCCAACCAAGTTTCAAAAGTTTACATGACTAGAGCGAGAGAACTTGCAACTCTATAAGACTATCATACTTAACCTAAGAAAAAAATTTGACTTCATATCCATTGAGGCTATCCCACGCAAGTATAACCTTTTACCCGATTCCATGGCCACTTTCACCTCTTGATTTTTTCAAACGAGATTTGGAAGGTTCCAAATTCGTTGTTTGATCTGGGCCGAACCCCTAGTTCAAAAAATGCCTACCAATCTAATTCTAGTGTATTTTGAGACCGAGAATGAGCTCGTGACCTTGGATTATGTGGATAATGATAAAGCTATAATAGGTTACCTTAATGTGTACACTGACCTTCATCCCGCACATCATAAGAGGGGTTTTGCTCTCATATATCACTCTTCCTCCTATTTTGGAGATCTTGTGATGGATCCTTACTTATCAAAAGGCCTTGAGATCTATGAAGTAGAGGAGGAAGGAGAACTAGAACTACCTCTAGCCCCACCTCGAGTTTGAAGAAGGAAATGCCTCTTTAATCGAAGGGACCATCGATATAAATATTGGGATGAAGGAAGACCCTAAGATATTGAAACTTGGTTCTTCTTTAACTCTGAAATAATTGGAAATTCATACAAATGTTCTCAAGGAAAATTCAAAATACTTCTCATTTAGTTAAAAAGAGATGACAGGAATTTCTACTCATGTTGCAGTCCACAATCTCGTAACCAAACCTAACATCAAGCCCATCAAACAAAAGTCATAACCTATGAAGCCGAAGTGGTTCGATGGTTAAATAAGAGGTTATGAAACTCCTACAAGTAGGATTCATCAAACCTGTAGATTATTCAATGTGGGTATCAAACATAGTCCCCATTCTCAAGAAGAATGGGAAAATTTGAATATGCATTGATTTTTGGGACATAAACAAGGCGTGTCCCAAGGATGATTTCTTGTTACCTTCCATCGATGTTATCGTAAATGAAATATCTAGATATCATCTGTTGTCACTCATGGATGGTTTTTCAGGTTACAATCAGATTAGGATCTTTGAGGAGGATCATACAAAGACCACCTTCACCACTCTTTAGGGTACCTATTACTACTAACTCATGTCGTTCGGTCTTAAGAATGATGGTGCTACTTATCAATGGGAAATGACCTATATATTCCATGATATTATTCACAAGATTGTGGAATTGTACGTTGACAATATTCTGGCTAAGGCCAAGAAGCATTGTAATCACCTCGAGGTGTTTCACATCATCCTCTCTCGTCTCATTGAATACGGTGTCACGTTAAATCCAGAAAAGTGCATATTTGGAGTGATGGGAGGGAAGTTGTTGGGTTACATCATCTCTTCAAAAGGGATTGATGTAGACCTAAAAAAATATTTAGAAAGTCTTAGAAATGAATCTTCCCACAAATGAGTTAGGCATCAGGGCCTTTCTTGGAAATCTTGGAGCAATTCACAGGTTCATACGACTGGAAATTTTTTTTAAGGATTATTGTAATGTCTAGACGACTGAGTGTCACAAGGAATTATAATATGTTAAGAGTTTCTTATTTTCACCACCCACACTCATGCTATCTAATGTGGATTTTCCTCTCATCCTGTATTCACAAGCTACATACGTCTCTCTAGCTTGCATGTTAGCACAAGAAGATGATGATAAACATGAATGTGTAGTTTAATTCATTAGTCACACCTTGCTAGACTATGAGATGTGCTATACATGGGAAAAAAGGAATGCCTTGTTATAGTGTTTGCAATGAAATGGTTAAGGCACTATATGCTTAACCAAGAAACACAGATGATTGTCACAATAACCCATCTTTGAACATTTCTAACCATGGTTGTTTTTCCAAGAAATTTGGACACTTCATGAACCTAATGGGTGAATTCAAGTTAAGCTTTGTCAATCAAAATTTTTCAAAGGAAAATCATTGCAGATTGAATGGTAGACAACCCATTAGATGGTGGAGATCTAGTATACTTGGATTTCCCTAATGAGTGCATGTACTACATTGAAACAAGTCCTCCCATTTCCATGTGTCCTTGGTATTTAGACATTGTCAATTTCATTATGCACCATGCATACCCTAAGGTGGCAACCTCACAACAGAGAAGATGTCTATGTGTCATATCTTCCAAATATTTGATTATAGAACAAGTTCTCTATTGCAGATCCTTTGATGAGATGGTGTTAAGGTGTGTTGACCAAGAAGAATCAAATAATATCCTCTTTGAATCTGACATCAAATTTTTTGGGGGCCATTTCGGAGGACATGATACCACTCGCAAGATATAGTAGATGGGTTATTTTTGGCCCACCTTAGAGCACGGCGTTGTGGAGTATGTGCACAGGTGCCAAAAATGTCAGGAATTCTCTCATGAGATTCATATACTTGCCCAAGATCTACAACCTATAGTAACACCTTGGCCCTTTTCCACATGGGGTTTAGATTTGTTGGGGAATTTTTCACCCTCATCAACAAATGGCAACAATTTCATAATTATGGCCACAAAATATTTCAAAAAGTGGGTTAAGGCCATGCCTCTTACCACCATTCCTGGGTTTATGATCACAAAGTTCATCTTCAATTAGATCATTTGTAGGTACAAGGTCCCATAGGTCATTATCTCATATAATGGAACATCTTTTAAGAATGAATAGGTGCATGAGATATGTGAAAAGTTCCATATAAACCACCATACAACCTCTTTATACTATCCTTAGGCCAATGGATAGGATTAAGATATGAACAAGAAACTGAAGTCTATTCTCCTAAAAATGGTTAAGGAGAATAAATGTGATTGGAATTTGAATTTATTCTCAGCCTTATGGGCCTAAAAACTTTGGTAATAATGCCTATGGGGGCAACCCCATATTCGTTAGTGTTTAGTTTTGAAGTAGTTTTACCACTTGAAGTTGAGATACCTAGCCTCGAAATATCATTGCAAGGCATCTTAGGTGAAGAAAGATATCGTGAGGGATGATTCATTGAGTTAGAAACCCTAGATGAAGCTAGACTTGATGATGAGAAGTGACATAGATTTTATTCTTACAAGATGGCCCGTCAATATAACAAAAAGGTTTACGAGAACAACATAAGTGAAGGAAATTTGGTATTGATACTTGACATCTGGATCTATAAGAAAAATGGAGAAGGGAGGAAATTCAGGCCCAATTGGTTAGGGCCATATCAAATCATGGAGGACTACAAGAATGTGACATATCACCTATGTACATTATAGGGTGAATAATTATGCAAATCCATCAAATCACTTCATTTGAATCGTTACTACACATGATCCATCTGCATTTCCACTTGTATACTATTACATCCACATTGCATTTCATTTTCTAGATCACTTTGTAAATTTGTAATCAAAGAACTTATCTTTTAAGAAAATTTCAAAAACTTTTGAAAATATTGCCAAATTATTCAATCACATTTCTTAAATATCCACAATACTTTCATCAACATTTCTAAAAAAATTCATCGGTTCAATAAGTTAAGATAAAATTTTGACACTAATCCTACCAAGGCCTACATACTTGGTTCTACTCATAGTTTTCTTGTAGCATAGGTGTCTTTTCCCATGGTTTGTTCTAGAATCTTCTTGGTGTCATATCTCTCCTAGAAAAACCTCTTTGGTAGCAAAATCATTCTAAACATTTTTACTCGGATCGTTTTTTTTCTTATCTCATCCTTCGGTGTTGAACCCTCACATCTTATTGGTTATGTGGGGTTAATTTTAGGGAAAGTTATCCCTCCCAAAATCACAACTAAAAATAAAAAATGATATAAGTCAAATAAAATAAATGCAAAAATATTTCATTTACAAATAAAACCACACTTCCTTACCCGACCAGTCTTCGGTGATGATACCATGTTTCTTCTTGGTAACGTGAAATTGGGAAAGGAGGGTAGTGACCTTACTCACATATTCCTTGAATTTTATGATGAGCCCATGCTTATTACTTTGGTAACATGGGGAAAGGTATAAGGGGTATCTTTAAATAAGCTAGTAATTTGTAAGTAATTTATTCAATAAAAAGTTCTTTGAAATCTTAAAGCCCAAAGAAGTGAATTAGTTGTGTATGTTATGAACGAGTTAAAGCCTTAAAAACCATATCTTTTCAATCATGATGCCATATACGAGTCTAAGTCTAGATAAATTTATAAGAAAATCACATTCTATACTATGTAGGAAAATATGTGTGGAATTAGGTTATAGGTTTCTAATTCGATTTCTATCAAAATATTGTATTTATCTCGCCATTTCCATCTATCAAAATCATACAACTCATGTCCCTTCTAGCTCTAAGTTTTGAGCCCTCACAAATTACTAGTTGTGTGGTGTTATAAGTAGAGTGAGTTCATTTTATTAATAAATCATTCATCACATTTTGCCAACCAAACAAGAAGTGTCAAATATTGCTTGAAAAACCAAAGTTTTGACATTACATTGTGTTTGCATTAGCATCATATAAAAAAACAAAACAAATAAACCATTGTGTTAGCATATCATCATCCATAGCATATATCCAAAAATCATATAAAAACATTGGAAATTCATAGCATCTAAGAGTACACAAGTGAAATAAACCATCAATGAGTCAACTCGTACACAAGAATGACTGAAGTAAAAATAAGTATTTGTATATATATCCATAATAAGTCAAGTCAGTATACAATTCCATCACACTTTAGGTGTGGTCAAAACACTCACAATGAGAACATAAATCCAAATAACATCGTATACATAACAAAGGCACGTGGCCTATCCCTCCATATGGGATCCCTGAGATGGTGTATGGTTAGGACTCCTACTACAAAGACTTATGACATGAATGAGAGCCTCCATGTACTGAGTGATGAGAGTGACCATTTGATCTTCCACTAGACATGGATTCACTATAGGAGTGACTCCACATGTCCATCCCTTATGCTAAATGAAATGTAGTAGGATCAATCCTCGTCTCGAGAGAGAATCTTTTTGGTTAGCTAAAATGGTGAAAAAATGCTAGTTTGGTGGCCATCCTACATCGGCTGCCCCATATCTCTAATCAACTCATCATGTATATTCCCATAGGTATAAACAATGTATCAACCATGATCTTTTGAATAAAATCATTCCATCCATTAGCAATGGTTGAAAACTAAAAATAAAATGATGGTGAATTAGAAAGCTATAAAAACTCAAAAAGAAACACAGTGCATAACTTACCAAACAATTATAGATAACAAGATCGAGAGAAGAGTATCTACATAATTAGATCTCCTAGCATCTAGAAAGGGCCAAATGGTGCATCTAGTGTTGGCAGATCTTTTACAGGCACCTATTGAGCCACATCCTCTCCTGGTGTGATGTGCTAACCCATCACAGAATGTTAATCGCTACCTTCCTCTCAAGAAAGTGGGTCCTTGAAATCCAGATTCCCCCTCTCTACCTCTTCCTCCGCTCTCTCCACCATAAATATCTCCTCTATGACCCACCACTCTGTATCACTATCCTCTTCCTCATCATGTTCCTCCTCTCCTACCTCCCTACCTATCTCATCACCGATCTCTCCCTCATGCTCTATATTTGAATCTATGTGGGCCTCTTCCTCCTCCTCCCTGTTGTGAGTGGGTGTGGCCTCAATATGGAGGAGGGTTATTGGTGGTCTAGGTACTGGGACCTTCTCCACACTAATAGGGACCCAGGGAGTCACAATTTTCCAATCAAGTTGACCCTTAAGGCCGAATTGTGCCTCTCTAATCTTGTAGTAAACGGTAGGGACGAAGGGATTGCAACATCATAAGGAAGTCCAAACTAGTGAGGACTCTATCTATAGGGTATACCTCCACCCTAGTTGTCATGTCAACTAACTCGTTGCACACCACCAAAATTAATTAGTACATGCAGTCCCGTCATCACCCCATACCCCAACCATATGCTGGTATGGCCTCACAATGAAGTCATCTGTAATCAGTGTGGCAACAAGCTAGGAAACCTCCATGAGAACTTTCAAAACTATCCATCTGGTGGCTCTGATATCCCCTTAATATAATATGCCAACTCCCCTCTAGTAGGGGATAATCTGCTCATAGACCCAACACATCACCAAAGTAGGGTGGCTCATGGATTTCCCATGTAGCCTCACAACATGGTATAAGTCATGGTATGTGGTCCCAAGAATTTCCACACCCCAAGAAAAGATCCTCCCATGCTGCTCAATAGTCATAATGATAGGATCCCGGAAATACAATATCTTGTCCCCGCCCTTGTCTCCCAATAAACATGAAGCCAAAATACTAATAATGACCTTGCGTAGATTAGGGATAGGTGTGGAGGAAAATGAAAGTAGTTGTATGCCTGCTTGGTGCCCACATTGGATGCCCCATCATCCCCATATATGATGCCCATTGTCTATACATAGCTGGAGAAACTTTCTCCAATGTCAACCATCTGCTAGTCATAGGAACACCCAAGATCTTGTAAACATCCTCAAGAGTGATAGTCCACTCTCCCCTAACTGCGAGAAATTGGAAAGTATTTCGATTGCCATCCCAGTAGCTCAATAAATCACATAGTATGTGCGTGGCTAGTGCTATCGCTCATCGTGGCATCTAAGAGATCCTTTATATGTCATCTCTATGTAACATGTCCCTCTCTGCATGGGAAAATGATCAATAATTCCTGGTAGCAAATCACACTCTCTAGCTTAGCTCCAACAAATGTAAAATTCCTTATGTGTTCACCAAAACAAGAAAAAGAGAAATTTAGTAACATGATTCAATACATAAACTTGTCAAAAACAATATTAAAAAACTTAAAATCCAAAATAAATCACTTAAGTTTCTCAAAATAAGGTTATGCCTTGGCAATTACAAAACTACCATCCTATACAAAGTGGCAGTTGTGTAATTGCCATGGTGATTGCGTAAGTGTTTCCCTGCGTAGGGTGGCGGTTTTGTAATCGCTTCCACTGTCAAGGTGATAGTCACGTCCAGAATGGATAAGTCATCCCCTTTGACCCAAAAAATCATTAAAAAGGAGAAAATTGACCATTTTGAATAAAACAAAAGCTAGACCCACCTAGACTACCCCCTAGGGAACATTTTGACTGGAATATTTACAAAAATACCCCCTAGGTGTAGATTTTTCAATTTTTCACATTTTAGGTTTAAAATGAATAAATGTAAAATACTAACCTTTCACCTATCCATTAGAACTCTCACTCATGGGGCCATGATCACGACATCATGCTCTTTAATTTAATAGTATCCTCACTCAAAATGGTCACAGGTAGTCTAGAGCTCTAAACTCTCTATGAGGGAAAGTACAAATGAATTTGAAAATGATGGTTTTATATATATATATGCTTTGTTTTAACTTCACATTAAGTCTGTGTGCTTTACGGGGATGGAGTGATGGTTCATGTATACTTCTATCCCCATGCAAATGGTAAGTCCTCAAGTCATTTTATTTAGTGTTTATTTTTTGATATCATGTCTATTTTCACTTGAGTCTTATTTTCATTTTGGAGGCAATGGCGGGAGCTTAGACGGTGTCACTTCGGTGCACGGGTGTTTTAGGTATAACTTCTAAATCCCCATTTTTGGAATGCCATACTTGGACTCTACGTTTTACGCCTTTTCATGCCTAAAATGTTTCTCTCGAGGGGGCAATATGTACGCACCAAAATTTACACGTGCTACATTGTTAAAAACGGTTCAAAAGTCCCCAATGATGATTCATGTCTTTTCCAAAGGTGTTTGAGCCCCTTTACCTCTTTACAGTGTATATTGTACCTTAGATTACCTTACTTAGCCATTTCCTACTTTTTCATGGCTTTCCACAGTGTTTTTCCTTTAGTTTTGGCCATTGGTTACAAAATGGCCACCCTTTGGGCGGACGTTGCATGTAACCGCCGCCCTACCTAGGTGGCGATTTCATAACTACCGCTCTAGACAAGGTGGACCTTCCATGCAAATTATCTAAAAATTCCAGACGTGAATTGGACGCATGTTAGATAACTCCAATTCACCTCTAGTGCACATTTCTTGATCAATTTGGTTGATTTTAAGCTTGACTGATTCATATCAACCTCCTCTTCCACTTATAATTATTTAGTGAGAGTTAAATTATCTCTTCTTATTGTGATGTGGCATCCCATTACTGTAAAATGGCTTAGACCATTTCCCATCCTATGTTCTATAAAATCATCACTTCTTTTGAAGCAAATGGCCAAATATTATTTGTGTATCTTTCTTAGTTGAGATGCCACAATCTTGCTAGAAACTACACAACCAAGATCTATTCTCTTGTGTTGTCTTTCTTCTTCCTACGTTGCAAACTGGACTTCCATCAATCTTCCATTACTCCAACGCTTTCTTCTTGTTACTTCCTCTACATTCCTAGTTCCCTGGACTCACGTGGACACAAAATATTGGTAAAGATAATTGAGGGGAAAAAGTGATACCACAATTGGCATTGCCTCTACACTGTAATTCTAGGTTGGGGGTTATTATTGAGTTTCTTCATTTCCTCATTCATTTCTAAATGTATGCACACTTATCAACTATAGTAGAAGAAATAATTTTATTTATTGCAAATAGTTAGATCATTTCCAATAATCTTTCACATCTTCTATAGAAGTTTCTTGTGATATATCATTCCCTTCCTATCCCTATAGATTTGTGAGGGAATAATATCTAGAGGAAGCTTGCTATATCACTATAGATAATAACAAATATGTTGTAAATTGTGTTTTCTATTCAATCTTCTCACATTTTATCCAAGAATTTGTAGGGGAAGAAAAGCTTCTCAGAATCTTCAAATCTTCCCGTGTCTCTGAGATAGGAAGAGGATTTGATAATCCACAACTATTAATTGGAAAAATATTCATTTAAATTAGAATAGATTCGAGATAATCTGTTATACACGGATAAATAGCTACATCTGGTTATTTATTTGTATAGGATTTGTTAATTAGGATTAGAAGTAATTTATTTCTTCATTATTCCATAAATTTATAGAAAACACAAAATGATTAGTTTAAATTAGATTAGATTGTTTTTTTAATATTGGTAAATAGTTTTTTGAAAGGGACTATACCCTTGTGTACAAAAGGAGGCCTAAAAGCCAGAATAAGAGAGAGGAGCAGAGAAGCTGTATCAAAGCACAAAAGTTACAGCAAAGAACACCGAAGCCTAGAAACAGCAACACAAACGAGACTTAACAGCAAAACAACGGCAACAAAACAGCAAGCCTACAGCCAAGAAGCAGTAGTAAAACTGGACTACTTCTTGGCCGCTTGATCAATACTCATCTTTACTTTTTTCCAAGCATGGTACATACCCAGCGTGGTCATATGAGCAGCATCCGTCTTATCGAGCTCCTCTCTGGTTCTTTTACTCTCTTTCTCATTGCCCCAAAGAGTCATCGGGACACCGCTGAGATGCGAAACACTTCTTGCATGTCCTTCGATGAATTCCTCTATGGCCCTGAATGCTGCAATATTATACTCATGCCTAGTCTTCGTTTTCCCAAGGCGGGAGTCAAGGGAGGTCAGTTTTTTGTATATTTCATCAAGCTGGCTATTGCCAATGCTCCCTTCTCCCTCAATGCTTTTTTTGCCTTTTTGCTTAGCAAGATTTTTTACCTCATCCTTCAGCAATTTAAGCTCAGCCTCTAAGGCCTCCAATCTTCTAGAAGGGTTATCCGTTGGTGCCGCCTGGGGACTGGCACTACTAATGTTCAGCAGATCACGAGCAATGTCATCCAAAGGTTCATCCCCCTCAGCAGTAGACTCAAGGTTGAGTCTCCTAGAAGCCCTGGTGACACGTTTAGAAGTAGAGACAGTGTGGGTGGCAGGGGCAGCAGCAGGAGGAAAAGAAGGAGAAGCATGAGCAGCCTGCATGGGGGCATCAAGCACCGAGGCGGGGCAGGCGGCGGGACAAAGCAGGGGGAGACAGGGCCGCAGCCAGCAGAGCCCAAAGCCAGGCCGGGAGAGGAAGGGAGACCGGGGAATTTAATAAGGCAGTGCTTGTGAATAAGCAGAATAAGCCCTTGGTGAAGGGGAACCGCCCGGGTATGCTTCTGGAACTCCAAAATGGAGCGCTCAAGAGAGTTTAACAGATAGTGGGGAAAGCAAACCAACCTACTCCTACGAAAGTGATTCAAAAAGACAAGGTGCTTGGCGAGGACGATGAATAAACCTGCCTTCCAAGGATATGTAGCGAATCATCATGCGGGTGACTTCATCATACGGAGAAGGAATTGAATTAACAAGCAGACCCGCGGTGTTGAATATAAGCTTCTCCTCCTCCTCCACAAATCTTCTCTCTTCAGCCTCTTTGATAACCCTCTTGTTGAAGAAGCGGTATCCTTCCAAGCTGAGGCCAGTCGCTTCGGCTATGAGTTCGTCATTAATAAGAATCTTCTGCCCTCCATAGTCGACCATCCTCTCATTCCAATCCTTGGCAAAGCGAACAGAGATGCTTTGATCATGCCCTTGCACTCTCTCCACAAAGTTGGTGAATCCGCCAATACTAAGAATGTTCCAGAGCTCAGTGTTATCTTTCCAGTCAGGGTCTGCACACGGCTCAATCTGGCAGGGAGGCCCTCCCATCTTCACAAGGATGTGCTGGTTACAACAATTTTCAAAATACCTTTGGGCGTTGAGAGTGATTCGTTTCTCGCCGTTGCGGGTCGCATAAAAATGGGAACTGTAGCCGTTGGTCCTCCCACGAACGGCTGTAGGATTGCCGATCTGAGTCTGCGTGAAGTCGCGCGTGAAAACCCTTATCCTGTCAGCTTTCACCTTGTAGTTATCTTCGGTTTTCGCGGAGCTTGGCAACCGAATATCAACAGCTATTGTACTTCCCGCGTGCGCTGTTTTTAAATTTAGACGGCTCCACTTGAAGTTCCTAAACAAAATCTTGCCATCATTTGGAGTAGATATCATATGCCACGCCAAATAAACTAAAACAGCACCTGTGGAAGAATTTATGGATTTCCTCCAAAGATTAAAGCATATCTTTAGAGATTGTTTGCGTGTGAAGGTCCGCATGTATGCTGTTGTGAAGCTGATTAGGGATACTATCATTATCCCAAATAGTGAAATTTATATTAATGCCATAATTGGCCATTGCATCGGCCAGCTTGTTACCTTCCCTGTAAGTATGTATGATTCTGATGCTGTTGAAGGTATGACTGATGCTTATGGACTCAGAGATAAAATCTTTGATATTCCAGCTAGGAGAAGAGGACTGATTAAGCAGATTAATAATATTAAGGGAGTCCCCTTCAACAATGAGGTTCTGGATATTTTGGGCCCGAGCAACTCTCAAACCCCAGAGAACAGATAAAGCTTCTGCAAAATGATTGGTTTGGATTCCCATTTTTCCAGCATATGCAACAATCAAATTACCTTTATGGTCCCGTATTGCTCCTCCTCCAGCAGCTGTTCCAGGGTTCCCCTTAGAGGCACCATCAAAGTTCAGCTTGAACCAATTGGATTCAGGGGGATGCCATTTGACCAAAGATCTATCCACACTATTCCCGGGGTTGCTCCAATATCCGATCTGCCAATTTGATAAGATGTGCTTTTCATTTTCAGGGTAACAATTGTTCTTAGGAGGTTTAAATCTGGCCATGTCCTCTTTGATGCCTTGGGAGATCTTGCCAGTAGTGAGTTTAAAATTCTGCTTCTTATTTCTAAAAACTATATTATTTCTATCCTTCCAGATCCTCCAAATTAGATTAGATTGTTATTTATTGATTTATTTCTTATATATTAGAAAATATAAAAACATAGTTATCTTTCATTTATTTAGATTAGCTGGTTATTTACTTTCGTAGATTTAAATTGCACAAATTCATACATGACCATTCGCAGACCACAGCAAGAATGAACATATGGTTGTGATCCATGGGTCCCCCAACCGAACAAGCCCAAACTTCTCATGGACATATACTTTGGACTTTGTATGCTTTAACTAAAAACACCATCATGGTAATCTAATCGCATTACACAACTCAATGATTTAAGAATCAAGGCCGAAAAGGCTTATTAATATTGGACCACCTTGGAAATAGAATGTAGGATTCACATATGACCATTCAAGGACCATAACCACCAAGAGTTTACAGTTGTGATATATAGGTTCCCCAACCAAATAGGCCCAAAGACCAATTAGATCTTGACACTGTATTTCACACAACAGTCTTTAGGACATCCCTAATTCTACTAGACACTATCGATAGATGAACGTTCTTGAAAAAGAAGCACGTAAGGCTACCGATTTTTAGACTACTCTAGTTAATCACCCATAGAGCTAATGGAACCATGCCTCTCTTGTTTATTTCATGAGTTTTTATAGACATCATTATGAGGATCCTATTGTTCACTTTCTACATATTCCATAACTAGCGGAGAGAGTCTTATAAACTAACATTGACATAATTTTCCATGTGTGTATTCTTCTTTATCATTCCATCACACCCCGTCAAAGTTAGAGATCCTTTCATCACCCTTGATGAGAAGATACCTTTGGTTCCTATAGAGGACATTAGAGTGACCTGAAAACCTATTTATCACATATTCATCCTATTTCTACTACATATAGCCATCCACTCATTCTACATTGGTTGTCCTAGCATGACCTCGGGAGGTTGATTGTGACTGAAGGTCACGTGTTGATTTTCAGTTGTAGAGTGTCCTCCTATAGGAGGAAATTGTAATTAATCAAAATATTTGAGGGTCCCAAAACTAATATTTCAAATTTCATGGAACTAGGCATGTCTCGTGACCTTACGAGGACATCCTATACATTCATGGTGCTCAAGAATGCATAGAATTGGAGTTCGGAAGAAGATTCTATTGAATTGGATTCCTCCTTTTACAGAGGAATGTGTAACCATTAATTAATATTGTACCTCTTTTGCAAGATATTCTCTTTTTGTATATGCATATTATCGAATATGTGAATTTTAAGGGTTGGGGCCCCTATAGAATCCCCATTTTGTTCATATTACACAATATGCTTCTTTTTCTTGCATTTTTCATCTTAACAATTACTTTCCATAATCTTGAATTTATCTTTATATAGCACAACAATCATCTCTAAATTCATATTGCATGGTTTGAATATCCGTGGTAAATATTTTTCTTTCTCTAAGTGCCCCGCGGCTATTTGGGAACCCACAGAGTACTAATTTTTGTGATAAAACCATCATGTGGTTTTTACTTATACCTCTCGATGTTTAACCCTTTGGAAAAATCTTGAGTCTCACACAGCTTTTTTAGAATCTACGGAGTATTGAGTCCTTTGTTAAACCCACCAAACACTACTCCAATGTGCCATAACTTTTTTGATACAACTTCCTTTTATTATCTCTTATTACTAGTGGTCCATGACATCCCTTCTTACCTTTATCTTTTTTTTTTGCAACCCACGAAACATTGAATTATCCATTATGTGGAATACCAAGTTAATGTATTGTGGCTTCCTTAGAGTTGAATATTTATGTCCATCCTTTAATTTTTTAAGCTTCATGGGAAGGGATGATCATGAAGATTCAAAAAGCTATTAGTGACAAGGTTAAATATGCAAATTTCAGTATTTAAACAATATGAAGTACTCTGTTGAAAACTCAACTAGGTTGGGGCCAAAATGAGCACCAAAAACTTCTTATATTCCAAATGTCTATTGCCTCTTGAAATTTTCAACTCCTAGAGTCAATATACTTCATATTCCCAAGTTATTACAATTATAACCTAAAGCTTATTCAAACTCATCCAACCATTTCTCAACATGTATAAAAGAGCATACCTATTTCTTTGTAAATCCTCTTGGATTCTTGCACAATAATTTTGTCAATTTTTCTACCTAATATCTGCATATTGGAATTCATATCCAATAAAAATATCTTCTCATAGCATGGTCAAACCCACAATTAGAAATTGAATCAAGAGCACCCACAAATAAATATTTCACAAGGTTACACATGCTTGAAAGCTTCTCACAACCTTATTTGAGGTTTGCAATGAAGATCTACAAGAAGGTTTGTAATTGTGTTTTACTTTTTTTTGTTTAGTTAGATTTTCATTGGTTATACATACCAATTCATGTAGACACTACCACATAATCTATGAAATCTTAACACATGCACTTGTGGATAAAACCTCAAAAAAATATTTATTACCTCAATTCCATAACACCCAAAATACATTAAAGGTATGTAATAAATCACCTCAAAGTAATATTGCATTAAGTATTTTAAAACCAAACAAATATTTTAAGTAACACTATAACAAAATATTTACTTAGTGACCAATATCATGCAATGACCATAAAGAACTCCTTCATATTTCAAAGATTCAATAAACATAAAATTACATTAAAACTATATTTCTCAATTGTTCTCTAATGTACATTCCAAAATTTTGAATCAAGCATGGAAAATGGTTTTGTATGCTTCAATTTAGATAAGGTATACATATATTAAATTATCTCAATCCCTATTAATAACTATATAATGTATTCACCTTAGAAAAAGCCAAAATTAGAGCCCCTATAATGAAGGAATACCTTCATTATTATACAAAATTCTACCCTACAAGAATATACCTAGATACCCCCCATAAACCTTGAGAATAAGAAAAACATGAGGATTTTGATCCTTGATCCATCAAGTGGATGGGTCAATTGTTTCAACTAAAAAGATCCCATTTTGATGCACCCATATGGAATGGTTTTACCCCATGATTGAAGTCCATGGAGGATTGAAAAATATTCCTTTGCAAAAAAACTCAATTTTTCCTTTTCTTATCTGTCTCCATCATATGTGTGCTTCTAAGAAGATTTTTCTACTTATTACAATCATTTGATTTGATTCTTCTTTATGAAAGAATAATGAATGGAGAGGAATAAAGAATAGGGAGGGGAATAAGGAATAAAGAAAACTTTTAAGGAAGGTCAATATAAATTTGTTTACTCATTAATTTCTCCTCCATTTTATTGATGTGTGCATCTAGGAATTCAAACATCTACAAAATAGGGTCCTCATCTCGCCCTGCATGATAGAGAAAGACTATTTCCAATTTAGATGAAACATTTTTGAATTTAGTAGAAATAGCTTTCTTCTTTTCTACTCTCTTGGAAAATTTATTAATGTATCTCTCAAAATGAATAAACTTCTAAATAAAATAATAATTAAATTCCTTTGAATATTCTTACTCCCCTGTAATATTCTGCAAAATAATTTTTATCATTTTTTTGCATTTGTTGATCTTGGAGTGTAAGTATCTTTGAGGGAGAGCATTTTCTCAATTTTGGAATCAATTTCATCTATGTATTTTCCTTATTTTTCCCTCATATCCTTGAGTTTACTTATGCAATCCCCTAAGGTGTCTATTCTCAATTTTATATCCCTCTCATACTCATATTGTCTCCATTATCAATCTGAGGGTACTATTTCTTCCTTTACCACTTGTTATCCAAAATGAGCCCCCTGCTTATTTTGGCTAACTTGCCTTCATTCTTCCCTTCCTTGTGCTTCAACTTCAATTTTTACATATTTCGGCTCCATCAGATAGGATTTTTCTTCCCCTTTCCAGAAAGGTAAAATTTTCCTCCTAACTCCAAATATTTTGAAAGTTATGGCTCGGTAGAGTTTTTTGGGGAATTTTTCCCTAGGCAGGCTGTGGCCAATGAAATGGTGCCACGTGGCAGCAGAGGTCGGGGTAGTGGAGAAAAGTTGGAGAATTTTCCAAGAAGAGGGAAAAGGGTGCTTTGTTATCCAAATCCACCCCGGGGTTGATTTGATAACATACATCGAATTCTCGAGTCCCGCAAATAGATGGATACGGGAAAAAATCATGTTTCTAGGGTCCCCTTAGAAATTTTTCTAACTCTCCTGTCTAGGTTGAAAAGAGAAAGCTCTAAGAAAATGTGAAAAAGTTGCAGAAAATAAGCTTGGGCCAAAAAAATTGTGAAAATTGGCTAAGTCCTTGTCCTAATGCAGATTGGGACATTCGGATCACCAAGGAGCGGTTTGGCGAAACACCTCTAGGCGGCCCACGAAGCTTTGGGACATTTGGAACAAATGTACGTGCGGCGCCTTGAACCGGCTAGTTCGGCCGCATGAAAGGAAAATTTTAGCATTGGGACATCTGGGCCGCGAGGATGTGAAGGACGTGAAAAGGCGAAGCGGCCGAGGGACGAGGAAGCCATTTCGGTGGTTTGGAAGTTTTTTTCCCACGCAACACTGGGACATTTGGGAAAAATTTACGCAAAGTGCGAACCGGCCGGTTCGGCAAACAGAAACTTCAAAGACAAGCCTGAGGCAGGTTGGGACAAATGGACGCATGGGACGTGGATAGCCGAAGGAGCCGAAAGCCAATCAGATCACGCCATGTGTCACCGGTAGAAAAGGGACGAGGAAGCCCATTTCAGGTGGATCGGAGGATTCTGTCCCACGAAGCACTGGGACATCCGGGACAAAAAGACGCGGTGGACGCGAAAGAGCCGGCAGACCCGCGGACCAACCAGATCATGACACGTGTCACAAGGAGAAAGGTCCAAAGGTCAAAGGGTGATTTTTGAAGGAAAAGCCCGAGCCAATAAAAAGAGGACATGTGTCCAATGAAGCAGAGAAGGAGAGAGAATCACATGACCAATCAATGCATGCCACGTGTCATCCAGGTGGCAGAGCGCGGGAAGAAATTTAAAAATCTGTTTTCACCTGTTTTGTGCCCTAAATCTTCAGATCGACATATCTTTCGATCCAGAGCTCAGATTTGCACGTTATTTATATCAACAGAAAGATTATGAAATTATCTACATGATTCTAGGGTTAATCTCGAGTTTTGGTGCAGTCTAGATGGAGAAAATCAAGAAACAGCTCTAACGCATGTTCATGGCCAGAAGTGACATTCAACACTTGTTTTAATGCAGAATGGGTCACATTCTCCTATAATCTGGTCAAAATGATAGGGTATGGGTTTGTAAGGTCCCCCATGTTGTTTTAATGTACTTTTAGTGAAGAAGGGATGTGCTCCCATGCTTTTGTACGTTTTTTGTCCCCTGGGCCGACCCATGCATAAAAAAATCCAGATTTGGCTCATTTCTGGAGGGGGAACATTTTCTTTGGATAGCAAGCTTCTTCTTTCACCTGGAACAAGTGATTTTTGAAGTATCAGACCTCTTCTAAAATTGTAACAGGTTTTCTACCTTTTTGATGTTGTAATACAAGGATTTTGATAGTGGAAATGACAATACAGGCTCTGTGATCAGTTTTCAATCCTCTGTTTGTGTTGCTTGTTTCATTTCAGACTTCTGATTACATCTTATCAGCTTGTGCATGATGTTTTATGTTGCATTTTTATGATCTGTGTCTATGTGCAGAATAAGAAGTGTTCACCACTCTTCCTTTGGTGTATCACTTGATAGTTTAGTTTCATTTTTTACACGTTCTATCTCTGTCTCCTTGGATTTTAGAGTAGGATTAGGTTTCAAACCTCTGTAGTTTTGCAAAATATAGATCTAAATCAGAGGAGTTTGAGGAACCAGCCTCTAATATGGAGATTCCTCTCTCAGTTTCACAAGTCCCCACACTTGGAGAGAGGTTTCCATGTTGTGCAATCACACTGGATGCTAGAGTGATCAACCTAGAAGTCTGATCTGCATCCAGGGGTGTTGTGAGTCTGCAACAACAGTGCAAAGGGAAAATTTTGGCCCACAGGCCCACAGAGGAGGATGGAGAAAAATTTGTGAAGGCCCGCGGCCAATGAGGAAGTGACACGTGTCCATGACAGTGGCGGGAGTCGGAGGCGGAGGAAACTTTGGTTTTTTTCCAAAGTGATAGAGGCACAAATGGAGAAAAGAAGCGCACCCCCGCCAAGCAACCAGAAGTGACATGTGCCACCGAGTGGTGGAGTGCGGGGAAAATGTGGGAATTTTTCCCAATGTGAAATCAAAGGAAAAAGGTGAGGTTTGGGCCCACATTTCCATCAGCGAATGGGAAAGTGCCACGTGTCACTGGGAGAGCGGGGCGCGGACTAATTTTGGGAAATTTTCCCAATGCAAAAATCAAAGGGGAAAAGTGATGTTTGGGCCCGCGATCCCATCGGTGAACTAGGAAGTGACACATGTCCCGGAGTGGTGGAGGCATGGAGTTTTTGGGAAAAAATTTCAAAAGGGAAAATTTTAAAGTTTGACCCCACCAACCGAATTTTGACTCTGTTTTCACCATTTTTGCCCTAAATCTTCAGAGGGCCATATCTTTTGATCCAGAGCTTAGATTTTCATGTTCTTTATGTCATTGGAAAGATGGTGAAATTATCTACATGTTGGACCCCTCAATTTTGGATTTTGGTGAAGATTCATGGGAGAAATTTGGAAAAACGTCCCTAGCCTGGAAAAGACAAAAATTAGATTTTCATCTACCAGATTTAATGAGGTATGGGAAATTTCTTGTCCTGCGGCTTGAATGCATTGGGAAGTGGATTTTCAAGAGGTGCCCTTGTTGTTTTAATGAATCTTATTGGTGGTTGAAGTCCAAAATCATATTTTCCCATGTTTTCTCCTTTCTTCCATTCTACTTCATGGTTAAAATCCAATTTTGGCTCATTTGTAACAAGTTGTTCATCATTCTTCTCTGCCTCTCCCTTCTTTTCTTCCCTAGGGTTGAAAATGGAGTTTGAACCTCCTCCCTTTCTCTGTAATGGCATTTTTTTCCTCTTACCAGTAAAATGATGTTTTGTGCAAACTTCTGGAGCAATAAAAATGTGTTTTGTGATGCATTTGTCCATCCTTGCTCATTTTTCTTGTCTTCTTCTTTCCTCTCTTCATTGCAGGTATTTGTGCATGTTTGAATGTTCATTGCAGGTTTTGGAGCTATGTTCATGGAGTTTTGGAACATTTTTTGTGTGAAATTTATCCTTGGTTTTGTGATGCACTTGTCCATCCTTTCCATTGCTCAATGTTGTGCATTCACACCAAATGACATTACCTTAGAAAAGTAGATCCATAGGTCATTTTGGGGATGCTTTGTGAATTTGCATTAACACCACCATCTCATCATCCATACCTATGATGGCCTCAATCTTAGGAAACATTCCATCCCAATATTAAACTTATGTTTGATACTATTTAATTAGCACTTTACTTGTCTCTATTTTCTCGGACACTTTGTTATAGCATTAAATTATATATCTGAGGATGTTTTACCTTTTCTTATCAATTCCCTCTCTTATTCCTTTGTGGCCTCCCCTATATTTCAAATCAAAACCATTATGTAATGATTTTGGGGTGATATCTACAATAACTACTAAGCTCACCAAGGAGGCTATATTCACCTCTACACGTAGCTTGATGGGATGTCAACCTTTTCTCTTAGTTGTTTCTTTGTCTCTTTATCCTTATCCATTTTCTAGAAGAGACTTCCCATTTCTATAGTTACTTCAATTTTGATACCCTATGTGGTCGTCTTCCCCATGATCTAGTAATCTGATGGGGTAACTTAATCCCTTAATGCATCGATTTTTGGAGTGGAAATTTCCACAAACTTGTCTCCCTGAGGTCCCATCATTTTTCTTGAAAAAATCACATCTTCTTTGGTGTTCTAGATGGCCTCCAAGATAAAATTATCTCAAGGTCTACTTCCTTCATATACACTCTTAATTTTATTTTCTTTGGAATTGCTTCTCTCAACCATCATTTTCTCAGAGTGTTACCTTCCGCTTGTGCTTTATACTAGGAGTAACTTGGTATAATCATGATTTCTTGTGACTCGGAGAGTGTGATGCTAGAATAATTAACATGTACATGTGATGCTTCCAAATTTTAACTGATTACTTGGGTTTTATCCTTTTCTACCTCTTTATCTTTTGTATCTTCATCTATCTCAGTTGACGGTTTCGGCACTTGCATCTACATATTTAATAACCTCAATTTCAATCCCTTATTTCTTGGATGGGGAAGGCTCCTTGATTGGCTCAGTTTTTACTTCTAATTAATCTTGATCCTTTGTTTTCATAACTTCCTTTGCAACTTAATGAGTTACAATTACTTTCTCCGCCATGTCCAAATCTAATTGAAGAGGGTCTATGGCCTTTAGTTACTCACTCTATGCCAAAAGTAGTTCTTCAACATTTTTTTGATCCATCTTTGTCATTACAACCTTTGTTGTGGTGGATTGTTCCTAGGATGTTGAGATTAACTCCTTCTCTCTTCATTGATGAAAATTGAGCAAATACATCTTGGGAATTTTTGTGTGAAGTTCGGTTCCAAAGATCTTGACTTAATCCATGCAAAAACGTATTCAAGATTTTTTCATGAGATTTTCATTTCTCTTCTTCCATAACTTTAAGTATATTTTACACATTCTCATCTTGAATCAATCCATGCAAAAACGTATTCAAGATTTGTTCATGAGATTTTCCTTTCTCTTCTTCCATAACTTTAAGTATCTTGACTTAATCCATAAATTTAAGTATATTTTACACATTCTCATCTATAATTAAGGATCATATAAGGAATTTTTTAAATACATGAGGTGGGGTAGTATTAACTACCTCTAGAGTTTTTAATACCTCAGCAAGTGTCTCGAGACCTGGATCATATACTTGTTTTGGTACACTAGTATCCACTTCTACGGTAGATTTTTCCACCCTCACCATTTTAGCTCTTTTAAAAAAATTGTAATCACTTCCTCCTCTACCTGCTCAGGAATGGGATCTAATATTGGACTCATCTTGGACTATCTCAATGATATACTTATCCTCATCCTATTTCCTTTACTTGGGTGATCATTCTAAAGTAGAAGATGATGCACTTGTTTAGGTTTTCCTTTGAGTGACACTCACTTCTAGCTTAGGAGTGGGATGAGGGAAAACTTGTAATTGAGTAGCCTCAATCACAAGGACATCCTTCATTTTATTCTTCATGATTTCTTTATTCATATGTGTTAACTTAGACACAGAGGTCCATGTCTTACTAGTAGCTACACTTATGTGTTCCATCGCTTCGTAGTAGGTCCCCCAATGGAAATATATGGATATTTTCCTATCAAATGATCTAATCCTAGGGACCCTTTCACAAAAGGTTGAAATATATCCTTTATTACACTTGTGTCCATGTACTCCCTTAAAATTGTAGTACTATTCAAGGATGGATCAATTCCTTTTATTATCACCAAGAAATAGTCTTCTTGATGATATGAGTGGTTCTTTCATACAAGTAGATAGTATCCTATGTAGTCTAGTCAAGAGGTGACATTGGATTTTCTATAATGTTATTATCTATGTAATATTTTCTAATTATATCTCCTTCATCCACTAGGCCCTCGGGGATAAGCGTAATTTTATAATCGATGACTTAGGTGAGGGTCATTATAGAGAATTATCTTAGTCTTACCTCTTTCTCATCCCCTGTAGTCCATCCAGTAATCCTCATAACAAGGCTCATACTCATATGTATTAATAAGGGCTCCATGTACTATCCACTTGATATCATAATTGTTTTTCACCTAAAATTTATGCCCGATGCCCATGTTCATCTCAAAACAGGCCATGTATATCTCCAAATAGTAATTGGGAACTTGATATTTGTTTTATGATTTCCCACTATGAGTTATTAGACCTCCAAAAGTTGTCTTGATAATTCAAACAGTGCCCATTTATCATCTAGGTACCTACGCAACATGTATGGTGTGACTTGAAATCCACTCACCCTAATGTAAGTGAAGAATTTGAATTGGATGAAATAACATCCATACTTAGTGATCACTTCTCTTTCCTTATTTTAAATTTTATAGTATTTCCATTTAGGCTTGAATAAATAAATAACATGGGAAATGAATGCATCATGAACCAACATGAAGTTATACTTTTGATTCTCCAAGTTGAGTTGCGGGTATACATCATATACCTTTAACTGAGTAAACTCCTTGGCCTTTACCATTCCTAGGAATAATCAATAGCATCCAATGTTTTATACCAGATATGAGGTCATGTAGAATTCATATTTGGTTTTGGACTCTCCTTCAATTTTCACTACCAACTTGATGAGTTGTTAATGGATAGAGTCAGTGATAAGCTCTCTCCCCAATAGATAGTTGTATTTCCACTCATGATAACTTGGATGTACCTAAACATCCAATCATGGTAATGATAAGAAAAATCATTCCCCATAATCATATTCAACAAGGTGATGAGTTCCCAATCTCTTCAATAATTTCATCTCTAATCAACCTATTGAGGATTCTAGTAGCATAGATCATTGGTTTTTCAAGCCATTGGTTATTTAACACCTTGGAATACTTTGCACTATTGGCACTCCAAAAAAATATAATTTTCCACTGAAATTTCTACCACTTGTTCAACATCTAGGATCCCTAACATCTCATCAAAAGTATCTAGGGTCAAAGATAAAACTAGAGCACCACTTCCATCTCTAACTTCTCTTTTCTCAGGGTCATATTTTTGGGCACATTTCCATACCAATTCTAGATATTGAACTGATGGGGGAAATAGAGTTGTTAGGGTAATGGAACTTCTGTTAATTTTCTACATGATTTCCTTCCTATCATCTGCATGCAACCTATAGATGAAATAATCTAAGTTTGCATTTCCTAAATTTATATATGTTATCTTATCCAAGTCAAAAGTGAGGTGGGACAAGGTCGAGATGTCATTCAATTAAATCTTCATTATTTTTAAGGTAAGAAGGTAGATACCTTGCTTTAGGGAATAAACTACTAATAGCCTAATACGTACAAAATTTTCCTTTAATTCTCACTGGAACCTCACAATAAATGATTATTTTAGTAAATCTAGACATATTCTAGTGAATCTAGACTCTAGTTTTACAAGTTTTGGTAGAAATCTATCACCTTTTTTGTGTATAATGGATTCCATTTTTGTTACTACTAGATTCCATTATTACTATTACTAGATTCCATTAGTAATAATATTGGATTCCAATATTGTCATTATTGGACTCAATGGAGTTCCAATTTCGCTATTATTGGATTCCAATTTCACTATTATTGGATTCCAATTTTGCTATTATTAGATTCCAATTTTGCTACTATTGGATTCCAATTTTTATATTTTAGGATTTCAATTTTGTTATTATTAGATTTATTTTTTCTAATTTGATCTGTATGAAGAATTATGTTGACTAAAGCTAATTAATGAAGACTAAATATTTTTGTACATATTGAGAATTGATTATATTAATGAAGAATTGAATTAATTTCTCATTCATAAATTTAGAAAATCTTGTTGGGATTTCATAAGGCTAGTGATCGCTAAGTTACATAAGGTTAGTGACCACTAAGTTACATAAGGCCAGCGGTCACTAAGTTACATAAGGCTAGTTTCCTCTAAGTTTCATAAGGCTAGTGGCCATTAAGTTACATAAGGCTAGTGGACATTAAATTATAGAAGCCTAACAACTGCTAAGTTACATCTTTTTAACATTTATTTGATCTATTTGTAAAATGGAAATCATTGTAATGGAACTCAATGGTTGGTAGGAATATTTGAATACAAGATAATCTAGACAATGTTAACTAATTTTATACAAGATAATAAATTTTTAGAACTTAGAGGTCGGTAGGATTTTCCATTCTATAAATCATAAATCACAACAAAGAAAGTTTAATGTTAAAAATGTTGATTTAAAACATTGATTTGAGATTTATTTCCAAAGGCTTCTTTGGATATGGCGGGAGTAGTAATTGCACATTATCATATATTATGTTGCAACATATTATGCATATGCCATGGGTTGGGCAGGAGTGACTCAATAAGACATGATGGAATTAGATAAATTGGAACAACCACTGAATAAATAATCTACTGAGTATGATGTAACTAAAGATCTTTATGGGACTCAATGGTGGAAACTAGGAGAAATTATAGAATAGTACCAAAGTAACCAAAAAAATAGACATAAAATATCATAAACATGAAAGAATGAAGCAATATTATGGATAAATCACTTACAAGAATGCAAAATAATTGGACAATGAGAAACAAATATTCAACCGATACAGATCAAAACCACCTCCTATAGATATTCTCTTTTTAGTTCAAGAAAATACACATCTTCGGACTGGATGCATAAAATCAAGGAAAACTTAGAATTGTGGTACAAATTTGAAAATAACATCACTAATTAGGTCACAAAATACATTCATAAAAATAATCCTTGAAAATAAGGAAGTAACCAATGTTTTTAGGAAAACCATGGCATCCCATAAGTCTAGTCGGGTGATTCAAGTGAGGGAACACTTCCTTCACCAAATGTATAAGTTCTAGGGTTGATGCCTATGTTTTCCTAGAGTTCAGGAAAAAAGAAAAAACTTTTATGACATTTTGGTAAAAAGATAGGGTTCTTCATCTGTTGGTTGTCTCGAGTACAAGAAAATGTTTGAAGTCCAAGGATGATTTTTATAGGGTTCTTCATCAAGTTTTGAAATAATCCACAAAATCGAGAAGATCCACCGAAGAGTGAAGATACCCATGGTAAATAAAATAATCCTCCAAACATAAGAGAAATCCGTAGAATCCTACCTTGAGTCATAGATAAAAGAAAGACACAAATAAAAGCATAAAGCCAACAGATTCATGACCAAAAGAAGTGTCTTTTGGCCTATTTTATAATAAAGATATTTATTTTACTTAATCAAATGAATATAATGTATTGTATCACATGAGATGAAATATGTGTGCCTTAAATAGGAAATATATGAGATATATATGATAGATAAGAACTATGAGTATGTACACGACTAATGTAGTCTATTTATGGAATTGTATAAAGATTGATGATTAAAGAAGAAGCTTAGTGTGTGATTTTACATTCTTTTTGTTCACTTATTAGAATTAGATCTCTCTTTTTTACATTGCACATCCTTAACAAAAGGACAAAATTCTTAACCCTCACATTGTTGTTGAGGCTTAAGGTCAACATTTTGTGTCTGAGCCCAGGTTACTTTTGTTAAATCAAATGTCTAGAAAAATTTCACCACCAAGGTATTAGAAACCAGTGTTGATAGAAATCGAGGATTGGTGGGAGAATCAAATTGATATATTTGTCAAAGGAGAAGTAAAGAGATTACGTCATAAAAAGGAATTGAAGCCGAAGTGTTTGGAGAATACGGAGATGAATTTTGGTCTCAATTTCCACATTTATTGTGGCCTTTCATATTGGCACATGCTAAAAGAATAAAGTGGTCATGACTACATTTGAGAAAACCTTTTGAGTGGACTCAGGAAAAACTAAACATACTTAGAAATCTCGACGAACCCTAGACCCGAGTAATCGATTATTGATTTAAGACCACATTAGATTCATACATTATTACTTGGGCCATCGAAGGATGGAAAATATTTTATCATAAGAATATTGAAGTTCTAAATAGATTTATCAAACAAATTCTGATTTTAATTAATATTTTACTGGTTGAAAAACAATTAATTAAAATCACAAAAAATTTCCTTCAGGGGAAGGCACCACGGGATGGCGTACATGAAGGGGGAGATCCAAGAGACATAAATGATAAAATTTAATGGGGTAATGGTTGGGACAAAATAAATAAGATTACATGAAGAAAAATACAAACAAAACCAAATTACAATTGACAAAAATAGGGATTAGGCGAATAGGTGAACAATTGACTAAAAGAAAAAAATTATCATAATGAGGAGGTCAGAAGAGAGAGCTAAGGTAGTTGCAAAGAATAAAAATTAGAGAAAAAGGTATAAAAACAAAGGTTAGCAAGGGAGGAAAAGGTGAAGAAGTTAAATGAAAGAAAAGAACAATTAAATAGAGTTTAGAAAGTAGAAAAGAAAGATCAACCCACTTCAAGTGGAGGCCAACACTTGACTACCGCTGAATTGAAGGTAGAAACTAAGAGTATTTTTATTATTCCCTCATCAATCGAGACTAAAATTTTTGGTTACTCCATGTAACCTCGTGGTACAATGCCCCCTTAGATAATCCAAGACTGATGGTCGATAGTAAAACAAGCTATGTTAATGAAATATTTGTAGGAATTTGTAAGTAGACTATAACCTTATCTCAAGGTCATGGTAGGAAAAGTAGAATGGGAAGAAGTAAAGGGAAACCCCATTACTCATTAAATAAAAAGGAAAACAAGAAGAATTCAAGTAGGGTGGAAGAACTATTTAATGAATTTTGAGAGAAGATAAACATAATATAAGAAAAAAATAAAGGAGAAAGTGACTTCGAAGAACAAAACATGGAGAAAACATAAAAACAAAATAAGAAAAGAAGAAGTGGTGAAGGATTAAAAGATAATTACAGATTAATAGATGTTAAACGAAAGAAGTTATTTTATGAAAAATATATTTTTGAAAAGATGCCAAGAAAATATGTTCCCCAACCACCACACTAACCCAAAGGATATGACCCTCGGATCGGACACCATTCCATGTGTCACTTCACATACCTATTCAAAAAGTAGAAGAAGGAGAAATTTTTATGGAAAGATATCAACAACTACAAGAAGAGAGTAAGAGAAGAGAAGAGATTGTGAGAGAGTTCAAAGAATTATTAGGAGACCTATAATTTGACATTGAATTATCTAGAGATAAAGGAAGAAAAGGTAACTTGCAGAGATCATACAATCCAGCTAAGAAAGTGAAAATCCCAAAACAACAACCAATTATCCAGCAACAATCAAATCCACAACCAACTAGGAAGATGGCTTAGAAAATTAAATTACTAGTATTTGGAAAGGATACTAAAGATGTAGAGGAACATTTATTCATTCTGGATTCATACTGAAGAGAAAAAATATAACAGATACTACAGTCAAGTTGTATGATTTCATAGGCACTTTAAGATACCCTATGTTGGTATATGAAGACCAATGCACAAGGTAATAAATATTGGGATATAATTGAGCAAGATTTTAAGACCAATTTTCACTTTTCAGAGGAACCCTCGGAAGGTGATACTAAAATGAGAGAACTAGTCCAAAAATAAGACGAAACAATTAAAGAATTCAGTCATAGATTTAAAAATGTCACATGAAAGTTGGAGGAACTAATGATAGATAAAAAAATGAATCGGTGGTTCAATTCAAGACTCCTACCCTATATTAGAGCATCAATGGAAGGAAACACATTCATAACCCTTTTAGATGCAATACAAATGGCCATAAGATTAGAAGAACATACCTAATGAAGAGAGGGAGAAACTTCACTCAAAATAGAGTTGGAGAGAGTGTAATTAGAGTTGGCTAAACTAAAACTTCAGCAAGAAATTAAAAGAAAGGAGGACTTCAAAAATAGATGCCCACCATGAAATAACATCAGACCAAAGATATGATGTATGGTATGTTGTGAAAAGGGACATAGTAAAATAGATTACCCTTACCTAGAAAAATCTAAAATGGTTACAGCTATCCGACAACATTCATCAGAGAAAGCTTCTTCTCATACAATATCAGTAGTAGAAAGAACTTCGTGTGGGATTTGTAGATTATTAGACCAGTATACTCAAGATACTTTCCCATTGTTATAAGTTTATCCTCCTACAAATAAACTAATGTGTTACACAACTTATGGATCCTACAATCATTATCATCACACTCGTCCCTCAGTCGAATGCCCTTTAATATTTAAAAGAGTATAATACCCGCAGAGCTATGGAAGTGAGGAAATACCTAGGACCTACACCTCCACCTCCACAACAACAACAAACACCCACATTTACAATTCCACAATCCGCACATCCAACAATTACTGCTCCCTCGCCATATCAGAACTATCAAGATAGATGGTATCAATTTGGAAGTGGCTACCAAGGTAATAACTACAACCCAAACTATCATGGATATAATGGTGGCAGATACCGAGGTAGATATAGAGGAGGTTATAGAGGAGGATTTATAGATGGAAACAATAACTATCAAGGGGGAAGAGGATATCAAGGATACTAAGGAAGGGACAACTATAACAATTCAGGGGCTAGCTTCCAAAACAAATGACCTAAGCACTACTAGAGATGTGGAAAAGATGGAAATTTAGAAAGGAATTATACAAAACCTAATCCTTATGGATTCTTGTCATGGATGAGGACATGACTCCTTTAGTTGTCCCAAAGCCACACAATTTTATCAAAATAGAGGTACAAAGATAGAAGCACTAGGTAGGGACGCCCAGAAAAATGTTCAACATCTCACTAAGATACCATGGGATGAGGAGGAAGTAGGAGAAGACAAGTAAAAAGCATATAGCTCTAAAAATAAATCGTAAAAGGATAAGAAATAAGAGGAGGCAAAGAGAATTATTTTAAAAGTAAATCCACTATATAAAACCATGATCAAAGGAACCAAAATATAGAGTTATTGTAATAACGAAAAGTTTTTTCAAGAAAGAGAATACCCCAAAGAGAAATAAGATTATCAGTTACCCACCGAAGAAGATTCATCTAGTGGAGAAGGTTGAGATGCTAAGGAGATCAAAATAGACCTTCATGATAAAGAAGTTGAGAAGAGCAAGGTTATTATTAAGAAAGCACAATACCAAGAGGACACAGAGAAAAACTACTTTATGGAATATGAAATCATTTCCCTCAAATAAATAACAAGGTTAACTTTTAAATGTGGTCTCGTTGACACGTTAAAGAAATTTAGAAAATATTAGAACAAAGAAGATAAAACATATTCATGTCCAGCATATTGAGGTTGGACATCAAAAGAAAAAGAAATTTATTTAGAATGCAAAGAACATAGAGAAATCTTCCATATACTTGAACATTGAAATATTTGATACTACTATTACAAGGATACTCCTAGATCTTGGGGCAAATGTAAATATGATGTCCAAAACAACTTGGGAGAAGCTGGGAAGACCTCAATTAGAACCTGCTAGATATTACATTGGGTTAGCATATGGATCCACAAAGACACCCATGGGGGTACTGAAGAACATAGAGGTCAATTTTATGGGAATTAAAAAAGATTGTTAATTTTTAAGTCATTGAAAATGTTACTTTAAAACCTACATACAATGCCATTCTGGCCTTGGAATGGTTTGTTGACTATAATGGTACATTAAATTTAGAAGAATAAGAAATAACATTGGATTCAGATGGAATTTGTGTCCACGTACCACTACAAGAAAGAATGAATACCACATGGTCTGAAGAAATATGGCATGATACCGAGGAGGAAGATTTTGATGAAATATAAGGGATATATACACTGAACTGATTGACTAACATTGAGAAAGAATTTGAATCAAATTCTATGATGATATTTCATTAAAAAGTGAATCTATTAATGAGAGCTCTTATAATGTTGTAGAAGCACGGGTGCACATGATTTTCTCGAATCCAGAGTAAGGAAATTACATTTTACAAGAAGGATACCACCCCGCTTAATCACCCTCGAGGATGATAACTTTTCCTACACGGATGATATAAAGATGATCATTTTGTCCCGTACAAGAAAAATTCAAAGAAGAAGATGAATAATATTCTTCCAGGAAGAACTAGAGGAAAAAACAATCAACATATTATATATAATAATTTGTGGGGCATCCCACCAAACTCTACCAATATACTTAGGATTTGGAGATCTAGAAGGGTATCTCAAACAAATGGAAAAAATATTCCCTAATGAAACAACAAGAATGGAATATTTAGATGATACTCTGATAATTAATTCTGCAATATGGTGGGTAACACATAAAAGAAATATATCTCATTAGAATTCCTTGACCACATTATTAAAGACAAGATACTTAGAAAGCAAAGGATACTATATAACCATACCTAAGTATACTAGCAAAGGAGATCAAAAAAAGAACATCCAAGTATGTGAAAGGAACTGTAAAATATGTGGGGAAAATTCCCCTTTCATGTGGGTTCAATTTGTTTAGAAATTAAAACCCATACCTAGATCTTGGTACATGCATCAAGAAATAAGCAAGGAAACACAAAATTAGGACCAAATTGTGAATGAATTTTTCCACACATTTAACTTTTGAGTTTCAGATCTCAACACCCTTCAAGCATACAAAATATAAGAACGTTATTATTCTTAACCTCGAAGAAACCGCAAACCAATTTTCATAGTGGAAACAAGACTATCAAGTGCAAAATAACCAATAACAACTTAGTAAAACTCTATAAATGGCCTACTATTTTACAAAGTAGAAAAATAAGAAAGAGAAGAAAAACCTAAAAAATAAAATACAAAACAATAGAAGGAGAAAGAGAAGTATTGGAGACCAAAGTAGAAGAGGACAAATACTATTATCAACCTCAAAAATTAAGAAACAAAAATATTGGAATAAGTGGGGAAGAAAATTTTATTAAGATTGGCGATTTTCGGTAGGAATAAGAGGTGGCTAAAGTATTAGAATTACTCCAAGAATTTTAGGACATATTCCCTAAAGATTTCAAGGAGTTGTGGGGTATAAAAGAAGAAGTTAGCACCATGAAAATTTAGATCAGAGATGGGATGAAACCTCTAAATAAGAGACCCATCAAATTAAACCCTAACCTAAAGGTCAAATTCAAAACAGAAATAGAAAAACTGTTGAATGCATGTATTATTAAACATGTCAATGATTTAGAATGGATAATTCTCATGGTGGTTCAAAATAAAAGGAAAAGAGAAATTAGAATGTGTGGATTCTAGAGAAATCAAAAAATCATGTGTGCATGACCCATTCCCTACTCCATTCACATAAGAGGTTTTAGAAAATGTAGTAGGAAGAGAGGTCTATTCTTTCATTGATGGGTTCTCGGGTACCATCATAGGCTAGATTTCCCCAAAAGATCAACCTAAAACCACATTTTCTATAAAATGGGGATATTTCATGTACATTGTAATGCCTTTTGGACTAAAAAAGCACCATTTATATTCAACATAATAATGAGTAATGTGTTCAAAGAATTTATCTATGACTTCCTAGAAGTGTACCTAGATTATTGGATCGTTTATGGACTATTGAAGAATCATATTAAAGTATTAATATTGATGTTTCGTAGATATTTAGAGCACTGCAAATATTCATGAATTTGAAAAATCCATATTTATGTCCCCATTTGGTATACTATTGGGTCACATTATCTGCAAAGAAGGCTTAATAATAGATCTGGTAAAATCTTTAGTAATTGTGACATTACCACCTCCCGAGACATAAAAAGAGGTTTGAACAATCTTGGGTTACACAGGATACCATATGAAATTTATAAGAAACTATGTTGAAAGCAAGTGCATCTTTAGAAGAACTCCTGAAGAAAAGGACAAACAAACAAATAGATTGGACTAAACAATGTACAAATGCTTTCAAAATTCTCAAGGATAAAATATTACATGCACCCATTCTAATATTTCTATATTGGAAAGTTCCCTTTAACATGCATGTAGACACATCAGGAATTTCCATTGGGGAAATTTCTGCATAGCTAAGGAGAAAATGGACCACCTAATAGCTTTTTCAAGCCAAAGTTGGCTAAGGTTAGAAGAACTTACTCCACTATAGAAAGAGAAACATTAAGTATGGTATATGCCCTATAAAAATTTAGACACTATCTACTAGCTACACCATTTATTTTTTACATAGATCATGAGCCATTAAATACTTATTAAATAGACCAATACTACAAGGAAGAATATGTCATTGGTTGATGTTATTCCAAGAATTTTATTTCACTATTGCAGTAAAACTTGGGAAGTTGAATAATGGACTAAATTATTTATCTAGGATAGAAATAGGTGAAGATGAAGGACCTATTGATGATGACTTCCTAGAGCACACTTATTCAGGATTGAGGCCATCCCAAAAGAGTTCAATGGCATAACCCAATTGCTTACTTTTGGGTAATTTCCTCCCGATTACACCAAAAAAAAAAAGAGGGACCTACTAAGTCATACTTTCCCCTTCACTCTAATCTAAGGTCAGTTGTATAAGAAAGGAAAAGATGAATTCCTTTGAAGGGTAACCCTATAACATGAATGGAAAGGCATACTAATAGAGGCCAATGAAGGCATAACCAATGGACACAATGGAGGAGAAAAAACAGAAAGGAAAGTAATAATGGTAGGACTATGGTAACCCACACTATTCATAGATACACACAAACATGCTAAGTCTTGCGACATATGCCAATGGGTTGGAAAACAAAATGTAAGGGATGAAATGTCTCTAAGACTAGTCCTAACACTATCCCCATTTGATAAATGGGCCATAGATTTTATTGGACCTATCAAACCACCTGCAAAAAAGTTCCATGATAGGTTTATATCACAAGAACAAAGTATATTTCAAGGTGGGAAAAATTCATTCCAACTAAATCTTTGCCTTTGCCAAGACAACAACAAGATTCATCTATGACAATATCATCACTAGGTTTGGATGTCCCCTAAGCATTACAAGCGATCAAGGAAAACATTTTGTGAATGCTACTATTAAGGAGTTGTTAGAAAAAAAATTAATATCCGCAACACACAATATCATCTAGAAGCCAATGGGACAGTTGAAGCATTCAACAAGGTCTTGGAAAAGGTTCTCACAAAAATATGCTCACTCCAAAAAGTAGATCGAGACCTAAAAATACTATTAGCATTATGGGCTTACCACACTACATACAAACGATTGACCAAATATTCTCCATTCCAATTAGTGTATGATCTTAAATCCCTGGTACCCAGAGATTTTATCCTTCTAATATTAAGGGTAGCAGTAACATTTAGGATAAACAAATATTATTCAGTACATGAATGACTCATTGAATTGGAAAAAATGGATGAAAAAAGATTATTATCAGCTTATAATTAGACTCATAAGAAAAGAAGACATAAATCATGGCATGACTTCCATATAAAAAGAAACAAACCTGACATAGGGGACCAAGTACTATTATATGATAGTAAATGGAAGAATCTTAGGAAGATCAAATTTCAATGGTTAGGACCTTATATCATTAAGGATATAATAGCATTAGGAGATACCAAACTTTAGACATTTCAACACAAAGAAAAATCAGGCTACGTCAATGGAGCATGGCTAAAGAAATATCACAATTTAGAATTAAAAAAATCTGACCTATATGAAAACTAGAAATTTGGCAGATAAGATGAGGAGCAAGATGAAAACCTATAAGGGCATCATTGATCTACCAAAAAAAAATCAATAAATAATATACATACAAGAAATTTCACAAAGGAGGAATAATTCAAATCAAGACAAAATTAAAAGCAAAAATCCATGGAGGGACAAATACGTGTAGCAAAAAGAAGTCGTGAAGGAAAGGATGCCCACTTAAAGAAGTAAAAATCCACGAGAGGAAATCATACTTGTGTAAAAATCAAAACCCATGGAGGAAAGTATACCCAAGTAACAAAGTAAAACATGTGGAGGAAAGCATACCCGTGTAATAAATCAAAACCCACGAAGGAAAACATACCCGCCTAACAAATCAAACACCATGGAGGAAAGAATGGTCGTGGAAGTAATTAAATGCCTCTAGAAAGATAAAGAACCACATAGCACAACAAAATAATATGCAAACTAACTATATATTAAGACAACTCGCAAAAAAATATGAGAAGGAATAGAAATGAAAAAGAACAGGAAAAAAAAAAAAGAAAGAATAAACCAAAATAGGAAGAGAAGGACAAAAACTAGAAGGAAGAAGAAATGAAATAATAACATGAAAGAAATAAGAAAGAAGAATGCAAGGAAGGAAAGAAGAAGGAACAAGAGGTGAAAAAAATAAAGAAATAAGAAGAAGAAGAAGAAGAAGAAGGGTGGAAGGAGACAAAAGAACAAGTAAAGAAGATAGTAGAAGTAGAAAAATAATAAGCAAAAAAGTAGGAAGAAAAAAGAAAAAGAAAAAGTAGGAAGAGAATAGACAAGAAACAAAAAGGAAATAAAAAGAAAATCTAGATGAAATAAGTAAGGAATAAGGACCAACAAAATAATAACCCAAATCAAGTACAACCTTTAACAAAGATATACTACCTGTCAATCTCTTAGAGATCCAGTAAAAAAATCAAAAAAGCTCTCCAAAAAGAATAAAGGAACATTCTATCCAATTACAACAAGGGGTGGTGGAGAAAACACTTAAAGGATACATGGTACACTTGCATCAACTCTCACCCCTCCGTAAATCCAAATGTAGCCAACTATTAAGTCAAAGTGCAAAATAAGACTGGATGTAGAGATGTGTAGATATGAAAGAAACCATGAATAGAATATAATCACAACTGTTAAGGCAAACAAACCACACATAAAAATGTATTCTAATCACCCAAGTAGAACAAGAAGTCAAATAAATTCTAGAAAATGATGCTACAAGGCACAATAATGAGAAGAATAAAATCAAATAAGAGGCATTAAAAATTATAAGGACAAACTTACACATCCGCAAATTGTGGAAAATCGAAGTGGAGAAAGGACATGCAAACATCTATAGAAAAATTAGAGATGAAAATTCAGAATACCGTAGCATATTATGCATATGGCATGGGTTGGCTAGGAGTGGTTGAACAAGATAGGATGGAATTAGATAAATTGGAACAACAACTAGATAAATAATCTATTGAGTATGATGTAATTAAAGATCTTGATAGGACTCAATGGCAGAAAATGGTAGAACTTATAGAACATTACCATACTAACCAACAACAAAAGACATAAAATATCATTGACATGCAAGAATACAACAATACTATGAATAAATCAATTACAAGTATGCAACAATAATTGGCCAATGATGAATAAATATTCCTTTCCTTTCAACATTGTTGTGACAGTTATTTCCTTTCCAACCTCTTAGATCACTATAACTATGCATATAGCACTGGTAATATTTCAGACCTATGCTCCCTAGTTTCATAATTAAATGAATATGATTTAATTTAAAACATATTAATTGTTGTAAGTTTATTTTCACCACCATTTTTTGCGTTGTTTGTGGGGATATTGCCAAGTTATAGGAGTTTGTGAGGTTTTACATTTCTAAATTTCTTAGAACATATTAGGTTATAGAAATTCCACCTTCAAAACCCCCACTAATGAATGTTTATTGAGTTGATTCAGTTGATGTATGCACCATCGTAGAGATGTCCATGGTATATTCCTACCCAATCCTCAAATAACATAAATACTTCTGATTTTGAAGAATAAACATTATCTTCTGTACAAGGTTTGCTAATAGAACACTCCCTTTTGAGTGAGACTTCTAAGGTAGTTCTTGAATAGCCAAACATGGCAGAGGAAGTGAATCAAAATATGGAAGAAGGGGAACCAAGAACATTTGAGTTTCCTATCTCTAATAAAAATCATGATACTCAAATGAAAAACATCCCTCCATCGACTCTTCCTAAATTCCATGGATCTATGATTGAAGACCCGAAAATTTCTTATTTGAGTTTGATGTATTATGTAGGAGTTATGACTACACAACTAATGCACACAAGCTGAAGTTATTCCCTGCTACACTCAAGGATGCAACCTTGAGATGGTTTATGGGTCTAAGAAGAGATGTTATTACTACCTAGCAAAGTATATGAAAGAAACGCTTACGCTCAAGTACCAAGACTACTGCAGGCCAAGTAGCAGAGGAGGAGATGAACTCTTCAAGATGGAACAAAAGGAAGATGAGCCACTAGAAGATTACCTGGAGAGATTCTTATTTTGTGTTCAAAATTCAAGACACACAAGGTTACCTCCTGAGTCTCTCAAGTTACTTTTCTTAAAAGGACTCGGTGAGGAAGATATGGATGATTTGGACTTAATAGGAGTTGGAGATATCTCAAAAGCTAATTTTGATGAGATTTGTGAATCCTACAAGAATTATTCTAGAGTAACCATGAAAATAATAAGAAGTGTTAGATCAAAGGGTGGAGAAACTGCCAAAGGAATTGGGGAAATATCTAAATCGAGATTGTAAACATGTTTAAGAACATGAAACAAGAAATAGTTAATGACATGGCCACCTAGCTTGATGTTCTTCATGCAAATAAGAAGAGAGAGGATGCAGAGGTAGCACTTACAAAGTTCTTCCATTATTACAAAATAAATAAAGTTGGTTGCACATGCAGGGGACTGGCCAACATTACAAAATGAAAAGAGGCTACTCCAGAGTTCAAAATGATATAAATGGAGAATGGGAAATTTTTATTTGTTGTGTAAGGGAAGCCATGGATGCCAAGAAAAGGAGTTATGTCACAAGATCTTTTGTTATCTTTTAAAAATTGGGCTAGTAGTTCATATAACAATATGCAACCCCTACCTTGGGCTAATACTCATAAAGGTTGGGCTCCTTACCCTAGCCAATACTAATTGCCATGGAAACCTCAAATCTAAGGAAAACAATGGCAGCACCCCCTTATTCATGTTAGAAACCTTGGAGAGGAGGGAAACAATGGATTAATCAACCTCCTAACTACCAACAAACCTACCAAAAACCTCCTTATCCACAACAACAAGCTTTGATGCCAAACCCCTAATCTAGCTCTCAACCAAAAGCTACTAAACTACCATATTAACCAACACCTAACCCCAATAATAAAGTTGTTCATCCAGTGATAACATTGAATCAGCCCAATACTCTACTTATTAAATCGATTTCAACAATATCCATCTCTACTCAAGAAGAGCACTTGAGCCACCAAGTAAACCCACAATCACAGAGATACTAGATGAACCACAATTGCTACAAGTTGATCTGTAGCAAATCCGAGAGATGTTGCAAGCTAATCCACATCAACACAAATAGAACTCCAAAAAAATTAAAATGCAATTAAATGGACCCCCATTCCCAGAAAGATTACAAGAGATAAAGTATTACCCTAAATCAGATTTTGATTCTGATTTTTCCAATCGATTAAAAGACATTTACGTGAAAATTCCACTCATTCAAGCCATCAAGGATGTGCCTATTTATAACAAGTTGATCAAGGATCTATGTATAAAGAATCCATATAGAAATTGAAAATATCCATTCATTTTATAATTCATTAGATAGTTGGTTGACATCATGCTTAGAAAATATGTGCTACCTAAGTACATAGATCCAAGAATTCCTTTGGTGAATGTCACTATCAATGGAACTACAATTAAAAATAATCTGATTGACTTAGGGGTAGAAATCAATATCATGACCAAAAATTCATGTATGACCCAAATTTGGAGGGACTAAGTCCAACAACTACATTATTACAACTAGCATATAGATCAAAAGTGGGGTCTGAAGGATTCCTTGAGGACATTGTTGTGGTGGTAGACTCTTGGGAATACCTGCTGATTTCATTATCCTACAACAAAAGGCAAGTCTAGTAGGTTACCCTCTTATACTATGAATGCCATGGTTAACCATTGTTGATGCATTTATAGGGTGTAGGTATGGAAACATGATCATCTCAATTGGAAATGGTACTAAGAAACTTATACTCTATCCTACTTTGCCTAACCACTGAATGATGAGGATCAAACAACTTGGGTTGAAGAACCAGACACTAATCAATGTTCTATCTAATAGCTTATGATGTTGGAAAAGTCTTTCACTATTGAATATCAGGAGGAAGATGTTGTTCTCTCTAATATTTTACAAAATGATTATGTAAGGAATGAAGAATTTGATGATAGATTAAGGTGTTTGAGTTTTCCTTTGAATCAAGTCTTACCACAGTAGAGAACCATGAGTATTCTAGGTAAGAATTGTATTTTTCACCAACTTCTTCCTCATGAATGCATATTAAATTCTATTAGTAGAAACATGTGTTCAATGTTGGACCTCTCCAAGCAAGTAGAAATAACATCTGGGAGGCCACTAAATGTAAGCAAGATGTTGAATAGACAACAGGAGCAATGGTTGATTTCTCTTCTTCAAAAAAATAAAATAGCATTTGCTTGGTATTATAGTGATATGTGTGGGGTTCATCCTAGGATTTTCACTCATAGAATTTATATCAAATAAGATTGTAAGGCAATCGGATAGCCATAGAGATGTATGAACTCATCAGTAAGAGAGATTGTAAAGGTTGAACTATAGAAGTTTTTAGATGTTGGATTTATAAACCCAATATTAGACAGCCAGTGGGTATCACCTCTGGTAATTTTACCAATGAAGAATGGGAAATGGATAATATGTGTCGATTACGAGAGATCGAACTCAACAAAAATAAACACCAATTTCCATTTCCCTTCATTGATCAAGTGTTTGATACCCTAGCCGGTAAAAGGTAATTCTCATTTTTTTATGGATACAGTATATACAATCAAATCCAGATTACACTAGAGGACCAAGATAATACTACATTCACATGACCATGGGGGACATTTTCATATTCATCTCTCCTATATGGCTTGTGTAATGCACTTGCCACATTATAGAGGGAATTCTGAGTATACTGCTCGATTTGAAAAATGAATGTATGGAATTCTACATGGATGAATTCACTATTCATGGAAATAATTTTGAGGAGGCTATGCAAAATTTGGATAAGGTCTTAAGCATATAAAAGGATCACAATTTATCCTTGAATAATGAGGAGTGATACATGATAATGTTAGAAGGTATAGTGTTAGGGCACTACCTTTCCTTAGAAGTAATTCAAGTAGATCCAAGCAAAGTGTGTGTCATAGTCAACCTGCCCATACCAAGGAAACGAAAATATGCTAGAATATTTTTAGGTCATACTAGATATTACAAAAGTTTTATTCAAAACTTTAGCCAAATTGGAATGCCACTTTTGTATTATTAGGAAAAGATGTTGATTTTGTCTGGACTGAAAGATGTGAACTTTCTTTTCAAACTTTAAAGAAGATGCTAACTACCGATCATGTGTTGAGAGGACCTGACTAGAACCTTCATTTTCACATCCACATAGATGCATCAAATCATGTTATTAGAGTTTTCTTAGGAAAAAAATATGGTAGTCTTAATTATGTAATATATTATGTCAGCAAGAATTTGCAACATGCAAAATTGAACTATATAGTAACAAAAAAAGAGTTCCTAAAAGTAGTATATTATATAAACAAATTTAGACATTATATCATAGGATATCTAGTGTTTATTCACATTGATCATGTTGCAATCAAGTATCTAGTAAACAAACCAATAGTAAGTAGTAGAATCATAAGGTGGTTGCTCCTCTTATAATAATTTGATGTCACCATAGTGGACAAGCCTGACAAAGATAATGTGGTGGTATATTTCCTCTCAAGAATGGAGACCAATAGTGAAGATCAAGTAGTTTATGATTCCTCTCCATATGAGAAACTATTTTCTATTTATACAAGAATGCCACTGGTATGTACACATAGCAAACTACTTGGTCTCAAGTAAAACACCTCCACATTTTCATCCTCTGAGAAAAGGTATTTAGTTGAAAATAGTTTACCTTTTTCTTGGATAGTTGGATTTCTCTTTCATACAGGTCAAGATCAAGTAATGAGAAGGTGTATAGATGACAAGGAGATATTTGATGTCCTCGAAGCCTTCCATAATGAACCTTATGGAAGGAATTTTTCTACAAAGAGAATAGTACAAAAGGTGTTGAATATTGGATACTATTGGAAAACATTACATAAGGATGCAACACTATACACTAAGAGATGTGACAAATGCTAGAGAATGGGTAATCCCACTAAGTCTAATGAGATGTCATTACATCCTCAATTGGTTTTGTAGCCTTTTGGTAAGTGGGGCTTATATGTTTTTGGTCTAATAGACCCTCCATCTCAGTATAAGGAATATATCCTAGTATGTATAGATTACCTAACCAAGTGGACAGAGGTGAAAGCATTACCAAATCAAAAAAGTGAGAAGGTAGATAAATTCATGTATGAGAACATCTTTACCAGATATGGAGTTCCAAGGGAGATTGTAACAGACCAAGGTACACATTTTACTATTGATGTAATTTCTAATTTGGTTAGAGAATATGAAATCATACATAAGAAGTCTACACCATACCATCCCTAGTCTAATGGCCAAGCAGAGGTTATAAACAAAGAGATAGAATCCATATTGACAAATACCATAGCGCTTTGTAGGAAAGATTGATCAGAGAGTTTTCCAAAAGTAGTCTATGAATTCAACACAACATGGAAGAACACAACTGGATTCACACCATTTGAACTTTTATATGGCAAGATAGATGTTTTTCCAGTATAGTTTGAGCATAAAATGTTGAGAACTACACTTGAGCTAGGAATAGATTTATCATAAGCTCAAAGAAAGAGAATTATCCAAATCAATGAATTGGATGAATTGAGGAAATAATAATTTTATAACACAAAGGTAATGAAAAAATAAAGAATCAAATGGTATGACTAGTACATTAAGATAAGGAAGTTCTAGGGATGTGATTAGGCATACTTTGACTCAAAATATAAGGATCATATAGGAAAGCAAAAAAAAGGTGGTTAGGCCCCTATGAAATTGAGAAGATATTACCTAATGGATATTTGAATGAAGATTACTACCATTGAACCTATGAGATTCAAGTTGGTGAATTTCCACATGTTAAGTATCCTTAGAGCATTCATCTTGCTTGAATATTTCAAGGGAAAATAAAAGTGTTATGACCTACCTTTTGGGTGATCATAAACACTATGCTAACCCGTTTATTTTATGTAGGTATTTTTTTACAACAGTGTTTAATGACAATGAAAGAGGGATTTTTGAGAACCAATGTCAAAAACAATGCACCACAATGAATTTTCACTCGATGGTAACATCAAGCTCCAACGCAATAATCAAGATTCAAACAATGGAAAGAATATGCCAATAAGAAAACAGGTATGCTCATACTCATAGATCAAAAAAGGAAGTACAAATAGGGGTGTTGTGTAACCCCCATACTTAAACAAGGAAATAACCTCAATGATGTCACCGACAAATATGACGTGGTGATGCATATGATGCCACTAAAGGAGGAGTTAAAATTCCAAATAAAAATGTAACTCCTATGATGCAGACGTAAATGACAATGACATATTCAATGACAGAAATCTAACACTTTTCATTTGACTTCCTAATACCTATGACTCTCGCATGAAGGTGATATGACTCACCATGTGATGAGGATGATGACTAGGCATGTCACAGACACCAACACCCCCATTATCAAATTCAAGGAAGAGGTCATGATAAGACATAACAAGAAAAGAAGACTCCCTAGACAACTAAGAAAGATGTGTCAATGGGGCCCGACAACTAAAGGCCTAATAAGGTGCCCATATACAAACAACATCTTTTTGGAAAGAAGAAGAGGAGGAGGAGGACTATATAGCCTGAAGAATATGGGTAGCTGCAATGCAGACCTCACCCCAAGAAGAGACCACAAGTGAATAAATTTCACCTTAGTGAAGGGCTTGGTGAATATGTTTGCAACCTGATCAACTGTCTGAACATACTATATGTTGATGATGTTTTCATGTATCAGCTCCCATATGAAGTGCATGTGAATCTCAATGTGCTTCGTCCATTGATGTTGAACTAGATTTTTACAAATCAAGATAGTGCTCATGTTATCACAGTAGATAATGGTAGGCCTTGAAAAGTGGATTCCAAACTATGTCAAGATACTTTGTAACCACACGCCTTCGTGGTAGTGTTAACTACTCCTCTGTACTCTACTTCTATTGATGATATGGAAATGACATTCTACTTCTTGCTAGACCAACTGATAGGACCTGAACTAAGAGTGAAACTGTAGCCTGAGGTAGACTTCTGATGATCTAGATCACCGGCCCAATCTGAGTCTATAAATCCAACCAATTCAATCTCATTCCCTTCTAAGTAATGAATACCATCTATGTGAGTGCCATGAACATAATGAAGGATCCACTTTGTTTCTTTTAAATGCATCTCATGAGGCTCCTGCTTAAATCATGCATGATCCCGACAACATATGAAAGATCTGGATGAGTGGGAGTAAGGTAGATCAATCTCCCCACCAACTTCTGATAAAGGGTACCTTCAACCAAGGGGGAAGAGAAATCAGAAACCAAATTGACCCTAAAAATAAAAGGAGTAGGTGAGGACTTGCAATCGGACATGTGAAACCAAGAAAGAAAATCAAGAGAGTACTTAGGCTATGAGATCATAATTCCTGAGTCAGATTGTGAACTATGGATCCTAAGAAAGTAATGAAGCAATCCTAAGTCATACATGGAGAACTTGTTGTCCAAGGATATCTTCACATAATCAATGATAGAGGAAGAGCTACTTGTGATCAACAAGTCATCAACATAGAGAACAAGAATAAGCATGGAGTCATCCTGCTATAGAATATAAACATTTGGGTCAGAGTGACACCGAGTAAACCCTAATGCAAGTAAAAGGAGTCTATCTTGGCATACCAAGCTTGAGGGGATTGTTTAAGGCCATAGAGATACTTCTTTAACTTGTAAATGAGGTATGGATCATGGACATAACCCAGAGGTTGTTCCATATAGATCTCTTCCTCTAGATCCCCACTGAAGGAAGGCACTCTTAACATCCATCTAGTGGACTTACCATCTATTAGTGGACGCGATGACAAGGGTCAGTCAAATGGAAGTCATCTTCATAACTGGAGAAAAGGTTTTCGAGTAATCAACCCCAACTACCTGGGAGAAACACTTAAATACAAGTTTCACTTTATACTTCTCAACTTCTCCATTGGCTCCATACCTTGTTTGATATATCCACCTACACCAAATGATTTTTTTCCTTTTGGAAGAGTGGTAACATCCCATGTGTCATTCTTTATGAGTGAGGAATACTCCTCATCCATAGCATAATCCCACTCAGGAATCCTAGAAGCTTCCTAGAAAGACAATGGATCAAAAGCAGAGGTGAAGAAGGAGTGGGTTCTAACGAAACTCAAGCAAGTACGTCTCTCATCTAAAGGATCTCCAACTAAATCTCCAGCACTCTGTAAATTTTTCCTAGCCCAAAGAGGTCCCGAAGGTTCAAGCTCAGAGTCAAAAGATTATTCACTCGAGTGAGAAGGGACATAGTCCTCATCATCACTACTGTCAAAATCAAGACTCAAAAGTTTAAGGATCGGGAGGAGTAGGGAGAGGAGGAACTCGCTCAACAACATCATCATCTGATGAGTTAGAATCTGAATCAGTGGGCAAAAGAACCTTAGTGGAAGTAAAAGTCAAGGATGACTCATCAAACTTCACACTCCTCTCAATATAGATCTCATGGGTTGTAGGGTTCAACAATCGATATCCCTTCACGCCATCAGGAAACCCAAAAATAATACAAGGTTTGGATTGTGGATCCAATGCCTTACATTTCTTCTTGGGAATTCAAGCCATAGCCTTGGATCTGAAGACTTGAAATTTCTCAACATTAGGCTTGTGTACAAACCAGACTTTAAAGGGTGTCATTCTTCTTACTACCTTGTGTCGAACACAATTCTAAATGTAACAACCACAATTCACTACTTCATCCCAATACTGTAGAGGAAGGGATTTCGAGTGAACCATACAAGTAGACATCTCCTTTAGAGTTCAGTTCTTTCTTTCCGCAACTCGATTTTGGGAAGGGTGTAAGAAACTCGCTACACCGTAAAGAAATCCCCTCATAAGTGTAGAAATCCTAAAACCTATTGCTCACATACTCGCATCCATTTTTGGTTCAAAGAACCTTGATAGATCTATTATGCTTGTTTCTCAAGCAAGATCCTTAAAGTTTTGAAAATTCTCATAGACTTTAGACTTAAGCTTAAGAAAATATACCCAAGTATAACGTGAAAATTCATTAATGAAGGTTAGTATATATAGATCTCTAATGAAAGAAGGAGATGGAAAGGGGCCAAAAACATCACTATAAACAAGATCCAAGGGATGCGTAGCTCTCCAAGATTTTCCCTTATCAAATTTTTTTCGGGTGATTTCAAGTGGTGCAACCCTCACAAAGACCTTTAGAAAACTTAACTCGGGTAACCCATTGACCATTTCATTTTGGCTCAATTGTTCAAGGTAACGATAATTTAGATGCCCAAAATGCTCATGCCATAGCTTACTAACCTCATTTGCATGAGTGATCAAGGAATTGGGAATCAAATTAGAAGAGAAGTGGGAAAAGGTATACAATCATGTGAATGGTGATCTGCCTTTCCCTCAACCGTAGTGTAGTAAGAGTTAAGCTCACAAATGATCACCGAGTTAGGACCAAACTCCACTCGTATTCCTTCACCAAGGTGGGTGATTTGGTAAACCGATAGGAGATTGGTAGAGAGATTGGGAACACTCAACACTTGGTTAAATATTCCACCTTCTATCTCTCTTCGACCCATTACTTTGGAAACCGACACATGAGTGTCATCACCCAACATGATTTGGGACATGCCACATGGTTCAATGCTAGAGAATTCAACCTCTCGAAGAAGCCATGTGGTGTGAGGCACGTAATCAATAATCCAAGTTGATGATGAAGTTGATCTAGCTACGAGGGCCTTACCTTTCTTCTTTTCTTTTTAGACTCCTTTGCTTTAGAAGACTCGCCCTTCCGAGCATTTTATTTGATGATTCAGAACACTTATTTTATTCTTCTCAAGCGATTGATTTAAGTGACCAATTTGTTGACAAAAATAATGATGCTCATCATGGCTAGAATTATTACAATAGGAGCATTTATACTTTTCCTTCTTCGCTTTAAGCTCAAAAGTCAAAGTGTTAGTGTTGGGCTTGGTTTCTTTCTTAGGTTGGTCCTTTGTTTTGTCTTATTTTCATTTTTCTTTCCCTTATTCACCACAAGGGCATGTGACTTGGATTTTAGAGACCCCATTTGAATGATTTTGTCCTATTCTCGAATGGTTTGGGACGAAAAACTATCAAATGAGGGCATTTTCTAAGCACTACCCCAGGTGGCTTTCGTGACGTGGAAAGTTGAAATGAAGACAGATTATTCAGGACCTAACTTAAAAAGAATAAACAACATCAATTGAGAGTCTTTCTTCTCCACTTGACATTCCTTTAAAAGCAATCTAGTGTGGACAAACTTTGAGAAGAAGGCCTATAGGTTTTCAAATTCACTAGGATTTAACCCTAGTAGTTCATTCTCTAACTCATGCAAACTCATGTCATCTTTCTTCCCAAACATCTCATCAATCGTTGTCCACACTCCATTGGGTGTCGAGGAAGTTTCAATGTGGAAGCACAAGTTGAAAGAGATAGACATACAAATAAGACCTAAGGCTTCATCACAACAGTTGAACCATTTAGATATTTTAGGTTCATCATGAAGTTTGGTCTCTAACCCCATGGTGACACGATATAACATTTTACTTCACAAAACCAATATAATTTTAGATCTCCATTCGAAGAAATTAAAAGGTGTGAGCACCAGTACTTTAGAGATATCCATAATGAAGAGATAGAACCAACGAAGGAAGAAGGAAGGAGAGAGAAAGGAAACAACCACCCTAGAACAATATCACACCCCTAAGTTTGGAACTTTATAGTTTAGTGCGTTGATTACAATCAGATGCGATTGTGTGCCGAGAACAAGTCTGTCACTCACCTTGCAATCGCATAATAATGCACAAGAGTGGAGACAACAATCAAGGTTCATTAGGCACAATAGTTTGAAATTGTAAGCAAGCACAAGTATGAGTGAAAACAAAAATGGGAAGAGAAATCCTTGTGATAAATAGCGTCTCACGTCACACGAAAGAATCCCTTTGCTGTAAGACTATGGCATACGTGCTCACAAGTCTATAAGCAATAAAAGGGATAGAACAATGCTCAATATGATTCGAAATGAGCTGAAACAAGTAATACAAAGACATCCCTAGAATGTGGCACTTTATAAAATAGTGCATGTACCAAACTGATGATCCCATCATCTAGAGTGCAAAAAAACATGTAACTTTGACTAAAGAAGTGCTCAAAACCGAGCAACGAGTCAAAATTTATAGCAAAAAAAATGATTCCCGCAACTAATGGAAAACACCAATAAGCCCTATAAATGGATTAAAAAAGTGCCCTAAATGCATGCAAAGGGTGTCGTATGTATGCTCATTGGAAATGGAATCAAATTTTAGATAGGGTTTATTTTAATTGTGAGGGGGATTAGCCTCCTACCAACCCCAGACCTCACCCTCCGTCTTCAACACTCGAAGGAAGGACAATAAAACAAGCAAAATACCCAAAGAAAAGTTTACAATGCCAATTAAATAAGGAATTTTTTTAACCTTAAAACTTTTTAAAAGGGATTTTGATTTACCAATAATCAATTCTAAAAGGATAGATAAGGGGGCACATTGAATGAGCTTTTGAGAGAATGGAAAACCATTTTGTGGATGTTGACCAAGCTAGGGGTATGGACCACATGTCGGGTGTAATCTGCTTTGTAGGAAAATCAAACCCGATCTACTTTAACACAAACACTTTGGTGATTTGACAAGGTGTAACCATTCATTGCAAGATGTTAGCGTAGGTACAATCAAGGAGATGAGCAACAAAATTCCTCTATCATTCAATGGAAAGTTAGCAAGGGCACCAGTAAAATTTACACCGAGTTACGAGGGAAAGGAAACTAGTCCATGGGTCGAGCCGAGTGATGGTTAGAGTACTCGAGAGATAATAGGATGCGAAATGGGAGACAGTCACGAGGGAAGGCCACACGAAAAGAAGGTAGAGAAGGATCCTATCGAACTATATTTCCTATGTAGATAATTGTTACACCAAATGAGCTTCAACGAATAGAGAGACCATAGTTGCCTCAAACGTGAGACCATAGGAAACGACCCAAAGGCACTTTCTATCACAAGCAAAAGGAACCCCAATCTGGAAATGGTGATATGAGCAACCGAACAATACATAGTAGAGTGGATGGAAATGAACCATGGGTACCAAACATTGAATCCAACATGAGCATGTGCAGTCAAGGTGAAGTCCAAGCTCACAAATGCATTTAACACAACTAGAAAGCACAAGCAATAACCAACCACACGGTCTGAGCACCAAACCAGAAGGCCTATCCAAATGGTGGAGTCAGATGTAATACGAAGTCCTACAAAAATAGTGATACAAGGAAAATATGATGACCCCGAGTTGATCACGACAGTGGCAAGGCAAATGCAAATGAGCCTGTTCCACCAATGCATGAGCAGGTAATTACAAATTACAATGAGTGGAGGTTGAAACACAAGTCAAGTAGACCAAAGCATGAGCAATAACCAACCACGCAAAAATGTCCATGCAATGGTAACCTTGAGACAACAATGAACCACATGTCCATGCCAAAGAAAAACCGAGCTCACGAGAATAGAAGTAATCACAAACTCAACAACATGATAAAGCAAACCAACCAAAAACTTTCAAACTTGCAACTACTAGAAACACCTTAACGTGAGGTGAGAAATACAATTCCAAAGTAATAATAAAAAAATTGCATGAGGAAATAAGAAGAAACTAGAAGTAATAAGCAACTGATAAAAAAGAGTGCACGTTTTACCGAAACCAGCTATGATACCATGAAAGAGGGATTCATGAGAACCGATGTCGAAAACAATGCACCACAATGAAGTTGCACTCTGCTGGTAACTTCAAGCTCCAACGCAATAATCAAGATTTGAATAATGGAAAGAATGTGCAAATAAGAAAACAGGTCTGCTCATACTCATAGATCAAAAAAAGGAAGTACAAATAGGGTACTTGTGTAACCCCATGCCTAAATAAGGTAAGAACCTTAATGATGCCACTAACGCATATGATGTGATTGACACATATGATGCCACTAAAGAAGGAGTTACAATTTCAAATAAGGAATGTAACTCGTATGATGCACTAACGCAAATGACAATGACAAAATCTAACACTTGTCATTTGACTTCTTAAGACCTCTCGACTCTCGCAAGGTGAGATGATTCACCAAGTGATGTGGACAATGACTAGGCATGTCACACACACTAACAGACAAGTGATTATACAAGGCCATGATATCCATCATAAAGAGAGAATGAAATAAACAAAAGTTCCATTTGAAGCCATAAAAATAAACCCTCTTTTTATAGTGTATAAAAGAACTCATGGTTGTATAAAAAAATCAAGGAAGCGTGTACACAAGGAAGATATCCAATGAATGATTGGCACCCCAATTGATTGAATTTCCCTCTTCGGAATCATCCATTTAAAGTAAGGAGCAACAAACACAACTTAAACCATGTTTGTAGAATCACAGGGCACTTACATGTAGCTAAGACTCTAGTTAATAAAGCATGCACATCCATCATTGCAAGAAAACAACAAGATAAGTGCATCCATCTATCACTTTAATAAAGTATGATTAGATTAATTATATTTAATTAGGAGTTATGCCAAGTCATCATGCATGTGCCACATTAAAATTCTCTGTCTTTCAAGTTATGAGTGCCTACTTTATCCCTCTACATAGGTTAATGTTGTCACATCACTTTACTTCATATGCTCAATGTTTTCACATCCATTAATGATTAATCACCCGTAAATGTATTTCTTGTCCCTTTGGTGATAAAGTTCAAAATGATCTAAAGTCATCAATACAATTCATTTGCACAAATTTATTTTAAGAGAAAATTGTGTTGTTGCATATTCCACCAATGAGAAGTTGTGTATCCTCCATGGGAGGTGACTTGATCAGACATGATCCCTCAATACATTTGAAACTCTAGAAACATCCTAATATCATTTACTAATTTTAGGATCATGGTTGTGTTGGTTTCTCAAATGTCCACCCGTGTCTCGGATCTCAAAAGGGCTGAGGTGTTTGAGACCACAATGGAACCGTCCTCAAGTTGTTGGACCTTACAAACTTGGGAGGGATCTCCAAAGAAGGCCAGGTCCTTTACCTACCTCTAATGCTACTGCTACTCTTAGTGATAAAAAAAATCCTAGACTAAATATGCCAAGGGACCAGGGATAGAAGGATGTACATAAAGGGGAAATCCTAAACTAGGGAAGGCAATAATGCCAAAAGGGAAGGGTTGATCTTTCTCCACGAGCAGTGAAGGAAATAGAGATGGTGAAGGAGAAGGGGGTAGACGGTGTGCACCATAAATCCACCTATAAGGCTATTAGGTGCACTTCCCCATGTCTTTTTGGGTGTGGAAGAAGGAAGAAGGCAAGATCTAATGAAATCTAGTGGTTGAGGTTGATTGGATGTGTTTATTGATGATCTGAGAGACGTTTCCCTATTTTTCAGCTAATAAATCCCACCTACATTTGAATTTGAATATTCTAACATGTAGCTTGTGTCAATAGTTCTCTAACAAGTCTAGGTGTGTGCCAATCTGAGATCTGTAGCAAAAGATACAAATTGTCAAAAATGTTAGAGCCACCGCACATGCAAAACACGTAGAGCACACAGACTAACCAAAGGAATTAGCCAACTATTTATTTGTTTTATCTATTCTACCATATTTCATGCATCGATTGGTCGTCTAGGTTCGGCACCTTGTTAGTGAACTTTGATAGGTTGTGTGTAGCACACTCAAGTCTTATAGAAGATGACATGGCACAATGACTAGCGTAGAAGAAGGTGAAAGGTGTGAGAGTGAAAGGAAAGTGCGTGAAAGGGGAACAGAGGGGAGGTGTGCGTGTAGGAGGAAGGCATACTTGCATAAGGAAAGTATGTAAATAAGATGCAAACATTCAACTGAAGGAAGGTGTGTGGTGACAGAAATAAAAGAGGGTGGGAAAAGGGACCAAGTCTATGTAAGTGCGTAAGATAAATGCCATGGACTTAACGATTGGAAGGTAAGTCTATAGAGGGGCACACAAGGAGTGTATGACAGGATAGGGGAGAAATCGGGCATGCAAGAGGAAGGTGTGCAAGGGGAAATGGAAGAAGATAGAAGAATTCAAAAAGATTAGGAATGCACGCAAGGGCATGCAGAGGAACTGCAACTGTGCTAAGGTGTTAAAAGAACAATCTTGAGTATACACACCCTAAAACGTGAAACACCAGTCGAGTCGAATGAAAATATAATTTATCTAGATAACTAGGAGATTTATTTGGATAATATTTTTGGTGACTTTCGGGGGCCATCTCCTACTAGATGAAGAGACTAGTAGCCTTAGAAGTCCATTGGGCATGGAGTCAAGTGCTAATCTTGAAGATCTGATCTGTAACTTTGAAGAACATTCCTGAAGTCACTTGAAGCTCTGCTGCGCATTCTAAAATAAACCACTGCTCTCATATGAACATATTCTGAATTGGATTGATGAGAGTGAGATCTATGCACTGACCATTAGAATTGCCTCTATACAAATTGAACTGTCATCCCAGGAAGTAACCAAAGGGGTGCATAAGCACAACAAGAAAGGAAAGGCACTAGAGGGAGTGTGCAGAAATAGAAACACAACACTATGTATAAAATTTTAAAAGCATACATGTCACAAATGGAACATATAGAATGTGCGCGGTCACTTGTATTACTAAAATAAAACCTAAAATAACCTAAACTAACTAGAGGAAAGGGGTGCTCAAGTAAAACCTACAATAGGTAGGGAGAAGTAGCTTCCCTTCCTCACAAATTATGACCATGTAATTGATTTGGCACTTTGAATATGGTTGGAAATAAGAGTGAAAAAAATTCCTTGCAGATGGAATTTCACCCTCCTCAAAGTATCAACAAACATAACATACACCTCCTAAAGTTGTTTTGTACTTGGATCTAGGAGGAAGTGCTGCTGACTTGTGGCACACTAAAGCTCTATCTCATGCTCTGAAGTGAGCATGACTAGTGGCAACTCTTTCTATAGCTCTAGGCTAGCCAGATATCTGATTGGGCATGGTCTGATCCTTATGATTTGCCCATTACTTTGAAGCTCAATCCCACATATGGGATTTTCTTACAAACTTTCCTCCTGAAGGAGAGCGCTTATAGGATGGGGTGTGTAAATCTAGGGCATGCATGGTTCTGCCTCTACAAGCAACTCGGTCTCCTCCAGAACTGCACCCTCTGGAGCTAACTAATTTTCCTCTGGAATAGGTGCCTATATGATTTCCTCTTCCCATTTGGAGTCGCATGAGTCACACCATTCTTCAACTATTCTGCAGTCGTTGAACATGATGATGTTGGTTGGGAGAGGTGCATTGGCTAGGGGATGTTCATTTTTCGTATTGTTAAATGGAGGAGACTTGGAAGAAGATGGAAGGATGAGAGCGAGAAGGTGTGGAAGGCACACGTGTCAAAGGAATAGAGTCGGACACGTAGGAGAGATGGTAGAAAAGTGAATGTGATATGGAAGGGGGATTCTCAATGGGGAAGCGCGCATGAAGATTGGGACATGCGTAGTGGGATGAGATGATGTAAGTTTACATGGAGGAGTGGGAGGTTTGTAGGATGGTATTGCAAGGTTACCCCATTGACAGGGCTACCACACACTACATTTTTAATCCTTCGTTTCTTCCACCCACTCTATAATCTAGGGAAGTATCTCAATGATGAAGTGTAGCTTCTGTTGGGTGTTAAACCATCCTGGTACAGGGCTGACCCATGGAAAAGGGACCTTGTAGCCAACATCACCGCCTTTATGGAGCATTTAACTCGAGATACATCATGTCCATATCCATATTTTACACTGCGTCTCAAAATCAGCTTTGGAAAAAGAGTTTCCACCATCATCTGCATAAACATGTTCTTCATAAACATTTTGGTTAGAAAAAAGTGGTTTATATGCATTTTCGGGATAATGGGGTTTATAAAACTAATTTGCAAGTGGATTTTGAAATTGTGGGGATGGATATAAAAATGAGAATTCCATGGTGGGAAAGAAGTAATGATTGCACAACTTCAAAAGAGGAATGTGGAATGATGGAAAAAGGATAAATGCATGGAGGAATGAGGGGAGACTAGTCTGCACATGAGATAATGGGTGCGTAGTATCAGTGGAGTCACCAGATGTGTTGAAAAATGCCTCCAAAGGCTAAATCTCAGCAATAACACATCAAAATTACTGAGATGAAGATGTAAATCTCTTCACTTTGGTCCACCAGGCATTCTAGAAAATGTTGGGTGCTCAAACATGCACCCGCGTCTCGGATCTCGAAAAGGCCGAGGTGTTTGAGACCATAATGGAACTGTTAGGTTGTGGAGCCTATTTTCATGTGAGAAAGTGTTGAAGACTATACACTAAGAGTATTATACACTTTTCACATTTGTCTACTTATATAGTTTTATGCATATGGTAGGTATTATGTAACATTACATATGTGTTTTGAATTCGGGTGTGAATTCAGTAGAGTTTTTTTAGCATAGCTCCAAATAGATATGGGTATTGTATTGAGAGAGAGGTGGCTTGTAATAAAATATGACTAAGTGATTCTTGGTGGATGTAGCCCAAATTGGGTGAACCACATTAAATATTGTCTCTTTGTGTTGTGTTATTTTATTCTCGCGCTTTGATTTAAGATCTGTAATATTTTCTCGCATATTAGTTTCTATTGTTGCAATCCCGTGAGGGAGTATTCCACATATTTTATCCCTTAAAACCTAACAAGAACTCTCCCCAAGTTATGGGACCTTACGAGCTTGGGACATGATCTCCTGGGAGAAGGTTGGTTCCTCTACCTACCTCTAACGCTACTACTACTCTTAGTGCTGAAAGAAAATCCTAGACTAAACATGCCAAGGGACCAGGGATAGAAGAATGTGTAGAAAGGGGAAATCCTAAGCTAAAGAAGGTGATAACACCAAGGAAAGGGTTGATCTCTATCCATGAGTGTCGAAGGAAATAGAGATGGTGTGGGAGAAGAGGATAGATGATGTGCATGCCACGATCAACATGCAAGCTCGGCCTTCCAGTGCACACAACACATGAACATGGGGACTACAAGCACATGAGTACGTACAACATTTTAGAAAACACAAACAAAGAGGTGAGATGCAATGAAAATGAAAAAGGGAAGACAAGAGTTATAAAAACATGATTTTAAATCTTAAGAGATGGACATTCATTTACATTCACAACATGAGGCGATAATACATTACGAGACCACGCCAAGGTCTAAGACCCATGAGAAGTTAGCCATCATTTTAGCATGGTGTCATTACAATCAAGAGGGATCCTTTTTACAAAGTATAACTCTATTATTTATAGAATAAGGAGAGAAGAGAACGAGAAAGGTAGGGAAACTCAGATTCAAATTTTCAACCACTAATAACCAATGATAAATGCCTACAAATCCACCTACAAGGCTATCAGATGTGCTTCCCCATGTCTTTTTGGCATGTGGAATAAGGAAGAAGGAAATATCTAATGAAATATAGTGGTTGAGGTCAATTGGATGTGTGTATTGATGAGCTGAGAGATGTTTCCCTATTTTTTACCTAATAAATCCTACCTACATTTGAATTTGAATAATCCAATGTGTAGCTTATGTCAAAGAATTATCCGACAAGTCCAAGTGTGCACCAACTGAGCTCTATAGCAAAATATATGGCTGTCGAAAAAATATCATAGTCGTTGGTGCACGTAAGACACATGGTGCACGTGGATTGATCGAAGGATTTAGATAACTATTTATTTGTTTTGTCTTTTCTACCACATTTCATACATCAATTGGCTATCCAGATTTAGTGCCTTGTTGGCACACTTTTATAGGTTGCGTGTAGCATACTCAATTCTGATAGAAGATGACAAGGCATAGTGACTAGTGCGTAAGAATGTGCAAGGCGAGGAGAGAAAAAGGCAAGTGTGTGAAAGGGGAATAAAGCGGAGGCGTATGTGTAGGAGGAAGGTATACTTGCGAGAGGAAAGTATGGAAACAAGATGTAACCATTCAACTCGAAGGAAGGTGGGGGGTGGGTAGAAAGAAAATATGGTGGCCAAAGGGACTTAGTCTATATAAGCACACAAGAGAAATTCTAGGGACTTATCTAATTGGAAGGTAAGTCTGCGAGAGGGCGCGCAAGGAGTGTACGATGCGAGGATAGGGAAGAAAGTGGGCGCACAAGGGGAAATGGAAGAAGATAGAATAATGTAAAGAGAGTAGGAAGGCATACAAGGGCATGCAGAGGAATTGCAACTATACTAAGGTGTCGAAATAACAGCCTTGAGTGTACACACCCTAAAATGTGAAACACCAGAGTTAGAATGAAAATATAAGTTATCCAGATAACTAGGAGAGTTATTTGGATAACAGTTTTGGTAATTTTCGGGGCCATCTGCCTACTAGATGAAGAGACCAGTAGCCTTAGAAGTCCATTGGGCATGGATTCAAGCACTAATCTTAAAGATCTGATCTACAACTTTGAAGAACATTCTTGAAGTCACTTGAAGCTCTGTTTGAACTCTAAACTGAATTGTTGCTCTCATATGAAGATATTCTAAATTAGATTGATGAGAGTGAAATCTATGCATGATCGATCATTGGAACTACCTCTATGAAAATTGAACTTCCATCCCAGGAAGCAACCAAAGGGGCACGCAAGCACAACAGAAAGGAAAGGTGTCAAAGGGAGCGTGTTGAAACAGAAGCACAACACTATGTACAAAATTTGAAAATCATACATGTCCCAAATGGAACATGCAGAGTGTGCGAGGTAAATTTTGTTACTGAAATCAAACCTAAACTAACCTAAACTAACGAAAGGAGCTCAAGTAAAACCTACAATAAGTAGGGAGAAGTAACTTCCCTTCCTCACAAATTGTGACCATGTAAGTGATTTGGAGCTAAACATGGTTGGAAATAAGAGTGAAAAACTACCTTGTAGATGGTATTTCACCCTCCTCAAAGTATCAACAAATATAACATACACCTCCTGAATTTATTTTATACTTGGATCTAAGAGGTGTTGTTGCTGACCTTGGCACGCTGAAGCTCTATCTCATGCTCTAAAGTGAGCATGACTGGTGGTAACTCTTTATATTTCTCTAGGCTAGCCAGATATCTGATTAGGCATGGTTTGATCCTTGTGATCTACCCATTGCGTTGAAGCTCAATCCCACATATGTTATTTTCTTGCAAACTTTCCTCTTGAAGGAGAGCGCTTACAAGATGGGGTGTGAAAATCTAGGGCACACATGGTTCTGCCTCTACAAGCAACTCGGTCTCCTCCAGAATTGTGCCCTCTGGAGCTAAATTATTTTCCTCGTGAATAGGCGCCCGTATGATTTCCTCTTCCCAGTCAGAGTCGCATGAGTCACACCATTCTTCAATAGTTATGTAGTCATCAAACATGATGATTTTTATTAGGAGAGGCGCATTGGCTAGGGGATATTCATTTTTTGTATAGTTAGATAGCGGATACTCGGAAGAAGATGGAAGGATGGGTGTAGAAGGCATGGAAGGTGCGCACACTAAAGGAATAGAGGCATGCACGGAAGGATAGATGGTGGAAAAGTGAAGGTGAGATAGAGGTTGGGATTATCAATGGGTGTAACGTGCAAGAAGCTAGGGACATGCGTAGTGGGATGAGATGATGTAAGTTGGAAAAGAGGTTTGGAAGGGCTATAGGATGGTAGTGTAAGGTTTCCCCATTGACAAGGCTACCACGCACTACATTTTTGAGCCTCCATTTCTTCCGCCCACTCTGTAATCTGGGAAACATCTTAGTGATGAAGTGTAACTTCTTCTCAACACTAAACCATCCCTGTACAGGGGCCGACCCATGGACAAGGGACCTCGTAGCCAACTTCAACTACCTTTATGGAGCATTTGACTCTAAGATGCATCATGTCCATCTCCATCTTTTGCACCTACCTCTCAAAATCAGCTTCGCCAAAGATTTTCCACCATCATCTGCATAAACTTGTTCTTCATAAACATTTTGGTTAGAAAAAAGTGGGTTGTATGCATTTTTAGATAATGGGGCTTATAAAACTGATTTGGAGGAGGATTTTAAAACTGTGGGGATGGAGGGAAATAGTTCTGCTACTGCAAATGAGAATTCCATGGTGGGAAAGAAGTCATGATTACATAACTTCAAAAGAGGAATGTGGAATGATGGAAAAAGGAGAAATGAATGGAGGAATGAGGGGAGACTAGTCTGCACATGAGATAATGGGTGTGTTGAATTAGTGGAGTCACCAGATGTGTTGAAAAATGCCTCCAAAGGTTAGATCTCAACAATAACACATCAAACTTGCTTGAGATGAAGATGTAAAGCTCTTCACTCTAGTCCAACCAGGCATGTCAGAAATTGTTAGGTGCTCAAATGTGCACCTGCATCTCGAGATCTTAAAATTTCTGAGGTGTTTAAGACCACAATGGAGTCATCCCCAAGTTGTGGGACCTTGCGAGCTTGGGACGGATCTCCGGAGAAGTCTGGTTCCTCTACCTACCTCTAACGCTACTACTACTCCTAATGCTGAAAGAAAATCCTAGACTAAACATGCCAAGGGACTAGGGATAAAAGGATGTGCAAAAAGGGGAAATCCTAAGCTAGGGAAGGTGATAACACCAGAAGGAAAGGGTCGATCTCTCTCCACAAGCGGCGAAGGAAACATAGATGGTTCGGAGAGAATAGGGAAGACGGTGCATGCCACAGATCAACATGCAAGCTCAGCCTTCCAATGTGCACAACACATGAATGTGGGGAACACAAGCATAGGAGTACACACAACATACCAGAAAATGCAAACAAAGAGGTGAGATGCAATGAAAATGAGAAAGGGAAGATAAAAGTTCTACAAAATACAATTTTATTTCTTAAGGGACACATACTCATTTACATTCACAACAGGAGGTGAGAATACATTGTAGAGACCACACCAAGGTTTGAGACCCATGGGAAGTCGGCCACCATTTTAGCATGGTGTCATTATAATCAAGAGGGATCCTTTTTACAAAGCAGAACTCTATTATTTATAGAAGAAGAAGGAGAGAAGAGAAGGAGAAAGGTAGGGAAACTTGGATTTAAATCTTCAACCACTAGAAACTAGTGATAAATGCCTACAAATCTACCTGCAAGGCTATCAAATGTGCTTCCCCATGTCTATTTGGCGTGTGGAAGAAGGAAGAAGGAAGAAAGCAAGATATGATGAAATCTAGTGGTTGAGGTCAATTGGATGTGTACATTGATGAGATGAGAGATGTTTCCCTTTTTTTCACTTAATAAATCCCGCCTGCATTTGAATTTGAATAGTCCAACATGTAGCTTGCTTTAAGATTTCTCTAAAAGGTCTAGGTGCACACCAATCTGAGCTATATATAAAAAGATATGGCTGTCGAAAAATATCGAGTGTCAGCGCACGTAAAAACATGTGGTGTGTGTGGATTGACTAAAGGAGTTGGCCAACTGTTTAATTGTTTTGTCTTTTCTACCAAATTTCATGCATTGATTGGTTGTCTAGATTTGGTGCCTTATTGGTGCACTTTGATAGGTTATGGGTAGCACACTCAAGTTTGATAGAAGATGACATGGCACAGTGACTAGCGTAGAAGAAGGTGCAAGGCACGAGATCGAGAGTCAAGTGCATGAAAGGTGAATAGAGGGGAGGCACGAGCATAGGAGGAAGGCATATTTGTAGAAGGAAAGTATGGAAACAAGATGTGAACATTAAACTAAAATAAGGTGTGTGGTGGTAGAAAGAAAAGAGGTCACGCAAAAGGACCAAGTCTATGTAAGCATGCAAGAGGAATTCCAGGGACTTAGCCAATTGTAAGGTAAGTCTGCATAGGAGCGCGTAAGGAGTGCATGACAAGATAGGGAAGAAAGTGGGCACACAAGGGGAAATGGAAGAAAATAATAGAATGTAAAGAGAGTATGAAGGCACGCAAGGGCATGTAGAGGAACTGCAACTGTGTTAAGGTGTTGAAAGAACAATCTTGAGTATCCACACCCTAAAATGTGAAACACTAGAGTCAGAATGAAAATATAAGTTATCCAAATAACTAGGAGAGTTATTTGGATAATATTTTTGGTGACTTTCAGGGGGCCATCTACCTACTAGATGAAGAGACCAGTAGCCTTAGAATTCCATTGGGCATGGAGTCAAGCACTAATCTTGAAGATCTGATCTGCAACTTTGAAGAACAATCCTGAAGTCACTCTAAGCTTTGTCTATGCTTTGAACTGAATTGCTGATCTCATATGAACATATTCTGAATTGGATTGATGAGATTGAGATCTATGCACTGACCATTGGAACTTCCCTATGCAAATTGAATGACCATCCTAGGAAGAAACCAAAGGGGCACACAGTGCAACAGAATGGAAAGGCACCCGAGGAGCGTGCAAACAAGCACAACATTATGTACAAAATTTGAAAATCATACATTTTCCAAATGGAACATGAGTGTGCATGGGCACTTATGTTACTGAAAGAAAACCTAAACTAACCTAACCAGAGGCAAGGGGCGCTCAAGTAAAACCTACAATAAGCAAGGAGAAGTAGCTTCCCTTCCTCACAAATTGTGACCATGTAATTGATTTGGCACTAAACATGGTCAAAAATAAGAGTGAAAAACTACCTTGTAGATGGTGTTTCACCCTCCTCAAAGTATCAACAAACATAACATACACCTCTTGGAGTTGTTCTGTACTTGGATCTAGGAGGCGTTGTTGCTGACCTTTGGCACATTGAAGCTCTATCTCATGCTCTGAAGTGAGCATGACCAGTGACAACTCTTTTTGTGGCTCTAGGTTAGCCAGATATCTGATTGGACATGGTCTGATCCTTGTGATCTACCCATTACTTTGAATCTCAATCCCACATAAGGTATTTTCTTACAGACTTTCCTCCTGAAGGAGAGCGCTTGTAGAATGGGGCATGTAAATGGGGCACACATGGTTCTACCTCTATAAGTAAATCGGTCTCCTCAAGAACTATTCCCTCTAGAGCTAGCTTATTTTCCTCGTGAATAGGTGCCCATATGATTTCCTCTTCCCAGTCGAGTCACATGAGTCACACCATTCTTCAACTATTCTGCAGTCTTCGAACATGATGACATTGGTTGGGAGAGGTGAAATGGGTGGGGGCTATTCATTTTTTGTACACTTAAATAGAGGAGACTTAGAATAAGATGGAAGGATGGGTGCTTTGAAGGTGTGAAAGGCACACATGCTAAAGAAACAGAGGCATGCATGGAAGGAAAGATGGTGGAAAATTGAAGGTTAGATGGAGGGGGATTCTCAATGGGGTAAATGCACAAGAAGCTAGGGACATGCGCACATCAGCAGTCTGAGATGATGTAAGTTAGCGTAGAGGAGGAGTGGAGGGCTGTATGATGGTAGTGCAAGGTGGCGTCCCATTGATAGGGCTATTCTACAGCACTATATTTTTGAGCCTCCATTTCTTCCACCCACTCTGTAATCTAGGGTAGCATCTCAGTGATGAAGTGCAGCTTCTACTAGGCACTAAACCAGCTTGGTATAGGGCCAACCATGGACAAGGGACCTTGTAGCCAAATTTAGCTACCTTTATGGAGAATTTGACTCTGAGATACATCATTTCCATCTCCATCTTTAGCACCTACCTCTCAAAATCAGCTTCAGCCAAAGAGTCTCCACCATCATCTGCATAAACTTGTTCTTCATAAACATTTTGGTTAGAAAAAATGGGTTGTATGCATTTTTGGGATAATGGGGCTTATAAAACTGATTTGGAGGATTTTGAAACTGTGGGGATGGAGGGAAATAGTTCTACTACTGCAAATGAGAATTCCATGGTGGGAAAGAAGTCATGATTGTACAACTTCAAAAGAGGAATGTGGAATGATGGAAAAAGGATAAATGAATGGAGGAATGAGGGGAGACTAGTCTGACACATGAGATAATGGGTGCGTTGAATCAGTGGAGTCACCAGATGTGTTTAAAAATGCCTCCAAAGGCTAGATCTCAGCAATAACACATCAAAATTGTTAAGATGAATATGTAAAGCTCTTCACTCTAGTCCCACCAGGCGTGCGAAAACTTTGGTTGCTCAAACGTGCACCCACATCTCGGATCTCGAAAGGGCCAAGGTGTTTGAGACCACAATGGAACCATCCCCAAGTTGTGGGACCTTGCGAGCTTGGGATGTATCTTTGGAGAAGGTTGTTCCTCTACCTACCTCTAACACTACTACTACTTCTAATGTGCTGAAAGAAAATCCTAAACTAAACATGTCAAGGGATCAGGCATAGAAGGATGTGTAGAAAGGGGAAATCCTAAACTAGGGAAGGTGATAACACCAGAAGGAAATGGTCGATCTCTCTCCATGAGCGGCAAAGGAAACAGAGATGGTGTGGGAGGGAGAAGAGGCGGATGGCATGTGCCACGATCAACACACAAGCTTAGCCTTCCAACATGTGCAACACATGAATGTGGGGACTACAAGCACAAGAGTACACACAACATGCCAAAAATGCAAACAGAGAGGTGAGATGCAATGAAAATGCAAAAGGGAAGACAAGAGTTCCACAAAATACTATTTTATTACTTAAGGGACACACAGTCATTTATATTCACAACAAGAGGTGAGAATACATTGAAGAGACCATGCCAAGGTCTGAGACCCATGGGAAGTTGGCCACCATTTTAGCATGGTGTCATTATAATAGAGAGGGATCCTTTTTAAAAAGTAGAACTCTTCTATTTATAAAAAGAAGGAGATAAGAGAAGGAGAAAGGGAGGGAAACTCATATTCAAATCTTCAACCAGCAATATATTCCTGCAAATCCACCTACAAGGCTATCAGATGTGCTTCCCCATGTCTGTTTGGTGTGTGGAAGAAGGAAGAAGGCAAGACCTAATGAAATCTAGTGGTTGAGGTTGATTGGATGTGTGCATTGATGAGTTGAGAGACATTTCCTTGTTTTTTGCCTAATAAATCCTACCTACATTTAAATTTGAATAGTCCAACGTGTAGCTTATGTCGAAATTCTCTCGACAAGTCCAGTGCACATCGATCTAAGCTCTGTAGCAAAAGATATGGCTGTCAGAAAATGTCATAGCCGTCAACGCACGCAAAACACGTGGTGCTCGCGGATTAACCGAAGGAGTTGGCTAATTGTTTATTTGTTTTGTCTTTTCTACCATGTGTCATGCATCGGTTGGCTATCTAGATTTGGTGCCCTATTGGCATGATTTGATAGGTTATGTGTAGCACACTCAAGTCTGATAGAAGATGACATGACACAATGACTGGCGCAAGGCATGAGAGTGAGAGACAAGTGCATGAAAGGGTAATAGATGGGAGGTGTGCGTGCGGGAGGAAGGCATACTTACATAAGGCAATTATGGAAACAAGATGCAAACATTCAACGAAGGAAGGCACATGGTGGAAAAAGAAAAGAGGGTGCGCAAAGGGAACGAGTCTATGTAAGCACACAAGAGGAATGTCAGGGACTTAGCATATTAGAAGGTAAGTTCAGAGAGGAGCACCCAAGGAGTGCATGACAGATAGAGTAGAAAGTGGGTGTGTAAGAGGAAGGCACGCAAGGGGAAATTGAAGAAGATAGAAGAATGCAAAGAGAGCAGGAAGGCATGCAAGGGTGTGCAGAGGAACTGTAACTGTGCTAAGGTGTGGAAAGAACAATATTTAGTATACACACCCTGAAATGTGAAACACTAGAGTTAGAATGAAAATATAATTTATCTAGATAACTAGGAGAGTTATTTGGATAACAGGTTGTATGGACTACATCAAGAAATTTGAAGGTTTTGATGAATAAATTATGGCATAGTTGGAAAATTTCCTAAGCAATGGAGAGGTAAGGGTAAAATGGTTAACCGTAAGGTTAAGTGATGAAGTTTTGGTAGAGGTTACTTATCTACCAGCTCAAGGAGAGACATTTCCAGATAAAGTCAACCCAGAGGAAGCAAGAAGGGAGTTTGTAGATGATGATGATGATTTCATCTCATACTATCAAGGTACATTTAGAACATCTCTTAAACCCTTATGGGCATAAGCTACCAATTTTTTTATTCAATACTTTACTTGTGAAGGGAGATATTCAAGATTGAACACAATGCATTTCAAATTATTGAATCATCGAAGAACAAAAATCAAGTAAATATTCCAAATTTCTTACATGAAATTATTAATAAGATGAGTAAAGAAGTTCAGAGGGGTAGGGAAGCACTATCACACCATTGTCTAGTAACCCTAGTGGTCAAACACACCTTACAAAGGGATCATCCACATATATCATGGGATGACTTTGTAAGGGTAAACAATATTGAGACTTGGTTGGGAAATAGGGAAAAAAGGAGGAGCACTGAAAGCTACTCTACACCTATGTCAAATACTGCACCATTCACTTTCCAACCTCAAGAACCCTTAAATTTTTAAGGTCTACCTCCTACTGAATAAAACCCTATACCTATCTTCCCAAAAATAATTTTTAGTTGAAAATATATTGAAAATCTCCTCTCCCGAAACCTCCAATTCCAAGGCCAAACAAAAATATTCTCATTCTACTCCTAAAAAACCTAGGTGATCTCATAGGCATAAGAAAAAGGGGCCAAAATCTCCATTCCAACATAGTCATAGCCCATCTCACTAGATAGTTATTTGGAAGCCATAGAGGAAAACTTTGATCCTTAACAATTAGAGATAGAGCATATTGATATTGATATTGCAGTTCATGAGCCAGAATACCATGAACAACCCATGGAAGAAAAAAATGAATTGACTCAGAATGAGGAAATGTTTCATGAAGTGGAAAGAAATGAAGAGGGACAAGAAGAGGAGGCAAGAAGGAGGAATTGAACACCAAAAAATTTTAACAATTGTTGAACAAGTAATTGTGTAAGTTATTAAACTAGCCCAATATGATAATCAACTAGAAGAAAATGTAGCATTAATGCAGCCTCAATTTATTATTCATGAATTCATCAGGGAACCTAGAAAACCATCTTGCAATGAGATGGCAACACAAACTATGGGGAAAATATTGACAATCTTATGCTGCAATTGGATTCCTACATTAACAAGATCAAAGCGAAATGGGAAAAGGATGAGGAATCCCTCAACTCTAAATATAAGAAGTAACTGGAGGACAAAGACAAGTATATTAAGAGGATGAAACAAAAACAAGAAGACACAGTGTAGGTGGCATTGGAAATGTTGATTTGTAGACCCCTTTAAGTGTCTATACAATATATTTAAAAGAGAATATGTTGCACCACAAGTTTATTTGTATCAATTTTGATATGGTGTATGATATTAGATCAACTATAAAATTATTTAATCTATATCATAATAACACACATTTACTCCAAAATTTGATGTGTGAACTTTATTTGCATAACTATGCCCTTCCATATGAGAGATTGGATCCCAATTTTGTATATTGGGGATGTACATGTGAAAGAATTATGTTCTTATTTCTCAAATGAATTAGAGAGGGATAAGTAGATGGAGGAATATAGACATCTAGAAAAGGTTACACCATTGTATATCAAGGATGAGGCCACAACAACCGAATAAATTGCAAAACAATATGAAAATTATATGGAAGTGGATGAAATCAAAGAAAGAGTGTTGCAAATGAGAAAGGAAGCAGATGTAGAAGTCTGAAACATGATTAGGGAACATGGAATTTAGGTTGTGCAGGCATGTCAAATCAGATGGAATGAGTTATCCCCATGCTCTAGAGGAAAGAGATGCATTCCTATCCAAACATACTTCCAACTTTCCATAGGGTGAATAAGTATATTGAAATAGCTAATGAATGTGAGGATGAGTGGTTTCCTATAGGTTATCATCCACCAATATTTCATTTCCCAATTCCACCATGGAAAGGAAATTTTCCAATTAATCAGAGAATACAAGATAGAGTTTGGGATATATTCATGAGGAATGGTGGATATTTCTTATCATAAGAAGGAACAAACACACCCATTAACTTTAGGCAAGAATGTAGTTTCTAACAAAGAAGATATGAAGCCCTTGAATGAGGACATTCAAGAGTTTAAGCCTGGGGGTGTGATGAGTTGTATAAATTACTTTCATAAAAACTCATCTTTTGTATTTTGATAAGGCTATTTTAAACATGTCTATGTATTTCCAAGGAACATTGTTGAACATCACCATCACAACCATGAACTTTTGGCATAATGACTAATTAATATAGTTATATCTAGTTGTCTTTATTTTGTGATATTATGTGTGCATTTATTCTTATTATTCCAATAAATTGTTTAGATGATTTTATATGTGTTGATGCCACTCTTGGTTGTAAGTAATTTTCCACATGTAGTGAAGGAACCTTTCTGCAGTAACTCATCCACACCTAATAACTTTTCCATAGAAACTCATCTACAACCAAAGGAAATCATTCACAACAAAGAGCCCACATTTATGAAGATATTTTGAAACATGGAGTTATGGCACTCAATTCCTTACATGCCATTGGAGAGGTAATTACAACAAGAACATAGAAATATAGGAAACAAATAAATATTTGATTTGGTCATTAATAAATAACTAGTTGTTATATTAACACTTGTTGTGTGTTTTGTGGATAATTGATTGTTAATTGAACACTTCTGTGTATTTCAAACATGTGTCAAATCTCTCACTTATTCTAATTGATAAATCCTTGGTGTATTCTTATTATTATCATGGGCTACAAATGGTAAGGTATAAATGAAAGTGGTATTCCTGGTAATAGGGAATTCAAGAGTAGTAGTAGTAAACATGTTGAGGAGAGTGAAGAGTCATATTAGAGAACAAAGATCACTTTGATATTTTGTTTCTTGGACATAATGTTTTCTGAAAATTGATAAAATATGAGTTCTGTTATTTAGTATTTGGTTACATAATTAAGGTGGGATTAGCACCCAAGTCAGGGCCCACTTGAGGGTCTTACATCCCCTTCATTGCTTTATTTCATGTATGTTTAATTTAGAACAATTTTCTTTTGAATTTGCAACTCTATTTTAGCAAAATTATTTAGCACTAGTTCATTTCCAAGTTTTATTTTATTTTTCCTTTCATCATTGTTGTGACAGTTATTTCCTTTTCAATCTCTTAGATCATTGTAACTATACATACAAAGATGCAAAAATATTTCAATTCTATGCTCCATGGTTCAATAATTAAATGAATGTGATTCAATGTACAACATATTAACTCATCAGTAAATTTATTTACACCACCAATCCTTAACAAAAGGATGAACTTCTTAACCCTCACTCTATTGTTGAGGCTTAAGGTCAACAAAGAGGAAATTTTTACTATAATAGTTATCCATGTTAAGAGGTGTGGTTACCATTATCTAATTATACATTTAATTATCTTAAATTATTTTTGGCCGAAATAATCTTTCATCATCTTGTCATAAGTGATAAAGTGGTTTTCTAGGGAACACAGAACATTTTTTCAATATGTTATCTTTGGAAGATAGAATGCTTCTCCACCATTTGTTAAACTCTTTTCCCAATGTGTAATGTATGCCTAAATTCATCTCTGTAGGTTTTCCATCTCTTTTAGTTATTTGAAGGGTGCCAATGGAGGATTCCCTTTGGGTAAGTACAATTTTTCACCCACTATTTTCTATATTTTAACTGGTTAATACCATAAAACATCCATAATTGATGTTTTGTACTCCATCAAGGGAATGTTTTTAATGACATGGAACTTAAACATCTCTAGTTTTATAATTCCCACTATCTTGTGGTTTCCATCTAATAGATGTGGTTCCAAAAAGGCCTTAAAGTCATATACTTACTAAATAAGGTATGGAGTGAATGTGTTGGACCCCTCTTGGCATGTTCTATAAGTTTCCATGATTTTTGGTAAAGAGAATGTTTCCAATTTACACAATGATGTTAATAATCACTGAATGTCCCATATATATCCTCATGTGTGTGACCCACTGGAAGGAAGCTTACATAAACTATGTTGAAAACCCTTATGGATATTAGCATGAATGAAAACACAAACAATTTGTGACTTTTTTGTTGCTTGAAACATTATCTAGTTACAAGTAGAGAAATGGCGGTTGTTTTTTAAATGAACCTATACATCTACTTACAATATTAGTTGTATGAGCCTACACATTTTTCTTCTTGTATTACTTTTATTTTTTATACACTTCATTTTACAATAGTGCATCATATAATGGGTGTTTTTATGTCTCACTAATATATAATAAATCACCATACTGATCAATAATTGGTTCTTCTAGCTTCCTGATACACATATCCAATGATATTGTGAAGTTTTCTTTGAGCTCATTAAAAGGTAGACCGTAGTGTCTAAAATTCCTAATTTTGTTTCCATGTGTTAGCATGTCAATCAAAGTTATAGGGAGGTTTATAGAATTTATTATTGAATTTCATTTTCTATCCGTCCTTGGTACACCGTTTTTCATCTTTTATATTTATTCATGCACAATGCTCAAGAAGCTAGTATGTTGTTCCTATTATTGCATTCTATGAGAATAGTAATTTGCATGAAAAATTTTAATATAGTCATTGTTCATTTTCTAAAATTGTTCTACATGTGCCATTGTTTATGTACATGAGGTGATTGCACGTTTTTCTTAAGCTCTATGTACTTGTCACATTTGATGAATAAGTTGTTCTTAGTAATTGAAACATGGGAGAAATGTTCTTGCCATATTTTTATGAGGTTTAACTTTGACATTGGAGGAAGGTTCAATAATGAAATGCCCTCGTTAAATTTTTTTAAGCATAAGATGTATGCATAACTATAGCATGTAGGAAACAATATCATTGTTACTTTAGTACCATCTTGTCCCACCGATCGATACATATGTTGCGATATATCAGAATTTTCTCCACAATTTTGGATATTAAAGTAATTATTATGCATTATGACTTACATCCCTAAAACATCCATAACATCCATACCATGCATTATTAAAGTAATTGTAATTGAATGCACTAAGACATATATTAGAAATATAAACTTCCTTGCAATAAGGTTTCTTCTCAACTTAAAACATAATTGATCTCTTATTTTTTCCATTTTCTCTTGCCTTTATTGTATTGGATGGATAAATATTTACCTTTTGGCGTTTGTGGGAGTTGTAAGGTCTTTTTATCAACTTTTCATAACTACTGCAATTGGAGGAATCAAATGAAATTAGATATACCAGTTGATGCAAAGTATATTCTAATGCACTCCATATTTTTACTTTGGTACCTCTTCTGAAATTTATTTTATCCTTACTTCCATAACATAACCATATAGATGGGCAAACTAATTAGCAAGACATCAAACGAGAGATCCTTCGGATATAGAATAACCCTTTCAAATAGGCTTGATTATTTTATCAATATACACCCCAAATGTATTGCCATCCAATTTTTAAAATACACCATGTCTCCTTCACATACATTTGTAATTATCACTTTTGTAACAAACAATTTGTATTCTTTTGAACAAAAATGTATCAACTTCACAACAACCCCTTTGAACTTCAAATTGTAGTCAGTGTTTTGTATGGAGGTTGATTCCTGAAATTCATAATTTCCATTAACATGTAGTGTAGTTCTTATTTTGAGATACACCATATTTTTATTAGATATGTAACTTCAAATTTTGGTTTGAGCCTTAGATAGCAATCATTACATGTATTTATAATCACGTCCTCAAAACAACAAAATTTGTGGATCCCAACATTTCTCCCGAAATCACATGTTCTTCATGTACCAAGGATATAAACCCTTTGGCTATATTTCCTTCTTTCGAGAACACTTATATTTTAGCACCACGTATATTTTAGAAAATTCATCAATGTATTTAGGATTTGTGATACTATGGATTTTATTTTCAAAATTCAATATGTTATCCATATCAATTGTATCCTCCAAGTCACTTATCATGATGTTTTGTATGTTATCAACCCCCGCATGTGACACTTATGAAATCACATGCTTAATTATTTCCTTCCTTTCTCATGGGATAAAGTATCCCTTTGTTTTCAATGTCTTCAAATATTTCACAATCATCAATTGTGTATGGAATTACGACTCTACCATTAAATATAATTTTTATTATGACATAAATAATCTAGACCCCATATCTCTACAATGAAGTTTAGTTCTGTATGGATACACTAGTCCCTCCATAACTTTCATACCTTTGGAGAGTAAATCCACATGTGCTCCTTCGAAAATAGAGTTCATTATCAACTTGTAACCACAAATAAAAAGATAAAATTAGTAGCGTGGACACTTTATATATATCAAATCCAGGTAGCTAATCAGTATCTTGAAATTTAGGATAGTACACAAGATTGTGATATTCAAGATTAACCCCCTAAGAATAATTATTATCTCATAATATGTATAATAAAATTACCCGACAATTATAAGGTTAAAACAATCCTTTGAAATGAAAATGAGAATAAAAATAAACATCTTATATAAACATCTCTAAAACCACCTTCAATCTAAATCTTGAACCTATGGAGAATTTGGTTAGCATGTAAGACATTAAATAAGTGATTTTTGTCATTTATGCCACATATCAATTTTATCATCATCATACATATAAGACTATTTATGCCTACCTTATTCAAATCATGAAACATTGAAATTGAAAATCCTATCCAAATTATGCTCTAAGGTAGATGTCATCTATTTGAGAACCTAACATCCTTGACAACAACACTTGGAAACTATTACCTCATTTTACCTCTCTATATAAGGATTTATGTTAAGATGACTAGTGGAAATATTCCTTACTATTTTATTTTGGAAGTACTTCATGTGTTCTAACAGGGCTTTATTTTCCCAGTCTAGTAGCGATGGATCGTGCCATGTGACCACATGCAACCTTTAAAATAATTATGTATCTAACAACATTTAATGTCACTAACATTAAAACCTTCATCTCTCTCACCCTCCACTTCACCTTGCCATGTATGTGTTCTGTTATATAAAGGCTATGTGTATTTGGTTATTAGTCCATGTCAACTAAAACCAAAACTTTCATAACACTTCTCCACTACAAAAATTACATTAATATTTAAATTATAAATTCCATTTACTCACCATTACTATCCATTAAATTATTGTTTTTAAACTCATAAAATGTCAAGGTTGTGTGGTTATTAATAGTTTTAAATTTGACCTTAATATTTGGGGGAAATTATCATTACATACTAAATAAAGCTACTATAGATTTTGATGTACTCATTAATGATACCTCAAAAAAACATTTCTATTCCCATCCTAAATTTTTCTCCTACATTATATATTTTTATAATGGGTAAAAGGATTGTTTTAGTAGGGGCCCCACCTGTTAGAATAAGGATTTACAATCCAGATATGACCATATACATTTCATGAGTCAAAACTAAACCACACATTAAAACCAACTACAACATACAACATAAAACCAACCCAAAACCAGTCAAAATATAGTTCAAAGACAGTCTAGAAACTAGCAAAAACTAAATAGAGTGTTGAAATAGAGACAAAGTGAAAAAATAAATACATGATCAACTATGATTTTTCCATATTTTCTATTTACTTCTTCATGTCAGTCTCCACGCCTTTTCCTAGTATTGGGACCTTTTTCTTTCCAAGAACTATTCTTCATTTAAACATTTTCCTTGGCCCTTTATGGTCCAAGGAATTATTTCCTACTATTATTTCTCTTTTTGTGAGTTTTCTTCTCCTCTTTGTTTGATTTTTTCCCTCTAGTGATATAACCTCCAACATCATCTCTTGAAGAGTGGTTGGGGGTCATGGAGGAATTTTCTTCTTGAATCTGGTTTTTCTCCTTTATAGGGGTCACTATGATTTTGATTTCCTCACTCTTCTTAAGGTTTGATCCTTTCCTACATTTTTTTCTTTATCTGAAACTATTTTCAATTCTTCCTTGTCTTTTTATGTTGTTCATTTTTCTTGAATTGGAAGTAGTGTTAATTGACTATGCTCGATGTTTCTCTTGGTTCTTCCTAAACCATTTCTAATTTATCTTCCTTTTTCTTCTGGGTTTCATCATATTTCTGCTATTTATTTCCTATCATTTCCTCTTGATCCTTCTTAGTCTCATTCTCATTACTCTCATTTTCTTCTAGACTTATGAATGGAATTAGAAGTTCCTCTAATTGTGTCTGTTTGAGAAACTCACCTTCCTCTAATGAATCTTAGTTCTAGATTTCAAGATGTCTTATATCTTTGTGTTGTTCGGTGGTGGTTTTCTTTTGGTTTTTCCATGTCTTCATGTTCCCTTTATTTTTCTAGCTATTTTTTTTATTCCATTGTCTCTTGTTACTTTTCTTGCCATTCCATTTTCTCCTTTAATATCTTGTGTTTCCATTTTTAGGGCAGACATTAGCATTATGTCCAAGTTTGTTGCATTTCTTGCATCTAGCTATTGTGGTTTCATATTCCACTATCTATCTCCAAGTTCCCAATGTAGAATGCATGAGTAATATGTCTAGTAAATTTCTTTCCAAATCCACATTTACACAGATTCTTGCGTAGGTCAATATAGTTCTAGCCTTTGTTACACCATCAAAATCCACTATAAAGCCAAAGTATTTAGCAATATCAATCAGCACATATGCATCCAAAAATTCAAGAGGTAGTCCATGAATTTGTATCAAGAGCGATGTCACACTAATATTTTCATTTTTAGGTCAAATGTTGGAGTCCATTTTTTAAAAAAGAGACCCATGTTTCCCAGAAACCATGGGCCCTCCACCATAAAGCATGAGTGCGTCTTCTAGGTGGTTGAACTGAATTATAAAAAACCCTTTATTCATCAGATATATTTCCATATTTCCTCTAGGGTTCCATTTTCTAAAGTCCCATCTCCTTATGATATCCACATTGGGTCTTGGACCATGAAACTTACCTATCTGAGCTAATTTGTTTTTAAGTATTGATCTCTTAATGACTGCATCTAGTATAGTGAAATGATGCCCTTTTGTTATGATATGGTGTTTTATTTCGGTCCTCTCCATATCCTTTTCAGAGATTTGATTTTGTTTCAAAGATTCTGCGCTAGAAGCATCTCCCTTTCCCACCACTAAATCTTCCCATGAGGCCTTCAGTGGGGAAGCTTTGTGAAGAGGGGCCGGCCTCCGAACCGGGTCAAACACCCATTCACTATCTGAAAATTTGAAATCCAATTCTTTCTAGCTTCTCCTACATTATATATTATGAAGGTAATTATTTTTTCATTTGGTAGTGAAGGTGATCTTGAATTCGTGCTCCTAATTGACCATATAAGACATTGCATTATAATTTTAGATCCCGCTATTGTTTGTATAATTTTATCTATATAACACATTGTGTGTGGATTTTAAAATTTCTTTCACTCTCACTTATGCTTTTAAATTTTTTCATACTCGCACTCACGTAGGGATTGAATAGACTCATAAGTAAATTGTGAGCACTCACACTTTGAAGTGCGAGGATTCAATAGGTTGCCTTCGATGATCACACTTCAAAGTGCTAATGCTTGCAATTTTACTATGAGTAAAATTCAATGTTATAAAAATTATAAAAATATTACTAAAATTTCAATGTTATAAAAAATAGCACTCGCACTAAGGAAATTTCAAGGAGAAAGTAATGTGTTATAAAAATTATAAAAAATATTACTTAAAATTCATACATTAAAATTTTTATTTTTATACTTGAAGCTCTCTTCAATGGGAAATTTCAATGTTATAAAAGTATTACATTAATTCTTATGGGTTTTTTTCCAAGGGCCATTTTCCAAAAAAATACACCGTTATTTTTATTAATCTTATAGTATGGTGAAATTATAATTATTATGGAATTTTCCTCTACATTAATTAGCATTGTCTAAAACAATCTTTTTAACAGTGTCATTAATCCATATGGTCATGCATGTGACATTAAATGAAATGGGTGTGTTATTTAAAGTACATATGCCATTTAATATGTAACATTTCATGTGTTTCAAAACAATTACAAAGACAAGTGTTGGTTGTATGATTCACTATAGATTTACATTTAAGTTTAGTATATATTTTTGACATTTGAATTTTTTCAAGCTTTTGGGAAGCACATTTTCCTTTCTATTCTCTTAGTATTTTAAGAAGCACATCACTCCCTTCATCCTTTGAAAAATCTAAGTAGGGCATGCATTGAAAAAATTGAGCATGATTATCGAGACTATCTTATTTCCTTTGGCTATCAAAAATCGAACACGGTATGTATTCTCCCCTTCATTCACTCTAAAACCATAAAAATTGGTATGGTATAAAAATTTCCATCTAATTGTAGCATAATTTAGGGCTTTTGTTTAGTTAGGGATTTTATTCAGTTAGGGATTTTATAGATAATTAAGCTAAAGTGAAAGCCTCATGAAATTATTTGTGGAATTTTAATCCATACCTTTAACACCCCCTCGGCTAGAGTTAGTTGATATTTTGTTTTAAATTGATTTTTCACCAAATTAGTTATGAATTTTAATGTTTGTTTTAGAGGCCATGGGAATATTTCCAAAAAAATCAGAGAAAAGAAGCATTATTAGGGAAACTTTTCAGAGTGGAGATGCGTTATTGTGAAATTTCAGGTGTTATTGTGGTATTTCATGTAGTTTATCTTGATCAAATAATTTATTTCATAAGAGACTTAATTTCATAGGTATTTCTTGATTCATCGAACTTATATGTAAGAAACATATCAAAAGGAATAGGTGATTAATTATGATCACTAAAATAAGAGTTCTCAATTTCAAAGGATTACTAAAATAAGGAATATGTGATAAAGGATTACATTATCAAATTGTTAGTAGTTGATACTAAGCAAAGGGAAATTAATCTTAGATATGTAATGTAAAAAATAATATAGAGACAAGAGGATATTTTTTAAATATAGTGGAGAGAATAGAAGAGTAATTTTTTAAGTATTTCATTCTTATTTGATGAAAGGTGAGAGGGATGTTATCCATTTTTGGTAGTTAGATTTAAGGGATTTCAATACCTTTGTAAATATTGAATTAATTATATATTATAGTTGTGTTATCCATGACCCACTATAAAATTCATAATTGGAACAAGCCCACCTTGATCTATATAAAGCGTATCCAGTTAGTGCATATCCTAATCTTATGATAGAATGCATTCATTGGGAAATAAAGGGGATAATTCTGAGGGGATACTACTAATGTAAATGATATGTTTCACATTCATTCCTTTAGGATTTCACAAGTATGGTTACCTTTTACGATTGTTATGGTTTTCTAATTTGTGTAACTACCTTCATGTTAGCTAAGAAAAGAAGGTATTGTAATGAAAAGAAGAGAAGGTGAATATAGTTGGATACTAAGTAGAAGATCCATAAGGGCTCAGGGGATCTGTAGGAGGGATCATGGAAACTCATACTATGAAGATCCTTGAATGAATGAATGTATGAAATTCTTATTAATGTTTCATTATGAAGAAATAAATGGTTGTGTTCTTGTATCCTTCATATTGTGGGTGTTTTAGTAAAATAAAGTAATGATATATTGATAGTAATAGTCAGAGGATGATAGGGTCATTTTTTTCTTAATGAGGTTGTAGGAAATTTGAGGAAAGTTTCCTTAGTAAATATGATATTAAGATCCTAAAGAATACCATTACCATGCATGTAGAAAGAGGTAAGTGAACTAAGACAAGTAAGTGTTTTCTTGTTTTTAATGGGATGTTGAAGCATAAGAAAATTTTGGGAAATATAATTTTATGAAAATGTATATGTGATGGCCATGGAGAAAATACAAAGGGTTCAGTTTGTGTAGGTTTATACTAGAAATATAGTGAATCAGAGAAGTATTAACTATGCAATTTGAGAACTCAGTCTATACCTAGATAAATATGATTTAGAAATATTGAAATCTTGTAACGCCCATAATTTACACACACAAAAACAATAGTAAAAATACCAGGGATAAAAATAATTTGACCTACATTGCTCACTTCACAACACCACAAGGGCTCCATGTAAAGAAACTCAAAGATGCATACAACACTTACAAGTCATCGACTCACATAGACACATGACAACACCATAGACATGTCGATGCCACACTTTTCCCAATGAATGAATACTAGCAATGAATCAGCCACAAGAAAAGGACTCAAGGATTGGCAAATCCACAACACATCATTTATTTAATTGCATCTTAGTTACGATTAACATTCCAAGAACATTATTGTGTAAGGATAATTTTCTCCTTTTTCCACCTATAGATTCTTAAGTTCATTCCACATTTAATTTACAGTTCGACCATTTTAAGTTGGCTTTTTTATCCTTTACGAAAAAATTCATAACTTACATACTTATTTGGCATAATTCAAATTACATATAAAGTACTTAATTATCTTGTTCTTATGTTAAGAATATGCTTCTCAAACATTTATTCAATGTCTACATTTTACCCTTGCAACTCAAGTGAATCTGACTTGATGTCCAGAAAGCAATATTAGGATTTAAGGGGGTGGTTTAGATTCAAGATACCTTTTTCCCATAAAAATTCTTTGATCACAATATCCTTATTTCCTGATTCAACATTCCCACAACAAGAAATTGTATTTATATATATATATATATATATATATATATATATATATATATATATATATATATATATATCTTTTGTTTTTCTCAAAGTTTGATCTCACCAAGGGAAACTCATATTCTTTATAACACATGAAAATGTTTAATTGAGTTATAAGGAATCCAAGAGTGGCATTATTCCTAACCTCAAATCTCTTTTTTTTCTCTTATATGCTTTACTTTTACATCGCATTATGGTCTCATTATTAACATTGTTTTGTAATAGGAGTTACTGAAAGTAATTGTCTAACATCTTGAAGATGTATATGATTGGAAGCCTTGTAACTACACACGAACCCCAAGTTAACCTCCTAATCAATTGAGGTTTAGATTAATTTCAAATGCACCTAAGGATCTATGCCTCAACTATATATGAGTTTAAGGTGAGAGGACATATTTATGCTAAACCACCTTCAAGAAAAGTCCAAGGTGTTATGTTGATAGAAACCAAGGTAACACATTTAGCTGAGAGGAACTAAAGAGTTCATTAACAAGAGTTTAAGTCATAGAACAACTATTTCACTCTCTCCATTTGTGTCGTCTGGGGGTCTCACAAGGAATTTATTCGATGACAAGAAAATCCTAGATCTAACTTTGTAAGGCTTATTAGTCCACTAGGATACCAAGGGATTAATAGTTCTACTTACTCCATAAATGGTTTGGTTACACCACATAGTCGTTGCTTCAAACAAGGACTCTTAAAGTGACTTCCAAGGTGGTCTTCACCACTCAACACAGTGTCGGACCTGAAGAGAAGACATTCTCCTCGCGGTTACCAAACCTAGAAGGAAACCATATACTTTGGATAAAGTTGGACCATGTCGTTCCTAAAAGATGGGTTCACGACAATGTTGCTAAACATAATGACTATGACGGTAACTCAATCTAGGGTTTTATTTACCTAAACTAGGAGGTTCCATCAAGTGCAAAATTTAAGTTCATTCTACGGTTTCAATCTCTTCTATGGTAAGAAGGATCACACATGAAGACATGTTATGCATGAATCTTATACAAGGGTTGAGTGTTTTGATTAAATCTCTTTATTACATTTACAAGGTAAGAATACAACACACTAATTAATTAATCACTTATTGAACACTAAAAATGCACTACAAGATATTAACTCCAAATTCATTTACCATATATATATCAAACCTTTTTACCATACGTAACTATGAATCAAATTGAACCTATGATTAAATGCACATTTCCTAGATGTCCCTAAAACTAGCATCCCATACATATTAGCAAATTTCAAATATAACATTTCTGAAGCATGAGACTACATTATACATATATTCATTTTACAATGACCTATAAAATTTACAATAATAAATAATGAATTACACATCACCTTTTCACCATCATTCTTGCATCTTGCAAAACCATGTGAGTATGAAATCAACAATAAATCGCTGGCATGGAATCCACCCTAATCGACATAATTAATGTCTTTAGTTTCCCATTTACATATAATAATAATTATAATTTTTATTCAAAATTAAAGGTTTAGAAAACATGTATTCATTTCATTATATTTCAATTCATTTCGTCACTAAGGAGAGAGAAAGAGAAAGGAAGAGAGATAAACACCATTTTTCAAAAGTTTTGCTTCACACAAAAAGTTACACTATATAGTTTCAAACAGTTATTTACATATAAAAATTTTCCACGGTGGTTTGGCATCCCGACAGGGGTCTTACCACTCTCTTTTTACATTTTCCTACTAGCTACAAAAGCATTCAAATCAGGCTCAGAGGCTAAGAAACCAATTTCAAAAGTTATCTTCCGATGAGCAAACACACCATGGTTAAATTTCTACATGTCCACTTATATACCAAGAGTTCATAGGAACTGAAAAATTCAGAACTGGTAAACACTTTACGATTAGCGGCTAATTTTCTGGGGCCATTGGTCATAAATGAGCTAGTTGTTAATGATCAAGAATGAGCTCGAGGGCTCAAAAACCATGTCCAAAACTAACATTCGATGGATGAATGCACAACGAAAAACTTCCTACAAGTTCCCCTATATATTGAGAATTCATCAGAGTCGATAGGACTGAGAACTAGAAAATAGTTTTCAAATGGCGACATGTTTTCTAGAGTGACAAGTCGTAATTGGTCCTGTTTGACCTCGTCAAACTGGATTTGAGGCCTGCAAAATGCCTTTGCCAAACTAACCTGAAATGTGATTTTTCCAAACCGAAGGTTTCAGGTAATTGTCTAGTAAAATTACTAGAGGTTTGCGAAGGCGGATAATAATTTCTCTATCCAGGTTTCAAATGGCGGTTCAAAACGAAAAGCCAACTTTTTAGATTTAGCAGCTTCCTACCACTGCAAAACAATGTAACAGGGCTCCTATAAGGGCATCAAAAAGGTCACAAATGTTCATTTGGGGTCAATCTAAGGATTGAAACGATACCTCGCATAACAAGGTACATGAAGGAAGATTAACCTCCCTTTTCTAGAGTTACGAAGGTTACTTTGTTAGTGCAAAATCACAGCACCCCTGGATGTTGATCAGATTTCTAGGTTGATCACTAATATCCAGTGTGATTGCATAACATTGAATCCTTTCTCCAAGTGTGGGACTTGAAGAGTGAGAAAGGAATCTCCAGAGAAAGGCTGGTTCCTATTCCTCTGTTCAGGTGCACACGAAATATGCAGAGGGTTTCCTCAAAATCTAATCTAATCTGCCAAGGAGACAAGGTAAGAAGATGCATAAACTAAATCTAAGCTAATAGAGGTGATGCACCGAGGAATGAAGAACATATGCTTTGCCACATTAAACACAGACCATGTAGATATAACACAACATCATGCACAGATAGCAAAAATGCAATGAAAGATCAAGAATGACAGTAATAAATATGTAAGAGGGTTTAAAAGCAACCACAGACACATATATATTGCTCAAGGATCGATTCAATACATTGCAATAGCCAGAAGGCAAAAATGGTGTTACAGTCTATATGGGAGGTTTGAAAACTCCACGAATTCTCTTGCAAGCAGGAGAGAAGGGAGGGGTCGCAAAACAGAAATGTCCAACGTTAGAAAGAAACCCCTCCTTACAATTTATAGGAAGAATGGGAGAGCAAAGAGAGAGGAATTCGAAATCTGCCCCAACCACCTCTAGGTTGCATTTAATTCATCCATCATGGCAGAAGCGGCGGGTTCTGGCGAAGCGGCGGTTTGCCTAACAGAAGCGGCGGGTTGTTTGCTGCATTAAAGTGGTTGTTGAAGCATTACCTCTGCTTGTTATTCGCGCCAGAGGTGTTTCTTGATTTTCACTCTTCAGACTGCACCAAAACTCGAGATTGATCCCAGAATCGTGTAGAGGATTTCACTAGCTTTCCGTTGATATAAGGAACATGCAAATCCGAGCTCTGGATCAAAAGATACGACGATTTGAAGAAAACAGGCAATAATGGATTTGAAAAGCTTTCCCGCGTACTGCCACTTGGACACCACGTGGCATGCTCTGATTCGCTGAATAATTCTCTCCCCTCTGCTTTTCGGCGGGCTGTCTCTTGAATTTTGACTTTTGGTGCTCTTGGAATATTTTCCACATCTTTTTCACGCCCCGCTACTAGGGATACGTGGCATGCATTGGTTGGTTCACGAACCTGCCGGGTCTTCCTTCACTTTTACCCCTTTTGGCTTAGATTTGGCCAAACCTTCCAACTCCTCCCCGAGCTCCGCACTTCTATGCTCCATTGGACACGTGTCCAATTTCTATTGGCTCGGGCCAGCGCTTCAAATCTTGCCCTTTGACCCTTCGGCTTTTCCTTGATGACGTGGCAATTTCTCAATGGTTCTCGGGCCTGCTGGGTCTTCCGCGTACTTCGCGTCCATTCGTCCCGGATGTCCCAATGCTGCTTGGGACAAAAACCTCCGATCCGCCCGAAATGGGCTTCCTTGTCCCTCATTTGGCCAGACACGTGGCACCTTTTGATTGGCTTTCGGCTCCTTCGGCTTCTTCGCGTATTTCGGGTCTTTTTGTCCCGGACGTCCTATTTTGATTTTGGACCTTTTGGGACAATTTCGGCCGGTTCGGCCGGTTCGGGTATTTCTGGCCCGCTTGTCCCATTTGCTTTTGGGCTGACTTGTCTCTTTTCGGCCGGTTCGGCCGGTTCGGGTATTTCTGGCCCGCTTGTCCCATTTGCTTTTGGGCTGACTTGTCTCTTTTCGGCCGGTTCGGGTATTTCTGGCCCGCTTGTCCCATTTGCTTTTGGGCTGACTTGTCTCTTTTCGGCCGGTTCGGCCGGTTCGGGTATTTCTGGCCCGCTTGTCCCGACTGCTCCCTCTAGAAGGACTTAGCCAGTTTTTCACTTTTTCCTGGATCAATCCTATTTGCCTTTCTGCAACTTTTCGCACTTTCTCAAAGCTTGCTCCTTCCCTCTTCGGCCTGGGGAGTTTAGAAAGATTCCTGAAGGGACCCTAGAAACCTGATTTTGCTCTGAATCAGTCATTTTTCTTGGAATTTGGACATCCTGATGCATGTTATCAGATTTACCCTGGGGGGTGAATTTAGGATAACAATTTGGCGACTCAGTGGGATCATCTACCTGCTAGATGAAAAGGCCAGTTGCCTGAAGCCATCCATTGGGCATGGAGTTAAGCATTAACCTGAAACAAGCCTGATACTGCAACTTCCCCTCCAGCAACACTCTGAACTGTAGAAAACAACCTGAGAGCAGCAAAACCTGTGCCAAAGCACTTAGGGAAAACAAAACTAACCTACAGCAAAACAATGTGCACAAGCACTTGGAGGAAAGAAAATCTAATCTAGTATTTACAGATGTAGTGAACCTCCCTCTAGAAGCAACGCTTGAGATAGATTCCATTTACTGGAATCTGCAGTTCTTCACCATCCAATGAGGCCAATTGGAAAGCATTGTTGTTCTTGCACTTTGTGACCATGTATGGGCCACTCCAAATGGCATCAAATTTTGAATGCCTTCCTGGTTTTGCTCTGTCCACATCCCATTTCAATACTAGATCTCCTTCTTGAAAAGATTTATCTTTGGCCTTCCTATCAAAGGTCTTCTTGATCGAAGCCTGATCCTTTTCCATTGCTTGGAATGCCTGATCTCTGATTTCTTGCAGCTCCATCAATTCTGCATACCTCACCTCCATGGGTCCAAACTCTAGCAATTCCAGCTGTTTCATGAGTTCCAACGTTGGCAACTCAAGTGACAGGGGCAAGATTGCCTCTCTTCCGTAGACAAGCCTAAATGGAGAGTTACCTGTGGATCTTTTGGGAGTTATCCTATCTGCCCATAAGGCTGATTTCAGTTTGGTATGCCAAGCCTTCTGATTCTCATCAAGAGTCCTCCTAATGATCCTCAGCAAGTTTTTGTTTGTAGACTCGGCCTGGCCATTACCTTGAGGGTAATAGTTTGATGAAGTGCTCAGGTAGATCCCGTTCTTGACAGCCCACTCAGTAACTTTAGATCCAATGAATGCCAATGCATTATCAGAGACTATTGTAGCAGGCACACCAAATCTGGTAGTTATCCCCTCATAAAAGTCCAAGATGCTAGACTCATTCGCCTCTTTGAGTGCTACTGCTTCTGTCCATCTGGTGAAGTAGTCTGTGGCTATCAAAATCCATTTGTGCCCTTGGCTCGAATTGGGATTGATGATTCCAATGAAGTCCAAACCCCATTGCATGAATGGCTGGTCAATTGAGATTGGATGTAATGGGAGGGCTGCAAGTCTCTCTTTTCCTGTGAAGAATGCACAATTCTTACATTTCTTGATCCATGCATAGCAATCACTAAAGACTTTAGGCCAATAATAACCAGCCTTCATGATTTTCAGAGCTGTCACTCTTGGTGCAAAATGGCCACCAGCTGGTCCATCATGAAACTCCTTTAATACCCTTTGAATCTGACCTGTGTTAATGCATCTCAGCAGCACTCCATTGACGTCCTTCTTGAACAAAACTCCATCAATGATGGTATATGGAATAGCCCGCAACCTGAAGTGTCTTCTTCTTGCTTTGCTCATTTCTAGAGGGCACATGCCCGTCTGTAGGAAATGTATCATATTCTGAGTCCAACAGGGAGTGGACACATCATCATTTTCCTGTTTTTGATCATTTTGTAATAGCAGGACAGCGTCTTCTTTATCTTCTGGGTTGTTTAGTTGTTTGGAAGCGAGCTGCTCACACAAACCTTTGCCTCTTACCAGCTTGGTGATCTTGATCTCAATGTCATACTCCATGACACGGGTGATCCATCCAGCCCTTTTCTCATTCAAATCCTTGTTGAGGAGGAAGTCCTTGACCCCAGCATGTGAGACCAGCAACTGGACCTTGTTGTTTGAGACTAAATGCTTGAACTTCTTCAAGCTCCTGATTACTGCAAGCACATGTTTTTCAATAAAAGAGTACCTCAATTCACAGTCATTTAGGCTTTGGCTAAAGAAGGCAATTGGCTGTTCATCATTATCTTTATTCTGTTGCACCAAAATGGCAGAAATAGTGTCATCACCCCCAAATGCATAGAGGATGAAATCCTTGGAAAAGTCCGGGTTGATGAGAGTGGGTGCCTGGGAGATGGCTTCTTTGATTGCTTCAAAACTCTCCTTGCCTTCTGCCGTCCATTTGAAAGCCATGCTTTTTCTTAACATTTTGGTGATGGGCTTGACAAGGGCTGCAAAATTTGGGACAAACCTCCGAACAAAGTTTATCCTTCCCAGGAAACTTTGAAGAGCCTTTTTGTAACTTGGCAATGGCAGAGCTCTTATGGCTTCAACCCTTTCTGGATCAATTGCTAATCCTTCCTTGGAGACAATATGGCCAAGAAGTTTCCCTTCATGTGCAAGAAAGATGCACTTCTTAGGATTTAAAGACACTCCAAACTTTCTACACCTCTGAAACACTTGCCTGAGGTGAAAGAGATGGTCTGCAGCATTCTTTGAGAAGACAGTAATATCATCTAAGTATATCAGTACTATCTTGTTGATCAAGCCTTTGAATGCCATATCCATAGCTCATTTGGAATGTTGCTCGGCGTTCGGCAGTCCAGTCCAAATGGCATCTTCTTGTAGGCATATGTGCCCCATTTGGTTGTGAAGGCTGTCTTGAACTGGTCTTCCTCCTTCACCATAATTTGATTGAAGCCTGAGTATCCATCAAGCAGCGAAAACCTTTCTGACCCAGCTACAACCTGCAATATTTGCTCCATGGAAGGGAGTGGATAATGGTCCTTGAGAGAGGCTCTATTCAAATCTCTGAAGTCAACACATAGCCTGATCTCTCCACTTTTCTTTCTGACTGGAACTAAGTTGGCAACCCAACTAGAATGCTTGATTGGGAATATAATTGCTGACTCAATCAGCTTGTCCAATTCTTTCCTCATGAGAGGCTCCATGTGTGGATTGACTGGTCTCTGTTTCTGCCTGACAGGCTTAGTATTTGGATCCAACTCGATGGTATGCTGAGCTAAGTTGGGATTGAAGCCCTTCAAGTCTTCATAGCTCCAAGCAAATACGTCAGGGAATTCTTGACAAAGCTGTATGAACTCATATCTCTCTTGCTCAGTTGTCATTTTTCCAATTTGCAATGGCTTGTTCTCTTTTACCAAGATGGATACCGAATCTTCCCTCTTGACCTGAATATTTGCTTTCTCCTTTCTAAACTGATCATTGGGGTTAAAAATGGACTCCAAGGTGACAAGTCCCTTGGGCAGCTTGTCTGTTCTCAGCTGTATCACCTGGTCACCATATTGTTGTTTCAACTTCTCTTGATTCTTAGCTGAGAACTCAGCTTCTTCTTGCAAGAAGTGGATGATTTGCTGGTCATTCTCAAATACTTGCCAATTGACATCGTTATCCGGCACTGAAGGCCTCACAATCACGTGGATGTTTGGCTGTACCTTGTCTTGTTGAATGTTTTCTACAATGTCAAAGGCTGCCCCTACTGCTGCAAGCCTGTCAGCAGCTTGATTCTCTTTTCTGGGAATGGCCTTGATGCCGAAACCCTCAAAATCTTCCATGAGGTCCCACACCCTGTTCTTGTAGCATCTGAGTAGATCATTTTTGGCAGCATGCTGTCCCTTGACCTGATTTACAATCAGCTCACTGTCCCCAAACACTTGCAAGTTATTTATTTTTCTCTTTATTGCCCAATGCATCCCTTGCACCAAGGCTTCATATTCAGCAGTGTTATTGGAACATGCAAATTGAAATCTAAAAGCTGAATAATACTTTACTCCTTGAGGTGAAATAAGCATGGCTCCACCTCCTGCGCCTTGTCTACTCCTTGATCCATCAAAAAACAGTTGCCATACCTCATTGTCATCCTTGTGGCTTGGCCTGGTGATGTTAGGAATAGGTTGACATTCTTCGTGTATACAATAGGCCCCTAGTTCAGATTCTTCTACTTTTTGATAAGGATCAAAAGCATGCACCTTGCTTGCCCATTCATCAAGAGTCAAATCTGGGATACTTCCAACCTTAGTATCGGCTTCATCTGTGCCAAGGTGATCTTCTTGATCAAATGCTGAGCAATTGGTATTAATATGACTTGGAGTATAGGGCTCAATGTGGAAATCTGCAATAGGTTCTGACCTAATTGTAGCTTTAGTTCCATACCTCGTTCTGAACAGCATGTGTGACCAATCAGCGGACAAATATCCCCCAATCTTGGCAGTAAAGTCCCTTGACAAACAGAGGGCAAAGAGTGGTGGAAGGTCTATGATTGATATATCTTGCAAGACAACAACATTTGGACATGCATGCAAGGTAAGGCTCAAATTTCTAATCACTCCAACTGTTGCTATTGCTGTCCCATCCAGCTGCACTACTCCCTTAGATGTTATCTCATATTGGAGCCCTAACTGATCAGCTATCTGTTTAGGCATTACTGAGCTACTTGCCCCGGAATCTATCATGCAATTATGCACTAGCTGATTTCCAATGATTAACGAAACATAAAAAGGGGGGGGCTTCAACATTTTACCTTGTTGTGTTCCATGATTTCCTTCAGGCTGGGCAGCATTTGTAAGCACTTTGTCTTGCCTCTGAACCTGCTGATTCGAAGTTGGCCAGTCCTTCATAGCAGCTTGCAGCAGATCTCTTTGGCCTGGGATGGATAGGGATTCCCACATAGATATATTGACGTTTGTCTTCTTCATCTGATCAATGATACTGAATGGTGATGAAGGATCTCTCTGCTGTCCCTTGGTTTGCACATTCGCTCCTTGTATGTGGGCAGCAACAGCTGGCATTTGAGTTGGCCTAGGGGCTGTTCTTGACTGCCCTTGTGCATTGGAAACTGGGTTTTGCTTGCCAATCATTTGTGGAGCTGTGGAAGGTTGTGGATTGGCTGGGGCTAACGGCTGTTCTTCACCCAAATTTCTCCTTTTTGACCTTGTGTTGGCAGCGACACCTTGAGAAACTACCTGATTCATACCACAGAAATCCTCTGCCTGCCAATTTACCAATGTGGTGTCATTTGGGGCAGGTTGCTGTTGGAATGTTTCTTGTAGTTGGCTGTTTTCTTGACTACTTTCACCCTCCACACCAGCACTTGTTACCATTAAAGCTTGGGTTAAAGCACCATTATAGCACATGGATTGATTATGGGGTTCATTACATGGAAAACACCATTCATACTCCTGGGCAATATTGTTTTGTGCTGGTACTAATGCCTTAGAGGCAGATATGGCATTTGGATTATAGGGCTGGAATGGTCTATTGACAGGAGGCCTTGTTTGATTCATATTTGCAGCTGGATTAGGTGGCCTTTGAGGCTGATATGGCTGCCTATTAGGTTGAGCTTGAGGCTGATACGAAGGTCTAAAGGCTTGAGTTTGCTGTCTCTTAAGTGTGACCAGCTCATTACCTAAATTTTGCAGCTGCTTCATGACTTCTTGAAGCTCATTTGGGGCACTTGGAGATGAAGTGGAAGCTTCATTTGAACTCTGATTTCTAGGAGTGGGAGAAGGAGCTACGACAGGTGCCTGACTAGTACTTGGGCTCTCTAAACTTGGATATAATGGCATTGGAGGCCTAGGAGATAGCTTGCCAGCTTGAATCAGACAATTTTCAGCTCTAATGGCAATATTATAAGCAGCAGGGATAGTTGTGCCTCCCATGGATTGAATCAATATAGAAATATCAGAATTTAAAGCTTTAAGGTAGTATAGAAAAGCACCTTCTGCTGTTGGTCTGACTGCTACTGGAATTCTATCCCAAGATCTTTGAAATCTGAAGTTGAAGTCAGTTAGCTGCTCATTGGAAGCTCTCTTGATGGTTGTCAGCTGCTCCAAAAGAGACAAGTTGTCTCCCTTCTCTCCAAATTGATTATGAAGTGCAACACACAGCTGATTCCAGTTCGTGATAGAAGCAGCTTCAAGGCTCCTAAACCATTGCAATGCTTTCCCCTTGAATGAAGACGCCAGCAATTTGACAGCTACTTGCATCTCGTTAATCTCATGGATTGCACAAATGTTAGCAATGTCCTTGACATGATCGCCAGGAGTGGTCTGATTTTCTCCAGTAAAGTATGGAATGTTCTTCAGTGCTGCTACTGGGATTGGATTTTGTGCATTGAGAGCAAGTGGGCTGCTGCCTGTGAAGTTGACATAGGGGTTCACTGGTTGCGCCATTCTGATTGGTCTTAAAATCCTTGTATATTGAAAGAAAGGCCGCTCAGGTGGAGGAGTTGAGAGAGTTCTGTTTGGTGGAGATGGAGACCTTTGAATCCTTCTTCCTCTTTGCCTTCTTCTTGGAGATAGTTGCAGGTATTCAAACAGCACTTCCTCTTCTCCAGCTCTTGACCTTGTGATTCTTCTCATAAGCTTTTAGGCCTGACTGCTGGAACCAGTTGATTCTTCCCCTCGGAGTCACCAGATATGCAAATAATAGCTCTTTTCAAGCAAGAAAATTGCAGCAGATGCACATCAACCTTGCTGCAATAAAAAATGAGACCTCTGCTCCCACCGGGCGTGCCAAAACTGTTAGTGCAAAATCACAGCACCCCTGGATGTTGATCAGATTTCTAGGTTGATCACTAATATCCAGTGTGATTGCATAACATTGAATCCTTTCTCCAAGTGTGGGACTTGAAGAGTGAGAAAGGAATCTCCGAGAGAAAGGTGGTTCCTATTCCTCTGCTTCAGGTGCACATGAAATATGCAGAGGGTTTCCTCAAAATCTAATCTAATCTGCCAAGGAGACAAGGTAAGAAGATGCATAAACTAAATCTAAGCTAATAGAGGTGATGCACCGAGGAATGAAGAACATATGCTTTGCCACATTAAACACAGACCATGTAGATATAACACAACATCATGCACAGATAGCAAAAATGCAATGAAAGATCAAGAATGACAGTAATAAATATGTAAGAGGGTTTAAAAGCAACCACAGACACATATATATTGCTCAAGGATCGATTCAATACATTGCAATAGCCAGAAGGCAAAAATGGTGTTACAGTCTATATGGGAGGTTTGAAAACTCCACGAATTCTCTTGCAAGCAGGAGAGAAGGGAGGGGTCGCAAAACAGAAATGTCCAACGTTAGAAAGAAACCCCTCCTTACAATTTATAGGAAGAATGGGAGAGCAAAGAGAGAGGAATTCGAAATCTGCCCCAACCACCTCTAGGTTGCATTTAATTCGTCCATCATGGCAGAAGCGGCGGGTTCTGGCGAAGCGGCGGTTTGCCTAACAGAAGCGGCGGGTTGTTTGCTGCATTAAAGTGGTTGTTGAAGCATTACCTCTGCTTGTTATTCGTGCCAGAGGTGTTTCTTGATTTTCACTCTTCAGACTGCACCAAAACTCGAGATTGATCCCAGAATCGTGTAGAGGATTTCACTAGCTTTCCGTTGATATAAGGAACATGCAAATCCGAGCTCTGGATCAAAAGATACGACGATTTGAAGAAAACAGGCAATAATGGATTTGAAAAGCTTTCCCGCGTACTGCCACTTGGACACCACGTGGCATGCTCTGATTCGCTGAATAATTCTCTCCCCTCTTGCTTTTAGCGGGCTGTCTCTTGAATTTTGACTTTTGGTGCTCTTGGAATATTTTCCACAACTTTTTCCACGCCCCGCTACTAGGGATACGTGGCATGCATTGGTTGGTTCACGAACCTGCCGGGTCTTCCTTCACTTTTACCCCTTTTGGCTTAGATTTGGCCAAACCTTCCAACTCCTCCCCGAGCTCCGCACTTCTATGCTCCATTGGACACATGTCCAATTTCTATTGCTCGGGCAGCGCTTCAAATGTTGCCCTTTGACCCTTCGGCTTTTCCTTGATGACGTGGCAATTTCTCAATGGTTCTCGGGCTGCTTTGGTCTTCCGCGTGCCAGCGTCCATTCGTCCCGGATGTCCCAATGCTGCTTGGGACAAAAACCTCCGATCCGCCCGAAATGGGCTTCCTTGTCCCTCATTTGGCCAGACACGTGGCACCTTTTGATTGGCTTTCGGCTCCTTCGGCTTCTTCGCGTATTTCGGGTCTTTTTGTCCCGGACGTCCTATTTTGATTTTGGACCTTTTGGGACAATTTCGGCCGGTTCGGCCGGTTCGGGTATTTCTGGCCCGCTTGTCCCATTTGCTTTTGGGCTGACTTGTCTCTTTTTGGCCGGTTCGGGTATTTCTGGCCCGCTTGTCCCATTTGCTTTTGGGCTGACTTGTCTCTTTTCGGCCGGTTCGGGTATTTCTGGCCCGCTTGTCCCGACTGCTCCCTCTAGAAGGACTTAGCCAGTTTTTCACTTTTTCCTGGATCAATCCTATTTGCCTTTCTGCAACTTTTCGCACTTTCTCAAAGCTTGCTCCTTCCCTCTTCGGCCTGGGGAGTTTAGAAAGATTCCTGAAGGGACCCTAGAAACCTGATTTTGCTCTGAATCAGTCATTTTTCTTGGAATTTGGACATCCTGATGCATGTTATCAGATTTACCCTGGGGGGTGAATTTAGGATAACAATTACTTTGTGAGTCCCTAGAAATTCTAATTTTTCTAATTAAACTAGGAGATGGTCAACATATTTACCGGGAAGTCAAACTCAACTTGTCGATAAAACAATATTGTAGTGATCTAGTTTGGTCAGGTAGTTTTCTGAATCACCTCAAAATGAGGGTTGAAGTTCATGGTTGACTAAAAAATGGTTATTTTGATTGTGTGAGTTACGATACGACATTTTATTTTTTTGCAATAAGTAATTATAAAACAATTAAATATATGATAATCCTAAGCTCTTAAAATTATATTTCATTGTAAAATAAAAAATGAAGTACAATAATTATGAAAGATAAGGAGAGATGAACCATGCCTAGTAGATATATTCATTTGTAGTGAATGCGCAAGTCCACGTGGTTTCACTCACACTCCATTAGGCTTCATCCATGTACAAGGAATTCCATCAACCAAATCATGTGCACCCACAAGTCCCCATTTCACATTTACTTGAAATATTTCATTTTGGCTTGAATCTCATCGTTTAAATGAGGAAGAGGCTGAAGTCACATGATTTATTTTGCAATATCATTCATAGAATTGCGAAGCCTAAGGCATTCCCATCTTGTTGTTTTTTGGGTGTGACCATTGTCTCTAAACTGTAGCTACTAGAAGGAAACCCACTCCAACCCAGTGAACATTTCCAACAACTTAACCAGATTTCTATTACAGATCTCTCTTGTGTTTGATATCCTTCTTCATACTCATATCATGTCTCTGTTCAGGAGCTAATTGAAATGTCTTTAAGGCGTATAGTTGGCCAAAAGGCAGCTCCACTCTGCAACAACCCATTTTGTGCATATCCTACAACCATTGCAGACCAAAGGCCACATTACTTTTAGGCCTTTAGTCAAGCAGTTCACAAGCCAAGTGCATGCTTCTACGCTTGCATACATATCTACTAGAGAACATGCAACAAAAACATGTGACAAACTCCTTTATATATTAAACTTTGATGGAATTCCATTACCGTTTCCAAATCTCCCATTTTGGCGCAGGATGGGAAGGTAGGCAAAGGAAAAATCAGATTTCCATTATGCTTTGATGGATTTCCATACTCTTTTGCAGAGCTCATGTTTTGGCACAGGCATGGAGGGTCTTTGGCAAAGGCTGTGAAGCCTGGCTTTCCATTGCTTGAAAACTTCCACGTCCTTTTAACAAACCCATTCTGTACATGTTCTTGCCATCATTACAGTCCATGAGGCCACATTTCAAGAATTTAGTTGAACAGTTCTCATTCCAAATGCACGTTTCCATGTTTTACATACATATCTACCAGAACACTAGTAACTACAACATATGAGAAAAGTCTCATTTTAGTGCTAGCTAGGAGGCACCTAAAAAATTAAATTGATCACGTGAAGACCTATTTGTTGCATTGGTGTGATAGTGTGACTGGTTCATAAGGAACCTTGAGCCTCCTGAACCCTTCCCAAAACGTATTCCCATGAGAATTTGTCTCGTTCCTTCAATTGGTCAAACACTACAAAAAAAACACCCAAGCCAATGCCATCAACTACCAATCTCCACCTCACAAAGATTAAGACGTGTTACCAGTTGGAGGAGGTGTAAGGAGGTTTGTCTTCACCTACAACTATCAACTTACTACTGGATTTACAACGTTTCCTTGGGTTCAACATGCGCAAAGGCTCTGGATCTCAATAAAGCACTAAGATAATTGCAGAGAAAAGACAGGTCTGTAGGTCCTTTTGAATGCATTGCACTCCAACCTCTGCTTTAATGCCATTCTGGGCAATACAACCACCCAACCGACAACTCCTAACTGGAAAAAGACAAGGGGTGTTGAAGGAGGTCATGGAGTTGGGACAATACTAGCCAATTACGTGAAATTGAAGTATCCAAAGCCTTTATGATTTTCCATTATGTCAATTCCTCCACCAAACACATTCAAAAACACCAAACCATTATATCTATAAATATTATTATTAGTTTTATATAATATCATTCCTTGTTAAGTTTTAAGCAGGACACAACATTTAATATATATAAATATATATATATATATTTTCTTATAGTTAGGCACTACAAATATTATCACTGAGTAGAGAGTTTTGACAAGACACATGCAACGCATACACACTAAAATTATAGGTTGTGGATGTTTTAGTTAAATAAAGTAATGATATCTTGACATTAACAATTATAAAATGACAAGTTTAATTTTTCTTCATCAAAATTTAAAGTGATGAAGGATTATTTAGTAAATATCTTGATAATATCATGCGAAGACTATTAAATTGCATGTAGATTGAGGTAAGTGAGAGGATAGAATTAATTTCTTGCTTTTTTTATCGGGAGGTGGAAGTGTAAAGAAATTTTGATATTTACAATCTTGGGAATGTGTGTGTTTGTGTGTGGGTGGGTGTGTGTGTGTGCATGTGTGTGTGTGTGTGTGTGTGTGTGTGTGTGTGTGTGTGTGTGTGTGTGTGTGTGTGTGTGTGTGTGTGTGTGTGTGTGTGTGTGTGTGTGTGTGTGTGTGTGTGTGTGTGATGACTAGGGACATTATACAAAGCATTTTGAGTATGTATGTTCATACTAAATCTACAAAGAGTATGGTCATTTTATTTAAGGTCATTATACCATGTTTTATATGGATAAGGTCATTATACCATGTTTTATATGGATAAAATGATACAAAGAGTAGCAGGATCAAATAGGTTTTCTCTTCTTGACAATTTCTGTAGTTATAAAATTGTAATGGTCAAATAGGAGTCACAATTCAAGATCACCTTCACTACCAAGTGAGAGACATATGCATACAAAATAAATCCCTTCACAATATCTAATGTAGGATAAAACATTAAGATTGAAATGGAAATCGATATTATTGAAGAGGATTTTATCTAGTTTAAAGTAGTCTTATGTAATGATAATGGATTGAAAATATTTAAAACAAAGCTGTCACTCAGCAATACAAATGTTTTTTCCAATGATAAGATCTAATGCTTAGAGGATCATGACCGTAATGCCTTAAAAATAGTTGGTTTTCAACGAAAATTTCTCTTTGTTCAAGACTAATGAACACTAAGGTATATAAATCTATTACTAAAGTGGGTTTTAGCTAGTTTAAAATGTGCTTGTTTAATGAAACTGAATTATTAATCCTTTCGATTAAAACAAGAGAAATATGACCTAGCGGCCGCTAGGCTACACTACTATTACACCTAATGTCTGCAACACACATATTTGGCATCTTCTTTTATATATGAAAATGCCTAGCGACCGCTAAGCTCCTTTACTATGATTTGTTATTCAAATGCTATATTCAAATTACCTAAATGTGGCTAATCTAAATAAGCCATATAATCATGTGGACTACTATATTTCTGCTACACACATATTTTGCATTGTGTTTTTATTTTGAATACATTTTTCAACTAACAAATCATAGTAATGAATCTTAGCACACGCTAAGGAATTCCTTTCAATAACTAATAATGAATAATAGTGAATGGTGTTTTTTTCCATTTATACGTCCTAGACAATCCTAACATCCACTAAGCTCTAAATTAACTTATTGTAATTTTATACATATATCAATAAAAAATATGTATACAATTAGATAAATATACTGAGATATATATAAATATTATGATAACTACATGATGTTTGATCCCTCTCGAGGGTGTATAGTGCAACACTTTTCTCCACTAGGGATAGTCCAACCAATATGATATAATTATAAATAATTAAATAGAGGTATAGATATCTTGGAAACAAACTAATGAGAGCTACATAAGGCTTGACCCTTTAATAAAACATGTAGTGCTATACTTTTTTAGTACAATAATAGTTGTCCAGCTAATGATGCCTAACAAATGCTAAGCTCTAAATATTTTGTAGAGGTTGAGCTTAGTGACTACTAAGCTCAAAATATATTACATTGATTTATTAAATGATTTGTTAATCTAAACAAATATTCAGACTAAGAGGCATAAGATTTATGTTGTAAACGTAAGTACGTCCTTTGGCTTTGTATTATCATCTTGAAGGCCAGTCATTATATGTATGAGTAGATAGTTTTTGTTGATGTTTACCCAACTAAGCATTACCTAGCGATCGCTAAGATCAAAATTTGTATTTAATATCCTCTCTAGGCATTACCTAGGTATCACTAACATCAAAAATTTGTACTATGATTTGTTAAATACATATAATCTTGTAGAATTACAAATTTCCACAACACACATATTTCTGATCAAATTTTATGTTTGAAAATTCCTAGCATCCACTAAGCTCCTTTACAATTCTTTATTACTCGAACGCTATATTTAAATTACCTAACAGATGCTAATCCCTTCTTTATAATAAGTATTAATGAATACTAGAGAATTTTCATATACCATAATGTAATAGTCTCGACAACAAACAAATGAGAACTACGTAATGGTTGACCCCTTAAGAGTGTATGTAGTGTAGAACTTAACTCATTGTAATAGTAGTTATTTGGTGAATGATTCCTAGCAAGAATGCTAAGCTCTAAATATTTTTAGAGGCTAAGCTTAGCGACCACTAGGATTTAAATTTATTATATTGATTTGTTAATGTAACCTAAGTACATCCTTTGGCTCAAAGATTTATTTATGTTGATGTTTTTGTTGATAATTGTTACATCGATTTGTTAAATGATTTGTTAATCTAACAAAATATTTAGAGTAAGAGGCATAATATTCTTATTGTAAATGTAAATGCATCCTTTGTATCATTATCTATTTCTATTGATGATTATCGTCTTGAAGGTCAATCATCATATTTACGAGTACGAGTTTTTGTTGATATTTACCCAATTAAGCATTACCTATTGATTGATAATATCAAAAATTATATTTTATATCCTCTCTAGGCATTACGTAAGAATCGCTAAGATCAAAATGTCATCCTATTATTTGTTAAATACATATAATCCTGTAGAATTCCAAATGCCCACAACATAAATGTTTCACATTGGATTTTATATTTTAAAATGCCTAACAACCACTAACCTCCTTTCATGCAATGTTTTATTAGTCAAACACTTTATTTAAATTACCTACGAGATGCTAATCCATTCCTTACAATAAGTACTAATGAATAACATGGAATTTTCATAGACCACAATATAATAATCTTGACAACAATATAATGAGAACTACATGAAGCTTGACCCCTCAAGAGTGCATGTACTTGAAGCACTTTGTTGAGTGCAATAATAATTGTCCTTTAAATAATTCCTAGTGGCCGCTAAGCTCTAAATATTTTATTGAGGTTGAGCTTAACGATCGCTTAGGATCAAAACATCTTACATTTATTTATTAAATGATTTGTTAATCTAACCAAATATTCAAGGTAAGAGACATTAGATTTTTATTGTAAACCCAAGTATTTCCTTTGGATAAGTATCTTTTTTATGATTATCATCATGAAGGACAAGAATATATCTATGTAAAAGTGAAAAGAAAGTTATGATTAACAAGGTTCATAGGGTACTTGTCCACATCTTGTAGAAGGGGCATCTTGCATACTCAACCATATTTCAGAAGGCATATCCCATCATCATGATGTTTTATTTGTACCCTATGAACTTTGTTAATAGTTGACAATTTACCTAAGTAGATCCCTTCATGGAATTTGTGACTACATTTATCAACAGACATGGATATGGTGTCCTTGATTTCCAAATGTCCACAACACACATTGCTAACATTTTTTATTCCAAATTCCTAGCATATGTTAAGCTCCATTACCTACATTTGATATTCCAATATTATATTCAAATTACCTAGTGGCCACTAAGTTGTTCCTTACAATAATTATTAATGAATAACAAGGTTTGTTTTATGTGGTCCATTTAAATTTAGGAGAACCTAAATGTAATTAAGTTGTAAATAATATATATATATATATATATATATTTTGGAAAAAAAAATTTATAATGTATAAAAATGTATCAATATAAAATATGTATACACATTTAATACTTAAGGTTTAATCATGTCTTAATATGGTTTATTTCATGAAATTGGATGTAATTATTGTGGACCATGAATCCTTAATCATGGAGGGAGAACCGGGTTTTTCAAACGTAGATGCATTTTAATATTCCTATGCAAACACTAGAGTAATGAGAGATATTGTGTTCGACCCAGCTGCCTTAAATTATGAATTTCAGCATTATTCAGCTATATTTTCCACATTCTAGAATCAAAAACTTGATGTTGATGCCTTAGATGAAATGGAAATCCTAACGATTAAGCACTACGGTCCCAAGACATAAGCGAATTAAAAGATATGATCTCCACTTAATTTTTGCTAAACTAGAGGTATTTCCATTTCCATAATGGACCAATTTCTATCTAATTCATACCAAGTCTGAGGATTGGACCTTGTTTTCCAAATCATGGAAAAATAGAATATATTTCTATATTTGGTAAATCATACGAGGTTATTACAAACTACCAAAACTGGACACCTGTATAATACATTTATATTTGATTCATGGATGGCCAAAAGGAAATTAAGAGTTGTTTTATAAAATTGGGTTGTGGAACCAATAGTTAATATGGATGATTTTAATATGAGCTAGGTGTCTGCGTATTGGCATGGCCCTCATGAATAGGCTATATGGAAAACCTTCTATCTCTAAGGTTGATATAGCCTGGATCCCTTTACTTTCTATGATTATTGATGAAGGCAAGATTCCTTCTTTAGGGAAAGTGGTAAGTTCTAGTTTAGTGACATAGAAAAAAAAATTAGACAATAGGAAATATTAATACATGGCTTCATATCTTCTACATGCAGTTTGTGTTGTTATCAACATCCCAAAATTCTTTGAACTATGGCTTCCTTCACTCTCTTTGTAGATAAATTAATTGTATTCATACTTGTATTCCCATCGGTTCAAGTCTCATATTCAAGATATATGCACTTATTTGTATCCCACTCTCTACCAATAAATGCATGAAATAGTGACACCTAGAATATCTGATGGCATCCTCACTTCCATAAGACAAATGGGAGTTGTATTCTTCTATCTAGATTATATTGTTATCATGATTGAGGGAATCCTTACATCTCTTTTTCATCTGACATATTATGTTCCATAACAATTGGCAGAATAAGAGGTGGCATATCATATTTGTAATGGTATTTCTAGAAAGTGCAAAGAGAATAATCTTAGAATACATCCCCCATTTTCAGTTATTATGGGATGTAATTTATTCAATAGGTGACGTGATTTAAAATTTGCATGACCCATATAAATTCATTCCATCTTCCCCAACACCCTCTAAGGTAATATGATCTAAGGAAAAGGGTGGCCAAACACCTAGAGTCACTTAGGGGATAGATAAATATAGCCTATGCACACAAGGATGATGTAAATGACTAGGTATGGATTACCCAAATATATGATATCATGGTTCAACAAAGTATGAATATGACATGGGAAGTTCCCCCTCCGAGAGGAACTATTAAAAAGAGTCTACAAAGAGAAAGGTAACATTCTATTTAGATCCTTCAAAAAGCCTCGTACTCCTTCTCTAGTTCCTCCAGGGTTTCCTTTTCCAATTAAAACTCTATTTTGAGGTTCCATAAGTCATCCCCGCACCTACTTTGAAGCTCTTAGTTTTGTTTCCTATTCCTTAACTTCTTTAGATGAAAAAGAAGAGGCAATGTAAATCAAAACCTCAGCTAGGGTAGCATCAGTATAACCATCTCAATCTAGTCCCTCCACTCCACATGAAGCTAGTCAAGATTGGATTAAGAAAGATGTAAATTCTCTCAAATAATAACTTGATTGGGAGGCAAAATAATATCCCTTAATAAACATTTAATTTAATCCAAGAACTGGAACCTTGAACAGAGTAACTAAAAAAATAAGTCAACATAGCAAGCCATAATTTGGCATGAAATTTTGGAAGATCTCTTCTCTCTTATAAAGAAAAGGTAAGCCAAAGGTTCCCAAGTGGTCCAATACGAGGAAGATTTAGAATCGTTGATAAGGGTTATAGAAGAGGTAGTAGTAGAAGTAGTGAGAGGAGTAAATGCTCGAAATAAAGAGCTTGAAACTCAATTAAAGGCCACATTTCCTGAGGGTACTATTTTTGATGTCAAAGATTCCTTACATGGTTTGTACAATGTTGTACATGCATGCACCGAGAAAACATAAAGGAACAATCCTACCTAATGAATACTCGAAAATATCATTGAAACAATGGGAAGGATATAGAAAATGTTAATATATATGGTGCAGGCTATTGAGGAAGGCATTTATAAGGACCCTTCAATAATAACCATGGACGATATTATTATATGCCATACATATGCCAAGTATACCAAGGAAAGGCTCAAGGAATGGAATGACTAGATGAGTAAACTATCTCCCCAGTATGATGGGAGAATTTTTAGAGGAAATCATATTTTTACATAAGCCTCAATTATGGGAGTTTTTAAGGAAAACCATGAATTGGTATCTACTAAAGAGTTTTATATATTACTTAAGAAATTCATGGTTAGTTTCCAAAGGATTATAACAAAGGGAAAAAAAAGGAGAAACTTCACGGAGTCATTAAGATTGTCTCCCAAACAAGGGAAAATTTTGAAAAAATAGAGACTTTGAAGGAAATAACAAATAAAATAAATGTTACGCAGAATTTTTTTTTCTTGGAAAGGCTCTTGTCCTCTTTAGAAAACTTATTGTGGAATTAGTAAAGATAAATAAAGATTACAAGATTTGCAAGGAATTTTTGATAGTGGCAAGAAAGCAACGAGTCACAACAAGCCCCAAAAATCCCAACCAACTAATGACCCGTACTCAAGTAGGAACCACAATGATTTCTGAGTGGTAGTATTTAAACAAAGTGGGATGTAAATGAAAAATGTATAACATGTAAATAGATTAATATTTATAATTGATTATATGTTCATGTATACATTTGTGAAGTATAGGAAAGCACATGTAACAATTCTAATAAATATTCCAAATGTTATACCTATCTATAATAGTTGTACATCCAAAACTACCTAGTGACCACTAAGCTCCAAATATTATGTTGTGTAAGTACCTGAGGACGCTAAGCTCAAAATATCTTACTTTAATTTGTTAAATCCTAGTGACCGCTAAGATCCAAATATTATGTTGTGGCATTACCTAGTGGCCGCTAAGCTCAAAATATCTTACTTTAATTTGTTAAATCCATACAATAAATTCAACTACAAAATGTCCACTTCAAATATGTTGCATGAATGCTAAGGTATAAAAATTTGTTTCTTCAAAAATAAGATTCTTATGTGATATTTAATTGAGGCATTACCTAGCATCTCTGAGCTCTAAATTTCTAAATTTCATTTGTTAGATAAATATAGTCATGTGTAGCTCTTTCACATTGTTTCGTATTTTTATACAACGTTCGAATATCAAATAATCATAATGGAGCTTAGTGCTTGCTAGGAATTCCTTTCAATAAGTAATAATGACTAACATAAAATGTTTTATACCATCCATTTATAAATATACAGAGATATATAATATCTTATGAGAACTACATAAGGCTTGATCCCTCTCGAGGGTATGTAGTCTAGTACTTGGCTCCACCAGGTATAGTCTAGCCAATATGATATAATTATAAACAATGAAAAAGAGCTAAAGAGATATATTATTTTAAATACTTTACATTTGTGACAAGAATTAGGCATTGTTTTCTTTCTTTTATGACAATTGACACTTAGACTTGCGGCGATAAGCTAGTGATCATCAAGATCAACTAATTTAGCACCAAAGTGTTTATAAAATAATACCATTAAGAACAACATTTTTTTCCTATAGGAAAAAAGTCACCGTGCCACATGGACACTAAGCTACACAGAGAAAAATTTGGCCAAAAAACAAGATCGAATAGACAGAGCATAGGGGCCTCTAATATGAACATTTACATTACATAAGAGAGTTTTATGTAGTTTAAAATAATATTATATAATGATAGTGAATTGTAAATATTTCAAGTTAAAATGGAAGAATTATATCCTAGTGGCCACTAGGCTAGAAAACTATTTCATGATTGGCTATATATATAGATAGGAGTTATCAAATTGGAAAGTTACAAATGATGACAAATAAATTTGGAGTTTATATATAGATACATACATCTACATGTACAATCGTGTATTAACATATTTTACAAAATTCTATCTCTCTCCAATAATATGTAGCATATTAAAATTTATGTTTTATATAAAATCTATTATTCTCTAGTTTCAAATTTAATTTGAAATAGATCATTGATTTCATAAGGTGGTGGTCGAAATAAAAATTTATATAATGGTGGCCAAAAACCTATGTGATTTTTTTGCATAACCTAACAAGCACAAAACTAAATTTTTATAGAAAAATAAATTAATTAATATTTATATTTGATAATATGTAGTGTATATATTTGTGTTGTCCATACTTGTAAATATGTCAATTCTAATAAATATACCTAACATTGTACAAAACTAAATGGGATAATGACATTACATTTGACTATTTCTATATGGGAAAATGTATATAATTAAAAATATATATCATACAATTGAATACTTAATATGGTTCTAGAGTTTTAATTGTTACAATTGAATACTATATGTGGTTCTATAGTATTTTTTTGTTGATGTTTCCATTAATAATTGTTACATTGATTTGTTGATCTAACAAAATATTCAAAGTAAGAGGTATAAGATTCTTAATGGAACTGCAATGATTTCATTTTTAGATCAATATACCCATGTGGAGCTCTTTCACATTGTTTCCTATTTTACATACAAAGTGTTTGACTATCAAATCATTGTAATGGAGCTTAGCGCCCGCTTGGCATTCCTTTCAATAAGTAATAATAACTAACAATAAATATTTTATGTTGTCCATTTATAAATATATATATATATATATAATATATTATGGGAGATACATAAGGCTTGATCCCTCTTGAGGACATTTAGTACAACACTTGGCTCCATCATGGATAGTCCAACCAATATGATACAATTATAAACAATGAAAAAGAGCTAAAGAGATCTATTATTTTAAATGCTTAGCATTTTTGACATGGATTGTTTTTCTTTTATGACAATTCAAGACACTTATGATAGCAGCCAAAAATCTATACAACATGTTTTTAATAATGAGGAGATCTAATGGTTAGAGCCTAGCAAATGTTAAGCTATCCTTAAAGGTAATTATATCATGTTTATAATGATGTGGTATTATAAATCTAAATTGTTAGTCTTTGCAGTTAAAACAAGAGAAATATAGGCTAGTGATCACTAGGATCAACTAATTTAGCACCAAAGTGTTTATAAAATAATACCATTAAGAACAACATTTTTGCCCATAGAAAAAACAAGTGATTGTTTCGCGTAACCGCTAAGCTACATAGATTTTTTTGCCAAAAAGCGAGGATCGAATAGACAAAGCATAGGGGCCTCTAATATGAACATTTGCATTACATAAGAGGGTTTTATGTAGTTTAAAATAATATTATATAATGATAGTGAATTGTAAATATTTCAAGTTAAAATGGAATAATTATAGCCCAGCGAATGGTAAGATAGAAAACTAATTCATAATTGGTTATATACATAGATAGGAGTTATCAAATTAGAAATTTGAAAATGATGAAAAATAAATCTAGAGTTTATATATAGATACATACATCTACATGTACAATCGTGTATTAACATATTTTACAAAACTCTATCTCTCGCCAATAATATGTAGCATATTAAAATTTATGTTTTATATGAAATCTATTATTCTTTGGTTTCACATTTAATTTGAAATAGATCACTAATTTCATAAGGTGGTAGTCGAAATAAATAATTATATAATGGCGGCCACAAAGCTATGTGATTTTTTGCATAACCTAGCGGTGGAAAAGGAAATATGTATTTAAAAAAATTGATTAATATTTATATTTGATAATATGTACACGTATATATTTTTGTTTTCCATACATGTATATATGTCAATTATAATAAATATACCTAACATTATACAAAACTAAACGGGTTGATGACATTACATTTGACTATTTCTATATGGGAAAATGTATATAATTAAAAATATATATATCATACAATTGAATACTTAATATGGTTATATAGTTTTAAAGCAATTTGTTAACCTCTAAGACATATTCTCAATAATCTTCCCTGAATGTCAATGCGAAACCATATAAACAAATTTAAATTTAATAATTAGCCACGTTTATTTGTATCATCTTAATAAAAAACATTAAAGGTAGTCAAAAGAAAGACCTAAATAATAGCTTTGTGTCTCGTAAACCACTACGATTCAAAAAATTATGGATAAGTGACACTTGTTTTACAATTGGGGGGATAAATATTCATTAGCAGGAAAAACAATCGCATGAACAAGAATAGAAAATCCAAAAATGTATCTAGAGAGAGACATAGAAGAGTTGAAAAGGGAATGTATTTAACAAAGAGAAATAGAAGAGATGGAAAGAGATCATGTTTTTGTTCGTTAAGATAGAAAAAGGTGTGGTTTCAAAAATAAATAGGTGGTTTGAAAAGGTGATAAAAGGAAATGAAAAGGTAGCAGAGTGGGATTAAATAGGGTAAGGGAAGGCTAGACTGTGATGGAAAACACAATAACTGGTCTAAGATAGATTAATTGAAAAAATCCACTATCAAAAAGGTACACATATACTATCGTATATTTTTTGATAAATACATGTTTTATTAATATATGAAATGTTTTCATACTTAATGATGTTTGTGCAACCTTTGTCTTCTATGTGATACAAAATTTTTGCAAGATACTTTTTGCAACCTATTTTGTGTGCCTACTCATTGTAACCCCCTTTTCTTACCTCCTTTATATACCTACTCTGCAAATTAGATTATTACTATTGCTTCAATTTTCCCTTGCAAAAACGGTCACAAATCGTGCACTCGGACGTGCAATCTACGGCCAAATAGTTATTGTATTTTAATTTCATGAGGTATGTTCATATGAGGACAAAAAAATAGAAAATACTAATCAATATTTCTTAAAGGTATTTAATAAATTTCTTGCCACATTCCATGAAAGAAATTTAGTAAAAAAAAGTGAGGGATATGAAAAATTGAATTTCTCCCTCATTAAGAAAAAGTGCAGGATATTGAAATTTCAAATCTTCTTAAATGCATGGGAATTTGAAACTCAAAATTTGAATTTCTCCCTCATTAAGAAAAGTGTGGGATAGGGGAAATGATTTTCGAAATTATTTTTTGAAATGCACATAACATCATAAAATAACTCAAATTCAAAATAACGTAATTTATTAATGTCTATACAATATTTTTTTATTAAGGATAAATAGTTTTGAAGGGACTATACCCTGAGTACAAAAAGGCTCAAGTAGCTAGATACCAGAAGGAGAAAACCCAACTAAGAAAGGCTAAACACCTTAAACATGTAGGCTCAAAAGCTAGATATATCAGTAAAGTGAGTACAAAAATATCTATCCAAACTGAGATTCAAGAAGAACAAAAGGACCAAAATACTTCAAAGAGGGATCCAAAACAGGGCATCCCAACAAGAAAACAACAGCAAAACCACCAAAAATAGCAACTTCACAGCAACTAAACAACACCTGGGCACTGCACTATTTGACTACCCTGTCAATCTTGACCTTAATTTTCTTGAAGAGAGGTGAATAGCGCAATGGCCGTGGCATGTGAAGGATCATTCATGTCCGCCTGAGCAAGGGCAAGGTCACGAGTCTCATTAGAATCCCAGATGTCATCAGGAATGCCACTAAGGCTGCAAACACTTCTCACGTGCTGCTCCATAAAATTATAAACACCTTTCAGTGTAGAGATGATGCAGTCATGACGTCCCTTGGCATTTCCCAGCCTGGCATCAAGTGAAAGGAGCTTCTTAAAAATCTCAGCAGTAGTATCATTGTCCTCAGAATTTTGTAACTTCCTCTTTCCTTTTGTTTTTTCCAAATTTCTAGGAGCATTTTTGAGGTCTTTAATCTCCTCTTCAAGCTTTCCAACCCTGGTAAGAAGATCCACATCTCTGCATTCTTCAACAGGTTTACTGATATGCAATAAGTTCTCGGCAAGTTCAATATCCCTATGGCTATGTAGAATCCTTTGTGAAGAAGGAAGGGAAACCTTAGCCTTTTTGCCTTTCATCTTTCTGCTAGAGGTAGCAGAGTCCAGACCTTTGTCGGTAGGGATAGGGAGAATAACAGGGGGAGTAGGCAGAGGGGCAGAGAGCAAGAGATGCAGTGGTGGTGGATGAGTAGAATCAGACCTTGGTGTAGGGGTACAGCCCGGGTATGATTCTGGACTTCGAAAATAGACCTCTCCAAGGAATTTAATAGATAATGTGGGAAATTGATGGTTAGATTCCTATGAAAATGATTGAGAAATATTAAATGCTTCAGGGGAATGGTGACATATCTTCCCTCAAGTGTGACGTACCTAACCATCATTCACACTATCTCAGCAAAGGGCTCAGGGATAGAGGCCACTTTTATTCCAGCCGTGACAAACTCAAGGTGCTCCCCTTCCTCGAGAAATTTTTTAGCCTCAACCTCATGGTTGACTCTTTTGTTGAAGAACTTGGCTCCATCCAGGTTCAGCCCCGTGACCTGGGTGATGAGTTCCTCAGAGATCTCGACCCTGACTTCTCCATACTCAACAGTATGTTTTCTCCAACCATTTACAAATTTCACCGAGATGTCTTGGTCAAAACCCTACATCTTTTCAATGAGATTTGAAATACCCCCCATTTGTAGATAATGCCAAAGAATTGTGTCATTTTTCCAGTGGATCGTGAATGGGTTCGGTCTTACATGGAGGCCCCCATTTTTCTAGTATTGTTCCTACTCTGCACAATGGTAAAAATTTGAATTCCATTCGACTCTATACCATCTCTACTTTTGGGGACCTCTGAAGTGTGCAAAATTTTAAAAACATCATTAAACTTACCATTGAAATTAATAATCACATCCTTGGCACCTACTCTGTATCTATTAATGATTGTGTTCAAAATCATGTATATCTTTAGTGATGTCATCAAGTACTTTGGCTGGAAGAGGGTCACCACTTAACCATGTTTGCATTGTGTTGTTGACACCAATATTTGCTAAACTATCGGCCACTCTATTGCCTTCACGATAGGTGTGGATAATCTTACAATTATCAAAACAATTACAAATTTCAATAGCTTCATTAATGAAATCCCTGATAGACCAGCTTGGGGTTTCTTTTGATTTAACAAATTAATAATGTTCAATGAATCCCCCTCAATTATAATATTAGAAATATTACAATCTCTAGCCAACCTTATTCCCAGTGTTGCTAAAGCTTCCGAGTAATGATTTGTTTGCTTACCCATCTTGCTAGAAAAAGTGGCAACAAAGCAGCCTCTGTGATCTCTGATCACCCCACCACCTCCCGAATCCCGTAGATTACCTTTTTAAGCTCCATCAATATAGTTTAATAAAGGATTACAATATATTAATATAAGAATAATAAAATATATTATAAGAAAACAAAAGTAATAAATTTTAAACATTTTTTTATAGTTTAATAAAATAATATAAGCACATTTTTATCAATAAGATAGAAACAATATTTATTTTTAATTTTAATCAATATCGATATTGACATTGTTAGATATAGTGCACACTAATTTAATATAATTCTCTAATTAAAATGTGCCATGTGTCAAGTTTGAACATGATAGTTGTGAAACATTATAATTGACATAGTTATTAAGAAATTTACATTTGAAGAACTTCCTAAAAATAATTTTAAACCTATATAAATCCACAACATTATTATGTAAATAATACCCACTAAAAAGATGACACATGGCATGAAATTTCTAATATCTCTTTTATTGGTAAATATTCTTGTGTTATTTATATTTTACATTAGTAAACCTAAAACATACCTTTCCTATTATTTGTCACCATAATGTAATGTACATAGAAACAATAAATCAATATTAGTGGTCGTTATTTTGTTCCTTTTAGCAGATATAATTTACAAACAAACTAATTTTAAAGTTGTTTTGCATCCCGAAAAGGGATCTACACTTACGGAAAGCATAATACTTTCTTTTAATATTTGATTTCATGTTGAGGCATTACCTAGCAAGTAATATGCTATAAATATCCCACTTCAATTTGTTAATGTCATATAATCTTATATACTACAAAATGTCTAATATACACATATTTTACATCGGCTTGTATACGGAAAGATCTTAGCGGTCGCTAATATCCATTGTTATGCTTTGTTATTCCAACACTCAATTTAAAATAATAATCATTAGGTCTTAGTGGCTGCTAAGCTATTCCTTTCAATAAGTGTTAATGAAAAACAAGGAATGTTTTATGTTGTCCATTAATTTGTCAAGGAGAAGCCTAGTGGTTACTAAGCTCTATATTTTCTTGGATTCCTTTCCTCCAATGAAAGAAAAATACAGGTTGTCTAAATCAAGTATAATCCTTTCATTAGGTGCAAATTAATTTTCATTCTCTCAATGTGATAACTAGATTGAAAAATTGATATATATTCCATTAGTATTGATTTGTTAATCTTACCAAATAATCAAAGTGAGAAACTTGAGAGCATTGTGGTCGCGATATGTTTTATTCAAAATTAATATTCATCAACATAGAATGTAGTATTATATCCATTCTTAAAGTATTATTCATACTGAGAGACTTACCATTGATATCATTTTAAATTCAAAGCCTAGTGTTCGCTAAGATTATTATTTTTACCCTTATTTGATATAAAGTAACAAAGACTAAATGTTTACGGCCTATGAATACTGATCTTCTAAATATGTTAACATAGGTTTGAATGATTTATAATAATTTCCTTCAATTAGTATTGTAAATATAACTAATAATCAGAGTAAGAGACAATAGACCCTTGGTGTAGTCACACTCTATAAACTTTGTTAATCATCCCAATTTTTTTTTTTTGACTACGCAAAACCCACAAAGTGACCTTTGACACTACATTTTTCACAAAATGGATACCATGTCACAGAGCCATACTTACATTTAGGAAAAGTGTAATATTTCCCATTTGAAATTTATATATTGTTGAGGAATTACCTAGATATTTCAAAGTTTTAAACTTCTTACTTTGATTTTTTAAAAGCCATATAATCCTCTAGACTCTAGAATATCCGATATACACATATTTCACATCGTCTTGTATAAAATAAAATTCTTAGTCAAAAATATATATTTTTGTGTCAGGAATTGAAGGTAAAGGGGAAAAAGGGAAAGGCCTTATACAAAGTGCAGTTGATCATAGGAAATCTTTCTCTAAAGAATCTTAAAAGTTTCTACTCCTTTGAGAATAAAGGAGAAGGCGGTAAATGAAACTCCAATAAAATCTACCACGGAAATGGAGGAAGATGGTTTCAACCTAATGGTCAACAAAAGGAAATTGAAATTTCTATCCTCATCAGATTATAAGGTAGGGGGAAAAATGGAAGAACTTGTTAAGGATTTCATGAAGGGTAGGAAGATAGAGATTTTTTCCTCAAAAGGGAATGAGGAATCTCTCAAGGAACTGCTAAGATTGAACAAAAGTTAAAGGAAGTTGGGAAGATGGGGGACTCTGGTTTGGAGGAACCTATTAAGGAACAAAGTAAGGGGGAAGAATCTGTGGGGTAGAAGGTAAGTTAGGATTCCCATGTGGGTGAGGAGTTGACAGGAAGAAATCTTGGTGATCTTTTAGTGGAAGAAATGGTGAATATTAATATGTCCCCAATCAAAACGATGGAAGAAAAGAAAGAAGAAAAAACCCCTCGGGAAAACGAAAAGTGGATTCAAAAGGAAAAAAGGGGGAAACCTCATTATCCTCTCCTAAATCTCAGGAGTTTGAGAACCCTATAAATGTGGAAGTTTCCAAGTAGCAAACATGGTAGGCCTAGCAAATTTGAATCAAGGAAAAAAAATACCCAAAAGGAAATAGATTCAGGGAAACAATTGTGCTTAGACCAAAAGGTCTTTAAGAAAAACAAACCCAATTTGTGGAAATGAATTACATCTCATGGAATGGTAGAGGATTAATAACCCTGTGAAATGGAGGATTCTAAAAGATATGATTGAAAGACAGAAAATAGATGTGTTAGTTGTTCAAGAGACTAAAATGAAAGAAGACCTCTTTTTAAGTTCTTGCAAGTCTTTTTGGAATAATTCTAAAGCTTTTGTTGTTAGTTTGAAAGGAGCCTCTAGAGGCTTAGTTGTGGTGTGGAATCTAGCTCACTATGAAGGAACTCTCCTAGTCAAAAGAGATAATCATATGGTGGTGATGATGAGAGATCTGGAAAACATAAATATTTGGGTCCTATCTAACATTTATGCTCCTACCCTTCATAAAGAAAGGAAAAATCTTTCGGATCGCCTACTGTCATTTAGTCATTCCATCAAAGGATCAGGATGGATTTTCTTGGGGTATTTCAATACCCCTCAGGCCCCAAGGGGAAAAAAAGGTGGATCTAAGGAGTTTACATTACTTCTTCACAACTCCATGATATTGATCTTAAAGGTAGTAGTTTTACTTGGTCTAATAGAAGAGTTGGATCCCAACTTATCCTACTAAGATTAGATAGGGTTATTGTCTTGGAGGAGTGGTTAATCCTGTATATCTCTCTTTTTCTCTCCCCGGATAGGATTTGATCATAATCCTATTCTCTTACAAATCAAGAATCCATCTAGAAGAAGAACACATTTCCATTTTGAGAAGATGTGGCTCTAGAATGAGGACCTGTATGACCTCATTAATGACTGGTGGAAACTGAAGGTTAAAGGAACAGCTATGTATAGACTCTCTAAAAACTCCAGAATGTTAAAGGTCACCTCAAAAAATGGAATAAAATCTTTCAGAAAAAAATGGAAATCAAAGCTGAATTGCAGAACATTCAAAGACAGACAGAGATCTAGGATTTTGAGATGGATATAAAGGATGATGAAAAGGAACGGTCCCTTCTGGTGGAATACCATAACATACTGGGCAAAGAGGAAATCTTTTAGAGGCAAAAATCTCAAATTACTTGGCTAAAGGAAGGGGATAAAAATACAATATTCTTTCACTTGTCCACCTTAAAACGTAGAGGGTTCAACATGAATTAATAGAATTAGAAATGAAGAGGGTGTTATGGTGGAAGAAAAAGAATAAATATCTGAAGAGGCTATCTCCTTCTTCTGTAACCTATTGACTAATAACAATGAGCCAAATTTGAATAAGGAGTAAGACTTTTAAAGTGCATTCCTCTCGTTGGTTTCTGAGGAAGATAATTTGATGCTTTCAGTGATCCCATCAATGGAGGAAGTGGAATTCACTGTCAAACATCTCAATCCTGACAAGGCTCCTGGACTGGATGGCTTCCAAGCCTTCTTCTTTCAGCACTTTTGGGACATAATTAAAAATATGTCTTTGAGGTGGTGAAGGAATTTTTCAGCAGAAAGTTATGCTTTGAAAGACATGAACTGTACCTTTCTTTCTCTGATCCCGAAATGTGGTAATGCTATGGAATTAAAATATTTCAGACCTATAAGTCTCTGCAATACTTCCTATAAAATTTGCACCAAAATCTTGGCTCTCCATCTATAGTTGTTACTCCCCTCTATCATTTCTGATCAACAAGGGGGTTTTTTCATTGGTCACCAAATCCAAGATGGGATCATTACAATCAAAGAGATGATCCACTCGGCTAAGCTCAACAAGAAGGCTTCTCTATTTTTAAAACTGGATATGGCCAAAGCTTATGACAGGGTTTCATGGTGCTTTCTTGATAAAATCCTTGACAGGTTTGGTTTTGATGTCTCCTTTAGGAATCTAGTTAAGGCTTGTATCTCTAATGTCTGGTTTTCTATTCTCATCAATGGGTCCCCCTTTGGGTTTTTTCCTAGCTCTCAAGGTTTGAGGCAAGGGGATCCCATCTCCCTTTCCTCTTTATTATCTTGGTAGAAGCTTTAAGTAGAAGATTAAATGTTGAAACTAAATCATTCTCTCAAAGGGATCTCAACATTTTTTTATGATACTTTTCTCGGTGGGGAAGATTTTGTCCCTAAAGCTAAGAAAATAAAATCTCTCCTTGATGACTATATGGAAGTTTCAAGATAGATGGTAAACTTCAGAAAAACTATCTCTTCTTCCTTAACACCATGGATAGTCGTTGTAAGAAGATAGCTAATATTTTGGGATGTGACCTTAAATATTTCCCTACCTTTTATTTAGGTATCCCTCTTAGGGACAAGAAACCATCTTGTTCTGATTGGAACTTATTAATTGAAAGGTTTGAAAGAAAACTTGTTGGTTGGAAAGCTAATGTGTTATCCCAGGCTAGAAATATTACCCTTCTCATTAGTTCTCTTCAGATTCTCTCGGTGTATGCCATGTCCCTCTATCAACTTCCTGAAGTGTTGGGGATAAACTGGAAAAAATTTTAAAATGCTTCTTATGGAGTGGCACTGAAAGAAAATAAGAATCCTCTATTGGCCTAGGATAGAGTTTGTAAACCTAAAAATCTTGGGGGACTGGGTCTCAGAGACTAGAATAAAATGAATAAATCCCTTCCTGCAAAAATTGGATGGAGGTTAACTAAATAAAATGGAGTCTGGACCAAAATTCTAAAAAAATATTGGATGGATGTTAATGACAAGAGATGGATTTTTAAACCAGCATCCTTCAATGGTTTATGCATATGGAAAGCTATTAACTGGGAAAGATAAATTGTGGCTAAAGGCAACAAGTGGAAAATAGGAAAAGGAAATGAGATAAGCTTCTGGAAAGATAAATGGGCTGGGAATTTTATCCTTAAAGATCAATTCCCCCAAATTGCTAGTCATCTCAAAGATAAATATGGGGAAAAAATCATTAACTATATGGCTGATGAAGACAAATTTCAGACATGGAAACTCATGGAACTAGATAGACAGGAATCCAATGATCACTTGAGCAGGCTCAATGATTTCCTAAAAAATATGTTTCTTCTAATAGCAAGGACCAAGATAGAATAGTCTGGGACAAAGAACAAAGTGGTAAATTCTCTGTCAAATTTTCCTATTCCCTATTTTTTGAGGGAGAAACTAGAGAAGAAGATTTAAATGTTGGTAATATTTGGAACAAGAACATAACCCCAAAGGTTAATGTTTTCAGTTGGCTTTCAATAATTAATAAAATTCTTACTGTTGATAATCTTGCTAAAAGAGGTTTCCAGATGGCCAATAGATGTGTTCTGTGTGAAGCGAATATGGAAACTATAAATCATCTTCTTCTGGAATGTCCCTATTCCCATCTAATGCTTTCTTCTATTCTAGGTTGCTTCTCGGTTTTCTGGGTAATTCCTAAAGAGATCAAGGATGCTTGGATTCAATGGAACTGTCCTTTCTTCAGTCGAGGACTTAAAAATCTTTGGGTTATGAGTTTGGGTCACCTATGGTGGGAATTATGGAAAGAAAGAAATAGAAGGATTTTCAAGAATAAGAAACTTCCCATTAGGGTGACTATAAACAAACTCCTACAGGCTTTGTTAGAAACAATTTTTCTATACTAAGGAAAAATGAAATGGAAATCCTTGACAATGAACATCATTTCTTTAAGAATTGGAACCTTATAGGTGACCCTAAACCCAAAAGATGTAATCCTCATTTGGGGATTAAATGGAATTCACCTAGGGAAGGTTTCTTTAAACTCAACTTTGATGGTGCTGCAAAAGGTAATCCTGGGAAAGACTGGGGGAGGTGTTCTTTGGGACTCCCTTGGAAGATTTCTTCTTGCCTACTTCTTTAACCTGGGCCTCCAATCTAACAATGTCTTGAGGCAGCTATGATGTTTTGGGGGTGAAGTTAGCCAAGGAGAAAGGCTTAAAACACCTAGAAGTGGAAGGGGACTTTTTATATATCATTTCATGTTTGAAAGGAAAATCTCAACCTTCTATTTCTATCAAGGACTTCATAAATAAAACTAAACTTTTAGCATCCTCTTTTGAGGCCATATCCTTTCATCATGTGTACCATGAAGGAAACTCTCTAGTAGATTTTATGGACAATTTGGGGGTGAATGCTAGGGGTCTTAAGGTGGTAGAGGATCCTAATGTGATGCAAGCCAAATTTATTGAAATCATGAAAAGGGAAGGTTTAACTTATAATACTCCTACAAATGAGGAGGCAATAATTTTTAGACTCGTGACATCTCTCTTTCATGATTATTGAACTCGTGCAAAATCTCTTTTCTGGATATCTTTGTTTTCTGGAAGTGAGAAGATTGGATTGGGGAAGGTAATGATTTGCAGAATAGGCTCGAAGCATGGGGGGTGACTTAGTAAGAACTGAAACCAGCAAGAGGCAGGATATGTCCATAGAGGTGGAGACACTTCTCGAAAAGGAGGGTATGTTACCCTTTTTCAATATCTTTGATGACTATGATGAAAATTTGAGTGAAGTAGTGGAAAAAATGTGGAATTAAGGCCATGTTCAGGTTGGTAATTTCTCCTTTACCATTTCCCCTAAGCTTATTTCCAAAGTCTCAGGTTTAGCTTTGGAAGGTAGATGCATCTACAAACCTAAGTTGGACTACACTGGAGATTGAATGCTTCATGCAAGGTAAGGGAGCACCTATCTCTCTTCATAATGGGTATGCTCAGGGAAATTTTCCCCATCCTTTTGATGAAATTGCATAGTTTTTATGTCATAAATTACCTTAGAAGGTCGGTATAAAGTGACATATGGTTACCATTTCCCCATGCGTAATCACATCCAAACGCTAAGCCCTACAATTTCCCTTTCTTCCTATATACCTCCCTTGCGAAATCTATTGGAATGGTTGAGAAAGGTACCTTCCCCCTTCCTCTACACCAAGGCCTCATTAAATCCCTTCTTAGGCTAGGTACTCCCCTTTTGGGAAAAATGACAAATTTGGGGCTTCTTTTGTTGAAGGCTCGGCTCCCAAGGAGAATGAGTCTTAGTGAAGATCTATTTGGAAAACCTATGGCTAAACAAACCAGATCCAATTTGAGTCATGGTGTCATCAACAAATGTAGCAGGGTGAGGAGGATCCTAAACTAGTTGAGGAAGTGGAGATTTTAGATTCGGGTGAAAACCAAGAAGGGAATCCGGACTTGTCGGTCTCCAGTAAGGACAAGGTTGCTGCTAATGGGGATAATAGTGATGAGGTGGAGAGAGAGAAATATTAGGACTCTGCAGATGATAAGCGTTCCAAGAATTTAGAGGATGCCATTGAGAGCTTGCATGCTCTTAAAACTTCCCAATCTAAATTGTTTAATACACAGAGTCTATTGTCAAGTCTCATTCTTTCATGCGGGAATTTGAGCATTGCAGGCTTGATACTGATATCAACAGACATAGGATTAGTATGGTCTCCATGGACCTGAAGGATCTGACTGATAAAGTGGAAAAGTTATCTTCTTTGGTCCTTAGTGAACAACTCAAGAATGCCAATGAGAGAAGCCTAGAGATGGCCAAGGATATGTTGAAGATGAAAGAAGTTGTGTTCCAGATTTGTGATGTCCATCTCCTCAATGTTAAGAGCACCATCCACCATCTCAAGCTATTAGCTGAGATGATTCATTCCATAGAACTCAGCTAAAGGAAAGAGAAAAATATGGAAAAGGCCCCAAAGTGGAGATCCCTAAGCCAAACTATAAGATTTGGAAAGCTACCATCGATTCCCTTGTCAAAGAATGGAATGGATGTATGAACTCAGTGGGGGACCTGATAAAAGAGTGACAAAGAAAATGGGATATTTGTTTATTGTTGTTAGTTCTAAGTTGTTTTTCTTTATTTTCTTGAATCTACTACTACTATTTTTATTTCTCTATTTATTTGTTGTTTGGATACTTTCCTTTATGTTTGTATCTCCTTGTTGTTGGTATTTTGTTGCTTTGGATTTGTGGTTGGGCTTCAATGGTATATCCCTTGGCCTTATTGTAAGGAACTGGTAACATTTTATATGGGGTACGGTCACCTCAACCCTTTTTTTACCTCTAATAAAAAAAACTCCATCATTATGATTTATTTATGAAACACTCTATTCAAAATAAGAAACATTATGTAGTCTTTTATTACCCAGCACAGATATGCACATTGTCACCTCATCCAGACAAGTCTAGAATGTTACCCAAAAGATGTGTATCCTTCAAGTCCCTTATTTGTTTTTCTTAGCAAGATGTTAGTATGCATATTTATAATTTGTTCTAACAATATATTAATATTTTTTTATCTCATACCTTGCATGCTTTAATCCTATTATTGGTTTGTTCTATGCATTGTCTTTTTCCTTGCCCTGCATGTGCTTTCTTATCCTTTTCTTGGCCACTAATTCATCTTGTTTTTTTATTTTTCTGAATCTATCTTGAGAGGCACTCCATCTTCTTCTTTTATGTTTTTAACCCCATCTAGTGAATCAGCTAAGCCCTCAATGTTTCATGTATGCATGTAGAATTACACAATATCATGTTCCTTAAGACGTGCACACTTGTGCACACTATCCTTTCTCTATTTCCTCTCCTTGTGCACATGCCCTTATGTGTAACTCCTAGCTCTTGTGCATGGCTATTAATTATCCATTTCCTCATACCAACATTATCCCACACTAGGGATATTGTCCATACTTGGTAATATTGAACCAAAGAATGTTTTTCAATGAATAGAATAATAAAGAATAGGAAGATCAAAGAATAGTTGGGGCATATACCCAATGAATCAAACAATATCATCCTTATGGCATGTCCGTGCACTCAAATTTAGGCCTAAGGTGGATAGAGTATTTCTAGGAACTCTGTGTTGAAGGTATTATCCATGTCTTCCCACCCTTTAAGCTCCTTAGTAGCTGTATTTGGCACCGATATGAAAATATATGCTACTTTCTCACGGGTTAATTCTTCACCCTTCTCCTTTAGTTCCCTAATTATTCCAACAAGGCCTAATGTCATTCCCTCCAAAGCATCCATCTTACGTGCAACCAAGGGAAAAACCTCCTTGAGTCTTACCTCAAGTGTATCCCACACAACCTTAAGAAAATATCTCTTCTACGCTAATTCAACCATGATTTCCTCATGTCTAACTTTATTTTCTTTCTTACCAGCCTTACACTTTCTTTTATCCTACCTCCTCTTGAGTGGTGTGAACCTTAAGGATGGGATCAAGGTATTGACATTTTTCAAATGTGCACCATGATTTGTTCATGGCCTCCTTGATCATCGTGTCTAATACCTCATATTCTACTAGTTTTCACACTACTACTTCCTTATTATTTTCTCGTTGGGCATAAACTCTTATTCTCGAAATCCATGTCCCATAATTCTTCTCATGAAGGATGATACACACCAAGTGCTCTAAGTAATTTAATTTCAATGGATACTCATCTTGGGCATTCTCTACTAGTTTAGCGCCAGTGGTTGTAATGGAACTTATTATATGGGCATCCTTGTTATAGGCATACTTTATATGCTTATTTTTCTATTCCAACTCTTCTACGATCCACTAGACATCATCCTCTTTATTCTTATTTTCCTCTAGCATAACTCTTATTGTATCCCTCTTATCCAAGTTATTGTGCACCACCTTAGCTACCATATTATTCAACGCATTGTTGTTTTACTCGCCTTTCAACTCGTGGGGTTGATTATAGTGAGGATTGTCCCCATATCCTTATTCATTTTTATCTTGGCATATGACTCATTATTGATTTCAAATCTAGACTCCTCCATCTGTGTTTTCATGATCCATAATAGCATTTTCCAAGTGCACATATTTTCCTTTCATGATCAATTAACTCCCAACCATAAATATATTTTATTGGCATGTACTCTTTAACCTTTACTATAGTACCTTTGTATGATCATCAATATAGTCCATTTTAGGTGGTTGTAGAATCTTCTCTTTTTCCTCCTTCACCGATGTGCCTTCCTATGGTACCTCCTTTTCAATATTCATCTACGTGCTACCCCCATCTCCACCTGTAGCTCCCATGCCTTCTTCTGAGATGTTTCCCATCACCCTTTCCACTTCTTATCCCTCGGATCCCATCATACATGTCTGTATTTTCACATCATGTTGCATGGTCTCATTTTTAGGCCCTTCCTCCTCATGGGTTAGATCTTCTTTGTGTGCAACCTCCTCCCTTGACTTATCTTCATTGATCTCCTCATTGGTAATCAACTGTCTCCTCTTCTTATTTTACTTCTATGGGTTTGGCTTAGTTGGGGTGACTTTAGGTGTCCACTTCCATGCTTCGAGGTTCCTACACCATTTTTTGTACTCTTCACCCTCTTTGTAGATTCCTCCTATGGCTATGGTATAGCGAGGTGTCATTTTCCTCTTCCTCCTCCTCCTTCTCATCCTTTACTTCCTCTTCTTCTTATCGAGGAGGGGTCTCCTCACACATTCTATTTGAATTCCCTACCATCTTATTCCCCTTTGAAAACTCTCAGAGATGAAGGTCCCTTATATCAATATACTTCCCATTCTTTATCTTTGGTCTCAAGTATATGTAGACTCTGGATGCACCCTACCCCACTATAAGAGTTGTAGGGGTTATATCCATATTTTCAAATTCCATCACGTCCACATAAGAAGACTTGGAGGGGAATATATATGTTTTGCATAGAGTGTGACAATCGAATCTACATTATCTACATCAAAATCAACTTTTTGCATCCTTAATCTTGTTAATGGATGCTTGAAAATACTTGGCAGTGAAAGCGAAGGGAAATTTACACCAAGGGCCCATCACTCCATCACTTAGTAAAAAACTTCCCTGAAATAAGTTTTGATGCATTACAAACTCTTCCATTCCATCCAGAATTGAGGGAAGTTCCCTTGGCACACGCCATTCATTCTCGAATGCCTCGTGCATTCATCTATACCATTTATCCACGCATGACTTGTATGGATTGGTGATTATGCCATCACATGTGTTCTCAACAAACTTCACTATGGGGGACTTATTATCTACTAGATAAATCCATACCTTGTTAGGTTCATCTTTTACCCCTATTTCCTAAAATACTATCAAAAGTAGTATGGCACCCAGAGTTATTTTCTCACCTTTACTTACTTGGATCTGCGGTTCTTCCACTATTCCTTAAGAAATAAATCTAGAAATATTGTACAGGGACTTCTACGCCATCGTGTGTGCTATGTGAATCCATTTCTTGTTTACTTGAGACCATATCTCAAACATGCCTAACTTATATCTTATTATGCATGCTAAAACTCTTATACATGGTTCATTGATGGTTGTGATTAGAATTGTCTGATCCCCCTATTGATAATTGAAATTATTCATTGTTTCCTCTACTCCTTTATCAGCATCTAATTATTTCTAAATTTCAATGCCCGAACTGCAAAAACATGTTACCCTTCCAATTATTTGTGCAATGATGTGCATTCTTCTTCCAAAAAAATAGAAAAATTCTTCATCGACGTGGGACAAGAGCCACCAATATAGTCACTCGGGTTTTCCAAAGAAAGGTAATTCGTAGAACTAGAGGAATCTAGATCTCTCCAATTATTTCTTCACTATATCATCATCCACCAGCTTACCCTATTTCGGTCCTCTCGATCCATCTTTTTCATTACATCCTTTTTATTATTCCTTTGTGGGCCTCTAAGTGATGGTTATAATCACTTATTTTACATTTGGTTAAATGTGACTCCCATGAATTCCCTACTATCACCTTTGGGGGCACTTTGCATCTTTGAGAACCACTCCTCTTATGTGTCCTCAACAATAGGCTTCTTAATATTACCCTTACCCTTTCCTTTGGGTGATTGTGTGACAAAGGCTTCTTTCTTTCATGTCATTTTAACTTCACAACTTTCTCATATTGTAAAAATCTAGAAATCATGTGCCCTAGGTGCTGAATAACTTGCCCAATTTCTTGTGTCTATATGTCGAGCATTCAACTCTTCAATTCCCCTTTTCACTTTCTCCAAACCTATTTTTTCCTCCTTAATTTGGTGCCCTAACTTTCATGACATGCCCTAATTTAAAATCTATGAACTTACCCTTTTACAAACCCTAGCTGGAGCCTTTGCTTCTAAATATCCTTATCAATCTCCTTTCCTCCACGTGCCTACGTCCATCAATGGAGTTCTCACACTCAAGGATGCTTTGGGTTGACTCAAATATCCTTCATACAATATATCTACACTCACACACATAATTCACATTTAGTTACTCTTCAATCACTCAAACTCTTCAATATGCAAGGTAAGAATGAACTCCATCCACACCCTTTTATAGTTTTCCAAAATTTTATTACATTAATTACTCCTCACATATCACTTTTCAATCTTTAAATTCACTTTTTACTTTTTCCCACTTTTTCATGTCCTATTTTCCTCTACATGCGGTAGTTGTAACCTTCTAATGTGCCACTACTTTCTAGGCTATAGACATAATTATGTGCACTTCCTTGTGCCACAACCCATCTTACTTTATTCCACATACCAAATAGTTTATCTTGTTTCTACCTCCCTTGCATTATAATGCACATCCTCTATGTGGTCTTCATCATCTAAGTACTCCCTTTCAAGAACTATTATCCTAGACCACTTGCAATACTTTCCTTCAATTTCACGCATACCAAATTCATATCCATCAAGCACGCTTTTTCATAAAGTTATGCACACCTTTGAAACAACTCCAATAGACGTATCAGCATCACATAGTATTTTTGTGTACACTCACACCTATTCCACCCCACACTAATAGTATATGTGGTCCTTTGGGCATCATCTTAATAGATAGTAATCATCTCCTACGTACAAACACATTTATTACAACAAACCAAAGAAAAACAAAAATAAAAGGGAAATCTAACCTAAATGGAAATACTGCCTTTTACAAACATAAATGAATCTTTTTTATAGTAGGGTTTCATCCTACTCCCATTGAAGTAACTGGAAACATGGTGCCATCCAAAGACTAAATTGACTTGTGCTTGATTCTAGTATCTTGGTTACTATGAAGGGTCCCAACCAATGAACTTTCAACTTTAGTAGATGGTGTACAAACTTGGAGTCATAAATAAGGACCATATTTCCCACAACAAAGGATTTTTTCTTGATGCGTATGTCATGCCAAGCCTTTTGTCGTGCCTTTTCTGTCTTCGACTCCAACACCTAATGACGTGTTACTCATCTAATTGCACCAATTTTTTAATGCGCTCATCAACTGCATGTTCATCAAATCCTCTGCGTGTGCAATACACATGGATGGTAACATACATTCCATAGGTAACACTAACAAGTATATGCGGTCCTCTCAGCGCATCATCTTAATAGATATTAATTAGCTCCCGCATATAAACACGCTTATTACAACAAACCAAAGAAAAATAAACATAAAAGAGAAATCTAACCTAAATGGAAATACTACCTTATTACAAACATAAATTAAACTTATTTATATTAAAGTTTCAACCTACTCCCATTGAATTAATCTGGGAAAACCAAAGGCTATATAGTGCCTGTAATTGACATGTGCTTGATTCTAGTATCTTGGTTACTATAAAGGGTCCCAACCAAAGTGAACTTTAAGCTTCCTCGATGGTGCACAAACTTGGAGTCATACGAATGACCATATTTCCCACAACAAAGGAATTTTTCTTGATGTTTATGTAATGTCAAGCCTTCTGTCATGCCTTTTCTATCTTCCTCGACTCCAACATGCAATGGCATGCTGCTCATCTAATTACATCCATTTTTCAATGCACTCATCAACTACATGTTCATCATCCAATCCTCTTGTGTGTGCAATATGGAAGGATGGTAACATAAATTCCATAGGTAACACAACCTCTATGTCAAATACCAACTGAAAATTTGTGGCCTTATTCATTCATTTATATGTTGTCATGTACACCTAAAGCACGACTAATACCTTATCATCCCAATCCTTTCTTCCAACATCACATATCTTAGTTAGTGTCTGGCCCAAGATCTTGGTAAAATATTTTTTTGTGTCATTAGCCTATGGAAGATAAGGGGTAGTCTTATGACATGCCACCATAAAATCATCCAATGAAAACCTAATAGTCTCATTTAAGAAATGAGTCCCCCTATCACTTGTAAGGGTTAGTGGACATCCATACCTACTAATGATGTTTTTCCAAAGGAACCTTGTTGTTTTTTCCGTTATAAAATATTTTTAAGTGCAGCCTATGCCTACCGTGTTGAGTAATCATTTCATGTAATGATGTAACGTGCACATGTCTTACACACAGTGGTGCAATATGTCCTACAAAATAAATTTCCCATTTTTCAAATGGATTTACACATGTGATAGGCCTCAGTGGCATCTAATATCTATTTCTAATATTTCCAATTCTCTCGACAACAATCACATGCTCGACAAAAGAGTTAGTTTCCTTATATAATGTCACCCACCATAAGTCACTAATAGGATGTTGTGCACAGTCCACATCCCCTGTATAGTGTCCTCCATCAATTCCTCCATGTGCTTACTCCATAATAGTTATGCGTTCATGCTCCATAACACATTTTTGCAAGACCTCATCTCTCCCCATATTATATAGGTCTCCTCCAATGAGATGATATGGCATGGCTTGAATAGCAAGTTGCTTCTTTTCCAAGGTCTTCATCCCTTCTAGCACTAACCTTTTGTGAAAAAGTACTGCAATATCTTTCAAGTTGGCTAGCGCGTTGTTCAATCTAAACAATTGTGCATCGGGAATAGTATCTTCAATGCTCTACATTTCCTCTTCAGAGTTGATCCTTGACAAGTGATCAGGTCCTAGGTTTCTCTTTTCTAGTTTTACTATAAGTGTGAAGTTAAAATACTAAAAATAAGTATCCATTGGTAGGTGCACCCTTGTAAGACTAGTTTTTGATCAAGTACTTCAATGTCATATGATCTATATAAAAGATAAATGATGTGTCCAATAAGTATTATCTGAACTTATGAAGTGTGTAGATCATAGATAATTCCTTGTGCTCTATTGTTGTATAGTTTTTCTCACTGGTGTCAATTTCCTAGTTGTAAAACAAATAGGGTGATCAACATTTCCTTCACCTAGTTGTGCCAAGACTACTTTAATATCAATACCACATGCATCAATATGTACATGAAAAGGATTATTCCAAGAAGGAAAATGAAAAATAAGCACATTGGTTATCTTCTCCTTTAAGGTTTCAAAATCATATTGTTGTACATACCCCAATAGAATTTTCCTTTAGCCTTGAGCAATTCCTTTAAGGGCATAGAAATCTTTGCATAACCCTTAATAACTTTTCTATAGTAACTAGTGTGCCCTAAGAAACCACGCACTCCACTCGATTTTTGGTTCTTATAGCTCCAAAATTACTGCAATCTTAGCTAGATATACTAACAATCCATCCTTACAAATAATGTGCCTAAGGAGAGTGCTAAAGGGGGTGGAAAATATACACTTATTAATGTTTAGATAGATGTTAAGCTACCTACATCTTTAAAACATCAGGCTTAGATTGTCACAATGATATTTTATTATCCCATAAATGGTCCAATCATCTAGATAAACCTACAAAAACTTATGAATGAAGTCTTGAAATCCCCGAACAATGATGTACGAGAACACAATCGGCGCATTCTTCAAGCCAAAGGGCATGAAATTTTATGAAAAAATGCCCCATTCATTTGTGAAGGAGGTATTTTCTTTATCCTTTTATATAATGTGTACTTGATGGTATCCTAATAATCCATCCATGGATATATATTTTACACCTCGCAAGGCCTTCCAAAATCTTTTTAGTGAATGGTGTAGGAAAAGGATCTATGAAACATGAAGAATTAAGTACCCTATCTTTATACTAATCACCATAGGGTTGACCCACTTAGATTCCTAAATAGGCTATATGATCCCTAACTTAAGCATCTTATAAATATCCTCTTTTACCATCTCCCACAGGTTCGAGTTCATCCTATAAGGCCTCTTCTGAACTGGAAGTGCATCATCTTTCAACTTAATCTTCATCTATTCCAATGAGGGATTTATGCCCTTCAACTCATGATATCCCCTTGGGAATAAATCCTGGAATTCGTGCAACATCTCATTGATCTTCACAACCTCTGGATCTGACCAATAATCCCCAATAATAGCATCCTTAGGAACATCCTCAATACCAATGTTCACCTTTTTAGTCTTCATAGGCACATGGTATATGCACACTATTAGAAACACAATGGACTGAGAGGGGAGGTGAATCATTCCTTCATAAAAATTACTTTATTTAACTTAGTTTGGATACATCACATTTCATTCAATATTCATAAACCATTGTTTGATTATTAACCAGTCAACAATCATACACAAGATAAAGATGCAAGAGATAACTCAAGAAAACAAAAATTAAGTGGGAAACCATCAAGGGGAATAAAACCCATTGAAACAAAACTTTATTTAGCCATGTTTAAAATGTAGTCGAACCAACCCCACAAGGAGCACCAACCCCTAGTTTAGTATAGCACCAACCCTAAAAGGATAACTAAAGGTGATCAAGCACAAATTAAACCACCTTTAGATGAAGATATCTAATCTATTGCTTCACCACAACTTATTGAGATCACTAATTCATCTCACACACCCTCAAACCCACATTCTTCTAACTCGCTCTATCTTGATATTTTATGACCTCATTTTGATTCAAACCCTTGCACATATGCTATTAAATCTTATTCAAAAAAAAATCACACATCCTCATCTCCTCTTTATTCCTTTTAATAGATTTCACTCTCTCATCTAGGTCACATTTTTCCCTCTCACTACACTAGTTAAAATCTAAACTAAAACACTTACTTTATATGCTTCTGATCTTAATAACATAATATAATTCAGTCCTAATCAAGGATATCAACCAATAAAACTTACAAATATAACATTACATTAATACACATTCATAACATGGACCCATGTAGGTCATTCATGCACCAAGAATACCAAACAAGCCAAAAATGGCTCGTAACCCCGTCACTAAGCTCCCCGAAAGACCTCCAAACACATCACCATGATTTTTAAAGACTCCAAATGCCTTATGCATGTCCAATATATCATAAAAACATCATACATGATCATACATTAACTTTCACCAATCAGTTTTTATAACTCTATCAAGAAGAACCATTTCCTTTACAAAACAGTTGCTTCCAGGAAACAATCTTCACCAAACATGCTCAAGATCACACCATAACACCTTAACTATGCCATGTAACCACTATTTTGAAATACACTAACCTGTATAACACATAAATGCTTGTTATACCACATGAAACATCCATAAATGCAAACCAAACTTACTTTTCTTCTTCACCAAACTAATTTGTCGAGAAAGTTATTTTGGAAACTCAACCGGTTTGCACCATTTCTACCACTTTCAAGACTTATAAATACCTTAAATAGGGAAAAATTCATCCCTATTCAATCTCAAATGGATAGAAAGCATCATCTAATCCAAAACATGAGACTTATACATCAATCTTCTCAACCAAGGCAATCCTATCCTGAAATAATCAAACTTATTCTTCACAAACTGAGTTGGTTCACCTATCAAATCACCTCATCAAGAGACAAAACATATACCATTGGAAATTTATATGAATATAATTTCCAAAACACCTTCTAAATCCAAGTGTTAAAAATTCAACCAGTCAATCTCTCTCAGAACTACTTTAAATTGTCCTTTACAAGCCCAAAAACTAGTCTTCATAAATAGGGAACACTTTTCCCTCTAGGACCTTAACCATGACCTGAAACTATCATAGAAATGTATTAAAACTCTCAAGATCCAAAAATGTTATTTTCATCAATACCTTCTTTGTACAACTTTTCCACAAACCGAAAGTCTTCATAAACTTGAAGTTTTGAGTGGGGCCCCTATACTTGTCACATGCTCTATCATATCTTTCTATAAATATGGAGGATTAATCTATAACCCCAATAATCATACTTGAAAAAACAACCAATTATGGGCACTTACCAAGAAGATATCTCCTACTACTTTTCAACTAGGGTTTAACTAGAATTTTAAACCACTTTACCTTCTTAACAATTATTCATAAAAACAAGATAATAAAATGACCTAATTATTTTTGAAAAACACTCTTATCTTAGTGTAAAAACATCCCTCAAAACCTCTAGGTCCCATGCAAATCACATAGTTCACAACAAGCATCAGAAGGTCCATTTTTAGCACAAAAACACACTCTAGAAAACCTGGTTTTACCAAAAATGATGTATCTTGCAAAATCTTATTCAATTTGACCTTAAACTTGTCATGAAGCATCATGAAAAATCCTATAACTTTCCATACTCACCATATAGCTCAATTATGTCTGAAACTCTCCATACATAGTAACTTACATGTGATTTTATAGCATGTTTTCACCGAATCTTTCTTCCCAAGGATCATGGAGTACCACCAAACCTCTAATAACTAACCTAAAAATCCTAATATACTTATTATATCATGTCATGTCACATTTCCCATGCTTTATAGGACTGTTCGGATCCAAAACTCATACCTATAACTCATTCTCGTGTGTTTTAGAATGACTCGCCACAACCCATGACATCACATGAACTGATCTTGATGACCTCTTACAGACTCCTTAATACCTACAAAACACCTCTAGGACTTTACCTGACCCCATGACACCCTTCATTCAACTTGGAAAGACTCACACTATGACCATGCACACTAAACCATGCTCTAGAACACCATAGGACTTCACCAAACATGGCACTACCAATCAACCTTCATGTTTGAATTTGAAGAACACCTCATGGAGACGCATATGACCTCATAAAACCATTTTCCATTATTGGATTTGATGTCAATAACAACACTAAGACACAACGACCTTCAATATCCCCCTTTCATTGATGCCAACTACCTTCAAAGTATTGATGGAAACCATAAGATAAGACATTCCTTTGAGAGCACATTTCCATGTGCCTAATTCTTCTCTCCCCTTTGACATCTATGAAAAAGGATAAAATGATAAATAGACATGAAAAATGACAACGCACAACATGACACAATGGAAACAATGCACTAAACACACTTACTTGCTCAAATGTCTCCCCTTGGACTATACTTGTACTTTTCTCGACCTCAAAATAGCAAAATTGATTCATGGACTTGCTATAAGATTCAAGTGACTCTTGCTAAACTTATATCATTAGGACCATTATCCTTAAACCATATTTTCAGTCAAAAAATTGACCAACTTCTTCATGCTCTAGAAGCTCATACACAACATGATTCCACTCCTTATATCTCCCCTGGGTTATTCTATTCATATCTTACTAAAAACACAAAAATTAGAGCTCTTACCTTGTATTCATTCCATTATAATGAATTAAGAAAATCATCACTATCCTAAGGAACTTCTTTATTGATTTCAACTTATTTTGAGATAAATAGATCATCTTGATTATTTTACTTACTCTCCTTGTCATTATGCCTACAAACATGACTAAATTTTGGCTTTCTAGTTTTATTGAAATCAGTATGCACTTGATCATGATCAAAATAGGCTCCCCTACATCAAGAATCTCCTGTAGACCTTTAGCATATTTTTTTCTATATTTCATAATCATTTTTCCCTCATAAAAGTGAGCATTCACTTATGATCCAGGATATCAACTAATTATAACCTGTTGTAGACATTAAATAATGCACTTTAGAAAAATTTTAGTCCCCTGTCTCATACTACTATTCATATGGTTTTTAAGTGAAGAAAGTACTAACTAACCCATTCCCTTTGGCCATTTTACTTTCCTTGTTTTCACCACTTCGACCTCCCGCATCTACTCGCCCATTAGTTCTACCATGTGGCTTCATTTTATTTCTAATTGGGGCACTGGGCTAGTACTTGGGGCATCGACTTGCGCCTAGTCCCATTAAGGGAACCCTGATCCTTTTCCCTCTTTCCCGTCACTTTTTAGGCACTTTCTAGCTATTTGAGCATTTCATATTTCTTGTGCTCATACTTTTCAGTGGTTAACTATAAAATTATATCAATATAACCATATAAATATAAAGTTATGAGACCATAATGAGGGACCAAGCACTAAGAACTACTATCATCACCTAAGGTTTCCTCCATAAAAGTCTTCCTTTGTATCCATCTAGCTCCATCACAAGGCATAAGACTGGTCCATCTACATCACACTTGAATAGGAGGGAAGTTTATTCTATTCCATTCACCATTTTATTACATTTTCTACACATTTATTTTTCTCTACTTTCACAAAGTGTGACTAGCACAAGAGCACCTAGGGCATGATTACATACACAAGCACATAGAACTACATTAGGTCCTGGGATGTATTACATCACTTAATTATTAAGTCCACCATTATGGAAGTTGAGGACATTTCAACCCCTTCATTTTCATTTTTATTTTTTATGGTTTGATGTTTGTTTTGGGGTTTTGCATGTCTCTACTTCATCACCGATTTCTAGAAACATACTTCACACAGTCTAGCAAAGCAGTGCAACATGAAGTGAAGGAAAATGAATATCTAGCACTACCTCGGGAAGGTTTACAGAGATTTTTCACGGACTCAAGGAACCCAGACTCGAGACTTGGGTGCCCATAGGCACCCGATCCTCTCCTGGCACCCCGGTCCACTCGGTTGCTCAGATCTACACTTTTATGGACCTCAAAGCACGCTTGTTTCCTCCTCTTTCTTCTCCATCCATCTCTATGACATAGTCTAGAAATCTCATCAAATCAATTGAGTTCTTTCTAACTCTCATTGCACTCTAGGGTTTTACATTTCTACTTTCTTAGTTGTTTGGGTCACTTTCCTTATTTAATTTAGACATTTATTTCACTGTTGTACTTCTTATATTAACTCTTAAAATTTACATTCTAGATTAATCACTTTAGTGAACCCGGCCTTCAAATCCACTTTACTGTCTGGGGTTTATTCTCCTTCTCCATGGCTCATTCTCGTGAATATTTTACTAAAACTCATCTTAAGGTGATTAATGGTCATATTGTTGAACATGCATAAGATCTAGATTTATTTTTACATGTTTCTCGTGAGGAAGATACTAATTTGGTTGAGCGCACCGCTTCTACAGGGCATACTAACCTCTATTGCTACTCAATCACTCGCTTCTACTCTTCCACCTATTTCTACCATTTATTTTTATGTCACTACTCCCACCAATCACTTTACACCACCTTTAGTCTCTCATATACAACAAGTTTCATCCATTGGTACTCAAGATTTAACTTTTCTTTATCAATACCTTCAATCTCAAATTCATAAGTTGCAACAAGCCACTTCACATGTGTCACCATATTTAGATTCCACCTTGTTATTTCATACTCTATTCACACCTGTCATCTCCACTTATCTGCTTCCTCCTAGTTTTGTCACCCCTAAGCTTCCCATTTTCAATGGGCATGGTTACCCCCAGGACATCTTAGAGACTTTCATGTTGTTTGTCTTGATTTTGTTGATGAGCATGTTCTTTAGGCTAAAATATTTCCCCTTTGTCTCCATGATTATATGATATGGTGGTTTTACAACCTACTTGTTCACTCGGTAACTTCATTTACGCATTTAGCTGATGATTTTTTTACTCATTTTTCTATCAATATCGGCTCTAAGATATCTTATGCTCAATTAGCACAACTGAAATATGGACCCAATGAACACCTAGCCAACTATGTTTTGAGATACAAAAATAATCTAGCTAAGATGTCTAATGTGCTAGCAGACTCTGAACTTTAGGATTTGTTTATTCAGAGCCTCTTACCACTACTGGAGGAAAGTGCTCTCTTTGATACCTCGCAGAGTCATTTGACAAAATTTTCCACATTCTCAAGCTTCGTGAAACTAAACTCTTATCCATAGAAAAACTTAAGTATCAAGAGAAATCTTACTCGTCCACTCATTTTAAAAATAAGTCAACATTCAAACCATCTCAAACTAGATTTCTTCATCATGTAGTCATTACTCCTAAATAGGCTCAATCACCACCCTTAGGTGAGCGTTTACTAACTTTCCTATGGCCCCACATCTCATACTACAACAACTTCTTGAGAGAAATATTATCATGCTCCCTCCACCACTCGAATTAGATCCATCGTGACCAAAAGGTAGGAATTACAATAAAAACTTTCGATGTGACTATCATAGATGTGTGGGACATTCTACAAATCAATGTTTCAAGCTTTGCATAATCATTCAAGATCTTATTGATAATAACAATCTTGAATTTCCAAAACCCATAGATTCTACACCAATCAATGACAAGGGTAAACTCAAATTATTTAATAATTAATCCTAACAACGTGATAAGAAATCATCTGTCTTTTCTTCTAATCATACATATCACGTAGTTCCTCCCCTTACACCACAGGCTAGTAGTTTCTTAGTTTCACATATTTACACTTCACCACCTATCGTTTCTTTCTCTAACCATGATTATCATGTGAATTTCACATCTACCCACTTACATATTAAGGCATTGTCACGGTTAGGTCCCCATCAATAACACTAAGGTTGACCCATCATGGCTTGTTATTGCATGTTCCATTCCACTTCATAAGGCTATTGGTTACCCTCTATCGTAAATTGAATACCCTATCAATAAGCCCTTTGGTATTATCAAACTACATGTTACAGTTGGTCCCCTTACTATGTTTATGCCTTTCCTCATTAGAAACTATTGGAGCTGAAACTTGCACCCGTGTCTGAATCATAGATAATTTGGGATTTGAGACAACATGGGACTATCTCCAAGTTGTGGGACTCAAACTGAGAAAAACCTCCAAAGAAGGTCAGCTTCCTCTACTTACTTCTAATGTTAAACTACTCCTAGGAATTGAAATGCAACTATCTAGCTCTATTCTAACATTCCAAGGGACCAGGGTGAGAAAGAGATGCATAAAACATAAACCTAAACTAGAGAAGGTGATAACACCAAAAATAAAGGGATGAATACTTCAGAAAGAGAGAGATTGGCAGAAAACTATGATGAAGAGGGCCAAAATGAAATCCACAAATAAAAATCATGTTCAAAACTCCACTTCCAAGATGCACAATAGACATGAATTTTTAAATAATACATATAACACACCTAAAATTGAGTGAGAGGAAAGGAAATGTAATTAAACAAGAGCTAAGGTGGAAACAAGCAACAAAACCAAAAATTTATTGCTAAAATATCACGCAAAGATCATCACGATACAGGAGGAAGATGCTAAACATTTACGAGATTTGATTCCAAGCATAGACCCTTAGAATACTTTTGTAACATAAAATGGTGCTCTTGTATTCCCAAATTATCCAATATTAAAATTGGGCATCATATTACAATATATATATATATATATATATATATATATATAGATATATATAAGAGAGAAGGAGAAGAAAACATAGGGAATTTGAATTCCCCTTTTCCAAATCAACCACCGCCATTTAATTTTCTTAGAAGATCAAATTTATCTACAAATTCTACTTCCCCATGCCATTTACCTTATTGAAGAAGGAATGGAACCCATATTGCATTTAATTCTAGTGGTTGATCCATCTTGAGTAGGCCTTTTGCATGTTGTAGACTCCTTTCTTTACTTCACCCACCTACCTCCATTAAATTCATGAAATCTGATTTCTATCACATAGAGGAGGTTGATATTCCTTCAAATATCACAAATTTGTAAAGATCTGATCACAAGATTCAATATTACATCCATTTATCCCTTCACAGAAAATTTCTATTTCCTCTTAATACACGGTTTTCTCATGTTTAGTCTTGTGTTGTTTTTACCTTTGCGGCTTCATCTTCTTCACTCGTGGTTCTACCATCCTCTCTACTTTATCGTGTGGCCTTAAATTTGGTGCAGCTTTATGTCAACACCCACGGACTTCCTTTAATGTATTGTGGATTTCTAAAACATCTGCGACCATGTTCTTCATCATATGGCTTCTCTGAGTTTGGTGGAATTCCATCCTTAGTCGTGGTTTTATCTCCTTCATTCTACATAATGCTAAACTCTTCTATGGTCCTTGTCCCTTAGCTCGCAGCTATGAAATTTTTTCAATTTTTGCAAGGGTGGAAAATAGACAACGTTTTTGGTGACTCATATGGGGAATTTTCCTGCTAGATGAACTAATCGGATCCTATAGCATCCATTGGGCATGGAGTCACCCTAATGCATTGAAAACCTGATCTAAAACATGAACCCTCTTCCTCAACAACTTTTAAAATATGATGAAATTATGTACAAGTATGTCTTTAAGTAATAATAATTGTGTAAATCACTTAGTTAAATTAACCTATACGACCAATAAAAAAACAATGTGCCAAATCACTTGGAGGAATTTAAATTCTAAACTACTATGTACAAGATGCAATGAAATATCTTAATGAGAAGATTTGAGATGAATCCCATTGACTGGGATTTGAAGCATATTCCCATCAAGATTAGACAACTCAAATGATTTGGCCACCTTATAAGAGGTGATGATATATGGCCCACTCTGGAGAGCATCAAATTTGGAGTGTCTCTCTGGTTTAGCTTGATCCGCATCCCATTTTAAAACTAGATCTCCAACCTTGAATATCTGATCACTATCTTTCCTATCAAACCACTTTTTAGATGGAATCTAGTGTTATTCCATCCTGATCATGGAGGTATTTATAGTATCTTCCAGTTCCACCAGCTACGCGATTCGACCTCCCTTTGATATGTTCCTTCAAACTCTAGTTGTTGAGCCAATTCAAGTGAAGGAAACTCAAGTAACAATGGAAATCTTGCTTCTTTACCATATACCAGTTTGTAGGGAGAAGTGCCAATTGCTTTCTTCATTGTTATCATGTCCACCCAGAGAGCATTTCTCACCTTTATGTGCCACTATATTTGATTGATGTCCATTGTCCTCTTCATGATTCTGATCAAATTCTTGTTAGTAGACTCTGCCAATCCATTACCTTGGGGGTAATAATTGGAAGAATTTTTCAGATAAATCCCAAGTTCCAAAGCCCAATTAGAAATATTTTATCTTAATGAATCCTTTGCATTTTCAAAATAATATTCTAAGGGATGTCAAAGCTTGTAACAATTTCTTCGAGAAGTTTCAGGATGACTAATTCAAGAGCTTCCTTCAATGGCACACTTCATTCCACCGGCGAAATATTCCATTACTATGAGAACCCATCTATGGCCAGCATTGTATGGTGGATTGATCATACCAATGAAGTCAAGACACCATTATGTGAATGGCTGATCTACTTGGATTGGACGAATTGGCAAGGTTGCCAATCTTTTCTTTCCATGAAGAGAAAACATTCTCTACACTTTCTAACCCATCTCGTGAGCATCCACGAGCAATGTAGGCCAAGATTAACCTATTTTTTATGATTTTCATGGTTGTAGATTTAGTAGAGAAATTTCCACCTGAGAAACCATTGTGAAAATCATTCGAACCTTATTGCATTGCTCACCTTTAATGCACTTGAGAAGCACTCCATCAATATTCCTTTTGAACAATACACCATTAATTAAATCATAAGGAATGGATAGCATCCTTAAAATTCTTATTTTTTATTTGTTTAAACTGATAGGGTATGCCCAAAGAGATGAGAAATTTATCATATCAGCAATCCAACTTCAATCATTAAACACATTCCTTTAATCTTTCTACCATTCAACATCATGCAAAGCTCATCATTTGAGAGCACTTCATTAAAAAGGTAATATATTGGGGTTTCATAGAATCTAGAGATAAATACTCACACAGCTTCTCTTCTTATTACCAATTTTGTGGCCTTAATGGTCACATCATACTCCATAATTTTAGTTACCCATACATCTCATTTCTCACTAATCTCTGCTCCCATAATGAAGTCTCTAATGTTGGAATGTGATACTAAAACCTTTACGCGGCTAGTAGCAATCATATTTTTGAAAATTTTTTCAAGGCTCTCATGATGGAAAACACCTAATTTTCAATGTTATTTTACTTGATCTTGTACTCTAATAACTAAAGAAGGCCACTATATGTTCATGTGCTTGATCATTTAGTTGAGTTAATACCGTGGAAATACTAGATTCCACCCCATAGGCATGTAAAATGAAATCCTTGGTATAATTTGGGTCAATAAATTTGGAGGCCTAAGAAATTTCTTGTTTTATCTTCTCAAAGTTATCCTTCCCTTTGCGACCACCTCGAATGCTAAATTCTTCTTGATCATGAGAGTAATAGGTTTTACCAAACCCATGAAGTTAGGAATAAAGTTCCTAACAAAGTTAATCTTTCCACGGAATGATCAGTAGATCCTTCTTGTGATCTAGAAAGGAAAGATAAATGATAGTTGAAATTATTTCTAGATCGATGGTGATGCCTTCTTTTGAGATAATATGCCTCAAGATATTTCCTTTAGGAACTACAAAGTTATATTTTTAGGATTAAGGGAAACACCAAATTCACTATATTTTTTCAAATACTTTCTCCATGTGCTTCATGTGATCTATGCTCTACTTGGAGAAAATAGTAATGTCATCTAGGTAAACCAAGATGAACTAATTGATATACCCCTTAAAGGAAATATCCATTGCTCTTTGGAAGGTGTCACATGCCTTTAATAGACCAAAGGTCATCTTTTGATAAGAAAGTGTTCCTCATTTAGTGGTGAACGTAGTCTTGTATTGATATTCTTTCTTTACCTTGATCTGATTGAAACCCAAGTAGTCATTCAGCATTGAAAACCTCTTAGATCCTGCTACTGTCTACAAAATATGCTCCATGGAAGGTAAGGGATAGTGATCCTTAAGAGAGGCTTTGTTCAAATCCCTTAAATAAACACAAAGCCTTATTTCACCATTCTTCTTTCTTGTTGGGACAAAATTTTCCACCTAAGTGGATTACTTAATAGGAAAAATTATCTTGGCCTCAATAAGTATGGACAGTTCCTTTCTCATGAGGGGCTCAATTTTGGGGTTGATTGGGTTCTACTTCTACCTAATTGGTTTGATGTTAGGATCCAGGTCAATAGAGTGTTGAACTATGTCTGGATTAAATTCCTTTAAATCTTCATAGTCCTATGAAAATACATCATGAACTTTTGACACAAGGAAATGAAATCTTTCCTTTCACTTTCATCACATACCTTTTGAGAAGAAGTCATTTACCCGAAGTAATTAAAATTGGCTAAAAATATTCATGCTTTTCCACCACATTATTCTCATCACTTTTTAATTCATCATGTCAATTTGAATATTTGTTCCGAATGGCCAATCACTTTATCACTCTATTTGTCTTTAGTTGAATTATCTCGATCACCATAGACATCACAAAAGTCGATTGCATCTTTGAATAGAACTCGATTCGCTTCGGATGAACCAAACAATTTTTTCATCGCTATCAAATAATTTCCATCTTGTTTGATTATTTGGAATAGATGGTTTTACCACCACTTTGATATATTGCACATTTCCTTGACAAGGTCTTCTACCGGTGAAAATTAAGAACCAAGAGCTGTCATTTGATTTGATTCCTTGTTCAACTTTCTATGCACAACTCGTAGGTTGATGGTGTCAAAACTCTCTAGAAAATCCCAGGACTCTGTGTTTGTTAGCCTTTAATGGTTTGTTCTTTATGGTACACTGTTATGAACTTGGTCAATAACCAATTTAGTGTCTCTAAAGACCTACAATTCCTTTATCTTCCACTTCTCCACAATTAATAGACCATGCACTAATGCCTCGTATTCTAACACATTGTTAGAACATGAAAATTTGAATCCATAGGAAAAGAATAACTTCTCATTCCATGGAGAAATGAGCACAACACCCACCCTAGCTCTATTTCTGCTTCTTGAACCATCAAAGAACATCCACCATAGTCCGAAACACTTCCCTTTTCTTGTTTGAATGTAACGGGTACCACAGATTCCTCTTAGGGAATACAATAAGTTCTAGGATAGTCTCAAAGGTATTGAGATATTCATCGTAAGGATCAAACTTGTGATCTCTCTTTTCCCATTCATCTAGCAACAAATCAGGCATATAAGGAGGAATAATATGCTCCTCTAAAGCTGAGTCTTGCTCAAGTTTTTCTTGTATTAAGCATTTTCATTAGATGGGGAAGGTTTATACGACTCACATTGGTAAGAAAAGATGGGATCAGATTGTATTGTAAATTTTTACAATATCTATTTTTCAGAAGCATGTGAGTCCAATCTTAAGATAAATAACCACCTACCTTGGTAGTGTAATATCTCGATAAGAAAATAGAAAACATGGGAGTTAGGTAAATTACTTATATATCATGGGTTATGGTGGTGAGGCTTGGGTAGGCATGAAGTGTTAACTGAAGATATTTTATTACACCTAACACACATATGGTTGACCCATCAAGTTGTAAAACTCCCTTAGACATGGGACTCTATTTAAGACTAAGGATATCAACAATTTTCTTGGGCATTACAGAAGTACTAGCCCCTAAATAAATCATATAGTTATAAACTAAGTGCTTTCCCACAATTGATGACATGTAAAAGGATGGTCTTAACATTTTTACTTACTTGGTCCTCATTCACTTGACATACATTGACCATGGCATATGCTTTTTGCATTACTAGATATTCTAGAGGTAACTACTTGAGGTATTCACATAGGGGGTCTCTTTGTGATGGAATGGGTAATGCATCCCACATTGTCATAATGGCATTGGTATTATTCAATTGTTCTACAATATAAAATGGAAGACCCATGAATTTCTACATTTTTGCATGTTGCTATCTTTACTCTACCACTGCGGCATTTGAATTAGTGTTTTTGGTTGAGTGGAAACCTCTTTATGACCGTGGTTGTACTAGCTACCTCGGGCGGATTATTTTTGTTCAATGTGGCCTCTTTCTCCTTAGGCTGCAGACATGGTTTTGATCCATAGAAGGTTCACATATGGATTCCAGCATCCTTTTCTTAGACCATGTGTTATCATCAATGCTGATTTGGGATCTCGATAGAGCTTCCTGTTACTTGGTTGATCGCACAAAATTCCTTAGTTCCAAAGAACATGAGATTGACATCAATATTGGCTTCTTAAACTGCTTCCCCATTTTAGTTGGGTGCCTCCAAAAGTGGCTCTTTCTAATTGGATGAACCTTGGACCATGTATGCTTGAAGATGAATTTCCCTTTCACAACTTAATTGATCATGCAGAAAATTACATGGGAAACACTATACGCTCTTCTACACTATGCTATTTTGAAGAGGAACCAAATCTTGACTTGAACCGGGAGCAGGAAGTTCTCTTGGAGAAGGAGTTTTTGCCAATGGAAGAGGAGCACTTTGACCATGTCATCTAATTTTCTACTAATTTTGTGCATAGCTTTGATTAGAATGTTGGTTTCTATATAGTTTATATCCCTTATTTTGATAATTTTTATAGGTTTGAACATGATGTTTTTCTAGGGATATAAATTTGTTTGTGAAATTTCTAATCAAATATTTCATTTCTTCATCCTCCTTTTACTATGTAGGGATATGAGATGTGGAAGCAACAGATTATGATCTTAGCTCAAGGATAGGATCAATAGAAGGTTGAGTGGCTTGAGGTAACTCAAGATATAAGGGCATATGTGGCCTAAGGGCTAATTTCCTAGCTTGTATTAAACTATTTTCAGCTCTAATTGTAATTTCATAGGTTTTTGGTAGAGTTATCCCTCCCATAGATTATATCATGATAGATATGTCAAAATTAAGAAATTTTAAAAAGTAAATAAATAAACCTTCTGTTGTAGGTCTCACAAGAGCTGGACTTATGTCCCAAGTCCTTTGGAATGTGAAATTGAAATCTGTCATTTTCTCATTAGGTGTTCTCTTAATTGTGGTTAATTGCTCCAATAGGGACAGTTATCTGCTCTTTCTCCAAATTGATTGCAAAAGGCTATACATAACTCATTCCAATTCTTGACTAAGCATGTTGTTAGGCTTCTGAATCATTTTAAAACTTTTCCTTTCAATGATGAAGTTAAAATTTTAACCGCTACATCCATCTTAGAAATTTCATGGATAATGCAAACATTTACAATGTCTTGAATGTGGTCAATTGGAATAGTGTAATTTTCTCTAGTAAAATACGAGATATTCTTTGAGGCTACTATTGGAATAGGATTTTGAGAATTCGGGAAAGTGGCACATTGTCGTGAAATTTACAAATGGATTTGGTTGGTGTGTAGCCATTCTGATAGGTCTAAGAACTCTTGTTGATTGCAAGAATGGCCTACCAGGTGGAGGTGTTAAAAGAGTTTTATTTGAAGGATATGTAGATCTTTGAATATTTTCTCCTCTTCTGTCTCTTCCTAGAGATAGCTACAAATATTCAAATACACCTTATTATCTTGTTTTAGACCGTGTTTGTATCCTTCTCATGAATCAAGAACACTTGAATCACTAGTACTACTAAAACCAATTGATATTCTAAATGGATTCGCCATATGTGTTACTTGTAAAGCTTCCAATGGCTAGAGTTCCACCAAGATACACATCCAAACTTGGAAGAACTGGTGTATGCAATGGAAAGTTGCAAAAGCTATGGAATGAAGCTAAAGAACCTCAAAGCTTTGCTAACTCAACTATGCACCATAGGATAAGAGATAAACAAGAGTTAATCCTATACATGCATCATAACTTTGACAAAAACATCAAAAACCTAGCATATATACTACTCTCTACTTTTTTAGATTACTCAATTAAGAAATTGAACCTAAAAAGATCAACTTAGCAATCAAAGGTGTGATGTTTGATATAAAACTCAAGCTTTCGAGAATGGAGTCTCACCATTAATGGCTTCAAGGCCAATGGTTCTCTCCATATTACTCAAAACTTGGATTATGGATGCAAATGAAGGTGTTAGCTCAACAATGGAGGAAGGAAAGCTTTAGATCAAATGTCTAATTAGATTGAAGTTAATGCAAATTAGATCCAAGCTTTCTTAGGCTTGTTTTGGCTTTAGCTTATGTAAAGTTGTGTCTTTGAATTGGTAGGCTTAGCCTTGTATTTATAGTTTCTGGTTTGGAAGAATTTGGAATTTGGGTGCATGTGGGACTAAAGTCTAAAAAGAACTTTGGGATTAGATTAGTATAAACATGATTTAGGCTTAGATAAGTTTGGTTTAGGCTAGTTAAACTTGATTAGCAAGTGATTAGAGACTCATTGAGATTTGGGAGGTGTCTAGATAACCAATTGTGATTGATATATAGCCTACGAAGCTAATAGAAGTGGTCTAGAGAGAACTAGGGAGGTTCTAAATGGTCAAAAGGAGGAATGTTTAGCTAATAAGAGAGATACTAGCCAAATAAGCTAATTATAGGAGGAATACAACCAAGAAGGTGTTGTGAATGGGCATCCAAGAGTGGAGCGAAGAAGGTTTGATTAACGAAGTGTCGTTAATTGAATGGATTGGAGGAAATGCTAAGTGTAAGCATATTTTAGGTGTCTACAACTAGAAATATTAATTTCAAATGTCCCATTGGGCATGCCAAAAATTTTGGAGCTCAAACTTGCACTCGTACCCGAATGATATATAATTTGGGATTTGAGACAACATGGGACTATCTCCAAGTTGTGCGACTCAAACTGAGACAGAACTCTGGAGAAGATCAACTTCCTATGCTTACTCCTAATGCTAAACTACTCCTAGAAATTAAAATTTAACTATCTATCTCTACTCTAACTTTCCAAGGGACCAGGGTGAGAAAGATATGCATAAAACATAAACCTAAACTAGAGAAGGTGATAACACCAAAAATAATGGGATGAATAATTCAAAAAGAGAGAGAATGGCAAAAAAGTTGATGAAGAGGGAAAAAATGAAATCCAAAATCAAAACCACGTTAAGAACTCCACTTCCAAGATGCACAATAGACTCAAATTCTAAAATAATACATATAACACACTTGTGAGTGAGTGAGTGAGAGGAAATAAAATGCAATAAAACAAGAGCTAAGGTGGAAACGAGCCACAAAACTAGAAGTTTTATTTCTCAAACATCATGCACAAATCATCATGATACGGGGAAGATGCTAAACATTTACAAGATTTGATTCCAAGGAATGCGAACCTTAGAATACTTGTGTAGAATAAAATGGTGCTCTCGTATTCCCAAAGTATCCAACATTAAAACTTGGCATCATATTACAATATATAGAAAATCAAGAGAAGGAGAGAGAAGAAGAAAATAGAGGGAAATTTGAATTCCCCTTTTCCAAATAAACCACCTTCATTTAATTTTCTTAGAAGATCAAATTTTGCTTCCCACATCATTTACCTTATCGAAAAGGAATGACACCCATACTGAATTTAATTCTAGTGGTTGAGCCATCTAGAGTAGGCCTTTTATGTTTTGTAGATGCCTTTTTTTGCTTCACCCACCCACCTCCATTAAATTCATGGATTTTGATTTTTATCGCATAGAGGAGGTAAATATTTCATCAAATACTATTAGATTTGCAAAGATCATATCACAATATTCAATATTACATCCATGTATCCTTTCACATAAAATTGTTATTTCCTCTTAATACACGGCTTTCTCATGTTTAGTCTTGTGCGGTTTTTACCTCGGTGGATTCATCTTATTCACTCCACTATTCTACCATCCTCTCCACTTTATCCTGCGAACCTTCAATGTGGCATAGATTTGTGTCAAAATCCGTAGACTTCCTTTTATATATCGTGGCTTTCTAAAATATATGAAACCATGTTCTTCATCTTATGGATTCTCTCGAGTTTGGCAAAGATTCCATTCTTAGCCGCGTATTTGTCTCCTTCATTCCATGGAATGTTAAACTCTTCTCGTAGTCCTCGTCCCTCATCCCACAGCTATGCAAGTTGTTCAATTTTTGCAAGGGTGCAAAAATAGACAACAAAAACATAATTAATGGGTGCGACATGCTTCTTGGTATCAATTGGATTTCTAGATCTCAATCTATCATCTCTATGAATAATTTGTGACTTAAATTCATCTATAATAATCAGGTTATTTCTATTGATGGTTTCCCTCCATCTACTCCATCCTCATCATCTCCTCATACGTCAATTATCACACCACCTATATCATCTAACACATCACACTCTATGTTACTCAAAGTGCAATCTACTCCTAGTTCACCTACTCACACATTATCTACATGACCTCACCACTCTTCTAGTCCTACACATAGGTATAGGCCCATTCCTAGGACAAGTTACTACATCTAGGCGTAAATCACCACCTCAATTTATTCCACATGGTTTTTCATCACCTTCACGCTTGAAATTACGTATATCTCCATCACTAACACATTTTTCTCCACCACGGCCTTCATCACATATTCATCCATCACATGCACATAGACTCTGTTCACCAACACATCATATGTATCATATACCACCACTCTTAGAGCAAGGCCATACGCTTTCGATGCCATATGCATAGAATGGAGGGAATTCTTCCTTCACGTTCATTAGATATTTTAGGGGTAAGTGTAGAAAGTTGGGGACACAAATAAGTGGACATCAAATCCTAAATTTTACATCAAAATAGTGAAACATCAAATTTAGTCTTCATGGACTTGAACTATGCCGAAAATTCAAAAATATGTCATAAAAATGGTACCATCACGTAGGGGAGACTGTTAGCTTTGTAGAAATATTTATTTTAAAGTGAATATAATAGGATAAATATCATTTTATAATTTTTTACTAATAGTAGGTCTTTAAGACACTTTTTCCCGTGAATGTTTGTCTACGTTTAAGACTGAAAATTTTGTTTCACTTGTCAGAATGTGATAAAACTTATACCATCCCATCCATGGTGAAATTACATACATGTTCAAAAAAAATTATTTGATTTCAATCATTTTTGATGAAGTTATGGCGGGCAAACGAAAAGTGCTCTGTTTTCTTTATATTTTCATACCACTTTCATGGAAAAATCATAAAAATAAAACATTGCTCAAAAAATACAAAATAAAATATATCCCAAGATAGATAGTGGCATCTAACTTCTCACTAAAGGAAAAAAATGTATATCAATTTTTGGTCATCCAAATCGTGGGCAAACGGACTATAATCTTATAGGCATTTTTTAAAAAAATACCAAGTCATTGAATTTTGAGTGTTTAATATAGCTAAACTTGTCCATTTTTTAAAAAATAGTAGTTTAGAAACTAGATTCTAGATGCTACAATTCTTATTGATATAAGTTTTTCTAATTTTGAGTGTATGCATTGCTAATAATCTCTACAAGTTGATATTACATTGTTATTTGCAATATGACATCCACTTATGACCCCTTTTTTGTCCCCCAACTTGCTGCACTTACCCTTCAATTCATTCACACACACTCAAAGGGCATAGCATCCAAACACATTTCCCCCAACATAGTATCCTTATCCATCGCAGTTGTAGCATAAATCTAGCGTACACATCTCACATACCTATCACATTGTTTGATCATCACACTCATACCAGATTGCCATTACCTGATGACACACTCTTATGCTTCGGTTCACACTTTATTATTGAGGGATACATACTACACATGAACCCCACACACTGCACAATAGTTACTACACACTACATCTATCGTGAATCTTACATGACACATTCTATAGTTAGTTTACATCATTTTACATTTACACATCATACATCATACTAGTCCTCATCATACATATGTCACACCACTATTTTCCTTGCATCTACCATTACATACGACTCAACCAACATACTACATACTACGTAGCGTGCATATTTACATTCCTAGTTTATTTACATATATTTCATTACATATTATTCACCGTGTACTACACATCTCAAACATCATATGGTCGTCTATTATCATCACACATGTTACATCATGGTTTACCCGTGTGCATTCATTGTCCTATGACGCACTCTAGTTCCTTGGTCTATACTCGAATGTTGAGGGTTACCAATCAAATGGACCTTATCATACACACAATATCATTATTCAACCTTCTCTCATGCAACATTACTAGGTTAGTGACATATGCTTTAAGCTAAATGATCACATATTCCTTCATCTTGTAGTGGTACACGTTTTACACTACATCACTACTCCCTCTACTCGTCTCATCATGATATATACAATGTTAGGATACATCACCATTCCTATTCATCTTTTCGCGATATACGCTTCATCTATAAGGTTCACTCACACACACACACACACACACACACACACACACACACACACACACACACACACACACACATCATTTCTAGGTCTCATATCATCACGCATACACATTCATCACAAAGACGTTAGACATAACACGCATTTCGATCATTTTTGATGACACACTCTCGTTTACGGTTCATTCTTGATTACTAAGGGGGAAAACCAAATGAACCTCATTGCATATATTTCCATTCACTCAGGGGGCACACGGATCCTATCATCCATCTTGCATTCCATTCCATCCATCCATAACATATTACATATCTTGGTTTTTTTACTCTTTCTTACATTTTCTTATATATAGTCATATTATTACACATGCTAGTTAGATATCTTATATGTCATTTATCTATACCATACACACATGTACATTCACACCTTTGCTTAGTTGTGATCACAGATACAAGTATTTTTCATGTAGTATAGATGCTCACCTTCTACCCATCCTACATTGGTCACCTTGAAGCATCCACATTCATCTCTCACAAAAAGTGCTATTGTTTCGTTTTTACTTAGTACTCTATATTATATTTTTATACATTCTTTTTACATAGTGGTTATCTTTCTAACATGCTAATTGGTGCTTCATGTGCAGTTTTGTTCATTGGATTACTTTCTTCCATTGTTATCTATTTTTGTACTTTTTTCTAATGTTTTGTATTGTGTATGGGCCTTTCCTTTTTTGATGTGCACAACTATTTTTATATGTGGCTATGATGGCCTTGCATGTCTTGTGACATTGTGAGTGATGTCCAATGTTTACAGACTCATTTTGTGTGGCTTACTTTTTCTTCTTGTGTGTTTACACTACTATATTGCTTGGTAGTTTATACATTGTTTGCGTAGATTACACATTGTCTTATACATGCATGCTTGTTTATACTAACACTTTTCTTTGGCTAGCCTCTTGTTTGTGCATGCCTTGGTCTCTACTAAGCGCATTCCTTTCCCCATGCAGGGAAAATTTACATAGTTCATGTGATTGGTCCTCTTTTGGGGTCACATTCTCCTATCAGCGACATTGCATGCACCCCCAAAGATTGGGGCATAATTTGGGGTTTACATACTAAATAATGCTTCTACACTTTGGTTTAGTTCAATCTAGTTTCCACCCTTGCCATTGTGGGTTATACATCGAGTGGGTTCATACCAATCTATAAACCTTGTACACAATGAATTTTACAGGGACATGGTTATCCTTATCATTTTGGGGAGTAGTTATAGGTTAGAGGATACATTGGACTTCCTCTCTACACTACTTCATCAATGGCGTTAGATCACCCAAAAACCAAGTAGTATAGAGATCTCTTCATACATGTTTAGGGAAATAGTTAAAGGTTGGAGGATACAAAGGAATTTTTCCTATACTTCTTCGGTGCATGATGTCATATTTCCCAAAAATATAGGACATGATATCCTCTTTCTACGCCCTTTCTCTTATCACGGATCAAGTGCACATGTTCCTTCTACATTTTTCATTTCCATTACATGTTTTTTACTATATACATGCATTTTTACATATGTTTTTCACATATATACATGCTTATTTGACTACTTGATCATCTTCTCCTTACAAGTCTAACCATATGAGAAGCCAATAGTCAAAAGTAACTATAACAATGGGGGCAACAACAACAACATTTTACAGCAGCACATAACAAACTAACCATGTAGGTACATCACACACATCGAAAATCTGTTGTATATATCTTTCCCCTAGGTAGATATAGGAAAGCTGAAGAATATGGAAATCAAAGGAACTCAAAACCCGAGTGTCGACATGGCAAAATTCGCGCCTTGGTGCACGTAAAGGGTGTACAACAAAGAGTGGCGACACGAAGAAATTTGCGTCCATGGCACGGGTAAGAGGTGCATGACAGAAGGTGTCGACACAAAAATGGATGCGCCCATAGTGTAGGTAAGAGTTACACGATAGAAGGTGTCAACATGAAAATGGATGCACCCATGGCGCAGGTAAGAGGCACACGACAGAAGGTGTCGACATGAAAATGGATGTGCCCATGGCGCAGGTAAGAGGCACATGACAAGGTGTCGACACAAAAATGGATGCACCCATGGTGCAAGTAAGAGGCACACGACAAAAGGTGTCGACATGAAAATGGATGCGCCCATGGTGCAGGTAAGAGGCACATGATAGAAGGTGTCGACATGAAAATGGATGCACCCATGGCGCAGGTAAGAGGCGCACGATAGAAGGTGTCGACACGAAAATGGATGCGCCCATGGCGCAGGTAAGAGAATGTCAACATGGAAAAAGTCACACCTTGGCGCATGTAAGGGTATTTCAACATGAAGATGGATGCGTCTATGGCGCATCTTCGGGAGGTGCAACATTCGAGTCCGACAGGAGCAGACTCCACGCCGCAGATATTCAGATGGCCATAACTTTTCACAGGGAGCTCGATTCATGCAAGGTTGGACTTTTCGAAAGCTTACGAGGTCCTCTATCCAACTACGATTGGATATCTTTAATTGGGTGGGAAAAAATTCTTAAAAATTCAAAATACAGTTCGCCACTTTTTGGGTTTGCTAGGGTTCTCACCTACCACCATAATGAGATGAATTAAATGCAACCTAGAGGTGGTTGGGGTAGATTTGGATTTCCTCTCTCTTCCCTCTCTCATTCTTCCTATAAATTATAAGGAGGGGCTTCTTTCTAAAGGTTGGACATTCTTGTTTTTCCCCTCCCTTCTTCTCTTTGGCAGGTGAATTTGTGGAGTTCAAACCTCCCATTAAAAATTGTAATGCAACTTTACCTCTTGGCATTTTGTAGTGTGTTGTATCAATATTTGGAGAAAATAATGCATGTCTATGGATGATTCTCAACCCTCTCTGTGTTCATTTTCATCCTCTTGATCTTTCACTACAAATCTGGTTATCTGTGCATGATCTTGCATTGCATTTTTATGGTTTGTGTTTATTGGCAAGACAGGTGTTCTTCATTCCTCGGTGCATCACCTTTGTAGTTTAGGTTTTATTTTATGCATCTTCTTACCCTGTCTCCTTGGCAAGTTAGTTTAGGTTTTGAGTAAACCCTCTGCATTTTTACGTGTGCATCTGAACAGAGGAATAGGAACCGGCCTTCATCCGGAGAGCTTTTCCGTTTTCGCAAGGTCCCACACTTGGGAAAAGCTCCATGTTATGCAATCGCACTGAGAGTCTCAACCCATCGAGTTGCAGACATTCAGGGGTGCTATGATTCGCCATCAACAGAAACTACACATGCATCTGTGCCCTAGGTTAAATCTCATCACTTTGTTGCACTTTTACATATTTATTTTCCACGCTCCATCATCTTCTATCATTTCATCCTTTTTCTAGACCTTCGATGTGTTTTCTACTACAGTCTTCATGGACATAAAATATGCATCTCTATCTAGTTTATGTTACTGAGAATTTCACTCACCAAAATTAAGTGGGGGAAAATGTAGACACTAAATCTTTCACTTTAGACATTATTTAGTCTCGGTATCATACTATTATTCATATGTTTTTTGAATGAAGAAAGTACTAATTAACCCATATCGTTTTTCCATTTTACTTTTCTTTTTATTATCACTTCCGACCTCCCGCATATACTCACCCAATCAATTCTACCATTTGGCATCATTTTATCTCTGATCAGGGCACCGACAGTGCCCTAGTCCTATTCGGGCACCCCGATCCTTTCCCCACTTTTTGGGAACTTTCTAGTCATTTGAGCATTTCATATTTCTTTCAATCATCCTTTTTGGGCTTAATTACAAAATTAGATCAAGATAACCATATAATTATAAAGTTATGAGACCATAATGAGGTACCAAGCACTAAGCACTACTATCATCACCTAAGGTTGCATCCATCAAAGGTTCCATTTGCATCCATCTAGCTCTATCATGAAGCATAAGGTTGGTTCATCTACATCACACCGAATATGAAGTAAATTTATTCTATTCCATCCACCATTTTATTATATTTTATACACAGTTATTGTTCGATACTTTTAAAAAGTGAAACTAGCACAAGAGCACCTAGGGCATGATTGCACACACAAGCACATAGAAATACCTCATTTCTGAGATTTAATGCGGTGGTCAGTTAGTAAGCCCACCATTATTACATATGAGGATAGTCAGGCCCCTTCATTTGCATTTTTATTTTTTTAGGGCTTGATGCTTGTTTTGGGGTTTTACGGATCTCTACTTCAGCACTAATTTCGACAACATACTATGCAGTCCACCAAAGCTAGTGTGATAGGAAGTGAAGGAAGATGAATACCAAGCGACACCTCTAGATAGGTTTACAGATATTTTTCATAGGCCAATGTGCCAAGAACTTAGACTAGGGCACCCACATGTGCCCCGATCCTCGCTTAGGTGCCCTAGTCCACTCAGATTACTCAAATCTACACTTTTCTAGACCTCGGCATAGTTGTTTCCTCCTATTTCTCCATCCATCTCTGCGACATAGTCCAGCAAGCTCATTGAATCAGCTGAGTTCTTTCTAACTCTCCTTGCACTCTAGGGTTTTATATTTATACTTTCTTAGTTGTTTGGGTCACTTTCCTTATTTAATCTAGACATTATTTCATGGATGTACTTCTTATATTAACTCTTAAAATTTACATTTAATATTAATCACCTACAACACTGACCTCCTTAACATCTATATCATACATAAGGATTTATATCTTCCTTTCTTTATGAATTTTTCATATATGTGTAGGTATTCATTTCCTGAACCTCTTCAGCATAAACTCATACCTTCACTCCTGTAACTATGCTTACAACATACAAATTTCATGGAGTCTTATCATCTTTTTAGAATTTCAATTTCTACTCGAGTGGTCCTTATAGTTCTAAAACACATGCCATAGTCTTTATTTGAGCCACCATGCTCCTCTTGGGATGAGAGTCTTCCTTGACCTACTTATATCTTCAAAACACAATTTTGACCTCAAACAGTCATTAAATATTTTCAAAGATCGTTCTCATATATCATATCTACACTTGTAACTTTATAACATCTTCATCATGGATTTGTGAGAAGAGCTAATTATTTATACAGTGTTTTCAATTTTCTTTACTTCCTCAAGTGTAATCACATATTATATCATACCTAAAAACTCTTATTCTACTTGTTTCCTTTAAGTTCTTAATGAACTATGAGGTCCACAATTGTCGTGACAGCATAATACATAGTTCTTTGCAACCTAGATATCTTCAACTCTTGAAACATAGCTTTGAACCATATGGAACTAATAACCACCCTTTTAGGACTAAAATTCCTCTATCATAATGTTAACAAATTAACCATAGCTCCTAGTACTCTACCTCCTTGAGTAATTCACTTTACAAAAATTTGATTTCATAATCAAGCTATTCAATTAATGCATACTTTCTTTAGGATATTTTTCATGTCTTCATATATAATTGACTTTACCAGCAACATGTTCTTAACCTATATAGACTAGGCACAACTTAAAACACCACTTTCAGATCACACTTACATAGTTTTGATCTCTAAACAATGTTACCATACTTTCAAAGCATCTCTGTTGACCTTTATGAAACAAATATTAACATCAAATTTTATTCTTTTACATAAACTAAGTAGAGCTCACACACCATGTCCATATAGTATTAGTCATCTTGGGTGCACATACATAGGATTTTTCAATACTTTGAAGAACACAGACTAAATATTTTAACTTAAGTGGACATGACATATCACATTAGACTCGAGGCCATCTTTTTATTCTTCACAGGACTTACGAGAAAAAATATACACCTCATAAAACACGTCACTTCTCAATAATACACTGTACAAATGAATATGGAGTAATACACCTTGAGACATCCATACCTTGCACCTTAGCCACTATTTTCTCTTACTTCTAATAAATATTTGAACTCTTCATGATTTAAAATTGATTATGCCAAGGCTCAGCAACACAGACCATCTTGATGACATATATTATATAATGATCACACATACCACTCATGCTCTTTAAAATAAATGAGATGCTCCTACAGATATTGACATGAAATACTTCTACTACAAACCGAGCAAAAAAAATTATCTTTAAAGTATATCATGCATAGCATTCCTTCATGGTTGTGATACTTAGAGCACACACATATCACATGAACCTTCATCTAGAAGTATAATACTTTCTTGTAGTCATACTTGAAGATCTTACACCTTTAAAAGAACCCTCACTTCTATTTTTTCATTGCAAAGCAAACATCTAAACTCCCTTGATGTTACTTTCAAGCTTTATGGTGCTCACTTCTTTCCTTATAATTGGAATGCATCATTAAGCCTGATATACTACCCTTAAAGAACACTAGGATAGTTATTTTATGCCTTTGATGGATTAGAACTGTAACATACCTCATTCCATGCATTTCATGATCTAACCATACTTTTCATGATAATTCCATTCCATTTATCCTTCCAAAATTCTAATTATGCCTACTACTAACCTAACTCCTTTTATGACCTTCAAGAACATAAAGGATATAGTTTTCCATAGTGACATCATTATTATAACTTCACACTCTTAGCCATGCTTTTTAGGACTTACATTTTCATATTTTGAAAACATAGGCTCTTATCACTACATTAATCCTGTAAGTAGGGAGAGGACTTTCATCTCATCTCTACTTTCCTTGAAAACTCTGATATTTCTTAAGGTCTTGTATACTTCTTATAGGAGTAAACTCATATCCTCTTTAAATGATGATCATCCAACATACCTTTTTGAGGATTTTACTTCATCCTTTTTATTAATCAACTCTTTTACCAACTGGTGCACATATTTCAAGGAACTTAGAGCTCTTTAACCATCAACATAGACTTTGCAAGACTTATTTAATCTTTAGGAACCTATTACATTCCTTAGAACATGAATCGATAAAGAGACACACTTGAAATCATGTCATCATCTTCTTATTAGGTAAACAACCCTAGAAACTATCTTGACATTGCATAATCACTTTCATCCATCAATAAACCTTTGATATTATCTCCTAACATATCCTAGCATCTAAACCATCTTCAAAGCATGATAAACACTTCTTTCCTCATGAATCCCCTTGCAAGATTGTTCAATGTATATCTCATACTTCTTCCTTGCATGAATGACCTATACTCCTTTTGAAACTTCACATGTCTAGATAGACATCAAGACATGTGACAGATGAATGAACACTCTTTATACTCGTATATATAGACAAAGACCCTTTGACAAATCAACATGACCGAGTAAACTTTGGACATCAAGACTCAACTATCACCACACGAGACAGTATGACATACATGAATACAAGCTCCCCCGGAGTTATCAACACATTATCCTAAATAAACGAACTCATAATATGGCACAACTTAATTTGAAAATTTTTGAGTTATACATGAGTTTATGAGTGATCAAAACAACATATCTTCACCTCAAAATCATATACAAATCAAAACCTAGTATTATCTGATCATGACACATATTTGAGTAATAACAAGAGACGCATACTAAGAATACTTCACCAATCATGATTATATTGACTTATAAAGGAGACACAAACATACTTTCACCCTTAAGACTCATAAATAATACTCCAAGATAGAAAGAGCACCTTGACTACAAATTTTTATTGACATATGGAACTAAGACAAACAATAATAACATACTTTTATAATCCATGCATGCATACATACGTTAATCAAGCTCACAATCTCAAAATCCTACCAACAACAAGGATCCAAATTTCATGGATGGCTCACATTTCATACCTTATGACTCTTAAATTATCCCAAACTCCTAACCTTCTCAACTTCTCATTTACTGGAGAATGAATTGCAGTTAGGCACATATGGTTTTCTTCACCCTTTGCTTCAAACATTTTGATCTCATTTTGCATGGTTATGACTCTTGATATCCTTGGTTGATCTTAATTTCTCCTTAGTTACCTTTTGTTCATTCATCTTGACTAGATATGATTCTTCTTTGACTGATTTTTGCATTCATACTTCCTTCATTTTGAGATCCTAAACATTATTCACTTTCCTTGATGATTCATGAGAGAAAAACCTTGCAATATGACCCTTGTGATGACACTTAAGGAAAATAACCTCTTTCCTATCTCTTGACTAATGAATATTGTGATCTCTTTCATTACTCCAAGGGTACACACAACTAAAAACTTCCTACAATCCCTTTCTTTATGACCAAAACCATTGCAAGAATAACAATAACCATGAAATTTTACATACCTCATAACATTTGGTTTTCTATGAAGAACATGAAGAACAAAGATCGTGCGGGATAACATGAACATCAACCGAGTTGTAATTTGGAAGTGTGGAAAGGTTACATGGGGAGAGAGCATAAAAAAATAAGTGTATGAAAATATTGGAAAGGTTGAAAACATCTAATATGCCTCTCATAGATCTGAAAAGGTAAGGGGTACAAATAGGGGTATTGTATAACCCCAGAGTGCCTGCAATCATGAATCCTCAAGTGGAGAAGGGGATTTACATTCTCGGAATGGAAAGTAACTCCCATATGATGCACTGACATGTAATGACACGTAAGGAATCTAATGATGACCCTATCATAACCCCTATGACACCTATACCTATGACCTCACCTAAGTGAGATGAATTTCCATATGATGTGGAAAATGACTCACACTAACACCCCCTTCATCCTAAATTAGGATGAGGAGGCAAGTCATCAATGAGAGATGGTTCTCGAAACTAAATCCTAATGAGGCACCCATGAAAAAAGGATCTCAAGCAATGGAGAAAAACCCAGTGAGAAAAACATCCACCATAAGAGATGAAAAACACTCTCTAACAATCTAAAAACTATTCCAAAAATGGGTCTTGGAAACTAAAGAGTATGATAAGGTACCCATGTACAAAATGTAAATCTCTCAAAAGAATAATAAGATGGGAGAAGAAGGAGATAAGAGGAACATAGAATATGTCATAGACGGATCTAAACTTTGTAACTCTAGGAAGTCTCTAAGAAGAGTTTCAATGATGTGATCCTCTGCATCTGGATTGAAGAATATCCACCCACACCGAACTATGTTCCTAACCTTAGGAAGGACCGAAATGGAGTACTAGAATTCCACCCACTCTACAAAGGAATCCAAAGGCAACAGATAAATAACTTTGATTCTGTTCACATAAGTGTGACATAGGTCTATCAAATGAGCAACAAGGAACCAAAGGTAATGCCACAAGAGTAGAAATGTCAAATTGTGAAAGATGAACATCCACTAAAATTATTTCCAAGTGAATTAAATGTAATGCAACAACCCCCACAATAGAAAGATGATCCATAAGAAAGGGTGGATTAATGAATATCTCCTAAAAATTAGAAGTGATAAGAGTCCCAGAAGGGGAGCTCCCAAAAATGAGATGAATAACTCCTCCAAAACACTTATAGAAGGATGAGGAACATGTACTGCATCATAAGTAGTCACTGTGAAAAGATAAAAAAGTTCTGGAAGATACTCATCCCAAGAAGGGGGCTTGAAAAATAGAATAATGATGTCAAACAAGCATGAATAATCACATGAAGGAAGAGGAGTGGAAAGGGCCTCATACACTAGAAGTGGAAAGGAGTAAAACGTAATTTATGTATAAGGCTAAGAATGAGACTACTTTATGTTTGATGGGAAGGGAGGAGTGTTGACATACTCTAGAAAGGTGAGAGAAGGAGGATAGGAGTCCTCAGTAGCACTCTTGTCATCAGAACTAGAAGCAAAATCCTTGTCATCGAGAGATGGAAAAAAAGTAAGTATGTGTCGGTGAAACTATCATCACATGAATAAAAATAATAGGAAAAAAGCTGTATCAATAACGATGTGAAAGGTCTCGAACAAAGACTAAAATATTCTCAGTTGAGTGGGGAGGATATGATTCTTTCACATGGAAGCAAATATGTCTAGTGACATGCAACATCAAGTGACCAACAACTTGATTGCATGTGTCAAGATAGTACTCAACATGATATATATCGGTGAGTGTAAGAACTAGGCCAAGTAGAAATTTTGAAAGACCCTCGTAGGTAAAGCGGTGTTCCATAGAAGTGTGCCATAATGTGTAGTTCTATCTCCTCATAATAAGTAATGGATTTTATAAGGTAATCATGTGATGCTCAAGTCTATAAATATCATCCTCCATAATGCGGAAGCAAGAAGTGCAAGGTGCACAAGAGGAGGGTGTGTGGATATAAGAAAGGCAAAAAGATGTCATACTTAGCTGAGAATGTGTCTGTGTGTAATAAAACACCCAAGAAATAGTGATCACCCCTTGTTTATGGTACTTTATAAGTAGTGTGTGATTACAATAGGGTGTGTTTGTGTGATGTTCAAAAATTGATAACTCACCTTATAGTAGGTGATGAATCACATAAATGTGGAGGTCACAAGAAGTCCTAATCAAAAGCAAAGGAATGACACGTAATGAATCATAAAAAGGTGAAATCACAAAAAGGTACAACAATTCTTAGTATGAGATAAGGTGTCTCACATCACAAAAATAAGGCTCTCTTTCCACAAGCTTGCGGTAGAAGCACTCACTAGCCGCAAGTGAAGAGGAGCACTACAATGTAACGAGCCAAAAAAGTGGCTCGGAAAGCCCAATAACATTATACGGATGCTTGAAAAAAATGACCCACCCTTACACTTTGATGAATTTTAATTGTTTTCCCCTTTAATTATAGTGCACTAATCGACAAAGCATGAAAAAAGTGAGAAAAATACAAAATGAGGGAGAGAGATAAGGGCATGGAGGGTAAACTTATAAGTAGCTCGGTTGAGTTTCCTGCTCGGTGAGCTAGGTTAGGTGGGTCGATGGGTGATCGATTGATTTTAGGGTCTCAAGTTGCTTTAGAATAACCAAGCGATATTTGTGATAAGATGAGTGGCTATGTGCTTTGAGTTTGAGCCATGCGGTGAGTTATCTTGAAGGGGTCACCAGGTGGAAGTGCGGTGAATGGGTGAGTTGGAGTGGGTGAGCCATTGGGGTGGGAGGTGCTAAATTAGGGGCTTGTTGAACACACCGAGCCAAGACCAAGTGGTTGATGAGTTAGGAGGTCAAGTCATTAAACAATGATTCTAGGTAGTCTCTATTAGAAGCATCGAGAAGTCTCAAGTAAACACCAAGGTGAGCGGGGTGCCATGTTGTGGTTGGAAGAGTGATTATTGAGCCAAAGGTGTCTGTTGGAGCTGGGGAGGTTAGCGTAATGGCTGAGTTAAGTGAGAACACACATCAAGGAGGAAGTGGAGTTAGGGAAACTCAATGTAGATCTTGATGCGAGTTGATCGCATGGGACTCGGTAAGGTCAAGGCCAAACACACAATCGAGCATAGGGAGCATCTGAAGCATACAACACCAACTCAAAACCAAGGTAGGGTGGTGGCAACATGGATACAACACAATGCACATAGAAAATGGAAAAGTCTTGAACTAGGTCAGGTCATAGCGAGTACGGAGATAGAATTCGAGTGAAGGAGAGGTTACAAACAAAGACCTTTGGTGAAAAAGTGTAGAACCTATGAATAGGGAGTGATGAGCTTATTCAAACGCAAGTAGAAAATTATGAGTGGATGAGCAATGTAGGTTGCAAATCTAGAGAGAAGCATGAGAATTCAAAGGAAAAAGTAAAAACATGATGTAAAATACGCAGTGCGAGCCAAACACAAATGCAAACTAAGTTATAAAGTCATGCTAGGTGAGTTGTAGAGGGTAAGTTGGGTAAGTCATTTTGGTTCCTAGCTCGATAGCTAGGGCTAAGTTGGCCCCCTTAAAAGCATGTCTCACACTTATAAAACTCTCAAAACCAACACCGAAGAAACTCGGATATGAAACCCAAACCTTTGAAAACATCTCTAGAACATTCATGTAAGACCTATAAACCTAGAAAAACATGAACATGAATAAGAACCCACACACGAGATTAAAAACTGAAATCAATGCAAGTAGAGCACAAATGGAATATCCATTATGAAGGACACACACGAAACTTGGAAATCATGAATGGAGACTAAGAGGGTAGTGTTAGAAAGTGAGTAGCACATACCCAACAACACGCACTCTGATTTGATGACGAATAATGTGAAAATGTGAAGCATGAGGATCATGTGAGATAACATGAACATTGACCAAGTTACACTCTAGTAGTATGATGAGGTTACATAGGGAGTGAGAATCAACCATGAAGTGCATGCAAAGATTTGAAAGGGTCAAAACATCTCATATGCCTCTCATAGATCTAAAAATGTAAGGGGTACAAATAGGGGGTGTTGTGTAACCCATAGTTCCTACAATCATGACTCCTTAAGTGGAGAAGGGGATTTACATTCCCAAAATGGGAAGTAACTCCCATATGATACACTGATGTGTAATGACATGTAAGGAATCTAATGATGACCCTATCATAACCCTTGTGACACCTAGACCTATGACCTCACCTAAGTGAGATGACTCACCACGTGATGTGGAAAATGACTCACACCAATATTGGTATGAAAACCTTCATTTTCACCTTCTTTAGAATAAGGACTAGATTCTTGATCTACTAGATTAGGCTTCTCATCTCTTTTGACATTTATGGTTCGTAACTCTTCCTTGATCATAACATACTATTCTTCTTTGGCCTTGATAATTGTTGTCATACCATTGATTTTAAACTTCAAATTGATGTTCTCCTTTCTATGGAAATTCAAATCTATGTGTAGATAAATCACCACCTCTTTGATATCACCTTAACCATGCATAAAAATCATAGGGCTTGTTTTTCAATCTATCGTGTTCTTCTTCCTTTGAACTTATATCTGAAATAACCTTCTCCAACTGACTCTTGAGACACTTGATGGTTTCTTCATCCTTATTGGTCATGGATCTCAACTCCTGATTTTCTTTCCTTATTTTCTTAGCCATCTTGTGCTTCTAGGATATCCTCCAAGTTGTTAGACTTGCTTCACAAGGACCTAGCTCTGATACCAATTGTTGGAAGCACAATGGACTGAGAGGGGTTGAATCAGTCCTTCAAAACATTTACTTCATTTAACTTAGTTTACATACATCACATCAACCATTCATTCAATATTCATAAACCATTGTTTTATTATTAACCATTCAACAATCATACACAAGATCAAGATGCAAGAGATAACACAAGAACACCAAATTTAAGTGGGAAACACTCAACAAGAAGAAATCCCACTAAAACAAAACTTTATTTATCCATGTTTCAAATTTAGTGAGGAACCAACCCCACAAGGAGGATGCAACCCCTAATGTGATCAAGGACCAACTCAGCCAACTTTTGATGAAGATATCTGATATATTATTGTTGCCACAACTTATGGAGATCACTAATTCATGTCACACACATTCAAACCCTCATTCCTATAACTCACTCTATCTTGATCTTCCATGATCTCATTTTGATTCAAACCCTTACACACATATTCTTAAACCTTCTTAAAAAAATTTCACACATCCTCATCTCCCTCTTGATTCCTTTGAACATCTTTCACTCTCTCATCTAGGTCACATTTTTTCATCCCACCGCACTAGTTCAAATTCAAACCAAAACATTTACTTTATATGCTTCTCATCTCAATAACATAACATAAGTTTGTCATACTCAAGGATATCAACTAATAAAACTTAAAAATATAACATTACATTCATACACATTCATAAAATAGACCCATGTAGGTCAGCCATGCACCAAGACAACCAAACAAGCCAAAAATGACTCAAAACCCCATCACTAAGCTCCTCAAAGACCTCCAAACACATCACCATGATTTTTCAAGCCTCCAAATTCCTCACACATGTCAAATATATCATAAAAACATCATACATTCTCACACATTAACTTTCACCAATCAATTTCTTCATAACTCTATCAAGAAGGACCATTTCCTTCACAAAACAATTACTTCCAAGAACCATTCTTCACCAAACATGCTCAAGATCACACCATAGCACCTAAAATATTCCATGTAACCACTTATTGGAAATACAATGACCTATATAACACATCCATACTTTCTATACCTCATGAAACATATATCAAAGCAAACCATACTTATTTTTCCTCTTCACCAAACTAAAATGCCAGGAATGCTAGGAATGTTTGTCTTCACCTTCTTACTTCCCAAGGACCATGAAGCACCAAAAACCTCTTAGAACTGACCTAAACCTCATCATACACTTATTATATCATGTCACATCACCTTTCCCATGCTTTTATAGGACTGATCAGCTCCAAAACTCATACCTCCAACTCATTTTGCATGTTCTAGGATGAGAATAGGCCTAGAATGACTGCTAGAACCCATGACATCATATGAGATTACCTTGATGACATCTTACATAATCATTAACACTTGTAAAATGCCTCTAGGAATTTTTGAGCTCATGATACCCTTCATTTAACTTGAAAGGACTCACTCTACGACCATGCACACTTAACCATGCTCTAGAGCACCGGGACTTAGGAAAACATGACACTACCAATCAATCTTCATGTTTTACTTTTGACTAACACCTAATGAAGACTCATAACATCCTTTTCCATCAATAGATTTGACATCAATGAAAACACTAAGACACAATGTCCAGCACATTCCTATTCATCCGTAGAGTCCATTACCTAGTGATTACCCTCTATATGTTTAATGTCAAGGTCTTCAACCTCCTCATCATCAATGAGGTATACCATATTCCCTTTTTATTTCTCATTCCATGTGCATCCTATTTGGATCTCTATTGTTTCTACTACATCCTAATAAGCCTCATTCTCGGGTTCTCTCAACAACTGAACCATAAGTTCCTCTGCCTTTGCACCATCTCCCAACGTGGTACACTTCATGATCTACAAGGCTTCATGTATTGGTGGTTTAATGGAAAAATAGTCAAAATTATGAACAATATCGTTCATCATGTCACGCTAACTTGCAGCCTCTTACTTTAACTTGGCATGCACATACCATTCCTATGTGCATCCACATCGAGTAGAGTAAAAATTATGAAACCAAAGTGATGGTGGTAGGGTTTCTTACCCTTGCAGCCATTTTCTCTCATGATTGTGGATTTGTACCAAAGCGGAATCTTCCCATCATATATATGTACAAGAGATGGAACATTGATCTTAGTAAACCTCATTAAAAAGGTTATCCTTACCTCACATCAACCCAATAGATTGTCTTTGTGTGTCACCCACCAACACATTTTTGTCATACGTAATGTATAGACCATCATATTTTGTTTATCTCCCTCATTTTGCCATTGGTCTCCGCATCGCACATAGGAAAGAGTTAATTTTTCTTCTTACGTGTAATAGGGTAACTAATTCTAGCCCAAATTCCTAATCGGTGTGGTTGAATCATCTAGGTGACTCTTCCCTTGACCTCGTGACCTACCATCTCATAAGTTCCATGGGCCAAATTTTCATAAGCAACACTTATAGTATCACTAATAGAGTGTGTGTTTTCCCAATGAAGTATGTTTGTTGAAATAGTTCTACATTTTTAGGCTTGCGCACTATGTGTGCATATATTTTGAGATCCTCCTCATTGATAGGATCTGTATAAGACCCAATCTTTACCTCATCCAAGGTTATAACAACACACACATCCTTATTCTCAAAACTAATATATATATTTTTGAAGCACATATTTGCATTATTAGCATAGCACCAAGTACATCCAAATAGTGTTGGGAAGTTATCTTCCTCTACAAGTTCTAATACCTCAAAATCACCTTTGAAATTAGCTCCATGAATAGTGATAGAGGCATCTTTCAACACCCCAATGGGCATGGCCTTTTTTCATATACAAGACATTAGAAGATGGTTGCGATTATGACCTTCCCATTTTGTTCCAAGCATCCAATGTCAAAAAAATGACCTCTACACATGAGTCAATAAGAATTTTACTCACCAACTAACTAGCTATCACTGCATCCAGTGTAATCTCCTTTTCATATTCATGGTTCTTTTGTGGTAAATTTGCATGAAGGATTTGGTGCTCTCGCTCAACTCCTATGCACAAAACTTTCACTCCTAATCATTCTCCTATCAATCGAATAATGTTCTCCTATTGTAACATCTTGTACACTTCCCTCAAATCATCCACATCCTTTTGAGGAAATTTTGTGCTCATCACGTGCTCTCTTTTGTGTGCCTATTCTTTCAAGCATTAGATCTCACTCTATAAATTCTGATAACTCCCATGGTCTTATGGTAGACCTCTTTTTGATGAACCACATCTAGAGGCTCACGTGTGTGCTACTTCTACACGTGTAGTAACTAACATAGGTCAAAGTTACGAATTAACTATCTTCTTTAGTTCCCATTAATCATGATTTGTGTGCTCCAACTTAATCATCCCCACACCTTTTTCCTTCTTGTTGTTTTTACACATATGAGAATATATTTATGGACAATCTTCAACCTTATGTGGCTTCCTACAGGTACACACATACTTGATTCTTAGAAAATTCATGCTCATAATGTTTTAGCAATCCATAAGTATAACATTTTAGACATGCAAACCTTCCTTTACCACCATGGAATCTCTCTGATATCCATCTCAAAATCCACCATCTCCATTGTTGCACCCTTCATTATTTTGTCTTTGTGCTTGAGAACTACCAGCCACAAAGTGGTCCATGCTGATCCAGACTCACATACCTCATGGATATGGTCACCAACAGCAATCTACTATATCATGAGTGTGTGCGTCACATTTATTGCAGTATATGGAGATGTTTTTGTGTGACACATGATGCGAGAGTGGATAATTATGGACATCATAATTCTTGTGGAAAATCTCACAAGATGCTAACAACGCATTCACATTCCTACGTGGAAAACTATCCTTTGTATGTCCTTCCACTTCATAATTAGTAAACTATAACCCACTATGCATCTCATTCACCAAATTGGCATACAACTTCTCCAATTATGTATCCATAGTTGTTATTTGTGCCTCGAGAAAAGGAATTACCCATGTATCTACACTCCCAACTACTTTAGTGCATAGAGGGTGGATCAAGTAAAATTTTATGTGATAAATCCCTTTAAAAAGGAGTTAGAAAACCTCCTACGAAACATTGTGCATGTTGGATCTGATGAATATCATGTGATAACTTAGACAAAAATCTTTTAAAACATGTGTCATATTTTCTCACACTTTTAGACAGAGACCCTTCTTGATGTCCTTTAGTGTGCTAATACTCTATTTCTCAAACTCAGGGATGTGAAATTTAGCTAAGAAGGCAATACGTAGCACATCATAATCCACCACAATCTGATGTGGATCATATTTTATATACCAGTTGTGTGCATGCCCTTGAAGTGTGGTAGAAAATTGACTTTCCTTCCTATCAGTAGTTTTTATTCACTTAGCTCTCCATAATAACTCACACTTAGTCACATACTCATTTTCATATTCCATGCCTCTATATTCGGTAAGTGAAGTGACATCTCAAATTAGATCTGAGGGGTATGTTGTTATGGTTGCAGAGGGTTATGGTTTTTGTGATGGCTATTATGGGAATTTTCCGGGGTGGGGCCGGATCTCGAACTCGAACCTCCACAAGGATTTCCCCCATGCGGTGGCTTCCCTAAACCTCCTGATCCTCCCTTCATGACCTGTGGTGTTGTATATGAGCTCCCTTATATCTCAGTTATTGTACTATAATGAGCACCAACATAATAATTTGTCCAATGGGTTACACACCAATGCACTTCCTTTTCTACATGCGTGTGAAATTACCCTCAAAATTACTCCTTCTAAACACTTATTCTGCTACACTTACATGTGTGTTTCCTTAATCTAATCTTCCTCCTAAGAGGAGATGAAAATATGCCTACTTGTATCTCCTACTCAACATAGAGATCCTCATTTCTCACCTTCACTAATATTCTCTTCTAAAACTACCTTTAGGTTACGAACACCTTGCGCAATGACTAGGTGGCTAGGTTGGGTCAAATGCGCACTTTTGATTCTCATTCTCTCCTCATACTCGCTCTCCTCATATGCTGATTGGGTCTCCCTACTCCGCTTTCCTAATTTTGGGAGGACATGATCCTGTGGTCCCTCACCTTCTAGTGGGGATCTCATCACTTCCTCCAGGTCATCATTTTCTCAACCTCGGTACCTCATCAACTACCCTCTATCACACATCATTATACCTAAGTCATCTTTCCTCTCTTTTTCTTTCTTTCACCAAGGACAATGTTATCCTAACTAAACCTTCTTCCTTCCCCTCTGCACAGTGGTGTTTTATTTTAACATCAATGATTTCTCCATTCCTAATTCAACCATCAAGATCTTGATAGCTAAACATATCACATATGGATAAGATCCTCTTGGCTCACGTAAAAACCAAAACTCGAGCACAGGTTAAAGAATATAAATGTATCCCAATTTTTTATAGTTCTTTTACCTTCAACAAAATATTTCCAACAACCAAAACATGACCAAACACATATTAAATTACAAACATGTATTTTTAAGATAGACAGAATGTCATCTGCATGTAACATTCTGGTACACATTGAAAAAGAGGTCCTGTAAATAGAACCAAAATGTAGTCTTTTATTACCCAACACAACTATGCATGTAGGAACCTAATCCGACAAGTTTGGAAGCTCACTTGAAGCACGCACAACCTCCAGTACCTCCTTTATTTTTCTTAAAAATTTGTTAGCATGTATATTTATAACTTGTGCTAATAATAGATTAAGTTATATTTAGCTCAAACCTTACATGCTTTAATCTTATTAGTAGCCTTCTCTATGTGTTTTATTTTTCCTTTCCATGCATGTGCTTTCTTATCCTTTGCTTAGTTGTGAATTCATCTTACTTTTTTCTATTTCTAGATCTTTCTTGAGTGGTACTCTATCTTCTAATTTTCTATTTTTAGCCCCATCTGAAAAATCAGCTAAGTCCTCAATGTTGCTTGTATGCACGTATCCTCACGTGTTGACTGTTCATTGAGATGTGTGCACCTCCATGCACCGTCCTTTCTCCACTTTCTCTCCTTGTGCACATGCCTTTGTACACAACTCATATCTCCCCCACATGGCTAGTACTTAGCTATTTCCTCATACCAACACATTAGATCTTAGCGACCTCAATTCTATACTATTCAATAGTTGATAATGAACAACGAGGAATGTTTTAATTTGTCCATTTATATATAGACAAGAATCCTTCCCGCGCTAAGATATATATTTTCTTACATTCATGTCATGTCATTTAGGAAATTTATAGGTTTTGGAATCAAGGATAATCCTTTCAATAGGTGTAAATGAATTTTTATCCTTTCAATGTGTGATAATTGGTTAGAATACTTTTGGATAATTTTTCCTAGTATTCTAAGAGTAATTCCTATTCAAAGTAATGTTGATCAATAAAAGATGAATTATTATAACCAGTTGAATGTTAGATACAATATTTAATGGATAATTATGCTTGATACCATGTCAATTTTAATCCCATTGGTTGTCAACCATTAAGTTAATTACTTTGCAATGATACAAAGTAAATAACTCTATAGGTTAGTGGCCGCTAGGCTAATACTTATATTCCTTATCAGACAATGACAAAAAAACATTTTATACTTCATATATGAACTAATTATTAATGTTTTCTACTCCAACTATGGGTAATATGTCTTCCAATGGTCGTACTTTGTTCTCAAAAATCCCATTCATGAAAGGCGTAAAGTGTTGGAAGAAAAGAGACGATGAATTTTTGTTGAAATCCATTCCCCTAACACTACCATGCCAACTTATGGTTGTTTTTGTTATTGATGATCTACAAGACGATGTAGATATGGTTCTATCCTAAAAAAATTATATTTAAGAACAATTCTCATTCAAGTCGAACACGGTGACGTTGAAATCACTAAGTGTGTTATTATGGAGTTGGATGTTTCTTTATGCAAGAAACAGAAAATGAAAGCATCAATACAAAAAAAAATCATTAATATTCTAAATAAGGTTGGAATTTTGGGGTGTTTACAGACTTTGACAATACCATATGTGTAAATGTAGTAAAATTCACAATGGCATGTTATCATTACTCAGAAAAATGTATAAGTACAGAAAAACCTCTTCTATTTTTCATCATTTGAATAGAAAATGTTTTCTTTCACCTCCAAAACATGCCAAGATATTTACTATGTTGAGGCAAACATATTTTTATAAATTAGAGATCAATTCATCTAAATCAAAGTTACATGTGTTAAAAAAATTGGTTGCATTATTAAAGAAATCAACCACTATATTTGATGAAGTATAATCTTTAACTATTCAAAACTTTGATTTTTTTTTGTTCGATGGTTAAGTATTTTCAATTTATGTTTCAATGTCTATGTAGTACCTCCATAATATCAGTAACATCCTGTAGATGAGGAGAATGTTGACCTTGTCCATTCCATGTAGATAAATGTTATTCCTACATAAAGGGACACAATTATTCTTCCTTTCTTGCATTCTACGAAGAAGGTTACAGAACTCAATGGTCTAAAATACTTGGACATGACTGATGTGTAATTTTACATACCAGACGGCCAACATACAATATGTGCCCAAAATAAATTTGGGCACATAGACTTACAAGTATTTGCATTCAAGATTTTGGTTTTGAAAGGCTCACATTCTATCTAAAAAGGCATCTAGTGAAGCCATTGTTAATATTTTCAAACAATAAAATGAAGCAAACAAAACTTGGATAGAAACCAGTTTATTGATTTTCTTTACAAGCCTTGATCGGTTTGAAATAGCTAATATTTCCCCAAGCATCATAGAGTGGAAAAAACAAAGACAAAGGAGTGGAGGGTAATGGATTTTAATTTTATTGCATTGGTTATTAACATTTACTTTAGTAATATGCACAAAATTAAAAAAATGTTTGTCCTTTAAATGCAGAGCTTTGAGAATCAATGCCTTGCATTTTTGTTGTTCAAAATCCAGAGATTCTATATGAAAAATGGACTTCTCTATTATTACTTGATGATATATGGAGTAAATGGACAACAACCTTTCAATTGTTTAGATCAAGTAGCCTTGCATTTTTTTTTAAGGATAATCATCCTAACTTTCAGCCAAATTCACTGGCAAGATTCACGGAGAATTCCTTCAGTAATGGTAAGAGGAATGACCGATGAAGAACTATTAGTAATAACTATAAAGTCCAATTAGGGGATGTATGGATAATTGGATCTGTTGAGGTAGGCATCATAGTAGATACATTTGTATCTTACTACTAGAGATTAAAAGGAGACACAAAATGGGAGGAAAGCTTTTAAAATATTTGAAAAATAAACATCCAAATAATATTGTATTGACAACATGTAGTGAATCCAATGTAATTAAAAAATTTGAATTGCATGAATCACATTGTTGATAGTTTTCTATACTCTTAGGTGAATAAATAAAAGGAAAAGAAAATTTCATTCCCAATGAGGTGAAAAATTGGAAAAAAAAAAATGGACCCGAGGTGGTAGAAGTTCTTCCCACCAAGGCTCAAAGGATATTAGATAGTTATGTGATTTCAATGGAAGAAAATATACCAACAGGATGGAAGACACAAAAGATTTTACTTCTCAATAGGCATATCCCTTTCAGCTTGTGTCAAATTTATCAACTATTCCTTATACTAATCCATTCAATGTTGAATATGTGATCGATGATTTTTGTAATTTGTCTATCCATATTTTGTTTGATGCAATAATGGACATGCTAATAGTTGTCAAATCTAGTGTGCTAAATTATATTATTATTGTTTGCATACCAATTTCTTATTCAAAATTATTAATAGAAATAATAAAAAATAAATGGAAAAGGTTAAAGACAATGGGAATCAATTATGGATGGATGTTATAGATTCTATGAAAATATTCATTGGAAAGATTCATGGAGAATTCCTTTATGGATGCAAGAGGAATGACTGATGAAGAACTATGAGTAATAGCCGATAAATTCCAATCAAGGGGTGTATTACAAACTAGCTCTATTGAGGTCTCCATCATAGTAGACACATTTTAATCTTGCTACCAAAGAGTAAAAGGAGATATAAAAATGGGAGGAAAAGTTTTAAAATATTTGAAAAAATAAACATCCAAATAATATCATATTAACAACATGTAGTGAATCCAATATAATTAAAAAATTGGATTTCATGAATCACAATACTTTTATTTTTATACTTTTGGGTGAAGAAAAAAAGGAAAAAGAAAATTTGATTCCCAAGGAGGTGAAAATCGGAAAAAATAAATAAAAATAGACCCTAAGGTGGTAGAAGTCCTTCCCATCAAGGCTCAAAGGATATTAAACAGCTATGTGATGTAAATGAAAGAAAATATACCAGTAGGGATGGAAGGCACAGAATATTTTACTTGTCAATAGGCATATCCATTTCATCTTGTGTCAACTTTATCAAATATTCCTTCTACTAATCCATTCAATGTTGAATGTGTGATCGATGATTTTTACAATTTGTCTAGCCATATTTTGTTTGATGCAATAATAGACTTGTTAATAGTTGTCAGATCTAGTGTGCTAAATTGTATTATTATTGTTCTCATATAGATTTCTTATTCAAAAATATTAATAGAAATAATAAAAAGATACATGGAAAAATTTAAATTCTGTGGGGAATGAATTATGGATGGGTGTTATAGATTTTATGAAATCAACGGGAAATTTAAAAGTTTGTGTCTTATGTACACAACTACTGGTGTGCACAATTATGACGAGAATAATGATGAGAGGGAATAAATCACTAGGGATTTGATGGAGAAACTACCACAAAAATTGGTAACTGCAATTAAAATTAGACTACAAGGAAACATCCATCCTTTTCTTTGTGAACGATATTATGATTTCTAGTCTCATATGTTCACTCGATGTTTTTCGAAAATTCAGTAGTAATTTTGCTTTACAGAGGTATTGTTGCATTACATGCATTAGTTGAGTCTGATCTAACTTTTGTTTTTATTATTGAGACACATGATCAAGAAATGTTTTTAAATAGTACTATTCTCATTTGAAAAAAGTTTTGTCGACAAAGACAACTTGAACAACTGATTTTTTTTAAAATGTCTTTGAACCAATATAATCTACTTATACATTCAATATTTAAGTAGAAACCAACAAACTAAGGAAGTAACCATGATCTCCAAGAAACTTAAAATTATTGGAGACAATCGAATTCCCGATATACAACCCATTCAATTTTTCACTACACAACCAGTTCTTAATGACGTTGCACAAAAACTAATAAATCATTTCAAAAACAACTTGGTGATTGACCTTCAATTTTTATTAATACATTTACTTGCATTATGTTTTCAATTGCCATGGTTTTCATTTATTTAACAATACTCTATTTTTATAGTATTGATGATAGATTTGGAGTACGTGGGCATATCACGTATGAATACGTAGCCATATCATGGTATGTTAGTCGCTGCGTTTATAAAAAACCACTTATAAGCCCCAAAAATTTATAAGACATTCAATATTTATATATAGATAACCAACAAATAAAGGAAGTAATCGTGGAGGACGGGGAGATATCCAAGACTAATATGCAATCGAATCTAGTATGTTAGCTATGTGTATTTATAAACAAAACCATTTATAAGGCCCACAAATTTATAGGAAATGATACCAACTAACTCTAGAATATGAACCATTTTTTAAGAAGGAATAACCAAATAACCTATTTCTTATGTTCATGGCAACCTCTAAATCTCCACATTGTATAGCTACCATTTGATAACTAAAAATAATAGTTTTGATTCTTGACATACGGTAGAAGATAAATTTTAATGAAATCCATTTGTAAGCTACGATAACAATATAAGACAAATTATAGAGATTAGAGGACTCTATACATCCATGTTCGATGTAGTAGTTAGACTTGACAACCGCCATGCATATTTTCCCCAACTATATACTAACTAATTACATTGAATCAATATTTTGATGCCATATGAAATTAATACTTTCAATATAGTCCTACTATTTCACTCATGGATACCGATTAATTACATTGAATTAAATTTATTTTTGCTTGATCCAAACATCATAAAAATATAACTACATAAGGCTTGTTCATCATGTGGGTATTTATAGTAACACTTGGCGAAATTCATCAAATTTTTTCCATTCAATGGCATTCCAGCCAATGATGGCATAGCCTAGTGGTCACTAATCCACATCAATAGCTTAGAAATGTTGTCCACCAAAGGGTGGTTCAGTGAATAGAAGCGTAGCCTAGCAGCCACTAAACTTCATTCACAATTGATATTGTACTTACCATATTACCATGGATACCACTATGCTTTTTCAATTATTCTTTCATTTTTCATAGCATGAAATCGATTATGAATTGATTAATGTTTATTTGAAATATATTTTGCATCAAAATAACCAACAATGGGTAAAGGTGGTGTGAGCCAAGCTGAAATATCAATCGGTAAGTGGTAGCCTCATAAAGTGTTATTCATTTCAATTGGTTAGAATTGAAATGTAGCTGGTTAAAATATAAAAAAATTACTTCCCTACAGTTAGCCAAAAGAATTATTTACTTATTTTAGATTTAGAGGGCTTGTTAAATGAGAAAAATCAATCATCCTCTAAGAAGATGGCATTCAATTTAAGCAAAGAGACTATCAACCTGCTAGGTGGCTTGAAATAATTTATAAATTCACTATCAAAAAAATTGAAGTGGGATTCTGGTCTGATAATCTCACTTCTTACAAGGTTGAAAATCCGTCAAATGCCTTCAATAAGAAATTATCGACTGAATTGAATCCAAAGCACTCAATTAGGTAAAATAAAATTGTAATATCTACGATGGAATTCCAATAAGAGATGTACAAAAGGTTTAGAGTAGATAAAATAATTCGTTTAGTTCTAAAGACACATTATGTGTCACAAGTAGGTGCAAAGGAAAACCCTCTGGAAAATTTTATGCTAGGGAGGAAAAGCAGTGGAGAAATTTATTCTAAAGATATGTGGTTAGTGACCGATTTGTACAAAAACTTATCACTAATAGTGTCTCAATGTTTGAATTTCATATAGGGCATTAAATATTTGGAGCAATAAAATACTAAATAATTATTTATCATTTCAAAATGTTATTATGATTATTTTTCTTAACATTGTAAGAGGAGGAGGAGGATATTGATAGCAGCCAAATTGATGATATCTACAAGAAGCTGAACTCCTTAGACTCCCGTTTAGGGAAGGCCAAAACTCGACATGATTACAACATGGCCATCTTTAGGGTGATTGAGGAGTTCATTGAGCAACATGTCAAAAGTGTCTCCAACCTCAGCGGAGTTTCGAAACACTTTGGGGTAACGATAAGGAAAGCAAAAGGACCATTGAGCAACTGGATAATACTGATGCTACCCACATGACAACTTTGGGTATGTTCCACTCCTGGAAGAATATCAAGACCAGCATTGACAAAGCTGCCAAAAAGTAGTTGTAGATGCTTTAGTTGTTCTTGTATGTTTTTATGCTATTTTTTTGCGGTCTCTCTACTGCTTTTTTGCAGTATTTTTGTTGTTTTGTCTCGTTTGGGTAGCTATTTTTTGGCTACTTTGAGCTTCATTGTCACATTTGGATTCTGATCCTTTTCTCTCTGGTTCTCATTCCTATTCTGGCTCCTAGGCCATCTTTTGTACTCAAGGGTATAGTCCCTTTCAAAAAACTATTTGCCAATAATAAAAAAAAATCATTGTAAAGAAGATACATTCATATGTTCACTCTTTATTTTGTATGTTGAGATTATACATTTATAAGTTGGGAGTATTTATATATTCACTGTTTATAAGTTGAGAGTATAAATGTATAAGTTTTGTGTGTGAATTATCAAGAAAAATATTATCATAAAAATATTTTGAACTATTTTTATTGATCAAATTGGGAATCCTAAATTAATTCTGATTTGTTTTTATAGATGCAATTGGGAAGCCTCGAGAAATTACTATTTTTGGGAGTTGAAGGTTTTTGTTTGGACTTTCTAGTATTGGAAACAAAAATACCTCATAATAGAGTTCCATATTTTACACACAAGAACTATAAATACTTTGAACAATATTTTATTGTTTCTTTAATAAGAATTACAATAGAATATTTTGAAATTACCTTATGGTCTACATGTATGGATTCAAGGATTGTGAAGTAAAGATTCATTGAAAAATTATTTGGCTACAATATATCCTCTTCATGTTCATTTGGGGAAGGGGACAATGTAAGAGTGGGACAAATACTATTCAATAGATACTAGACATTTTTGTAGTGTCTATGGTGAAAATAATATTCTTTTGATCGATGACAAGAGATTCATGTCTTTTGATGCTAAACAGGAAATTACTCTAAAAATGCCAACTTTCTATAGATTTGATGGAACATATACGACTGATTTATTTATTTACACTCAATTATGTACATGGTTGAAACATGCAGGAAAACACAAGAACATGTGTAGATCATTGAAAACTTTCAAATGCATTATTGGTGCTTGAATACTATTTTGTGCTTCCAAAATAAAAATGTATAACACATTTATATGGAATTAATCAACTAAAATAGAGTTTGTAAAGATTCATCACCCACAAACATTTCATTTAATTCAATTTTTTTGCAAAAATATACTCCAAGAAAAAAATGGGATGTGTTTTTATTTTTGACTTAATTCACCACCCACAACCATTTGATTTTTGGTATAACAAGAAAAAAGGAGATGTGTTTTTATATTTGGATTAACTCACCACCCGCAACCATTTGATTTTTTTTTCCTTCATTTGCATATAATAACACATGTAATATGAAATTGATAATATTTTATATAAATGGTGTTTTGGAACACACCATCCACAAGGTTGATTCGTCACACAAGAAGTTAAAAAAGCTTCATGGCGTCGAGCTAGAAACAATTATTTAGTTAGAACAAACGTGAAATATTTCTTGCAACATTGCAAAAACATTTCAAAATAGCATTATGGACATCGACAATAAATTCAAATGTTAATGACATGATGCCTTCATTCCTTCAAAACATTGGCTTAGAGGTTGGCAGCTTCGAGTTCATATTTACACAGGAAGATTGTGTCAAGTCCAAACACACCAATTATCAAGGTTATGGGAATCCCAACTTATATATCAAGAATCTTAACTTTATTTGGTGGTGGTTTAATGCATCATACCATTGTAAAAATATAGTGCTTATAGATGAATCTTTAGAGAAAACAAGTTCAATGATGTGGGGAACTACATAATTGCTTAAAAATTTAACATAGATTATAATTCTATAGAAAACTACTTGTTAGATGAGTTGTGGCCTTTTTTGCAACCATTGAAGGATGTGGAATACGTTTGGGATGTTATTAGATCAAAAACCCAATTATAGGGAGCTTATTTTAGGGAAATTTTGTATGATTTCTTTTGTTAATTTGGGAGCCCATCTTCAGGAATAGTGTTACAATAAATTTTAAAAAACTTTTAAAATGTTTTACTATAAATCTACCTTTAGTAAGGGAATTTTAATTAATTTCATATCCATATTTAAATATGTAAATATATTTAGAATGGTTTTACAGTTAATTACATTTCCATGTTGAAACCAAATCATAGCATAACTATGTTACAAAAAATATACAATGTATTTCTTTAATATGTGTGTCTATATATAGTAATGGTTTTATATGTGAATAACCATGTTACGAATAAATCTTAAAATGTTTTCGTATAATGTGTGAGTCATTCTTTAGTAATGTTATTTTGTATAATGTGTGTATTGATATTTTATATGTGTGTGTTGTAAACATCATCTTTTAATTTCCTAGCTTTCTCCCTGATGTTGCACTAAAGACTCTTATAGCCTTCATTGGTATTGGCCTTGTAGCATGTATCCACTCAAGGATAGTAGCATGGGTAGGATCTCCCATTTCCATTTCATATTCAATATTCTTCCTTTCTTTCCAATCTTCTACCCTAGCCATAAAAGTACCCAAAACTATTTTGAACCTATAATGTAAAATCAATTTTTTAATAAGATCAACTTTTCATAATCAAAAAGCATCACCAATTCATTCTCCTAGTCTCAATCATCACCCTATCCTAGTTCCTTCAAAATATTTTCAACAATTCTTTGGTTACGTTGAGGATCAATCACATCATTCTAAATGAACATATAAGTGTCTCACATCTCTTATATGTCATAAGCCTAGTTGTCGCTAGGATGATAGGTGTTTTAATTATTCAAATCACCATAGTTTAATCTTAAAGGCATTTTAAAAATTGATAAGAACCATATTTCAAAGCATAAATAAATCCTAGCAGATTCTAGTAGTATAAAAAGAAACATGTTCTATTTGTAGACACCTAAAATCCACTTACACAGATTTAATACTAAAATTGCACTAATTATTCTCTTTCCCATCATTTCCGTAATAATTAGCCCTTTTTCGATAACTAGCTAACATTCCCCTTAATTTCAGTTGATTAATGACATTTTGTTAATTAATTAACTTCCTTATCACTATGGAATCCAATTAATGACCTTTCGTTAGTTATAATCCTCTTTTAATTGATTAATTAACCATTATTAATTAATTAAGCCTTCTATTTAATCAATAAACCATTTTATTGGTTAAATTCCCCTCTTAAATCCTCCAAATCATGATAATTTTCCTCTAAATCCCCTCTAAATAGCTTCTACAAGATTATCCCTACCTATTAATTAATCACATTTGATTAATTAGACCCCTCTCAATTCCCATAAAGTGCACATCCTTTATTAATTCTTCTAAACATGCATATCCTTTGCATTTCTTCTTTGGGCTTTGTCCCACATCCACAAAATTGCAAGCCTTTCCCAAATAGGAAAGCTATATAAAGGACCAAGCTCCTTCCTCTCAAACTTACACCACACTTTGAATAGTGGAAATTATAGGCATATTGATAAGAGCATTCTCCATTGATTTGGAATAGCTACTTCATCCATTGCATCCATTCTATCATTGTTGAGTAGAAAGGAAGATCTAAGTATGGCCTTGTATCCATTTCTTGGTGAGATCCTTCCCTCTCTTTGGGGATTAACACACAAATTTGATTTCTTAATTATCTAATTAGGTTCATAGTTTGAGTAGCAATCACACAAGAGTAGGAATGGCTTAGCATTAGGTATTTACTTCCATGTTTATGCATTAATATAGCTCTTTCCCTTAAGCTCTTATCATGATGTTAATGGTAGATTAATTTTTCTTTGAAGCTAATTGGTGCTAGTTTCACTTAGATTAGCTTAATTAGTTTAGCATTCACATACTATTTATTGTTTTGCAGTTCAATGTTGGATTTCCTAAAATCATTAAATGGTTTTTCCCAGATTCATTAATTTAATCTATAATCAGATGTATCAAACATGGGAAGGAGGTATAATTGGTTCCAATATTTTAATTTTTGGATTCCAATATTTTAATTTTCAGATTCCAATATTTTAATTTTTGGATTCCAATATTTTGATTTTCAGATTCCAATATTTGTAATTTTGGATTCCAATATATGTGATTTTGGATTCCAATATATGTGATTTTGGATTCTAATATATGTGATTTTGGAGTATAGTAAATTCTAATATTTAATGTTTTGGAATCCAAAACTAGTAATATTGGATTCTAATGAGAGATATATTTTTAGCTGATTGGACTAGATTATGTTCAAATGTACTGAAATAAGGATATTTACCAAAAAAGCACAAAGACCTCTTATAAGAACTCACCCATGTGTTGGTCAAATGATTTTTCAGGTGGAAAAATTAGGGATCTCTCACCAATGGTCACAAGGCTATGCCCCTCCTTCTTATGTATGGGGAGGATTCCATTATTGAATTTAAACTATCCTAATTATATCTAGATGTTGGAAATCACATAGGAACACTTCACTGAACCTATGAAAAAGTGTTTGTACGGGGTAAAAGGGAGGAATTTGTAGCAATGGGGTACAAAGGAGATATATTAGGATAGGGAAGGTTATTGTTGTGAGTAAAAACTAGCAGATTTCACACACATAATCGAGTAGTCCAACATTCAATTAGAGGAAAGTAACAAAGTAAGCATGTATCAAGACTAATAAACTAGAGAAATGTATTTCTTTAGATTCATTAATCAAGGACACCAAGTTCCTTCTTGGTTATTCAAGATTATTATGCTTGAAAAGTGCAAAAGAGAGAGAGAATAGAGGAAAACATGAGAAAAGGAAATGGAAGAAATGTAGCTTTTATTTCTTGTGTGTTGGTGATAAAAATTTCAATAACCATAAAATAATCCATAATTTCTACAAAAACTAACTTTCAAGCTCAGAAATGGCCTCATTCAGCACATCACACCTTGCAATCATTGTACGAGACCAAATGTGGGACAAGTTCTCTGTAATGGATGAAAACATATTATGATTCACTAAGAAGAAAAAGTCAAGATAGGTCATCTCGAGACTAGTGGGAGAAAAAAAATTAAAAATGTCCCTTTATTTCTCAATGTCCTTCCTAGTATCCCTTATCTTTAACATAGTAGTCGAGACATTGGAAAAACAAGAGCACCTCATGTAGCAAATTCTTCCCCTTTTCAATAATCATGTCCACCCATTTATCATTGGCCCTTCCCTACATGATTAACACATGAGCTCTTTTGATTATTTGGGAATTGAAGCTACAAATGGGAGAGAGTGCTTGATCAAGTGAGGCAAGGATGATGAGTCCAAATCAAAGAAGGATTGTATATATGAATACAAAGTCTTAACATTCTCCTCTAATTGATTGATGGTCTACTTGTACTCTTCATTTCATGTAAGGATCCAAGTTGAATACTCATTTAATAGGTGAGCATAATTTTCATGAGTAACTTGACCCAAATAAACCTACATCATCATGTTTAATTTCTCCCAAGATATTATTTACCATCTTCAATGAGGAATGGTATGCAGAGATGTAATACCCAAATGGTGTGTTGCTTAGAAAAGAATGGGTATCCCATGTAAGGAATATGGTCGTGAGTGATTACAACCATTGCACAAGCACCACAAAGAAGGAGATGGCATTAGAACTAGTTCACCCAATAGATAAAAGGACACCAGAAGGAATGTTGATCTATGATGATGAGGTGAAGGTAAAATTGGAAAAGGTCTAGGTTGTTGTAACTTTATGAGTTTCCCTACTTTGAAAAACCCGAGTGACTATACCAATGGTTGATGTCACGCGTGTACGAGGACCACTTCTACTTCGCAGTCAAAGAATGTGCATAACCCCAAAGCTAATCTCTAATTTTGCTAGCCTTTTCTGCGAAGGGGAGCCATTGGATGATGATTTGGAGGACAAGGAAGCTATTAAGGAGACAACACAAGCTTATGATTATAAGAAGGGCTCGCGCTACTTTGATATCTCATATATCTCTAACCCAATGATGAGGATGGTCATGCACTTGGTATCCAAGTTTAATGGACAAGAAAGGTGGACACATATAAACAAGGCTTGGTTGAATGTGTGTAGAAAAATTGCGGAAGGAACCATCTATAACTTGTATGCCTTCATTGATGAAGAAACCATCGAGTGTTGCATACGAAGGGGAGAATATCATGTTTGGGAATGTCCTCCTTAACATCATCTTCTCATAAATTGGAGTGCCTAATGGGGTAGAGAATTTTTTATAGGAATATCCAGATGAAGACCCTTCCCCCACAAAGAAGTTTGAAAAATACACTTGTGACACCATAACGGTCACCCACAAGGCGCACCTATAAAAATGGTACAAGAGGATATGTAACGCATTCGGGGTGGAATCGAGGATGCCCGAATAATTTCCAGTGCTAGTGCAAGGAGAGGATGAGTTTGTTATTTACCAAAGATTTCGCATTGGCAAATTCATGTTGACAGATGGGACCAAGGGCCCATGGTGTAAACTACCTTTCTCGTTCACCGTGTAATATTTCCAAGCAAGGGTCAATTGCTTCAAGGAGGCTAAGAGACTAAGGTTCAACCTTAGTAAGGTAGACCAAGACCACCGTGAGCTATGCAGAAAGCTAATATACCCCAAGAATCACGCTTATGTGGAGAAGTATATCTCCCATGAGGTGCACATGACAAAACCTGTGACGTTGCCAATTGTTGGAAAGACCACAACGAGGGTATACCTATGGATAAGGCCTAAGTATGAGAAGGTCACCTACTTAGAGAGTGATGTCTCCATCCTAAAAGACCCCACCGAAAGAAATAAGGTTGTGCCAAGGAAGAGGGAAAGAGAAGAGGTGCCAGAGAAGAAGGCACCAAGTGTGCAAATAGCACAATCTATGGGCACACAAGAGTTAGGTGCAAATCCAAGCACATATGCATGGAGGAAGAAGTCCCTCATTAATAAAAAAGAAAATTTTGCTAAGGAATAGGTGTTAGAGCAAGAAGAGCCTCTTTAAAAGAAGACTCACCAAGAAAGGAGTCACTTGCTGAAGAAGAAGAGAAGGAAGAGTCTCCTATACTGGAATCACTAGTTAGGAAGAGGAAGAAGGTAGTGGAGAAGGTGGACTCAGAAAAACAGAGAGCCTGGAGGCCTACAGAGGTGAGAGATATGATGACGAGCATGAAGAGGCTCAAGACCATCCTATGTTTGATGTGCACAACTATGAGGATGAGGGAAATGAATAAAATGATGGAGAAGAGGAAGGCGTTCAAGGAAAAGGGGAGAGTGAGGAAGTGAATACAAAGGATCAAAGGACCCCAAGCCTCACCAAGGAGCAGATAGAAGAGGCCGTAGAAAGAGAATTAGCGGGAATAATAAAGGATTTAGTGGAGTAGGAAGTGGAGTGCAAGTGCTGATGAGATACTCTAATAAATAGATGAGGAAAGCATAGGAAAAGAGTATGGGAGCATGGACAGAAATCCCAGCTTAGCGGTTATCTTTCCAAAGGTAGCACGCATAGGAGGGAAGAGTGTTGTAGTGGCACAGAGTAGGGAATGAGTTACATCAATGATCCAAGTAAGGTGCTACATGTGTGCTTCTAAAGTACAGTGCCCACAGACTAACTCCTTGCATGGTCTTTATTCGAAGAAGAGGGCACATACCCACAAACAAGGAAGATGATATCTTGGGCGTTTGAGTCCCATGTTGATGAGCTCGAGTTCTAAGATAGTAAGGGGATGCTGATGAAGGTACCTAATTCTAAGGGAGTGTACCCTCTAATAAATTCTCAACAATTATCTCGATGAGCATGTTTGTAATGTGCTCAACAAGGTATCGGTTGAGGTTAAGGCCAAACTCTTCTAAAGGAATGACAAGGTAAGGTTCCTAGAGGAAGAACTGGAGAAGGAGCAGAACTTGATTGGAAGAGTAAGGACCTGAAGTAAGAAGATATGATCGAGAGCACAATAAAGGTGCAAACTAAGGGAGGAAAAGGTGAAGGTACACGAGGTGTACAAGAATATTGAAATGATCACGAACGCCATCACTTTAAAACACCTAGACCTAGCACTACCTGAGTAGAAATATGAGTCAACCTTGCAATGCTTGGAAGACTTAACATACATCCTTACCATGGAGAGGTGGTCACTTGCTTTAGAATCAGCAGAAGATATTTTGGCACACCAGAAGGAAGAAGAGAAGTTGAATATTGGGGAGATAGTGACATGATATTTTGAACTCCTTTCTATTGTGTAGACCTCTGTGTGCATGGTTGAGGCCATGTATGATAATTGTGCTGATAGGGACAAAGTAACAAGTATATTAGTTTCTACACATGAGGCAAATATGAAATAATTCCAAGAAAAGAACAAAGGAAATAGGGTAGAGTGGGATAATATCATGGCCTAGGTTGAAAAGGAAATGGAAGAAATCAAAACCTTATGAGGTTCATTCAAAATCAGTTCAAGGAGCTATACCCTAGGTCACTCAAAGAATGGATGCGCTTGACGACCTTAGCAAGAAGCTCGAAGGGATTATGGATACACTGAACACTAAGGGTGGTGAACTAATTTTTAAGGAGGTAAACACTCTAGTGGGTGACCTACTTCAGAAGGCGTAGGGTGAAGTGGAAGCCTAGGAAAATATTGAGGTGACAGTAACGAAGGAGTTCCCACTCTTATTGTAGTAATAGCAAGATCTCTGATTCTTTCATTTCTTTTATTCTTCAATCTTCCATTATTTAGATTGTCATTTAAATTGTCTAGCTCCCAACATTCATTATTCTTTAAAGGAGCGAGTATGTTTCCGAGGATGGAGAAATATCTTAGTGTGGGGTGAGGTTGGACCTAAAAATATTGGCTAAGTACCAAAGGGTGCGTGAGCATGTGGGACCAATAGGAAGAAGGGCATGTGGGGATAAGTGTGTAGGACAAGGGTTTAAGAAGGGTTTGGGAGAAACCAAGGTGCGCATGTAAGGAAATACACAGGGTCTAAAGACTTAGCCATATTCAATGTTCTGAAGGCACTTGAGGAAAAATGTGACCCGACTAGGCGTGCTAAATGGATAAGGTGACAGCCTGGAGGCTTGGTGGTCAAGGAAATAATATTCCACACATGGAAGGTTCTCGAAAGACATCATTTCAAAAAGTGGAGATCTCAGAATAGAATAAGAATGCTCCACTGAGGACCACATGGAAACTTGGCAAGCAATCTACTCCTGGAGGAAGGCATGGCGGTGGGTGCTAAACCTATATATAGAGATGCTCGAGTAGAAGAAGAGGGCATGAAGAGAGACATAGAGATACAGAGACAAGAAGATGGTTAGGATGGAAGACATATAGTATGAGGAAAGTGAAGCTCTACAGAAAATATTAGGAGGCCTTGGGAGTTGGGATTCTCATTAGAGAACTGTAGGAATCTTATAATGTCTAAAGGATGGGTCTCAGAAAGTTTTGTAATAAAGAAATCATAACTAAGACCTGTGATGTATGGGTTAGATTCCTATCTTGGTATATTTGGTCTGATACGACCCTTTTGAATGTAATATGGTTGTTAGGATTATGATCAATATAAATATATGGCTTTGTTCTGAATATCTAGTTTAGGGGTGCAAACCATAGTGTTATTTCTATATATTTCATTACAAATATGTTCCTTGTATTTCATGTCCCGATGTTTCTCTTGCTATTAATTTGTTAAGTATAAGGATATGATAGCTCATGTTGTTATTTTACAGAATATTCACTTCTCTATAACTAATCCTCTAACAATGGCGAGATTTTCTCACAATGCTCACATAAAGGAGAGGTGTGGCACCCGCGCATGCCTCGGTGAGCGCCCGGTGCTGATAGGTTATAGGCTAGCGCGCATGGGGTTAGAAGTTAGTAGGTAGATATAAAAATGACTACAATGGTGATAGATAATACTTAGTGTTTGGTCCTTTATTATGGTAACAAAAATTTATATTTATATGATTCCCTTGCTTGAATTTCATAATTAACACCAAAAAGGTCGACCACCATGAAAATAAGATGCCCAAATGGCTAGAAAGAACCCAAAATATGTGATCAAAGTAAAAGAGTTCGGGGGCACCTGGCGTTGGCATCCCAAGCTAGGCAATCGGTGTCCAGACTCAAATAAACTAAAGGGTTAAAGGTCGACCGGGAAAGGTGTGTAAAACCAAAAAGGAGAACTCGAAAAGAATGAAAAGAGGAAAAAGACATGGGTTATTTATTACTTTTATTGTTTATAAATCATATGAATAGTAATATGTGAATAGGACTAGATAGATACCTAAAGTGTTTGATTTATCGTCTACATTTTTTCCCACCTTATGTTGTTGAGTGAATGCTCAATAACATAAAGTAGCTAATGTATGTGTTCCTAATAACCATGATATCGATGGTGAAAATCATGCTAAGAGACAAGGAAAAGTGTGGAGTGATAAAAATGTGAAGTGTGGAAGCTAAAGAAGAGGAAGTGAAAAAGTGATGATGATGACCTTAGGACGAGAGCTTATATGTAGATGTCACATTTGTACCTATTTTTTATGTTTATTGAAGTTTGATGATGTGTGATTGATGTTTTATTATGTGACTAATGCTTTCAACAAGGACAAACCTCCAAAAGAGAAGAACAAACAAGTAGTCAAATGTCATGTGTATGAAAAATCTGATCCAAAGCATATAAAAGTATGAATATAAAAAGGAACATGTGCACCTGATTCGTGATGAGTGAAAGAGATAGATAGGATCCTGAATATTTTGTAGAAGAACAATTTTTTAAGCGATCTCATGCTAGTTGTGTTGTGTATGATTTTTTTGGGTGATCTCACGCTAGTTGCACTATGTGCAAGTTTTTTGGGCAATCTCACGCCAAGAATGGAAGAAGTGTAGGGAGAAAGGTCTAGTGTTATTCTCCAAATATTTGACTACTTCCCAAAGTGTGAACACCACTACATATGGTGTGTAAAAATATGATATGGTTTAATCCAACGGAAAATTAGAAAAGACAGTGTATTGCATGCATGTCGAGTGTTGAAGGACTATGTGTCCTGTAAAACCCGATTTATGAATTGTTGACAATTGTGTTAAACCCAAAAATGTTTTGTAACTTCCTCATGGTCACAGAGCATCCATGAAGGGTCAAGGGCACCCAGTGCGCTACTTTTTGGGTCGGGCATTGGTGTATGTGTTGTGTAGAGGACCCAAGTCAGGATCTGGGTCATTGTTGTGACTAATGATTGTGTTCTACCGGTACTAAATTGTGATGAACCGTGACTATAGAATGTTGTATGGGGTTATTGATTCACCCAAATTATGCCCCCTCATTTGGGTTGCATATGCAAAATCGATGAGGAGAATGTAACCCAAAGGAGGACTGACCGCTGGAATTTAACGATGCCTTACAAAGCAAGGGTATGTGTTTGGTAGAAACCAAGGAACACACAAGAAAAGTGACTAAGAAACAAGTTTTAGTCTAAAAAAATTCAAACACTCGTGTATAAAACAAAATGTAAGATAGCAAAGAGGAATTCAATATGTAAGCTAACACGCAATAAGTCAATTTGGACCATGAAAATTGGGTTACAAACATGGGACATCACTCATGATGTCACAAGACAATCAAGGCCAAAGTGACCACAAGCATACAAGAAATCGAGGAAAAAAATACATAGGGAAAAGGCCGTAAACAATGGCGTACAAGCGGTAGAAGACAATAGCAAACAAAGTAGTAGAAAACCATGGTAGCAAATAGACCTACAAAGAAAATGTTACACATGAAGCACCCGTTAGCATGTTATAAAGATAGAAATTATGTCAAAGCATGTATAATCTGATATAATGTAGTGTGCTATGAAAAATGAAATAATAACACCCGTATTGTATGAAAGTAGATGCCCCAGGATCTGTTGTGAAAGTGATGAGAGGTATTGTGTCAAGCATTCATGTTGTGTGTATCGATCTATGTAGAGTTTGTGATCAAAACTAGAAGACAAGTGAACGCACATATGTATATAGAAAATATAATGAGATAGAAATTATATGTCTAGCATGTGCAACAAAGCATACATGTAGGCATAAGTGAGAAAGAATAAATGTGACCAAGATATGCATTATGTTGTGGATGAGATGGAATGGAATGCAATGTGAGTGTGCTAGAAGTCGCATGCCCCCCGAGAGAGTGTGAATGATTATTCATGAAGTGAGGTTCATTTATACATGCCCCTTTATCAGTCGATAATGAATTGTAGAATAATAGTGTCATCGGAAAATGGTTTGAACATGTGTGCTGAAAATATGTGATTGTGAAAGAATAGAGTGTAGAGAGTGTGAGTGAGTGTGTTGGGTTCATTTTATATTGAAAACCTCGGCGGTTGAGTATGAACCGTGGAACTAGAGTACGTTATAGGGTAATGAGCACGGCATGTAAAATTAGATACAAGAATGATATAACGTGAATTTGTATAATGAATAGTGTGTGTAGTGTGTGATAGAAGCTACAAGAAAGATATGTCATGTAGTGTGTAGTGTTTAGTGTTTAGTGTGTAGTGTGTAGTGTGTAGTGTGTAGTGTGTAGTGTGTAGTGTGTAGTGTAGTGTGTAGTAGTGAGTAGTGTGTAGTGTGTAGTGTGTAGTGTGTAGTGTGTAGTGTGTAGTGTGTAGTGTGTAGTGTGTAGTGTGTAGTGTGTAGTGTGTAGTGTGTAGTGTGTAGTGTGTAGTGTGTAGTGTGTAGTGTGTAGTGTGTAGTGTGTGTAGTGTGTAGTGTGTAGTGTGTAGTGTGTAGTGTGTAGTGTGTAGTGTGTAGTGTGTAGTGTGTGTAGTGTGTAGTGTGTAGCGTGTTGCGTAGCGTATGTTATGTCGCATGTGTTGTGTGTAGCGTGTTACGCGTGGCGTGTTGCGCGTAGTGTGTAGCATGTAGCGTGTAGTGTGTAGCGTGTAGCGTGTAGCGTGTAGCGTGTAGCGTGTAGCGTGTAGTGTTCCCTCAAAAGTCAAGTGTGAACCAAAGCACGAGAGTGTGTCATCGGGTAATGGCGGTATAATGTGTGTATCAAAGGGTTTGAAAGTGCTAAGAAATATGAATCATGAAGTGTAGAGGATAGGACATACTAGAAACAAGTGATAGTGCTAGAAGGGGGGAGAATAAGTGTGATGCCCCCAAGTGTGCCAATAATGGAGATATATGCGATGATGGTAAGCGAATCAATGTAAGGAGTAGTTTCCTTGATAAAATTAATTAGATGTTGAAGTGGTGATGGTGAAGAGACCTTGTGTGGCGTGAAGTTGACATAGGACACTAGATTTTATTGTTCTTGTGTAGCGAGTGGTTGCTTATTTTTCAAAGAGGACTTAAGATGTGGAGGAGTTACATCGATCTTTAGAGGAGGCTACTTGGTTTGACTCAATAATGGTGTAGATGACTAAGGAGGAGGAGGTGATGGAAGAAGAACCTTGAGAGATGATTTCTTAGTTGGAATAGGTTCAATAGGTGGCACTTTACTAACCAAAGAAGGAACATTAGAAGTGGTGGCATGATGATCATGGGACATAGAAGGAGAAAATTTAGGATCCCATTTAGATGCAGCATTTGTAGATGGGCATGCAACAAAATTTTGTGCAGCAAATGAGAGAAACCCTTGACACTCAAGATGATTTAATCTGTGTTGTAAAGCATAGCAATCATTGTCATTATGTCCATTGATTTGATGATAGTTACAATATGGAGGAACTTGATATTTGATCAACTCGATAAGGATGATAGAAATGAGTATTTGGAAAATTAATAAATTGATGAGCTATAAACTACGGAAGAATATATTGTTTCTTAGCATTGAGATCAAACTTGAGAGGCATGGGGAGTGGCAAGATTTGAGGTTCACTGATATGAGCACAAGTAGAAGACATAGAAATGGGATGAGATGTAGTAGAGGAATGAGCTTGAGAAACATCCTTAAGATGTTGGATTTCAGATTTAAGAGATGTAATCATGGATTCCATAGCCTGAAATTGGTCTTGAAATAAATAATGAAAAACTTGAAGTGATGCCAACATAGGTTGATGGGAATTAGAATCAAGAGATTCATCGAAAGATGATCTAAAATAGTATTAATTTTTGAAGGCGACATGTTGATAGGAGATACATATTGTCTAGGGTTTTTAGAGATCATCTTTACAAGATAGGTACATTTGAAGCAATTGAAGAAAGGATAATTGAGGGGATTTAGAAGCCATGAAATAAGAAATAGAAGGATATAAGTGTATTCAAATGTGGGTTCACCAAATGATTAAGAAAATTTTGAAAATAAATAGATTCCTAACTCTAAATATGTAACAACATTAAAAAATGAATATGTAATGAAATATAGATCTGATCCAAGCAATAAGCTATATGAAATTGAAACCCTAGGTGTAAGAGAGAGATAAAAATACTTAGTTGATTCAAAGTGAATTTTGGATTATGACGAAGTGACAAACCGATGAACAGAGAGGAAGTGTCGACCGAAGTTCATAAAATTGTGTGACCACAAGATCTTCCTAGACTATGGTTCCTAGACTGGGTTAGGGGCACTTAGGGAGTTGTAGACCTTCTCTAGGCCCCTATGACTACTCAAAAACTCAAAAAACCATCCTTCACTTCATGTCACCGATATGTCACACCAAGTTCATAGATGTTGCCTATAACCTACAATGACAAAATGACCTCAAAACCCTAAAGTACATCAAATAGCAAAAAATTAAATAATGAAAATGAGGGGTTGGACTATCCTCGGTTGTCAAACAAGTGAAATTATGACCGAGCACTGCACTACATATAAAACCCAATGTATTTCTATGTGTGTGTGTCAAAATCGTGCCCTAGTTGGCTCTTGTTTGAGTCGTGTTGGTACCCATACATGTCCATCTTCTTTTTGTAATGTTCTATTCTCTAAGTCCTTTTATAGGAGAAACGTGTGATAAGAACAAATTATGAGTTCTGTCTCTCAAAATTTAAGTTTTTCTTTGTGCATTGGGTTGGTCAAGTATAAAGTTGGTTTTATCGTTGCTATGAAGATTATTTAATTTTTGTATACTCAAGGTACAGAATGATTGTATTTTGGCACAAGGTTGGGACTTTGGAGATGTTTGGATAAGTGTGATTATGGTGAGTTCAATTTTTCCCTGAATCCCGAAGGTTAGGTATCTCTGGAGTTGTATGGCCTAACCTAAAAGTAGACTCTAAAGTTCCCTCGGAACTCCAATCCAGTTATTTCTTCCATAGTAAAACCGGACAGTGTTATCTTTTTCAGCCCTACCTAGGAATGTTCAAAAGTGGTTTCTCCCGAAAGATCGAGAAAATATCCTTACCTAACTTATAAAGTGAATAACATTTCAGAGCCAGGGGTCCGATTTTCTATTGTTTGGATTTTACATAATTCATGACTTTTTTCCAGACGTGGCCATCCGATTGAGGAAAAATAAATAAAGAAATACAGTCTTTCCCAATTTCTAAGGAAAAACAAGGTGACAAAGGCCCACTTCTTTCTCCCATGATTTTGTGTAGTTATGTGTGATATATGAAGATGCAACCACGATGTAAAATATTTGTTTCGAGGGTGTTCTTATTGCAGAAAATAAAACAAGGAAATGCAAGATATGCCTAAATGATTTTAAAGAAACAATATTTACACATGTCATACATTTCAATAAAATAGAAAGGAAAATCATAGCGAAAATTACAGTGAATAAAATGGGGTTCTATTTTAGGGGCCCCTACCCTTGAAAAAAGTATATACATATACATATACATAGAAAATTTATAAAGGGAAAAACATAAACATCACTCCTTTGCATGCACATCTTCACACAGGGGACACTGGAATACGTTTTAGAAGGTCATCCCTATGTTGAATGAAATCATCATGAACCACCATGCCAAACGCAAATTGGACATCGTGACAAGACCACTGAGACATACCCATCTCCAGTAGTTCCTGAGTCCCTAACCATGGCTCATTCAAAGCAATTGGGTGAACTCCATTCTCCTTTCAGGTGAGTTTACCCACTCAGAAAGGGAACATCCCCTTTTATATATGCTTTGGTTCTCGTACTTGAGGAGATCCGAGATATGGGGAAATGAGGAATTCTGCTAGAATAACCCTCTCTCATGGTTCTTCTCTTCTTGAGAGGGAAAGCTTGGGTGCCTATCATGGACTGTACCTCGGTAATGGAAGCTTCTAAGGCCATCAAACACCTCTATGTTTCATTCTCTAGTCCAGGTTGGGAGTTGTTCTTCCCCATGTTGAGTAAGCAGAAGGCTGGGCATTGTGATTTCTGTGGTCAAATTGAGGGGTTAGTAATAATCCTTATTCAAACACTAGTGATCATCATTAACAAAAGGGAAGTAGTGAAGCCAGTAGATTTCAATTATTTGGTGTCCACCTAGTATTCTCAGGTAAACTGGGTGGAAATGGGGCACTATAAAAATAGGGAATGAAGGGCACAATTATGAGAGGTTGTAGTCACCTTTACCTACTCCTTTTAAACCCCAAGCACATTGGCATATCAACTAGTCTAGACCGGGTACTCACCGAGATGCACGCAGGCACCAAGCCCCTCTTTTATATGAGCTTTGCAAGAATGTTCACCATTAATGGAGGAGTGTTTGCAGAGATGGGAAATACATGCATACATCCTTTAGAACCAAGACAAATAACTAGAACCAAACACAGATGCACCATAACATGAAAGTAACATCATATAAATATAGAAGAACTAGATATGAGCCTTAATTAGTATCAAGACACAAGGGTTTGAATCCATAAACATAGATATATAGAAAAATGCCATCATATATTGATTCGCAATTTTTTATAGTATTTGAATACATCAAGAGATCCGTAACTACACTAGATACATCAACAGAGATTCATTATTATCCTCTAATGGGCTCATTACATAAGTTATAATAGTGATCACACACATCTCTCCTAGCTCTCTCTACCTTCTTGCTCACACATTTCACAGATTACCCATAACCCCTTCTTCTTCTTCCATACCAACTAAATCTTTCTCGCATTCTCCTCCTCTCTGTTGTGTAAATCAATACATAACAAAGGACTCAAAGGAATATTCCCTTACCATCTACTCATCACTCAAGTGATCCACCTGCCAAATTTCATCATTTTCTACCATACTCAAGTATTCTTATCATGTGAGCGTCCTAACCATAACTAACTCGCACTTTACAAATCTTAATCCTATCATGATAACCATAATGATGCCCCATAATATTCTTTCCTTAAGCTACAAGTCTCCATGTCCTAACCTTATCCATAGCCAATTCTGGTCACATCTCCATGTGTTCCTTTATCGAGACTTTAACCATGATCCAAAATGTGATTGAGTATTAACCTTGTTTTTATGGGCACGAACCTCCGTGCTTTCCCCAAAGTTACTTCCATGCCAACCTTTGTTCCCTACTGGCATGTGACAAAACCTTCCATGCCTTAGGTGCATAGCTTCCTTAGGGGCCCAACATTACCCCACACTAGCTCGATTTCCACCCACGGAAATCCTTCGCGCTCACCGAACCAAACTCCATCAACCAAAATGACTAAGGCAAAAACATGTTGTATGGTTCACCAGCCTAAGTGACTAACTGGAGAAGTTCAGGAAACTCCACATCTATCATGCCCTTCAGCTTCTCCCATGCTTCCAATTCTACTTAATCCTTCTCTAGTGCCTCCCCCACAATTTTGCGTACTTGGTCTGGTGTAGTATCTTCCACCTTCCCCTTCAACTCATATATGACCACCATTAGCTCTGTGAAAACACCCTCGAACTCATCCATTCATTCCATGATAGAATCCTAGAGTTCACCAATGTGAAAATCCAACTTCTCACACTTGGTCTTAATCTTGTCCTTTTGCGCTGTGGTGTCAATGATCAGTTGGGCACACTCAATTTTGTTCATCGGGACCTTTTCTTACAATTCCTTGAGATCAGCCTCTTCTTTTGCTACTTGTCTATCAACTATCGGAAAACATTTTTGTAACTATTAAAGCCCCTATCTGCCAAAATATTTTCCTCCTTGAGTTGGGTGAGCAAGTCCTCCAACTTTGTAACCCGGGCTTCAATGATGACCTTGTTATTTTCCTTTTCCTTTGCGAGCTCCTCAATTATGGTCCCCGCGCCATTCTTGATGTTGGTCAACAACATCCCTACTATATCTTCTACTTACTCCATTTCATCATTATAATCTATCATGGCTTGGCTCACCAATGCTAGACATTCCCCCAAGATCTTCTTCACTAAGGCACCGACTCAATCATAGGCCTCCTTGGTCTGCGCCTGTTTTCCCTTCAATCCTTGGCACATTCTTTCAATCTCCTTCTCCTTTCCCTTCTTTTCTATGACCAAGGTCCAAACAGTCACCCCGCGTCTAAGCTCTTCCTCATTACATCCATAGAAATCTTCTATAACGTGTTGCACACTTTCTCGTCGAAGGTGGCTTGGATCAATCACCTTATATGTTTCCCCTTCCTTCTTCTTCAAGTGAATGGTCTTGATCACATGATTGTTGACCTCAAATTCAGGCTCCTCTACATGACAATGCAGATTCCATCTTATCATCTTCTTCATTCTTGTCATGGCCCCATCTTGGTCCAATAAATCCCAACTGTGTAACTTTTATGGGGAAAGGGTGCTCTAGAACCTCACACGTAACACCTTCATGAGATCATCCATGATATAAGTGTCTACTTATTTCTCTTTGCCTTGCACTTTGAGCATTTTTTCTTTGGGGTACTTGTTCCTACAAGTGAACCCTTTATCCTCCTTAATAATGAAGGAGTCTCCTTTACTCATTTTTTCTTGCAGGTGGGCTAGACAGTGAAGTCCATCACATTGGGATCTTCACAGCTCCTCCGCATGTGCTTTCTCTTCTTTATGTGCATCGGTGGATACCTTGGTGTCCACCTCATCTCTTCTCTTATCTTCCTCCTCAAGTTCTACCTTGAGCTCCTTTCTGAATGCATTGTGATCATCCTTCAAGCTTTGTTTCATAACTCGGTGACATCATGTATCTTTATATTTTTCTATTCTAGCTCCTCCCCTTCTAACTACTTAACCTCCTCATGCTCAGGCTGTGAAGCCTTAGCACTGCTATTTTGTGAAGTTCTTGTGTATCCATTATTACTTCGGCATGTAGAATAATTCCTTTTTCGGGAAGTATCTAGATTTCCCTCACTTCCCTCTTCTTCTTCTTCCTTTCCTTCTTCTTCCTAGATTGCTTTCATTGGTGGTGTTTAAGCCTCTTGTGGCTTCAGAAAGGTGGAATTTGTGACCTCCACTTCAACTCCCTCCGAATCTTCGAGCAAAAATGTACAAATACTTAGTGGATAAAACTCTTAATGGTAACATTTACTTTTGGGTGTGAATCCAGAAAATCAGGCTCCAGAATCTCTGTATACGCTGGCCTCACTCCATACTTATAGGTCACATGCATGGTGTGAACATCATTTACCACTTTATCAGCATCAAAATTCATCTTCTATGCATCCTTTAATCTATTGATGGCACACTTCATGTATCTAGCAGTGAACATGAATGGGATTTTGCACCACGGCCCCATTTCTCCTTTAGCCATCATGAACTTCACCAAGCAGAAGTGTTGTGTAACTACAAATTTTACTTGATCACCAACAACTTGTGGAAACTCATGGGGGATGCGCCATTCGTTCTCAAAGGCCTTGCATAATCTCTCATACCATTTTTTCATCTGCACCTTGTAGGTGTTTGAGATGGACTCATCACCAGTAAATTGTTCAAACTACGCTACAGGAGATGAGCGCACCGGTGGGTGAACCCATATATTTCCGTCTAGCCCATCTGGGACACCAATTTCCCAGAATATGATTAATAGGAGTATGGATCCCCATGTGATCTTTTCTCCAACCTCATTTTCATTCACACCTCCTTAATGATATTTTTGCAATAAACTAGGCGAAGTTGTAATCTACTCTTTTATATACCCTGTATGTAATGTACATGAATTTCTTGTTGATATCCATCCACCGCTTATATGTACCTAACTTGCAGCTCATGATTCGAGATGAAAACCTTAATGTCGAGTCAACAAGGTTTGAGATAACCTGATCTCTCCCTCCCTTCTCATAGCTCAATTGCTTCACCAATTCCTTGATCTTTGCAGTGGCACACAAATCAAGTGTCATGTCCTCACTAATGTTCCACGGGCATGTTACTATTCTAATCAATTGGCATGTTAGTCTCATTCTTCTCCCCACAAAGTAGAAGAATTCCTCGTGCACCTACGACATCAACCACTTGAAGAGCGGGAGGGTTTGGTGAAGAAGGGAAGCTCCCATAGCTACAAAACCCTAGTTTTATGTAATTCCTTATGTACCAATTCATCCACCCTATGGTTTCCTTACTTTTCTAACCCAGGATCTCCTTGACTAGATCCGCCTACATCAACTTGTCATAATCAATTGTTTTGTGATTAAACTCATTGATCTTGCACCTATATAACTTGAGCTCCATTTTTCCACCTTAACCACTCCTTGAGAAACTCGCATCTATGAGTAAACCTCCATGGGTTCCTCCTTCTCCACCATTGGTTTCTTATTTCGTGCCTTCTAAGGTGCCATATCTTTTTCTCTCCTTTGTGCCCTATGTGTTTTGATTCCTCCTTGTCTACCCAAGTTCTCTGAATTTAATGGCTTCACTTTCATACAACCCCCTGTTAGCCTACTATTTTATTTGTCTCTTGCTACACCACAACATCTTTCTCTAGTTCACACAACTCCACTAGTTCATGAAAAGTTCCTCACTTCCTTAGAAACACTTGTCACACTTCAGTCATTCAGAACACAAAAATAAAATTTCGAGGGAAAGGTAGTTAGAATGACTACCCCCACTCCCTATTTATACTTTTTCAATACCTTAATGTCTTTTCGACCCACACATCTTAACATTACTTTTTAATAACGTAATTTGTCCACTTAATTCAAATTCCATGAATCCACCTCACATGCTATAGTCATAACCTTCTAGCATGCTAAAATTACTTCCTACCACATACCTCCTTCACGTGCCTTATTTCACCGAACTACTCAACCTCTACACCTTCTACTTGAGTAATATCCATACTGCCACCTACCTCATGTTATACTACGTGATCTTTGTTTCTCCTTTGTGTGGTCTTCATATTTTCTCCAAAAACCTCTACTATACCACAAATATGAACAACTTTTATACCCCACAACTTGTTCTTCTATATTTGTGCCAATCAAACCAAAATGGTTCTTCAATCAATCATGTTGGTGTCCATTTTGATCCTCCATTATTTTACCATCTTTCCCCTTTGTTCTACATGCTCAAAAAACATTTTTCTTCAAGTTTGATTGTTTGTAACTTGTCCCTTCCAGTTGAATGTTTTAAAAATGCTCACAAACTTGTTGTTATACCCTATTTTGAGAGAAAAATCCATGCATGCCTTGTTTGTGCCCTAATTTTTCCAAATCTGCGGGCTCTGCCATTTTTCCCTTTTTCCGATTGTGAAAAATCAAAATTGATCGATTCATACTTGTATAAATTCGAAAATCTGATTCCAAGGTCGAGAAATGCTCATAATCATGTTTTATCTAGTTCCAAATCGAAAAATTTTCCGTCCTTGGCAAAAAAATCAAATTCTAGGGCATCCCTGGCATTTTCTATATTTTGACAGTCAGACGGGTGTCATTTTCCTGTCAAATTCTTCCTCAACATGCATTGGTAACATGGTGGGTTCTAATTGGCCGAAGGTTGGCGGAAAATTGTTCTAACTTTTCATTTTTTGTTTTTGGCAAAATGGCGAAATTGGTTCCATGGCTCTGCCTTTTCCAAAATTGCCTATGTGGCATGTTTTGATTGGCCAAGGAGAAGTGGGGGAGTCGGATTTCCTTGGATATTTTTGACTTTATTTTACAAAAAAATTAAAAGTCAAAAACTGGCCCGAAACCCCATAACCAATCGAGAGTGGACACGTGTCCTAAAAATCAAAAAGGAAGGAGTGGGCCGACGTGGGACTTAGAGTTTTTTAGCTCTATTTTTCTAAAGTTACAAAATCAATTTCAGCCCCGCTCCAATCAGAGGAGGACACGTGGAAAAATTTTGGGCAAAGGGGATGTGGATGGCGGAAAAACTTAATAATTTTTGTGTTTTTGGGTCAAAAGTTAAAGTGAAATTTTTGGAGCACGGCCCGTGGCCAATCACAAGTGGCCACGTGTCCATGAAAATTCAGAATGGAAGGCAGATTTTTGGGTGACTTTGAAGTTTTAACTTACAATGGATCAAAGTTAGAAAATGGGCCGAGGTTCTGTAACCAACCAAGAAGGGACACGTGTCCTTAAAAGTAAAAATGGAGGAGCGGGCCGATGGGGTACTTAGTGAAATTTTTTCTTTTTGGGTGAAAAGGAGAAAATGTTGTGATGAAGCCCGCATTTCTGCAAAGGAAGAAATTTGTATGCTAAGCGGATAAATGGAGTTTCGGGGGTCTTTTAAGTTTTTTGCCTTTGGAGGCAAAAAGTGTCAAAGTGATAAAAAGGTCTGCAGGGCCGCTGAAGTTAAAATTAATGCCTTGTGCACATTTTTGGTCAAAATGAAAAGGCGGAGGTTTGGACTCTAGGGGGCACTCTAGAAATTTTTGTTTTTGGAAAAATGGTTCAAAGTTAAAATTATGAGCGCATCCCCGACCAGGTGAAAATTTGAAGGCTTGTGTGGGAACGCGAGCCGCTGGAGGAAAAGGGGAAATTTTGCCTTTTTGGCAAAATGAGTTAAAAAAAGGGAAGCATGCCCCTGTAGCCAATCCAAGTGAGACACGTGGCCAATTTTGAAAGTCAAAGATGAGCGCAGGCCACTGGTAAGTTTTAAAATTTTCAATTTTGGCGAGGGGAGTATGTGGAAAAGGGGAGATTCATGGCCCCGCAGTGAATCAGCGATCGACACATGGTAGGGATGAAATCGAGTGTGCAGGCCTGTGGGGGTTATTTGAAAAAAAAAAATCCAAAAAAGAGGTAAAATGTGCAAAATTGTCCCGTAGTTTCACTTGTGACCCACATTTTGGACACATGGCAAGCCCAAGAAGGGGGCAGGGAAAATGGAAAAAAAATTCATTTTTTCAAAAAAGTCATAAAGTGAATATTTTAACCATGGGCTTGATCCAATCATATTGCACCACGTGTCTATCTTTATCAAAAATTTAAAAAGTAACCCAAGCTTTTTTATCATCATTTTCCACATGGAGGGCTAGGATTAAAAGTTGAGGTTAGATCGATGGTACCTATGTGTTGCACCATTTTGACCACCATTTGAGCTCCAGGAAGCTTGGAATTGTAAATTTTGCATCAAATTTTTGGTGATTCCTGTGTCATTTGGGCCTTCCAGGATCATTGGGATCACTTTCATGGCTTAATTTGTAGATCTGAGATGTTTTTGAAATGAAATTTTTCCTAATCTGTCCAAACACGTGAAATGTCAAATTTGAAAGTTGCAGAGGTAGTTTTAAAAGGTGAAAAGGTGAAATGATGAGTGGAAAGGCATCTGCATGCCTTAATGATGAAAAATGTGCCTCCAAGAAGGATAATGATCCAAATATTTGTAATGATTCAACCTTTTTAAACACGTGGTAGTTTTGGTTATGAGTCTATTAAATGTCATTTTGGTGAATCATGAGGAATTGTTCTAACAAACTTGATGCTGGGCATATTCTTTTCTTGGGAAAGAAGGATCAAATGTAATTGAAAGTTATATAATTCATGTTTTGAGACATGCAAAAGGTCGGAGAAACTTATAATTTCATGGGAAAATCTACGAAGAAGCCCATTCTCTGAGAAACCGCTTGAGAACCATTTATAATTCCTTTTTGCATCAGATTTTTATCATGTTGAGTTAGTTTCGGTTGTAAATCCATCAACAAGCTCGAGATTTTTCTTATAACATTCCCCTGGTCATAAATTTGGTCATTCTAGATTATTCTGTGTTGTCTCTTGGAAAATTTTGCATGCACTTATGTTTCAGAATGTTTTCAATTTGTGTTTCTTGCTCCTGTTGTAGTCTTGTGTTTAAAATCTCTCTTGATCATACATGGTCTCATTTCTTTTTGATAGTTTAGTGGCATCTGCAGTCTCACATTCAGAAGAACTTTCATCTAATAAAGAGATAAATAGATTTAAAATCACTTTACCTTCCTTGAATTCTGAGATTGTTTGTAAACCTTTGGGTGCACCTTAGGTCATGATAAAATAGAGATTTATGGATACTTTGTTGGTTCATCTACTTCAAGATTTTGTGGTAGGTTGTCAAAGATTGTGTGGAAGAGTGCAGATCTAGGCCTCCATTTGGTGCACATATCCTAGTTGAAGGAGTACCTTAATCCCTTTGAATCATCCTATTGTTTAGGTGTTACAAATGTCTTGCAAAGGTCCTCAAAGAATTTGGAAAATTCTGGTTAGTCTTTTCTAAAATCTCCCACCAAAAACTCATTCAGAATAACTAATCCTACCCCACACTACCCCTGTGTTGCATTGTGTGTCAACAAAAGAACACAATCCATTTAAAAAAATGCACAAAGAAAATCAAGATCATACCATGTCTCTAGCAGCCTCAGCCTTGTCTTAAAATCATTTCCATCATTTAGTAGTGATAGCTCTGTTGAGTTTGAATAATGGAAAATTGATCATGTTTTCCCAAGGCCATCTCCATACAATATGCATAGTATAAGGATATCTCCACCTCCTTCACAAAATAGAGGTTGCAATATAGGTTCTCTTACCTTGGTTAAAAGGCACAACCTAAAATAGTGAGGATTAGATCAAAATCCTTTCAAGGTGCTACCCACTTCTTCAAAGCCTGAGTGCTAACAAGTCAAATAAATTGCTTCCCGGCTACAAAATGACATATAAATCATTTATCTACCTCTGAGTGTCTTGTAAAATCCATGATGTTGCTCAAGTTGTGAAGGAGATTAAATGCAGGTAACAACACCCAAATGGCACCGTTATCGGGGACTTGTTTTGAATTCCTGGGAAATAATTTACACTCTTGAGATTGATTTACTTGATTCATTTGCTAGTCCATGTCTATTTGGCCCATAAACAACACCAAAATGGTGCCATTTCTAGGGACATTATTTTGTATTTCAGATCCCTAGTAATACTTCTTCTGTGATTTATGTGCAATTACAAATCTGAGTATCATTTTCTAATCATATTTGTAAGGATTGAGTGAAGATATAAGTTCTACCTATAAATTTTATCAGTTTCCAGTAGTAGTTGCACTTCATTTACATTTTTGATTGATAAATTCAAAGAAAGGAAGGTCTGATCTATAAAGTTTGGCAAGATTTTCAGTGCTGATAGATATTTGACAAAGTATTTTAGTGCATTTTCACAACTAGGGTGAAATTCCTTAGTGGCGACTCCATGTTGTTCTGATCTTGATAAGTACCAGTGTCTTAACCTTTCTGTCATTTACTTTGGTGTTGCTAATCTCTGCAAAATTGGAAGGAAGAAGATCTCTCTTCATTAGAGACTTTGCTAAGAAGTTGTTTACAGATTCAAGAAACTCAGAGTTGGAAGGGAGAAGAGTTTGGAAGGTTGTTAAAGGTCAAACATCAGGAAAAGATATATCCATTGGTGAGAGATATTAGCCTTTGCTAGAGGATTATCACTCTTCTTCAAGTGATTCTGATTCAAACAATCCTCTCATAAACTTATTTGCCTCAGCTAGTGAAGGTCCTTCTGTTGTACCGAGTAAGTTCCTTCTCCAACCTGCGCACTCTGTGTTTCAATTCAAATAAAGCTTTCCAAGAAAATCAGCACTTAGAATACCAGGTCTTATGAATCACATTCTTGAGCCCCAAAGACCTTGCACTCCTCATCAGCTTATGTCACCCCTAATATCACCTCCACAAAACAATATGGCTTAGCCTAGACCTCCATTTGTTGTTAACATCTTTGGTCCTATAGACTTTAGAGGAATGGATGGTTACCCAAATGTTGTCCCACAAGATGTCAGAAATAGATTGCCAAAATTCCAAGGTAACAATGTAATAACTAGTGATCAGCATCTCAAACTTTTTGTTAACATGATGGAAGATTTTGAGATAGAGTTTGAAGATGTGTATATTAAATTGTTCATTCATACACTAGAAGAGGATGCTAGGGATTGGTACAAGGCTCTGCCTGATAATTCAATTGATTCTTGGACTGAGATGAAGAATGCATTTAGGTTGCAATATGGTGACAAGAATGATCCTATATTTCTCTTTTCTGAGTTTGATAATATCAAGAAGACCCCCAATGAATCAGTCCATGACTTTAACACAAGGTTTAACAAAAATTTGAGAAGGTTGCTTGTTATTCGGAGGAATTGTCATGAGTCTTGTTTAATCAAATATGCAGATGTATTTGATAAAAATGCAGCCTATTACCTAAGAGACAAGAACCATACCAATCTAATATGAGCTTTCACCACGGCACTTCAAATTGAAACAATATCAAAGAAATTGGGAAACCTTTCAAGAGAGATTGTGTAAAGTTGATAAACCCTGAAAAACCATAAGCTAGCAAGGGTGCTGATTTAGAGGAGGTTGTGAAAACTTTGGCAGGGGAAGTCAAAGAAATCTCATATAAGTTGGCAAGAGCTGAGAAAGGAATTGGGAAAACTTCACAAGGTCAACCAAGAGCACAAAACCATGACAGATTTTCCAATCATCCTAGAGGTGATCAAAGGGTAGATGATAGAGGAAAAGGACCCATGGGGTCTACAAATAGACATCCTCAAGCACATGAAGGAAGAGTGTTACCTGATCCCCTAAATGCTAGGGTTGTTGTTGTTGAGGAAGTTGCTGATATTGATTGGTGTGATAGGTGTTTTTTTACCCCATCCTCCATGTGAAGTGGACCAGCAAGATGGTGAAGTTAATAATGATGATGGTACTGATGATGATATCTACATGATGGGTTGTTCTTCAAGTCCACAAGGAGGAGCAACATCTACTGAAGTGATAAGTGCAAGGACAGCTACAACTTTTTGGGATTGCATCAAACGGGTACAAGTCTTTCTTCCCCCTCATACTCTTGAAGTTGATGTAGTGCAAGCTTTTGAAATTCCTAACAATGACTTTGAATACTTAAGAGCTTTGATGATTAAGAAGTATGATGGTGGTATCCCTTTGGAGGAAGATAGAAAATTGTTGATGAATGTTGTTGTAGCTCAAGAGAAAGACTATAACACTAGAAGAAAATTTGTTAAGGGAGTTAGGCCTCAAGCCAAACCTAAAACACCCTTGCTCACAAGCATTCCCAAAGAATCTTCTAGGAGAGAAGCCCCGCTAAAAGTTCTCATTATCTCAAATGAAAATTGCAGTCCTCCTCATGCCCAAGCTGCCAAGAATCCCATGCCATCTGATGAATCTTCTTGTCTCCCTTCCAATGCTACTTTGCCAAAGATTGTTCCTAATGACATTGCCCAAGTATTGATCCAAATCAAAGTGAGTGTTCCAATCATTGAGTTTCTTAGGATCCCTGAGCATAAGAAGAGAACATTTGAGTACTTGGGATTAAAGGAGGAGAAGACTACTCCAAGCAGAAATATAAATATTATTGAAACTCCTCAAATCATTACAAACCTTGAAACACCACCAGCAGTAGAGGATTTTGGAGAGACACCTAAGGTATATTTGGGGACATCCTTGGTTGATTCCCAATTGAATGTTGATCCATTCTTCACAACTTTGATCATAAAGGATAGGCTACTTCACAATTGTATGTTTGATTCTCGGTGCATCATGTAATGTCATGCCTCTAGAAGTCATGAATGAGTTGGATATCAAAGTGACAGCAGCCTATGGAAAATGTACTACCATGGACTCAAGAGAAGTGTCGGTTGTTGGTTGTGTGAAGGGTTTGGTTGTGCAGATTGTATCTTATCCCGAGAGGAATTTAAAATTGGATGTTGTGATTGTTGATTGCCCTACCAAATGAGGTATGTTATTGTCAAGAAATTTGGCTATGAGTATTAGAGGGAGTGTCCAAATGGATATGTATTTTTCCACCATTCCCATTGAGGGCAGCCTTGTCAAGCTCTATGGAGAAAATAAAATGTTGCATCTAATTAAGGACCCAAACAATGCTTCTCATGAAGTATTATTTGCTGATGTTGATGTTGATAACTTTATTGATTTTGCTAATGGTAAAGAACACAAGATGGATCAGTCAAAGTACCTTGAACAGGTGAGTTCTCCTTGGACCTTGCTATTTGATGGAGTTTGCTCCAAATTTGGAAATTGTCTTTGGTATAATTCTGATTTCTCCTAGCTTGGAAGAGTTTATTTTTTCCTTCAAGGTTAATTTTGAATGTACTAACAACATTGCTAAGTATGAAGCCTTGTTGTTGGGTCTAAGAATTGCATGGAAGTATGGTGTCAAGGACATCATTGTAAAGGGAGATTCAGAGCTAGTTGTCAAATAAATAAGAAAACTATATGCTACAAAAAATCAGCTGATGAAACAGTATAAGCATGCAGTTTGGGATCTAATTGAGATGTTTGATTCCTTCAATATTGTGCACCATGAGAGAAGTTTCAATGTTGTTGCTAAAAAGTTGGCAATGATGGGGTCAAGGTTTAGACATTGCACTATTTCACCTTATTGTGAGTACAATGTTGAAGTGCTAACTAGGCCACCGTTGTCCCGACAACATCAAGCATTGGCAAGTGTTTAATGATGATGCTCAAGTGAAAAGGTTATTATGAAATCAAGGTGAGTTTGTAGATCAGCATATTGATTGGGAACCAATGGTGTGTGTGACTGAAGGAAGAGAAACTTTGTTTGGAAAAGATATTATCCAATTGAAAACTAACACCATTCTTAGAGGTCTTGTTGCTCTTGAGTCAAATTTTAGAAATGTTGATTACATCATCAATAGAAATATGTCTGCCTCAAAGGATGTGGAAGAGCATGACTTGGGAACAAAGGAAAAACCAAGAAAAGTTTGGTTGGGAAGCATTTAAAACAAGGAAGAAAAAGTTCCTACCTCGAATTGTTGAAACAATATCGGGACTCGCCTTACTCGGTCATAATTAGAGCTGAAAGCATATAGAGAAGACTTATTCCAACATGAGATCCCTCTTGAGAAAAATTCCAAACCATTCAGACAAAATCAAAGGCCAATTAATCCACTCCTCTCCATGAAAATGCAAGATGAATTGAAGAAACTGAAGGAGGGAGGGATCATTCAACCCACGAGGTATTCATCTTGGGTTGCAAACCTTGTGCCAGTTAGAAAGAAGAATGGAGATATCAGAATTTGTGTAGACTTCAGAAATCTGAATAGAGCTTCATTGAAAGATAATTATCCTTTTCCAAACATGGAGAACATGTTGTAGTTAGTGACTAGATCTGAATTGTTGTCCACCTTAGATGGTTTCTCTAGCTACAATCAGGTTGTTGTCAAGGAGTCAGAAAGATTTAAAACTACCTTTACCACTCCTTGAGGAACATATGTTTATGTGAAAATGCCTTTTGGTCTCATGAATGCTGGAGCTAATTTCCAAAGAGAAATGGATGTTGCTTTTTTTGGTTATATAAATGACTTCATTCCAGTTTATTAGGATTATGTGACTATATTTTCAAGGAGCAGAGAAGATCACTTGCAACATTTGGAAAGAATGATCAGATGTAGAGAATTTAGAATCTCTCTCAATCTAAAGAAGTGTCACTTTGGGGTGCAAAAGGAAAAGTTGCTCGGTCATATTGTTTCAAAGGCTTGTGTCATGATTGACCACTGAGAGAATAGAAGCAATTAGCAAGGTGCCAATTCCAAGAACAAAAAGGACATCCAATCTTTCTTTGGGCAGATCAATTTCATTAGAAGGTTTGTGTCTAATTTTGTTGAGTTGACTCTTCCTATCACATGCATGTTAAAGAAAGATCAAGTTATCAAGTGGGAGGAGGCTGCTATTTAGGATTTTGAAGGAATCAAAGAGGCACTTAAACATGCACCTATCTTGGCAACCACGAATTACAAAGAGCCTTTCTAAAACTTCTCTTTTGCTTCTAAAAATATTATTGCATATGTTTTGCTCCAAAAAGATGAAGATGGGGCTGAGAGGCCTATTGCCTTCTTTAGCAAGGCTTTACAAGCTGCTAAGTTAAAGTATACAATCATGGAAAAACAAGCATTTTCCTTGGTGAAAGCAACAAAGGTTTTCAGGCCTTATATTTTAAGTTCAAAAGTTGTTTCTTATGTTCCCCACACCATGGTAAAAGACATCTTATCAGAGATGGATATCTCAAGTAAAAGATGTAGATGGGTGAACAAACTACAGGAGTATGATATGGACATCCAAACCACAAATTTGGTAAGAGGTTTGGGTCTTGCTAAGCTCATGGCTGAGAGCAACTTGCAAACTGTGGAAGTGAATGAAGTAGAGGAAGAAAGGGCAGATGTTCTTGGGAAATTGGTAAGTTCTAAATGGTACAAGGATATAATCTTTTACCTCAGACACCTATGTTGTCCTGATCATTTAAATAAAAATTAGAAAAGATCCCTCAAGCTAGCTTCTCAAAAATACATCATCACTGACTTTGGGCTAGCTTGGAAGAACCCTAAAGGTGTCCTCTTGAAGTGTGTAACTAAAGATGAAGCTCCCAAAGTAGTTGTTGATTTCCATGGGGAGTTTTTGGAGGAAACTTTGCTAGAAGGGTTACAACACACAAATTTTTGAGAGCTAGTTATTGGTGGCCTACTCTCTTCATAGATGTAACCATGCTGATTAGAAAATGTGAGAGTTGTCAGCATTTCTCTGGAAGAATGAAAGCTTCAGGCTCCCTCCCTCTAATGCTTGTGTCAATTAAAGCTCCTTTCAAACAGTGGAGGGTGGACTTCATTGGTGAGATTTCAGACCCTTCTAGTTCTGGACATAAGTGGATCCTTGTAGTCACATATTACTTTGCATCAAGTGGGTAGAGGCAATCCCCACCAAGAAATCAACACACCAAGTTGTTATGGACTTCTTGCCGAATAATATCATATGCAGATTTGGTGTGCCAGTCAAGATTATGGCTGATGATGCCATGTGTTTTAGAGCTAAACCTTTGATGTCAATGTGCAAGGAGTATGGGACCAATCTAACTTATTCTTCAAACTATAACCCCCAAGGGAATGGACAAGTTGAGTCTAGCAATAAGAACTTATTGAAGATCATTAGGAGGACCTTGGATTTGAACAAGAGAAAATGGGTGAACAACTGAAATTTGTAGTTTGGGTGGATAGAATCACTACCAAGAGAGCTACTGGTAAGAGCCCATTTTATTTAGTGTATGGAACTCAAGCCATGTTTCCCTTACATCTACAAGTATCTTCATTTTAGTTTGTTCAACAACTTGAGGATCAAGAGGTCACTCCATATGAAGCAAGGATTAATCAGATTGTGGAGCTAGATGAAGAGAGAAGAGCATCCCACCAGAGGCATGTCAGATTTAGAGAGAAGTTGAAAATATTGTTTGACAAGAAGGTCACTCCTAGGGCCTTCAATATTGGAGATCTAGTTTTGTTATGGGATAGCAGAAATGAAGATAAGGGCAAACATGGAAAATTTGATGCATTATGGATGGGCCCTTACTCCATTGATATCAGAATTGGTGAGAATACCTTTTTTCTCAAAGATTTAGATGGGGAATTGCTTGAACTACCTGTTAATGGTAGGCATCTGAAGCATTTCTTGGATTAATCCCCAAATTTGAGGTATGCACCACTTGTATAGTGTATAGTGTTTGGTTTTTCACTTTGTTTTTGGTGTTTTTTCAGGTTTGTGGTTTGCCTTGGTGTGTGGTATCCATTTTTGTCAAGTTCTCAGCTGGTTTTTGGTGGTTTTGTCTCATGACTCCTTTGCCCAATGGATTATTTTTGGCACTTGATCTACTTATTGTTCTTATGGCACTCACTGGGAGTTCCCATCCCCAAGCAGGAGCCGATGTTGGTGTCCATTTTGATTCTCCATTATTTTCCCATCTTTCCCCTTTGTTCTACGTGCTCAAAAAACTTTTTTCTTCAAGTTTCATGGTCTGCAACTCATCCCTTCAAGTAGAATGTTTTAAAAATTCTCAAAAACTTGTTGTTTTACCCTAGTTTGAGAGAAAAATCCATGCATGCCTTGATTGTGCCCTAATTTATCCAAATCTGTGGGCTATGCCATTTTTTCCCTTTTGGTTGATCGTGAAAAATCAAAATTGATCAATTCATACTTGTATGTATTCAAAAATCTGATTCCAAGGTCGAGAAATGCTTGGAATAATGTTTTATCTAGTTCCAAATCAAAAATTTGTCGTCCTTAACAAAAAATTGAATTCTAGGGCATCCTGACATTTTTGTATTTTGACAATCGACGAGCGTCATTTTCTCATCAAATTCTTCCTCAACATGCATTGCATCGTAACGGCAAGAGTTCTAATTGGCCAAAGGTTGGCGGAAAATTGTTCTAACTTTTCATTTTTGCTTTTTTGGAAAAATGGCGAAATTGGTTCCATGGCTCCACCTTTTCCAAAATTGCCTACGTGGCATGTTTTGATTGGCCGAGGAGAAGCGGGGAGTTGGATTTCCTTGGAGATTTTTGACTCTATTTTGTAAAAAAAAAAATTTAAGTCGAAAAATTGCCCAAAACCCCGCAGCCAATCGGGAGTGGACACGTGTCCTAAAAATCAAAAAGGGAGGAGTGGGCCGATGGGGGACTTAGAGTTTTTTAGCTCTATTTTTCTAAAGTTACAAAATTAGTTTCATCCCCGCTCCAATCAGAGGAGGACACGTGGCAAAATTTTGGGCAAAGGGGATGTGGATGGTGGAAAAACTTAGTAAATTTTTGTGTTTTTGGGTCAAAAGTTAAAGTGAAATTTTTGGAGCGCCCCGTGGCCAATCATAGGTGGGCATGTGTCCATGAAAATTCAGAATGGAAGGAAGATTTTTGGGTGACTTTGAAGTTTTAACTTCAAATGGATCAAAGTTAAAAAATGGGCCGAGGTTCCGCAACCAACCAAGAAGGGACAAGTATCCTTAAAAGTAAAAATGGAGGAGGAGCGGGCTGATGGGGTACTTAGTGAAATTTTTGCTTTTTGGGTGAAAAGGAGAAAATTTTGTGATGAATCCCGCATTTCCACAAAGGAAGAAATTTGTATGCTAAGCGGATAAATGGAGTTTTGAGGTTCTTTTAAGTTTTTACCTTTGGAGGCAAAAAATTGTCAAAGTGATAAAAAGACCCACAGGGCCGCTGAAGTTAAAATTAAAGCCTTGTGCACATATTTGGTCAAAATGAAAAGGTAGAGGTTCAGACTCTAGGGGGCACTCTGGAAATTTTATGTTTTCGGAAAAATGGTTCAAAGTTAAAATTATGAGCGCATCCCCGACTGTGAAAATTTGAAGGCTTGTGTGGTAGCAGGGCATTTGGAGGAAAAGGGGAAATTTTGCCTTTTTGGAAAAATGAGTTAAAAATGTAAAAAGGGAAGCATGCCCCCATCCAATCCAAGTGAGACACATGGCCAATTTTGAAAGTCAAAGAGGAGCACGGGCCACTGGTAAGTTTTGAAATTTTCAATTTTGGTGAGGGGAGTATGTGGGAAAAGGGAGATTCATGGCCTCATGGTGAATCAGGCGAGCGACACGTGGCAAGCATGAAATCAGGTGTGCGAGCCACGGGGTTATTTGAAAAAAATATATTTTTCCAAAAAGAGGTAAAATGTGTAGAATTGTCCCGTAGTTTCACTAGGACCCACATTTTGGACACGTGATAGGCCCAAGAAGGGGGCGGGGAAAAATGGAGAAATTTTCCATTTTTTCAAAAAAGTCATAAAGTGAATATTTTTAACCATGGGCCCGATCCAATCATATTGCGCCATGTGTCTGGCTTTATCAAAAAATTTAAAAAAAGTAACCCAAGCTTATTTTTTGATCCACATTTTCCACATGGAGGGCTAGGATTTAAAGTTAAGGTCAGATCGACGGTACATGCGTTACACCATTTCGACCACCATTTGAGCTCCAAGAAGCTTGGAATAACGAATTTTGCATCAAATTTTTAGCGATTCCATGTCGTTTGGGCCTTCCAGGATCATTGGGATCACTTTCATGGCTTAATTTGTAGATCTGAGATGTTTTTGAAATGAAATTTTTCCCTAATCCGTCCAAACACATGAAATGTCAAATTTGAAAGTTACAGAGGTAGTTTTAAAAGGTGAAAAGGTGAAATGATGAGTAAGGCATCTTCATGCCTTAATGTTGAAAAACCGCCTCCGTGAAGGATAATGATTGAAATATTTGTAATGATTCAACCTTTTTAAACACCTAGCGATTCTGTCATGCGAAGTCCATTAAATGTCATTTTTAGTGAATCATGAGAAATTGTTGTAACAAACTTGATGCTAGCATATTCTTTTCTTGGGAAAGAAAGATCAAATGTAATCGAAAGTTATATAATACATGTTTTTAGACATGCAAAAGGTCGAGAAACTTATAATTTCACGGGAAAATCAGGGGAAGAAGCCCATTCTCTCGAGAAACCACCGAGAACCATTTCTAATTCCTTTTTGCATCGATTTATATCATGTTGAGTTGGTTTTGGTTGTAAAGCCATCAACAAGCTCGAGATTGTTCTTATAACATTCCCCTTCTAATAAATTTGGTCATTCTAGATTATTTTGTGTTGTCTCTTAGCAAAGTTTGCATGCACTTATGTTTCTAAATGTTTTCAATTTGTGTTTCTTGCTCCTGTTGTAGTCTTGTGCTTAAAATCTCTCTTGATCATACATGGTCTCATTTCTTGTTGATAATTTAGTGGCATCTGTAGTCTCACATTCAGAAGAGCTTTCATCTAATAAAGTGATAAACAGATTTAAAATCACTTTACCTTCCTTGAATTTTGAGATTGTTTGTAAACCTTTGGGTGTACCTTAGGTCATGATAAAATAGAGATTTCTGGATACTTTTTTGGTTCATCTACTTCAAGATTTTGTGGCAGGTTGTCAAATATTGTGTGGAAGAGTGCATATCGTGCCTCCATTTGGTGCACATATCCTAGTTGAAGGAGTACCTTAACCCCTTTGAAGCATCCTGTTGTTTAGGTGTTACAAATTTCTTGCAAAGTTCCTCAAAGAATCTAGCAAATTCTGGTTAGTCTTGTCTAAAATCTCCCACCAAAATTTCATTCAGAATAACTAATCCTACCCCATACTACCCCTACATTGCATTGTGTGTCAACAAAAGAACACAATCCATTTACAAAAATGCACAAAGAAAATCAGGATCATACCATGTCTCTAGCAACCACATCCTTGTCTTGAAAGCATTTCCATCATTTAGTGACAGATCTATTGAGTTTGAATAATGGAAAATTGATCATGTTTTCCCAAGGCCATCTCCATATAATATGCACAGTATAAGGATATCTCCACCTCCTTCACAAAATAGAGGCTGCAATATAGGTTCTCTTACCTTGGTTGAAAGGCACAACCTAAAATAGTGAGGATTAGATCAAAATCCTTTCAAGGTGTTGTCGACACTAAAATTTTCCTCCGTAATTTCTATTTCATTAATGTATGTATTAGGAATAGGATGTTGTTAAGTGTAATTAGTAGTAGCATCTGATAGAAGATAACGGCGCCGTCAGTACGGTGCCGCCAATAATGTAGAGTACGGTAACAGTCAAAGTACAATAGGAATGTTGTAAAAAGTAAATATTTGTCGTAAGTGGTCCGGTAATGTTAAAATGTCAAAGTTGGGATAAGTAGAGAAGTAGGGTCTACATGATATTGGTAATAAGGACAAGGAGTGAGGTCATAAATATTTTGTGTATTTTATTTGTAAAAAGTCTAAAAATGTGGAACCCATGTGAAATGATAAGGTTTATCTTATCTTAAGAGATAAGCTTACATGTACAAATAAGAGTTAAGGTATGGAATATGATTTGTCAGAGTGGATTTCTTATCCTATCTTAGAGATAAGATGGATAAGCCTGCAAGTTCTATAAATAAAGAGGCCACTCCCATTTAGCATAGAAGGAAGTAGTGAGAAATATTGTATGAAGTGTGTAAAGGAAGCCATCAGTTTAAAGGTGTGTTGAAGAAGCCATTAAGAGGTGTAATTGTAAAGTTTCTTCCATAGTATTGGTGGAAGGCAAGTGAATTCAATAACACTTGAAGTACCTCATGGGTGAGATTGTAACAATTTCATGTTAATATTATAATTTACTTTGATATTTCATATTTGTCATCATTCCGTCTTATCATAGTCGATGGTATTCTTGTGTTACGTTTGTTGCTTTGTTTCCAGATTACATCCACCAAACTAAAGGTTGTGCATTAGTAAATAATCATAGCATGAGGAGTTCCCGGTGAAGAATTATCATAGTGCCGGATTGGTGATGACATTTTGGTTCCGTTGCTAGGACCATTCCTCGTGGTGGATTGTCTGGAGAGATATTCCCACTTAGTCAAAAATCAATTGGAGGGTAACCTTGTTTTTACTGTGCATAGTAGTTACCATGGTAAAGTCATTTTTGCCGTGAATAGTAGTTACCATGGTAAAGTCATTTTTGCTTTGTGAATAGTATTTACCACAGTAAAGTCACTTTTACCATGAATAGTATTTACCGCAAAAACTTCACTTTTTTACCGTGAATAGTGTTTACCATAAGATGTGATCAGCTTTTTACCGCATGAAAGTCAAGTTTTACCATATTCATTTCTATTTTCTATTATAGTGATTTTAATTATTGGTGCACATAAGTCTTGTTGATTATACTTTTGGGTTGGTATTTCACTATGGTTACTTTTGAAAATGGGGAAGATTCCTGTTTTTTCAGCCCAATCTAATGAAGATGCTTCCTCTTTCATTCAAGAGTTTAAACGATCTTGTATTTGTAATGGCCTTATAAGAAGGGAACAATGGACTGAATTTTTTCCTACCTTTTTGGATGGTTCAGCCCTTAGGTGGTTTGAAACACTAGGTGATAATGTGAAAAATTCATGGGATTTATTAACTAAAAGTTTTCTTGAAGAATTTGGTGAACAACAGAGATATGCAGATCTCACAATCGATATCACAAAGCTAACCCAAGGAGAGAAGGAGAAGATAAGGGATTATCATGCTCGTGTTCTAGAGCTAAGGAGGAAGCTCGACACCCAAATCCGGAAGGAAGGATTAGCGGATGGGTTGATGAATGGCGTGGATAATCTCCTATGTAAGCACTTCATTCTTGGGATGAAGCCAGAGATCAGACAACGAGTGAAGTATGACCGCCCAGCTACCATTGAACAAATAAAGGAGATTGCAAGAAGGTAAGAAGAAAGCATGGAAGAGGAGCCCAAAGAAATTGTTGCTAAAGTAGAGCCTACACTAGCACCTTTTCTCCAGAATCCACAACCACTCTCGGTGAGCACAAATATTTCTCCTAGTACATCTACTGAGTATGAAGATCTTCTCAAAAAGATGGGCCAGTTAACTATTAATCTTCTTCAAGGAAAAGAATTTAGTTCTCAAGGAGGAGATAGAGGTCCAAAAAGAAATATTTATGAAGTTGTATGTTATGGTTGTTATAAAAAGGGTCATTATAAGTATAATTGTCTAGATAGAACTTCTACATCTGGTAAAGGAGATAATGATCAAGGAAAAGCACCTGTGAATTCTTTTGATGTAGTAGATAAGAGTAGAAATAATGAAGTAGATGTGTTTGTAACAAAAAGAAAGAAAGAAAAAGATAATCAAGATGGAAATGATCCTAAGAAGATGAAAGGAAAAACTAGTAAGAAACATAGGAGAAGAAAGTTGGGTGTGCAGGATTTTCTGATTTCACAAGGGCAAGGACCATACTCCATCCTGGAAGATCTATCCAAAAGTCCTGTAAATATTACATATGGTCAACTCTTGGCTATGTCTTCTGAGAAGAGGCGGGAGCTACGAAGTGGACTCAATGCTCGACGAAGGAAGGAGGTTGAGGTCCCTTTTTTTTGGAGGCGAGGCGGATCCCTATGCTCCACAAGCTGAGGTATTATGTAATGGTATTTCAATTCATGATGTCTTAGTTGATGGAGGTGTTGCAGTTAATGTAATGACCGAGTCTGTAATGAATATGTTGGGTTTAAAATTGATCACCCTTTAACACTTATGTTAAGGTCATTAAATAAGGGAAAAACTAAACCGTAAGGGTGTAGTTTTAAATGTGGCAATATCTCATTATGGGTGTTGTATGTGTGGTAGACTTTCAGTGTGATGAAAAATGGTATCACATACCCCAATGTTGTTGGGAAGACCATGGCTAAGGAGAGTTCATGCAAGAAACTACTGGAATGAAGGCTTCGCATGACACTTGGACGTGGTAGAGAGAGGGTGAAGATAAACGTGATCCTCGACATCATAAGGCGTAACCTGTGGATTCAAGTGATGAAATTGATTATTGGACATCCTCTCGATTACTCTAGTACCAAAGAAGTGGACACCAAGATGAAGAAAGTGAGGTTGATGTTTCACCATGGATATCCTTCCAGTCACACCGACTTATGACCCCATAAAATTATCTGAAGAAGAAGTTGATGATCGTCTCCAACAAATAAAGATTGGTGATGATGTGATGGAGAGTGAGAAGGAATCCTACCTCCAAAGACTTTCAAAGGTACATACACATATTCACTTTTGATTACAAGGAACTCCATCAAGTAAGTTGGGTAGAACATTCTATTGAGTTGGTAGATGGTGTTAGGCCTATAAAGCAAATGCCATATAGAATGAATCCTAATTTTTCCAAGACTGTAAAAGAAGAAATAGATAAGTTGCTTGATGCAGGATTCATATTTGCTGTGGAGAATTCAGAATGGGTTTCTCCCATTGTGATCTCAATAAAAAAGAATGGGAAGCTACGCATTTGTGTTGATTACAGGAAGCTCAATAAGGCAACAAAGAAGGATCATTACCCTCTTCTATTCTCAGATTAGATCTTGGACGAAGTAGCTGGCCAGAGTGTTATAGTTTTGCTGATGGATATAGCGAGATACAACCAAGTTCGTATAGTGGAGAAAGATCAGCTGAAGACCACGTTCACCACTCCTTGGGGAACATTTTCTTATAGAGTTATGCCTTTTGGGTTGTGTAATGCTCCGAAAAACATTCCAGCGTTTGATGAATAGGGTGTTTGAACCCTACATTGGGACCTTCATCAGAGTATTTCTGGATGATTTTTGTATCTATGGGAGCAAGTTAGACCACCTGCACCAGATGGAGATAGCATTTCAAAGGTTAGATGAAGCACAAGCCTCACTAAACCCTAAAAAGTGTGTCTTTGGATGTTCTAAAGGTATTTTGTTAGGGCATGTTGTATCTAGAGATGGTATTGGTACTGATCCTGATAAAGTTTCAAAAATCAAAGATTTACCATTTCCTATGAATAGAAATAAGTTGAGATCATTTTTAGGCCATGTGGGTTACTATAGAAGGTTCATCAAGAATTTCTCAAAGATTGCACAGCCACTAACCCAGTTCTTGAAGAAGGATGTTACTTATGAACCAGGAAATAAGGTACATGAAGCTTTTGGACAACTGAAGGAAGCCCTGGTGTCTTCACCTATTTTAAAGAATCCAAATTGGAGCAAGCCATTCATTGTGTACACTGATGCCTCAGATGCAACACTAGGAAGTACTTTGAGCCAAAAGGATGAAAATGGGAATGAACATCCAATTTACTTTGGGAGCAGACAAATGAGCAGTGCTGAGGTAAATTATACTGTAACTAAAAAAGAGGCTCTAGCTATCATTTTTGTTGTAAAGAAGTTTAGAAATTACTTGCTAGGGCAGAAATTTATAGTTGTAACAGATCATCAGGCTCTAAAATATATTGTCAATAAGCCTAACCCATCAGGGAGGATAGCAAGATGGATAATTTTTCTACAAGAATTTGAATTTGATATTATAGATAGGCCAGGAAAGAAGCATGTCAATGCAGATGCACTCTCTCGAGCCTATGATGGTTTAGGATCATCTTGTGATGATGATGATTTCCCCGATGTAGCCTTGTTATCCCTTGACACAATCCCTAGTGAATACATAGATATTTGGAATTATCTGAATGAACTCAAGTTTCCTGATGGTGCCAATGCAAATACTAAGAGAAAGATTACTCAAGTCGATCGTCCATATTCTATTCTCGCATGGAGTATTATTTTGAATAGGACCGATGGACACAGATCTGAAGAGGGCGGTTGGACGTGATCAAGGGAAGGAATCTGCTAGAAGAATTCCACAATGGTACATGTGGAGGGCACTTCTCTAGACAACTTACAAGAAGAAGAATCTTGGATGCGAGTTATCACCGCCTACTCTTTTTAAATATTGTTATAATTATTGTAAGACATGTGATATTTGTCAAACACATGGTAACCGTAAGAATTCATCACTCCATTATTTCCTATTCTTCCACTTGGTCCCTTTGAAAAGTGGGGAATAGACATTGTAGGTCCACTTCCAACTACCTCACGCCAAAATAAGTATATTGTAGTTGCCACAGATTATTTAACCAAGTGGGTTGAAGCTAGGCCATTGAAAACAGCTTCCATGGATGAGGTGGCAAGGTTCATATATGAACGCATTGTCACCAGATTTGGTTGTCCATTAGAAATTGTAACAGATCAAGGAAGCCACTTCATTAATGAGGTAGTAGAAGCCCTAGTCAATAAATTTTCTATTAAGCACAGGAAGGCAACAACATACAAGCCAAGCACAAATGGACAGGTGGAACGAACAAATTTTGTGTTGTGTCAAATTCTAGCAAAAGATGCAGCCTTGCAGGTACATAAGTGGGATAAAAGGATTCATGCAGCATTGTGGGCATATAGGGCAACATCAAAGTCAAAACAGATACTCCCCATTTCAGTTGGCCTATGGCATTGATCCAGTTCTTCCTATTGAGTTTGATATTCCCACTATGAGAGTTATGAAAAATGAAAGGATGGATGAAAGTGATTCAGTAAAAGAAAGGTTGGTACATCTTCATTTGCTAGAGGAAATGAGGGAAATAACAAAGGATATAAGCCATAAGAAGAAAATGAAGCAAAAGGAATACTTTGATCAAAAGATCCGTTGGTCTCCATTTCATGTGAATGACTTGGTTCTAGTATATGATTCCAGATACAAAAAAAGAAGACAGAAAAATTTCTTCCAAAATGGATGGGGCCCTACAAAATAGCAGCTGTGCATGAAAATGGTACGTACTGACTGGAGGAATTGGATGGCACTCCCATTACAAAATGGGTCAACCACGACAAGTTGAATATTTTCCAAGCACTAGAATAGTCTACTCTGGACGGAGTAGAAGCTAGGAAGGGGGAAGATGTCGACACTAAAATTTTCCTCCGTAATTTCTATTTCATTAATGTATGTATTAGGAATAGGATGGTGTTAAGTGTAATTAGTAGTAGCATCTAATAAGATAACGGCGCCACAAGACGGCACGGTGCGCCAATAATGTAGAGTACGGTAATAGTCAAAGTACAATAGGAATGTTGTAAAAAGTAAATATTTGTCGTAAGTGGTCCGGTAATGTTAAAATGTCAAAGTTGGGATAAGTAGAGAAGTAGGGTCTACATGATTAATATATTGGTAATAAGGACAAGGAGTGAGGTCATAAATATTTTGTGTATTTTATTTGTAAAAAGTCTAAAAATGTGGAACCCATGTGAAATGATAAGGTTTATCTTATCTTAAGAGATAAGCTTACATGTACAGATAAGAGTTAAGGTATGGAATATGATTTGTCAGAGTGGATTTCTTATCCTATCTTAGAGATAAGATGGATAAGCCTAGAAGTTCTATAAATAAAGAGGCCACCCCCCTCATTTAGCATAGAAGGAAGTAGTGAGAAATATTGTATGAAGTGTGTAAAGGAAGCCATCAGTTTAAAGGTGTGTTGAAGAAGCCATTAAGAGGTGTAATTGTAAAGTTTCTTCCATAGTATTGGTGGAAGGAAAGTGAAGTCAATAACACTTGAAGTACCTCATGGGTGAGATTGTAACAATTTCATGTTAATATTATAATTTACTTTGATATTTCAGATTTTTCATCATTTCGTCTTATCATAGTCGATGGTATTCTTGTGTTACGTTTGTTGCTTTGTTTCCAGATTACATCCACCAAACTAAAGGTTGTGCATTAGTAAATAATCATAGCATGAGGAGTTCCTGGTGAAGAATTATCATAGTGCCGATTGGTGATGACATTCGCTACCCACTTCTTACAACTCCCGAGTGCCAACAAGTCGATTAATTGCTTCCCCATCTATAAAATGACATATAAATCATTTATCTACCTCTGAGTGTCTTGTAAAATCCATGATGTTTCTCAAGTTGTGAAGGAGATTAAATCTAGGTACTAACAAATCCAACTTCCTTAAAAATGCACCAATGATTTTCTAAATTTATAAGCCAATCCACCCCACACTAAGGGTATGTGCGGTCCTCTACGCATGAAATAACTTCAAAAGTTTTTAGCTACTGGCATGCCAACACACACATAACATAGAACGAAAAGGAAAAGCATAGCAACGATGAAAGGAAACACATAGAAAGGAAAATGCATTAAGGGAAATCCTAAACTAAGTGGCAACACTGCCTTATTTACAAACACACAAAAGACTTATTTATAGTAGGGCTTCATCCTACTCCCGTTTAAATAATTGGGAAAATGGGTTCCATCCAACACTTGTAACTAGTAAGCACTTGAATCAAGTATGTGTGATATGACATATGATCCCAACCAATACACTTTGAGTTTTCCAAGGTGGCACAAAAACTTAGAATCATATAATAGAACCATATGCCTAACCTCAAAATTCCTTTTTTAATATGACGATCATGTCATGCCTTCTTTCGTGTTTCCTCCATCCTTTAACTCCACCTAGTAATGGCTCTCCTTTCATCCAACATCATAAGCTTATCGATGCACTCTTCTAAATATTGTTTGTCATCCAATCCTCATGCACGTGGAATACGTAGAGAGGGTAACATGAATTCCACAGTAAGAACTGCATCTATGTTGAACACTAATTGAAAATGTGTGGCCTTGTTCAATCATTTATAAGTTGTGTGATATTCCCATAACACTATAAATACCTTATCATCTCATTCCCTCCTTCCAACATCACAAATCTTAGTTAACGTGTGGCTCAAAATCTTGTTAAAGGCCTCAACTAGTTCCATTAGCCTAAGGGTGATAAGGCATAGTTTTGTGAAGGGCCACCATAAACTCCACCAACAAGATTCTAACTATCTCATTTAAGAAATTGGTACCCCTATCACTCGCTTAACTCAACAGAACCCATATCTTCCGATTATATTCTCTCTATTAGAGCCTAGTTGATGTCACCACATGCATGTGCAATCCTTCATAGGCTCCGCTTCCACCCACCTCGTAAGATAGTATATACAAGTGATAATATAGTGTGAACCTATGCTATGCGTGCCTGGGAAATATGGCCCACAAATTTGATTTCCCATTTTTCAAATTGTTATGTACTAAAGCAATACGTCTTAATGGAATTTCATCTCTCTCGCTCCCGTGCTTTCCAAGGCACTGAAATGGTCACAGCCTTGCAATACTCTATACAATCCTTATAAATTGTCTCCCACCAAAGACATGCCAATAGGATCTTGTGTGTGGTCACATTCCCTGCATAGTGACCTCCTGCAATGCCACCGTGAGCTTCTTCCATGATTGTAGTACGTTCATTCTCTAGTATGCACCGATGCTAGACCTCATCTCATCCTAGTTTTGTACATGTCTATTCCAATTAACATATAGGTCATCACATGTATAGCTAACTATTTTTCCCCAAATCCTTCATTCCTACTAAAGCATCACACTCATTCATAGGAAAACAACAATATCTTTGAAATCAAAGGGTGCACGCTATAATCTAAATAGCTCGCATCCGGAATGTTGTCCTCAATGCTTTGCAATTCCTTGCCTGAGTTAATTTGTGATAGATGGTCAGGTCCCAAATTGTTTTTACCTGGTTTCACGATGACCAAAAACCAAACTCCTTAAACAATAAGATCCATCGGTATATGCGCCCTTGTAAAACAAAAGTTTTTTATAAAGTACTTGAGTGCCACGTGATCTATATAAAAGGTAAATGGATTAGCCAACAAGTGTTTCCTGAATTTATGCAAAGGTGCATTAGTCATGTACAACACTTCACACTCCCTTATTATATAATTCTTCTCATTCGGAGTTAACTTTCTGCTCATGAAACATAGAGGATGATCAATAGTCCCTTCACTAGGTTGTGATGATATCTGCTCCTATGGTCATACCTAATACATCAACATGCACGTGAAATGGCTTGTCCCAAGAGGGAAAGTGCAAAATGGGTGCAGTAGTGAGTCGATCCTTTAGCGCGTCAAAGGCCATCTGTTGTGCCTCTCCCCAATGAAATTTACTCTTATGTTTCAACAACTCTTCCAACGATGTGGTAATCTTGGCATAGCCTTTGATAAATTTCCTATAATATCTTGTATGCCTAAGAATTTGTGCACTGTGCTTTGATTGGTAGGCTCCTCTAACCCTAAAATAATGGAAACTTTGGTAGGTTCTACCAATAAGCCTTCCTTGCATATAATGTGGCCTAGTAATGTGCCAAATTGGGTAGCAAAAACACATTTCTTAATGTTTAGAGAGATATTTAACTATCCGTACCTCTCAAACATCAACCTCAAATTGTCACAATGATCCCTTACTAATCCATACACAATCCAGTCATCCAGGTAGACTTGCATAATTTTTTGGATGAAGTCTTGAAAGGCCTACACCACGATGCATGAAAATACAACAAGCACATTCTTAAGCCCAAAGGGCATAACTGTGTAAGCAAAACTTCCCCTCTCACTCATGAAAGTAGTCTTCTCCTGGTCTTCCTTCATGATTATTACCTGATGATATCTAGAGAATCCATCTGTGAAAGAATATCTTTCTTGCCATGCAACACCTTCCAAAATCTCCTCAGTAAACGGGGTTAGAAATAGATCTAACACACATGAAGCATTTAAATCTTTGTAATCAGCCCGATCCTTATCCTCCCATCCTTCTTGATACTAATCACCATCGAGATCACCCACTCAAATTCTTAAATTGCCTCAATGATACTAAATTCTATCACCTTATCAATTTCCTCCTTAACCTTTACGCACAAATTCAGATTCATCCTATAAGGTCTCTTCTAAATCGGGCGCACACCATCCTTTAACTTAATCCTCATTTCCCCTAGTGAGTGGTGAACTCCTTAAGCTCATGGTACCCACGTGGGAACAAATCTTGGAAGTCACACAGTAGCTCAATAATTTTTGAAACCTCCTAGTCTGACCAGTAATCTCTAATGACAACTTCCTTCGGCTCTGTCTCTGTACCAATGTTAACCTTATTTGTTTTCAAGGGCTCATGGTAATCGTGTGCTTTCTCATTGGCACTATCTAAAACTTTGTGTGTACCTTCAATATGGTTAACATCCAAGTTTTCTACCTCCTCATTGTGTATCAGGTAGATTAACTTTCCTTTTTCCTTCTCCTGGAAAGCACACTCAAATTATTTCTCCTCCGTCTCTCCTTCTTCAAAGCACTCTTCCAGACTAGGTTCCCCTAACAAATCCAGGATTCGGTCTTCCACCATGGCACTATCTCCCATAATGAGGAACTTGACTATCTACAATGCCTCATTCACCGATGGCTTCAAGCTTAGATACTCAAAAATTTGAATAATATTCTTCGTCAACTCTTGCCAATTTCTTGTTTGATGGTGTAACTCAATTAATGTACCGTGCGCATGTGTAGCCCTTCAAGGTGGAATAGAACTTATAAACCCATAGTAATGGAGGTAAGGTTTTTGGGCCTACCATCCAAGCTCTCTCACACTCCTAGACATGGAATGAGGTGGCTTCCTTCCCATAATAGTCATGTATTGTAGAGGTTGTATTTCTCTAGAGGAACCTAACAAAGAATGTGATTCTCACTTCGTGCCTCTCTAGAATATTATCTCAATGGGTTACCCACCAAAGCATTGTTGTTACACACAAGGTATAAGTAAGCATATTCCTCCTTTTTGTTTGACATGTCCATTATACCTCCATCGCACGTAGAAATACGTCAGGGTTACCCTCTCCAGTGTAACTAGGTAACGCCTTCCTCTCGAGTGCCTAACTCGAGGGTGTCCTAGCGGCGTGAGTCACAAAGTGCCCTTCAATTGTCTTCTAACCAACTCATAGGTCCCGTGCACCCGATTTTCACATGCAACGCTAGTGATATCACTCATGGACTAAGCATATTCCCTTTGAATGACTCCTCATGTTGGATGGACAACCTTTGGGTCTCTAATGGTGCGTACATAGAATCTATCTAGGTCCTCTTCCCCAAAGGCTCTACATAGGGCGCAAAATTCTCATATGTCGTGGAATAATGACATGCTCCTCTTTTGTTCTTCGAAGCTTATGTACCCTTTGTTAAAGCGCAAGTCGAATTATTCTTATAACACCAGGGGTTTCTAAGTAATGTTGGAAATTTATCTACCTCAACAAGTGCTAAGACTTCAAAATATCCAATAAAATTTTCCCCTTAGATGGTTATGGATGTATCCTTCAACACTTTGATGGGCATATCATTTGTTCTATTCATCATATACAACACATTTGAAGATGGCTATAATGGGGGCCTCCCCATATGATTCCATGCATCTAAAGTGAGAACATTTACCTCTACACCCATGTCAATTAGTATGTTACTCAAGAGCCATCCATCAACAACTGCATTCAATGTGATCTCTTTGTCATAATCAATATTGTGAGGGGGTAGATTAGCATGCAAGACCTTCCTCTTCCGTCTCACCTCCAGCCTCGTGGTAATTTTCTCTTAGCCACTCTCCTAATAGAGGGATGATATTCTCTTAGTACAACATCCTACACACTTCTCTAACCTCATCCATGTCCTTCTGAGGGACCTCAACATTATTTTCATGTTCCAACTTCCGTGACTACTCTTTCAAACACTAAATCTCCCCTTGCAGGTTTCTAATCACCTCCATGGTCTCTTGGTAGACCTCTTTCTGATGAGTTGGATCAAGATATTTCCCATGTAATACCTCTTCTCTTGTAATGAGAGGCATTTTCTTCTGTACTTCCCTAGCACGTGTAGCCTCAAATCATGTAGTCACCAAGACAGGTTCTAATTCGGGATTATGTGTTATCCTAGGCATCCACTACAGATCATCTTGCTTCACACTCAAAGCATTTCTACCCCTTTTCCTTCCTCTCGGTTCTTGATCATGTGCTCATAAAACTTATGGCACTCCTTCTACTTATGCTTCTTCCTGCACCATGAGAATTGTAGCGAATTCAAACATTCATGCTTGTACTATTCAATAGATCCACAATTGTAACAAGTTCCACGAGGAAATTCAATCCTACCTTCTTGACCACCACGGCCTCTGAATCCTCCACAAAAACCTCTTCCTCGACCTCCTCCATCTCCATTCCCTTCATACGATGACCTTCATTCTTAGAATCACTTCCAATGTTGGTATGATGCACACCAATATCGGTAGAATCATGGATTTTGTCTATCAATCGGTATTCCATTGTATCGTGATTTGTTGATGAAAAAATCTTACAATGGAAGACACATTCATGCGGAGCACGCACTATAAAAATGGGCATCTACTTGGATCATGATCTCTATGACAGATTTCACAATCTAATGACATAGATTGCACCAAATTTCATGGGAAATTGTCCTTTGTGTGTCCTTCTACCTCACAATCCATGCACCATAGTCCACTATGAGTCTCATGAGCTAAGTTCGCGAGAAAAAAAAATTATTTGCTTTGTCGTGGCAGAAATTTGTGCTTCTAGAAATGGGATTACTCCAAAGATTGACGCTTTTGGCAAACCTCATTGTGTAAATCAGCTTCTAAGGCCTCGTGTGGGTCCATAAAATTCTTATGTGAGAGTACAAGCTTGAAGGGAATTATCAATCCTCCGATGAACCACTAAGTATGTTGTGAGGGATGGATGTCATAAGATAGCTTTGACAGAAGAGTCTTAAAGTGTGCATCATACTCCCGCACACTCTCTTCCATTCCTTGTTGAATCTCCATTATATCGTTGATGCTCTTCTGCTCAAACTCATGAATATGGAACTCTACCAAAAAGGCATCATGCAAAGCATAGTATAATCCTACCCTTAGCATGCTATAGCGATTCACACTTATGTACATGCTCTGCAGCATCTTCAACACCCTTATAATCAGGAAAATGTAGAGACATCTCAAAAACACTTGTTGAGGTGGTTGAGGCCCTTGTCCACCAGGTCCAGTACCTTAGCCTCCTCCTATATTTCCTCCACCACCAATACCACTAGATCCACTAGCTCATATCCCTCCGATCCTCCTCCTATAGTAGGTAAGGGGCCTAAATCGTTGCACTATATGTCCCCACCATCGCGCTAAACTGTGTGCCAACAGTTTGTGACGTTGAACCACTTCTAGACGTGATACCCAAACTCTGTGTACCCACACCTTACCCAAATGATGTACTAGATAGGATGCCTCCAAACACAGGAAATGTCTCATGCGGCCATAGATGAAATGAATGAAAATTTATATCTACTAGGTGTTTCTCGAATACCAATACCAACACCAACCAAATTAATAATACTTATCTCAGGAATTGGAAAACTAAGCATTGGGGTTTGGTCACCATGTGGGCTAAGATGCATGCCTATGGCTCTTTTTCTTTCTCCATAAGATGAGCTCTCACCGAAGTCGATGGGGTTTCTCTCCTGTGCTTGCCAAGATGGGGTAGCACAGACTACTCAGGTTCCATGTTCTCCGCATTAACCTCACATCCTTCCCGTAACATCTACCTCCATAATTCCATCACTCCTACAAATTTGTGTTATCTTACCAACTCCCTATCACACACTTCATTATACTTGATCCATCTCTCTTCTCTCTTTAGTTCCATCATAGGATCCGCCATCTTTCACCACACCAAATTCCACGCCTTGCACCTAGTGGGAGTTTAGCTAGCCATAGGAAATGCTTCCAAATTCATAGTGATGATCAAGATATTAATGGCTAATGGTATAGCATGCAAGAATGATCCTCTTCACTCCCACAAGAACTCAAACTCGGAAAAATCTAGGCAAGAATATGTAGAAATCATGTATTCCAAGGTATAGCTAGTCAACACTCCACTCCACCACCGATCAATAACATGATTCTAGGTCAAATCAGCATCATGCAAATTGATACTCATCCTAGGTCCAAACACTAGGTCTATAATACCAACTTGACCTACATGCATATGTTGACAACCATTCATGCATTTCTATTGGGAAATAACAAAATAATTTCTCATAGATCTCCGATACAAGTGTTCCTCTACCCATTTACATGCATATAACTCGAGATCCAAGATTGAACCTTGGTGCAAACTCATCCTCCGTTTTGTAAGCCAAGTCTCAAAGTTTTCCAATGTCAAGTGTTATGTCATCACATGCCATTCTTACAACAATTTCAAAAGAGGTCTCGAAAATGGAACCAAAATGTAGTCACCTTTAGAAACTCCTTTTAAACCCCAAGCGTGCTAGCATATCACCTTGTCTAGACTAGACATTCACCCGATGCGCACGCCGGTGTCAAGCCCTCCTTTATGTGAGATTTGCAAGAATGTTCACCATTAATGGAGGAGTGTTTGCAGAGAGACAGAAATACATGCATCCATCCTTTAGAACCAAGACAAAGAACTAGAACCAAACACATATGCACCATAACATGAAAGTAACATCATAAAGTAACATAGAAGAACTAGATATGAACCTTAAGCAAGTATTAAAGACACAAGGGTTTGAATCCATAAACATAGATATAGATAATAATACCATCATATATTGATTCATAATTGTTTACAAAGAGCCAATACATCAAGAGATCCATAATCGGACCGATACATCAATAGAGTTTCGATTATCCTCTAATGGCTTCATTATAGAAGTTATAATAGTGATCAAACACATCTCTCCCAGCTCTCTCTACCTTCTTGCTCACATATTTCACATATTACCCATACCCCCTTATTATTCTTCCATACCAAATAACTCTTTCTCACATTCTCATCCTCTTTGTTGTCGTGCAAATCAATACATAACAAGGGAATCCAAGGAATATTCCTTGTCGCCTACCCATCACTCGAGTGATCTACCCGCCAAATTTCATCATGTTATTCCATACTCAAGTATTCTCAACATGCAAGCACCATCTAACCATAACTAACTCCACTTTACAACTCTTAATCTTATCATGATAACCATAATGATGCCCCGTAATATTCTTTCCTTGAGCTACAAGTCTCCATGTCCTAACCTTATCCATAGCCAATTCTAGTCACATCTCCACATGTTCCTTTATCGGGACTTTAACCATGATCCAAAATGTGGTTAAGTCCTGACCTTGTTCTCGCATGGGCATGAACCTTCATGATTTCCCAAAAGTTTCTTTCGTACAACCTTTGCACCCTATTGGCATGCGAAAAACATTGCACTCCTTAGGTGCATAGCTTCCTTAGGGGCCCAACAGATACACTACAAGAAAGATGAAAGCATGTCCTCTAGAGAGGAAACATTGGGAGGACCGGCCCAGTATCCACTATGCTAAAGAGATTATGAATGAGGGCCTCATTTGACCCAATCAATTAGAACACTCACCCAGTTGGGTGAGCTTTCCAGGAGGAATATTCAAATCCAGAGGTGAAGAAGACATGGAAGTAAGACAATCGATCAAAAAGTAGAAAGTAGAAGACTCTAAAAATATAGGTGATGAATAGAAGGACTGGTGAACCGCTTAAATAGGCATGGCATTGGCGATGATATGGCCAAGGACATCATTTCACTATTAATACCATATCTCATTCTAATTTATAGGTACGTGTGAGGTTTAAATAAATATCAACTATTTATGTGGAATGTGTCACCGAAGAGTGATTAAAGGCCTGCGCATTTCAAAAATGTCTTGTCACATTAAGTTTTTGGGCCAAGTCATGCTTATATACATGTGGAAATTTTGATATTAAATGTGACGTGACATGGAAAAAAATTGGTTACATCGTGATGACGTATGAGTGACACGGTGGCAGTAAGAAAATTTGGTGGCCCCGAGTAGTTATGGGTAGTGATAGTTTGTTGGAGATCCAAGGAATATACTCTAAAACCCTAAGATGATAAGGCAATATATAAGAAATAAGGAGGGTTTTAGAAGGGAAATATTCTTAGGAGGAGGTCTTGGAAAGAAGGAAAAAGGGCAGGAAGATCTTGAGGGAAAATTGGAGGGAATTTGTAGATGCACTGCCAACCATGGAGACGGCACAATTTTCTGATGAAGGTTTTTGCTATGTAACTCAATTATTGGGAATCTATGTTAAGATGATTGCATGTGTACAGTCATTAACTAGCTTTGAGAGTGTAAATATATGTCTCCCTTGTTTTTTCCTAATTTTAATGGGTCTCACTTGTAAAAGCTCATCAGGATTTGTGATATTTCCTTTTTTCTTGTTGTGAAATGATGTTGAGAAGGAAGTGATATGTGTCTTTTGTTATGATTTTGTGTGAATTGTGGTTGTAATTCAATTATGAAAGTATCATGTCACTACTTAGCTCTTGTCTAGGAAGGGTGTGAGCATTTGACGTTTTCTAGGGGTACCTGAAAGCATCATTTTTGAAGCCTATAAAAATCTCCCTACGGACTGAGTAGGATTTGGGGGTATGATTTGTAAATCTTGGGGGTCCCTTGATCCAGACTATTTAGCATGATTTACATGGGACAATCTAGCCTTAGGTGTACTAAGTTGGATTATCAGGAATTTAGATTTTGGTTTTCCCATAGCTTTCCCTGCAAACCAGTCTCCTACAAAAGGCCCATTCATTTCTTCACTCGTATTCATGTAGTAATGGAGACACACGATAGTTGACATTTTGTTTCTATATTTCCCCCAATTACCCCTTAAAAATTTTCCCCTTTTCCCTTTCTTCAGTTGAATTTCCTCTTATCCCCACTAAAATTTGAACAATCTTTGGCAAATATCTCAACACACTACATGAATATCGATCGTTTATCCATACTTTACATATCCTCATGGGAGAACACATTTCCAATGTGCACACCTTATGTGGTCTCACCTCGATTATCCCCATCATCAATCTATAAACAACTTGTGCAAACCCTCGGGATCAATGTGTGGGTCAGGCTAACACTGCCTTTCATGGTCCATATCGGGTCTCCGAGTGCTTTCAATGCTTAAGTGACGATTCTTCCAAGTGAGTGTTGCATTCGGTGGTTGCGTTTAACCCCAATAGTCTAATTCGATAGATATGGGATTTCATTCTCGTTATTCATCCATGACATGTGCTCCCTTGACCACATCTTGGGTCATCTCACCCTAACCAAGGTAGAAGTCAAAAGTAGCAGGGATATCAGCAACACCCATTATTTGGGTACCTCCCTATCATTCTCTCGGAAGCGTTGGTGGGTGAGCGGAGGAATACCCCACCCTCGGCTACAAAAAAATGTTTCATGTGGGTCTCAATCCATCACCTTTTCTCCCCACATGTTTCCATGTCATGTTCCCCTTCCCCGTGGGGTAAATCTGAGTCAACAATTCGTACTTGTTATTGAGTGATAGCTAGATGTAAAATATGTAAATGGATGTTTGCATGAAAGAATGAAATTCCCTCCTATGCATGTATACGTAAGAATGCAGTCCCTTGTCCCTTGTGTGGATGCTAGATGGATTATTGAATGCTCTTAATAATGCCTTTAGATACAACCTTATGTCATTTATATCATTCCTATGGTTAATAAATTTCATTTAGATATGATTTTCTAATGCATGGGGATGCTTTGTATAGTTATATCTTAGTGAGTTTGATGCATTTTCCTTGCTTTTGTTCATGCAACCTTGATTACCATATAACTTCCTACTAACTTTCTTCTTCATGAGGGAAATGTGATGATGTGTGTAGGGAAATGATGAACATTTATTGCCGATGTAATTAAGAAGTCCGAGTTTGGAGCTGGAATGCGGGAGTGAAGACTTTTTCCACCCATCAACCTATAAGTATGGGACTTGTTTCTAATAGTCCCATAGGAATTTATGAGTCTTGGTTAATGTTGATTAGTGGGAGATGTTAGTGCCACCTATTATGGTGAATTTTGTAATTGTTTGTGTCTATATAAAGACACCTTCTTAAGAACATGATAGTAGTTGTTATTTTTATATACTCTACAATATATAGCCTGTGGTATTTAGAACTCTTTTTTCATATACTAGATATGTCATGGAACTTATTTGAATTAATATAAGTAAGTGTCATTTTGAGGATCTAAAGTTGTTGATATTTCCTCTATCCCAAGGGAGAGCAAGGGCCCACTCGACCAAGGAGACAGAGAGGTTGTTTACATTTACATACACATCTGGTTTTCTAATAAGTTTTACTAATCTCTATTTCTATTTCTACTTTAGTATGTTTCATGCAATCTCAGTTTGAATGTATTTTCTTTTCCTATTGGAATTTCTATTTAGAATGTGTGTTTCCTTTTATACAAAGTTTAACTTAGCATATGCTTTTACTTCTACTGATTCTTAGTTATGAGTGTGCAATTTCAATTCCGTTCTTTCAATTTATGTGTGCATTTCCATTTAATTTAGAAGTCCATACTTTTAAACTTCATTTCATCACAACAACTAAATTCCATAGATTTATATTGAGATTCCATAGATTAGTAACCAACTTAGAAAATCTCACAACAACCCCCAACAGAGACCCAACAGGAAAACTAGTTACATAAAGCTCCATTGCATACAACCTAGGACACAACCCCTTTATAATGACACTAACGAAAGATTCAGTTAGTTAAATGATTGGAGAATACAATGACCCATCATTTTTGGCACCATTTCCGGGGACACCATAGCACACCACATCATTTTTCTCACTTCACATGCTATGGGTGTTAATGGAGTTCACATATGCAACCAATAGAAGTCTTGAGCCTTGTTTCAATAACCAACCTTGATGCATAGGCCACGGGATGAACAAGGGATATTTACACCATGCAACATCCAACAAATATCTCCAAACAAAATATACGAAGGGAACACTAAGAGTGACACTTGACTCCAACACAATGCCTAGAAACCTTTTTGAGCATCTTGCATCCTCCGACCAACACTCAAAAATGGGGACCATGGGAATAATGGAGACCAACCCTTGGGTAGAACCTTCACTTATCCCATCATCTTGGATGAGGATGAGGATGCACCCATGAAAAACATCTCACCATCCATCCTCCCTATTTTTTGAGGCATGTCTATGGAAGACCCCGATCAGTTCTTGTTTGAGTTCAAAATTCTTTGCCAAACCTATGACTACAAAACTAATAATCAAAAACTCAAACTCTTTCCTTCCACTCTCAAAGACTCTACTATGAGATGGTTCATGGGGTTTTCCTCTAACTCCATTGATTCTTGGGAAGCCATGGAGACAACCTTTTTGGATAAATACCAAGACTACTAGGGGGGGGGATAGGAAAGAAGAGTTCTTCCAGATATGAAAAAAAGAGGATGAAAATCTAGAGGATTATCTAGATAGATTTCTCTTTCTTCATCGATGGAGTGGTTATGAGTTACATGCAGACATCACTAAGACAATTTTCCTTAAAGGACTTGATGAGGAAACCAAATATTCCCTCCATCTTATGGGAGGAGGAGATGTGCATAAACTTACTATGGAACAAATCACTGAGCTATGCAGAAGTTACTCCAGAACACGAGGGGGTATAAGGAAGAGAAAAACATCCAAGCTTACCCTAGGTACCTCTAAAATTTTGGAGGAAATGGCCATGAAAACAAGACATTTTTTTACAATTAACATCAACCATAGATGGGCTTAAGGCCAAAACCAATGCTGCCAAAGAACCTCTGGACATATATTTCCCTAAGTGTAGGAAGAGACATCCCCTGAGAGAATGTCCTTTGGATGTTACAGACATGTGTTTGATCTGTGAAGTTGTTGACCATGACACTAAGCATTGCACCTTCTTATCACAAGTTGAAAGGAGGCTTGAATGTTGTCTCTCAAGCTGATGCAGAGGTCAACTTTGTTCAAAGGCCAAATAATCAAGGTTGTATATTCCCCTCGACCTGCTTAAACCCCTGAGGATGTCATGGCCCAGTCAGGCTCCTCAGCCTACTTGGGGACAACCTGAGTGGAAACATCAAAATTGGATGACTTACCCACATCCACCACCCTGGATGAATCCCTACACTCAGCCAGGTTGGACACCACCAACCCCAACAAGTCCATGGCACAACCAACAATGGGTACCTCAACAGAAAATCCTAACCAAAACCAGCAGTGGGCACCACAATAGAACATTAATCAACAACGGAGGTTCCAACAACCACAACAAGCTTTAATGGCCCCACCAAAAACTATCAAACAACATGGATAGGAAACACAAACACAACTTCTAGCCCAACCTATATCAAACCCTAAAATCAACAGAACTACTTCAATTGATGAAGCAGACCAAGTAATACAATGCAGGTTAATACTATTGGTAATCTAGAGACTAAGGTCTGGGAAAACATTGAATCCTCCTATTGTTATCATGGAAATTCCTGTAGACACTGATAAAGATGAGATACTTGAGGAAAATGAAGGAACTACACCTTCTCCAAAAACACAAAACACTCAGAATGGTCCAGAAACTAATCAAAATGCCCATAAAGCTCCTTTTCCTGAGCGGTTACAGGACACTCAAACTGCTGATGAAATGACGCTAGTTCAAGAGTTGAAAAAGGTGCACATTGAGGTCCCACTTCTATGAGAAATAAGGGACATTCCAGAATTAAACCAAACCATTAGAAATGAGTGTATAAAGACACCTGGAAGAAAGAAGAAATACCCAAAGACCATCAAGGTGGAAGGAAATTTGGTTGATCTTGTTGTTGCACACTTATTTCACCAAAATGGGATCTGGGAGTCCAGTCATTACCATTTGTATAAACAATCAGTCAATATCTAACATTTTGGTGGATCTTGGTGCTTTGCCATAAATGTTATAACAACATATATGTTCAATCTGTTGTCCTTGATAGAACTACAACCTACCAATACCATTCTTTAATTAGCAGATCAATCCATTGTTGTACCAGATGGTGTGATTGAGGATATAATGGTCACCATTGAATCTTGGGAGTATCCTGTCGATTTTATGGTCTTACAACCTAAAGCTTAGAAATTGGGATATCCAGTCATTTGGGATGACCTTGGTTGGCTACTATTGTTGCATATATATTGATTGTAGGTCGGAAAAATGACTATTCTAAATGGGCAGAAATCCAAACATATTTCATTATATCCTCTTACCCAGCCTTATGTGTATGCTTGTGAACATGTATGGGTGGATTCTTTGGATACTAATTCTCTGAGTTCTTCTTATTTGGCCACCATTGCAGTGCAAAAACACATATGACGGAAGTTGTTGAGTCATACACACTGACTGATGCAGAGGGCTCTGACTACGGAAATCAACACTGTGGCTACGAAATTGAACTCTAACTACAGACCCATTTTTCTAGACATGACCAATATTGTTGCCTTGGTAAGTGATACTTCTAATGAAGCTTGTAAAGAAATCTATGCTTATAATATAGAATCCACAGTCTCTTGATTTCTATTGTCCTTTGACCAAGATTTTGTCTCTTGAAAATGTATCCATTTTGCACATGCTTCAGCCCCATGTTTTCCCATTGAATTCTTTAATCACCAATGTAGAGCTCACCATTTTGGAAGATACCAAACAAGTGCCTATTGACATAGGAAAAGAACTGACCATTGGTAATAATTTGGAGGCCAACCAAGAGGCTAGGGTTCTCGAGATTTTGAGGAAACATTCCCATGCTTTTTCTTGGGATTACACTGACATGAAAGGAATTCATCCTACAATCTGTACTCACCATATCTACACTAAAGATGTTAAACCCATAAGGCAGCCACAAAGAAGAATTAACCCAAGCCCTCAGAGACATAGTAAAAATGAGATAGAAAAATTGCTAAAGGTAGGATTCATCTACCCTATATCTGATAGTCAGTGGGTCTCACCATTAGTTATAGTTCCCAAGAAAAATGGTAAATGGAGAATCTGTGTTGACTATAGGGAACTTAATAAAGCCACCAAGAAAGATTATTTTCCCCTACCTTTTATTGACCAGGTTCTGGACAATCTCACCGGTAAGAAATATTTTTCTTTCTTGGATGGGTTTAGTGGGTATAACCAAATAAGTATTGCACCTGCTGACCAGATAAAACCACCTTTACTTTCCCTTGGGGTACATTTTCTTATCGAGTCTTACCTTTTGGGATTTGTAATGCACCTACTACATTTCAGAGAGTAGTCTTGGCCATTTTTGTAGATCTTACAAATGACTATGTTGAGGTTTACATGGATGATTTCACTGTCCATGGATCCACTTTTGATGAATCTCTAAATAACCTTGAAAAAGTATTGAGTAGATGTGAGCAGCACCAACTATCCCTGAGTCATGAAAAATGTCTGATGATGGTTGATCAGGGAATTGTCTTAGGTCACCATGTTTCTACCAAAGGTATACAAGTCGACCCCAAAAATTGTATCATCATCACTCAGCTACCTACACCAAAAAATCAAACTGACATCAAAAGTTTCCTTGGACATGCAGGGTATTATCGGTGATTCATTAAAGACTTTAGTAAAATTGTTGCACCTATGTTTTCATTGCTGAAAAAATATTGTGTTTTTGAATGGTCCCCTCAGTGTCAGCAGGCATTCGATATTATCAAGGAGAAGCTGACCACAACCCCAGTCTTACGAGGTCCCGATTGGGGGAAACCTTTCCATATCCACACTGATGCCTCCAATACAACTATGGGAGTTGTTCTTGGGTAGAAAGATGAAGAGGATCACATGTATGCCATTTACTTTATCAACAAGAACCTTGAATCCTACGGAAAGAAACTATACCACTACGGAAAAGGAGTTTTTAGTTGTTGTGTATTCTTTGAATAAATTCCACATTACATCACTGGGTATAAAATCTTTGTTTATACTGACCACTCTATCCATCCGATATTTGATGAATAAACCAATAGTCGGTGGTTGGATTATTAGATGGTTACTCTTGTTACAGAATTCAATCTAACCATTATTGATAAGCCTAGGAAAATCTAATGTTGTTGCTGATTTTCTTTCGAGATTGAATGTTTTAGGTGATGAGAGGCAGTCCAGATCAATTTCCAGATGAACATTTGTTTTCTATATCAACTCAGACTCTGTGGTTCACTGATCTTGCAAATTATTTAACCACAAGGGGAAGTTTCCTACCTATTTTACTCATAAAGAGAGATGAAGATTGGTTAAAAATAGTGCAACATATAAATGGTGTAATGGAATTTTATTCAAATGTTGTCCTGATATGGTTCTTCACAGGTGTATTTGGAAGATGAAGTATACGACATACTGTGAGCTTGTCATGATGAGCCAGGAGGAGGACATTACTCAGTAAAGAGGACAATTCACAAAATCCTTGGTGTTGGGTACTATTGGCCTTCCCTCCACAAGACTTGTCAAGAAGTATGTGTGGTAGTGTGATGCATGTCAAAGAATGGGGAAGCCTACACTCTCAATGGAAATGCCTCTTAATCCTCAATTGGTCTTAGGACCATTTGAGAAATGGGGAATTGATTTCATTGGACCTTTTGATCCTCCATATTTTGGGAAAGAATACCTCTTGGTATGCATGGACTACGTTACGAAATGGGCTGAGTTCAAGCATTGGCATCTACCAATGAGGATGTTGTTGTTGATTTCCTATACAATCGGATATTGCTATGATTTGGGGCCCCCAGGGCCATTGTATCTGATCAAGGTCCTCAATTTGTGTCTAAAATGATCAATATTTTCTCAAAATCTACCAATCAAGCACCGAAATCATCACCATATCACCCCCAATCCAATGGGTAGGTGGAAGTCACCAACAGAGAACTTGAGAACATTCTCACTAAAGTGGTTAGTGTTGATAGGAAAAATTGGGTACCAAAACTTCCCGAGGTAGTTTGGGCCTATAACACAACCTGGAAAACCACTACTGGTTTTTCTCCCTATGAGTTGGTATATGGGAAGAAGCCACTGTTACCTATGTTGAGTTTGAGTTACACACCTAGAGAACAACACTGAAGTCGGCATCAATTTGGATGAAGCACAATGTGAATGGGTGATGCAACTTGAATGAATTGGATGAAATGCGGATGGAAGCACAACAATAGAAGGAAATTATCCAACATCAGAGGAAGACTGACATGATGCTCATATCAAATCCAGGATGTTTCATGAGGGGGAATGGGTCTTACTCTTTGATTCTAAATATCAACAGTTTAAAGGTAAGTTATGAGACATGTTGGTTGGGTCCATATCAGATCGAAAAAAAGTGTTTGATAATGGTTCTGTGTGATTGGTACCATCGATGGTGATAAAAGGACTCTTCTTGTAAATGGCCATAGGCTCAAGATTTATCAACGACCTCTTGACAAGGGAAATTTCACCAGTGACATCATGTTGAGTGAGGAAATGCATGCTGAGGTGGCTCTTCACCCCTCCAGCTAGGAGTAATTGTTGTCTTTCAATTTCAATAAAGGAGGATGGTCATGACCTTGATCTTCTTCCCTTAGTTAGTTTTGTTTTTTTAATAAATGTCAGAGATCTTCATTGTTTCAAGGCCACTAATCACATTTTATCTCAGACTACAGGACATGGGAATCTATGGATATCGGATGTTGAACTAGCATGGGTAAGTGCATTCTAATTCACTACATGGATATTTCCTTATGAAGCAACTCCCCATGCATAAACTTATCATAATTGCATCCATACACAATGATCGATGTATTTATTATGGATATCCTTCCAAATCCGATGCTACGGCATGATGACATGAGGGCGTAATGAGTCATGATTTCCATGCACACACCACATGTGTCATCATTCCATGAAAGGGATAGGTGGCATTTCCATTTCAAGCGATGGGATGTGTGCCATCTCACATATCAAAATTACTCACGGATACCTAGTCTTGTCAACCTTTTTACGCCACCAAATTTTCTCTGCTTTTATGTGATTCGAGGATCCAGGTGCATTTCAAATTTATAGTTCCTAACCACTTCCTGTCATTTCTTCATGAATTTTGAACACACCTTTCTACCTACCATCACACCATGAATTCAAGCACACCCTTGTTCTTGTTTCTCTACTATCTGGATTCATTCACCTTCATCATGGGACAAAAGAAAAAAGTCAGCCTAATTCTCTGGACCCATTACTCAAGAACGTTGCACTTTCATAGGTATTTTATGATTCTATATTGGCTTGAATTCATCCGAAAATTTGAAGGTTTTGATGAAGGAATAGTGGATGAATTCTAGAGAATTTTGAAGCTACTTTCTCACGCGTTGGAGGGAAGTGAGTGGAGATTACCAGTCAGTAGTTTCTGAACTATCTAGTTTACCAAATTTTGGTCTGAAAGTCATGAAAAATGCTCCCCTCAAAGACTTTCTTGCTTTGTTTCATGAGGAGGGTGAGGCATTTCCCGAGGTAATCCTTACCTCCCAGGGTGTTCAGAAAGGAGTTAAGAGGGACAGTCTTCCCAAATTTGGAGGGAGATGGCCAAATGGGTTAACAATACTTTATATGTGATGGCCAACCATCTATGTTGGGTGGTGATTCCCTCAAAATTCTCATTCATTTGAAGAAAGGATGCATCAACCCTACACTCGGGTGAATTTACCAAAATACTTGGTGGATGTAGTTATCAAAGTTGGTCAAAAATACAAGACTGGAGGAGGAAAGGTAGTGCTAAAGCACCCAAGGCTCATTCACTTACTATGTTCACATCAAGTGTTTTTAAGCCCAAATGAAGGCTTGAAAGGATGAATGTGGGGAAGGTTCCAAGCTAAGCAGCTCAAACTAGGGCCATCTTCCACACCTCGGCCTCTATCGCATCATTATCAGTCACCATACACACAAGAAGGAGGAACTGAGCTCAAAAACATGGAAAAATTTGGTGATCAAGTGAGCCCATCTTCAACACCTTCCAGTTCTAAAGGTAGAAATACCTTGACTCCCTCTTCTTCTATTTTCTCTACCATGACGATCGGTCTGTGCATTGCCCAAACCTGGAAGTTCTCGGTCGAGAGGTTTTGTTGGTGCCTTTTTCCCCTTGTGGGGAAGTAAGGGATGAGGAAGGAAACCTGGTTGTCCCCATTGATAAATCACCAGACACTATATTCACTACAGCTATTCCTACCCCACAGAGCTCGGCTATGCCCTCATCTTCATAAATCCATTCCACAGCTCTAAAACTACTTTGGTACCTAAAGCACAAATCCAGCTCTAGAATCAATTACAATGGAAATTGGTCACCTCGGTTATGTCAAGCTACGATCCTCATGGTTATTTGGAAGAGATTGCACTCCTTAAAGCCCAGTTGAAAGGTATGGAAGAAACAAACCTTTCTTTACAAACTGAATTTACTCAATGCACACATAGAAAAGGTTAGAGAAATTATAGCTCTACAAGTAGAGGTTAGTAGCCTAAAGTGGCAGAGAGATAGAGGTCTTAGTATTTTGAATGATTTCCACCAATTGTCTCTTTAGAATTCAGAATTAAAAAAGGAAAATAAGAAATTAAAGGGGAAATGGAAATCATCCAAGGTGAAAAACAAAAATTGCAGTCTCTTTTGGACTCTGTCTATCCTTTGGCTTGTAAGCTCCTGTCTTGTAGGAGACCATCTTCAATTTACAACATGTTTGTTCAGAACAATTTTACTCTTGGCAGTTGATGCAGTTGTGTTGTCAGGCACCTTACAAAGCCCTTGATGGTAATGTTTTCATATCCATTTACAAATCCAGTACCCCAAAATTCAAAACCTGCTCTGTGAGTTCTACCTCCATAATATGTTAGTCACCAATGTCCCTGACTTCTTCATTAACTTGTTCATGGGGATTTTCAATTAAAATCCTTTCAGTCCTTTTCTTCAAATCAGATCATGTGGGGTGAACAAATGGATATCTTTAATCACACAACTCAAACAATAGGATTCTATATTTGGCCTACACATCACAATGATGTGGCTATGTGGAAAAACTTTAGATCTCTTTACTACCAAGTGGTATTGAGAGAATACCTCAAGATATTACTGAAATGTGTGGGGACTTTGAAACCTATAGTCAAAACACTTTGGGGCAGCAAGGCAGGCCTGTGATAGGAGATGGGACACTTTGAGCTTACCATTGAAGAGAAGGGAGGTTATCTCACCTCAGAATTTGAGTTGGAGTATGCGACGAGGTGATGCCCTCATCACAATCATCAGGTAGTTATCAGAAAAAACTAGCAAATAATACAATGATGAATGGGTAGGACTTCAGGTGTGACCACCTCTCCTCTTGAGTCCTACTACCACCTAGAAAAACAATGTTGCACAATCAAATGAGGGTTTTACAGCTTGGGTCAAAGTAACTTCCAACACTCAGGGATGTAAAGGTACCAAGAAACAATATGTTGATCAGTTTGAAGAGTATGACATGGCCCATAACAACTTGGTCACAGGGGGGCATAGATAAGTTGCATTGGGACATGCAATAGGTAAAGTGTGGGGAAATGATGAGTGCATTATTTGGCTCATTTATATCATTCCTATGGTTAATAAATTGTCATTTAGATATGATTTTCTAATGCATGGGGATGCTTTGTATAGTTATATCTTAGCGAGTTTGATGCATTTTCCTTGCTTTTGTTCATGCAACCTGATTACCGTATAACCTCCTACTAACTATCTTCATGAGGGAAATGTGATGATGTGTGTAGGGAAATGATGAACATTTATTGCCGATGTAATTAAGAAGTCTGAGTTTGGAGCTGGAATGCGGAAGCGTGGAGACTTTTTCCACCCATCAACCTATAAGTATGGGACTTGTTTCTAATAGTCCCATAGGAATTTATGAGTCTTGGTTAATGTTGATTAGTGGGAGATGTTAGTGCCTATTATGGTGAATTCTATAACTATTTGTGTCTATATAAAGACACCTTCTTAAGAACATGATAGTAGTTGTTATTTTTATATACTCTACAATATATAGCCTGTGGTATTTAGAACTCTTCTTTTCATATACTTGGATATGTATGGAACTTATTTGAATTAATATAAGTAAGCATCATTTTGAGGATCTAAAGTTGTTGATATTTCCTCTGTCCCAAGGGAGAGCAAGGGCCCACTCGACCAAGGAGACAGGAGGTTGTTTACATTTACATACACATCTATGGTTTTCTGATAAGTTTCACTGCAATCTCTATTTCAATATGTTTCATGCAATCTCAATTTGAATGTATTTTCTTTTCCTATTGGAATTTCTATTTAGAACATGTGTTTCCCTTTATACAAATTTAACTTAGCATATGATTTTACTTCTACTTGATTCTTAGTTATGAGTGTGCAATTTCAATTCCATTCTTTCATTTTTGTGTGTGCATTTCCATTTAATTTAGAAGTATAGATTTTAAACTTCATTTCATCACAATAACTAAATTCCATAGATTTATATTAATATTTCCAGATTTAGTAACCAACTTAGAAAATCTCTCACAACAACCCCCAACATGAGACCCAACAGAAAATTACATAAAGCTCCATTGTTACATAAAGCTCTGCTCAAGATATTTGTTGCTTCATATTTGTGGAGTGATTTGGATAGCACCTCCCCTTGTTGCTTGATGATTTTTCTTGATAGCTTGATGGATATGAAGGCTTTCTAAAGAGATTTGGGCAGCATATAGTTGCAATTTCAAATTTTGGCTTCCATGAGGGTGGTGAGCCAAATTTATAGGTTGTGGGAGGAAGAATGAAGGGTGGAGATTGATCCATGTAGGATGTGGATCAATGGTGGAGAATTGGTGAGAAGGATGGAGAATTCTAGAATTAGATAATTCTAGAAATTTAGAGAAGCCTCCAAATTAGATAATTCTAGAAATTTAGAGAAGCCTCTATTGAATTCAATGGAGGGAGGGAAATATATTTAAATTTTTAAATAAAAAGGAGGGAAGTTTGGAGAGGCTTCTAGAAATAGAAGCCTCTAGATTTAGAGGTGGAGCATTTGATTAGGCTAGGATTAGGTGAGATTAATTGTGATTAGGGAAGTGATTTGATGGAGAAGCTAGGTGTAGGATAGGTGTAGAGTAGGTGGGTAGGTGGGTGGTAATTTTAAATTCTTAGAAATTGATAATGGGGATTAGTGATAGGATAATAAGATATTAATAATGAATTAGAGGACTAAGGATGAGATGGGATTATTGGGTGAGTAAATAAGAATGTTTAAGATAAATTATGTATATGATAATAATAACAATGATAATTAATATCACAATTAATTATTATATGGTTAGTGATGGGGGATTAGTAATGTGTAATAAGTGTTTTATTTATTGATTAAGTATGTCGACATTTTACATGTCTACAAAATCTGCAACTCTGGAAGCATCATTAGTTGTCTTACAAGCAATGAAAGGTGTCATCTTAGAGAATCTATCAACCACAACAAATATAGAATCATTCCCTCATTGTTTTTTAGGAATTCCTAACACGAAATCCGTACTCAAATCAACCCACGACCTGTAGGGACAAGTAATGGCATATACAATCCAAAGATTCTATACATGGCCCTTAGTGATTTGGCACACTCTACATCTTGATATGATCCTATTTATGTCTATGTTTACCTTCTTCCAATAATACTTTTCTACCACAATATATGTTGGCTTACCTATACCAAAGTGTCCAACCAACCCCCCACTATGAAGTTCTCTTGTAATATTTTCTCTCATTGAACCAACAAAGATGCATAATTGTTTTCCCCGAATAAATAACCATCATGCATCAAATAATTATAAGAACCACTTCCCACTATAGGTTCCCGACATTGTCTCACAACATCACCAAAGTCTATATCACCTTCATACAATTCCTTAACTACCTCAAACCCTACTACTTCATTTTCCATTGTTATCAAAAGAACTACATACCTACTCAACGCATCAAGAACTTGATTTTGCTTAATAGACTTATGCTTTAAGACAAAAGTATATTCTTTCAAAAATGAAACCCACTTTGCATGCCGACTATTAAGTTTCTTTTATGTGTTTACATACCTCATGTATTTCATGGTTAGTAAAGAGTACAAATTCCTTGGCTACCCTATAATGTCTATAATGCCTTAATTTTTGACCAATAACATAAAATTCCACACCATAAGTAGAATATTTCCTCTTGACTTCATTTAGCTTTTCACTGAAGAATGCCACAGGTCATCCTTCTTAACTCAGTACAGCTCCAATCCCAACATGTGAGGCATCACAATCAACCTCAAATACCTTGCTAAAATATGGAAATACCAAAATAGGTGCCTCTGACACTTTCTTCTTCAACAATTCAAAACTATATGTTCCTACCTTGGTCCATACAAACTCATTCACTTTATACACTCGTATTATGGGTGCGGCAATGCTACTGAAATTCTTGATGAACTTCCTATAGAAATTTTCCAATCCATAAAAACTACAAACCTCTGTCACATTCCTTGGAATAGGCCATTCTAAAATTTCCTTCATTTTTTCCTCAGCCATCCTCGCTCCATCCTCTGAGATGACAAATCCCAAAAAAACTAGATTTTTCTAAAGAAATCTAAACTCTTTAAGTTTTGCATACAAAATCTCTTTTCGTAATAATTCTAACACCAATTTTAGATGTAACAAGTGTTCTTCCACTATCTTACTAAATATCAAATTATCATCAAAATAGACAACCACAAATTTACCATTATATTCTCACAGTAATTTGTTCATCAACCTCATGAATGTACTAGGTCCATTAAATAGCCCAAATGGCATCACCATCCACTTGTAAAATCCATATTTTGTTTTGAAAGTTATTTTCCATTCATCCCCTTCACAGATTCAGATCTAGTAGTACCCACTCTGTAAGTCAATCTTACTAAAATATCGGGCTTCCGCTAACACGTCCAACATATCATCTAATCTTGGAATTGGTAATCGATACTTAATTGTGATTTTATTTATGGACCTATTGTCCACGCGTATTCTCCAAAGATCCATCCTTTTTGGGATTCAATTACGCTAAAGTTACACATGGACTCATGTTTTCTCTCACTAACCCTTTATGTATTAGATTTGTCACTTACTTTTTAACTCCTCACTTTGTGTCTGACTCATCCTGTAGGTTGCCTAATTTGGAAGGGTCAATTATGGGATCAAATCAAAATGGTGGTGTATATCCCGCTTTGGAGGTAACACATATGGTGGCTCATCGGGTATGACATCTTTGCATTCTTTTAGTACCATTGTTGTCGCATTGGATATATCAAAGGCCTTTATTTCCACATTCTTTGACATCAGTGCATAACACAAACCAACTTCTTCCATTTTTGCAACAAACTCTTTTGTAGCCAACAAGCCCTCACTCTTCTCTTCTTCCTTGAAGGGTAACAAGACCACCTTTACACCATCCTTCGAAAAAGTATAAGTATTTTTTCCCCCGTCATGTGTAACCTTTATATCGTATTTCCAAGGTCTCCCCAGTAATATATGGCATACATCCATTGGGATAACATCACACCACACCTCATCCTTGTAGGTATTCCCAATCAAAAACTTTATAAGGCATCTTTTATCTATGGTTACCTCATTCCATTTCTTGAACCATGATATATGATAAGGATATAGGTGCTTCTCACATTTCAGATTGAGTTTATTAATAATCATAGTTGAGACCATATTTTCACAACTACCACCATCAATAATAATTTTACATACCTTTCCTCTAGAGGTGCATCTTGTTCGAAAGATATTTGTCTGCAGCCAAGAATCACCACCAACACCATCTTGTTCTTTCTCCTTCCTCGGGATGATCATCATCTTCCTTATCATGAGGGTTTCACCCAAGTCTGCAGCAACCTCCATTTCTTCATCCTCTTTAGCTTTGACCGGTTTACTCAAGGTTGTTCGATTGCCATCTATCCTATGTAGGACAATGCAGACACTCAAAATCTCTTTTCCTTTCTTCACCACGCGCAACATGTATACTTCCTTTGGGAGTTATTCCAACCCTATACTCCATTATAACCTCTTCCCCTCTAAAACCCTACCTCTTTAGTAGTTACCACAAATTTGACCAGATTCTTCCTGCCCTTTTGCATTAGAGGATTCACCTTTTATATAATCAAATCTACCTCTACCTCTCATTGGAGATGGTGATGGTCCTCTCTTCACACCTCTTCTAAAATTACTCCTCTTATTCTTTTATTCTAATTTTAATGCAATTTGATAAGCATCATCCATGTTATGGATCTAGAGCATACTCAGCTCATCTTGTATGGTATAACTCAACCCATGTACATAGCTTGTAGCCTTTCATTCTTCAGACTCTCCTAGTTCTACCCGGATTGATAGATTGTAAAATTCATTGGTATACTCTTTAATGTTGAAATCCTTTTGTATTAGGTTTTTAAACCTTTGAAATATTGTCTAGGTATAATCTATAGGAAGAAACTTTTCTTTCAACGTCTTTACCATTTTATTCCAATTTCGGATATTTTCCTCTCCTTTCCTTTGTCTTTCATTTTGCAGGTGATCCCACTAGATCAATGCATGTCCGGCCAACTTAGTGCATGCAAACTTAACCTTCTTCTCCTCTAAAAGGGTTTTCCACTCAAAGAATATTTCCATGCATTCAACTAGTCAATCAATTCCTTTGGTTGTAACCCTCCACCATAATCAAAAACATTAATCTTGATGTTATCATTATTTCCCTCTAAAGCTTGGATCAATCTCTCCTCAAATGGTCTCTCATTCAAGGTGTCTTCATCTCTCTCATTTTATTCTTCATTTCCTCCTTCATTCATTAACGGAGGTAATTCTTCACTATCACTATCTAGGTTTTCATCCTCAGTAGTACCCACTTCCCTTTGACACGATCTTGATACTTTTGATTACATTATGGACATTATTATGCTTTTGATTTAGTATGATGTTGGATGTTGGATCATGGATTACTGTTGATCTTGATTTAGTTATGATGCATGATGATTATTAGAGACATTCTTATGTGGATGATGATATACTATTTGACATGGATATATTATGAATGTTGTTCGGACATGTGAATTTTGGATATTGTGAGTAGACCTAGAAAATGGACATTATATGATGATGATATAGTTGTTGATATAAATTGTAAGTGATATTGTTGATTACCTTGATGTTGTTGTGATTCATATGTATAGATGATTTTGTGATTATATTTATATCATGTTGGATGTTCTGATATGGCCACAAGGCTGAAGGAGGTATTTGTGTTTTGCAGGTTAAAATATCACAACAAACATCAGGGGATTGGAGACCAACCACATTGGAATTCTAGATGAATTCAACAAGGTCACCATGGAAACATGTTGTGTGTGTGTGATGTATTTTGTTAGAGATTCCCATAGGAGGGATTACCTTTATATGTGACCATGGGTTTTGTGTATTTTATTAATGTGGTCCTTTTTATTATTATCATTGTATGTATTTTATTAGTGATGTGTCCCCTTCTTTTATTTAATTAAATTATGGTAGATTAATGCAAGAAAACATATAGTTAAAAGTTAAATAAATCAAATTGGGATATGAGAAAGTTTTTATAGAAGTTGTTGGCTTTTGTATTAAATATGCAATTAATGTGTAAGTATGTGTAAAATTTGTGTAAGTCATATTTTGGAGTATGAAACACTCCACCTCCATGGAAATTCGAATTTGTCCTTGGAGGCTATTTTTGGAGGCTTGTGAGACAAGTAAAACTTGTCTCATACCTCTTAATTTTATTTACCAACCATACCTATGGTTGGAAGGTTATTTTTAGACCTTTTAATACGTTTTTTATTAATCATGTTGCATGTTTTTATTGCACTCTTCTTACATTTTATTGAATCCAGTCCTTTGGGGTGTGGGCTTTTGGAGTGTGCAAGTAAATTGTCATATTTTCACCCACCTCTTTATTGTGCTTGGGAGAATGAAATTTGACTTTTGTGTTGGAGTTGAGGTTGTATGATGTGGCATCCTACATGGATCCACATCATCCTCTTCTCTTCCCTCTTCTATAAAATTCAAACTCTTTTCTTGTTTTAGGTTGTTGAACCATTTGGCATGATTCTTTGGGGCGAATCCTCTTGTGATTGGAGCTCTTGCTTTTAGAAGGAGATTGGAAAAATTTGCATGCTTGTTGGTTGTTGTTTTGGGACTGTATTTTGGCATCAAGATTACCGTTTGGAAACAAAAGATACCATGGAGAGGTAGGAGCTTAGCTCTTCTTTTATGTTGTTATTTCTTTTGTGTTTGTGTGAATGGTGCATGTTTTTGTGTATTTGTTGGTTGTTTGGGTAGACTGCCATAGGAATGGTGTAGGAGAAGGCTATGGAGAACCATGTGGGGGGCATAAGGGAATGCCAATGGCATCAAAATTCTTGTGGAGGGAGTTTGGGTTTGGGATCCACCATGAAAAAGAAATAGGTTACATTTATTACTTTGTGGGGGCGGGCATAAGGAAATCTATGGGAGGTATAAGGAGGAATTGTGGGGGGCATAAGGATATGTGTGGTGAATTTTATTGGCGGTTTGTTACAGGTGGATACCCAATTCCCATTGGGAGGCATAAGTAGCTTCCCCCATAGTCCTTGCTCCTTTGGCTTGCATGATAAACCATGTGTTCTGTTTGAATGTTTTCAATGTAGTTGTAAACTGATGTCTTGTGTTGAACTGTGTTTTTGAATTAAAATGTGCATGTTGAAAGAATGTTGTGTATTATGGAAGCCTCATATTGCCATGGGTTGATATACATCTCTTATTTCATTGTGGTCAGGGCTCGAGGGCCAATGATGAAGGATGGCTTCTCCTTTCATTGGATGTCTTAGTTGGGTGGAGAGCGTTGCCTTTCCCCCACTTTTGTTGTGATCAAATTGGAAGAAAAAAGGGAACTTGCATGTTGTTGTTCTGGAGCAGAGGAAAATACAGTTTTGACAATCCCTTGTGAAATAATTTTCTTTTGTAACCTTTCCCACTTTGAAGTGGATGAAAATTGTAATATATTTTGTGAAGAAAAAATGTTTGTAATTGGTTATGAAAGTTGTATATTCAAACTATGAAGGATGTTTATACTCTATTATGTTCCTTGGGAAGAAAGAAATAGAAATTTGTTATTTACATTTGAACTTTGAAAGATGTAAAGTTGTATAATTGAAATCAATAAAAGATTGCACTACCTTATCAATTTACATTGTTGTATTGAAATTGTATTATTCTACCTTGTTTAAAATATATGATTTTGGGAAAAGATAGAAACTGGATTCTTGTTTTAATGTTTGATTGAAGAAGGAAAACATTTAAGGCTAGCATGGAATGAATTCAATGTTTCATTGTATGGCAAAAGAGATAGTTAAATCTTTGTTTGAAAGGAAGAAATGTATGTGGAATAATACAGTATTGTATCTTTTGGAAATGTATAAAATTGAATTCAGTATTGCATTTTGATCTTGAATGGTTTGATTAAAACAACTGAATGTATTAGACTAGAATAGAAATGAAATTCCATACTTGAATGATGAAAAAGTTAGATGGACCCCTTTTAATTTGATCTCATTGTAAATTTAAAACTGCAAATAATTTATTTAAAATGCACAGTTCGAACCTGCAAATAATAATCAACTTTGAAACATTAAAATTTAGCATGATATAATATCAATGAACTCAAATTTGACAAAAACACTTAAGGAAATAAATCAAAACATTGCAAAATCGGGCCCAAACTTTTTCAGTTTTTTTTGTCAATTGTTGGAAAAAATTCAAATTGGAAATCAATTGAGCAAATTTACCTTCCTAAAACATCCTAAATCCTTCTCAGAATAATCCTCCATGTCTGTTTGGCATGTTGAGTGAAGGAGGAGATCAAATTGAACCAAATTTATAAGTTAAAATTTACCAGTTGGCTTTTTAAAATCTTGTAGAACGTTTTCATGAAATTGACCCCTTAAAATTTATCAAAATATAAAATTTATGATTCTTGTATGAAGATGACATCGAGAGATTTCTAGAAAGTCCTCGTTTGCCCAAAACTAAGCTTCCTAGCAAAAGTTATGGTCCTCTGAAGTTTTCCTTCGTGGAAAATTTGGGAAAATTTTCTCTGGTGAGCCCGCGGCCCAAAATTTTTCCCTTTGAAAACTTAGAAAACTTTTGAAAAAAATTTGGGAAATTTTTTTAAGATTTCCCCGCCGCCCGCAGCCAATCGTAGTCCGCCACATGGCACGGCGGAGGCGTAGGCGTAACCTCGCAAACCTTATCGCTTTTTTTTGAAAATTTTGTTTTAGAAAATTTTTAAAAGAACCCCCACGGCCCCGCACTCCTGCCCTCGCCTTGGTGAAATCTCTCTGCGGACGCTCAGAACTGCGCATACTTTTATTCTTTTGTCCCTTCCTTTGGCGAAATTCCCAACCCGCAGCAGCCCGCCCTTGGGGGCAAATTTTCACCCCAAGGCCCGTCGGCCCATAATTGGAGTTTTACAAGGAGTTAGGAGGACTTCTTTATATCATCGAAAGGTGAGAAATTTTCCTATCCAATGGGAATGATTTAGGGAAATTTTAAATATGCTAATTGTGATAAAAATCAAGTTGAAACTTTGAGCCTGTTAGTGAGTGGGTATGGTGATAATATACCCCCCTGAACCTAACTGAAACTTCTAACCCTAAAATTTTGACCTTGTGACCTCTAATAATTATTAATAAAAGAAGAGTATGTTCTAATAGATTAGACTTGTTCTGGAACTTGTTAGTGATAGCCGATGCCTCGCAACCTGGTTGTTGGTTTCTTCTAATCAAAAAAATTATTCCATAATTTTCCTAACTAACCCTCAATTGTTTCTTGGGTCTCAAGTGGGTTGTTTTAATGGGCATCACAATCCCCATTTGCATGTCTCCTTCTAAGGCGGGTAACTTCTCATGTGAGCTCAACAACTTGTCTTTGTAGCTCCTGCATGCCTATTCATTTGGGTATAACCTCACCCTCCACGTCTAGACACGCTTATATAAAATATAGGCAATAAATTACACAAAAAAAATGTAATATCTGTTACCTTCACAGTTCCTGCAAAATCCAAATCCTACTTTGATACTAATTGATGTGGATCCAGCCGCAAGAGGTGAAATACCTCCAAAACACACAAAAAAAAATTGCAAAAAAACATAAGATTCAAAATAGTTTTCTTCTCATTCCGAATCCACATTAATCTTTTACATCATTACAATCTTCCTTTTATTTCACATTAGCTCTAAAAACCCCTAAAATGCCAAAAAACCCTAAAATTAACTACTAGTAAAACACCTCGGATGGGCCCCAAATTTTGCGTAAAAAATATGCCTTCATAATTGAAGGCTCACGCCAAATTTTGGCTTATTCTATAAATCATAGCAAAAGTTATTAAAACTCTAAGTTCTAGACAAAACCAAAAAAATGTTCATAGTCAATTTTAAACCACTAGATGAATGAATTCGGCCCCAAAAATATGTCAGAGGGCATCCAACCTTTGTTGGAAATTTGGTAATGCATAATTACTAATCAAGGTCTACCACCCCGGAAAATTTTAAGATGATCTACCAGTTCGATCAAAAGTTATGGCCTTCAGAATTTATGCTCCCGCATCACCATATTAACCTCATTAACTAATTTAGGGGATCATTATGTGACTCAAGAAAACCAAGTATTTACATGCATTTTATTTTTTAGTCATATAATACTTGTAAATTTCTAGTGTGCATCGTTTACATATTTAAAAAATATATGTGGCCATCAATAAGATTGATTGGCACATGTAACTTTTTTTCAAATGGTCTAGATGTGTGGAGCAATTTCAAAGAATGAGTCTAGTTAACATAACAATTCAAGGAAAACCAATCTCATTATGTCATGCTTGCATAATAGGCAATGAAAATTTGTATAGACATGTTATAAGTAAATGAGGTCTCATGGCACTATGGTTACAATAAATGTATAATATAGGTTTGTTAGATAATGTAACGCCTTGATTTTTGTAAGTTATCATGGTAATTACTTTTCATAATATTGTAACTGCTGAAATGAAGATAAACATGTTAAGATATATCTTTGATCTTAAAGGAATGTGTTGCTAATCTGGACCCTTGTTTGCTGTAATTTGTTTACTTGGGACAGAAGTTATTATTGCTTGTGTGATTGCTGATGAGACAACAGACTTATCGTATGCTTGATGAACTCTATTTGCTGATTGACAGCACACCTTGAATCAATTCCATTGATCCAAGGTATGCTGTGGCTTTCTTGTGATCGCTTTGTCGATTTACTTCTAAACCAGACTGAAGGTTGATATAAAGGTTGCAGCACCTGATTACAGGTATGAATATCTGGTACATAGATGCCAATGAAAAAGGTTCGATTCTCGAACCACACACCGTTGTAACGCTAGACAGATAAGACGATAAGGACCTGGATGCAAGTGGCACAGGTATGTGGAACATAGGACGAAACGTCCTGCATTGTGTTGAATACGACTATCAGGCGGAAAGACTTGATTGGAAACTAATTAATTAAATATTAGGAGATTAAACCCTAACCTACCCCTAAGTTTTATCTTATACCCTAACTACTATCCTATATGGATTTTAGATTTTATAAGGGTGAAAATAGATATAAATTCTATTAATCTACGAACTAGGCGAATGACCTAGATATGGACTATTAAAATCCTAAACTAATCCTAACCTAAGGAAGGGGACGCATGGACCCATGTGGAAGGAAAGGATAAGGAGGGAAGGTTGGAAATTTATTAGGACAATGAATGGCGTCCTTACAGGTTGCAGTGCCAAAATTGGCGGGAACATGGAAAAGTTGGAGGTATCCAACTAGCTATGAGGCTAAACTATGATTGCAAGAAAAATTTGAAATTAGAAACTCGCCAACTTGAGTCGGCGGTGGCGTGAGGAAAAAGGAAAAAGGAATGCATTCAATGCATTCAATGGCATTGGTCTTAGCGACCAGCTCGCCTTGGAAAGAGGTTTGGGAAGGAAGTTTGTTTGTTGTTGTGTGCATTGGGTTTTTAGTTGCTCTGCATTTTGTTCTTCCATGGTTCTGTCGAACCTGCTGTAATTTGGTTATTATCTCTGTTCTTGGAGAAGCGAGGCTATTTTTGGAGCCTGTGGAAGTTAGGGGACTGGTTGGAAAGCCTAGCCGAGGACGCCGTGGAGAGAAACAACTCCAGTGGGCACGGTTTTCTTCAAATCGCAAAAAAAAAAAAACAGCATGTTAAGCCCTTCTCCTTAAACCGTTTGCTTTTGCTTAATAGTCTCATTAAAACAACCCTGCTCTTATGATGGGGGTTTTGGCTATTGGATTCGATTGTTATGTTGAAGTGATTTTGGTTGAGTCGTTTTTCCTTGCTGAGTACGACTTGGATAATTCTTTTGTGAAATAGGTGAATGAAATAAGTCTGTTCTTGAGGGGCGATTTAATTTACTGATGTTGTTGTTTTGAATGGAATGGTTGATTAGTTAATGTGATTTTCGGGTTGAAATGTCTGTTGGGAAAGAATTCGAATTGGGTATTTCTTTGCAATGGGTAAATTGAATGAAATTGTTCAAGCTGTGTGAGTTTGTTTTGACAGTGTTGGACATTCGTTCTATTGCCAATATGGGTTTGAGTGGTGGAATGTATTAGCTATGCGTGCATTATTTCTGAGTGCTGTGTTTTTTTTTGTAAAAATGGAAGGATGAAATGATTCGTATGATGTCTGGTTTGAGCTGTCATTATAAAACGAACTCGACTTGAGTATTCTTGTTGTGTTTTGAGGAAAATGAGTGTTTTCTTATTGAAATAATTAATGGAACGAATTTTCTCTTCCTGTTGTTTGAATTCTGGAATAATGGCAGTAGAGCTTCACTGTGCATTACGGGTTGAACTTGTTGTAGGTAACAGCAAAGTGCAATTTGTTATTTATGAATTGTGTGCGTTGATGGATATAGAAAGCCGTGAAAATATTTGACAAGGCGGCTGTATAATCTGCTTTCTCTCTGGTTATAATACAGTGTAAGAGGTATGAATTCTTCTAGTAACAGTAAGAGCATAGTAGCATCTTTACATTGTTTGCTCTATGATGGATACGATGTTCTACCTACTTGTTCTTGGTATTCGTATGTGCCTGATTGAAAGGAAGTTTTGATATGGATGGGAATAGGATAGCCAGTCTATAGAATGGACTGGGTAGAACATGCAAGTTATATGTTGCGTCTTGCTGAACTCAATATATATATTTATATATATAATATACAGATGATAAATTCTTTATTGTTTTCATTAAAAGCAGAATATGAATGGATTTATTCCTTGCTGCTGGAAAGTGAATTCTCTCATTATTAGGATGAAAGTGTGACTTGTTGTGATTGCTGTACAATCTACATGTTATAAAGACGTAAATGTCTAGTAGAGTGAATTATTTTAAAGGGAAATATATTATGCGGAAAGAATCATATTGTTGGATCATGTCTGTGCTAAATAGCGGATATTTGGTTAAACAGTGCAAAGAGGTAATATGATCCTTCTTCCTTGTATCCGATTAATGATTTTATATATTTCACTTGAATTGTTACCATTGATTGGTATCACGCTGGATTAAATACTCAGTGTAGCTAAGAGAAAAGAAAAAGAGTGTGGATGGATAATTTGAATTAGTGTTCAATTCTTCTTTCATACCGTTGGTAAATCTGTAACTGTTATGAAATGAATTTTGTACTGCCTTGCTTTAAACATCTGCATTTAATTGTTGTTTACTTTTCCCTTCAGCGTTTGATTGTTGAAATTAGACGGGTAGCATGAAAGGAAAGGGAATGGTTCTGCTGGAAGTCTTATTTAAAAATCTAATTGTGAATCTTTCTCTAACTAATGTAAGGGAATGGAAATTACAGCATTTATGATTAGAACAACAGTTTGCATAATTGTATTTTCAGTTCTTACAGATGTTTGTAATTTGGAAATGTTAGAAGGAAATTACTTCTTGTAATAATTATTCGAGAAAGAGGGCAGTAATCCTTTGTCCGATTGGGATGGTAATTAGATGATTGAGTTGTTATGTTGTTCATCCTTTTCGGTACTTAATTCTTGGATGATGTTCATTTTTAACGTTTCATAAAAGCAGGGTTCTTTTATTGAGACAGTTAATTAAAAGCACCTCATTTTAATGACAAGTGCTTAATATGCTCAGTTCAAAGAACTGACCCGTGCAAGTAATTTTGCAGATGGAACTTGATTACAAACGAAGACATGGTTGTTTTCTGATACTTCTTTTGATTAACTGAAGATGGACTGTTTTGATAGCTATTACTTCCTTACGAGGAAATGAGAAAGGAAGAAATTACATCCTTCTATCTTTATGAGTTGTAATGTTGTTTGATATAAACAAAGTCCAGTCGTTTGGACTGGCAAATGTATAGATTGTAAAACTGGTGGATGAATACAAGTAAAAGTGTGATATTTTTAATGACTATATCAGTTTGATATTGTTGAATAAGTTTGAGAATATAACATTATTCCTTGATTTGGAATTATCCAATGTTAATGGATGAATTTTAAAGGAAATAACATCTATTCTTACCTGAATGTAACCTTTACGTTGAAATGTACAATTAGTTCATACTTGGGTTAAGATGAATTTTAAATTGACATTAAAAAGGATTTAGGTAAGCATGATCTCCTAATTGAAAGGTATTCGGGATTAGCTTGAAAGCTAAGGAATATCAAATAACTTAGGAGCAGCCGAACCTTGTATTCGGACTCCGTTAATAGCCTCGAATGTTTAAATTCAGAAAATATAGATATGGGAAAACATATCTATTGTAACGGACCTTAACTAAGTAGGGTTAAGTAGAACAAATGAATAAGTTCATTTAAAAATTAGACCTCGTTTAAATGACGTCTAATAAGATGGAATTCTGAATTTGTTTACAGTTGTGGAAAAACTTGGTTAAGTTTAATAGGTTAAACTTATTAAGTTTATCGATAATGGACTGATTAGTCCGAAGATTAAGAAAGGAACCAAGAATAGAATATGCAACCCTTCGGTATGAAGGAGGAGATGCGTATTAAGCTAGAAGACAGATTAAGTCTCTCTTAGCTACATACAACTGTAACGAGAACGAGGTTTAAGGATCAGCATGGCTGCTGAAAGTAGATCTTAAATATTAAGATTATAACCAAGTCACACTGAGCTGGATGTGTACTCTCGATGAGAGGATTCCGTAGGACATTGACATACGCCAGCTACAATATGGTGTCTTCATGAAGGCGGGACCTTCATGACGACACAATGTTATAGCTGACATATTACAATGCCCTCCCGAATTAATTCATCAAGTTTACATAAGCTGAATACTAAGTTCTTGGCTGGGGATAGGAATGTGATCACGTATACGGAGTGACTCCAGAGGACTAAAGGTAACTAGACACACGGAGTCGTCTAGGGACGACGGCGTATGTCTGCGTATCTTTAGTTACCATGAGTAACTTCATACACTCGTTCATATTGTTAGTTGGGGATTAGAGATTGACCTTAAACGGAAGGACTAGAAGAGACCAGGAAAGACCATTCTAGATAACGAATGAAGTGAGGTGAAGGACGTATTCCAATGATGTGTACCACATCCAGGAATATGATCATGCAAAGCATGTGAAAATCTTTGGCCAAAGTATCGCAAGTGCTGGTTGCGTTGTCCTAATCACCTAGTTTAAGATGCAGGATGTCAGATGAATATCGGTAACAGATATTCAGATAGGCTTCTTAAATGGATCACTTCGATAACCGGAAACGGTAAGAGAACCCTGTATATTCATTATACAATGCACGGATTAACATGAAGGATCGGTAAGTCGCCGAGTCATGAAATGAGAGATCGTTGAAACTCCGAGCCATAAAATGGGAGATCGGTAGTTCTTCGAGTCATTTACAGCAGCATATGGTAACTGTTATATGATTGAATGGCATTGAATGTGTGTTCCATATTGCAAGTATGTGAACAGAGAACATTGGTTTTAAAAGGAAATTGTGTGATCCAAATTGCATTAGTTGGACAGAGAACAATTATTAAAACTTGAACGTGTGTTTGAATTATATAATTCATAACAGGGAACGTTGTATAAAAAAAAAAAAAAATTTCCCTTGTTCTAGTATCTTAAAATGGGGATGTTACGAGATAAGGTAAAAATAAATCACTATGTTTAAAAACCTTGCCCAAAGCTATGATATGTATGATTATTTATAAAGATCCAACATGATTAGGAATTTTTGGGAGGAATAAAATCTAAGTAATTCCCAACAGAATTTGGGTTTATTTATACAAATTTATTCTTCTAATGAGATTGATTTTAGATGGGAAAATTACATTTTTCCTATAAACAGGGAAAGATATATATTGATAATGGTTATCTCTGAATAAATTCAATGGTAAAGTTAAGGTTTTTAAATATAAATGCAGTCATCAATGTTAACAGTAAAACCTCATTACAAAATTTGGGGATATATAAATGTTTTTTTTTAAAATGGAAAACATTTCCTAGTTTAATGGTTGAAAATTTTACATGAAGGAAACTAATAGATAATTTGAAAATCTTAGAGTTAGGTTACTACTATAATCACAAGGATGTATGGCTCAATCTTAGGGAATGTAAATAGACAAAATTGACTGCTACATACAAAGAAAGGATGAAATAAAAAATCATTTTAATACCCATCAAAGTCCTCCTACCTACTTCTATTCCTTTCTCAGCCACGACCATTTTTCTATTTTTCAGCCTTTACTGGGGTTGGCCCTGAAAAAATGAAAACCTTCTACACTCTTGATATCTAATTTTAGGAATTGCCTATGAAATTAGAAATGAGAGGGTCAACAATATATTTGACAGATTAGAAAGATTCCTACAGAATGTCACAGATTTACAGTTGACATGATTCAACATCAAAACAGGGCACTTTCACTTTTAAAACATTTTAAGCTAATCCCATGTAATTTCACGAAACATTTACCACCACCAACAGTCTTACAAGTTCGCAAAGAAATGATTGATTATCTTCATCTACAAAATTGTACCAGCGACCATCAACGCATTCGGAAACCAATTTGACTATCACTTCCAAAATCAAACGGCCCAACGTTTATAAATAATTAATTTATGTATCGTCATAATTAAACACATGTAGGAAGCATCATTGTTTAAGACCAATGTGGCTAAAACTTGGTTAATGTGATAACACTTCTTTATAGAGTGACAAAAGATGTTTGTAATCTCAAAACTCATACTCAATGCATTTATAGTTGTACAATTGTACTTATCAACTTATTTGAATTTTTTTATACTCTAAACTTATGAGGTTATTATTTTATATGATATAGTTTTCATTATCATTTTATACGTTGTTATATTAAGTGATATAATTAAGTCAACTAGAAGAATTGATAACATTGTGGTTTGTGTTAAATCTATAGATTTTACAACTTACTAGTGTCATGTTATTGATAGACGATATAGAGATTATTCAATAAATTCATTGTTTGTCATGAAATTGAATTATTTCATGAAATTGATGTAGAGAATTTCATTTGATTATTGTGATTATTAATTGTTGGTATATTTAATAGCTATATATTTTTAGTTATCATCTAATTTTTCACTTATTTCGTTGTGTTGTCAGTTGAGCATGTCACATGTTAGGGTGTAGTATGTTGTAACTTTCAAAACCTACAAGTTCAACATCTGTGATGTGTCACGATTTCATGCTCTTAAAGAGATTTTGAATGCATAAAAATAATAATTGGTTTACTATTCCAAGATGTTGGGTGCCCTATTTTTGGGTCTACAATCATCTTATAATATATGGGACTTCCTCGTACATACCCCTTTATAGGATTCGCACTTGTGACCTCTCTTTCAAGATCTCAAGTTCTTCACCACTAGGAAAACTCAAGTTTACGTAAGTTTCAATTGTGAATATGCTTAAGATAATGAGATTGTAAGATTAAAACATGTGTCAATATCTCATACCTTTGAAGGAAAAAGAGTTGCAAGGGTGAAAGTTTCTAAGATGTTTCTGAAAGTTGATTCCATAGATGAATGAAAACTAGCACGATCCGATGTTGGAAAGTACATTTGACCTTAAAAACTAGGAGAGGTTTCCTCCGCTAGAAAACATCACAAAGGTGTGATACGAATTCTCATTTTGTGTGACTGTAACTCAAAGGAACTGTTGGAGCTCAAAATTACACCACGGATATGATCATGAAAGACCATGAATTCGAGGCAACATGGGACCTGCCTCTCGCCTGTGGGACCTACAAACTAATACACAGCACTTCCGAGAAGGTTGGTTCATCTACCTATCCCTAATGCTAAACTACTCCTAGGAATTGAAATGCAACTATCTAACTCTACTCTAAAACTCCAAGAAACCAAGGTGAGAAGGAGATGCATAAAATAGAAATCATAAACTAGAGAGATGATGGCACCAGAAAGAGGAGTGGAGACATTCCAATGAATGAAAAATGGGGAGAAAATTATGAAGGAGAGGGAAGACAAGAGAGCCACAGTCCACAGCAACATTCCAACCACCATTTTTCTAGAGCACAACAAATCTAAAATCCTGTAAGCGAGAAAAATATGCATAAAACACCTATAGATGCAAAGGAAGGCAAGAAAAATACAATAGAACACTATCAGGGAAAAAGAATAGCCACGAAACAAGTGATTTTATTGCTTCAAGTATGCACAATCCATTATATTAGAGGAGAAGAGGCAAGGATCACCATGCAAGATGTCTAAACATGAAGCATGCAACTCAAAGTTGTTCGGGAACAATTTTTACAGAGTTCCATTACAATGAATATCCTCGCCTAAAAATGAGAGGTTTTACATTATATATCAGAATGGGAAAAAGAGAGTAGGGAAAAGAGAGGGAACTTGAAATTAATGAGCCCAACCACTTCTTTAACCACCCAAGACCAATCAGCATTGAAGTTTGCAGACCCAACATGGGCATCATCAAATTTTGTAGAGCTTGTACTTGAAAAATGACCCCGAGCTCATTTTTGCAATTTTGCACCAATAAATCACTTTAATGTGGTCAATAAATGCATTAATCATGTAGTAATCTTCAAGACATTTCGACGATATAAATTTTGCCTTATTTCGTTACCCGGATCAAAAGTTATGAGCATCTGAAGATTGCACATTAAAACTTCGAATGTGCAAAAAGTTCCCCAGGTCCGAAATGTGCACTTTGCAAAAACGTTCCTGGCCCGAAATGTGCACTTTGGTAGCCCATTTTCACATTTTTTCAATTTTCTCCAATTTTCACTAACTCCTTAGATTTTTCTTGGGTCAGGGAGTTAGGAAAAATGGAATGAAGTGCCCCAAAGCCAATTTTCCCACTTTTATCCATTTTGAACCCAAAATTGGCTAAGTGTTGAACCTTTGAAACCTAGAGAGAAGGAAATTGCATGCAAATTGTCCCAAGTGCCCAAAAAGCATGAAGATTACCTGCTTTTTCTTCTTCATTGAAATTCCATGAAGTACTCAAGTCCAATTTTCCTCGAGTTGTTTTATTTTTGCAAGGGGTGCAAAAACGAACAACAGGAACATTACAACGTTTTACAATACGCAATTCTACGAATTACCATGATGATGTACTCGCTTCATGGAATAGCAACAAAAGATAGAAAAAATAAAGGTGACATTATAGATTTTGAAATACCCACAAAGCTCCATGATATAATATGGACACATGTGGCGGTGTTAGGATTCACGTAGAGTTAAAGGAATTATCCAAGAAGAGACAAAACTATAATTTATTTTTTACAAATTTAAAATTATACAAAAGAGAAACATCATATACAAGGATAGCAAGTGTTAGCTCTCAATATGACAATACACTCGTGCATCTTTTGATCTATTTTTGGCAAGTTGGCATCAAGCTTTAGAGCATGATTTCTTACATGGATTGTGAATGACAGAGAGCATACCTTGACATAGAGAATATGTTTAATTATTAATAGAGAGATGGACACATGTGGAAGTGTCATGGTTCACGTACAGTTACAAGAGTTTTCTAGGCATTGAGACAACAATAATTTTATTTTTTACAAAACTAAAATTATATGAAACTAAAACATTATATCTAAGGCTAGTGGGCGCTAGCTCTCAATATGACATATACCCAAGAATATTTTGATTTATTTTTGGCAATTATGTGGTCGATATAAAGCATGATTTCTTAAATGGACTCGGATGACAAAGAGAAAAAATCAACAAAGCACACTAAAAACTAGAACTCTAAGTTTTCTATGTTTTTTTACAAAACTTGCACATACGGAATCGATAATAGTGTTGTTGGTATCCAAGTATAGCAATAATGGAATCAAATAATGGTGATAACGGAATTCAATATTGATGATAACATAATCCAATAGTAGCAATAACATAATCCAATTTAGACACTAGAAAACCAAATATGTGAAAATGGTTGTCTAGATTTAGTCGAATATGTCTAAATTTCATGAAATGATTGTTCTATGTTTAATACATATGATTTATATGTTTCAATTCCTAGATGCTTTAATTATAGTTTTCATATAGTTAACATTTTCTCTCATTTGAGCTAAGTGATACATGGTAGCAACCCTCATCTCAAAATGGGGGCATGATATGGGATCTTTTAGAAGTTCACATAGATCATGGCCAAGTGCCACAGGTGAGCAAGGTGATACAATTTCACACATGTAAAATACAAATATTCAAGACAGATTCATGGTTACATCATATTCAATATGGACTTGAGATGGGTTCATCATTATAGATTATAGGTTAAGTTATGACATTCGCCAACTTTGCATTGAATTAATGCAAGTTCTTCAATACATATACATGTTAACATAAATTTTGCATGGACTTGGGGGAAATTCCATCATTACAAGTTTAGATACATTTATGGAAAATATTCAAATCATATTTATATGATTTTGGTACAAAATCATCTTATAGATTCACTCACACCTCTTACATTTATTTGAGTTCATATTGGCATAGATTATGCATGAATCCATCATCCATGATCATATCAAATTTTCAAGAGCTCTACCAAAGGCATCTTCAATCAACAACCCATTGGTGATACATTCATTGGCTCGATGACTCATACACCTAACTTTCTCGTGTCTTAATGACTCATACACCTAGCTATCTCGGTAGCCCAATGTTGATACAATGGTGTAAGTAGCCCAATGCTAGTGTCACATAAGATATTTACACACTTAACATACAACACATTGATTACATAGTTCGATGGGACCAATCAGTGTAGTTGTTCTTTGGTTTATTTCACTTTACATATTTCATTTTTTCATATGCTAATTTTAATATCTCAATTGGGCATTGATACACGTCTTTTCCATGTGGTTGAAAATTTCACATATAAATTGGCATGGGGGAATACTCATCGCCACACAATTGTGCCCTATCATTGGGATGTGAGGTTTGTGTTCACTTATTATTTTCTTTTAATCAAGCATTTTTAAAACTAAATTAATTCGTGACAATTGTAGTACCCAAATTTTGGTTTCGTACACTTACAAATATCACATTGACATTCATCCTAACTTATCCCATTCCTTGAGTTTACCGAGTCATAACTACTTTTCCATCCGAGCACTTCAGAGTTACTACACACATTCTACTGAGAATTCATTTGTATACCATTTATAGACTACCTCTTGTCTAGTATTTGATTCCAACTTTAGTATGGATCGGTTCATGAGCCCAAGATAGGTTTGGGCCCAAAATAGGTTTGGTGACGAATTTCTCTATAGGCCAACAAACTTGTCCCTTATACTTGCAATGGTCATCTTTTCAAATGCACAAGTTGCCTTAGTCGTCTCGGGGTCACTGAGCGAGCGGAAAAGCATTTGAATCATTTATCTATATAAAAATATGCATCCTTACACATTAAGGGCATCTAGAGATCACATGCCACAACCATAATAAATCATTTTAAGACTTTAGAAACAAGGGAAAAAAATTGAAACACAATGTTCTTTATTCTAAATAAAAACATCATTTAGAACACACATTCCATACCAATCAATCTCATAACAAATAACCATATGCAATTGTAATGACTCGGTATGCTACCGATCTCTCATTCCATGACTCGGTTACCAACCGATCTCTCATGTTGACTTAAAATATAGAATACTTTATGTATACTACGTATGCTTGGTTTCATTCCCTATTATGGGTACTGAGTGATCTGTTTAAATAACCTATCTAAGTATTTGTTACCAATATTCATCTGACATCACGTTTCTTTAAACTAGGTGACATAGGACAACGCAACCAATAGCTTGCGATACTTTGGCCAAAGATTTTCAACATATTGTTCATGTTACTATTCCTAGACGGCATACTCGTCATTTCGGAATACGTCCTTCACCTCACTTTACTGTTATCTACAATGGTCTTTACTGATCACCGTTAGTCCACTTGCCCAAGGTTTGACCCTAACCCCGGTTAACAACATGATTTGTTATAGAAAGACACTCACGATGACTTAGGGTATATGGGCATACTCGACCGACCTAAGTCGACCGAATGTGCCAAGGTACCCTGAGTCATAGAAAGCTACTCCCTATTCTAAACATGCTACTAACTTGACCTAGAGAGAAACTAAGTTCAAGTCCAGATGTGTGTAGATCTAGATGAACAAATACGGAAGGGTGTTGCCACATGTCAACTGCAACACTGTATCCTCGAGAAGACCTTGGTCTTCTCAAAGGTATAGTCCTGTAGTTGGTGTGTGCCAACATCCGTTAGAACTGATTCATCACGATGTACATACTCCCTTAGTGGTCATTAATTCATAATTAAATTGGATTAAGATTCATATTACAAAAACCATGCCTAACCCTAATTCCAACATTCATTAAGTTCTATATCCATAATTAATCTGATTTGATATTGAGAACTTCATTAACTCATGTTTGCATTAATGTTCATTAATGTGGCATAACAAGCAGTTATCCCAAAAATAGGACAACAAACATCAAACGTTTAATTCTTAATGCAACCTAGCTATCCAAAGGTGTGTCATCCACCTAGATTCAGCTAGTGTTTACTTTACAACGAAGTACAAAGATTAAAGATCATAACCACTATTCCTTTTATCTTTCATTCTTTGAGAGAGGAAGAGTCTTCCTCTACACGCTAGATGTTAGAGTTAACATAACCTTTTTATCATTCTTTACTCGTATAGTTTTTTATCATTCTTTACTCATATAGTTTAATTGTATGTCCAAAACATATTTTATTATTAAACTATAGTTGTGTAGTTAGAGAACGACATCTTTTGCAATTTAACAAGTTTCATTATAATAAGGGAGATTATATTATCCCCTTAATCCAACTTATTAATTGATAACAACAATAGTATACAAACAGATATAAGGAGTATCAACAAGATATCACTACTATTTCCATCATATAAAGTATAAGAGAATTTACACAACAAATTGGAGTCAGTCTCCAAACCTTTCAATTCATCATGATAAAATATACATTTACAAGACTATGCATTTCAGACATTCTACATGTCAATCAAAATTAAGATCTTAAAAGAACATCACTTTTCTTTTCCAATACAACTCAAGAATGATTTGAAACTCTTTACATAAGATCTAGAATTAAATAAGCCAATGCATCATAAAAGTTTTTGCCTTCTTTTATCACTTACAATGTCCATCTGCAAAAATTGCTAGCATGGGTCAGTTCAATGAACTAAGCATGATAAGCACTAAGCATTAAAACGAAGTGCATTCCACTAATTGTTCCATTAAAACAACTTTGCTTTAATGAAACAATTAATATATCATAAGTAATATCAACCAGAAAATAAGTACAATTAAATATTCTGAATTCACTTTTAAGAAATGAGCATAATATGATCCGCAACATCTGCATTATAACATATAGTTTAATTGATCCTATCAATTACTTTTAAACAAATAAAATGTCTTGTCATCCAATTGTTTCATAATTCTATAAGAATAGAAATACACATTTATCTTTACTAAGTAGCAAAAGAAGTTAATTACAGCATAGCTCATATTAGGATGATTCATCCTTCCATATAAGCAAAAGAGAAATAATCAATACATTCTATTCCCCATACACTAATCATCTGAAAGACAGAAACAGGTTCGAACACACATAACTGCTTCAGTTCAAGGATAACAATATAAGGATTCAACATTAAAGAGACAACATCTAAACAAGAATCCCAAATCAATCCAAGAAGGAATAGGGAATCAAAATAGTCTAACTGCAAGTCTTACTAACTTCTACATGTTAGAAGATATCATCCAAAGATCTGAAACCAGACGTTCCACAAATCAAAGCTAGACTCACACATGGTTAATCTCTTCTCGAGTCCATCCAAGAAGGGTTCATAATAAGACAAGAGTGCAAAAAGAGAAAACCTTCCAATATCAAATCCAAATGAAGTATGACTCAGTCAAACAAAGCAATGGTCTAAGCATGTTATTATTTTCTTTTCAACAGATCGACTCAGCTATTCTCTTTCCACATCATTACAACAAATGATTAGTACAAGTAGACTAAACAATCCACAAAGAAATTTCCATCTCAAAAGAGTGGTTTCCCACTATTTCCTACAAGACAGAAGGACAAAAAGCCGAACCCAAGAAGTTGAGCAGACCTAAGAGAACAATCATTCTACAACCAAGAAGAGAATCGAGATACGAGAAAGTTCTATCAAATGAACTTATCTTTTCAAAAGTTAAAGGATCTCAAAAGGAAAAGGTCCAATAAAGAATTCATTTCATTTCTAATATCAAATGAATTCCATTTCTATTTCCAAAATCAAAAGTTCTTTTACTAGTTCCCAAGAGAGAATACAAAACCAAACACACAATTAGAAGAAAGCACACTTCTAGTTTCCCTTACAAATCATTACCACCTGGTTTATCTATTCCAATTCATTAAACACAAGTTCAATTCAATTCTCATAAAGGAGTACACAGTACAGTCCCAAAAACAAGTATATTGTCCACAAGAGAACATATTCCTTTCTCTTTTAAAGACCCAGAGATTCATTCAATGAATCCAACAAAGAATAGAAAACCCAAACAAGATAAGATAAACAAGATTCAATAAAACTCTTGAACTCAATAGAAACTGTATTCCCAACTTCAAGGTCTTACACGGCTCCATATAAACAGAGACATAAAGTTCGTGGTCATCATGAAGACAAATTAAGTGAAACAACCCCAAACTAGAGGTGATAAATCCTATCAACAAGATTCAGAATGAGAGAGTATTCAACTCTTCTTTCCTTAAAAACCCAAAAGTCAATTTAAGAGGATCTGAAAGAGAGTAAGAAAACCCAATATACGTTTAAGTCAAACAATGTCTCAACTTTCCCTCCAACGTGACTGAAACAGAAATCACAACAAAGACTCTCACAACTCCATCTATAAAGATTGCGACAGAGAAGGTATTCGTTTCAAACATCTATCACAAGAAGGAGAATGCATACCGCATTTCCATAAACCTCAAAATCGTTAACGACTGTTCCAAACAAACTCTATATCAAACCAAACCCACAACAAGATACAGTTCCAGTCCATTAATCCTTCAAACAAAACAGTCAAGCCTTCAACAAGATGCGGGTTTTCTCAGAGCAGAGGAGGGAAGAATATCCTCCATACTTACACACCCTTACCAATTCAAAGAAAACAGTATAGTCTCAAAAACAAAAGTACCACAACCATTCCAACTCAAGAAGCTACAAGGAGAAGATCTCAAAAGAGATTACCAAAACAACTCAAACCAAAACTAATCTCCCAAGCTTTTTCGAGCAGACAGTCCCATAAACGAGTTCTAAGCATTTCAAATCCTTGAATACGAGTAAAACTCAAGCTCATAATACAAGTATAGAACCAAACACAATGTCTCGAATACAAGTACAAAAAAAGCGAACAAATGTCTCGAATACAAGTACATAATTGAACACAAAGCTCCAATACAAGCTCAAATGAAACACAAGGCTCCAATAAAAGTTCAGAACGAAACACAAGGCAACGAATGTCAGTTCAGAACAACACCAACCTCGAACACATGTTCATAAAATGAAATACAAAGCTTCAAATACAAGTTTCACATGCATGTCACCACTGAACTTGCACAGAGAGAGTTTCCAAAAGCTAACATTATTTTGCAATGGATTTACATCCAAAAACCACAGAGATTCATAAAACCATGAAAGTAAATAACCAGACAAAACATGCAAACATTTATCTCATGAGAGCATAATTGTTTTAATGAATCATTTAGAAGAAAGCAAGAAATCTTAATGGGTAGAGCCTATCATGCCTGATAGTGCTTCGCCAATTCGAAGGAGACTTCCAATGAGCTTCCAACTCTTTTTCTCCTCCATGAAAGATCAACAACCAAACATCTTTTCTTCCAATGCCTCATATACTTTCCTTCAATCGAAAATAGGCCAAAGAAACCAAAAATAGCCACAAAGTAGAAGTCAAACTGCTAGTTCGAAGAACCAGATAGCTCCATGCAGAGCAAAATTTGCGAGGCATGCAAGACCAAACAACCTCTCACAAATCCGCCTCCCTTGTTTCTAAGACGGTTTGCACGTAAATACCGAGGTCCATTAATGTCATTACTCCCAAATCTCCCGCTTATCTCTCCTTGCCACCGCCTCCCAAAACTGGCAAATGTCATTTCTAATTTAACATGCATTTCCATCTTTAGTGAAGCCTCCACGTATGCCTCCACTAAAGTTTACTAGCCTTTGCCAAAATTGGTTGTACCTCCATTCATTTAACCAAATCAAATCAATTAAATGTCATTGGAACCGTTGCCATAATGTCATGTGACCCTTAGGTTCCCTTTTAATAGTTTAGGATAGATTTCCCAAAACTTAGGTTAGTCTAACAATAATTACCTTAGGTCTTAAAACATTGCCATAGGTAATTTCCACCTTAGGTTAGATCAAATTCACAACCATATAGTATTAGGCATTAGGTTAATATAGCCTAGCATTACTTTAGTAATCTCTCCCTTATTCATTTAGCACAAGAGCTTAGGTTAGGACGTCATCCCAACAAAATAGAATAAGAAGCTTAGGTTAGATTGAAACCCAAATAAGTAGACATAGCTAGGAAGTAGGTGCTCTTACCTAGCTTAGGATACCGTTAGGATAATCCTTTAGTTTTAGGATTTTGATTCCCTTCTTAGTCATGAAGCAAACTGTATTTCGTTTATGCCATTAATGTCCTGAAGAGATCAATCCTAAAGACCCAAGCACAAACATACAACCGAATGAAGACACGTTCATACAAGACCAAAGAATTTGTAACATACAAAGTTCAGTCCGCTATGTCTCTCAAGCTTATGAATGTCAATTTCATTCGATCAAATTAAGGAAATTTAAAACATTCCTTGGATCACTGAAATTGATCCAAGGATGAGTCAGTAAAAGAGATAAGTTTGCAACTCTCAAAACCCGATTGCAACTCACCTACAAGAAGTGAAAAATGGATTCTTGCAAGCCATATCATTTCAATCAAATGAATCCAAGAGCATAAATGATTTATCCATAACAAGCATGATTTTCAACAATCAAGGAAACACACCTCATTCAAGAAAATCACATGCCTACGCTTGTAATGCAAAAGAGAAATATAACTACTTGTCAAAGGTGTTACAACAACAAAGTTATTCAAATATCACAAATCCATGCACTAACAATCAAGTCAAGCATCAATTGCCAAGTGTTGTCGGCCAAACCAAGGATTATATCATGTTTACTTTCTCTAACCTCCACCTTAATATGGGATCGAGAAACTATGTGTGGCTTGATCACTCTTTTGTGTATAGGTACATAATGTAGCGCTCATCACACCATTGGGAGTGGGATGAGGTCAACCCAACCCAAATCACTCTAACCTCTTTTAAGGTCAAGGGGAGGAGTCAACATATACATGCATAGAAGCATCATCAGCAAAGATTCAAATACATATTCTATGTCCAAAGACACAAGGAAAGTAGGTGTTAGAGTCATATTGAATGTCAAAACTCCACAAGACACATTCGTAGATCCTTGTCAAATTTGTCCCATATGAGATGAACATGTCTTGCACGTGTTTCCGATCCCCTAATTTTCCAAACAATTTAACGACACTCTACATAGCTCGCTCATCTAATTTTATATCATTGTCTCACAGTCTTTTTTTTTAACCCTAACCTTGATTGTACTTTCACTATCATATATGTTGTATATTGTGCAATATAATATCCTTACATAATTTAGAATTGTTTTATTTGTATCTTTTGTGAATTATCTTTTATAATTAAGTAATATAGAATGAAGAACGTTAACCCTAGTTTGTTGATATGATTCTTTACATCATGATGGATTGGTCTCATTTTTCCCGAATGACATTTTTAATCGCCTTGGCAATTTCCATGGTATGAATTACACAAGGATGGTTCCCATAATTAACAACATAGGGAGAAGATTGAAGAGGTAAAATGTTGGTCTCAACCCTTTAATTCTATGAAATTTCTAGTAGGATAGATTGGAGAGCTTAGAAGGTGATCAATTCAAGGAGAATCTGATGCGCTTAGACCACTATTTTCATGTCCAAATGGGGCATGTGGGCCATTGATTCCAAATAAGACATCCCTTCATATACTTTCAACCGAAAACCCTCAACTTTTAAATTCATGGCCTCAACCTTGATGATTGATCAAATTATAGAGATGATATTTTCTTTCTCCACTTGGTTGTATACTTTTGCCAAATAGTGGGGCATCCAAATCTTCAATGGGGTGGCGATGGTCAATGGCTTCTTGCTCTATGTGGTACAACATAAGTATGGGTAAACACTAATATGATTTGTGTCCATTTTCCACCATCAAAACTCCTTTCTTGTATTGCCACATGACACGCTTCCTATTTTATCCCTCCACTCCCTAACAAGAATGCATGTATATCTAATATCTTGTATTGGCATAAGGGATAATGTTGGGTTTTGGAGGTTCGTCGCAATTTCTTATGGATTTTTAATGCATAGGCATCTTTATTTCAAACAATTTCTTCCCAAAATTTGATATTTTGTTATTCTCTCTCCTCTCCTCTACTTTTTCTTATTCAGCTTAAGAATGCATTATATAACTTTTCTTTATAAGGAGGCAACAAAAATTATCACAATTGGTTCCTCATGTTCCAATTGGGATGAGCTTTATCTCCATTTGTAATCACAACAATTGTTTCTGAATCTCCACTCTTTAGTTTTTTGCATGAGGTCTCGATGTTACCTCTTCCCTTAAATAAACCATGCATTCTTGACCAAATTTTTGACTCCATTTACCAAAACATAATGATCTATTTTTTTGTGTTTTCTTATTTTTCTCATGCTTTTGCATTTTCTAGAATATTTACCTTTTCTATTAAAAAAATGAATTTAGTGTATTCATTATGACAAGTCTCCTCCATTTTTCCTACTCTAATTTCATTTTTTCAAGCTTAAGCCTCTTTGCCCCATTCTTTATTCTTATTTTCACTATATTCTTCTATCCTTATTTTTTCTTCTTTAATTTTCCTCATCCCTATCTCATTTGACCCACAACTATATTAACTACATCCTCATTGACACCCCTTTGTTTGTGTCATCCCCTAGATTCCTATGCCCATTGAATAACTAATGATGATCAAGGGGAATCCGCATTTTCACAAAAACATACAAAATAACAATAGCATGTCCTCTATAAATCAATCTCACTCTACATGAGTCTTGCTTTTTCGTGTCAAAGATTACTAATTAGTTTTCATCACTTGCCATGAGAAACCCTCTTGTTCCCACTATCATTGCATCCTTGTTTTCCCCTTAGACAGCCATCATTGCCACAATTATTTCTTAAACATGTTTTTCTTTCCCTTTAGCCATGTGATCTTGATGCTTTGAACCAAGTATCTCTAATTTGATGATTATACTTGTTCGGCCATTAAGAAAACCTTAGAACATCAAAATTCACTTATTTCCCACTATCTTGAATCCTATAGACCATCAAAGTTAGTTGATTTCCCATTATCTTGCATTGTGGCTCAAAGAGGAGGAGAGCACATTATAAGGTGGCTTCAAGATTTTAAGAACAATCTCAATTAGTCAACTATCCTTCAATTCCTCACCAATCCTCCAACTAATGCAAAATGTCCTTTACTTAAGGTCCTTGATCATGTCAAAATCCAATGAAACAAGAAAACACAAATTCCTATCCAACTAGACAATTTACATTTCATCCACCTAATAAAACAAGTGTAGATGATCCCAAGCCTCCTCCTTAAACAATTGTATATGATCTTGCATCTCCTTAGAATTCTTCTTTCCCTTAATTTAAAAACAAAGTTTACGATCCGATGCATCTTAGTGGTCTCCTTAGCTTGGCATTCCCAATTGGTGTATACACTCTTCTTCTCCAAAGTTGTAAGAGTTTTTGTGTCCCTTTTACAATCCTCTATAAAACATTTTCCGTCAAATCCATCTATATTGCTAACTCTCGTATTTGATAATTATGCCTAGTCATGACAGACAACCTAGGTACCAACCGCATATCCTCCCTTTAATCAATAATAGGTAAGAAGTTTCTAAATGGGAAAATTGAAAGCACCAATGCATAGAGATCTAAAACACCTTTTGAACAAGAGGTTAATCAAGGTTTGCATGACAAGCATTATACCCTCTCGAAGGCTCAAGTATCAAAAGTGCATTCCCACAAAGAAATTTAAATTCCAAAATTGTAAATTTAATAGCAAATCACTTGGTCGTCACTTGGCACCACATGATTTGTTCGAACTGAATTGCCCGTGCAATAACACATTTCACCCTACAACCCTCCTCTTAACCATGTTGACTACACAATCTTTTCCAATTGTGTGTTCCCGCTAATGTTGCACCGCCACTTTCCATTCTATTGTTGGCTAAAATGATGTTGACAATGGGGAGGTGTAGGGATACTTGTACATGACATTATAGCAGATTATCAATGGGGAGAGACAATGCACTATGACCCGCATCCTTGTACAAGTATCCCAAAGGTCTACCAGTAGATTGGTAACTCAACGGGCCCAATAAGATAGGTATATTTTGCAGCAAAACATAACAGTGACGTCATTTCTAAAAAACACGACAGTGGTAGGACAAACAAACTAGTAATGTATAGCATGTCTAAGTAATACAAAAAAGCCCATATCAAGAACACGTAAAAAATATAGCAAACTCTATAAATTTTTAATCTTATTGAGCCAATTGAGATCAGCAAAGAGAAACCCTATACGACATAACATATGCAACTCAAATAGATGCTTGAAACAATGATCCATTATTAACTGATGCATCTAGGGTATGGGGTCTCAACTGAATAAGAGCCCAACATTGCAGATATAGAGTAACACAATGGTCTTATCATGCAAACAGCATTCTTTTCATTGATTCAAGCATTAGCGGATGTTACAACATTCGTTACACGGTCTTGATGGACTCTAAGATCCCACATATACCAGTTATAAGCCTCAACAGCCTTACAAACACACACACAATAGACCCCTCTCAAGTCACAAATGGATTACAACATATGTGCAGACCCTGCACCACAATATGGCTCAAATGAGAGCTTCTTATTGACTCTCTAATCACTGGAATTATCTCCCAAAACTTCCTCTCAATCTCTGTATCCTTGAAAAAAATGGTTATCCATATATCAATCCTCTCAAAACACCAAGTTGCTCTCCATTCTTCCCATCGACCCTCTCTAATTTACCTTTTCACAAACTTTGCTGCAATTGGCTGTTTTTTTACCAGTCAAAACTTCCCCAAACACATTTCATTGCCTGATCTCAAACTCCTTAGCAAAAGGGAAACGAATACCTGAATTTTTGCAGTGTCCATTGAATGTAGCATGAGAAATGGTCACAATATTCCACTCATAGCAAAACAATTCGTAGAAGCTTTAGAATTAATCTGAGAGTCGGTCAATGTTCCCCTAATTTCAAGCCTTCAAAATAGTGACACCTGGTAGTCACCAGTCGGCCTTTGTCGAGGAAAAATTTGACGCTGACGAAGTAGATAGACCCAACGAACTGACAAACAACAGAATGTGTGTAGGTGGGGGTGCAGGGAAGAGTTATTTTTTGTTAATACAAGATTACATAATCCCCATGGATGCTTCTACACCAGACACCCATGGTAAGAGAATTTGAACTCCCACTCAAGTAGACTCAATAAGTGGTAGAACCACTCTTTTGGTTGCGGAGATTGACAACCAAGGCTCCTTCATCCAACAAACTTGTGTTTCAATTGATCTTTTGCGCTTTCTTATTTTCCAACTTGTGGATGATCTTTCAATGTCTCTCTTTCTCTTCACCTAAATGGTTTTCAAACACTATTTCTTCTACTTCCCTCTCTCTTACTCTTTTCTTCATTTGTGTCTTCTCTTCACTGCTTTGGGTTTGTTCCCACTTTTGTAAACCGGCTGCCGCCTCCAAATGGTTCTCAATAACCATTTGCTCTTCTTCGTGGGCTGAGACCAACTTGCGCTTGTCTACCTCCACCAAAAGCCTTCATGGCTTTGGTAACTCATCACTTCTTGCAGCTCTTTCATCCATATTGTTGCAACTTCTTTTCTTTCCATCTCTGCAACATTTAAGAGCTTCAATGGCTCCATTTCTCCTCTCATGAGCTCCCAAAGTAGCTCTTCCTCTCTGTTATCTTCTCTTGCATGTTTTAAGAGCTTGAATAGCTCTATTGCTGATCTTTGAAAGGCTATGCCAGCTGCCTTCTCTTCTTCTATCTTTGCATGATGTCTCTTGGGCATGTTCCTTCAACATTCATCCATCTCTCTTCCTTCATGAGAGTCATAAAAGATTCTTTTTCACATTTTGCTGCTCCACATATCATGAGTTCAAATAACTCACTTCCACCTCTCTGCATGAGTTCTCTAAGTTGCATGAGTTTTCTAATTATCATGAACAGTTTGCAGCCCTTTTTTCACTTTTCTAAATATGGCTAAAGGTGATGGTGAGAAAACAAATATGGTTAATGACCTATGAAGAGTCGTGGCATAAGAAACAAAGTTCTTCAACAGAGCTGAATATTTATAAAGAAAATAATCTTCAAAGAAGAATCGCCTGGTAGTAGCAAGATCTAAATACATGGAAGGGCCCTAAACCAATTCAAACAAGAATGCACAGCGAAGAAACGATATAATTGCACAATTACAAATATATTACATTGAGAAAGCGTAAAAGACAGATTAAAAATCCATGAGGAATCAGTATCAGACATTAAATAAACTTTAAAATGTTATGAATATGAGCTCTGAGGAGCACACTAAAGGGGCATCAGTTGAAAATTGTTGCAGAAGATGGGTTACACTAGAGAAACTGTGAAGGAAAGAGCAAGGTGCAATAGTTGTGGGGTTATAAAAGTCGTCATTTCCTATGACAGTTCAGAAGGCATGACCAAAGTGAATTTTTCAAAGCAATTGAGTGAACAAGACCTATTCAGACTCCGCCATATCAACATCCTCATGATAGTGACCAAAGACAAAAGTAGTAACAAAGATATCAGCATCATCAATATCTACACAAATGCAGTGGCAATCAAAACAAATACAATTGATAGAAATGGAACTGGGAGCCCAGTTATTGAAAGGGCAGTTGAACACCAACAGTAACATAACACAATTTGAGGGCAGCATTACAAGCATTCTACTAAGCAATTTCATTTAATGTGTGTTGCTCAAGGTGTCAAACACGTCATCAATATGCTAAATTTATTATTGGAGGGAGTTATGATTCAATCAAGTCTAATGGCTAGTGCTAGGTTATGTCTTGTCAGTTCATGTTGTGACGTAGAAGAGTCCTGCGTAAATCTGTTTGTACTGAAAACACCGATCATATCAATAACCCTTGGTTGTAAATTATCAATATTAATGGTTATTTAATATAAATGTTTATTTTTATAAGTACACATACTAGAGTGGTTAGTATATCTTGGTATGTTGGCCCTGTGGAAAAGTAATGTTTGGAAACAATGTTCGGATATAAATACAAGTATTACCAACATATATCGATATCATAGTTAACCAAGCAATTATTACTTCCTTTTTGTTTCTTGTACACATTCCTTTTATATTAATGCTCATCTTTTCGCAATTGTATTGTAAATTCAACATAAAAATTATATTGGAAAACCAATGACATTGATATCTATCCTATTTCTCGGGTAACCTTTATCAAAACCATGCAAATTGTTGATAATAAATTTTGGTCGAGTAAACTGTGTTAGGCAATCTTGAAATTGTGTCGAAAGACAAAAATTAGGAAATTAATTATTGTTGCCACACCAATAAGTGTGTACCATGATCTTTAGTCTCTCAGCATAAATGCTCAAGAGACAAGAAGGTTTAACTTCTAGATAGTGTTATATGAATTTTACCATCATAGCAAAAGGAATAAAAATCAATCCACGTATACACCAAAGCCATTAGGCCATTGGTTTTGTAAGGTATATATTGCTATTCCTTTCGATAAACTTGTTCACAGATGGTCATTCAAAGCTCAAATCTCACATGAAAAGCATCTCAATATTTTTAACGTGAGTGCAGAAAAGGTATTTAAACACACAAAATTATCTTGCAGATAAAGCACAACTTCTTAAGATTAAGAACCTATTTTCGAAAATATGGTAACCTGAGAAGATAGGAAGTTTCTAGCTCTTCTTCCAAGATATGTTCAGAAAGCTGGAAACCAACCAGTTGAGAATTTTATTATGTAAACTGAAATGACATATAGGCCAAACATGTACTACCAGACTTCGGGCCGAAGCTCGCCTGTTGCAGGGGGCGTCCACTTTCCTGAATTGTAAACACTTCCGCCAACTTTCCAACCTGGGACATTTTTCATTATTTTGGCTTCTTCCTCCAAATAATCTTTCCATGCTTTGACAAATCTGAGAAGGCAAACAATATCTTGTTTCAATAAGAGAGACAGAGACCCATTATCTACATACATTTCAGCATTTAGTTTCCATGAAACGAGAACAACAAATGATCATCTCAAAGAAAATGGTCGCAAAGATTAACACAACATCAAGCTCACCTTTCATCTTCTTCTGCTTGAAGGAGAGGAAGAATTGCTGAACGAGCAGCAAACTTCTCCCGCTTGAGATGACTGCCATGTAAGACCAAACAGCAAAAAATAAAAGCAATGAAACAAATGTTATTACTCATAAACAAAATAACAGAATTTATGTACAGAAATAATGAATAGATTTTTGCATCATCAAACCCATTTTCATAGAAAGCCACAAAAATCACTTGAGATGCTATCTATAGCAGAAGTCGGTGCCATCATAGTTTTCTTCTAGTAAACTCAGGAATCGCCATTACATTTTAGGAAAAATTTCAATAATCAGCATTAGATCTCATTATTTTTACGAAATTCCATGTTATCCTAGTTAGTCACCTTGTGATGTGGTATAAAACTAAAGCCCATCATTAAAACCTACAGGAATAGAGACAATATCATAGAAAGAGGATTGCGCTAGAAGAAAGTGTGTTTTAAGAGCTTTCCTACGGTATATGATATGCCTGTGTTTGGTGAAATGATGAGAAAATGACATCGCGATAAGCCGTCTTATATACTGTCACTGAATGATATTATAAGCCAACCTACATATAGAAGTTTTGTGCCCTAATTGACTCGGTCGGGCCAACTCAAACCAGTAACAAGATTATTTTTATTTAGAAATCAAAATAATCAAAAAGTGCAAATTTTAATACTTTGAAATAGATCACTATTTTTCTTTCTAGTTTTAATCACTCATGAATTTATTTCTGAACAGTTATAGTGACAGCATTTGAGATTCTCCAATCATTTCCTAAAACAACTAAAAACATTTGCAGTTGGACAGAACTGTTATAATTAAATACCATCATTGAAAGGAGACCCCAAATCACGACAAAACTGGATTCGACAAAGTCCTGAATAAAATTTAATCCAAAGCCTGACATTATGTTGCAAGGGTTAAAAGATCCCAGAACATAATGGCATTGTGTTCCAGCACACGCAACCCCTCCCTCTCAAGTACTTTGTGAATCCACCAGTAACTGCCATCAAAAATTTTTGGTGCATTAGTTTTACTTACAATATGTGAACATTCTTCAAAGAAACCATCAAAAACTGCTCCCAAGATGTTAGGATGTTAGCCGTTGAATTTTTCGCATGCCATATGTCCTGAAACTGTTCTCTATGTTAGGTACCCAAACCTTGTAGCCTGTCATCCAAATGCTTCAAACCATTGCTTAACAGGACCAAACCATACTTAATATCAGTCTTTGGAATTGTTACATTAATAAGAATTCTGATATTGAGGAATGGGTTTTAAACTTTTAACTAGATAACAATTAATTTAGCATTCAAAGTTGGAAAAATGATTAAAGGTAAGGTTCATCTCATACAGCAGTTCAATCAATGTATCCTCAGAACTCCGGTATTAATAAACTATAGAAGCAAAGTAGACAGATAACCATTATTGAAGAAGGATAGTCATTGCCACTGATCCACAATGTACGTAATCTCGAGAAATTTGTAGTTAACAAAGACAAGTGTGTTACTCCCCCAGAACTATGGGACAGCAGGATAATAATTATATTATACTTGGTACGCATTCTACTGACTTCCACATACTTCTAAATTCTAAGACAAATAAGGTATAGAGATGTCACAAGAAGCAAGCCAACCCACACCAACAAGAAGTAAGATGTCAACCAAACATCCAAGAAGAGGCCTGTGATGGATGTCTATAGTCAATTCAGTTACTCAAGTACACAAGCAAGATTTCTTGAAACAAATTATAAATACGAATGCGTTTCATGTCATCAAGTTGCAAAGCATAATCAAAGGTATTTTCAAATATAATAGAAAATACCGTGGTTGTTAAATGGTTAATTAACCAGAAATTTAATTGAAGGGCGTTTGAAAGGATGTTTAATACAAGGGCATACCTAGTCAATGACACTTTTCTTGTTGCATTGATTTTCATTCTGTGATAGATAATTTTGGCATTCTCCTTTACTTGGCAAATAATTCAATTTTTTTCTCAATCAAAGAAACCATCCTTTTAATATTTCATTTTTAGCACATTCCTTCACATTTATTTTTGCCCTTTCCTTTTACCATTGCCTTGGGTATAACTGAGACCGCTGATAGGAGAATGGTCTCTTAGTATATGTTGTGCCATGGACCTCATGACATTGCTAGATCATCTCCTACTTAGGTCGTGCATTCAAGCTTTAGTGTTGATATCACTCCAAAGGCTATACGGGAGACCATACGGCATTATTAAATCCAGTGGCATCCTAGTTGCTCCTCTATGCATCCAATATAAAGTTCACGATCAGGATATGATTCTCCAGTATTTGATATAAGCGAATGCTTCGCCTCTTCTTTTCCAGAACATAGTAGACCAGTCAAACAATGTTCCAGTACTCAAGGTATCAAGAGACCTATATTTAAGAATTTGAATAATGATGCAATGCGAGGAAGATGCAGTAAAAAGCAAGCAAATGGCTAATCAAAACACTCACTGATAAAGTGAATGAATACCGTGTAATGGATAGGCTCTAAGGATAATAAATCGACCTAGGGTGAAACCAAAAACTGGAAAACACAAATCGGGATGTAGATCTAGGGTTTAGATAAATGCAAGATCCCAAGCAAGCAAGTATATGCTACCACTTCTATTTGTACTAATGAAAGTAGCCGTGCAATTTAGAAAAGATGGTAGAAACCCAAATATAACCTAGAAACAATAACCTATCGAATGTTTTCCTTTCCCAGCTGTGTAAGTAAATGAATAGTGTTAGCGAATGCAAATTTTCAGAGGACTCTCAAATGCTTACAAAATAAGTGCAAATTCAAAGTTCAAACGAAACCATAGACACAATCTAACATTAGACACAAACAGTCACCAAACCCCCAATGATAAAATAACATGACAATAAAAATATCTACAATATGCTAAGTGTTAAAAACCCTCAAAAGTCACAAGGGAATAATTAGTGCCATTAACCCAATCCCAGTCCAAAGGCATGTGACCATGTAAGGTTTGAAGCTAGGTAGCCGGTACGTGGGTATGGTACGGGGATCCGGTATGCTGGTACGGCAATTTTTTTGGGGGCCCGGGTACGGCAGTACAATATACATATAAAATATTTAAAATATTTTGAAAAGTAACAAGATAAGCAAAATTCCAGCCTTACACATGCATAGATTAAACAAATCTGAAATATACATAGGTGAAATAGCGACAAAAGTTAAAACATATTGATAATTCATTGTTCGAACTTATAAGCAATACATTGTTCAAATCAAAATGTTACAATGTATTATGTAACATTGTAAACACAAAAATGAAGATACATCAACATTCTAATTAGTAATAGTCTAATGGCTCTGCATCTTCTCCAATGTCTTCAACGAGAGCATCACTACCATCACGTGGATCATTAGAACCACAAGCACCAAGAGTACAACCAGAACTATCAACAATGCCACTCCCGCTAGCCCCACTTTGCAGCTCACGCAAAGTACTATCTAGGTCCGGGTCTAGCAATGAAAGTTGGGCAATGGGAACATCCAAGTTTGGAGTCTCTGGGTCTATATCCCAACACTTTGTTGGCCCTTTCTCGTACTCATCTTTCTTATGTGATAGAAGGCGCAGTTAGAATGCACAAAGACCAAATTCTCCACCTTTTTTGATCTCAACTTGTCATGCGGTTAACCGAGTGGATAAATGAATATGTACCCCAATTCCTCTCTGAGCAAGAACTCGCAACCTATTGAGGCAAGCCGCAAAGTCAATGCAAAATTAAAATTTTAAATTTATAAAAGTAAAAAAAAAGAGTTAAAAATTAAAAAATTAAAATCTTACTTGTGATAAAACTTTTATCAAAGTGGCATGAGGTAGGTGTATGCTTGTCCATGGAGGTTCCACCACGAATAAGCATCCATCCCGTATTTGTCACGAAGAGCGCTAATGGAGTGATCCCATGGATATGAAATTCACAAACTCGCCTCTAACTATGTCTTCTACTGATCTCGGGAAGATTCTAGCAAATGCCGCCTTATACCCCTTACTAACTTCAACATCCCTATATGGTGGGACCTCCTAGGCAAAGAAAGGATCTCTCGCGCTATAGTATTTTGGAGTCAAAGCAAAAGCAAGAAGATGCAATGGAGTAGTCATTTTGTTCCACCTTTCATTGAGATGTGACTACACTTCTTCAAGGTCTCTGTAGGATCTTGCTTTTTTGGCATTTATGATGGTCTTAATTGACTCAATCATTGAGTCAATTCCATCATAAATCTCACCCATGCATGGATGATCCATATCAATAAATCTCAACATACTCACGATGGGCTCAGTAAAACTAAGCAAGTAATCCACACGATCCCACCATGCTTCATCCAGGATCAACAATTTCACATTTCTAGCCCTCTCACTGTTTGCTTGCCTCCATATACTCCAAAGGTCACTGATAACCATGCCACTCAATGCCTCTCGCACCTTCACAAGCCGTCTCAAGACGAGCGTGTGCGAGGCAAATCGAGTCTCAGCAACCTAATAAGAAATCAAAAGAAATAAAATTAAGACAAGTAAATTTAAAACATTCGAAATTCTACAAATTACAAACTTATAAAATTAATTTAATGAATTTATAAAAATGAATTTTAAAAACTAATAATTATTTTAAAAAATTAAAAAGAAATTAGAATGTTACGGGTTACCTTCAATAGCTGCAATGTCGAGAATTTACGAAAGATGGCTTGGGACATGTGGTGGTTGCTGACGAACATTTGAATCTCACTTGCCTCCTCATATACTTGTTTGATCCAAGCAATTTTTGTGCCCAATTTTTGTAACATTAAGTTGAGGGAATGAACCGCACAAGGTGTCCAGAATATGTGTCCATACCATGCCTCAACCAACAACCCTGCAGCTCTACAATTTTTTACATTGTTCGTTACAACTTGGACAACATTTTGAGGCCCCACCGCCTCAATAGATTCTATGAGGATGTTGGCAATGAATTGGGCATCCTTCACTTGCCCCTCACAATCAATAGCCCTGAGAAACATTGCCCTTTAGGACACACGGCAACCACATTGATTAATGGCCTATTTGTTGTATCTTTCCATCCGTCAGAAACGATGGACACTTCGCTTTGAGCCATTGATTCTTGATGGGTAACAATGAGTCTTCAACTTTCTTTCTTTCTTTTGACAATAAGGTGGTGCGCACCTTTTCATACCCTGGGCTAATGTACCCTTTAGGGGCTTCATTAATACATCTCACCATATCTTGCCAATATGGTGATCTAACAACATTAAATGGGACACCACATGCATAAATAAAGCGTCCAACACTTTGATTAGCTATGTCCCTGCTTTCATTCTGGAATGCCCTTTCCAATGGGCCTACATCTTTTGTTCTTTTGTGAGAAAGAGGTGAATCCTCTTCCCCTCCAGTTGCAATAGGTGTAGACAAAAATGGGTGATCTGGGGCCACAACATCAACAAAAGGAGAAACATGTGGCTTGCTAATGCTATGTGATCTTCCTTTTCTTGCCATAGGATGATTGGATTTTAATGCAACTGCTGCATCTGCTTCCTCCTGCTCTTTGATGTATGCAAGGGTCTTTGCACGTGGCAACCCCTTTCCATCCAACCCTCCACATGTTCTAATTCCGTGGCCAATAGCCCCACACAAATGGGCTTTCACCCGACTGTAGGAGCTCTTAAATTGCATATTACATTGTGAGCAAACCCAAACAAAGCCCCCTCCACCTGGTAATTGTTCTAGTTGTTTGACATGGCTCCAAAGGGGGGAGGATGGATCACTTTTGTTAAGGACACCTTTACTACCTTGACCCACAGAACTAGAACTCGCAGCCATTTTAAGTTTTTAACTGCACAATGCATTTTTAAAAAAAGAAAACAAATTTAGTCTTGAGAAAATGTTGAAACTTTAAAATTTAAATTTAAATGAAATCAAATGTAGAAAAATGAAGCTTAAAACAATAACAAAAAAGTTAAAACAAACAAAAAAAACAACTAAAACAATCACAAAATACTTACCTCAATACACCCAACACCAATAATGCAAGCTCCTTGAACTCCTTGGCACTTATTGCAAGCTACTTCAACTATATGGCACTTGAAATCAACCCTAAGCAATTGAAAATAGTGGAAAAATTGAAGGTGAGAGTCAAGTATGCAAATAAGAGGCAAGAATGCAAATGTGAGGTAAATGACTTGTTGTTATAGAGTTTGGGGGCACAAATTAGGGTTTAAAAGAATAATTTATTGTTTAAAAAGTCGGTTTGATTTTTTTGACCAAAAACAAAAAAAAAAAATTAAAAACGTCCAAAACGTGGCAGTAATACGGTTGGGTACAGTGGCAGGTTCTTCTGCAGGCCGGGTATGCCCGAGTACGTCCACATACGTACCCAGTGCATACCCGGCCCTACAGAAGAACCCCCCGTACCCCCTGCGCGAATCGGACCCGTACCCCGAACCCGCAACGAACCAGACCCGCACTGCAAGCCCCGGGGCACGTCACTGCTACCTAGGTTTGAAGGTGTCAATGGCCCTATAGATGAATGACGATTTTAGAGTTGTATAAGCAATTCCAAGATGTACTAAAGAGGCATTTCCGAATGGAAGGATGACTAGCAGCTCTTGACCGAACCCTAACTGGTTCAACCAAGAAAACAGACTCTACAAAGAATGAAGAAGAAAAACTGAAAAGAGAGGTACAATAGCAAGATGCAACTCCTGACGTAAGAAGTAACATTTATGGGAGTATGAGCAATGATAAGGTAATCTTGTCAACAATATGATAATCCCTACCGACATAGTTCAAGAATAGCCAAAGAGCACAAAGTGATAGCTTTTGTGAGATCAAGCAGAATGTATAGTATATCATAATCGGATTTATTGGAAGAGGTTTAGGAGGTATCTATATATAGGGCATCTTTGTAGGAATAATTTGTGAGAGTAAATTCATCACACATTTATTGGTAAGAGGGATCAGATCCGAAAACCATGGAAAACGGCTGCTTTGGGCCCTTTCGGGGTGAAAAACCCTTTCCGTGGGGACCCCACAAATTGTTGTAGACAACCACAAAGTGTCACAATGTCATACACTATGGATGTTCCCGAAAATCAGCAATGACGCCATGGAAGTGTCTCAATTCCCCAAAGAGGGTCCAAACGGGAGGGGCATGAGACCCGAAACAATGACACCTCTTTAGGGTGTCACTCTACAAGTCGATAGTCTCCAATATGCCTAACACAAAGAGTCAAGAGCCAAATCGCACCACATGGAAGGATGCTACCATTAAATCAAACGGGATAAACATGGGGATATGTATATAGGACATCCTCGCAGGTTACATTACCTATGAAGATCACCTAAGGAAGAGCTAATGCAATTGAAATTGTAAATGGACTTAACTCAACATCATCTCTCGAATTAGACAACACCCGCAAGGGGGGAGAAACTAGGCCAAATTAGTCTAGAATCCCGTTGACCAAGGAGTCGACCTCTTGTGTATTGAGATTGGGGGATATGGGTGACCTCGAAGTGATGCAAGGTATATACCTGTAATAGCTCATAATTCATGCAAGCATACACCTGCAACAATTACATACCTCCAATTGCACATTTTTAACCAAGTTCAAACATGTTTTAGACAATTTGACAATTTGTGGTCTTGACAATCTTGACTGATTTGTCGCTTTGAGACCAATGGCACATACTATTGTGTCTTTCTCTCACAAACTCCTTCCACATGATGGCAAACAACATTTAAGAGTAAGAATTCCAAAATTCTTGTTATACACCAATCAAACTTTCACCTTAAGTCAGTAGGTGCTTGGATTCTCTTTTCGAGGTCATAGATTACTTCTTGAGCTCCTACTTCCTTCTTAGCTATCACCATTCATTCTTTCATCCTTTTCATCAATGCACAATCCAATCCACTATGACACTCTTCCTTTTTATCCGCCTTCGCACAACTTCCATAAATCATAAGAACAGATTATAAGTATTAACCTTGTATTCTACCTTGTTCTAAGGTTCTTGACCATGTCTTCCTTAGGACTAATCACTGACACCATCATGAAATGAAGGCTTGATTACCAACCAGCTCATGCTTACCAAGTATCCACCTACTCTTAAGCAATGACGCGTTTACTTCCGTTGTCATGCAAAATGTCCAACATGAAAAATTGAAACTTTTGAGCATGACAACTAAGTCCATAATTGAAAATCATGTTTCCGATCACTGTGCATCCTTCCTCTAGGTAGCTTGCCTCGCCTCAACCCTCACCCAAGCTTAGAGGAAAGCACTAACAAGATTTTTAAAGTTGTTTCAATGTGCAGGGAAGGGTGCCTAATGTGATTAGTGATCTCATTGAGATTCGATGAAAGATAGCTTCCTCCGGAGGCCTAAAAAGGCCATTTTTGGCCATTCTGCAGATAGTAAACATCCCCGTGAAAGCTTAACAGGAGAATTTAAAGCATCTAAGAGTGATGTCAGAGAGCATCGAAGATGTCCGAAGCAATTTAGGAAAGTTCTGGGAAGAAAATTTGATTCAGAACAACTTGTGCAAGACCGGGTCATTCTAAGTGCAAGGAATGAATGCTCTAACGGTGAAAGTTGACTTCTCCAGATGATTCTAGAGTTCCAAAAGGAGTTAGGAGGCAAACAAATAGGCATCGGAAAGCTCTTGGAATCCTCTACAAGATGGAAACATGAACTTTGTTCCAAGACTCAAAAGTTTCCTAAGGTGATTCAAAACATTGCAGCTTCCCCTCTCAGTCAAAGATGAAATAGGCCCTAAATTTGGAATTTCAGGACAGAATTGGGTCTCAATAATGGTTCCATTGATCTCATCAAGTGTTTTGGAGTCAAAATCATATAAGGTTTGACCCCAAAACACTTTCCCATGCTCCCGAGGCGGATTTTCACTCCCGATGTCCCGATTTGGACACGATGAGTTAAAAACAACTTTCCTAAAGTGGCAAGTCGCACTTTTTCACCTCCATTGTCCCAACTATCCCCAGGGACGGAGAGGGGGCAGAGGGGACACGAAAGTGCAACCCTCTTGTCAAGTAAATTTTCCGTCACTTAACAACTCACAACTCCCGCCCTTAGGATGCACTATTATACTCTACCACTTGCCCCCTCTCATGTCTCCTCACCCTCATGTCGCACTTTTTCATCATGACTGTCCCAATTGTCCCCCAAGGGGTAGAGGGGACACAAAAGTGCAACCCCTCTCTTCTCAATCAGCCCTTGGTCACTTGAATAGCAATTTTTAGATCCATATGACCCTGTTTCAGCCCCCAAACCTCATTTTCAGCCCCTCATTTTCCCAAGTCGTACTTTTTCACCTCCTCTCTGTCCCAACTTGTCCCCAGGGGACGAGAGGAGATAGAGGGGACACAAAAGTGCGATCCCACCCCTCATGTGCAAATTTTTAACTCCAGTTAACTAACTAATCTCGAGGCCTCGTAAGTTAAAAACTCATACAAATTGAAATTGCTCTCTCCAAACACTTAGTCAATTTTTCATGTCAAGGTGATGATAAAACATCCTCCCAAACTCCATTTTTGTCCAGACATGCTACACAAATTTTGCCAAACATCCATAACCAGCAAAACGAAGATTTTATCATAACTTCTCATCCGTGCACCCGTTTCTCACAAAATTTTGCATGTGATCTCCTCTCCAAACTGCCTTTGGGAAGATTGTCAAAGCAAGTCCATTGATGCTCTGTATTTTTTACAGCAGCAATCTGAAAAACTCAAACCCTAAATTTGCTTTTTCATTTTTACGGAGACCCAACGGATGAAAAACCATGAAATTCAGAGCAAAAGGTCCTTGAGCAAAACAGAAAATTTTGACAGTGTTTTCGTTGCAACCCGACACTTGTAAGTGCACTTTCTAAAAATAACAAGTATTCATGGTTGGGTATGTCTTAAAATAGTATGTTTTCAAAAAGGTGAATTCTCAAAGATCTATAACACTTCAACCGAACAAAAATATCATAATGAGAAAATTGTGAAAACTTACTAAAAATAGCAGTCCTAGGTAGGACATGCTAAAAATAGTAAGTCTTGTAATTGAGCCCAGAAAGTTGTGGCAACTCCCATTCGCCCATCTCAATATCTTTTTCCACCATCGCAAGGCTGGGAAGTTGTCTCGTAGTCCAGACAAAAAAAACCCCATGCTCTCTCAAAGCATTAGTCCAGAGGTGATTTCTGCATGGCACAGTTTGATGCATGGAGTTGGATGGTTCAACTCATTCCGATTGTGGCAGAAGGGAGTCATCCTAGTTGAATTTATCTCGAGGAGGAGATATCTTCGTCACCGAGGTGAAATAGGGAGCTCCAACCAAAGTCCTAATGGAGTCTTTCAACTTTTGCAAACATGAATTGAGCCTCCAAGGAGCCGGAAGTTATCGCAAGTCCATGAAGTGCAAGATCTCACAACAATGTTCCTAAACACTCATTCAAATGCCCTATAGTGTGCCCATAGCTCACAAAAGAAAGACAATACAATCACATTGTTCCTGCCTAACAGGAGGTTAGAGGCACAAAGTTTCATTCAAAGAGAAATCCTTCTACCCGAAGGAGAAGACCTATGAGAAGTAGATGAGCAAAAGGGGTGTCTAGGAATACTAAGTATGTTTCCATCTAAGGAGATGACATCTTTGTCAAAAAGGTGAAATGTGAAGCTCAAGGAGTGAGGTAATGATCATCATATCTTGACTCTTCGCCATTGTGTTCAAATCTCTTCAAGGAATAAGTCAAAATGAACTAGTCAAGCTACCGAGGCATCCATGACCATCATGTGTGAAGGATCAAGAAGTCATTTATTCCCATGAGAAGCATATGAGCAAGGTGTATGAGCATCCTAAAGTTGATGTCATTCAAGGAGGATTTTGGAGCCAAGGAAGGGCAAGGGGATGATCTTCATTTGGAGTACCATGTTGCAAGAATGAGAAACCATCTCAGTTTCACTTGCAATTCACATAGTAGTGTTCTTAAACACTCATTCAACACCTGGTAGTGTGATCACACCTCAAAGGAAGAAGCATGTGCAATCACCTCGTTTTGATTCAATGGATGGCCATAGAACAAGAATCTCGCTTCAGGGAGCAATCCTTCTATCTGCAAGGTGAAGACCTCTCTCAAGTAAGTAATAGACAATCACAAAAAGGTTTGAGCATCATAGAATTGATTCTTGGTCACAGAGGTGAATTGTGAAAGCCTAGAGAAGTAAGAAAGTGATCCTCATATCCTAACTCCTTCCTTATAATCAAAAGAGATCATCATGTTCCTATCACAATGTATATCTCATAACATTGTTTCTGAACACCTATTCAATACTCTAGAATGTTTCCATATCTCATAGAAGAAGGAGATTGTGATCACAGTGCTTCAATTCAACAAGTTCTTCATCGGCATAGGCTTCATCTTCATCAAATTGGTCAACCCTTCTCTCTCTCTCTTCTTTCCTCTCACTCTATATTCTAATTCTTCACTAAAAATGTATTTTTTTCCCTATTTGTCTTATTCACTTAAGTGACCTTCAATTTAACATTGTAAGAGTCATTTTTCATCAATAAGAAAAAGACTCACTTTCATTTCCTAGGAATATGGAAGGTCACAAGTGATGAGGAAAGGTGAAAAGTCATGTGGGGGAGATGAAAAGACATGTTGTAGTGTTATAAATTGGAATGGCTTCCCCATTCCAAAGGGTTGAAATTGTGGATTGTTGTATGTTGTTGAGCTTTGTATCACTACTACAAGAAATAAGATCTACATTTCCTCTATGTCCTTTTCTATGTTCCTCTATCCTCTACTCTCCAACTTTGCAAGCATGGTGATCTTGTATAACCAAGAAGGAACTTTGTGTCCTTGATTAATGAATCTGCAGAACTTTGTGTCTCTAGTTTGTTAGTCTTGTTAATTGCTTACATTGTTGTGTTCTTCTAATTGAATGTGGACCTACTCTGGTTACTGTTGGTGAGAATCTGATAGTGCCTACTCACAACATTAACCCTCTCTCCTTGTTTCTCCTACTCCCCTTTACCTCCCTTCACAACAAATTCCTCCCTTATACATTGTACAAGCACTTTGCCACAGGTTTAATGGAGTACTCATGTGTGATCCCGGCTTAACAGCCACCCCACGGCTTTTAATCAGTTTACATTCAATAATGGGAGTCTCCCTATACCCAAGAAGAAGGGGAGGGGCTTAGCCCCATGACCGTTGGTGAAAACCAATAATTTGCACTGTAACAAATTATTTCACCAACACTTCCCAACTTCAGAAATACACAAAAATGCTTCTAAACATCTAGACTAGTTTAAGGGCTATTAGCTTGACTTAACAGAGATATTTCAAAGGCTTAAGAACACAAATCGATCACCAAATAACATGTTTGCATGTCCTCATACTTCTACTTTGCTTGAAACCACGAGAAATTTCAAGAAAACTCTGTTTTCTCCACTAACCTGTCTATTCTGCCTACTATCCCTGCAAACCCTGATTTTCTGAGATAAAAATCCATAAACAAAGTTTCTTCATGAACTATTATGCTTTTTGGATACCTACTTGGCTTTTTCAAGTGTTGCTGAAAACTCTCAGAGAGGTTATTAAGGGAAATTGCACAGTTCCCAGTAGATCAAGCTTCAATTAGGTCTCCAGCCAGTCCTACAACTAGACTGTCATCAATTTCTTCATCTGTACACCTCATTTGCAGTCTTAAAATCCATGCAATCATCACAAGATCCTTCACTCTCCATATTACAAATTTAACATGCCTCAAAAAGTCCTGGTTTCTTCCTAAACCAGCAAGCTCCTTTATTCATTCATTAAAGGCTTCCATTCATCTTACATGACTTAGATTTTTACAGCTTTGTTATCAGCTTCCTCACAACCTACAACGATCACTCCATATTTAACACTTTTTACCATGATTTTCTCAACCTCCTATGACAAGGTAAGAACATGCTAATTTAGGCTTCCTCCAAAGCTTATCAGATTTGTACGTGTCTTAGCTTGTCCTAGGTGACTATTAGGATGTAATTACATTATCATGAATATTAGGATCTTGAGGATCCCTTATACATCACTAAGACCTACTAACATAGCCTTATAACTCCCTTACATAGCATTATGCTCTCTAGATCACAATTAGACTCTCTCATTGTTACAATGGTCTTTCAAGTGAACATACACCTATGAGAGGTGATTTCAACCTTGAAATCCTTTAACAACATCAAAGATTCCTTACTACAATTCAATCTCATTTTCGAGGGAAATTCCTAACCACTCCTTATTGGGCTATTACAAGCAGATTGAAGCCATAGTGAGCTTCTTATTACAAAAATACTCTATTTAGATCTTGGTGGATGATACTCCTACATCAAGAAGGTTGTGAAACGAACAAGCAAACTCCGAGCAAGGTCAACAAAGCAAGTTCAAGGTTAGAGATGTCATAAACCTCGAATAGCTAGAAGATGGCCAGCAAAGAATCTAAATAAAGCTAGACAAATAATGCTCGAAGCTCAAGGGCATCTTAGAATGTGTTGTTGATAGAAAAGTACTTTGTGGCAGTTTTGTCTCATGGGGCATAACGGTCAACTATCACAATTTTGTTACCAAAAGTGTCTCAAGTGGCCCAAACTGATGTTGCAAGTCCCTGTATGTTGTGACTCCTCCATTTATATCAATCACCACCAAGCAGTGGTTTGTGGAGAGGGAAACAATGATCCAAAGGGCATAAACCAACAATCTCAACTTGAAGGAAGCTACTATGGGCAGTACCAGTAGATGCAAAACACAACAAAATGCTAAATGCTAAATTGAGGCTATAAGATGGGGAGAAAGCAAAGAAGGCCAAGGGCAAGTAGAGATAAGGCTATAGATGTCCCAAGAAGGGACAAGATTGACAAAAGGGGGAAAATACCCTTGAAAACCTAGAACCACAATGAATAACTACGAGAAATTAAGGCAAAAGAATCGACAATCTAGGTGAGGTAATGAAGGAATCCTAGATCACAAACTCAATGAGACCCACCACCAAGAAGGATAAAAAAAAGTTGGAAAAGCTACTACATCCCACAAAGGAGCTTCCTCGAGGCGAAGGGCAATGAGTACAAGGCATGACTAGAAAACAAGGCGATGAGGCCCCAACTATCCCCAAGCCCATCACCAAGATGTAGAATGAGAGACCAACAAATGGCCTTTGATGGGTCATAACGCAGCAAGGCTTATGGGGAGCACATATCAGGGATGCATTCACCGTCATAAATCCCACATGAAGAAAAGAAAGGAGACCCAACTGATGAAAGGGCTCAAGGCCACAGACCCACTGCAAGCACAAGGCAGGCGAATAGAAGAGATACAGGATTGAAAAGAGAGGAAACGCATGGGTGTCTAGTGAATAGGGTGACAAAGACCCTAGTTGGCCCCAAGATACAACCCCAAAGTGACTAATAGCATGCAATTATGCTAGCAAAGTAATCACAACCTAATGCAATAGAACTCAATAAGACAAAGCACCAAGGAACAATTTAAGAAGCTAAGAGAAGTGCCCTTGAGCACGGAGAATACTCATTAGAGTCCTAAACAACAAAGGCCGACAAGAGGGAAGCTGCAAGTGTCCTCTTATTGCGACCCCAAGACAAGGAAAGATAGGAGATACGGTTCAGTCTTGTATATGCACTTAACTCGAACCCCCTCCATCACATACCCTGGGTGACCAAGAGTATAATCAAGACCACTGCAGAAACAAGTGGTGGCATCTCATGGTTGAGATTCCTCACACCACCACTAATGCAAGGGCATTGCCAACATACATGAGGTGAGGAAAATAGAGTGGTGGCACCCTAAGGGAAATGTGTCTCACATCACCACAAATATATAGGCTTTGACACCCAAGGGCAACGACAGGAGCGCCCTAAGGGAAATGCGCTCCTATCACCATGACTACGGGAGCTTTGACACACAATGAGTGGAGCTGGGTGGTGTGATTTCATGGGAAAAACATCTCGCACCATTGCCACCGTGAGGGTCTTGGCGCCCGGAGCCGAATAGGAGATCAAGGGCTCCTTTAAATGGAGCCACATGTAGACAAGGTCTCACAAATGAGTGAAATGGCAGAACACATGAGCTGCATCATGAGGGTCAAGCCATGAAGGATAGCAGACAGAGTACAGGATTCACGACAAATAGACTCCACAAATGTCATTTGCCCAAGGTGAGGGAGGAGTCACGGCTGCTCATAAATGGCGAGGCCAATACATAAAGATTTCTTAAATCTTTGATTGAAATATTGTGGACTGATTTTGTTTTGTTTTCTTTCCTCACTTGAAACAGATTGAAAAGAGAAATTCTGATGAACATAAATAGTTTCTGTTGACAAATTTGATTTTTAGTTACTCTCAAAAAGTAAAACTGTCTCTGTTAAGGATTTTCCCACCTCTGCTCATTGTTCTCGACTTCTCTTTCAATGCTGCATGGTCTCAATTCTTTGTTTCTGTTTCTGTCTGATATTTTTCAGACCTCAACTCTCTTCCACATCGGGGCTGATTGAACAACACCACAGAAAATATCTCAGCCTGCGTCACGCCAACAATATTTGCAGCCTGACAAATGCTGGTTTAAACACAAAACCTCATTCAAAGGAGGGTTACGGGTAGTCTCAAACCTTTCCCACCTTTCTGCCTTTATCAGAATTTTTTGATTGCTATTTAGAACTGATTCTCTGAACTTATTTTTCAAATTACAACACTTCACCATAGTCTTGGGGCCCTTACAGATTCTGTCTTAGATATCTCTCTCTCTCTCTCTCTCTCTTCCTCCAAAAATGCATATGCCCTAGGCTTTCTCACAACTTGTCTGTCTCCTCCGATATCACTTGGACTCTGACCTCATCCTCATAGGCCGCCATCACCTCGGGATCTAATACCACAAAAAAAAAGAATAAAGCATAACACTAATAAACAATATAGAGAGAGGGAACCATACTTCAAATTATGCTCAGGTCTGCATTACATTTATAGTGTTCTTCATCAATTGACTTTTGTACATGTCAACTACCGTCTTACTGTCAACTAAGCATAAGAACCAACTCACTCTTAAATATCATAACCATGTATGACTACTACATATATTCTATTAGTGATCCACAAAGGCATAAATAGTCTCTAAGTGCAATAAAACATCAAGGGAGTAGAGAAAATAGTCAACATAATGGCCACCTTAGGTCCAAAATTTTAGCAAGCGAAACCCAACAATATTAAAAGCCCCATTCCTATGGATCTTGACTTGAATGAAATCACAATTAGTGTCTCCTATTTGAAAACGATGGGAATCAAAAGAAAAGCTGGCAAGTGAAAATTAGTAAATAGTTTACAAGAAAACATATTCTACAGACCTCACTATCATCATTGTATTTTGGATCTCTCCACCATTTTCACATGGATAATATTAATAAAGTAAAATATGAACAAAAAAGAATCCAAGGTGTGTAGGCTGTGGGAGCCTTAATAATCAAAATGATGAAATTTGGAAGTGCCACTTGAAGGGTATGCCTCTACATTACCAGAGAAAACGATGAAATTTGTGACTGCTAGTGGATCTGCTATCAGATACAAACAATGAAAATGGTGCAAAAAGTGAGGGTTCAGAGTGTTTCATACCATAAGAAATGGTACCCCAACAGAAAGTAGGTTATGGTCCCACAAGAGCATGGGGTTTAAAACTTATTGCAATATTTCAGATTAACAGAAGATATAACTATTTGGTATACAAATAAATTTCATTCATACTTATAGCACTTAATAACTACTCTACAGCCAATACTTACAGAACTTAATAAGGTGCAACTCCCATGTAAAATTTGACAAAATCGATACACGTAGCATTTAACATTTATAAGTTTAACCATTTATGGGTATAATACTAATTAATAAATTATATGCAACTGTTTTAGCATTTAGTAATGTATGCACCTAAATTTTACAATAACATTGACTAGATTATATGCTACAAATCTGATCTCGCCAATCTCATAGTTAGCAAAAATTAATATATACATAATGATTTTGATAATTAATACCTCTAAAGTTAATGGTTGATAGACATTTACAGCTATAAATGTATTCCTCTTGGTTAATTTCATAGTTACGCGGGGACGCGTCCCCCCCAATTTTGACACGTTCGGGACATCTCAGACGCGTCCTGGGGACATGGGGAAACGTTTCCCACTGTGTTTTTTGCTGGGGACGTTTGAAGATGTTGGGAAACGTCCTGGGGACGGGGAAATGTGGGGAACGCCCCGGGACGGGAAACGTGGGGTGATGTCCCCACGTGGTCTGCCACTTTTTTCAACAAAAACATAAAAACAACACTTTAAACTATTTTTTTAATTGTAAATCACTTATAATATAAAAACAGCATTACTAACCTAACCCTAACCCTAAAAGTGCAATTTTATGTTATAAATTTGGCTATGAGATTAATGATATGAATATCAACTATTGTCACTTGATCAATCATAATTTAGAATGGTTTTACTTTTATATTTTATAATATATTTGAAATTTCAGCTTGTCTCAAATTCAAAATTCAAATATGTATTATGAATTTTCAATTTATGACATTAACATATTGATATTATAGTATTAAGGAATGTATTTGATGTTTATGAGTTCAAGTTCCACCTTATTTAAATCTCAAATGGTTTTATTTCAACTTATTTATATAATTTAGTCACTATATCTTTATATTTTAAATATTTATATATTTTTTAATTAGCCGTCCCCCCGCCGTCCCCAAAATTTAGAATTTTTTTGCCGTCCCGGAAACCCCATCCCCCCGTCTCGTAACTAACTATGGAACTTAATTTCCTTGTCCGCGTCCCTCAAATAATATATTATATATTTATCTTCTAAGTTTATATTTTATCTTTATCATTTTTCCTTTTTATGTTCACTATTTCAGCCCCATGATATCACCTTATGTTCACTATTTCAGCCCCGTGATATCACCTTCCCGAGGAAAATACTTAGTCCTTAATGAGCCCTTTATATAAATATACAACTGAAATACAAGAGGATATTACAGTTTGATGCCACTATATCTACTTTACACCCTCCATTAGATAGGATAAGCTAGTTAACAAATATAAAAATATATACTATGACATTAATACATGAATGCACTATAATTAGCAATATGGCATGCAATGTATGCAATAGAAAAATAAAAATGTAAGTGGATCGACGAATGCCACTTGTCAAAAGGCACAATAATATGGTTTGTGGCATATGTGCATCCATGAAGTTAGACTATAGCTAAAAAAGAATAGCTCTAGGAAGCTGAAAGATAGTAGTTAGATGGTTGCTTTATACAGCTCAAAATCACTTTATTGATGTTTTGCTTTGTCAAGGACTTGTTGGCACATTAACCACCCATATTTGGGATTTTGTTGGACCCACTTTGAGCCAATTTATGAGAAATGTGTAATGGGTCCTTATTTCTAGAATCTTTCCTACTTAACGAAAACTCTCCATATTGGCATAATGGAGAACGAAAATCTCCATATTGGCGAATTGAAGGCATTTATTGAAGACTCTCTTGCTGATTTGGATCTAGGGCATCAAGAAGAAGACCTACAAGAGCTTTGACATTTTTTTGGAGCCCCTCTCCTAGGGAGCGACTAGGGTTTGAGTGTGATTTGGTGCCTTCTAGGGCACATAACTCATTTATTCTTTGATATTCAAATTTGGCATAATTTATAAGGCTGGAATCTATCATCTTTTGTAATTATTGGGGTTTGGAGACCTCCGTTTTGATCATTTCTCTTGGCTGTACTTTTGTTGTTTATAATTAATTTTCCAGCTGAATATTTGATCAAGTTTCATGGTGAAAAATGGCTTAAAATCTTCTGAAATTGTTTTCCTATGTTGTTGAGTTCTTTGACGATCTTTGGGTGATTTCTCACTAATTGCAAGTTGTTATAAAAATTAGACTGCTGATTTACAGTTATAAAAACCAGTTGGCTGATATAAAATCTGAGTTTAATCATTTGGGGTTTGTGTGATTTCCTCCTTTTTCAGTTTCATCCCTAGAAAGGGACATTACAATGGTATCAGAGCACCGGTCCTCCCATCCTGAGGGTTTGATGCAAGAAGGCAACAAGGGTTTCATTTGCTATCAAGGAGAGAAAAGAAATCAGACCAGCCAAGAGAGGAGGACAATATGGCTCATCAGGATGCCCAAGAAGCCAAGATTGACAAGCTAATTGAAGGGCAAGTAAGATTGGCGGACACCATGGACCTCCTAGCCCTAACCCTTTAGAGATTTCATGAACCTAGGGTTCATAATGGAGACGGCAGCTCATCCAGAGAAAATACTTCACGGCGACCCTTTGATCAGCCACTAGGCCTACTTTCCTTCCAAGGGAAGAAGCCATTCCGAGGCGGGAGCAAGGCCCTCTATGGGGCAAAGTATTGCCACAAGCTATGAAGAATATATGGCACTTCCAAGGGAGATACGAGAGGCCATTACACTTGCCGAGTTCATTGGTGTGAGCAAAGGAAGGTCTAGGCCGGAGCCAAGACAAAATGCGCCACAGAAAGAGGTGCAAAATGTGTTGGGGAAGATGACTTTCTCTACTTTTGATGGATCGACTAAGGGGACAGCTAGGGCATGGATCCAAAAGTTGGATACATATTTGTCCTTGAAGCCTATGATGGAGGATGATGCCATCAAATTTGCAACCCTTCACCTAGAGGGGATTGCTCATGAGTGGTGGTTCCATGGATTGGTGACACAAGGGCACAATGAGATCCATTCCTATGATGAGTTTTGTAGAAGACTCATTGATAGATTTGATAGAGTGGACCCGGAAGTTCGCTTTTGGGAACTTGCACACTTGAAAGAAGGCGCAGTGGATGAGTGTGTGGTTGAGTTTTAGAGACTTTCTGTCATGATTACAGATGTCACAGAGAGAAGACTTGTGGTTCTTTTCATTGAGAGTTTGACTGAACCATTGTTTGTATGTCTTAAAATAACTGGATGATGGGTCATCATGAACAACCCCAATATCTTACCCTTCAAAGAATGGTTCTGTCAAACTCTCAATGAAAAGAACCACAAGTATTGGTGTGTTTGCTTCTATACATATGAGAGCCTTTTTGTAATCAAACAATGAGATTTTAATAAAAGATCATTCTCTTTGAATTCTGGTGTTGCTCTTACTCTACTCTGCATCCACAAAACTTGTATGATCTTTTCAGCTGGTATCAAAGCGACCATTTGAGGAGCTGTTGGAAGTAATTGTCGTGCATAGGAATCGCGATGATCGTTGTAATTCTTTGCGCATGATCACCAACGATTCTAACCTCGGGTCACAATCGCCAACGATTGGGGAAAATCGCCAACGTTTTGGGTAAATCGCCAACGATTCTGAGAAATCGCCACGATTCTATACACCATTGTAAAGATCTTGAAACCAGCTTTCCGACGCATTTTACGGTTTGTAAAATGGAGCTCAGTTCTCAAGTTATTGTCAAATCATCAGAAGTGGGTTTTTGTCAAATTCAAAGCTTCATCATGTAGATCAACAATATTTGCATCATGAGCCTCAAAGATAAATCAGGCTGATTTAGCAATGAAATTGGAGGCTGGAGGCATCGGAGGTAGGAGGTCAATCAACAACCTCTCATCAGTCACCTACGACGGGGCCGCATCAAGGTTTGGTGGCACATTTTGTTGTGTGTTTACTTTCAATTGTGCGTGATGTGTTTCATTTCAGTGTTCCTATTTTGTATGGTTCTGGATGCTAGAAAAGAGTTGTGTTGAAGCACATATGACTGTTAGTGATCCTCTCGACGCCGTATTTCGTTGGAAGATGGTCCGCTTGTAAATACGTTCACTTGTAATGGTGACCATGTGCAGCAAGATCCGATTAGCGATATGTCTTCGATACAGTTTGTTTCTCATTGTTCGTGTGTGGAAATTTCACATTGTGGGGGGAACATGTCATAAATGTTCCATTTCCATTTTGCGCCTAAAACAGCTAATGTCTAAGGCAACTTCCAGTGGCAGTGGTAGTTTCCTATGCTATTTGAGATCGAGTCGCAATGATTGATAACAGTGGCTACAACTTAGAACTTTACGATTCTTAGAGGTGGTAATGTGAAATCTTTCTCGGTTTCTTTCAATTTGTGCAAGATATTTTTCGGCTATATTTTCCGAGTTCCTATTTCCATATGGTGTGCAATGTTTAGTGTTGTGAAGATATGCTAGTTTTCCTATGTCATCTCCTGAGGAAAGATGTGATGAGAGTTGATGGATGTACTTGGCACATCGTGATGTGGTTGTTGGTAAACCACTTGAAAACCATCACTTTGTGGTTTGTGGTAAACCACAGGAAAACCACCATACTCTTGGTTTTTGGTCAGCCAAAAGAAAACCATTTTTGCCTTGGTTTGTGATTAGCCAATTGAAAATCACCTTACTCTTCGCTTTCAGCTTATCCAAAAAAACCATTTTGTCTTGGTTTAGGAGCAGCCAATTGAAAATCACTAAATCACGAATGCGATTGCATTTACACTTTTGATGTTTTCCCCATGTTCGCACTAAGGGGAAGAATGTTAGGAAAATTGTGGTTAGTGTTTCACATTATGATTTATATTTACTTATGGTAAATATATGTGAAGGTTAGTAAGTTAGTAAAATGTAAAAAGATAAATGTGATTAGTTGTTTATGGAGTTGTTACATAAACTATGATTTTTTTTATTGTACTATTTGTGAAGAGTGGTTGAAACCATCCATATGGTTTCAACATAAAGACAAATATTTTGTTACACCTATTTTGGTGTGTTTGCTTCCTATATATATGGGAGCCTTTTTGTAATCAAACAATGATATTTTAATAGAAGATCATTCTCTCTTTGAATTCTGGTGTTGCTCTTACTCGCTTTGCATCCACAAAACTTGTATGATCTTTTCATCAGTATGTCTCCTTTCAAAATTTTGTGTGGTTATGATGCCCTTTCCTTTGTTGAATTGGTGATAATGGACAGTAGAGTGCCAAGGGCCAAAGACTTGGTCCAACAAAGTCATGATATCTTGAGAGAGCTTAAAGAAAACCTTCAACGTGCCCAAAATCAGCAGAAGTTGTATGCAGATCAGCATAGGAAAGAGAGGTCATTTGAGGTAGGTGATATGGTGTTTTTGAGGTTGCAACCCTATAGGCAATCTTCCTCAAACAAAGTGGTGTAGAAAAGTTGAAACCACGTTTCTATGGTCCCTACAAGGTAAAAGGAAAGGTGGGAAAGGTTGCATATGAACTTGAGCTTCCGGAACATAGTAGAATACATAATGTTTTTCATGTTTCATGCCTCAAAAAGGCACTAGGACAGCACATTACTCCCTCTCTTGAATTGCCACCATTGGATGAAGAGGGTAAATTGATTCTAATTCCGGAAAGTATCTTGGAGGTCCGTGAAAGGAAGTTAAGGAACCAAAGCATCAAGGAGTACTTGGTTCATTGGAAAGGCTTGCCCCTTGAAGATGCTACATGGGAAAGTGCAGCAATTTTAGAGCATCCAAACTTGCAATTGCTTGAGGGCAAGCAATTTTGGGAAGGGAGGACTGTAATGTCCCCTTTTTCAAATTAATGTCGAATGAGGACTTCTTGCCACTCTCTTCTGTGGCCAAGAAGAATAAGTGAACAAGGGAAGTAATTGAACTTCATTTCAGTTTTCTTTTATTATTTTTAATGTTTTATTTGGTGTTTCACTCCTTAAGGCAGGTCGGTTGGGGTTATAAGACCCCAACAAGAGATTAGAAGATAAAGTGAAGCTTAAAGAGGTCGGTTCTCACCCAAGGGGTCTTGGTGCCAACCAAGGGATATAAAAGAAGGTCGCTTGGCCTCATTTGCATCATCATCTTTGGTGCATATACACTTACTATTTGGTTTTTGGGTTGATTGCTCAATACCCTTCCACTTGAGGATAAAAACCCTCTTGTGTGGCATCCAAGGAGGACAAAACCCTTCCTTGTGGCATAGTGGAGAACGAAAACTCTCCATATTAGCGAATTGAAGGCATTTATTGAAGACTCTCTTGCTGATTTGGATCTAGGACATCAAGAAGAATATCTACAAGAGCTTTGACATATTTTTGCAACCCCTCTCCTGGGGAGCAACTAGGGTTTGAGTGTGATTTGGTGTCTTCTAGGGCACATAACTCATTTATTCTTTGATATTCAGATTTGGCATAATTTATAAGGCTGGAATCTATCATCTTTTGTAATTATTGGGGTTTGAGACCTCTGTTTTGATCATTTCTCTTGGTTGTACTTCTGTTGTTTATAATTAATTTTCCAGCTGAGTATTTGATCAAGTTTCATGGTGAAAAGTGGCTTAAAATCTTCTTAAAGTGTTTTCCTATGTTGTTGATGAGTTCTTTGATGATCTTTGGGTGATTTCTCACTAATTGCAAGCTGTTATAAAAATCAGATTGCTGATTTACAGCTGTCATAAAAACCAGTTGGCTGATATAAAATCTGAGTTTAATCATTTGGGGTTTGTGTGATTTCCTCCTTTTTCAGTTTCAGCCCTAGAAAGGGACATTACAACGACTAATGTAGTAGATGGCATGCTCCTTCCCTTTTTCATCCTCTTGAGCCAACATTGCCCCAACAGAGACGGGGTAGATGAGGTGTAGAGAATGAGTGGTCGATCAAGGGATAGAGGTTGTAGTGTAGGAGTAGTGAGGAGAGACGCTTTCAAATTTTCAAAGGCTTGTTGACAATCTTTGTTCCATTTGAGTGCTACGTCCTTTTTGAGGAGATTGTTAATGGAATGGGTACGATATGCAAATTCAAGGACAAATTTTAGGATTGCCCCAAGCTTCCCTAGGAAAGTGCAGATGTCAAGTATAGACGTAGGGCGAGGCATGTCGAAGATAGCTTTGATGTTTGCAAGGTCGACATCTATACCAAGTTTTGAGATAAGAAATCCTCGGAGTTTTCCTCATGCGTGACACAAAAGATGCATTTACCTCGGGTTCGAGGCCTTGTACCTTAAGTCATTGAATGGTTATGTCTAGGTCCTGGGCATGATCCTCTATGCATCAAGATTTGACGAGAAGGTCATCCACATATATACTTCGACTATATTATGGATGAGATCGCGAAATATGTGTGTCATAGCTCACTTGCTAGTAAGTTTCCCTAACATTTTTAAGGCCAAAAGGCATCTTAACATAGCAAAGCGTGCTCCATTCAGTGCTAAATGTGTTCTTATGTTGATCTTTGGGTGCTATTTGGATTTGATTATATCCTAAGAATCCATCCATGCGGGATAACATCTCAGCAGCTCTGCGGTGGTATTGTGGAAGGAAAAGGGAAGTTATCATTAGGACACGCAAGGTTTAGGTTGCAAAATCGATGCAGATGCGGATGGCTAGCGAATGTTCTTACAAATGAGGACGATATAGGAAACCCATTCGAATAGTCGATCGGACAAATAAATTAGGCGTCAAAAGCTTTATGAGTTCTTTATGACATAGATTATTGATTTCAGGAGGGAATTTGGGAATCTTTTTTGCCGAACAAGTGCAACATCAAGATAAGTAATAATGTTGTGGAGTGCAATGTTAGGATCGAGGTCGGGCATGTTAGAGTATCCCCAAGCAAAGACTTCCTCATTCTTGTGGAGGACTTCAAGAAACTTATCATGCGAGATGAGGAAAACACTCGCTTAACATGACTACATGAGAAGGATCGTCATCGATTTGGACGTTGATGGTGTTTTCAGCGAGCATGCATGTTGCCATCTTGAAAGTGGTAAGGAGCCTCGGAAGCTTAGCAATCTCATCACTAACGTCAGTCAACAATGAGCGAAAGTTGTCAAAGAACGACATTTGATTATGAAGATGGCCAAGTTTGTGATATAACAGGAAAGGGCCTCCTCACATGCATGTAGTAACTCAAGGATGGCCTTGTCATTATCAAAGGTAGGTAGTGGACCATTATATTCAACATCGATTTCGAGAGCTATTTATCACTTACCGTCATAATGCTAATGAGAACCGATTTGTCTTACATCCAAGACCTTAGCATCCGAGTGACTCCCGGATAAAAGGATGGAGAAGAGTCATCCTTCCTAATGGGATCGGTCGTCTTGGTAGCACAAGGGCCAATGTCATCAAGAGAGGGCGAGTCGGGATAGATTGGATTAACCATGCAAGCATTCGGATGGACCGAGTATGTCAAATAAACCGAGCTATGCTAGGCAGGGTTTGGATCTAGATGCTACAAGATCTAATTGTGCGAGGAGGAGTTGGATGTGTAGTGGTATAGTTGTAAAGTTGTTGAAGGACCCAAGGGGTATTGAGTAAAAAGGATTAGCGGGGAACATAGGGCAAAGTCTTTTCATCCTCACTATCACAAGTATCATAGGAAGGAGGATCGAAATCGTAAATACGGAGATCATGTGAGTATCATGGTTAAAATGCATGCGTTCATGTTAGGATACGTTGGTAATGAAGAACATCTAGATGGTATGATTTAGCATCAAATAACATGAAGACTAGGTGTGGAGGTAGTGTGGGACCCAAGGTCGCCATTAGGTATGTTATATTTGAAGGAATCTTTGCGGACCATAACCCCATTCTACTCGAACAAGCATGGTGAGAGCGGATTCACAAAAAGGTGTGCAATCTCAAGTTCGTCATTTTAAAGGGAGTATGATGGCTAGAGGCAGACATTGCGAAAGAGGATCCTCGGATTCTAAGACAAGAGGAAATCGATCCCAAGGTAATAGAACTAGAGGAAGCTATAACATACGTTGTTGGGTAAGCAATTCTTATGACCATATTTTGGAGTTAGTTAGGTTCATCATCATCCGAGTCTACTAGGGTGACTGAATGTCGTCTATAGTCATAAAACTCAAGATATGGCATGTTAGTACCATGCAGCTGCAATAGGGAATATGAAAGGGTTTATCGGGGAAGGAATGGATATGTCCAAGGATTTGGGTTAGTATCATGCCTATATCATTGGTTATTGTGAATGAACTTAATGCATTGGTATCGATGATGCGATGCGACGCACGCATGTAATGTGTCCAAGGTCAGCCAAGCAAGAGATTGTAAGAGGGGACGATCGAGCACCATGAGCTTGGTGCGGATAGTATTGAGGCCCACTGTGATGGGAACCCAGATGCAACCGAGCGGATTCGATGAGTTTTATCAAACCCACATGCAAGTGAGTGAGTCGTATGTTTTAGGGTCGAGTGGAGAAACCAGGTTTTTAATGAAAGAAAAGGAGACGACATTGATCCCAGAGCCTTTGTCCACCAATACTCGTCTTACTTGTGCTTCGTGAATGATGACACTCATAAGGAGCGGGGATCATCGACACGGATAACACTTCACCATCAATCATATCATTCTTAGGAAATTCAATGGTTATGGTTTTCACATTCCGGGGAGGAATGGTCATTTCAATATTATGAATTTTGGGGTTAGGAAAAGGTGGAGTAGGAGGAGACTCCTACGCCTCATCAAAAGCATCCTCCAAACGATAGAGTTGTTGCATGAGGAATCTCCGATGCCTTGGGGAGAGGTACACATGAGTTCCATTAAAGGAGTTTCACAAGTCATGGAATTGAGTTCATCTAGGAAATTCCATTGCGGCCTAGGATAAGTGTCGTAATGGTATTTGGGTGGGTGAGAGGAAGGGAGTCCCCATAGTTGGGTGTGGCCTATAAGTTTGAGCAACCTTATCTCGAGGGTGGTGGTATAGGCTTTATGAGGGGGAGTATATTGTCGGCTTTGGATGAGGCTCGATCAAGGAGCGGGCTCATCACTAGATTGCTTGTGAGAGGTATCAATGAGCTTTTGATCATTTGGGGAAGGATATTAGTTTTGTGGATGGGATCCTTATGTGCGGGCTTACGTAGGAAGTTGACTTTAGCCACATTGACATATTGAGAATTGAGCTGATTGTAGTCATAAGACCCGATATTGACCCTTTGTGAGCTCCTTGTCATCACTAGTCTTAGACTAACATTCTTTGTGAGCTTGGAGACAAAATTGGTATTTCTCATAGCATTCTTGAATGATAGCTTCGTATCAAATTAAGGCCAAAGGAAGAAATCAAAAGCAACTTTCTTAAGTTCTAACAATCTTCATGGGAATGGCTAATAGTGGCATGCCACCAACAAAAGAGATCAAGATTAAAGGAATTCGTTGGTTGCTTAGTTGGAGGAAAGATACGAGTAGGGAGAAGTTGCAATAACTCACCATGCAATAAAGGTGGAATGACGGGATTATGGGAAATGACACCTTTTGGCTATCGTTGCTTGAAGAGGAACGTGCGATTGTTTTCCTTTAGCAATGGCTTGGGAGTTAATGGAGTTGGACATTGATTTGAGGGTATTTGAAGGCTTGGGTGCTTGGTCGAATTCTCGCATAAGGTAGTCCTACTTCGTTTGGCCTACTCAAGAGCCTCTTCCAATGTGGTGGGAGAGAAGGATCGTACCTTATATTGGAGATTAGGAACAAGAGCCTTAAGGAAGAGTTGGCAAATATTTTGATTATCAAGATGATGGTTAGCTTGATTATATAAAGCCTTCCATCGTTTTGAAAAATCATGGGCTGATTCGTTAGATGATTGCTTTAAGTTAATGAAGTTTTGAAATGTGTTTTTAGGAAGATCATGTTGTTGAAACTCCTTCACTAAGGCTTGGACTAAAGTCTCTAGATCAATAATAGAGTGTGAAGGGAGTTGGTTATACCATTCTAAAGCATCTCCTACAAGGTTTTTGCTAGGAGTTTAGTTGTAGCATAGATATTGGTTTGGATCCATTCCTTGTAAATGTTTCCAAAGTTTTTAAGATAAATGGTTGGATCAATCGATCCATCATAAAAGATGGTAGGAGATATTCCCCCTATGTCTATAGAAGCTATGTGAGGAGCTAGGAATTCATTTTGCAATGTTTGCAAGACCTGATTGTGAATTGGAGGAGGGATGGGAATCCCATTAGCATCCAATGGCAAAAGAGGTGATGAAGCGTGATTAGACTCCATTAAGATTGGAGTCAATCGAGAGGCCATTTGTAGAAATTGGCTTTGTATTTGAACCATGCTTAGAAGTGGTAGATGATTGCATAATGGCCATTTGATCCAACAATTTGATAATCAAGAGAATAGGATCAAATGGTGAACTAAGGCCGGTTGATGAAGAAGCCTTGGTATTTTGTTTTGTAAAGGGGGTCTTTGGGGATTAAATAGGGGCAGCTCTGTTGTAAGAGGCTTCATATGGTCAATGGGTTTTGAGTGAGGTTTTAGGGTTGTTTATTCCATAGGACCCATACCTTGGGAAACTTTGATTAGTTCCCCTTCTTTGTTGGGTGTATAGAGCTCTTTATTGTTCGATTTTGCATAACCTCTCTAGGGTCAATCCTTGTGATTCTACTACATTACATTCAGTTGTGGGGCGTTTTTCGATAAGATCGACAATGTTGGCGCATAGGAGTCGATGGCGTCAATTAAGGAAGGTATGTTCAAGCGGATCGGCCCTCGTATAGTGCGAGGGCAAAGGCATCAATCTGTGAAGGGCGAAAGAGACCCACAAACATTAAGGCTCCCACAGGAAGATGAAGGAATGAAGGAGCAACCCAAAGGAAACCTAAAAGGATACAAGCTAGCTTAAAAGTTCCTGAGAGGAGACATGATGAAGAATGAACAAAATGACTCTCTAAAATAGGGTATTATGCATAAGATTTAAACGGGATTGACCATGCAAGAAGTTTGCAGACAGGGGGCCGAGGGTGTTAGAGCTGATATAGGTGAGTGTCTAACTAGATCGGTCGTGCAATAGGGGTTTACACAAGGGTCAAAGGCATTAGAGCTAATATGGTGAGCATCTAACTAGATCGATCATGCAATAGGGTCTACACAAAGGCCGATGGTGTAAGGATAGAGTGATAGTTCAAATAAGATCGGTCGTGCAAGAGGGTTTTGCACAAAGTGTCGATGGTGTTTGGAAAAGTAGGAAAAACAATGAGTGAATCGACCTAATGGGAAGAGAATAAGATTCACGTCGGGTTCACCAAAGTGTATGAAGGGTAAAAGAGAGTTTCTTGGCTGGGTTCTCAAATATAGGGATCCAATCTAAGACCGGACACACTATGTAGATACAAAGGTGCTCAAGGAGCACTAATGTCGTAATTCTAGAGGATAGTAACCCTAACCCTAGGATAGCTATAGGTTTCCAAGGCCTACAACTAAGATAAAGATAGGTATCCTACTAGGATTCAAAAATAGGAGTAACTAAGAGGTGGATAAGCCAAGGGGCATAGTATAATAAGACAATGCAATAGATCAAAGAAAACATACATCTACTCTAATCTATAGCAATGAATGACCAATATACAACATGCACATACAAAATAAGAGACTAAAGAGGGTTAGAAATACTTACATGTAGCGTGTGTGTGACCGTTGATGCATAATCCTCCCCAAAGACAACAACACCAAGAGAGAATTGTTATGGGTGGAGAAGGGGAAAGCTCAACAAGAAGATCTTCAGTCCTAACTCACTATGGTGACCCAAATACAAAAGAGGTAAGCTCCAAGACTCCAACTCAACAAATAAGTGTGAAGTAGTGTGAAAAATGCGAGCAAAAGCAACTATAGGTATAAGCAAATGATTGTAAATTGGGTCTAATTGGTTATAATCGGTCAATCATATATACAATGCCATCACCCACGGGTGATGGCATCACGCATGGAAAAGCCAAAACATACACCACCACCCATGGGCGATGGCGTCAGCCTTAGGGGAAACCCTAAGGTCAAAAGGTGTAAAACATGAGGAATGGAGGCCGAAGGTAAATGGAGGTAAATGACGAAGGTCCAGGGTGACCGAAAACAAGGATAATAGTGCACAATGAGAAAGCAAGTGATACAATCGACAAGTAGACATAATGGGTGCAATGTGTGAACAAAAGGAAGAAATGGCAAAGGTAGGGTGACTAAGGCTAAATAGCGACATCTCTCAAATGTTGTGGTCTAGCCCACATGACCAAGTCCGATCACACCCCAATCCCAACAAGCCCCTTAAGGCACCCGCTCAGAGGAGAATGCATCAAGAAACCCCTGCACAAAAGAAATGGTTAGCAAGCGAAAAATATGGTGTATACAAAGCTATTGTGCGCATTCAAAAACACTCAAAGCAATCTCTAATCATCTGATGGAGATCGTGGGTCATAGCATATGAGGTTTCTAAGACTACTAAAACTACACAACATATACATGACCATATTTCTAGTGTGGATGCTTTAAGTTACTATACACTCGTGATTATTTTTTGAATTCGATAGTGACATGTCTACTCGTGTCCATCCGTGACATGTGACATTTACATCAATTGATCCAAGACCATCACATGATCATTCCATTAATGGGATCATAGGTTTGCACCCATGGTATATTCCTTATTAGGGCTCGATTATGCAGATTATAGTACATAGTTTCCTTGCTTATGGCTTGATTGACATCCTCACTAGACTTGATTATTCATTCTTCATTCTTCTATTTTGATTAGACATTGACATATATCTTATTTTGATCATTCTTCTAGCCTCTTGGTTTATATTAATTGTTTTATTTCATTGGCCCTCACCTTCTTGATTGTTTTTCCCGTTTTGAACATCTACACCAGCTACCCAATGATGACATGCACATACATATCCCGAGATATCCTATTCTAGTGCACATTGAATTCGAGGGAAGTCATGAATAATTCGAACCCTCCCTATTCTTCTATTTTGCATACTTAGCCCCTTGGCCTCCTTTGCTTCATCAACTCTCATTGTTACTAAAATATTTTAAAATACAAAACCAAGGCCGATTCGTGGCTTGCTTTAATTTATACATGTTTACATACAAGGTTTAATATTATGCTATTGGTGGTTTACATATCTATTTATCGCGCACATGTTTTTCATGGTATTCTTAAGTTTAGATGTAAGTTATACAAGTTACATATAATCATGGGGACACAGGACACTTTGCCATATTATTTGCCCACACATGGGGGCATTGTATTCACATTAGGAGTGTGCCTAAATTGGGAGCATTTTGTGTAGTTTACGAGGTTCTATCTTTTTATGTTTTCCCATTGATCAAAATTAGCCACCGACATTATGTATATACATATCTTTCTCTAGATTATAACTTTTGAGTGCTTACTAGCATGGATATTGTCCAATGTTATTCATGATTGAGACATTGTTTGCCTATATGTCTATATTACTTGCTTCTATGGATTGTTATTTTGTGCTCGTATGGATCTCGACTTTTGTGCCATCTTTAGAATCCTCTTGTTGTCATCATGTTAGTGTTGTGTCATTGATAAATTGTGTGCTTCTTGATCATGATGCTTGTTACATGTTTTCATTGTCACATACTTTTGCGCATATTATTTGTTTGCGATTGACTATAAAAGTGACATTATATGCTTCATTTCATTACTCATATCACGCATATTACTATTCTAAGCTACTAGTGCTCACATTACCATAATAGATATCATGCATCTACTTGGGATGCCTACTATCTATGCATGCTTCACCGCTATATCTTGCTTTTTATTAATCTATATCTCTTGTTGTTTGTTCACGATGATATCTTACATACTACTAATAATCACTTAAATGTTTACACCTTGGATTACATGTTACATATTGTGCTTATACGATGGCATCTTTTCTATTTTACATTTCCTACAACCTTTATATACATGTTTTATATGATTATTTGTTCATACTCTTTACACACGGTAAGCTTAACCTCTTTTGAGATGAGAGATATGCAAGCACATCCCCATCTCAAAAGGGGGCATACTCTGGATTATTTAAAAATTCAAGCAATTCAAATAGAGCATACACTTCTATTCTTGGTTCGAGAGAAATTAAATTCAGTTTTCGTAGATATTTTGCATGGTTCAAAGAGATCGCATTCAATTTTCAAAGACATTTTCCATGGTTCCGAGAGATCACATGCAATTTTGGATCAGTTCCTCATATTTTGAATAAGTGTGTTGATACACACATTTGGGTTGCTTCGACTATAGCGAGTACCCATTTTCACCTCACAGCGGGTTGACACTCAAACCTCTTGCAATGTTGTATTAGTTTCAAGGTGTGTTGTATTTGGATCCTAGACATCTGGATACGGGCACGGGTGCGATGTACGCCGATACGGAAAATTTTTAAAAACCTTGGGTACGGTACACTTTTGGGTACGTTATATATATACATGTATATAAATATATAAATATGTATATAAATTATAAATTTAAAGAAGCATTTGCATACTTATTGAAATTTAATTCTCATACATTGCATACTTATTGAAATTTAATTCTCATACATTGCATACTTATTGAAATTTATTATTTCTCTATCACGCTTATTTATCTTAGTGATTGTGATAAGATTCAAGGAGTTTTGATTGTTCATGGTGACCTTCCTCGATCCACTCAAAGACGATAGTATTGTCGACATATTTCTGAAACATCATAACTAAGTAGGAAAAATATGGATCCAAATTGGCGGGTGGGACAATTAGTCCGAACACGGGAGAATACTCACCGAGTTTTGGAAAGCTATCCAGTATTTTTAATTACTAATCTGTCTACAGGCGATCAAAGCTCATGATTCTTTCAGAAGATTGCAAGAAGTTGCTTGCTCCAAAAAGGTGCAAAAATGGATTTTATGAAAATAAGAAAAATATTGCCATCAATGCGTAGAGCTCGAGAAAATATACACTTTTAGAGAAAACGACACTTGAAACAGAGTCACAGAATGAAAGTTATGGCACATGCAAGTTTTTGCTGCTACATCTTCCCGGACCCTTTCCAAAAATGGCAAATTTTTTTCTCTACTTGTGATTTTTCCACCAAAAATCCAAAAAAGGAAAGAATTGCCAAAAAAGGAAAGAAATAGTCTTTGGCAAGTTTTTTTTGACGGGTACACTTGGAAACGTACCCACAGCGTATCGTACCTCATACCAGTACTGCACGTTTCCCGTGCTGATACGGGGGCTTCGGCGTTTCCGACAATCTAGTTTGGATCACATTTGTTCACCTCCTTAGCTAAGAGGTGAGTGTTGCAATGTTGTATCAAGGACAAACTGGTTCACTTCTTTGGCCAAGAAGTTGACGCAGCGTCATATTATATTTGTTCAATTGACACCCATGACATTCACCTCAATGGTTCAGCAGTATTCAATGTTGTCATACTTCTATTGAAAGCGACATCTCCAGCTTCAGCAGTTACACTATTCAGGGCATGTACACCCCATGGCATTTACCTTTGTGATTCGGCAAAGTATGCAGTGATTGCCCTACCTCCATTGACAAGGGCATCTTCAATTTCAACAATTACAGTATTTGGGACATGTACATCCCATCGCACTCTCCAACAAATTCAACAATGACTACAAAGTTTGCATTACATCTAGTGAATTGTTCCTTTGCTATTCATTTTCAATTTTTGAAATCGTGTAACATGTTCAAGTTTTCAAATTATTTATCATAATCAAGACATTAATTTACATGCATTTCCACTTGGTTGCAGGTATTCACGTGAGACATGGGACAGTTCAACATTCCGACTACAATGATGAGCATAGGTACAGATCATTATCCCTTTAATATAGCATCCCTAGTATGATTAAAGGGGGCATTTGTAATAATCTAATTTTGGTTAGAGGCACTTGCAATGTCATTTTTGCACTGTTTTGGACATTTAGACTAGTTACACATATAAGACTCGTTGATTCACATTACCCCCTTTCGGTTACCTCTGCATCACCTAGGTCACCTTATTCTGCCAATTGTATACACTCAAGATCATTTCCAATTTGCAAAGGATCATCAATACACCTTCGCAAACAATTCTTCATTGACAGGTCCTCAAGTTTTAACCCTCGAGTCAGATTTGACACCCCCCGTCGAACTTGTCCACTTCACAAGCAACGGTCAATTTTCAAATTTGGTCATTAGGTCATCCTAAGCTTGATTCTCAAGTCACCTTGCATGGGATATCAATGAATAGTCTCATATATAAACAAAACCCTTATAGATCATTTTTCATCCACTACAAACTAAGATGCCTTGGAGATCATTACACACGAGGGCTATACACATCATAAATCTTCCAAGAGCTTGTCCACTTCACAAGCAACGGTCAATTTTCAAATTAGGTCATCCTAAGCTTGACTCTCAAGTCAGCTTGCATGGGATATCAATGAATAGTCTTGTATATAAATAAAACCCTTATAGATCATTTATCATCCACTACAAACTAAGACGCCTTGGAGATCATTACACACGAGGGCTATACACATCATAAATCTTCCAAGAGCTGTCCATGAGCTGAATTCACATATGAAGTAGATCCAAGTCTAAATTGCATGATTGCCAAATATCTTGTGCCGAAAGAAGGATCATCGTAGTTGCATTAATTGGACATATAAGAGCGTGAGCGAAGCACGAGAACATCACTCAAATTCAGAGAACTACGTAAGCCCTAATCCTCAGTATGTAGTGCAGCGCTATCACACAAGGCAGGGAAGGATGGTCAAGGCATAGCCTAGGGGTTCTCTTTCGATGTTTCAATCATTGCTAGGATTTGAACAAACGAGAAGCTAATTCTAGAGCATTGCATCACATTGCAGATTTTCATAGCCAAATTCCAACAGAACAGAGACAGGCCAACGCACACCAAAAAAATCAAGAAGATCATACTAGTGCAAGACAGGTTCGGTACCCTCGGAGAAGTTCGGTACCAAACCTGACCCTCACTGCTGAACCTGACCTAGAAAACATCTCTGGAAACAAAAGTTTTGGGCTTTGTTGCTCAAGCTATTGTAATCCCATTTCCAGCTTCTAATTTTCCAACCGAATCATGCAGACAGCAGAACTCAGGTTGTCTATCCTTTCCCACACTTTAGCACTTCTTTACCATTTCCAATTGGTTAGATTGCCACCATTTTACCATAATTCAGTTTCAGAATATTGTTTTGATTGTTTATTCTTAGAATCTGAATTATAAATTTATTTTAACATGTCTTCGGCCTTTAGGTTTAAAATGGTTATAACACAAACCTCCACAGTCTTGAACAAATGCCACACACAATTAAGATGGCGTTTCGATCACAAAACAAAAACTCAAAAGAATTCCCAATGGATGGCATGGCTGATGAAATCCTCTTGAGAGCCGATGATCCTCCTCTCTTCATTAGTGTCAAACAAGTTCAAAAGTTCCTTGTCAAAAAAAGATCCAACATCAACTATGCCTCCCTATGGCTCATTGAAACGCTGTGATACTCTAAAAACAACCTCAAGCAAACAAAACGTTTTTGCCACAAATTTGATTAAAACAGCTGAAAAACACCAGGATGCATTTGTATACCCATCAAAGAGGGACCTAAAACAATTTAACCAAAGTCATGGTCATTGACCTATCACTTTCATCTACTTTTGGAACAACCTTCAACACATCCATATCAAGGGGCATTTATAATCTAGATTATTATAGTATTTAAATATTCTATATTATGTTGTATCCAACCGTATCCATATCAAGGGGCATTAAAAACTAGTCATATCCGTATCTCGATACCGTATCTATATCCACATCAATATCTGTATCCATGCAACTCTGCTTTAAAATCTCTACAAGAATTAAAGCAATTGTCTTATCCATCATAAATAAACTCTTCATCACACACCATAGCTAGTGATGTAAAAATCCATTAGGACTAAATTCTTCAATATAGGCCATGGTTGGTGACATGAAAAATCCACCGAACACAAATATCACTTCACAAGCCATGGCTGGTGACGTGTGAAATCCACTAAACACAAATGCCTTTTCATAGGCCATGGAAAAAGGCATGCAAAATTCACCAGACACAAATGCTACTTCACATGACATTGCCCGTGACGTACAAAATCCACCAAAGAGAAACCTTTGAACCTTCTAAACAACCATCGACAATCAAAAACATCTATAAATGCTCAAGTTATTGATGTTCGACAAATTAACCAAGAAATAGATGCTATTGGAAAATGTTATGTAGACCTCGAATTTCATACCGAACATAAACTAGTACTTTCTATCTTTGTATAACTAGGTATAGGCACGAGTACGTCTATACCGTAAATTCTAGCACACAACTTCTTAGCGCACTTTCCCACCAAATATCTACTACGCAAGCCCAAACCTCATCTATATGATGCGATTGTTCAATGTGCTTTGGTGCCCAAGGGTACCTCTCTTTCCCAAGTCTCTAATTCTATGGAGTATGTATGTTGTTATCCATGCATGAAAGTGTTTAGGAAGCTCAAGGAGAATACTTCGTAGAGCTCATCATTTACAACATCTTCGAACCATAATCTTGGATATCTTACTACACAATTGGGATGGTTTGCAACAAACTTAACTTCTTGCTCCTCAAACCATTTTTCAACACATTGCAGATGAGATTCTTTCTAGCATTTCTTGTAAAACCCATCACCACAATTAGTCACCCCAAGAACAGAAACAAAATGCTGGGTTTTTTCCCTAACTCTACCCGAGGGACTTATACCCTGTTGGCACCAAAAATGGTTTCACTTCATTTTGGGGCCTTATAGTTGAAATTTTAGAGTTCAAAGGTTTTGATGGCAGTATGCACGCATTTTGGGCTCCCTTGTGATGAAATTCATTGAACCACTTGCTCCCTTTGGTTTTGAATGCATATTTAGCTCTTTTCTCGATTGTTTTTCTCAACTCCCGGTTCGCGAGAAGATCATATTAACCGATTAAGGGAAAAGAATGGTGTTTGGACTCTGCGCGGCTCAATTTAAGGACTCCAAGTTTTTCTTGCTTTGATTGTATTTTTGTGCTCAAAACCTCCAACTCGATGCCCTAGCCTTGTGTATTGTCACGTGACCACTCTAAGCTCAAGGAATTGATTGTCTCTTCTTGTTTTTATCCGCACTCAACTCTCAACTTAACAATATCGAGCTATAGTCTAGATTTTAAACCCCTCGCTCTGTTTTCCCATTAAGTTTAAGTGACACCATTGGGAAGCATGTGGCATCCATCGGTCTTCCCATATGCGGGAAGGTTTTTTTGACTCAGGTTGTATTTTGAGCAAAGCTACCGATTGAAGACATATGACATGCGTCGGTATAACCGTCTGCGGGACTATCTTTTTTGGCTTTGGTTTTGTATGGCACCAACTACCGAAAAGTGGCACCAATTGGTACGTCCTCAACTCTGCCGAATGCCTATGGAGGACACTTGACGAGCAGCGGTGAACGGAACTATCTTGTACCATGGATCTTGGCTTCCATGGTTGATAAGGCACTAATGGTGGATGTATGGCGGGCATCGGCATTCCCGCATTCGAGATTGTCTCAAACTTTGCACTTAGCCTTTTGCCTCTACACCATGCACAGTTTAGATAGGTTCCACGTGGCATCAATCGGCACTTAGGATTGTTTCAAACTTTTGACTCCGATTACCTGCGGAATGAGGGAAGATTGATGCGAGACAAGTGGTGCCAATTGGTGCAATATGAGCCTCCCACAAAGTTCTATTTTGGGTTTAATTTGACATTTAAGGTAATGGAAAACAGAGCATTAGAACATCAAATAGAAAGTCTACGAGGTAAATGCTCATTATAAAGCTTGTTCTTCATGTCCTCTTTGATTTGCATGCACAATTAGTAATGGAGCAGTTGATTTAGTTGATTCGGACACCCTTGAACAAACGGGATCATGCCAAGTGGTCCAATGAGTTATTTTTAAAGAGACTATAGTTGGAAGAGCAAATTTTTGACAACTATGGAGCAAGTTTTAATAAAGCGAGAAATAAATTGACTTCTGGTTTTGGCCCATAATTTTTGACCGGAAAATTTGTTTTGAGAGTGGTTGGTACCATTCTGCAAAGCTTGTTCGAGAGAGCTTTCAATGGTTTTGATTTTAAAAGAAATGATTAAGAAATTGTTGAGAAGGTTGTGACAGAGTCTTTGGGTCCCTTTTGATCTCATAATCAAAACAAATGGTGGTCACATTGGTCCAACCTGAAAATTATGATCTACTTGGACAAGCGGCAACCTCATTTCCATCTATTCTCATGATTTCAAGGGTGTGCATGTGCTTTCCTCATGGATCTCCATTTGTGCTTCCTCAAGGATGACTTTTATGTCAAAATTTGTTTGCTTCTACGCAATACTTGTGTTTCCTTCCATATTGATTTGACAAGAGTGATCTGGGCACACTCCTCTCTTCATTCATTGGTGGATGGTTTGTTTCCACCAGTGCCGACAAAGGACTCTTCCTCGGCCTCCGATTGCTTCTAGAGGAATATTTTGAGTTCCTTCGCTTTCCACGTCTGCAAAGGGAATTGTTATAAGTTGAAGGAGAAATCCTTTATCCTGGTCTTTTGGTTCATGAGAAAACTTTGTTTCCCTAATTAAGCATTTTGTTTCCTGGTTTTGAGCAATCGATTAATGGCAACCTTTTTTTATTCAAAGAGGTATTGTCATAGAATGTTGAACAAGTGTTGTAATTTTGTTAAAAAACAATGAATGTGCATATCATTGTTTAGTAATGAAGTTCTTATTTGTGTTCTGTTGACATTGGAAGTTGTTGCTTTATAAAATCCTTGTATGATCTCCCTTCTTTGTATTTTCTGCAAATTGTTTCAATATCAATGTATTGTCATTCTATGTGTGTTATTCGATGCATAATGAGGGGTCTGCATAAGTTCATCTTGTTGTTTGTTTGAATTATAGTGGAGTGTGCAATAATTGTGTAGATTGTTGTCCTCTATTGGTTGTTATTGGCTCATTTTGTTTAAATTTTGGAGACTCCTTGCCCAATGGACTCCAAGCACCGATCATGGTTAATTTGACCACTCCTTTTATCAATATTTTCATTGAACTATGTACCTTACTGAACTCTCCATCTATCTTTGCAAATCCTTTGAGGTTTCACTTGTTATAACTTACGATTCAGGTTTATAAGCTTTCTTATGTTCATTCTTCTTGTCTTGAGAGCAATTAGCCTATAAATCATGGACATCTTTGTTATAATAATTTGTTTGTTTGCAACCTTTGCCCGATCTTAAGTAGTTTTATGATTCTTCCTACTAGTGATAGCAAATTGGGTGGAAAATCGTAGTGGTCAGGCTGCTTATCTAGGTTTTCTGCATTACACTTGCATACTTTGTGTTATTTGACACATTTTGGTTGTCTCCCCCAGGTTTCAAAGAGCCCAAAGAGTGAGAGGTTAACCACCTTCTCATTTATTGCCTTAAATCTGCCATCAATTGGTAAAAAGTATACAACTACAGTGACTTATGCCATTCTTTTCACTTATTTGCATTGTGGAAAAGATTTGAGAGCTAACATCCCAAGCACAAGACCTTGTCACCCTTTTCTTTGTGCATCGTCATATCACTTGGAGGAGTTATCCCAAGCACTCAACTAAGGCACTCGTAGTGTCGATTTTTTGTTAGTTTGGGCTCGGGTTTATATCACGATTAATGGGGCTTACTAGGTTCAAGTAATGGATTAACAACTACCCACTTAGCATTAAATAACAAATTCATTTGATTGCAAGCATATATATTTTTATCCTACTCTATCAAAGCACTCGTTCAACATGTAGAAGCAACTCAACTCATTCAAGATCGGACCATATTAACTCATTGATTTGTTTACAAAATACATCCGCTGCACATTTTGGCAGCATAGCAATGCTTTGTTACTCTCTACTATCATGTTACAAAGGGGAACATTTGTAGGCACACAACATAGACATTTTCTCGCTCAAAGAGGCAATTCGAACACAAGTTGCTTAACAATACTTCCGCTTAGCCACATGTCCTATTCCTCTGCAATTCCAACTAACATCCTCTGGCATCAACATCCCCTACCCGGGTGGTTGGCTTTTGTAGACACTAAATTTGGTAACTTGTCATTTTGCAATACCAAGTTTGGCTATGTTCCCTTTCTAAGACAAATGCTCACATTCGGAATCCAATCAGCGTATCTCTCTAGCTTTGTTTATCTTTACACTCTACTATGTCATCAATTCAAGATATATTATTAAATTAAAGCAGTAAACAATCTTTGTACTTCATGCCACAACTTTTGTTTCACTTCACATCTCTCATGTCCAAGACCGTACAAAAGGTCAAGATGTGGAATCCAGTCCTGACCAACTTGTACGGTCTTATACCTTTGCATTCTCCAACTCTATTTTCAATTTAAATGTCTTTAATGGGTTGTTTCATCTTCCTAGGGTCGGCCTTATTAGAATATTTCACCTACGGAAGGCTATATAAGCAAGTCATTATCACTTTATAACTCACTTGACACTCTTACAAGCTCCTATTGCAAATATCATTCCAAAAGCACTCAAGGGTCTCCTAAATCTTCCCAAATCAGCTACACATCAATTAGAGCAGTCCCTACTACAGGTCTAAAGCACTCAACCAGGTCAAAGAGTCTAGTTTCCTCCATTTCCAAGCATGCAAAGGTCATAGAGTCATGTCTTAGCAAGAGCAAAGTCACTCCAAGCATTGTCAAAGGGGTTTCAAGGAACAAAGGGTTAGGTCACGTAGCTGAGGCACACCACATCACACTATTACCGCGTTGGGTACATTTTATAATATATAGTTAGCTCTGCTATCTTTGTGTCAAGAGACACGACAACACCCCCTAAGGGTTCGCTTAGATTGCACTCACACTTGTACAAGCACATAGGAAAACTGCATGAGGCTTGATCCCGCACGATGGCGTGTAGTGTAACACTCAAATTGGTTCAGCAGTGGGGTTGATTGTAAAGGTAGTCCAGCCTCACCACACACACGTGATTTCTTTTTTTGGTTTGTTAATGCTTTGATGAAGGGTATTGCAAACTTTCTAGGGTTTCCACTTTGTTGCAGGTGATTACAAATCATCTCGAAGTTGCATAAACAAGAGCGACATACAACAAAGAGCATTTCCAAGAATGCAAAGCACTCGAGAAGTTTCAAATTCCAATTGCCAAAGGGTCCAAGAACGTACAACCCAGTCAAGACGGCAGTGCTTTGATCTCGATCGTATAGGTTTCTGCGATCCCGCCCTTGCTCAATTTTCGGTTCCCGAACTCACAACGAAGCATCTCCAATCTCGATATGCATTTTCCACTGTCTACACTTCTAGATCCTCTCTGTTTTAACATATACGACGAAGTCTTCTTCTCCTCTTGTGTATTTGAGCTATCGTTTATTGTTTATCAATCATTGCAAGTATTAATGCATTATTCTAGTTTCGAATGGTAAATTGCATATTGCTTAAATCAAAATAATCCCTTGTTACAAACCCTTACATCCTCTTTATTTTTGTGCACTTCCATAACATGGGTTTAATTAGGGTATAGACAACTTCCTTTGGAGCACACCATGTGACATAACTGCATGTTGTATTTACCCCTTTGTGTTTGCGCAATTCAAGGTCAAAGTTTGGGGTCAACACATGCGGTGGCAAGAATCTTATGGATAAAAGGATGGATTTTACACCAAACATCAAATTGAGCCAAATGTAAAGCCAAAGTCTAAACCATGCAAAAGGTCTTTCAATGTCAAAGCATATCATAGCAGAGATGAGTAGTGTAGTCAAGTATGTGCTGACAGTTGCACTTGTACAAAGTCGTCTCAAGAATATCTTGTGAGTGACTCAAGGGAGTGGGATAGGCATAACCGTCATTATCTATGTAGATGTATCAATAATTTAATACTGTAAACTATGGTTAGAAAATTTAAAGCAGGTAAATATGCAGGTTTTGTAACATACAGAGCAGTGGTGACAATTGTGTGTAATCCTTGAACAATAAAGTTCATGATAATGAAGACTTTCGTTAAAGGAATACTCATATTGCATTGTGGATTTTAAATGGTGTTTTATTGCCATTTCATTTTTCCTACAAATTATTGCGCTTTAAAAATGCATAATCAATTCAGTAGAATTAGGGGTGCTAAGCATTAGAATTGACTTCAAAAATTTAGAACCCGAGAGAAGTTGAAAGAAAAGTTTGAGTGGTGCCAAGTAAACAAATCAACTGGTATTAGATCCCAAGGTTTTACAAATTGATAATGGTGTAGGGCGCTTACGAGAAAACGAGGTTGTAGATTCCTGCTCAATCGAATTGAGTCTAGATACAATCAGTAAAGGCTAGGACTTCCATATAGAAGTGTGTTCGTTGGTAATATAATTAAAGAATGTAAAGAGAATGGCAGCCCCTGCAAGTTTACGCTAGGCTATATATGAATTGGGTTGTGGCCTTGTTGGCCTAGCAAAATGCCATTATAAATTTTATACATTTTCCTGAAGTAGATGAAAATTGCGGCATTGTAGATGAAAAAAATGGAAATGGAGATTTACCTTCTGTAGCGGTTGCCCTGACCAACCTGGTACATGCCGTAAGAGATGATGCCGAAGGAGGCGAGGAAGACAGCGATGGCACCAGGACCCTTGCTGGGAATGCGGCGGGTGTAGCGAACAGGAGGGAAACCCCTGGTGGTGCTCCATCCTGCACCGCCGGCATCTCCCTCACGCTCTTCATCCCCGCCTTTCCTCGAATCGCTGCTTCCGTCATTTTTCCTTTTTCGTCTCTCCAAAGATTCCTAAATTTCTCGTATACAGTGTCATCCCAGAGGTAAAATGCCTATGTATTCATCATTCGTTTAACATCGACGCCAAAGAGAGAGATGGGTGTAGATGAGTAAAGTGGTTTTACCTCCAGTTAGTGTTTAAGTTAGTGGTTTTACCTTGTCCCATAAGCGGTTTTTGGTAGCCTCGTGGATGTTAAAATGTTTTTTTATTTCATAATTTAATACAATGGTTGAAAAAAATTATATGGAGATGGAATGTGTAAAGCTCGGACGCAATAAGTTCTCATATTGTACATCAAAGGCATGTTCAATGGGGTCATTTAGAATAGTTTTCTAGAAGATTGGAGGATTAATAATCTGTTATTTTTTCAAAAGTGGAGATAGTAAACAACTTATCAAACTCTCTTATTATTGTAATTTTTTTAAGAAAACTAATAGTGTGTGGAATTAGTAATTAGGTAGAAAAGGAAAGTAAGAGGGCAAGTGGGCTTCACCACAAAACACTCTACAATTAATCGAGTGCATTATTATTGCTTATTTGATTGAGAAGGTATGGGACAAACAAGGGGAAGAAGTTTTTGTTGTTTTTTTATTTCAAAATAGCATTCGACATTATGACTAGAAGTAAACTTTGGAGTATAATGGAAAACATAAGAATTTCGAAAATGTTCTAATAAGGCCAACACTAGAAAGATCAAATGGCCCAAAGAAGAATTTGAAATTGAAATTGGAGTCGAAGTGTGAAGGGACAAGACTGCATACAAGTCGACCAATACCTGACCCTACATTGCGGCCCTTTTGTATGTTTTCAACTCGAAGAGATGAAACTTAAAATCGAAATTTGTGTCATGAATATCAAATGTTAAATGTTGGTTTCATTGAATAATATTCTCAAAATTGACAAAAGAATAGAGTGTAAAGATAAACAAGGTGTAAAATAGTTAGTGCAATAAGGAGATTGGATTCTCAATATGAGCATTTGTCTTAGCAAGGAACATGATCAAACTTAGCATTGCACAAGGACAAGTTACCAAATTTTAGTGTCTACAAAATTATAGAATTGGAAAACCAAGAGGGCCTTTTTTAGGTTGTTTTTAACAACAATGGTATTCTATGGATGTGAAGTTTGTGGCAATAATATGTCAAAACCAAAATGTAGCAAACATGTCTAATTATAAGCAATATAAAACCTAAAGAATTAATTCCATATGAGATATAATTAGTTGAAGCTTGAACTTTCTTATTGGAGACATCAACTTTGATCCAAATGCTAAGTTACCTTAAGAGTTTCACCACTAGCCCAAAAATGGTTGTGGAGAAAAATTAAGCAAAAGAAAGAACATGTGGATGAAAAAAATATCATGTGAGTGATTAAATGGGACATTACCATGGAAGTGTTTTCAAACACCAATGAGGAAATAAAAAGGTATGGGGAGAAGAAGGCAACGCAACCATGTGGACAAAGCAACTTGGGCAAAAGAGATAGCATCATGTCAAAGTATTCAATCCCACTCAAGACCACGAGCAAAAACATATATTGGAGCAAAAATAAAATAGAAGGCGAAAATATTGATAGCTCGTTTAAGGGATAGCTTACATCATCTCACGTGTAAGATTAAGCAAAGTGGAAAATGCGTAAAGAAGATTGGGTGAATATAATATGACATTTTGGTACTTTGGGGTTAGTAGAGACATAATGACACCACATCATGAAGTGTTTGGCTTACAAGGATATCCAAATCATGTACATCGACATCTCAAAAGTTTATTCCTATAATGACTTGTTTAATGAGGAGAGATTATAAAAACATTTTATTTTTATCAAGATTTAGGTAGAATATCCAAGATTAAAAAGGAAATGGGTTTCACACAAGCGTGGTGTGGGAAGCTTCACTCATAGGGTTTTTGTACAAAAAGAACCTTTGTTATTATCCTTTGGTGTTATTGATTGCTTGGTCTTATGGGCATTATTGAAAGCATTTATTTATTCTAATGTTGTGGCACCACATTAATTTGTAGCTCAATCTAAATCATATGTAAATAATTTAAATAGACTCAATTGCATTTAGTAGTAAAAACTAGTTTTAGGAGACATGAGCAAAAATCAAAAGTGGCAAAGAGAATAGAGGATTATTTTTAGATCTAAAACTATAGGAATATGGAAATGGTAAATTTTAAAAAGCATGAATTTGATTGTATAAAAGTGATCTTGTACACCTACTCTTTACAAACATCAATCACTTTTCCATATTTTGCTACACATCAGTAGGGAAAGTGTTCTCCTTAATCAAAACTCTAATTTGGCCTTTAGGTCTATAAAGTCCAAAAGGAAAACAAATGTGTTTGATGGCTTGTGTTAAACCAAAGAAAAGTTGAGATTCTTTAATATTTATAAGGCTCCTAAATTTAAGGGAAAATGGCCCTTAAGCATACAGTGCAAGTGTCCCAAGCCTTATATTTTTAATGAATGCAAAAAACTAGTGAATAGGTGGTTCTCTAAATGTTCAAACTCTACCTTTAGCGGGGATGCATCAAAAATATAAGGATTTTATGTTTTAATCATTTATAGTACCCTAAAATCAGTTCAAGAACTTTACAATATGATATTTTGTACTTTTAATGTACACTTCATATACATGATATTTGACTAAGTAAAGGTGTTTTCTTACTTTATCTTGCTTGCACCGTGTATCCACTAGATGAGAATAAATATCTTACGTGTCTTCTTAAAAAGCATTGCACATGTTATTGAATTTTTATATAGACCTCCACTTGTCTAAGACCAAATTTATATCACACCCTAAACAAAGTTCATAGGTCTTAGATAGGTATTTGATCTTGTCCACCTCCTACATATATGTCCCCTTGCATTTTAACAATCACATTTTCATAAGGATTACTTGGAATAGTTAGCTTAGCCAAGACTTTGGGTCGATTGAATTGGAAAACTAACACAAGGACGCCTTATGAATAAAAATATACACTAACTTATTGGGGTCACATAAGACTCACTTGACAAGTATTTAGGAACACTTGAAAAGGTCAAGAGAAAATACTTTGCAACATTTATCCTTTAGATTGTATTGTCACAATAGTAATTTATAAATTTTAAGTCGTCTATGTTGTTGACCTAGATATCGTGTTTAGCCAAATATGAAGCAAAATTGCATGGCCCTAAGTCTAAGGGTTGAATCAAGGGCTCATTTTTATTATATATTAGATTACATTTCATCATAGGTTTGGGATAACTACATGTTTCTTGATTCATCCTCAAAATAGTGATATAAAGTGCAACACTCACAAATCAACAAGGGTGTAGTGAGATAGTCCAACCCAATCATGTTGACCACTTTTTAAGGTTAAGGGTGAAAAGATAGGGTTTGAAGTAAAAATAAATCATATTTAATCCAAACAAAATCATTGTAAGGGTTCATATCCATAAATCATGTACACATATATATAGGTAAACCTACACGAAAGAGAAAGAAAGTAAAAATACACAAAGGATCGGGTTGTATCCTTCATGACATGTTCGATGATGGTATTATCCAAACATCTATAAACCCATTAAAAACATAATGCTAGGTCCTATAACTTATTAAAAAAACTCAACACTCTAATCCTTTATATATACAACATTGGATCACTCTATCAAACCTTTTTGTCCACTTATTTTAGATCCTCTTAAACCCTAATTATATTGCCAAATTATAGTTTGCATTGTGTTTAATATTTAAGATTCACAATAATTTAGGACTATTTAGGAGCACCCTTTGGGTGAGTGCATGGAAATGGAGGACCAAAAGTGGGCCAAAGGTTGCCACATTTTTCTTGAAATTGACAAAAAAATAAACTTCAACGAGTAATTTGGCATGCATATGCTTAGAGTTTGACAATTTGATAAGAACACGAATTATAGTGATTGAAATCTAGGTTATAAACTAATAAGTTTTTAAATGGTGAATATTAAGAGGGTCAATGTGGTGCAGACATTAAGTGGTCATGTTTTTGTCTAAAAGCTGTAACTTAATGTCACGCATGCCCCGATGTAGGCACAAAATCTATACACTTGAGTAAATTTCTAGGTCCTAATAGCATGTTTGTATTTACATGATTCCTAAGAAAGAAAACTCATAATTGATAACTCCTTTTAGCCTTTTGCTTTGTCTTCTACACTTTTATTGGATTTATAAATGTTGCACTTTTGTCAGCATTTGACTGATTATCTTTGTATGGCCTTAGACACTAACACCCAGTTGGGACACTAGCATCAGGTGCTCTTGTCCCTCTTTACCTTTTTCTTATTCTTTTGGACCCCTTTCGCTTCTTAATTACTTTTTACTAATTTGGGTCGGCCTTTTAATTGTCAATTATGAAATTCAAACAAGGGAATCATATAAATACACAATTATGTTTTCAAAATAAGGAACCAAGCACTAAGAATTATCTATCATCACCTAAGCTTGCATTCAAAGGCACAAGAACATCAAAGACATCCATCTAGCACTCATATAAGGGACAAGGGTTGCATCACTTTTGCATACACAACATAAAAGGGGAAGTCTATTCTATTTCATCCCACACATTCTATACATCTACTACATTCTAGATCTAGCCCACTATCACTGTGTAACTTGCACAAAGGCATCCTAGGGCATCATTTCTACACACACAAGAACTACATGGAGTTTGAGATGTAGTGCAAATCTCATCCATAATTTCACTCTTCGAGTGACCGGTGGGGCAGTCGAGTCCCCATTATGCGTTTTCCTTTTTGGGTTTGATGTGGTTTGTGGGTATGTGCAGGTGAACTCCTTTCTTACATGTTACGAGGCACATTCGCAAATCGGACATGGAATCTAGAGTGATAGACAAAAAAGGACGATGAACATCATCTAGCCATGAAAGAATCAAATCCACAACATCTACCTAGACACCGGCGCCCGAGATCTAGACACTACTGCGTCGACGCTTGTCCTTTCAAGCGCTCTGTCCAAGGTGCTTTTAAGTCCGAACCTCTAGTCTGCATCAACGACACTCTCCTTAATATGTTTCAATATTTGATATGCCCATATCGCTTATTGTTTTCTCAAAAATTAGTTAAGCCCCATATTCACATCTTTATTCGTGGTTTCATATTACATGTGCTTTGTTGCTTGCGTCTTCTTCATATATAGCATTTGTACATCATTTACTATAGTAGTTTCTCTATAATTAGATTTAATTCAATTTACATTAAATCATTTGGTGAACCCCATAACTCAAACCCCACCTTCTAAGAATGCATCGATTTTATCTCCTTCTTACGGATTCATGGATCAAACTTCTTATCCATCTTATGCTCAACTGTTAGAATTTAAGGATTCTAATAAATACGATTTAATCAAATTACAAATTATATAATGTTACAATAAATATTTAAATAAAGATTACATCATAACATAAGTAAATAAAGAAATACTTACAGAAATAAATAACACATGTGACACAATATTTATAGTGGAAAACCCCAATAGGGTAAAAACCACTTTGAAAATAACATTTTACTTCAAAGAACTTATTTTACATCCAATAAGATCACCTCCTCCTTTGAAACCCTATTTACCAAGGGTAAAACCAAATCACTTGATTTACACACCTTTGATATATTTCCCGAATATATCAAATGAGGACCTAAAGTCCTTTTTATATAAGGTGATCGGGTATGTCTCCCGACCCACCTTTTCAACCTAAAATAGTTGACACATACACCTAGGTTTATAATATTTAATATTAAAAATATAATCATTTCATGATATTAAATATTTAACCTAAAGTATATACCTAGGTTAGCATATTTAATAATAGAAATATAAATATAAATATTATTAAATATTAACCTATATATTAGTGATGGACCCATATACATTAAGGGTTGGCCAAACCACTTAATCATTATGTTCCAACACTCCCCCTTAATGTTAAGTGGGATAACATAACATATGCCAATAGATTACCTGCCCATAGTACACTACATGATTTACAATCCTTAAACCATAAAAGTTTTAGACTAACATATCGGTTGAAAGAATTATAACACCTTCATCATACTCAATTTACCTTTTGGTACAAAAGAATTTGAAATCTCAAATATCATCCCATGATCAGTGGCTAAGTATGATTTGTGAGTTTTACATGTTCTCACAGGTTCTCATAAAAGGTTATTAAACCCAAGCATATAAGAGTCTTTTACAACCAAGGACCTCCTTAACAATATGCTTGTACTGGATGTTTACCAGTAAACTTAATAACACTAAAGAGTTTACTGAAGACCGCTTTTAAGATCTTTCTACACTTCTTTCTAAAAAATAAGCCGAGGAGGTATACATGCCCGAAGGTCTTTTTACACTTGCCCGAAGGTCTTTTTACACTTTCTCGAAGGTCTTTTACAAATTCTGAAGGTCTTTTTACAAAAACTAAGTTCCATTAGGAGGTGACATTGTCATGCACACTCCCCCTCAATGGAAACTCTCGACAATCCAAGCTTTTCACGAAAGTGACAAAACTTTGCAGTACTCAGGGACTTTGTGAAGATGTCAGCAACCTGCTCTTCAATCAACACAAACTTGAGATTTATGTCATCACTTAGCACCTTCTCACGGGTGAAGCATATATGTATCTCAATGTGCTTCATCCTCTGATGTTGAACCAGATTCTTAATCAAGAGTAATACAACTTTGGCCACCACATAGAAGAGGAATACTTCCTTTAACTTCCATGTGTATCTCTACCAACAAATTACTGTAGCCACATGACTTCTTTACTTCTTCCATTGTACTTCTTTGCCTTAGTAGAAGAAATAGATATTGTTGATTACATTTTTTGTTCCAAGTAATGGTTCCTACACCAAAAAAATTGAACACATATCCAATATATTTTATAACACAACATCAATATGGTTAGAATCACAAAATCCATATAAGATAACATTTTCATTCTTAGTATAATGCAACCCATAATTGATTGTTCCTTTAATATATCTAAAAATTCTTTTTACAAGATTCTAATGATCTCTAAAAAAGGTTCCTGCATAAACCTTGAAGTAATTCCTCTTGTATAGGAAATATCTGATCTAGTTATAGTTAGATAAATTAAACTATCAACTAACAACGTATATAAAATAGGATCAACCTTTTTCATATGCAGATTTAAGGTCAATATTTATTCCAACTTCCATTGAAGTAGAAAATGGTTTATAATCAATCATAAGAAACTTTTTCAATACAATGGTTGCATATTGTGTTTTGAAAAATAACAATATAATAAAATACATCATACAAATAACATGATGTGAGAGACCTAACTTATTCATTTCAAAGTACTTGCTTCATTTCTCTTTAATCTTATGAATTAAATCGAATTGTCACAAGTCATAAGCAAATCATCAACATATATATATATATATATATATATATATATATATATATATATATATATATATAATGATAATATGTGAGTCTTATTGCTTAATGAATATATCATGGTTAGAAGAACAATTAACAAAACTTAACGATTTAAAGAAGGAAACAATTTTCACATACCAAACTCTAAGAGCTTGTTTTAAACCATACAAGGATTTCTCAACTTACAAACATAGTTTTCTTTACCAATTTCTTCAAATCCTTTAGGTTGAAACATGTAAAATTCTTATTTTAAATCGCAATTCAAAAAAATATTTTTCTTATCCATTTGGTGGATTTCCCACCCAAATTGAGCGGCAATTACAAATAAGGCCCTAACAATACTCATTTTAGCTACAGGGGAAAATGTCTCAACATAATCAATACCAGGTTTCTGATTGAAACCTCTAGCAACAAGTCTAGTTTTATGTTTGTTAATACTACCATCAACATTATACTTTACTTTGTATATCCACCTAGACCCTATAATACTTCATGGCTCAAGTTCATACAAGGTAATTAATGCATGGTACATATGATGGCTTCTGGTCATTTTCCTAAGGTTAATAGGATTTGAACTTTCTAACATAGATTGAGCCAATTTAATTTCTTATCTAGGAAGATAAGAGTTTTATAAACATTTATAGCATCAAAACATCATCATGACCATTTACTAAATCAGAATCAAAACCATCAGTCATAAGCATTTAATGAAGTAATTTCAAGAGAAGAAGACAACACATGTAAACATTTCACTAGATTATATCTATACATTTCATATAAGCTTCGATAATTAACATGTCCTAACCTTTCATGACATAGTTTTGAATTATTCAAACGCTGAGATATAAAATAAGATGTAGAAGAGAAATTATAAAAAATATACAGAGCATTTTCTTTGAATTCCCTCCAACTATTATATTCTCATTACTATCCTTGATATACCAAGTATCTTTCATGCATGGATTCTAGTTGTGTTCATGCCTCTTTCGGATGTTCAATATTACTAATGTGTAGAAGGTACTCGTTGTTCACATTGCACAAAATCATAGAAAGGGCCTCCTACATTAGTTGCTTGACAATCGGTGGGAGCAACCTTAGATCTAGAAACAATCATCTAGAGTTTCCTCGCCATAAATTTTATTTTGACGTAAATATTGTTGTTGGTTTCATTCAGGATCTAGGTTTTGTCAAGACAGTAGTAGTAGATGCCATTATTTTTCCTAAACTTATAAAACACACCCCATTATAATATACAATGTACCACAGAGTTAGATACATATTTATCGATAATAAAAATAACACTTTTAATAGAATCAAATCTAAATTTTATAGATTTAAAGAAACTATTTGATCATAAATAATTCTATCATAACAATGCATTATAATTAACCTCCCATGATCAAAATAATAACCCACAATATAAAGGGCTCTGTCTTATACCACAGATTTATATAAAAAACATTTCCGATCATATAGAAGTGAAGAAGAGACCCCTAAGAATGCATAAAAACTTCAAATTTCTGAAAAAAATTAATGTAGACAAAGATCCACCAACTTAAATTTGATGTCTAAATGATCGTCATAATGACTTATTTTTTTGTTTGTCGTAACGATCATTTGACCGTCAATTTTAACACAATGAAAGTTTCTTAGAACCTACGAGTTTAAATTTGATGTCTAAATGACCATCATATTGTCTTATGTTTGGTCTACCGTGACGGTCATTTGACCGTCAAATTTAATGAAGCCAAAACTTGTTGTGTATTTCTAGAATGTGAAATTCTAGAATTTCTTCTTTTGTATAATATTAGGGAGGTTATATTTTAATACATTATAATAGCCTATTATAATTTATAATAAAAAAATATACATTTAAAATATCTATATATATAGTTTATAGAATGTAAATAAAAAATAACATATAGTTCATAAAAATTATAAACTATAGTATATTTTTTTATTAAAAAACACAATGACCAAATAAAAAATATCAGCCACTTGGTATGTAATTATTATTTTAGGTTTTTATAAACATAAACTATGCCAAGGCGGCCCACATTAATATGGCATGATAATTTGGAAACATAAGTTAGGATATTAGTTTTTAATTAAACATGTCATACTTACCAATGCCACGTGAAAAACCTAAGAAAATGCCATATGATTTAAAAAACTACTTAGGTTTTAAGTTTAATTTTTTTATATATCTCACTTAGAAAAAAGAATGGGGCCGCTTTAGAGTTGAAGTAGTTTTTACGGTTTAGGTGTCCATTTTTTTATTTAATGAACAAGTATATGATTAAACTTAGTAATATTGATTACTAAGGCCACCAACCTTCAACTACCCACCATTCACCACGTCGGGCATTAAGATTAAAACAATGTTTTATAGTTTAGGTATGTTCAAAACATTTTTCACGAGCCCATACGAATGGGGTAGTTATAAACTATAGTATAAGAACTATATAAAATATATAGTTTTCAAATTATATAAATTTTAATACGATGTTTATATAAGTTATTATATAAACCTTATTCTATATATTTTTAATTTAAAAATATAGTTATAGATTAACTATAAACTATAGTTTTTCAAATCAAATTCTTTTAGAGGGGTCCAAAGAACATGGGTATGAATTTACCTTCTGAAATATTTAACTTGCAAAACATTTGAAATTATAGAAAACATGAAAATTATTTCATATAGTAATAAATCTTTTCCTTTTACGTATGTGATTTTCACGCAAGTAAATATTTAAAGCCTTTTTCACTCGTACACACATCAATCTCCAAACAAACATTAATTCTATATAATTTACAAAATGTAAATGAAATTAAGAATCATATCATATTACATCTTCCCCTAAAAAATAGGGATTTAAAATTGAAAAACCATAAAAAAATTACCGAGAGTTTGATTGCACAAATGTAGTGCCAAAATAAATTGAGAAAAAAAAGAAGGGGACCGAATACTTTTAAATACCCTTTTGAGTTGGTTGAAAAAACTGCATACAAATTAAATAAATAAAATACAAAACATTTTATCTTAATTTATTTAATTTACCTCGCTTTGATACCGTGTTAGAATTTGAGGATTCTAATAAATATAGATTTAATAAACTTACAAATTATATAATGTTACAATAAAGATTACATCATAACATAAGTAAATGAAGAAATACTTATAGAAATAAATAACACATGTGACACAAGATTTATAATAGAAAATCTCAATAGGGTAAAAACCACTTTGAAAATCTCGGTAGGGTTGTCCCTTTGCACTGTGGCCTTATTCTCTTGATTCACCGACATTTCTCCAGCTGCCCTCCCGTGAATCCTATCCCACCTCCCTCTTCCATACCTCCACCTACCCACACTGCCCTCCCCTGCTAAAAAGAAAGAATGAAGAGGCGGTCTCCAGCAAGAAAAGCAAGAGCCTCAAAGCCAAAATCCCTGCTTCCTAATGAGTCCTAAGGAGCCACAAGGACTTAGAACTAGCTGAAAACCTCCTGCATATCAGTAGGCTGATGGAGGAGCCCAAAGAGGAGGAATTACTGGATAGGGTGGTCAGATTAGAAAAGGAGCTGCAAGAGCTCAAAGGGGCTATAAAAAACATGGAAAGAGCGAAGGGTAAAAGGATCCTTCAAAGTGAGGAGGAAGAGGGGGTTATTGGTGAAGTCTTCAAGAAACTACAGTCCCTAGATGGCAGATTGGGGAATGCTAAAAGCCGAAATGACTGCATATTGTCTAGCCCTCAAAAGCATCTATAATTTCATTGAGCAACATGTCCACAGTGTTTGCAGTTTAAGTGGGATCAATGAGGACATATGGGGCCCTAAAGAGAAAAGGGACATTGCAATTGCCCAAGCTGATTTACAAGACTCCTCTCAGGCCACTGCCATTGCCTTCTTCATGTCACTGCAGGCTATCAAGACCAAAATTGACAGAGCCATCAAGTAAAGGGCTGTTGTGATGTTGTTTTTTGGCTGTGATGCGGCTATCATCGGGTGGTTCTGGAGTTGTTTTGTGGCGGGGCTCCTTATGTTGTTTCTCTTTTGGTTCCTTTTTGATCTTGCCTTCTTTTTTCTGGATCTATGTACGTTTAGATCCTTTTTTCACCTATATTGTAATATTTGGCTGTTGAGCCTTCCTTGGTTGGCTGTTTTGCCCTTCTCTGGGCTGCTTCTCTCATCTTTGCTATCTGGCTTTTGAGCCCTTTTGTATACAGGGTATAGTCCCTTCAAAACTATTTGCCCTTAATAATAAAAAAAAAAAAACCACTTTGAAAATAACCTTTTACTTCAGAGAACTTATTTTACATCTAGTAAGATCACCTCCTCTTTTGAAACCCTATTTACCAAGGGTAAAACCAAATCACTTGATTTACACACCTTTGATATATTTCTCGAATATATCAAATGAGGACCTAAAGTCCTTTTTATATAAGGTGATTGGGTATGTCTCCCGACCCACCTTTTCAACCTAAAATGGTTGACACATACACCTAGGTTTATAATATTTAATATTAAAAATATAATCATTTCATTATATAAATATTTAACCTAAAATATATACCTAGGTTAGAATATTTAACAATAGAAATATAAATATTTTATATTATTAAATATTAACCTATATATTAATGATGGATCCATGTACATTAAGGGTTGAGCGAGACCACTTAATCATTATGTTTCAACACAAACCAAAGTTTCGCACAATTACCATTGTTTTTAATTTCATGCAAGTCTATACTCAACACCCTCCCCACTTTATTACTCTAATACCCGATCAAACTATCAATATAATCACTACCCACACCACACATAGCCTCCTACAACTACATCCATCTCTATCCCTCCACATATTACCTCTACAGTTCTTCCTACCACCTCCAAAAGCTATGATATCATTGACCAACTTAAGAATACACCTGCCAAAATCTCTCTTTATGATCTCTTACGTAGTGCACCAAGTTTTGGACATACCTTAGAAGCTGATTTACGCTTCATCCATATTGAAGGTGATAATTCACATGTTGCCTTTACTTATCTCATTCATCCCTTAAAAATATACTGCAAGCTATATCTTTCAAAGGTGATGACAATATTTCACCTATGGGTCTGCTAGCGATCTTCCTACGCCTTTTCTTATCGCCGCTATTGTGTGTTCCATTTGTATCAAACATGTACTAATTGTAATGGTTCCACTATAAATATATGTGCTTTTTCATTACTCAAGCAACTAAACATTCCTCAAAGTTTGATCATTAAATCCTCTACTCTTGTTCGTGGCTATGATTCCACTACTCACACATGCATCAACACCATCACCTTACCCCTATGAGTTGGACCTAAAACCCTTCCCACTTGCATTCCATGTCCTTGACACATCATTTTAGTTCAATTTTTTACTTGGTAGACCATGGATTCATATTGTGCATGTTATTCCTTCTATATTTCATTGATGTGTTAAATTCTTACATGATGGATATGAGCATACTATTTCTGTTGACCCTGACCCATTCAAGTTTTGTCACATAGATCTCGTCATTGTCATGTCTATCTATTTGCTTTGCACATCCTATTCCATATCATAATGTCAGTACATATGATGTTGGTCAATCTAGTGCTCCCACCACTTCTTCTACCTCCACACTCGTTCCTTCCATCCCTACGCATACTTTTGATCTTATATCACCTACATCATCTACTTCTACCACTACCACTACCCCATCTATTACTACTACTCCCTTCCCTACATCTAGCTCCAATTTTCCTAATATCCTCAATAATGCTATCCCACATGATAATGACAACACTGATGATTCTGATGATGAGGTTGATGTCATCGAGCGTACCGATGAAAACCTGCGCAATCTCAACTTTATGATTTAATAAATATTGAAAAATAAATGTTAAATTCTAATTAAGAAACAACGCATTATATATGCAATAAAATATAAATTTTGACACAAGCAAGTAAGCTAGTAAATTTGAAACCCTGAGTGCAAGATAGAGGGTAAGACACTTAGCTAATTTCTAATAATCTTGAAGTTGTGCTGAGCTGGAAAACTCATGAAACATGGAAGCAAAGTGTCATAATTGAGCCTAGAAAATTGTGTGCATACTGAAAATGTTGGGAATAGGGCGCTTGTGTAGGTTCAGGGTGCCTGAGGCACTACAAACCTCCTTTAGGTGTTTGTGAGTCACTCAAAACTTTAGAAACTCGGTTTCATAGGGTTGTAAGATGTTTGTTGGATGTCACCTTTAATCACCTGTATTTCATTGCTTGATTGGCAAATTCACTTGAAACTTGCAACGAGAAAAGAGCACATGCAAAACCCCAAAACACATCAAATTCTAAAAATAAAAAGATGCAAATGGGGAGTCGAACTGACCCCAATGGTCACCCAATTGAGTGAACCTATGATCCGGGCACTACACTACATTTCAGACTGCATGTAGTTATGTGTGTGTGTGTGTATAATCGTGCCCTAGATGGCTCTTGTGCAAGTTGCACTTGATAGTGAGTAATAACTAGATGTATAAAATGTAGATATATGTGTGCATGGAAAAATAAACTTCCCCTCCTATGAAGTGTATGTAGAAGAATGTAGTCCCTTATCCCTTGAATGGATGTTATGATGCTCTTGTAATGGCCTTTGGATGCAACCTTAGGTGGTGATAGTAGATGCTTAGTGTTTGGTCCTTTATTATGATCACATAGTTTTGTATTTATATGATTCCCTTGGTTGAATTTCATAATTAACCACTAAAAGGCTGACTAGTAAGAAATAAGATGCCCAATGACTAGAAAAGACCCAAAATATGCGAACAAGATACAAAGAGGTCGGGCGCCTAGAGGGGATGAGGGAACCAGGCACCGACGTCCCGGTTGGGCATTGGTGTCTAGTCTCAAAAATTTGAAGGGTCAAAATACGATGGGAAAGAAGGAGTGTAAGACCAAAAAGGAAAATAGAAAGCAAGTAAAGAAGCCAAAGACAATCGATCAATTAGTACTTTTCTCACTTAGGAATCATATGAATAGTGGTATGTGATCAAGACTAGAAATATACCCAAAGTGTGTGATTTAGTGTCTACATTTTCCCCCACTTTATGTTGTTGAGCGAATGCTCGATAACATAAAGTAGATAAGAGATATGTACCTGATAACCATGTATATTGATGGCAAAAGTGTGTCAAGGAGACAAGAAAAAGCGTGGAGTGATAAAAGTGAAGCATGGAAGCTAAAGAAGAGGAAGTGAAAATGACCCTAGGGGTGAAATCATATGTGTGATGTCACATTGTACCTATTGTTGATGTCTCTTGATGCTTGATGATGTGATTATTACTTCCCATAAGGACAAACTTGCAAAAGAGAAGAGAAAATGAGTAGTCAAATATGTGTATATGAAAAATTTGATCCAAACGAGTAAAAAGTGTGTAAAAATTATGTAAAAATGTGAAAAGGAACATGTGCACTTGATCCATGATGAGTGAAAGAGATAGAAAGGATCCTGAAGATGTTGTAGGAATACGAGTTTTTAGGCGATCTCACACCAGTTGTGCCAAGTGCGAGTTTTTTAGGATCTCATGCCAAGTGTGGAATAAGTGTAGGGAGAAAGGTCTAGTGTTATTATCCAACCTTTATCAGCTTTCCGAAGTGTAAACACCACTGTAGATGGTGTGTGCAAATACGATCCATTTCGATCTAGTTCGATCCAACACAAAAATAGAAAAGAAGGTCTAATGCATGCATGTCGTCAGTGTTGAAGTATTATGTCTATCCTGTAAAATCTATTTTGTAAACTATTGTTAATCAAAAGCCAAACCGATAAAAATGTGTAACTTCCCCTGGTCATAGGTGCGAGGAAGGGTCGGGGACTCCCAGTGTCTACTATTTATGTCTAGGCGTTGGTGTATGTCTTTGTCTGAGGACCCAAGTTAGATTTTGGGCCGTTGTTGAGACTAACAATTGTGTTGTATTAGTCTTGAATGTGTTGTATTGTGATTGTAGACTATTATATGGGGTGACTAATTCACCCAATGATACCCCCTCATTTGGGGTGCATGCGGATTCACAAGGAGTATGTGGCCCAAAGGAGGACTAAGCGATGTGCTAAAATTGATGACCTACGAGGAGGGAGTGTGCTTTGTAGAAACCACGGGGTTCATTAGCTAGGCAATATCCTAGCACGTGGGTTCATATTGAGGTAATTAAAATTAATAAAATTAAATTCAATATACCGGTAGTAGACATGAGGGGGTGAAAGGGTTTAATTTATTAATGTTTTGAATCGGTATTGGGGGTAGGTTAGAGAGATGGGCCAAATGAAATAGAGGTTTACTTTTAATATAAAACTAAAACATTTGACCCTAGTTTTAAAAGTAAATACCTTAAAATTGGAAAAGGAGTGTGGTCATAAATTAAATTATAATCTCTTTTTAATAAATAAATCTAGATTGTTAACCAAGAAATAATAAGATGGTAGAAAACTAGGATTGAGTATGCTTTTCAACACAAGTGATATTATTTCACCATCTTAATTATTTGAAGAACTATTGATAAATGAATAAAGCTTAACATATATAAGGTGACTTGTAATATGTATTCAATGGCTTCAAACTATCTTTCAAAAGGAAATGCATATTAAAAAAATTAAGTGAGAAATATAATGTATTTTTGTCTAATATATTGGGGTAGAAATAAAAAGGGTAAATAAAATTGTAATTGAAAAATGGGTAAGTAAGGTACATAGAAAAAATAGGGGTATTTTCATTCTAATAATATAACGGAGGGGTATTATCAATTGAATAATTAGAGGTAGAAACTAGAATTAAGGGTATTCTTTAATACCCTTTGAGCACGTGCTTTATACCATACTTTTACTAAGTGAATCCCCGTGGTAGAAACCAAGGCACACACAAACAAAGTGGCTAGGAAAACAAGTGTTAATGTAAATAAGACAAATACACATGTAGAAGACAAGATGTAAACTAGCAAGAAATAAGACAATATGTAAGATAACACGTAAGAAGACAATATAGACCATGAAAAGTGGGTTGCAAACATGGGACATCACTCACAATGTTACAAGAAAATCAAGGCCAAAGAGGCCAAAATCATACGGGGTACACACAAGACAAAGGACAAATCCCAAAAACAATGACATAAAATAGCAAGCAATGATAAATAGTGACAAGCAAGATGTTAGACAACCATCGTAGAAGAGAGTTTTTGTAAAAACAAATGTTGCACATGAAGCATCTCATTAGCATGTTAGAAAGATAGAAAGTATGTCAAAGAATGTATAATCCGATATAGTAGTGTGCTAATATGAATAATAAGTAATGTAAGTCAAATCAATAACACATGTGTTGTGTGCGAAAGTAGATGCCTCAAGAGATGCTATGGGATTGGTAAGAGGTATTGTGCCAAGCATCCATGTTGCATATAATGATCTCAGGTAAAGTATACGATCAAAACTACAATGTATCCGGATAACATAGTAAGCAAGATCTGATTTTTAAAAGTACAAAAGATGCTGAGGGGGTGACCCACATACAAGTGCTTGACGGATGTCTGCATAGGGCACTGGAGAAAACCAATCTAGCCCTAGTCGGCAAATTTTTGGGATCAAGACCCAATGTGGACATTATCAGAAAATGGGCCATTCGCAGATGGAAACCAAAAGGGGATTTGATCATCACCACCATGGCAAAGGGCTTTTTTTCTGGCTGTTTTAATCTCCAATCTGATGTTGACTCTGTCTTGTTGGGAGGTCCCTAGTGTCTGGGCAATATGGGACTGTTTCTAAAAAAATGGTATCCATCCATTTGTTGAGAACATTCATGCCATACCCATCTGGTGTAGACTCCCAGGGCTACCCCTTCATTTATGGGATGATGAAATCCTCCTTCATGTAGCCAAATCGATTGGTTCACCTATTGGGCTGGATGGGCCCACGAGAAATAGGTCAAGACTGGCATTTGCTAGGTTCTGTGTCTCTACTGAAATGGATCAAGAGCTTCCTGATCACATCATTCTGTAGTCCAAATTTGGAGCATGGAAACAGCAAATAGAATATGAAGCTTTCCAACTAAGATGTAGCAAATGTCATAAATTAGGTCACTTTGCCAGCAAATGCCCTGAACAAATAATGCAAAAGCTGGAAATACCCTCAGATATATCTGAAGCTCAAAGACAGAAACAGACGGATAAGGCTGATAAAGAGCCGCTAACTGATCTAGCTACTGGAAGTAGACGTTTGCAGAGACATTCCAGCTAAAAGAACGGAAAAAAGGATTTAAGGCGAAGAGGCCACCGGTTTATAGAAAACTGTGGAGACCTAAGAAACTGGTTGAGACTCAACAGGAAATCGATCTGGAATCGACAAAAGAGGAAGAAAGCAAAAGGGATATGTCAGTGGATTCAGCAATGAACACTTTGACACCAAATCCGGTAAAGTTGAGTATGGAGGTTGATGAAGAAAATGAAAAAGTTATCATTTCTCTTACTTCTATGGAAGAAGAGATGGAAAAAACCACTGCTCATCAAGAGCTGTTAAATAGAAACAACTCTCTGGAGAAACTCAAAATGAGACAAGGAAAAGTCAAAGAGGCTCTGGAATCCATTGCACGAGATCTAAACCAAGATAAAGAGTTTACTGATATGGAGGAGCTAGCTTCTAAAATGGATAAACAGACTGATATTGTCACAGGTAAAGAGGATGGGGAAATTACCCCTACTAGCAAGGAAAATATACCAGACTGTGATAATGATGGATTCATCATAGTGAGAAGCAAGAAAAGAGGACTAAAAAGTCTGGAAGAAATTCTGAATCACTCTATAGTGATAAAAAGAAGCAGATTGGAAGTTGGGAAGCTTCCACCTCAAGAATCACAAGGGCCACTGCTAGAAGAACTGCAAATATTGGAGTCACATATAGAAAAGGCAGGCTATCAAAGAGAGAAGCAAGAGAAAAAGAGACTGAAAAGAAATTGCAGATGATACATAAAGAATTTTGAACCATCCGGCAACTGCATCTCCAAAACTTTTTTAATGAAGGTTATTTCTTGGAATGTCAGAGGCCTCAATGGGGGGCCTAAGCAAAGAATTCTAAAGGAAATTAAAAGATCAAACAGACCCAACATCCTTCTTATTCAGGAAACTAAAATGAAAAGTAAAGCAGTTGAAGATTGCAAAAGATATTTCTGGGAGAACGCTGCCTTTGCTGCTGTTGATTCTCAAGGGGCTTCTGGAGGCTTAGCGATCTTTTGGGATACCAAGATTGTTAACGGTAAGGTACTCTCCTCCTCCCATAACCATTTAGCTATTATCTTTAAAAGTCTTGAGAATAATCATAGCTAGATTTTTTCTAATATTTACGCACCCAATATTGCTACTGGTAAAAGAAATCTATGGAAAGAGTTAACCTTGTTCCGAAGCAATGTTGAGAACATGAACTAGTTGGTTATGGGAGACTTCAATACTCCTTTAAATCCGGGAGAAAAATTTGGGGGAAGCTCTGAATTCTCTCTTGGTATGGAAGAGTTTGTTGGCTTCATTTCGACTCTTAATCTTATGGACATAGAGCTTCATGGCAATCAATTTACCTGGTCTAATAGAAGATTTGGGGAGAACTTAATCCAAGTTAAACTTGACAGAGCTCTTATTTCTACCAATTGGATCTTGGATCAGAATTTTCATCTTTCTTCTCTCCCCAGAATGGGCTCTGATCATAATCCAATTGTCCTAAATTTCTTCAATTGGACAAAACCTTTTCATGGCAATTTCAAATTTGAGAAAATGTGGCTCGAGCATGAAGATATTCTAGATACAAATTAAAGAGTGGTGGTATTGGGAAGGCACAGGGACGGCCCAATTCAGGCTTCTGCAGAAGTTGAAAAATGTTAAACAAAAGATTAGAATATGGAATAAAGAGGTTTTTGGAAACATTTTTGAAAAGAAGAAAGAACTTAAGCAACAACTAGAAGAGCTTGAACTAAATGTTTCCGTGAAAGGTATGTCTCTAGAGGATCATCAACGGGAAAAAAAACTTCTCTCGGATCTGCATAATATAAACAACCATGAAGAATCCTTTTGGAGAATGAAGTCTAGAGCCCTTTGGCTTAAAGCAGGAGACAGGAATACAATTTTTTTCATTTGACAGCCCTCAAGCATAGAGCTTGTAACAGAATATCTGAGGTTGCTAAAGACAATGGAAACATTACTAAGGATTCTGAGGACATCAAAGCGAAGCACTTAAATTTTACAAGAACCTTCTCACTGAGAATAACTCCTATAATGAACAAGCGGCCTCTTTTCTCTTAGACTCCATTCCTAATAATCTAATACCTGCTGAGAGATTTAAGAGTCTTTCAAAAATTGTCACCATCGAGGAATTAAAAAGGCTGTTTTTGCTTTAGAGGGGGATAAGGCTCCGGGTCCAGATGGATTTTCGGCTAAATTTTACCAAAGATGTTGGGAAATATGCTCTGAAGATCTCTTGAAAGCTGTTAATGAGTTTTATAGAACTGGAAATCTTATTAAAGAACTAAATAATACACACATTGTGCTTGCCCCGAAAAAGTTGGATGCAAAGGACTTCAAAGATTTCAGGCCTATCAGTTTAGTTAATGTTATATATAGGATCTTCACAAATATTCTCACCACTAGAATGCAACCTATTCTTATGGAGATCATTTCACAACAGCAAAGTGGATTCATTCAGGGAAGAATTATTCAAGATGGAATTATCATGGTTCATGAAACTATACATTCTATGGATAAAAGTAAAAAGGCGGGGATGGCTATCAAATGGACATGCATAAAGCATTCGACAGAGTCTCCTGGAGATTCATGGATGAGGTCTTATCCAAGTTTGGTTTTCAAATCAAATTCAGAAAAATCATTCACTCTTGTATCTCTACCTCTAGATTCTCAGTGGTTGTTAATGGGGAACCTGTGGGTTTTTTTTCCAGCAATAGAGGAATCCGGCAAGGAGACCCAATTTCCCCTCTATTATTCATTATTATGGCTGACAGTTTAAGCAGATCTATTTCCAAAGCTATTTGCATTGGCATGCTAAAAGGCTTTCCTCCAACTTCTGGCAATCAGATCTCCTCCCACCAACAGTTTGCTGATGACACTCTGCTTCTCCTGATGGCCTCAATCATTGAGGCAAAGGCTATCAAAACTGTCCTTAGGTTTTATGAGGAAGCCTCGGGACAAAAAGTTAATTTTGACAAAAGCTCTATATATTTCTTCAATACTCCTATGGAAAGGCAAAGAAAGATTGCTAATATTCTAGGATGCACTATTAATTCTCTTCCAGCTACTTACTTAGGTTTACCTTTAAGTACTGGCAAGATTTCTGTTGAGGTCTGGAATGATCTTATTAAGAGATTTCAAAGAAAATTGGCTAGCTGGAAAGGAGCTGTACTTTCAAGTGCAGGCAAGTGCCTATTGATAAAAAGCACGCTCCAAAACTTGCCTATTTACATCATGTCAATGTTCAGCATACCAACAGTAGTGATGAACAGTATTGAAAAGATTCAAAATAACTTTTTATGGCACGGTACTGAGGATAGGTTCAGATATCATCTTGTGGCTTGGGAGCAGGTATGTAAACCAAAGAGGCTTGGGGGCTTAGGCATCAAAGATATCAAACATATGAGTGCTTGCCCTTATTGCAAAGTTAGGTTGGAGACTTATAAAAGAGCACAAGCCTTGGACAGAGTTGGTTAAGATCAAATATCTTTCAAACCAAAACAAGATTTCCTTCATTTATGATCAGTCTCTTCCGAATGGTTCTATTTTCTGGAACAACCTTCTTCACAACAGACACATCCTTTCTCAGGGGTGTAGCTGGAAGCTTGGGGATGGGAAAAACATTAACTTCTGGACTGATAAATGGACTGATTCTAACTGGATTTCTTCTTATGATCACATTAAAGACAACTTAATTACAAAGTATGGACACAAAATTTAGGGATACATTGAGAGGGATGGAAACAAAAGAAAATGGAAACAACTAAAAGTGGAGAATGATAATGTACAGGCTGATGTTTCATCTTTACAGAATCAACTTTCTCTAATCCATATTAGTAATCAAAATCTTAAGGATGAACTCATCTGGAAAGATTCTTTTGATGGGGAATACTCTGTTAAATCAGGATATAATTCTTTCTTTGTATCTATTGAAAGTGAAATTAAGTGGCACAAGTTGTGGATGCCTGAGTTAACCCCTAGAGTGAACTTCTTTTGGTGGCTCATCATTAATGGAAAGATCCTGACTAACGACAACCTCATCAAGAAGGGATTCATCATGCCGAATAGATGTTGCATGTGTCAGAAAGAGGCAGAAGATATAAAACATTTATTCCTCCATTGTGAGTATGCTTCCAAAATTTGGCAGCTTGTTTTTGCAAAATTTAATCAGAGATGGATTTTTCCCCTTACCTGTCTTCAGGCCTGGGAACAATGGGACTCTCCGTTTAAGCATTGTGTGGTGAAGAGATTGTGGCAACTCGTTTTACCCCACACTATGTGAAGAGTTTGGAAGGCTCGTAATGATGGCATTTACAGAAACACTAGAAAGGCATGCAACAAAGTCTACAAGGAAATCATCATTGCTGTGTACAAGAAGATAATATTGCTAGATTTAAACCTCCTAAAAATAGACTTTACCCTGAGAAGGAAGAATACATCCTGACTGATTGGAATATTGACACTACCTTCAATAAGAATAACAATGGTATAGATAGAAACACCATCTCGATGGATTAAGCCTCCCACTGATTGGTACAAGTTAAATTTTGATGGGGCCTCAAAAGGCAATCCGGGAGACTCTGGAGGAGGGAGTCATCAGAGATCAAAGAGGTTGTTTTTTTGCTGCTTTTTCTGGGAGAATGGGTAGGCAAACTAATCATTACTCTGAAGCCCTGGCGGCTCTTTGGGGTATAAGACTTACCAGAGATTGTAATATTCTGAATATTATAATTGAGGGTGATTCTCTGAATATCATCAATCTCTTAAACAAAAAGCAACACCCCAGCTGGTCAATTAGAGATTTCATTGGTGAAGCTATTGATATATGCAAGAGCTTTGAAAATGTTAAAATCACCCACACCTATCGGGAAGGAAATAGGGTCGCAGATAGTTTGGAAAACCTTGGTGTTACTAATACTTTTCAAACTTGGCTTAGGGGGGACGTTCTGCCCACTCAAATCAATAAAGCCATAATCAATGATCTACATGGCCGAGAAAATCAACACTAACGGCTGTAATGTGGATGCTAATGTGCGGATCCTCAAGTACAATATGATGACATCACATAAGATATGTATGATTGATGCGATATGTGTGAACTGGACTATCATCATTTCTTGGCATAGGAAGAAAGCCGAGGAGCGGGGCACTAATTACAAGTATGGTATAATAATTAAATCTGCTTTCATGGAAGGGAAAGATTCAAAAACCAACAACAAAGCTTAGCTTGCCCCGCATAGTGATAACATTTTTACCATTGAGAACAGGAACAGAAACAGTGGAAACATGGGGGGTCCGCCTTGCAAAACTGAACCCACCCACAATCCGGCGTGGAAAGAGGATACGGTGCTTTGGAACTACCTTCAAATCGGGGTTCTGTCAAATTTAATTGAAAGGATTCAAGGGTTTGATCAAGACATTTCTATTAGATTCACCCAGGGATGGAAGAATCGGGTTGTCAAATACAACAACATGGAGATTGAGATCACGGAAGAGCTCATCGCCCAGATCACGGGCCTCAGCCTTGAGGGCACCAAATTCTTCAATAAGAAGGTTGACAGGGAGGTGGAGACCAAGAAGTTCCTGGATGATGGGGAGAATCTTGAATTTGTGACTGCTGGCATCAAGGTGGCGTCGATTCCTGAGCCTTTTGCTGAGCTTGCCAGGATGGTTGTTAGGTATGTAACTCTTGAAGGAAGATTTGTGACTATACCTCAAAAACATTTGATATTTCTTAATCACTTTCGTAGAAATATTATCATCAACTTCCCTCACTACTTGATAAACTCACTGGAGAAATCAATTAGGGAAGTTCAGAGCCACTCTAGGGCTGTCCCTCTGCACCAAGGGCTAATCCTCCTGATCCATCGCCACTGTTCAAACTGCCCCCGCATGAATCCTACCCCACCCTCTTCCTCCATACCTCCACCTGCTCACACCGCCTCCACTCCCCCTACTGAAAAGGAAGATTGAAGTTCTGCTTCTAGCAAGAAAAGCAAGAGCATAAAAACTAAAATCCCTTCTTCTCAACGGGTCCTAAGAAGTCACAAAGACCTTGAGCTTGCTGAGAACCTCCTGCATATCAGCAAACCGATGGAGGAACCCAAGGAGGAGGACTTGATGGACAGAGTGGACAGGATGGAAAAGGAAATACAAGAGCTCAAAGGGACTATAAAAAATATGGAAAAAGCTAAGGGAAAAGGAATACTTCAAAGTGATGATGAAGAGGGGGTTATTGCTGAAGTTTTCAAGAAGTTACAGTCTTTGGATGGTAGAATGGGAAATGCAAAAAGTCGCAATGACTGCATACTATCTGCCCTTAAAAGCATTTATAATTTCATTGAACAACATGTTCATAGTGTTTGCAGTTTAAGTGGGATTAATGAAGACATTTGGGGCCCCAAAGAGAAAAGGGATATTGCAATTGCTCAGCGGATATGAAAGACTCCTCTCAGGCCACTGCCATTGCCTTCTTCATGTCAGCTGCAGGCTATCAAAACCAAGATTGACAGGGCTATCAAGTAACGGGTTCTTGTGATGCTGTTTTTTGGCTGCGAAGTTGTTGTTTTCTGGCGGTTCTGGAGCTACTTTTTGGCGGAGTTTTTATATGATGAATATCTTTTGTTTGCTTTTTGATCTTTTCTGCTACTTTTTGGATCATTGTTCATCTAGATCCTTTCTTCTCATGTATTGTCATATCTGGCTGATGAGCCCTCTTAGATTGGCTGTTTTGCCCTTCTCTAGGTCATTTTCTCTCACCCATGCTTTATCTAGTTTTTGAGCCCTTTCGTATACAGGGTATAGTCCCTTCAAAACTATTTGCCCTTAATAAAAAAAAACATAGTAAGCAAGATGTATCATGTGAGTATAAGTAAGCAAGAACAATGTGCAACCAAGATATACAATATGATGTGGAATGCATTGTGAATGGAATGGAATGAAAAGTGAGTGTGATAGGAGTAGTGTGCCCCTCGAGTGAATGTGAATGAGTATATATGAGATGAGTTTCATTTATAAATTCCCCTCAAAAATCAAGAATGAACCATAGAACAAGAGTGTATCATCGGGAAATGGTTTGAATTGTGCGATAGAAATATATGATCGTCAAAGTGTAGAGTGTAGATAATGTGTGAGTGAGTGAGTGTGGTGAGGTTCATTTTATATGTTGACCCTCAACAATTGAGTATGAGCCGTGGAACTAGAGTGCGCAATAGGGAAGTGTGATATGTGAGAGTTTGATGCTATAAAGATGTGTCATCAAATGCGGCGAGGGTGAAATGTGTTGTGTGTATGATGTGAGGTTCTTGAATGAAGTTATCCCTCAACAATCAAGTGTTAACCATAACACAAGAATGCATCATCGGGTAATGGGTTTGAATTATGTGCTAGAAAGATATGATCATCAAAGTGTAAAGCGTATAGAGTGAGTGAGTGCGGTGGGGTTAATTTTAGATTGAGAACCTCAACAATCAAGTATGAACCATGGAAATAGAGTGCATCATAGGGCAATGTGATGTGATAAATGTGAGCAAGAAAGATGTGTCAAGTGTGAATTGTGTAATGTGTATGATGTGAGGTTCATGAATGTAGTGAGCCCTCAATAGTCAAGTGTGAACCATAGCACGAGAGTGCGTCATCGGGAAATGACGATACAATTGTATCAAGTGGTTTGTATTGATGCTTAGGAGATATTAGACATTAAGTGTAGAGCATCAAGTGCATGGGATGATAGAGACATTTGATAGCAATGTAAGGGGGAGAGAAGCTATGATGCCCCCAAGTATGTAAGTGATGGAGATCTAGTCAATGATGCTAAGTGGATCAATGTAAGGAGTAGTTTCCTTAAAAAAGTGATTGGACATTGAAGTGGTGATGGTAAAGGATCCTTGAGTGATAAAAGTCAAAAGAGGCTAGCTATATTTTGTTGGTCTTACGTAGTGGGTGGTTTCTTATTTGGAATTGGTAACATAGTAAAAGACTTGAGAGGTGTAGGAGTTATACCGATCTTTAGAGGAGGTTGCTTAGTTTGACTTGATAATGTTGTAGATGACTTAGTAGGAGGAGGTGATGGAAGAAGAACCTTGAGAGGTAATTGCTTAGTTGGAATGGGTTGAATAGGTAGCTATTGGTGGACCGAAGAAGGCACCTTATAAGTGGTGGCATGATGCTCATTGGACATAGAAGGAGCAAATTTAGGAGCCCATTTGGATGTATCATTTGTAGATGGGCATGCAACAAAATGTTGTGCAATAAATGAGATAAAGCCTTGATGCTCAAGATTCATTATAGAACATAGCAGTCATTGTCATTATGTCCATTTATTTGATGATAATTACAATATGGATGACCTTGATATTTTGCAAGATGATAAAGAGGATAGCCATGAGTAGATGGAAAAGTGATCAATTGATGACTAAGGAGCTTAGTAAGAATATCATGTTGCTTAGCATTGTGATCAAATGTGAGAGGCTCTGGTAATGGAAAGACTTGAGGCTCATTGATATGAGCACATGTAGAAGACATAGAATGAGGATGAGAAGAAGAACTAACATGAGCCTAAGAAACATCCTTAAGATGTTGGATTTCAGATTTTAGAGATGTAATCATGGATTCCATAGCCTAAAATTTATCTTGAAATAAAGAATACAAAGCTTGAATTGACTCCAACATGGGTTGATTAGATGGAGGATCATGAAGGCTAGGGTCGTTAAATAGACGATAAAAAATAACACTCACTTGATGTGGCAACATATCTTTAGGGAGATACATGGTGTCTAGGGATTTTTTAGAACAACCTTACAATTGGGATGCATTTGAAGTAACTCATACAAAGAAATTTTAGGAATTTTAGAAGAAAAACAAGGATCTAAGAGTGTTCGAATGAGATGGGTTCACCAAATGATTTAACAAATATTGAAAAATAAATGTTAAATTCTAATTAAGCAACAATGCATAAATATAATTTGGGCACGTAGAATGGGCTCTCCACGTTTTTCTCCCTCGCATTCTTTTGTTGCTAAACCTAAATTTTGTGAGGTGGTGGCTCCTGTGTGTGGCAGCAAGGATGGTGCTGAGGGCAGTTGGATCTGGTGTGGGTGGCAGAGCTGGTGGTGGCCCTCTTCATTCAGACGTTTTTGCCTCTACTTCTTTCTCCAGGCCCCTCTCTGCTACTAAAACTGCGCCCTCGGTTTCCCTTGGGGATTCTATGCTGAAGGCTGAGGATTTTTCTCCTCCAATGGTCTTATTTTCCATTTTAATGGTCTCTGGCCTAGTCTTCCACTCCTTCATTCGTGGATCTCTTCGAGCTGGCGCCCCCTCATCTCTGGTAGGATTGATATCTATCCCTATGCAAGGGGTTTTTTCATTGTGGCCTTTAGCTCTGACGATGCTAGAAATGTTGTTCTTTCTAAGCTCTGGGAACTGCAGAATCATCATTTACTGATGAAACCCTGGTTCCCGACTTTTAATCCTCTCTCTGCCTCTTTCAATGTTAAGCGGTTTGGATCCGTTTGCCCCATCTTCCTCTACAATTTTGGGGAAATGACAGTTTAGCTGCTATTGGTGATGCTTTGGGCACTTTTTTATCCATTGATTCAAATACAAATACCTTCACTCATACCACCTACGTGAGGATATTGGTGGATCTGGATACTTCAATTGATCTTCCTGCTTCTATCGATCTCAAAGTGCATGATAGGGTTTGGTCTCAACCGCTCGATTACGAAGGACTGCCCTTTAGATGCAGAAAATGTTTCAACATTGGGCATCTGGCTGCAGCTTGTCACATGGTCAAGCAAAAATCCAAAATCGATAAGGTCTCTTGGTGGAAGGATGCCCACCAAAATCTTCTTGTTGTTGAGGAGGAAACTGTGTCAGCTGCTCATACTCTAGTCAGTGAAGACAAGATTTCTAGTCCAATCCCTTCAGCTAAACCTTCAGTTGTTGAAGTTGTTAAGGTGGATCATGAGCTGACGTTGATTCCAGCTGCAGATACGGAATGCACTCAAACCAGTTTCACTACTGATATTTCCACTGATGGTGTCTTGGATTCCTCAAAGTCTCCAACTCCCTCAAATGAAAACACAGATCCTAATAGGAGTGACGAATGGACTGTCGTTAAACGTAAAAAAAATTCCTTTTCTATGCATCTAAGATCCCATGTAAGGGACTCTTCTTGGTAATCTTGTAGTATCTTGGGCTTTGGATGCTTCTGCTTGTTGTGTTCTTCTCTTGGGCTTCTTCTTCTCTCCTTCTCTTCCCCTTTGTTGTTGGGGTTTTCTTCTGTTATGCTTAAATGTTCTATTCAGCCTTGAGGGCTTGTTGTACCAGGATGTGGGTCCTCCCAAAACCCTCAAAATTTTACCCTATTCCAAAAAAAAACAATGCAATAAATATGCAATAAAATACTGATTTTGACACAAGTAAGCTAATAAATTTGAAACCCTAAGTGCAAGAGAGAGGGTAAGATACTTATTTGATTTGTAATAATCTTGAAGTTTTGTTGAGCTAAAAACTAATGAAACATGGAAGCATAATGTCGCATGTGAGCCCGAGAAAATTGTGTGAATCTTTGGAAATTTCAGGACTAGGGCACCTGTGTAGGGTCAAGGCACACAGGGCATTGCAAAACCTCCTTTGGGAGAATGTGACTAATCAAAACCTTAGAAACTCAGTTTCGCATGCTTGCAAGATGTTTATTGGATGTTGCCTTTAGTCGCATGTACTTCATTGCTTGATCGCCAAATTTTCCTGAAACTGTAAAGAGAAAGAACACTGCAAAACCCCAAAACACATCAAATCCTAAAAATAAAAATATGTCAATGGGGAGTTGGAATGACCCCGGTGGTCACCTGACTAAGTGAACTTACAATCCAAGTGTTGCACTACATTTCAGACTCCATGTAGTTCTGTGTGTGTGTGTGTAGAATCGTTCCCTAGGTGGATCTTGTGCATGTTGCACTTGATAGCGAGCAATAGCTAAATATAGAAAATGTAGATAGATGTGTGAATGGAAAAATGAAATTCCCCTTCTATGAAATGTATGCAGTCCCTTGTCCCTTGAATAAATGCTAGATGGATGCTTTGATGCTCTTGTAATGGCATTTGGATGCAACCTTAGGTGGTGATAGTATATGTTTAATGCTTAGTCCTTTATTATGATCACATAGATGTGTATTTATATGATTCCCTTTGTTGAATTTCGTAATTAACCACTAAAATGTTGACTAGTAAGAAATAATATGCCCAAATGGCTAGAAAAGGCCCAAAAGATGCAAGCAATATACAAAGAGGTTAGGGCGCCCATAGGGGATGAGGGCTCCTAGAGTGCTGGTGTCCAAACTTAGAAAAGCAAGTGTCGAAAGACAAAGCGGGAAAGAAGGAGTGTAAGGCCAAAAGGAAAATAGAAGACAAACAAAGAAATCAAATACAAGTGATCAATTAGTACTTTTCTCACTTAGGAACCATATGAACATTGGTATGTGGTCGGGACTAGAAATATACCCAAAGTGCGGGATTTAGTGTCTACACTTTACTCCTCTTGAAATAGATGAATCCTACTTCCAAGACACTTTTTTTGCTATTGGTCCAGGTGAATATCAATTCAAAAACCTCCTCCTTCTATAACAATTATGATCCCTTTCCAAGCTTATATACATGCACTAGATCTCATGCCTTCTCCTTTGGTTACATCTACTCCACCAGTTGATCCATTTACATGTACCTTATTCATACATGACTCTTATTGGCCTCATATTCCATTTGATCCCACTTTCCCTAACACTGTGTGCACACATGAAGGTTTGGCTTACTTAGGATTCACATTCGATGATCTCCTTCCTCCATCTCACTCACCTCACCTATATCATGGATATGTTCTCATTACTACTACCTATGGCCTCTGTGTCTTCCACTTGTTAATATTTATTGCATGTACACACCATTCCTCTCCACTCACCCTTGGGCAATCTTGGCTTGACTACATTGGTGGCACTCTTGATCCTAATCACACTGATATCTCATTTCTAATGCCTTTTGGTTGTGTTTCTATATGCAACAATTCATTCCTTGGCTATACACAAAATATCACTCATTGGTATGCACATGATTTTCCACAACCTCCTTTTACTAATGAAGAATATGCTATGGGCATGTATAATTTACGCCGCACTGGTTCCATCTACGATAAACCTCATACTATCGCCTACCATGTCTCTAGTTCAAATCATATCATCTACGACCCTAACACCGAGGATATTCTTGATGAGATTACCTAATTCTATAACCCTCGCACACTTGGGGGCATTGCGGTCTCCCCTTTTCTAGCACTATCAATCATCTCTAGTGTTTACTCTTACACTTCACTCTCCGCATTCCATGTCTACATTTTCTAGCATATTCACTTCACTGGTACACACATTGTACCACCTTACCCTATGACACAATCTTGTGCTATAGTTCACAGTTGACTCTTGAGGGTACAGTACATCAATGAACCTCACATTACACACTTCACGCTTTGTGCTTCATGAAATATCTTTCTAGCATCTACTAACATGTGACACACCTATTTCTCGATAACACACTCTTGTTTTATGGTTCATTCTTGATTGCTTTGAGGGGGAATTTATAAATGAACCTCATTTCATGCACATCCACTGGGGGGCAACACAAATCCTTCCATTTTCACATTTTTCATACCATGCCATCACACCATCACAACATTTGCATATCTTGGTTGCATCTACTCTTGTTTTCCTATACTACTTACATGTTGCACTTTTCTTACTATGCTAGCCAAATTTTTAGTATGTTAATATCTTTTTCTATATACACATGTGTGCTCACTTGGTCTCTAGAAGTGAATACATATCTCTTACAACTCCTTACATGATGCATGATTCCCGACACTGACTCCCTTTCTAGTTCTGTCGAGGCTCCTAGGGGCATCTACCTTTACTACTCTTACACATTACAGGTTCTATTGTCACATCTTTTACTACTACCATCACTTTACTTTTCGATGATATATACACACTTGACATACTATTTATCTTTCTAACATGCTAACGGGTGCTTCATGTATAGCATTTTCCTTATAGGAATATATACAACCATGACTATCTGTCACATTTTGCTTGTTATTGTTTGATATTGTATGCTATTATTTGTAGGCTATGCCATATGGATTGTGTGATCATTGTATGATTTTGGACCCTTCAACCATGATTGTCTTGTGACATTATGAAAAATGTCCCATGTATGAAACCCACTTATCGTGGTCCATCTTGTTTGTACACTTGATTATTCTGATGTCTTATTTTGCATGCTAGGTATTTTTACTACTAACACTTGTATTAGCCTACTTTATTTGCATGTGCCTTGGTTTTTACCATGCACATCCCCTACCCCTACAGGTATCCCCGATTTGGATATGCATATTAGTCTTCGGTCATGTCCTTTGGGCCGCATTCTCCTACAGTTATCACATGCACCCTAAACGAGGGGGCATACATTGGGTGAATAAATCACCCCTACAACAACTTAGAGATATAATTCATATTAGCACAATATAGAAACAACACAAGCATACAATTATGGAATATTTTGGAACCAAACTTGGACTTCACACATAGTACAAACACTAGCACCTAGACCCGGACTATAGCATGTGATGCTTGTGTCCTCCCCAGGTGCTAATTTTCTAGGGGTAGAAATAAGAAATTTCTCAGTATAACACAATCTTTATCATAGTTCTCCAGGTAGTAGGCACTTTCATCTAATTACTGAGAATGCATCTTATCTCCTACAATCAGTTCTGATATGAAACATACAAAACAATACAAAACTATTTAGGACATACCATTTGTAGAGGTACTCATTCAAGTAGCAGATCATGGAAGGAGATAAATACTAGACCTCTCTCCCCAACACTCTTCTCTTGGCATGAGATCATCCAAAAAACTCTCTCTCGGCGTGAGGCTGCCCAAAAAACTCACTCTTGGTAGGAGATCACCTAAAAAACTCACCATCGGAAACAAAATTCAGCAAATCAGGACAACTCTCTATCTCTTACACTCTTATGCATCAGGTTCACACTTTCTTTTTACATACTTTCACACTTTTACTCACTTATACATACATTAATTTGATTTCTCATACACAAAATTTTGACTATTTTCTCGGCTCTTATTTTGCAGTTCAGTCCTTAATACACAACAAGAAGCAACCTACATCAGCAAAATACAATCACAATAACATGTACAAGCTACACATACACTTTACCCCTAGGGTCCACTTCCCTTTTCCCAGTCTTCACACTTCACTTTGTGATCACTTCACGCTTCACTTGTCCACTCGGCACGTTATTCGCCACACTCTCTACATGATCATAAGGTACACATATTCTATCTACTTTATGCTATCGAGTATTCACTCAACAGCATAAAGTGGGGAAAAATGTAGACACAAAATCTATGCACTTGGGTACATTTATAGGTCCTAAAAGTATGCTAGCATTTACATGATTCCTAAGAAAGAAAACTAGTAATTGACAACTCCTTTTAGCCTTTTGCTTTGTCTTATGTACTTTTATTGGATTTATGCAACAAATATTGAGTGATGAAATACTCCTTAAGGATGAAAGTGTGGAAGGATTGGGCATGTGGGCACAGGGCACACAGGAGCACACGAAAGTATTGCAGGACAAGGCGCGCCCGAACAGTTTGAAATTAGAACTTATCCATTTGTAGATTAGGGCTAATTTTGAGCATAGAGTGTGGAGCACGTTTTGCATAAGACTTGTAGACCACACAAGGCTATTTTGGGATGAGTATGAGATCGAGTGTCATGTAGAGTTTTGGAGCTAATAATATGATTACCGTACAATTGTATTATTAGCAAGTTTGCATGCTTTTTGTATTCTCATGTAAGGGCACATGACTATTATTAGCATGTAGCCTATTTTTTAAGGTGCATGGGCGGTGAAGGAAAGTCCCCACCCCTATAAATATGTATTGATTTACACAGTTTAGACAATTCGTGATTATTGTAGTGTTATGTTGCGAGTTTGTTAGCGCACATGACTATGGTGACTTTATGATGTATGTAAGAAGCTTCTGAGTTTTACAATATTAATATAATGGATCTTATTGGCTGGATATTGGTGTTGGATGTAACTGAACATGGATCTTGCATGGTAAATATGATTATAGTAATTGTTTAGTTATTCCTTCATATGGTTTAGATCTAGATCTGGTTTATGCACTATGGTTTAATTAATTATCTGTTATGGATCTGAAATATACATTCATTCATGCTAACATCTTGGAAAATCTTCTCTAAAGAGGGACTTGGTACCCTTGCACACTTCGGGTGAGCGCTTAGTTCAAGCTGAGTGATGTGTCAATGCGTCTTGGGCTTTTGTGGGTATATTCTAGGCTACATCATTGGTTCCGTTTCAGGACCTCTTTCTTAGTTGTTTTTCAGGATGTTGCATGATGAAGATGTACTGGTTGACCTTTGTTAGTATTGAAGAGTGGTTAGACGATCTAGAAGACTATTATGCTTGTAGATTTAACACTTTGGACCTGAGTTTAATGCACGCGCGTGGGTTGAACATAATCTGTATGACACATTGTATGAGATATTCTTTGCTATCTTTCCTATAGAGCTATACGAGTGGCTGGTTGCTTATGCGTCTAAGAGGAATTGGAGGTTTCGCATGCTTGTTTGGATGTAGGAAGAATTCCAGGCCTTATATGATGTAGATCTGATTTGGACATGCTCTGTGGATGTTTGGTTCCATGGTGTTTTGAACAACTATATTCTTGAGTATGCATTTTTCACTTACTATTACCCATAAATTGGTGGGTTCCAGTTCTTACGCGAGCCCGAGGGTCTTACTTGCACAAGTATTCCTTTGGTAATTAAGATCTTGATCGTGACCTTAGGTTTGGAGGAAAAACCTATGGCTAGCTAAACCCCACCACACGCGGGGCAGGAGTAGGTTTGGTAAAGATGGCGGACCTAGTGGTAGAGAGATAGAGAGAAGAAAGGCGGCTTAATTTTAATAAAGTGCGTGAGAGGGATCTAATGAAGCAACAAGAGATTGTAGAAATAATGGTGTTGCAGAGGGAGATGTCTTGTGAGGGATTTGGAGCTCATGTAGAGGACATGGAACCAAAGCATCTATAACTCCCCCATTTGGGAAATCATGGAAGAGAACCATTTTTGGCTTCGAATGAAGGCACATCTGAAGAAAAATTGAGAATCGCGGGTGCGCATCTCGATCCTACTGACGATCTATTCTTTGCGCTTGGTTTTAAATAATCTATGATAGTTAACGAGTAAGCAAGATAGTGTGGGCAGTAGATAGAGTCAATTTACAGTCAAGTTCGGGAGTTAATCAGGTAGTTTATTCATCTATGGTGGCATAATCATCGTTTATGTTATTTAGAGGTCCAGATTTAGAGGTATCTTTTTAAGACGTTGTTAGCGAGAGAGAATGTGGGTGCGCAGAACATTGGTATAATGTCTAGAAGTAGCACAACTTCATAGACTGTGGGAGTCTAGTTTAACATGATCATTGGAACATAAGGTAGTACATCCTCTAGTCTATTTCCTACTTCAATAGGAGGATCAGGAGGGTCGGTGGTTCGGGCGCTAGCGGATCTGGTGGTTTTGGGGGTAGAGGAAACACAAGAGGTAATAAAGGTATTGGATATGATGGGCACAGTCTGCACCAGCCCCAACAAATTTATATGGAGATATCTCTTTGTCTTCCATAATATAGAGGCATTGAATATGCAGCCAAACATGTGCATATGTGTGAGATACTATGACATGCAAAGATGATTACTACTCCAGAATGCAAGGCAATTTAGTTTACAACTATATTGCGAGGTGCGCACATAATTGGTACAAATAGTTTGACCACGACCATACTTGTGTAGATTATACCGTGCTGTGGGATGCATTCTTGAAAGAATTTTATATCCCCAAGTTTGAGTAGAAGAGCAACATCGCGTTGAAAGACATTAAGCAAGACACTACTGAGAGTGTTTTGGAGTATAATGCATGGTTCAAAAGCCTTTTGTCCAAGTTATCTTATGACATATACACGAGCCAACATGCTCAATGGTTCGTTGGAGGACTGATCACACCTTTTAGAAGAGTGCTCTCACATAATAATTTCATAGATCCGCCTGAGGCACTTGAAACAACTCAGTGCACTAAGGTGGTAGGGAGTGTGGACACAGGAGTGAGCCCATTCTTGGAAGTTCAAATTGTAGCGATAACTAAATAGTTAGAGAAATTATCAACTAATTTGGCGCATGAGAGACGTAGTGGGATTTTGTGCATATATTGTGAAGTAGAAGGACATAATAAGGATAATTGTCCTTGTAAATCAGTGTGCTCCTTGTTGTTAGATTGTGAGATATGTCACTTGGACCATAGTTCAAGTCGGTGCCCATTGTTGCAATGCGCGATAAGAAAGAATGTGTCCTATTACTGTAAGATTTGTAGGTCTACTACTCATGATATTGAGGATTATAGGTTGATTTATTAGATTCATGATGCCATTGATATTGGCATACGATATAATGACATTGCAAAAATAATTCTAAGGAGAAAAGTGAGCATCATGACCATGATCATAATGAAGGGCACTCTAATGGAGGTCATGGTAGAGGTCAAGGTTACCAAGGAGGATTCAGAGGCTAAGGTTGCGATGGTGGAAGAAGTGATTTCCCTCATGGAACTTTTTATACATGTGGATCCCCTTATCATTACAGTGCGAGTGTCCTCAGAACATTGTTTGTTATTTTTGCGGAAAGAATCATAACTATGAAGAGTGCCCAGACTTGTATGAACATTTGAGTAAGAAACACAAATAGGAGAATAAGGGTGTGAGAATGGTTAGAGTGTAGCGTGTTGTGGAAGATCAATGGATGTCGAAGTTAGTACCGGATCCTAAGTTGGTACTTGTGAAGATTACTACACACAATGAAGTTGTGTGTAGTAGGAAGTTCCAAAACAAAAATATGCCATTACTAAGGAGGAAGTTCTACATGTAAAGTATCCAGACCTATGCATCAAAAGGAGGTTTATCAAGAAACCATGAAGGTGATTCAGAATTTGCAGGGTGAGATACAGATGTTTGAAAGAATAGTCGTGAAAGTTAGAACAAAAGAAGGAAACTGAGCTCCATCAAACGGATGTTGATGATCTAAAGGAGGTTTGCAAGATGCTGCATTAAGAGAACATTATTCCTTTATTGGGGAACTGGTTAAAGGGAAACACTCCGTACTTACTGGGATTGAGCATGAAAGGAATATTTTGCATGTTAACCTTCCCCCTCATAGCTTGGATTATGACAAGGAGATCACTCTGAATGTTGTTATGGATGGTTGGCTTTTGAGTAATATTCTAATTGATATACATGCGTAGAAGTAAATGTACTCACTTTGGATGTGTGGGTTCAGATGGGTAGACCACCATTGCAGCCATCTTCAAATGTTCTATTTATGGAAAACAGGACTAAATCCACACCTATTGGAGTTTTAAAGGATGCATCAATTACTATATAGGGAGCCAAGTTTACTAGGGACTTTGAGGTCTTAGCGCTTGCAGAAGTTGACAATTTTCCAGCTTTACTTGGGCACCCTTGGTGTTATGCAAACAACATTGATTTGTGCTTCAAAAAAGGGTATATAAGTTTTGAGAACAAAGAGGAGCACGTCATTATCCCCTTGACAGATGGGAAATATACACCTTATGTAGAGCCCTTAAGTGAAGAAGATTTGAACAAAATTTATGTGTGCACCATTCAAGATCCAGAAGTTCTTGAGCCATCAAAGGAAGGAGTTCTCCAATGGGATGATGCATAATCCATGAGTGATACTACAAGTGTTGCATGTGACAACTGGGCACATGGCACTTATGAAATGGTTGGGCATGAAGTGAGAAGTGTAGCTGCATGCATAAGTAAGCCACACAATATCAGGTGTTTGGGTAGTAGCTAGGTACTAAGGTACACTGGTGAAGAGAATCCAAAAGTATTCTTGCTTGCTATGGAAGTTTAGTGGGAATGTCAAGTGGAAAGGAATATGCTAGTTTATACTCTGCGGGATGGTAGCGCTGGTGGATGGTTCACAGGGATAATCTTTTGGAGTGGAGAGAAGTGAGGATTGCTTTATCTGCTAGATTTCTAAGGAGCAATGCGCTACTCAGATCTATGCATTTCATGGTAATGATCTTGTTCAACACCACATTTAACAATGTGAGAGACTCTAGACAGAGGGGCATGAAGCTTTACCACCTTTGTTGTGGGTGCACAAGATTTATTTCACCTTGCGAGGCTACGCGCATATGGTATGTCTATGCGAGTTGAATAGAGAGACTGGAAATTGGCAAGAACTTATTACAGGTATGATTAAGACCTTTGACTATTTTTCCACTAAACCTCAGTGAATGAGGCATTACAGGTTATGAAGTGCTTAACTATGGGAGATAGTGCAAAGGCTGAGGAGCTCCTTCAGGATTTTTAGGTGAGTCAGACCTAGAGGTGTGCTTTAAAGAAGAAGAAACAGATGTTGAACAACTTGGGCGCACCTTCCTAGAAAGAGAAAAGGGTAAGATGGTCTATATAATTGATGATGAAGAAGTGGAGAACCTAGATATTGAGCATACAGAGGGTACACATGAGGTCTTAGACAATGTAGATGAGAAGGCGCATGCCTACCATGAACCAATGAAGACTAAGCAAGTAAACATTGGAACAGATGTTGAACCAAAGGAGGCCATCATTAGAGATTATTGGCTTGACTCTAAAGTTGCTAAGATAATTAATTTACTATGCATGACTTCCAGGATATTTTCCTAGAGGCTATCATGAATTGAAAGGGGTACATGAATCTTTGGGTGAAATGAGAATCAAGTTGAAGGAAGGTGCGCACCAAATTCATAAGAGGCCTTACAGGGATGAATCTAAACACAATGCGTCAAGGTGACAAGAAATTCAAAAATGTTGAATTCTTGAATCATTGAGCCCATCGAGGATTTAGAATGGGTGGGCCCTATGGTTATCAGTATCAAGAAGGATGGAAGAATAATTTTTTTGTGGATTATAGGGAGTTAAATGTTTCATGTGTAATTCATCCCTTTCCCACACCGTTTACTGAGGAAATATTGGAAGGCATTACAGGGCACAAGATTTGTTCCTTCATTAATGGATTCTCTGGATATCATCAGGTGAGGATAGCTAAAGAGGATCAAGAGAAGACAACTTTCACCACTGAGTGGGGAAGTTTTGCATACACAGTTATGCCCTTTGGATTAAAGAATGCGCTGTAGTATTTTTGCGCATTGTTGTACATGCATTCCATGATTTTATTCATAATTTCTTACAGGTTTATTTGGATGATTGGATAGTCTATTGGATTTTGAAGGATCTATTATCACCAAATTACAGCACCCCTCGAATGGTCTAAGTTATAGATGGGGCACTCGGTGTAATCTGTGTAACATGGGTACCATCTCCAAGTGTGGGAGTTGCTGCTTGAGATAGACCTCCGAGAGAAGGCTAGTTCTGCTCCTAAGCTACCTACCACAAGCTACTCTTAATGTAGGCACAATTGTCTAATCCTAATCTAACATTCCAAGAGGTCAAGGAGAGAGAGTGCATGAAAAATAAAGCCTACAATAATAATGGTGATACACTAGAAAATGGGGGTTATGAGCCAATAATTCAACTGCTAAAATGGAGAGAGGTGAGAAATGGAAAGGGTGGACAAAATACACCACAGGAAAAAGATATATTCACACAAGGCACTATTTGTTACCCATTAAACACAACTCCCAAAACCTAAAATAGACATCAAGAATATGCACATCATACCCTATAATGAAGAGAGGCAAGTAGAGATAATAAAACATGTAAAGGATGGAAAAAATACATCACATGACACATTATATTGCTCCAATAAATTTGAACAATACAACATCAGTTGGGAAAAGGTAAGAAAATGTCATTATAAAGCTTGGGAAGGAGGATTAAGCTCCACATTCAAGCCTAATAGAGAAGAAAGAGAGAGGGGGTAGGAGAAAAATGAATAACTCCCTTAAAGATGAACCCAAGACTACAATTTATAGAATGAGAAGGAGAGAAGAGAATAATCCTGTCATCACTTTTCCAACCACTTGCAAGTTGTAATAAATGAGGTGAAATGATGGAAATTGATTTGCAAAATCTTCCTCATGCTATCCCATGACCTGTAGTTGGATAAAATGATGGCCATACTCATTTAATGCATTCACCAACACTTTCTAACTATCTCTTTGAACTGGGCTCATTTTCTCGTGAAATTCTTCATCAATATTTGAATTTCTTGATTTTTGTGTGTCGGGCTTGGAGCCACAATTCCAACAGTACCAATTTTGTGTAATTTCGTTAGAAATTTCTCAAGTTATGGCCTTGTGAGCATATACAACTTTTTGACTTGCACATACTTGCTTCATCTCTATGGGGCTGAATTAAATTCCTTGGCTAGAAAAGTCAATTTCATAATTTCTCTCCTTCTCTAATGTTTTTGCATATCTTCAAAATATTTGGGCATTTAAAGTAGTGGGGCCCATCTTACACTCTTCATTTTTTTGCATGGGAAAGAGTCTAATATTTTAAGACATTGTATATTGGCTCTGCCACTTCTGGTCGAAATGGCTCTCCTCTCTTTGTTTCCCCAAGTGATGGGCTCCTTTGTTTGCATTGGGTGCTAAGTGCATTGCCTAGCTTATTCCACATTGGGTATCAAGGTTATGTCTCCATGTTTCATTGGGTTGACCACCCCATTCAACTTTGACTCACCTTGGATTGGCACTAACTCATCATTTGACCCTTCCCCATACACCGAGCCACTTAGCTCCTCGGGCTCCACACTCAACAACATCATGACCTCTATATCGCTAACTTGGCACTTCACATTAGACTGTGTTTTTCCTGACTTGTTTATTGCTTCGTGCCACTTTTGTTTGTGCACCGACTTATTACTAACCTCCATGACTCGTGTCAATCCCACTGAGCTACCTCTCTCATTCGCCAACTTGCCTCTCGAATGGCGAGTTACCCGTGCATGGCGAGATTTTTCTGTTTGAGCACCGACCCATATAATAACTCACTCGATCTATCCATCTAGCCTTCACCACTCCACATGTTGGGCTCCCATATTTCTTACCTACCATGCCATCTCACTTTTCGCATTGGGTTAACTCATTTTGGTGTACTCGCTCAAGCTAGTATTTCAAGCACACCGAGCTCCACATGGAGGCCCCACGCAACTCTAGGGTCTCTACGGTCTTTTGAATTTTTGAAACTATGTCGAGGGGCCACGTGGCGACCCCTCACACCTCTACCTTCCTTACGTACATGGACTTACCCTAGCTCGAACTTGGCTTGCGAGTCCCGTCTCCTCCACTTCAACCTCCATCCTGATACATCCGAGTTCGCCACCAAGTCTTCCAACCATGCTCATGCTTGATTCGATCCTCTTTGTTTATGAGAAATCCCCTTTGGGCATATCCCTACTCCTCCATGACTTGTTTGAATTACTTACTTCAACCTTGAGTCGATGAACAACTTGCTCCTCCAAGAGAGCTTGACACGAGCTCGATGCCCAATGATACCCAACGCTCGGCCATATTGCATTGAGATGGCTAGATCCACGTAACTTAGTGTCCGAAAACTTCATTAACCATTCGAATTGCCAATCCTAACTCGGCGTGCTCAATCTGAATGGCTCGATAATAGTGTATGGTGGATGAACTCGCTAGCCATGGCCCACTTGCCATTGAGCCAAGTATTGATGTATATAATTGATTCCATAGCTTTCGATAGGGTCCCGATTATGATACTTCCATCGTTTCCCGAGATGTCACATCTTGTTCAATATGTCCAATTCACCGATCTATGCTCGACACATGCCCGACGCCATTCATAGTTATATAAAGTAGCTCCCCTTGAATCAAGCTACGAGTTCAACTTGGGGAAGTAAAGATATTGTGACCTTGAATCATAACTAGCTTGGGTCAGTAATGATGAGAGAGACCAGTCGATCTTCTTTTAGGTAATTCGGTTTTGAATGTAGCTTGATCCGTAATCTTCAATAGCTCGATTTTTATCTAAATAACTCACCCCTTCATACCTGCAAATTTCGGTTTATGTGGAAGTAACTTGATGAGCAGAAACAACTTGCCTTGGAACTTGATGAGTCCAAGACCACCTGAAATGGAATCCCCTTTTCTAGCTTGGTGGTAATGCATGGGTTTGGGATTCCTTATGCTCAGGAGCCTGTGCATTGGAGATGCTCTTAGAAAAATAATGTTAGGTATTGCCATCTCTTCCCGAGTGGGCCAATTAATTAATTATCACAATAAGCTTTTTTAAATCTAATTTAACCGGGGTAGTGAAATTAGATAACAGTTTGGCGACTCATGGGGGCCATTAGCCTGCTAAATGGAGCATGACCAGCCACTTGTATCCTTCCATTGGGCATGGGGTTAGTACAGTTATCATGAGCTGATATGAACTCTGAAATTATTGACCCTGAGATACTTGGAATGTCGCTACCTTCCTACTGCAGGAATTTGTCCCTCTGCTATTTGCACTCTCAAATTTCATAAGAAAATCTTGGAATTCATTTTGTGAGAGTAGTTTTTTTTTTAAAACTCGAATTATACTCTTTTTGTAACTACAATCTACAAGACTGAATTATAAACATTTGAAACTACTTTGCCTCAAAACTAATTCTTGCCAAGTATGAATAGACAAGCTAATTTTCATGGCAAGGTGAATAATACTATTGAGGGATGGAGGCTTGCTTGTAGCTATTCTTTGGAGAGAATCATTAAAATCTCCTCCTCATGTTGGATTTTAGTTGCTTTGCATTTTTTTGATTTGAATTTTGCAACTATTACATGCAACTATGTGTTTCGTACTACAACAACTAGAGCCATGATGTATTATACTCGCTGGAGCATTAACAAACCAAAGCTATATCGAAAGAAAAGAAATCATACATGCCTCAAGTAAGACATGCAGAGTGTGCACAAGCACTTCTTCTGCTAAAAACAAACCTACTCCTACCCTACACTAACCAAGGAAAAGGGAGTTAAACAAAACCTGCAATAGGTTGTGAGAAGTAGCTACCCTTCCTCACAAAATGTGGCTATGTGACTTGTTTGGGAACATAATCATATGGTGGGAATGTAAACATGCCTTGCACTCCAAATCCTTTTAAGGTATCAACAAACAATACATATACCTCCTCAAACTAATATGCATTCGGCTAGAGGTTTTGAAGCCGAGCCTTGGTATAATGATGATCATCCCCATGCTCTAGACTGAACATGGCCGGTGGTAACTCTATTTTTGGCTCCAAGCTATCCAAACATTTGATTAGACATGTAACTTTGGGAACCAATGGATAAATCCTCAGGATTTTCCCATCTCTTTGAAACTCAACTCTATGAATGGAGTCATCTTGAAGACTTTCTTGAAGGAAGTGGTTGGTTGTAGGCTAATTTTAATACAAATTTGCCTCTACAAACAATTTTACACCTTCCAAAACTGCCCTTTCCACGATGACTAATCTGGCCTTGTTGTCATCATCTTCTTCTTCCTCTCAAGCATAAAGTGTGAGAGATCAAACTCCTCCCCAAAATTAGATTCTTGCAAAGATGTAACAAAAGGAGAATCTAAAATTTCACCATCAAAAGAAAGCAAGAAGCTTCCTATGATCTCTTCTTCATCCAAGGATTCAGAATATGATTCTCCCATCTCCATGGCATAAATCCCCCATGGTAGGTTACAACTAATTTGGATGGATGTGGTGGCTCAATGAAACATTTCAATTGTGCAATAAGCTCTAGGCATGTAGGACAATGAGGGTCACCGCATTCTATCAAATAATCTTGCTCATTTGGAAGCTTTTCCCTTTTTTTTGGCACATGCTTCTCCTCTTGTTGATTTTTAGCTAGTGATGGATTGGAAACCTATGAGAAGATAATGCCATCATGCATGCTACACTCCGAGTAAACAAAATGTTGGTCATCATCTTCCTCTCATGTTTTCTCTTTTGCATAGTCATCTTCCACCATTTGTTCTTGAATTCCAAACTCTTGTGAAGGCCTAGTCATCGGTGGAATTTTCTTAATATTAAACCTTGCAGCCCACTCTTTCAATTTTCTTGCAAGTTCTTCCCTTTTTGGCTCTTCTTGTTGTTGTTCTTGGCTAGTGTTCTAATCTTTATTTTCCCAACATGGAATTTGGAATGCAAGAGGAGGGGTGGGTTGTGCTACAACTAACTTTGTAATTGTTTGTAGTGGTGGGAGGGATGGAAATTCTTGTTTGTATGGAGGGAGTGACTTGCTTGGAGGGGAAAAGGGTAGAAGAATTGAGATGAGATGGAAGGCTAGGAGATGGAGAAGGGAACTCAACATTTGGGGCAGCATATAATGGGCTTGAATCATGACAATGTTGAAATGATAAGGCTTGGGAAGGAGAGAAAGAAGAACAAGGAGCTAGTGATTGACTTACCCATTAACAAGGTTGTCTCGCACTTTGCTCATATGTTTCAATATCCTTGGTCCATTATACAAGTTGGGGCAACATTTCAACCATGAAATCAAGCTTTTCTTGTGGGCTATAATGTCTTGGAAAAGGGCCTTCCCATGGACAAGGGACCCTACAACCAATCCTGAATGCTTTCATTTGTGTTGTAGCCCGAGATTGAACCATGTCAACCTCCATTATTTGGATCTTCGACTACAACTCAAGATCCTCAGGTGTGGGGTAACCTCCATAATCTACATACCCTTGGTCTTGGAAACCTACATAGTTTGTTGGGTAACCAAACTGATCTGCATCTTGCTCATATGGGTATGCATACTACTAATTTTCATCATAGTATGGATCTAGAGGTGGTGATAGTACCCTGAGAATATGTGTTGCAAATGTGGAGGTATGTTTGAATGGCATTGTGGCTGTTGCAATATAGAATTCCACTGTGGGAATGAAGCCATGATTGCACAAATTCATATAATGGAAGAGATGGGAAGAAAATGGATGGAAGAAAGGTCTGCAATTTCAGAGAATGGGTTGTTCGGACCAAATGGAGTCACCAGATGTGCTTTACATGTGCCTCCAAAGGCTGAATCTCACCAAGAACACACCAAATTGATGAAATGAAGTGGTAAGGTGCTTCAAACCAATCCCACTGGGCATGCTTGAACCTGTTATCACCAAATTACAATACCCCTCGAATTGCACGAGTTGTAGATGGGACACTCGGTGTAATCTGTAACATGGGTACTATCTCCAAGTGTGGGACTTGATACTTGAGATAGACCTCCAGAGAAGGGTGGTTCCTACTCCTAAACTACCTACCACAAGCTAATATTAATGCAAGCATAACTATCTAATCCTAATCTAACATTCCAAGAGGTCAAGGAGAGAGAGTGCATGAAAAATAAAGCCTACACTAACAACAGTGATACACCAGAAAAGGGGGTTGTTAGCCAAGAATTCAACTACTAAAATGGAGAGAGGTGAGTAATGGAAAGGGTGGACAAAATGCACCACATGCCAAAGATAGATTCACACAAAGCACCATTTGTTACCCATTAAACACAACTCCCAAAACCTACAATAGACATCAAGAATATGCACAATATACCCGAAATGAAGAGAGGCAAGTAGAGACAATAAAACATGCAAAGGATGGACAAAATGCATCACATGACACATTATATTACTCCAATAAATATGCACAATACAACATCAATGGGCAAAAGGCAAGAAAATGCCATTACAAATCTTGGGAAGGAGGCTTAAGCTCCACATTCAACCCTAGCAAAGAAGAAAGAGAGAGGAGTTAAGTCATTTTTCTCCTGCCCCCTCTCTCTTTGACAATGTAATGTTTTTGAAATTTAGATGAGTGGATGAAAAATTAAGCGAAAAAAAATGTGTTTATGGGGAAAAATGAATACATTGCTAAAAGTAATCAAGGATAAAAACCTTAAACTATTCAAATTTTAGAAAGAAATACATGGTAAAAAAACTAAGCCAAATTTTGATGTCATAGTGGTGTTTTTTTAGAATGCTATTTTAAAACATGCAAGCCAATGGAGAGCACACTTGATATTTTTGTGTTTTTATTTTTATTTTGCAAAACATGGATTCACGTGAGGGAATAGACAATCCAACCCTTAGGCTTAGATATCCAAGCCAAATCCAAGCCTAAGGGTGGGTAATTTCAAGACAATACAAACATAGTGTGTTCACATTATAGTCAATGTGAAAAATACACGATAATAAATATATAAGACAAATACTTATGATTTTGGTCCCACAAACTCTATTTTACATTGTTATCTACACATTTTTGTAATATTTTATTCTTTTGAGAAATCACATATGATAGTATAGTAAATGAGTACTATTTTTTTATGTTTCTTTCATTCCTAGGTTATTCATAAAACATTCTTATTGTGTCTTTTGTCTTATATTGATATAATGAATCATTATTTTTATTGTTTTGAGAAATTTCTTATCATTGTTTGAGAATTGAGTGTTTTTTCATTATTTCTTATATTCCTAACATTCATAAAACATTCTTATTATGTCAATTGTCTTATGTTGATATATATTTGAGAATTATGTGGAGAATACCATGGAGGTAAACACACGAGGATCTCGAGAAACAAAGGAAAGGAATGCAAAAAGGGCCTAAAAAGAAATTAAACTCCAAATATTTTCCAAAGAAATTAAATGTTGAAATAAATCATCTATCATCCATCGAGCCAAGAAAGATGAAGAAAATGAGTGAGAAAAATCCATGTAAGGAAGAAATCAATCTTTGGCGGTGAAGATATGTCATCTCTTCCAAATGAATTTGATATTGAAATGAATCCTCAAACACTAATTAGATTAATAATTAATGAAACAATGAATGATGATGTTAGTCTAAATTTAAACTTATATGTTATACCAAGTGATCAACATATTAAAAACATAAAAAATTTACTAAATTATGAAGATGAGAAACATATAGGAAATGAATAAAATTTACTCAATGTTCACACAACTTTATCATCGAGATCATCAATTAGAATTTTGCATAAAACGCCTAATCTTTTACTTGAAATTGATGAAAATATTTTAAACCAATGAGTGATAAGATTGTAAAACACACTTGTAGAAGAAAAAATAATAAAAATGGAAAAATTTGTTTGAAAACTTATATAAAACAAGAAAATGTGAATTATCTATTGAAATGATGAGAATTGTTAAGTTTAAACCCACTATGAAGACCGTAGTGTCCCTTTAGACCGTAGAAAATTTCCCTTACTCTAGCCTTGATGGTTTGCACGGATTGTTGAAAAATGCTCATGTTGGGTGGTCATTTGACCATATTAAACCATATAACAGTGTTGCACAGATCTATAATTAGATAAAGCATACAATCAATGAATGCGGAAATAACCAGAAGATAAAATAAACAAGAGAAAGATTACACTAGATTTAACGTGGCTCACCCAAAGGTGTGGGATATGTCCACTAATAAATGGCCAATATTATTATTCGAGATCTTTACAGAGGAAATACAATGAAGATCTACTGTCTTCCAACACCTCACAGGATGTTCAATGATTTTTCCTCACCCAATTATTCTTTCTTACTCACTAAGAAAACTTACATACAAAACAATTTCTATATATATTCTCTCCTTCTCACTTACCCTCATACAATGCATATATGCATATATATCTACTTTGGGTAACTTAACTTTTCTTTTACAATCAATAAATCATCTTTAAATTAATTTATTGATTCTAATTTTTGTCAAAAAAAAAAATTACATCGCACATGTAACTGTCATTTGGTTATTTCTGACCGCACGGTCACTTCTTCGACTGGACCGATCGACACCGATTACACCCTAACCAACGCTGGTTCTTGTCGGAACTCATAACATGTAAAAAGCAAGTTTCTTGTGAAGCAAGCAATTAAGATCCATTCTCAACAATCTCCCACTTGGAGATCAATTGATGCACTATGTATTGTGCATCACCATTCTTGTTCCTTTTCCTTGGCTTGTTTCTTCCTCTTCAAGTCTTAAACTTGAAGACCAACAGAAGTGGAGTGAAGCTCTAACTTCTCCCTTACCAATGGCTTCGTTAGCATATCTGTAGGGTTCTCATCCAGTATGGATTTTCTCTAACTTTAGTTTTCCATCCTCCAACACCTGCCATATGAAGTGATACCTCAACTGAATATGTTTCGTTCTTGAATGAAATGCTTGAGTTCTTTACCAGATGAATCACGCTTTGACTATCACTGTATAATATGCAATCCTCTTTCTCCTTACCTAAATATTCCATGAACCTTCTCATCCATATCATCTCCTTGCTAGCTTTTGTAGCTGCAACATACTCTGCCTCTGTAGTAGACAAAGCCACAACCTTCTACAATCTTGAAATCCAATAATCATTGTTCCACCTATTGTGAAAATATATCCAGTGGCGCTCCTCCTGCCATTCAAATCTCTAGCCATATCTAAATCAACATAGCCACGTAAATAAGTATCTAACCCTCCATAACATAGCTCCATGCCGGATTTCCCTCTCAAATACCTGATAATCCATTGGACTACTTTCCAATGTTCTTTACCTAGATTAGCCATAAACCTACTCACAACTCCCATTTCCTGTGCAATGTATGGTCTAGTACAAACCATGACATACATAAGAATTCCTATTGCTGAAGCATAGGGAACATGTTCCATGTACTCAACCTCCTCGTGTGATGAAGGACACTGATCTTTGCTCAATTTGAAGTGTCCAACCATAGGTGTACCAACAGATTTTGATCTTTACACATTAAACCTTTCCAACACCTTATTGATATAAGCCTCCTGAGATAAATACAACTTCTTGTTTTTCTTGTCTCGATGAATTTGCATGCCAAGAATTTTTTTCAGCTCCCAAATCCTTCATTGCAAATGTGTGAGCTAACCTTTCTTTAAGTTTACCAATGTCATGCATACTAGATTTTGCAATCAACATATCATCCACATACAATAACAAAATAACATAGCTCCCATTTTCAAACTTTTTAAAATAAACACAATGGTCAAATTCATATCTCATATAACCATGATCATACATGAAACTATCACATCTCAAATACCATTGCCTTGGAGCTTGCTTGAGCCCATATAGGATCTTTTTCAATTTGCACACAAGTTTCTCCTTACCCTTGACTTCATAACCAAATGGCTGCTGCATATAAATCTCTTCATCCAAATCACCATGAAGGAAAGCCGTCTTCACATCTAGTTGTTCTAAATGCAAATATTCTACTACAACTAAGCTCAATACAATACAAATATAAGTCATATTAACAATAGGAGAAAATATTTCACCAAAGTCAATACCTGATTTCTGTGCAAATCCCTTTACTACAAGCCTTGCCTTGTATCTTTTCTATCCACCCTCTTCTTCCTTGATCCTGTAAACCCACTTGTTCTGTAATGTTCTCTTACCTACTGGTAACTTAACCAAATCCCAAGTCTGGTTCTATTCCAAGGAGTCCATCTCCTCATCCATGCCATGCTCCCACTACACGTGGGTCTTATCTGCATTGCTTCTTCAAAGCTCTTTGGTTCACCATTATCAGTCAATAATAAATAAAATAGAGAAGATGTAAATATTTCTAGAGGTTTACTTACCCTTTGTGACCTTCTCACAGGAGTTTGGGGTACCGAGAGGCTCAATCTGGACCTCCTGACATTTGTATCCAAATTTGACAGTGACCAACACCGGTCACACCAGTAATCGACATTAGTTACATTAACCGATGTCGGTTTGGCTCTTCTGTAACTAATACCGGTTCTAATGACCGATGCGATCGGGGTAAACCAAAATCGGTTCTTGTGTAACCACTCGTAGGTAATAATTTTAAATTTGAGAGTTCATTTTCATTCATAAACTTCTCAACCGGTTCATCCTTGGGTACCAAAATTTGATCCCTGTACATTCTCTTTTCATTCCATTCAACATCATGAATCCTAATAATTTTAGAATTCTCTAAATCCCAAAAATGGAAACCGAAATCACCAGATCTATAACCAATGAAAGTGCATCTCTTGGATTTTACATCCAACTTTTTCCTATTTTCGTTATCAACATGCAAAAAGCTTCAACCAAACCAAAAAATTTAAGAAAAGAAAGATCTACCTCTTTTTCACCCAAGATTCCTTTGGTATTCCTCCATCTAGTGAACTTAAAGGCCCACTTTGTTAATCAAATAAGTTCTTTTGTATTAACTACTTCCACCCAAAACTACAAGGGTATTCCGAATGTATTCTCATACTTCTAGCATGTTCTATGATTGTCATGTTCATTCTTTCTGTAACACCATTCTCTTGTGGTATTCTTGGAACCGTTCTTTCTCTACATATCCCATTCACTGAACAATAATCATTGAAAACCTTGCTATAGTATTCACCACCATTGTCACATCCAAGACACTTTAACTTATAATTTGATTCATTCTCAAAAGGGCTTTCCATCTTTTAAAAATCTCAAAAACATTAGATTTACATTTAATACAATAAACCCATACCTTTCTTGTAGCATCATTAATGAAAGTAACATAATATTGGGATCCTCCAAGGGAAGCTACCTGAGCTGGTCCCCATACATATGAGTGTACACGCTCCAATTTTTGCTCCTTCTTAGTTGCCCCAACTTTGAAAAATCTCACTCTCTTTTTCTTTCCAAAGATACAATGCTCATAGGAATCAAGATCTAAATCTTTCAAATCTGATAACTTACCCTTACCCTTTAAGATCTGCATTCCTTTTTGACTCATATGACCCAACCGATTATGCCACATGCATGCATCTGGATCTGAAGTAGATAATGCAGAAAAGGAATCAATAATATAGGTAGATAAAAATAGTGTTCCTACCTTCTTACCCTTGCCACAACAAAATCACCCTTGGTGACTTTTCAAGAGTCTTCTGTAAAAGTAACCATGCAACCAGATTCACCTAGTTTCCCAGTAGAAATAAGATTCCTCCCGAGGCTTGACACATGCCTCACATCTTTCAATACCCATGTATTTCCATTTTGCAATTTTAGATGAACTTCCCCTTTACCAATAATACTACAAGGTTCATCATCACCCAAATAAACATGCCCAAAATTACCCTAGACATAATTTTTGAAATAACCCTTATTAGGGGTTGCATGGAAAGAAGCTCCTAAATCTAAAACCCATGATTCAATTCTATTATCTAAAGAAAGAATAAGAGCATCTTGCATTACCTCTGATGCAACAAGATTTTCTTCTTTACCTTTGTTTGGTTGTTGGTTCTCTTTATCCTTTGACCAACAATCTTTCTTTACATGTCCTTTCTTTCCACATTTCCAACAAGTAATTCCCTTACTTCTGGATTTAGATATGCTATCCCTTGAATTTGATTTCCCATTACTCTTACTCTTGGATCTCTCCTTCTGCCTGCCCCTACTTTCTACATTCAAATCATTTCTAGATGATGATTCCTTTGTACTCTTCCTATGAATTTCTTCATTCAATATTATACTAACCACATCATCAAAATTTAAAATATTATTAGCAAATGATGTATTACTAACAACCATTACCAAGTTATCCCAACTATCAAGAAAAGAACATAAGAATAAAAGTGCTTTTACTTCATCATCAAATGGTATAACAACCGATTTTAACTGATTTACAATAGATCGAAAATCATTCAAATGACTAGATGTAGATCCACCTTCACGCATATTAGATTTAAATAGTTTCTTCATAAAATAAAATTTATTTGAAGCACTAGATTTTTCATATAAATTAGCAAGAGATTTCATTAAATCTACCATAGAAGCCACTTTTGTAATATTGGAAGCCACGGATGCTGCCAAGCTCAATCTTATAGATCCCAAAGCCTTTCTGTCAAGAATCTTCCATTCTTCATCAGTCATCTTCGTAGGTCTAGAATTCTCATCCAACGGTAAATATAAATATAGTTGATATAGATAATCCTCAATCTGCATCTTCCATAATTGATAATTACGATCGTCAAATTTCTCTACCTTGTATTTGTTTTCTTCTGCCATTGTTGTAGCTCCCACTCAATCAAAAAACCCTTTGTGAGTAAATATGTCAACACACAAAACCCTCAAACAAAGCTATGATACTAGTTGTTGAGGATAAACCATATAACAGTGTTGCACATATCTATAATAAGATAAATCATACAAGCAATGAATATGGAAATAACCAAAAGATAAAATAAACAAGAGAAAGATTACACCAGATTTAATGTGGTTCACCCAGTGTGGGCTACGTCCACCAAGAAATAGCCAATATTATTATTCAGTGCTTTACAAAGGAAATGCAATGAAGATCTATTGCTGTCTTCCAACACCTCACAAGATGTTCAATGTTTTCCCTCACTCAGCTACTCTTTCTTACTCACCAAGAAAACTTACATGCAAAATAATTTCTATATATAATCTCTCCTTCTTACTTACCCTCATACAATGCATAGATGTATATACATCTATTTTGGGTAACTTAACTTTACTTTTATAATCAATAAATCATCTTTAAAATAATTGATTTATTCTAATTTTCGTCAAAAACAAAAATTGCGTCACACAGTAACCGCGTTTGCGCTTCTTACTTGACCGGCGCCGGTCACTTCCTAACCTGGACTGACTGACGCCGGTTACACCCTAACCAATACCGGTTACACTGATCGACACCGTTCTTTATCGAGAACCGATAACATGTAAAAAGCAAGTTTCTTGTGAAGCAATTAAGCTCCATTCTCAACACCTTGATGATTTGCACATATTGTTGAAAAATGTTCATGTTGGGTGGTCATTTGACCGTATTAAAAGTGACCATAAAATTCAAAATAACAATAAAATGAATTAAATTATTGTGAAAATAAAATAATGAGAGTAATGATAAAGTTTTCCTTCATGGACTAACTCTTTTTGAACCCTTGGTGTGTCTTCATGTCTTTGATTTGTGAGGTGATGTCGTCTTCTTGCAATTCATTCAACTCGGGATCATTTTCGATGCTTGAAGTTTGATATTTATAGTTGTTTTAACGTAACGTTGATCTAACTAAATCATATTACGATATCAATAAATGTAATCTACAAAATTTGAAAATAATGTGAGTGCCTTAACATGAGTGGTTGAGGTTTTGGTTAAAGTAAATTTTAAAATAATAAAATAAATCATGAAATTTAAATAATAGAAGAGATTTCATATAAATATAAATAATGCATTAATATTCTTAAATCCCTAAAAAAATTATAGCTTGTGCCAACCTCATACCAAGAAAGAATTAATAGATTTTTTGGTTAATGTGAGATTTCGTTCATGAGAGAATTTTTGGTCTCTATGTGGATGAATGTAGAAGGATTTTGGTTAGAGGATGTATTTTAGAAGTTATTTGGTTTTGTTTTGGAGTTTCCTAGTGTGAGGGAAAAAATGTTTCTTTTATCATTCTTACACATGTTGTTTTTGTTTTTAAGGCCCTACTTGTATCCTCCTTGTATGTGCCATGCTGGAGATTTGGGACAAGGTATTGACATCCACTAGAAGGCTGCCCTGGTTACAGGATTGGGAAAAAAGGGATTTGTTTAAAATATTCTTGATCCTCTCAAGAAAATAATTTTGTCAAATGTTAAATTAGATACCACAATCGACGCCAACAATTCCTTGTCTCCACGTGATCGCTTTTTTTTCTTCCGAGATGAGTTGACAATGGGGTGCTTTGGACATTGTTTTTTTTTCTTGTTTTTCATTTTGTAATGTAGCCGGGATGCAAACACAGGGAACTTGGAATGTAATGATTGTAGGTTAGACGGGTTTTGGTTTATTAAATAGGCGTTGGAAACTTGAAAGCAAACACAATTGGTAGGTGTCACATCCTCTGCTAGCATCCCCAACTTGTGCCAATTTTGGAGTTTTGAAACAAATTTTGGACATCCTCTAAGCGGAATAAGATGTGAATTTTTGTCTTATATTTTCGAATTGAGATTGGCAGTGGATGACAATGATATTGTGTGTGTTTTGTATTGTAACATTGTAGACATGGTTAACATACATAATTCACTTAAACAATTTGGACAGATACCACAAGAAATATGGCTCATAAGACCATGGGTGGCGGTGTTAAACACAAAATGCATTTCTTTGAGAAAGGATTTGGACATGTGGAATGTCAAATCCCAAAAACTCTACCCTCATCCTCCCCGCATGTGCCAAAGTTTTGTGGTCACATGGTCTTCTAATTAAAATTGGAACGAAACAGAGAAGATTAGCCTAACCCTTGCACATGATTTTGAACTATTTGATAACATGCTTGAATTAATGCATGGTTACATGGAATCTAATGATTTTTTGGGTGCACACAAAATGGGAGGATGAAAAACACACGATCGGGAGGAAAACATACACATTTGACTCAAATACCCTCACCCCTTTTAATGATCACTTACAAGTATATTTAATTTCGAACAAGGCACAATTGTGATAGTTTATATGCATAATTCTATTGCAATTTGTTTTTCAATTTGGTGCTGGAATAAAACCATAAAATAAGGACAATAGCTCGCTATTCATGATCTCTACCTCAATAATCTTGTGAAGGGGTAGATCCTGCTGCTTTGTTATAATAATAGAATTTGATTTTTTTAGTATGAAATTGTGGAATTTCGGTTGGCATTGGATTGGCTTTGTTTTAGTGAAGTTTATCCCTTCAACCTTTCCCGCATACTCTGAGACCCACTGTGTCAAATTTGGAGCTAAGGGAAGACCATAAGTAGCCGTAAAAGCATCATGGAAAACATATTTTATTGATTAGTTTTTTGTGACTAGGTAGCCATGTATGCAAAATGTGGAGACATTCACAATGTGCTTGAATTGGTTGTTGAAATGCGTCATCGAAACATAATGACATGAAATGTCATGATTATGGGAATTGCATAGAATAACCGTGTTGAAAAAGATTTTGAGATATTTTAAACAAATGCAATCGATGAGTATGAAGCCAACCTCCACAACATTGGTCAGTGTTCTCACTTTTTATATGGCCAAATAACAGCTTTGGAACACTTGCATATAACCATCTAATAATGAATGCCATCACTTTGTTAGATGTAAGAATGGGGGAAACTATGCTATGCACATAAACTGGTTAATGGATGCTCTGGTCGTGAACTCATATCTTCAGTGCATATGCAATTGAATTGTCCTCATACCGCTTTGATTCTCATACAGGCATGGTCATCTTACTTTATCCTTTCATGATTTTTAACATTTCTAGTTTTCTTAATTTTAACGGAGTTATAAATCAATCTAAAGAAAAATAAATTTTAGGTGAATTAAATGGGATGTATTATTTTATAGTGAATTATGCCTTTGTTTTGTATGAAACCAGACAAGTGACCATGAATGTAAATGCTACTCCCATTTACCTCATGGATGGTTGGAAAAAAATTGATATTAGTACTAGTTACTAAGCCATGTGGTTAGCATATTTAAACTTGAATGTTAGTTCACCTTATTGGGTTTTAAGTGAGGTTATATCTCTAAATTGTTCTCATAGGGATTGTCATGGAAATAGGTGACTTCGTTTAGAAACCACATCTCTTCTCCAAGTTAAGCCTTGAAATCAACCTTCTAATGTGGTCATAGAGGCCTAGTGATAATTTTTGGTCATGAATGTAAAAAGGGATCATAGGTATATAGTTCTTCAATTCCATGCGTGGAAGATTAAACATAAATTAGATTTTATAAGACAATGTTTGGACATGTGAATTGTCGGTTCCTACAAACTCTTCCCTCATCCTCCCTATGTGCACCAAAGTTTTGTGGTCACGTGGTCTATCTAATTAAAATTGTAACAAAAGAAAGAAGATTAGTCTAGCCCTTGCACATGTTTTTGAACTATTTGATAAAATTCCTGAATGAATGAGTGGTTACATGGAAGCTAATGATTGTTGGGTGCACACAAAATGGAAGGTTGAAAACACATGACTAGAGGGAAAATAGTTGCATTTGACTTGAATACCCCCTCTTTTAATGATCACTTGCAGGCATATTTAATTCTGACAAGACACGATTATGACAATTTATATTTTTAATTCTATTGCAATATGATTTTCAATTCGGTGTTGGAATAAAACTAGAGAATAAGATCAATACCTCTAGTTATTCATTATCTCTACCTCAATAACCTTGTGATGGGGTAGATACTAATGCTTTGTTGTAATAATATAATTTGATTTTTAGCATAAAATTGTGGCATTTTGGTTGGCATTATTTTAGTGAAGTTGATCCCTTCAACCTTGCCCACATACTCTTGAGACTTGACCCTTGTCAAATTTGGAGCTTAGGGAAGGCCATAAATAATAGATAAAGCATCATAGACTATGGATTTTGCTGATTAGTTTCTTATGATTAGGTAGCCATGTATGCAAAATGTGGAGACATTCACAATGTGCTTGAACTAGTTATTGAAATGTTCCATCGTAACATAATGACATGGAATTTCATTGTTATGGGAATTGCATATAATGATCATGTTGAAAAATATTTTGAGATATTTTAAACAAATGCAATCAATGAGTATGAATCCAACCTCAATAACCTTGGTTAGTGTTCTCACTTTTTGTGTGGCCAAATAAGAGCTTTGGAATAGTTGTGAAAGAACATCCAACAATGAATGAAAGTAATTTGTTAGATGTAAGAATGGGGAAAACTACGTTATACACGTAAACCAATTAATGAATGCTTTGGTGGTGAACTTGTATCTTGTGCATGTGTAATTGAATTGGTCCGTTGTACCAATTTGATTCTTGCACAAGCATGGTCATCTTAATCTATTATTACATGATTTTTTTAGATTGGTAGAAAAATATAGTTTTGAAGGGACTAAAACCCCTTCACACAAAAATATACCAAGGCACACAACCAATAAAAAGATCCAAAAACATAGTGTCAAACATGCTTGACAAATAGTGCAAGTAGAGCAAAGCGGACCATAAAGCGGTCTAAGTATTACAATACAACATTTTTTTAAAAGGAAAAAATACTTAGAGTGATAAGACACAAACAAACCTAAGAAAGGAAGAACAAATAAAAGTTTAGCCAAAGAGCAACCATCAATCCACCTTACTCGAGAATTTTTCTTCTTCGGTATGTGTGCTAAGGACCACTTCCTTGTTCCCTTTGCTCTTGATGACGACCATGAAAGGAATTTTTCGTGTTCTTCTCCTCCATATCCCTAACGTCTTCCTAATCAACCTTTAATTTCCACCACATGTCAACCTATTCCTTTTCCGCTTCAATTTTGAAATCTGATCTTATAGGATTAAAATCCTCTACTCCTTGTAGACACCTATAATTTAGCTTGAGTAATTTAAATACTTAAATTACACTAATTATACCCTTTTTCCACAAATTGACGACATATCGTCAATATAGCGCACTTCCTCTTTTATCACCATTAATTAGCTATATTACACTAGTTAATTAACCCTTCTATCCAACAATGACGTGAATTAATGACATTCTGTTAATAAGCTCCCCTTTTAATCTAGATTAATTAGTTATTTCTAATTAATTAAGCTCCCTTTCTATCTACATTATTTTCAATTAATTAATCTCCCCTTCTACCTAGACTAGTTAATTATTATTAATTGATTAGATTCCTCTTCCATTAAATCAATAAATCATCATTTATTTGATTAAATCCCTCTCATAGTCTAAATCATGCTAATTATTCATCTAAAAAAGTTTCTATAAGCTTACACATCTATTAATTAATCACTTTGATTAATTAATAAAGCCCCACAAATCCCATGGGTCACTAAAGGACAAACTAAATTCTCTTAAGGTTGACTCAAGCCTTTCTAAACCTTCCTTATCCACAACTAACCCAACCTCTCCATTTATCCCACATGAAGGAGGATGTAGAGATTCTTCTATCCATTGGGCTATATAAAGAGCCCTCCTCCTACCTTTACACCTACACCTTTACATTCCTAAATGAGCATAGAGCATACACTATAGCCATTTATCATCTTAGAGGATTCTTCATTAGAGGAGCTAACTAATTTCATCTCTTGTATTCATCCATCCAATTTTTGAAGTCATATGGGGATATGTCAAATGGTCTTGTAGCCATGGATTAACAAGACTCCATTCTTGAAAACCTTGGGATTCAAACATACAATCAAACCTTTGATTGCTAAGGATCTAAATAGGTTCACTTCATTTGATTAGCATTTAATAGAGATAGAGATTAATGGATTAACATGTTAGTTTGAATATTTATTCATGTTCTAATACAAGGATGTTGGTAGATTAGTCTTGTTTAAGCTCTAAGCATGATGGTGCATTGATTTCGATTTATCTTTGTTTTAGGACTACTAGGTGTTAGTTCTAATTATTTTGGCATTGCTAACAAATACATGCACACATTTGGCACACCCGGTGTGAGGGGTCCTTAGTCCCTTAACATTATAGTTCAAATTTTATTATTATTTCAAGTTTTTGGCTAACCCTTGATATACACATATGACAAATAATGTTCAATTTCTTAGGATTTTGCTAATATTACATGTGTAGGATCTCATTTAGAGCTTTAATTATAATGGGTTGTTGTCAATTTCGAGCTAACATACTAAAATTTGGAGTGTTTTGAGATTTTTGGTGTCTTTTGCCATCTTTTGACTGCAGGATGGGCGCAGGCACACAAACCCTAGCGTTGGCACACTAAACTTGGCACATGAGCACTAAACCTGGCATAGACATACATTCCGGTGTGTACACACTCTACTCATACTATACCTTCATTGATGTTGAAATCTATCAAAGCGCATATGCCCTAACCCTAGCACACATACCAATCCTGGCGCAGGCATCTTTTAGGTGGCACATGTGCACTGTCTAATTTTTTTATACCACCTTTTTCTAACCCTGACACACATGCCTATACTCTGGCGCACACACCCATATCTTGGCGTAGGCATCTCTCAAGTGGCATAGGCACACTGCAGATTTAGATTTACATAGAGGGGTGCAGACGCCCTAACCCACGTGCACACACCCGAACCCACGCGCACATGCCCTAACCCATGCACAGTGCTTCGGTCCGAGTTGGCGTATTACTTTCAGATTTGTGAAAATTTGTTTCCTAAGGTACTAACATCATTGCAGGTTTTATTTTTGCATGGATATGCTAGACTAGACATGGAATGAACCTTACATGTTAATTATAAGAGTAAGATCGCATATGCTCTTCCCTCACGTCTTTTGGGGCAATCTTGGGAATCGAAATGATTCTTATGTCTCTTGTTGCTTTAAGAATATGTTGAATGCCTAAAATTGAGCACAAAAATATATTCCGTATTTGAATTAAGTGTTTTCATTTATTGAATTCTTGGATTTTGCGTCACGTATGCTCTTCTCTTGTGTCTTAGGAAATCTTGAGAATCAGAAATGACGTTTATTCTTTTTATGGAAAATTACTAATCCATTGTGCAAAACCACAAACAATTTTCAAAGAAGGGTGGAGTTGAAACAAAACTAAACTATTAATATAGTTTCTATGCAGGTTGCCAAAAGGTGTTCAAGCAAACCACATCCAATTTAAAAAGATAAAAAACACACACAATCATCACACTGTATTTATAGGTTCGGATAAGGGTACGCCTGTCTGCTTAAAACTAGGACATAACCCCTTTGGTATAAGCCTTAAGCTACAAAAATGGGGGTGGTCCTAGGAAACCCAAAGTAGTCCATGCAAAAGGGAACCTTGTGGAAGAAATGGGAAGTGCTTCGTAGAACCTACTTGACTAGTATTACCATTTGTGAGATTTAGCATCACAAGTCATCCGTATGGCGAACCCAGTGAGAGTACACGATGGACGCATTTATTTCCCACTGTGCTTGAAGGGGGTAAAGTAAAGCCAAGGTACTCCCAAATTAGTCAGTGTGGCTTTTTGGGTAAATCGAGCTCGCTTAAGATGGTTTATGACATCTAGTTGAGTGAACCACCTAGGAAGCTATCTTTGAACAGGATCCCACTTGGACCACATCAAAGCCAATTTTGAGTTGAGAGCTATTTTTCATCACAAAAATTTGTGAAACGTTACTTTTTCTTATTTTTTCACTTGCCCCAAGGCGAGGTGAAACTCTGCCGAAGTGAGACTAGCATTTTTGAACCCCAATTGATCTACTTCCTTCACTTTCTTTTGAAACTTTGTTGATCAAAAGAAGAGTGACTACCTTTGCATTATCAATTGATTGTTTCACCACTTTTTTGTCCATTTACATCCATCCATGTTTTCAGATGGGTTATTAAACATCTAAAGTGTGTGGAGATGTTTTTATATCATTGGTAGCCTTTTTTATCTTGATACCCAAGTTAGGATCATCATCTTAGTTAGGCTTGGTTCATCACTTTGATTCTCCTTTGAACGATTATCTTGTTTATATCGTGACACTACAATTTTGTATTTACGTCTTGTTTCTTGTAAACTTGGCCTAAATATCTATATTGTAAGGTTATGTGTATACACTTTAACAATTCCTAGGTATACTATCGCTTTAGTTTGATTTTAATTATTACCTCGATTATGAAGAGTGTTAAGCGTTACCACTTGTGCGTGTTATATCAATATCATCTTGATATCAATACCTTACTTTCTCGTAAATTTTGGTTAACATATCTTGGTGAAATTTTTGTGTCACCCACAATCGTAACTGACACCCTTTGGAATATAGGTCTTGATTGAATTTGGGCTTGCTTCTAGTATACTTTGTTTGGAGGGCACATTAAATTCTTGTTATTACTTACGCCTTGTTCATTTCTTTGAACTCGACATAAGTAGGGACATTTTGTTAATCATCATATGACACCAACTACCTTTTCAAAGAAAAATTTAGGAAGTACTTCATTTGATCATTTGGTTTGAAACTCAACATTGTGTGACTGATTCTTGTTTGCAAATCATTGTGTCACGTTGTTTCTTTAACATTCATAATATTCTTGATGTTCCTTCTTTTCACTTAGGTTTGATAAAAATATTTGAACACATTCACAGATACCTTAGTGAACCTATTACACATTATGGATCCTAAAACACGATTAGGACTCAAAAGGCAAGGCTTTGGAAACCAGAAAAGCACAAACTTGGGAAGCCTCAAACAAACAAGGGTCAAACCCTTTTATTGGCCATGATCTTGGGCCTTTATTTTCCATGGAAAAGGAGGTAGAAGAAATGATAGATCATAGTGGTGACGAGTTGGAATCCCCACATGCGGAGTTTGACTTCAACCCCACCTTGTTAGATGAATTCCTTTTTAGAAACAAGGATCGGGTACTAGCACGAGTTGTAGAATTGGGAGCCGAATGCCTATTGAACAAGAAACAATCCCACCTACAAATGATGCTAATGAAGAGGAGCAACCCCTTATTAACATGGATGATATCTTAACACATGGTCATGCTTCTACTTCTAACATGGGAAATGATAATGTAGTGGGATATAGAATACCTTTCCTTAAAGTACCATGTAAAGTCAGAATAGAACATGAAAATGTTGAACAACCTCCACAACATGAGGAAGAAGAGGAACCTCTTGAAGAAGAAGTCACTATTCAACAACAAATTAACAACCTTAGTTGATAATTGGCTTTGTTAACATCTCATGTGCAAAAATAAACAAACAAGAATGTACAAAAGACAAAACCTAAGGTCAAAATTAGTGAACTTCAACTGGACAATCAAGGAGAAGACAATATGGAACACCATCATGTATATATCCCTACTTCTCCTACCAAAGAACAATTACTCGCTCAAGAAATGCAGTCTATGAAAGTGACACTTACAAGCCTCCAAGAGAGCACTATGGGGAATAACAGAAAATATCAATATGAAGAGCTATGTCCCTATCCATTTGACAAAACTATGACGCTTCAACCCTTCCCTAAAAAAATTGACATGATGAAATTTGACAAATACGAGAGGAAAGGTGACCCGAGACCATATAAAATATTTTTATATGGCATGCCAAGAAGTAGCCTATAGTGACAATTACCTCATATGACTCTTTCCAAAGAGTCTAGGGGCCAAGCCTTAGAATGGTTTACTCGCTTACCTCGTGGGTCTATTTTCACATGGCCTCAAATTGGTAGAAAGGTTTGTACGACACTTCTCATACAACATAGAAAGTGACATAACCATGGCGGACTTGTGTGGCACTAAACAACATCCTAATGAGACATTCGATAGCTTCCTATAAAGATGGAGAGGGATAGCCAGTTGCTTCCCTTATACATTCCCTAAAAAATAGCTGGTGAGTATCTTTGTGCCCAATCTCAACCTAGACATCACTTTTCATCTGCAAATGCATTGTGTTTGCACCTTCAAGAGGTTATTGAGAAGGGAATTCAAATAGAGAAAGCCCTTGTTGCCAAAGGAACCATTAAACCTCATTCTAAGGATAACCAAAATGCAAAACCTATGGAAAATCTGAAAATATTCAACAAAAACAAGAACATGGTGGGAGACGGAATCACAGATTCCAAATGCATGCAAATGGTTCAGATTGGTTAACCTTTTAAACTAACCAAAGGAATTATTTAACCACCACCTAAATGAAGAATGTTCACTCCTCTCAATGAGCCTTTGTCAGCCATATTGAAGCAATTGGATGCAATTCACATGGTGACCTATCCCACAACACAACCCTTTGATGACAATGCTCATAAACTATCATGGTATAAAGAGCATGACTATTGTGAATTACATCATGTCAAGGGGCACGAAACATACAAATGTCTACAACTTCATCACTACTTCCAAGACCTCATCAAAAATGGGGAGATAGAAGTGGATAACCTGGAGAAAATTTTGGGAATGTACAAGGAACCATTCCCTAAACATTGTAAGTTAGATGAGCAAAAGCCGATAAAGGAGAGTCATCCCAAAGTTACAAAGCAAAAAATTATCTATATACCAAGAAAGACAATAATCATCATGATCCACTCATTGGATGTATCTCGCTCCCCTAATGGCCATGTGAACACCATTCGAATTAAGGGAAAGGATTGCGCTGAAAGAATAAGGTGCGCCTACCTCATGATTCTTGAATCCTCTCCGTCAACCCCATAATATGGTAGGTATAACCTCTTAGAACAACTTGAGAAGACATCTGCCAAGATTTCAATCTTGGATCTTCTCAAAATATTGAATGTACATAAGGAAATTTTGTATAAAACTCTTCGGGGTCAGGAGTGCCACTAGAAGTAGATCCTACACATCTTCAAGCTGTGGTAGCCAACATTGTACCAATTGAGTACATTTCCTTTAATCATAGGGAGATCCCTATTGAAGATCTAATGCATAATATCCCCTTGTATATTGAGGTATTTGTCACCCACCGAAAGATAAAACGGGTGCTTGTGGACAATGGATCAGGGTTGAATATATGCACATTGAAATTAGTTAAGTAATTAGGACATACAAAAGAAGACCTCGAGTCCCATATCATTACCATAATCGCTACTTACAACGCGAAAGGAGTCACTGGAACAATCACATTACCCATGGAATTCAGACCCACTTGTCATCACATGAAGTTTCACGTCTTGGACTTGGAGCTCCCAGGACAATATGCTTCTAGGCCGACCATGGATTCATGCCATGCAGTGTGCCATCAATGTTCCATCAATGCATCAAACTGAAACATGAGGGACACACTGTCACAATACAAGGAGATCCAAAGCCCTTCGCTCACTACAGAGCTCTCAATAGTTTTACGTGTAAGGGTACCTATACGTGTCCCTCTACTGATATAGTTGTTCCTCTTCAATCAAGCCATGGAGTCACGAGTAGATTCAAATTCCCTAAGTTCTTGCACCCGTGAGGATTCTACCTCAACTTATCCTTTTGATTCATGGGAGATGAAGGGGAATATGGTTATGGAGAGTATAATGTGCAAGTAAGCTATTTTGGTTTCGACTGTCATTGTCACCAAAAACTAGAGGTCGACCCAACTATCATTTCAGATGGCCTAGAGATGAGCGAACTATTGGGTCATTTTTACTTGGAGGGTTTCTCACTAAAGAGAAATTATTGGACCCACCTACAACTTGGGTCTCAGAAGATACTCCACCAACTTGCCACCAAATCCATGAGTATGAGAAGTCTAGCCGAATGATGTATTCCATGGGCTATAAGGGTCTAAGATGTGAAAAGAATGAGCAAAGACCGATAGAACCAATTCCTCTCCCACATTTCAAGATGGAAAGGTATGCCATTGGTATTTGACCATATGGATCACACCCCAATGATCAAGATCCCACCTGTTTTGAGTGCAAAGATAGCTCTGATTATTTAGATAGCGATACGGATTCCCACTATAGCCAATTCGAGGATCTTGCCTCCACAAACCTATTCATGAACACCATTGTCCTTACCATAACCCCTAATGAACCTAAAATTGACCTTGTTTACCCTTGCCTTGTCGAATGGGACCAACAATGTCACATGCCATTGGATATCTTTTAAAATGATGAAGCCATTACAGAATTCATGGGCATTCAGGATACAATTCTGATCGGAGATCATAAGAAATGTTTCTACATTGACTTAGATACTTGCGTGTAATTCGGTGAGGAAGTTGAGCTTCATGGTCAGCAAAACTTAAGAAAAATCAAGGGCAAGAGTTCCAATGAAAAGCCTCAGAAAAACAAAATTCCAAGTCACATAGTGAAAACCTCTTTGAGGTCTTTGGCTAATAAATAAGTAAAAAAATCAATGGACAAGAAAAGTGACCACACCAAGGGTGAAAATCTCGTAGAGACACCCTTGGAAGAAGATCTCAACCTTCCTCTTGATCCTACACGTATGGAGGATTTGTCAACAATGGTAGTAGAAGAAACCATTGATGTGAATATTAGAACAGAAGACGATCCAAAGATAGTCAAACTAGGAGCTTCACTCTCAAAGGGAACAGAAAACCTTCACCATGCTTCATGGGAGTTTATGGATATATTCGCATGGTCCTACAAGGATATGTCGGGCCTGGATCCAACCTTAGTGGTGCATGCAGACGCCAAGCCCATCAAACAAAATCTCAGAAAAATGCATCCATGGGTGGCTCTTCTAGTTAAAGAGGAGATAGAAAGATTTCTCGTAGCGGGCTTCGTTAGACCTATTGATTACTCAGAATGGATAGTAAACATAGTCTCCATATAAAAGAAACTGTCGGGATCGGGAATCGTATGCATTTTTGAGATATTAATAAGGCGTGTCTAAAAGATGACTTCCCATTGCCCAATATTGATATGATTGTTGATTCCACTACAGGATATGAAATGTTATCTCTTATTGATGGATTTTCGAGCAACAATCGATCAAAATCCTAGATGAGGATCAACACAAGATGACCTTCACAACCCCCTGGGGACTTTTTGTTATCAAGTAATGCCCTTTGGTCTAAAAAAATTCAGGAGCAACTTATCAAAGGGCAATGATCGTGATTTTCCATGATATGATTCATGACATCATGGAAGACTATGTGGATGATATCCTTGGGAAATCCAAGACAAGAGTAGATCACCCTAAGATTTTGCATGCGTATCTTCGAATGCCTACAGGGAATAAAAAGTCATATTGAATCCTAAGAAGTGTGTGTTTGGCATATTGTCGGGAAGTTTCTTGGATTCATTGTATCTTGAAGAGGGATTGAGGTAGACCCAAATAAAGTTACTACCATTACTGAAATGCCTCCTCCCAAAAACATCAAACAACTATGCTTACAAGGAAAGATACAAGCCATCTGCTGCTTCATTTCCCAACTTGCGATAAGTGTCATTCGTTCATTCACCTACTTAAATAGGATGTTGCCTTTATTTGGGGACCAGAGAAACAATATGCTTTCACCTTGCTTAAGCAGTACTTAGCTAATCCACCTATCCTCATACCTCCAACTTCTAGTGAGCCACTTCTATTGTACATTTCGTCACGTAATTCTCTATTGGTGCATTGCTCACCTAATATGACCTCGGACATAAAGATTAATTTGTGTAATATCTCAGTCGTACTCTCATTTCTTACGAGCTAAACTATGCTTAGATTGAAAAAGCTTGTTTGGCTGTAGTTTTCATGATCCGTAAACTTCTGCTTTGGAACTCTATGAATCACATAACTATGATATTCTACTTTCAACTTTGGAAAATGATAGATTTTTTTAAAATTAGAGCTTCGTGATTGATTATCTAGTGCTATAGAAAGGAAATTGTAGAGAAGGAAATAATTCAAACTTCAACACCAACAATTTTATCCTGAAACCTCCAATGGAGGAAAACCAGTCGGGAAGGGAAAATTCTATTTCTGCCCACTTTTATTGGTCTAATATAGACAATTATAGATTACAATAAGTATGAAAAGAAGAAACAATGTAAACCTTCTCTCTAATTACTTGCTTTCTCTGTTTCTACACCTTGCTCCTATAATTCTATTCTAAGACCAATATCTTGCTCACTTGCTCTCATTAAATTCGCTTCTCGATCTCTTTGGATCTTCCAATCCTATTCTCTTGTTCATTTCATGCATTTATAGTCCTTCACATGTCCTCCCGCACCGGAGAATGTGAAAGGGCATGACAGTAAGGGAAGAGACACGGTTGGGCACTTCAAATTCGCGTCCATTCGCGTTCCATTCTTCTTTTCTATTCGAAAGTATCGGAATGTCACCCTGAGTAGACCCTCAAAGGTCTCAAGGCAGTGGTTATAAAACCTCCGCTCTGCAGAGAATGGCAGTTCCTTCCAGAACCTCCATTTATCTCATTTTATTCATTTTTCTTATTCCTCCTTCTTAGTGCTTTGATGGAACTGATGAAGTGGTGTGTTTTTATGGATCCCTATGGATCATACCTCCCCTACTTAGGAGGCTTTTGGTCCCACAAAATCTTAGTGGGGGAGTGGTAGAGGAATCAAATCCCTCTCGTGCTCATTCAAGTACCATTGGGTCTACCTTGGTGTCTTCTCTTGTCTAACCTACCAAGACTCCTGTGGATCTCTTTTTGTTGTTCCAGTGCTACATCCTCCTCTCGAGTTGCCTCAAGTACAATCCTCTTTGGAAGGTAACTTCTGTATCTTTCCTTCTTTGTCATGCATAGATGGTGTTAGTGGATGCAAGCTCTTGCAACTTACTATCGTGTGCATCTGCATGAAGTATGGCCTGAAGGTTTCTTCTCCAACTTGCTCAAGTATGGCGAAGGTCCCATATTATAGTGGTTTAGTCCTTGCATGTCTTTATTTCTTAAGATGGATTGGTTGAATCCTCCATAAGTATGCTACTGATATAGTCACCACCATTCCTTGTATCTCCTCTTCTTCTTGCTGCCCCATGGTCAAGTCCAATGAATCCATAGGTAGATATGGTGACTACATAGCAAAATTTTTTTTTTCTCCTTAAATGAGCAATTCATGTGGTGGCTTATTCTACAAAAACGACAAGTGCTATCTAAATTCTCCATCCTTTGGTCGAAATATCTCATGCTCTCATGTCCATTTTTCTTTTCTTCCAATGAAAGCAAACAAAACTGATGATTTTCCTAAATAAGTCTTGGTGCTTGGTTGGAACTTACCATAGCCTTCTTTGATTTGCTCTGGTGTGCCCGGATGTTAAAACTGACTCCATCCTTGATCCATCTCGTACTCAGATCTCCCTCTCGTGTGAACACAACATCCCTGACATACAAGTAAGGACTTCCAAATACAACATCAAATGCATCAAGTGGAATAATATTAGCCTCTAATACATCTATGTATTGGGTATTTATCCCAAAATGAAACTTACACTTCCTCAGTAACTTGTATTTCTACACTTTCTTCACCCATCCCAAAGTGGGTATGGATGTGGATGCGGGTAAGTCTATAGGCTAAGTCGTTCTACAACCACATCAAAAACCAAATTTGCTTAAGAACCAGAATCTACTAAAGCGTTTACCTTAGTCTTCTTGATTTGGATTCTGATTTGAAATAACTTACTCACCTCTTCTTCTTTTTCTACCCCGTACATGTTAGTGGCCATGCATCCTAGCCTCTCGTCTACATCTGAATGATCCTCAATCTCCACCTCTCTTTCTATCTTCACAATGGCCATGGATTTCTTGGAATCCTTGGTTGGTGCTTTGGGTGTAATTATGGATGCAACTTCCAACATATGGCATCAATATGTCCATTTACACCACATTTCTTATAGAAATTCTTAGGATCTTTACAAGTATGCAAATTAGTTTCGACATGTTTACCTTTCTATTTACCTCTGCTACTTGTCTTCCCATGTTCTTCGTCCATTGCTTTCTATTGATTTGGTCTCCCTTTGGCTCTATTTCTCCTTGCTTCTTCTCACCATCAATGTATATGCTTGTATAAAAGCTTCATTGAGATACTTGGGCTTGCATGGAGTTTACCTTCCTCCGAATGCGAGTGTGAAGTCCTCCTAAATACTTGGTCAAAATGTCCTCATCCTCCAAGTCCATATTAAGCAACATGGCTTATCTCCAAAATTACATTGTGTATTCTTGCTCGCTTTGATCCGCTGCCCCTTGTCTAAAGTACTCGCCACTTAATCATCATATTAGTCTTATGGCCAATAGGATAGAATTTAGCTCTTATCAATTCTTTAAGACCTTTCCAAGTACTGACAATAGGAAGTTTCTTCTTCTCACAAGTGGCTAGATGGGTTTCCCACCAAACCAGAGCATGACCTTCCATTTTGAGACGTGCAAAGGTGACCCTTTGTGCCTCAGTGACATTATGCACACTAAAGTAGACTTCCAACTGTTTTATCCATTTATCTAGTAATTCTGCATCTACTTGTCCTTCAAAATTCTTTATTTCCACTTTTGTTTCAACTTTAAAAGGTGTATGTGCAGATTTTACCTTCTTGCTTACAATTGGCGTCTCTTCACTCTTCCCATTCTTCCTCTTCGTGGCTCTTTCCGATACCGAATTTTTCAGCTAGTTCTCAAACCACCGAGTCCATGGAATCTTGCTTAACTAAAGCCGTCTTTTATAGATCTGAAAGCTCTTCTTGTTTCCTATGCAATCTATCCATCATGTTCTCTAGCATCTTGACTATACGGATCAAGTTCTCTTCCTCCATTTGAGCTTGAATCCTCTCTGTTTCCACTTCTTCGTAGAAATATCTGGCTTGTAAGGTAAAAATTATTCTCCTTTGGACCTTGTCACTCACATACATACAAAATCACAAAAATATTTGAATACCACAGATCCTGGATATATAATCAGCTTCGATACCAAAATGATCCGTAAACTTCTAGCTTTAGAACTCTACGAATCACACAACTATGTTGTTCTACTTTCAACTTTGGAAAATGAGATTTGTTTTAAAATTAGAGCTTCAAAGGTGATCGATTATCTAGTGCTATAGAAAGGAAATTGCAGAGAAGGAAATAATTCAAACTTCAACACCAACAATTTTATCTTAGAAACCTCCAATGGAGGAAAACCAGTCGGAAGGGAAACTACTCTTTCTTCCCACTTTTATTGGTCTAATATAGAAAATTATAGATTACAATAAGTATGAAAATAAGTAACAATGTAAACCTTCTCTCCAATTACTTGCTTGCTCTGTTTCTACACCTTGCTCCTACAATTCCATTCCAACACTGAATATCTTGCTCACTACTCTCATTAAAATCTACTTCTTGATCTCTCTGGATCTTCAAATCCTATTCTCTTGTTCCTTTCATGCATTTATAGGCCTTCACATGTCCTCCTATGTACTGGAGAATGTGAAAGGGCATGGAAGGGAAGAGACACGACTGGGAATTTCAAATTCACGCATTCACATTCCATTCTTCTTTTCTGTTTGAAAGTATCAAGACCGCCGCCCTGTCTCCGGTGGAGTTTTTAGGACCGCCACTTTACAGGGGCGGTGGTTTTGAAACCACCACTGCAAGACGGTGGTTCCTTCCAGAACCTCTGTTTATCTCATTCTATTCATTTTTCTTATTCCTCTTTCTTAGTGTTGATGGAATTGATGAAGTGGTGTGTGTTTTTGGATCCCTATGGATCATTTCACCTTCCAAAAACTTTGCCATTACTTGTTGAACACTAAAACCAAGCTTATATACAAATTTGACCCGCTTAAGTACCTATTGTCAAAACCCACCCTTACAGTAGAATGGCTAATATGATCATTCTACTAAGTAAATTTGACATTGAGTATGTGCATACAACGCCGCAGTAAAGGTAAAGTATTCGTTGACTAGTTAGTAGAAGCACCGCTACTGGGACAAAACTCTGCAAGTCTAGATCTCGCCGATGCTTCATTACTATATATTGAGGAATCTATCATGTGGCAGGTGCACTTTTACGGATCTTTTACTTTTCATGGTTCGGGGGCAGCGGTGTGGTTTTAATTACTCCTTCAGGTGACCCTATACCTCAAGCTTTTCACCTTGGTTTTCCTTGTACAAATAACATTACGGAATATGAAGCGCTCATCACAGGGATGAAGATGGAAATAAAATGGGATATCCATCATGTTAAGATCATTGGTGATTCATAGTTGATCATCAAGAAAGTTAACGATGAGTATAAATTCAAGGATGAGAAACTCATCCCCTACAAAAAATTGGTGGAAACCTTGAAAGAATATATTGTGCATATCACATTCGAAAGCATTCCAAGAGCACAAAATAGATCCACAGATGCTATGGAAACCATAGGGTCTATGTTACAAATTCCACTAGAGTGTAATGCCATGCCTTTCTTTGTTGAGAATATACGTTATCCTACGTATGATATGCCAAAATCATGTTTGGATTATGAAGTTGTTGGTCCCTATTCCCCATGGTATTTGCACATCTATACTTATCTTAAACACAACACCTTCCCTCCTGACATCTCCCATTCTGAAAAACAAATCCTTATCTCGCCAGATAGCCCGTTACACCCTCCTAGGAGATACGCTCTATCATCGTGGCTACGATGGGAATCTGTTGCGTTATCTAGATGTAGTAGAGTCAGTCCAAGCAATTAAAGAGGTGCATGAAGGGGTGTGCAATGCCCATACAAATGGAATGGTTCTAGCTAAGAAATTGTTGAGAGTAGGATACTATTGGCCTACTATGGAAACAGACTGCTGTAACTATGTAAGGAAATGCATATTATGTCAAAATTATGGAAATTTCATCCATGCACCATCATAACCGCTGTAGCCCATCACAACCCCATGACCATTCTATAAATAGGGACTGGATTTAATAGGAAAGCTCACCCCTACCTCATCTAATGGTCATACTCACATCAAAGACAAATGCTACTGAATATTTCACTAAGTGGGTGCAGGCATTCCTTTGACTTATGTTACATGAGCTCAGATTTCAAAGTTTATCATGAATCACCTTATTTGTCGGTATGGCATTCCTGTGGCCATAGTTACTGAAAATGGAAAATCATTCAAGAACAAGACAATGAAGGACCTTTGTCATCACTTTCAAATAAAATTGAAGTGGTCTACGCCATATTATCCACAAGGTAATGGGCAGGTTGAAGCCACTAACAAAACATTGGTTCAAATCATGGAAAAGATGGTGAGTAAGATAGGTCACAATTGGCATTTACAAATTCACCTAGCCCTTTGGGCTTATAGGACCTCCATTCGCACTCCTACTAGTGCGACACCCTATTCCCTAGTATTTGGAACTAAATCCATTATCCCATTGGAAATTGAGCTTCCTTCCCTGAGAATATCTCTTAGGGATTACCTAGACAAGGATGAGGATTATAGAGTAGCTAGGCTGGCAAAATTAGAACTCCTGGATGAAAAGCACATCCATGCCCTTAACCATCTCAAAGTGTATCAGAACAAAATCTCCGAAATTACAACAAAAGGATCATACCTCATCATTTTGAGGTCAAAGATTTGGTCACGAAGGAAAATCATTTCAACACAAGGGCGGAAAGAGAGAAGAAAGACAAGTTCGAACCACATTGGTTAGGACCTTACATCATCATGGCCAAATATAGTATGGGAGCATACAAACTTTGTCATCCCAATGGTGATGAGCTCTGTGAACCTATGAATGCCATGCACCTTAAGAGGTTCTATGCTTAAACATGGCGCAAAAATAAGAAAAAGCAAACCAAAAAAGGGTAACAATGATCAAAATACAAAAATAAATAAATAAAATAAAATAAGAGAAAAATAAAAAGAGAAAAAAGGTCATCCATATGTGAAAACCATGTAATTGTGGCATGTTGGATAGATCCTTAGTGAAAACTGATTTCGGTGCCTTGGGAGGATTCATTATTCACAATCATCTTACAACTAGAGGGTACTTTTACTTGGCTTAGGGCTAGTTCGCACTGCATCTGAGATTCCCTGTGAACCTATCCTGTCAAGCCTTGATCCATATTTTTCTCCTCTTGTTGATCTGTGAAAGGATGGTCTTTGCATATTCCCCATCTAACGCTGGAGGGACTTCTACGACTTCACCTTCCTATTTATAGCATGTGGCACCTGCCCTTGTATATTCTTTGTCTAATGTTGGGGGCATCCACGTTTCTCGGTTACTTGTGCATATCTTCGAAAAACCTTGGAAAATCACAAAAACAATAGAAAAATGTTTCAAAATCACAAAAATTGTTTAGAAAATCACAAAGACAATAGAAAATTGTTTAGAAAATCACAAAAACAATAGAAAATTGTTTCACAAAATCACAAAAACAATAGAAAAGTGTTTCACCAAACAATCTTATAAAAACATAACTTTAGTTTACTTACTATATCTTGTTTCTTGCTTTGTTTGTGTACATTGTTTGTTTGTATAGTTTGTTGCTTAGACATAATTTGATAAGATTCATCTTTTCTTGCTTGGATTAGATTCATTCTTACTTGTACATATGCAGTGTATTTTTACATGCTTGTAAATAATTGTATTTATTTGTGTTAATTCATGTTGGTTAGCACTGTGTATGTGATTCGGTTGGTTAGCATTTGCTTGTGTTTTCTTGTTGCATGTACATTGTTTTGTTATCATATCATCATATTTCCATCCATATCATCACATCTAACGTCATCTATACATCATATAAATAAAAAGCTAAGTATACATCACACATGAATGCTAAGCTAATCATCACATATCGTATCATCAAATGGGGGCAAGAGGGATCACAAATATCAAAATCTATCCCCCGCACCAATATCATCATGTCATCTCATCCACTAATCTAGAGCATCACATGTACAATCAATTGATATCATCTATGGATCTATCATATCAAAATCAAACACATGTGGTACAAACATCTCAACTATCATCATGATACATACACAATGTGAAATCAAATCATATAACATCATGACACATCCATAATCCATGCATCTCAATCATCAAAAATAATCAAAGTCCATCATCTCATAACAATGGTGCCACATCAAAATGTCCATATATACAAGTATAAAATGTCTGTCTCACAAAATATATACATCATCGATACAAAATGGGCCATCAAAGGGCACAACTCATAAAAATGCCTTCATCAGAGGCGTACATCAAAAATGCTATACAAACGATCAAAAGAATAAATCCTTCATCAGAGGCATGCATCAAATAAACTGGTACATCATATACATCTGTCAAGTATAACACCTTCATAAGAGGCATGTATATCATGATACAAATACAATCAAAGAATACAATGAAAATCAAGGCTGACTAGAACCCTCAGAGGGAGTGGCTGGTCTACGCAATGGAGGACCCATAACATGTGTCCCATGTAATCCTATAGGCTGCCCTCATGGATGCTCCACTAATACCTACAGCCTCTCTAATCTCATTGATCCACTCATTATTGACTATAGGTAGGTGCTCACTACCCAACTGGAACTACCTCATAATAGAGTGACCAATAATACGAGGCTCTACCCTCTATTGTAGCTAAGTCTCGATGAGTGTGGGATGTCACTACTATCCCATCTGTGTGTCAAAATGATGCTACCTCTATTGCTAGCCGTGTAACCTTGGCTTGACCCTTTGCTCACTTTGCGCAAATATAATCTCTCTTGACTATCACTCGCTGTAACTAGGTCTGATCCTGATATAGTATGCTCCTCACCTGAGCCATTTGAGAGGCCATTTGGCGTATCTACTGGAAATGTGTGGAACCATCTCCCCCTTGACCATCCTAGGCTCTAGCTTGATCCCACTCTTCATCATGGCTAGAATGTGAGATTGGGCCTGATCTCTCTCCGTTATCAATTTCCACACCTGCCGCAGTGGAACAACTAGCCGTGCCTCAACATCTCCACACTGCGGGCTCAGGGATAACCTCATAGGCACCACCAGAGCCTGTCCCATCCCTAGTCCTATACGTATCCATGGGCTTGTCCCTGATCCTATAATCTAGGCCTTAAAACCTCTACATGACCACAATGCTCGTCCCTATCCCGAGCACCTACTACATCTATCTAGGATCCTGTACTAGACCCTGCCCATCATGTCATTGCCCATAAAATGGATCATCAGCTCGACCTGCAACTACAACCTCATCACTACTATATGAGACCTCGGATGGTGCTCACACACCTGCTCCCCATGCCTCATTTGATATGGTTAGGTGCCACGGAAAAAGGTCGCATACTAGGCCATATAATCTGGTGTGGTGTCTAACTCTTGTCGAGTAGGGTCCCAAATCTGCGCTACCACATGTAAGAAACTAGAACGCTCGAGCTACCTATATATGCAGCCCCATAGTTTACCTCTCTACATCCTGATGGGCATACCACATATCGGGGTTAGGGATGCCCTAAACTCTACCTAGTTGTTGCTGACATCGGTCCACCCTGTATATCTCGATAATATAGTTGTGGCTACTAAGAAGGAAGTGCTCTATTACAAAGATGCTAAGCTCCACTCCATCCTTAGGCCACTGTATATGTCTATAGGGCCTCTAAATGATGTCTCTATCTAGTAGCTCGTCAAACTCTCGACAATAGAAGTAAATGCTACCTAGGTTCCTCGTACATCGTCTCCCATGGAGACCCATGCCATGAATGTCGGCTCCTCCTGCTCGGGTGTGCAATGCACCTACAAGGTGCCCAATCACTATATGGTCCCAGGACCAGATTTGTAGTAAAGATGCCGGCCCCACCATCTTCTGATGGTGGTAAGTAATCAGTGTAGATCCCAGTATAGATGTGCCAATATGCACTGGCCCTAACAATATCACTCGCCACTGAACACTCCATGTACTAATGTGATCAGCCCCATTGGAAATGATGTCCTTGTCTTATCAGTGAGTAAAAACCCACTGATAAGAGCCATCAAGTAAAGTGGTCCTTGGTGAAGAGTCGATCAACTATGTAGTCATGAAAGGATATTGTCATACCCTTGTGGGGTATCTCCTCACAACTAAAAAGGTCACTAATCATCGTGGTAATCTGACCAAAATCACTCATATACTTGATCATCGAGCCTATAATAGGAACACACAAAATCGCCACATGTCCTCTAGTGTGACGGTCATCTCTCATGTAGGGAGCCTGAAACATTGGCTCTCACTATGCCACCACTCAATCAAAGTGGTCAATAGGCCATGGTATAAGGTGATGGATGGCGTCCACACTATATATCCTAGGCCAACTTCCTCTAATAGAATTACCATCGCACGACGGTCGTGTCGGTGCATGCTCCTCCATCTCGACTATGCGAGTGTGTCACTCTCACATCTATAACGCTAGAGAACCGTCTCTGTAAAACATGGCATGTGTTAGACACTAAAATTTCTTCTATACAATTTCTACTATTATTCTATCCTCTGCTAATTTTCTCTTTCTTCTAAGTGTCATTTTTTGACATTTTTCCTCTTATTTGTCTCTTCTAGTACCCGCACACCCTTTTAGGCATGTGTGTGTGTGTGTGTGACATGTATGTGCATGTGCATGCATAAGTGTGTGCCCCCTTTCGGAATGCACATACGCGCATCGCCCTAATGGCACTTGTGCCATGTTTTCCATCTCCTACGTGTGTGCGCTAGGGTTTTGATGCTGTGTATGCGCGCATGTGCCATGTGTATGTGTATAAACATGTATACACCTTTTTGGGGCATATGTGCATGTGTGCACACATATATAGTACTTGTGTGTGTGCACATGCACTTTAGGGGTACCTATGCCATGATAGGGATGCCTGCGCCCACGCATGCAAGCTTACGCTATACCCTACCTCTAGCCTACTATTAAAAGCATTAAATGTAACATTAATTACAAAAATTGATGAAGTAGGTCAAGCTACTCATGAAGAATCCATTTTCTACGTGCGGACATACTCCCAAACTTGGTTGGCATGTCTCTTATGGGTTCGTCCTCTCACCATCGTCCTCGTCACTATCGGGGTCTCGTGGTAAAATTTTGGCAGCGATCGGTAACAAATGAATTGGTCGCAATGATTTACCCCCAAAGTGGGGTATATTAAACCATTTTCACTAGCTATGATGCCTGAAGCTTGTTTCAACCACTTTGTTGCTCTAACTCTTCTTCTACTCACCGTGAATAATTATTTTATTTAAATAATTATTTTTCTTTCATTTTCCGTCATGTTGGGGCATTCTTTGCCACCTGGTACCACTTTCTTCTCACTAAGACAATTTTATTGCTCTTAGGTGATATCCTTTCTTCTACACACTCCATCGAATAATTTTTTAATAAATAATTATTTTATTAATTTATCCGTTATGTTGGGGCATTAATTGCCACCTGCTACTTCTTTCTTCTCCCTGGGGCATTTCTTTTGCATATGGGAGATTATTTCTCGCTTCTTTTACTTTCTTCCGCATATATATATATATACCCTTCCAAAATCCATAAAAATTTCAAAAAATTCTTCAACAAAATCCTAAAAATTTAAAAACTCACAAAACTAGATAAACCAACTCATAGCAGTGAAACTTGTGTCTTGTGCATGGTATTCTTTCCGTATCTTGTTGGAAATTTCACATCTTCACCGATCAAACAAATCATAGATCATCATATTTACAATCATCTATAAAGCTAGCATGTTTGCTTCGTTAGTACTCTGGGGCACATATAGTTGCCTGGTACTATTTTGTAGCACACTACACTTTCTCATTGGACCTTGTCCTTCATCATCTTCCCTTGCATGTATCCTTGCTCGAGGCATCATTTTTAACCCGGCCATTAATCACAAACATTTAGGGATCTTCAGCTTGATAACAAAACATTTTTACAACCGTCTTGACCATTGTTGGTTGGAATATGTGTGTTCGTACTTGTTTTCCCTGTTAAATGAGCTTGTTTCCTTCTCATATTGCATTGCTTTTTGTATGTTGCATTGAGTGGGTGTTTCAGCAATGGACAACTATTCATAGTATGGCTTTTCATGTCATCCTAATTTTGTCATATGCTTATATTTTTAATAAGGACCGATGACATAGATCTTTGGCAATATGATGACAATAAAGTTGTTTCAATACATTGGATGAAAGCTTGCTCTTTCCATCTCCATTTTTCCTCTACATCATTCTCCTATCAACATTATTCTTCTTATTCACTTAGGGCATTCTGTTCCTGCCCATTCTTCTATTTCCCTTCCCTCAAATTTTTCGATTGTCGATTGCCTTCTCTCATCACCCCATCAACACTCGAGGGGGCATCTCTCACTTCTACTAATTTTTCTTCTACACCTTCAAAATTTATCATGTCTACTATCTTTGAAGTGGCGTCACTTACGCCACCCCAAAGAGGGGAAAATGTAGACACCTATAATTTAGCTTGAGAAATTTAAATACTTAAATTTCACTAATTATACCCTTTCCTACAAATTGATGACATATCGTCAATATAGCGCACTTCCTCTTTTATCACCGTTAATTAGCTACATTACGCTAGTTAATTAACCCTTCTATCCAACAATGACACCAATTAACAACATTTCATTAATAAGCTCCCCTTTTTATCTAGATTAATTAATTATTTATAATTAATTAAGCTCCCCTTTCTATCTACATTAATTAATTATTTCTAATTAATTAATCTCCCTTTCTACCTAGACTAGTTAATTATTATTAATTAATTAGCTTCCTCTTCCATTAAATCAATAAATCATCATTTATTTGATTAAATCCCTCTCATAGTCTAAATCATGCTAATTATTCCTCTAAAAAGATTCTATAAGCTTGCACATCTATTAATTAATAATTTTTATTAATTAATAAATCCCCTCAAATCCGATGGGTCACTAAAGGACAAACTAAACTCTCCTAAGGTTGACTCAATCCTTTCTAAACCTTCCTTATCCATAACTAACCCAACCTCTCCATTTATCCCACATGAAGGAGGATGTAGAGATTCTTCTATCCATTGGGCTATATAAAGAGCCCTCCTCCTACCTTTACACCCACACCTTTACATTCCTAAATGAGCATAGAGCATACACTATAGCCATTTATCATCTTAGAGGATTCTTCATTGGAGGAGCTAGCTACTTTCATCTCTTGTATTCATCCATCCAAGTTTTGAAGTCATATGGGGATATGTAAAATGGTCTTGTAGCCATGGATTGACAAGACTCCATTCTTGAAAACCTTGGGATTCAAACATACAATCAAACCTTTGATTGCTAAATATCTAAATAGGTTCACTTCATTTGATTAACATTCAATAGAGATAGAGATTAATAGATTAACATGTTAGTTTGAATATTTATTCATGTTCTAATGCAAGGATGTTGGTAGATTAGTCTTGTTTAAGCTCTAAGCATGATGATGCATTGATTTCAATTTAGATTTGTTTTAGGACTACTAGGTGTTAGTTCTAATTATTTTGGCATTGCTAACAAATACATGCACACACTCATGCATAATGAAATATGAATTTGTTGACCACCATTATGGTATCCACAACCACCTCCACTCTAAGGATATGAACCTCTTAGTCAAAAATTTCTCTAGCTCTCTCCCTATTCCTAACACTTTCCTCCTTGACCTTGTTTCCCTTTTTCATATCACATAGAATATCAACTATGCCATCAGGACCATCATGTGATTTCCCCTTTTTCCTTTTTTTCATGTGAGACGCCAAGGTCTCATTATCTAAATCATCACTTTTTCCCGAGGATGAGGAGGGATAAGGATTCTCCCTTTCTTAAACATCAACAAAATTAAGCCATGGTGGAGAGGGGTTTCTAGCTTATCATTTTGGTAATTGGTTATAGAAGTAGTCAAGGACCGTAGGAGGAAAAAAAGGAAAGCTCATCTCCTAGTTTCTATGAAGATAATTCAAAATGGATAGGTGGTAAGAGAAAATATTCCTAAATTTACCCTTGAGTGTGAGGTATTTCATCACCACAATACACACATCCACCCACCTACCTGGTAAACAAGTTCTGCAATACCATCATCATATTGAACAATTTTTTCACCAGGGGCCAAAGAAGGTTGAAATTTCATGTTTTTTCCTAGTTTTATCCTTAAAAATTTTAAGACCATCGATGGACATACTAGTGACTTTGCAATGATGTTCTCATTGACCTCGATTTCAGTGCCTCTCATATTGACATGACCATCCTCCCAATATTTCTTGGGTTTGTTGGCAAGCTACAAATCATGGCCTTGCAAAGTTTCAATAAAAATGGACAATCCTCCTTGATGAAGGAGACACCACAAGGTAGCATCCCTTTTCAGATGCATACAAGTAGTGGGTTTGGTTCATATTCTATCACCATCCATGTTTTGCCCACCACAAAAACCAATCGTGGTTTTGAACCAAAAGAAGAAAAAATATAAAAAATAGAGTTTAAACAAAGCGTTGGCATTAAAAACCTTTTCTAAATTTATATTCACATCCACACGAGTTTTGTCCTGCATATCCCTATAATTATGATTCCCTATCTCAACAAATCTTGTCTTCATTAATCAAATTTTTGATATGATTCCAAGGTAACTCCTCATGTTGCTAGCTCATCTATCCCCGTAGTACATTTCCATGATTTTCCAGTCCATCTGCAGTCTTATTCCCGCTCCTGAACACATGTTGTATCTCGACCCTCTCAAACTATCCCATCATCTGCTTGACCTCCCTAATGATATTCTTAAGCTTCCATCACATATTATCATTATTCTTAAGAGAATTAATCACACACATGGAATCCCCTTTAATTATTAGGATTTGTATATTCATATCTTCACTTAGCTTTAATCCCCACAACATAGTTATGGATTCGGCATGATTATTTGAGTGGTTCCCAACTGGACTAGCATACACCCTTAGAAATTCACCCTTGTGGTCCTGTATTATCCCACCCCCCAACACTTCCTTCCCTCATCTTAGTTGAGCCATCAAAGTTTAGTTTGCACTAACCAAATGGTGGGCATTTCCACTTGACCTTATTTTTCTTTTCCTCCCTCTCTTTGCTATTTCTCTCATTTGTGATCTTGAGATTTAAATTATTTAGAATATCGAATCTAAACCTAGGGAGGTTTGATAGACTTAATTTTGACATTTTGAAAATTATCTTTAAGATTATGGATGATTAACTTCACCACCTTCTTTGGATTAGATCCCTAGTTCCTGAAAATCCTATTATTCCTTTCAATCCATATACCCCATAGAGTATGTGGAAGGGAAAATTTCCATAAATCCTTGACACTGTCATGGTGGAAAATGGAAGTCCATTGTTCAGGGAGATTTGAGATATCCCTAGGAAGAACCATATAAATTTTGAATACATCAAGCACCATCTAGAAAACCTGAAAAGAAAAGGAGCATTCTAAAAGAATATGGTTAGCGCTTTTTTTCTTGACCTTTCGCAAAGCATACAATTGTTTATGATTATCATGCCTCTTTTTCTAATCTTATCTACAATGAGTATTTTCTTTGAAAACTTTCCAAAAGAAAATGTTATTTTTGGAATAATTTTTTTATTCCAAACTCTCTTCCAATAATCATTAGCATGATTTTTTTAACATTTATAGTTTTCTTAATTTTAATGGAGTTGTAAATCAATCTAAAGAAAAATAATTTTTAAGTGAATTAAATGGGATGTATTATTTTATAGAAAATTATGCCTTTGTTTTGTACAAAACCAGATAAATGACCATGAATGTAAACACTAATCCTATTTACCTTGTGGACGGTGGGAAAACTTTGATATTAGTACTAGTTATGGAAGCCATGTTGTTAACGAATTTAAACTTGAATGGTAGTTCAAAAATAATCCTTGGCGACCTTGTAAAATCTACATAAAACCTATTTTCTTTGAGGTGTAAAAATTCCTATAAACCCCAAAATGAGAAAATAAAGCTTTGGTTGTGTACTTGTCACTTGGAGTGTTAAAAAACGTGGGTTATCCCTCATTTTTTTTTGAATTTTTTACGTGTTTAAGAGCCCCGCATGCTAGTTCACATCTTTAACAACTATTAAAAGTTAAAAATATAGTTTGATTTTGACCCGGTTTTGTCCCCAGGTGTATAAATGGGATTTTGATTCCGCATACCTCTAGTATTTCTCCATGACAATCACTACCAACCCTCAGTTTGGAGAAAAACATCACACAATATATTTTTCCAAATAGGTTTTGTAGGCCTCCGGTCGTTGGGTAATGAGGTCATTTGGGTGCATTTATGACCGGTAGCCCCAAAAAGGTGGGCGCCAATTGAACCTTGTTTACCGGTTTGGGGTTATGTAAGCTCTGAGTGTTTCTCTCGCATATAGGGGAGTATAAAGGGATTAGTTTCTATGTGTGTTCAAACCTTAGGGATTTTTTTGAATGCTAATTTTTGAGCAACTTGTCTATATTTTACGCTTTTTGGAAACTTGTAACTAAATGGAAAAAAACTATCACATGACCTTATCCAAGAAAAATAATGATCAAGAAACCTATTGATGCATAATCACAACACCCATGCATGCTTGATGGATTGAGACTCTCGGTGTGATTGCATAACATGGAGCTCTCCCAAAGTGTGGGACTTTGCAATCGGAGAGCTCTCCGATGAAGGCTAGTTCCTATTCCTTTATTCAGGTGCACACATATAATTTGCAGAGGATCTACTCTAAAATATACTCTAACTTGCCAAGGAGACGGGGTTAAGAAGATGAAAGAAAATAAAATCCTAAGCTAAAGAGGTGATAACACCAAGAAAAGGGACTAGAGTATCCTACTGAGGGAGAGTAGAGAAGAAAAATGTAGTTAGAAGAGGCTAGACAACTGTGACACAGTCCCAAATCTCCATTCACCAAAAAATCTCCATGAAACACAACATCATAAACCTGTAAAATGAAAGGAAGTATGCACAAAATATAACATCAGAAATAGAGAGGCAAGGGAATGCAATAAAATGAATGTAAGGGTTGAGAGAACACCACAAACACAAATTTTATTGTTCCATGAATATACACAGTCCATTACATTTGTAGAATAAGGGCACAATTTCATTTACTGAGATCCCATGTAAAGGCTTACAACTCAATGATGTTGAGAAACAAATTTTATAGAGTTTCCCCACATCCTAGAATATCTCCCCTCTCAAATGAGAAGTGTTTACAATATATAAAATTGTGGAGAGAAGAGAGAAAGAAGATAAACTTGGATTTTTCTCCATCCCACTAACAACATTCATTAAATGATTTGGAAAAAGCATGGGAACCTTTGAAAATCCATTCCCCAATGTAATCTAGCTTGCTGGAGAAGAAATTAGACCATACTGCATTAAATTCAATGATTGGGATGCCTTGAACTGCACTTTTTTTGAGCTGAGTAAGTTTTCCTATTTTTCACCCACCTAACCTTGCCAAAATTAATATTTCAGATTCCATGGCATAAAGGATGTCGATACCTTTCCAACGATATAAAGTTTGTTGAATTTCAAGCATTGGTTCAAAAGTTATGCTTATTATGCTTATTTGAAAATTTGCATTAATCAGCACAAGAGATGGCAAAAATGCAAGTTTGCAAAATGGGCCCTAGGGCTGAAATTGCAAACTACACCATTTGCAAAAATTGTGAAATTGCAAAAATCCCCAAGCTAGAAATTGCAAGTTTGCAAAAAAAATCCCCCTAGGCCCGAAATTGTAAATTTGCAAAAATCCCCCCAGGCCCGAAATTGCAAATGTGCAAAAATCCCCAAGGCCCGAAATTGCAAAAAATTTGCAAATTTGCAAAAATCCCCCCAGGCCCATATCTTGCAAAATATGAAGAGTTAGAAGGACTTCTTTATATTTTCGGAAAGGGGAAGAAATTTCCTATCTAATGAAGATACTTTTTAGGAATCCTTAAGTACTTAAAATATATGAAAAATCAGATTTGAAGCACTAAAAAGAGGGGGAAATGGTGTTAGTTGACCAAGATTAAGCATGAGCTTATTTTGGACAACAATTTGGTGACTCATAGTGGACATCTTCCTGCTAGATGAGATGATTAGTGGCCTTGAAGCATCCATTGGGCATGTAGTCTTCTTGGTAGTCTCATATTTGATCTAGTACTTCCTTCCACTGCTTGCACTCTCATCCTTTGTAAGAAAACCTTGAAGTCGAGGTTTGTGAGAGTAGAAAATTGCCTAAACTTGAAGCTTTTCCCTCACTTGAATTTTTACAAATCTGATCTATTAGAGTGCAATGAAAACATCCAAACCTACTCTGATATGGATACTCTACTGATTTGATTCTCTTGTGGCTGTAACTCTCTTCCGGGAGTGAGATGAACTGTATACAAGCATACACCAGAAGCAATAGAGCATGTGCACCAACACTTAGGGAATCAAAACCTATTCTAACAACAACAACAATGTGCACAAGAACTTGGAGGAATTGGAAATCCTAGACTAATATGTATAAGGGTGAGAAATTATCCTTCTAATAGCAATGTTTGAGATAGATTCCATTGATTGGAATCTGCAATTCTTCACCATCCAACTTAGCCACCGGAAGGCATTGCTACCTTTGCATTCAGTGATCATGTATGGACCACTCCATATGGCATCGAACTTGGAATGTTTTCTTGGCTTTGCATGATCAACATCCCACTTCAGTACCAAGTCTCCTGCTTGGAATGTCCTGCCTTAGCTTTCTTGTCAAATCTCTTCTTAATCAATGCTTGATCCTTTTCCATGGTCTGCACTACATGTTCTCTTGCTTCTTCTAATTCCATCAACTTTGCATACCTGATTTCCATGGGCTCATACTTAGCTAGTTCCAACTATTTCATGAGTTCCAATGCTGACAACTCAAGTGATATAGGTAGAACTTGCTTCTTTCCCATATACAATCTTGTATGGAGAGCTTCATGTAGACCTCTTGGGTGTGATCCTATCAACCCATAGAGCTGATTTGAGTTTTTGTGCCAACTCCTCTAATTCTCATCAAGAGTCCTTTTGATGATTCTTAGTAGGTTCTTGTTTGTGGACTCTGCTTGGCCATTACCTTGAGGGTAATAGTTTGATGAAGTACTTGAGGTATACACCATTCTTGACAGCCCATTCAATGATTTTTGTACCAAGAAATGCCAATGCATTATCTGATATGATAGTGGCAAGACTCCAAACCTAGTGACTATCCCTTCATAGAAATCTAAGATATTGGATTCATTTTCCTCCTTAAGTGCCACTACTTCAGTCCACTTGGTGAAATAGTCTATTGCCATAAGTATCCACTTGTGGCCTTGACTTGAATTTGGGTTGATCACTCCAATGAAGTCCAATCCCCATTGCATGAATGGCTGATCTACTAAAATTGGACAAAGGGGCAGGGATGCTAACCTTTCTTTCCCTATGAAGAATGCACATTTCTTGCATTTCTTGATCCATGAGTAGCAATCATTAAACATCGTAGGCCAATAGTAACCAACCTTCATGATCCTGAGAGCTGTTACTCATGGAGAAAAGTGGCCTCTTACTTCACCATCATGGAACTCATACAATATCTTCTCAACTTGACATGTTCCAATGCATCTCAATAGAACACCATTGATGTCTTTTTTGAACAAAACACCATCGATAAGCACATATGGAATGGCTTGTAATCTAAAGTATCTCCTCTTTTCTTTGCTCATTTTTGAGGGCACAAACCTGTTTAGAGATAATGCACCAAGTCTTGAGTCCAACATGGAATGGGTGCATCGTTAGTTGGTTATTCTTGCTCATTTTGCAGTAGTAGGATAACCTCTTCTTCTCCTTTTGACTCATCATGTGGTTTAGAAGCGAGATGCTCACACAGACCTTTTCCATGAACTAACTTGGTCACTTTGATTTCAATATCATATTCCATTACCCGAGTGATCCAACTTGCTCTCTTCTCATTCAAATCTTTGTTAAGAGAAAGTCCTTGACACTAGCATGAGACACTAGCAATTGAATCTTATTATTCGAGACCAAGTGTTTGAACTTCTTCAAACTCCTAATGATAGCAAGACATGCTTTTCAATGAAATAATACCTTACTTCATAATCTTCAGGACTTTGGTTGAAGAATGCTATGGGCTATTATGAACCTTCTCTATTCAGTTGTACTAAGATAGTTGAGATTGTGTCTGATCCTCCAAAAGCATACAACATGAAGTCCTTTGAGAAGTTTGGGTTGATAAGAGTTGGGGCTTGTGATATTGCATGCTTGATGGCCTCAAAAATCTCTTTTCCTTCTGCTGTCCATTTGAATGCAAGAACTCTTCTTCAACATCATTGTTAAAGGCTTCACAAGAGTGGAAAAATCAGGCACAAATCTGCGAACAAAATTGATCCTTCCCAAGAAGCTTTAGAGAGATTTCTTGTGATGTGGAAATGGAAGTGTTCTAATGGCTTCAACTCTTTTAGGATCAATTTTTAACCCTTCTCTTGAGACAATGTGGCCCAACAATTTACCCTCATGTGCCAAAAATACACACTTCTTTGGATTCAATGACACTCAAATCTCTACATCTTTGAAATACTTTCCTGAGGTGAAAGAGGTGGTCTGTTACATTCTTTGAGAACATGGTGATATCATCTAGATATACTAGCACTATCTTGTTGATTAGTCCTTTGAACACCATATCCATAGCTCGTTGAAATGTTGCTCCGACATTTTTCAATCCAAATGACATCTTCTTGTAAGCATATGTGCCCCATTTTGTAGTGAATGTTGTCTTGAACTGATCTTCCTCTTTCACCATTATTTGATTATAGCCTGAGTAGCCATCTAGCAAGGAAAACCTTTCAGACCAGCTACCACCTGCAAGATTTGTTCCATTGATGGAAGTGGATAATGATCTTTGAGTGATGCTCTATTTAGATCATAGAAGTCCACACACAATCTGATTTCTCCATTTATTTTTCTCACCAACACCAAATTTGTAACCCATCTTGAATGTTTGATAGGGAAGATGATGTTGGCTTCAATCAGCTTGTTCAACTCTTTCCTCATGAGAGGTTCAATGTGAGGATTCATCGGCCTTTTCTTCTATCTAATAGGCTTGGATTCTAGATCTAAATCAATAGTATGTTGTGCCAACTTTGGGTTGAAACCTCTTAAGTCCTTATAAGTCCAAGAAAATACATTTGGGAATTCTTGAAAAGTTGAACAAATTCAGATTTTTCATGGGGTACTTACTTTTCCAATTTGTAATGTCTTGCCTTCATCTACTGAAATGGGCTCTGAATCTTCACCCTTTACCTGAATGTTTGCTTTCTCCTTCCTGGAATTGATCATTTGGGTTGAAGATTGAATCCAAAGTTATAAGACATTTTGGTAATTTGTTAGTTCTTAGTCTGCACCACTTGGTCACCATACTGCTGCTCCATCTTGTCTTGGTTTCTAGTAGAGAACTCAACTTCTTCTAAAAAATTGACAATTTGCTTGATCATTCTCAAAGACTTTCCAACTTGTGTTGTTATCTGGAACAACTAGTCTCACAACCACTTTGATGTGAGGCTAAGATTGTTCACTTTTGATATTCTCTACAACATCAAATGCAGCCCCAATTGCTGCCAATATGTCTGTTGCTTCATTCTTCTTTCTTGGATGGAATTGATGCTAAAAGATTTGAAATATTCAATTAGATCCCATACCCAATTTTTGTAGTTCTTCAACAGATCATTCTTAGTAGCATTTCATCCTCTGACTTGGTTCACAATCAGCTCACTATCACCAAATACTTGCAAATTCTTAATGCCTCTCTTTCTTGCCCAATGTAATCCATGAATCAAGGCTTCATACTCAGCTGTGTTGTTTGAGCAAGAAAAATGAAATGAAAAGCTGAGTAATATTTTGTTCCTTGAGGTGAAACAAGCATAGCCTCCTCCTGCACCTTGTCTACTCCTTGAACCATCAAAGAATAACTACCATACCTCATTATCATCCTTGTGGTCTGGCTTGGTGATGCTAGGGAGAGGTTGATTCTCTTCATGCAAACAATAGACTCCTAGTTCAGATTCCTCCATTTCTTTGTAAGGGTCAAAAGCATGTATTTTTTTTCCCATTCATCAAGAGTCAAGTCTGGAATGCATCCAACCTTAGTATCTACTTCATAAGTGCTTGGGAAATATCTTCTTGATCAAAGGCTAAACAATTTGCATTGATTGGACTCGGTGTATGAGGCTCTATGTGGAAGTTTGCAATGGGCTCAAATCTGATTGTAGCCTTAGCTCCATACCTTGTTCTAAAAAACATGTGTGACCAATCAACAGAAAAATAGCCTCCAATTTTAGTAGTGAAGTCTCTTGACAAACACAATGCAAAGAGTGGTGGCAAGTCTATGACTGATACATCTTGTAAGATAGTCACATTGGGACATGCATGCAATGTGAGGCTCAAATATTTGATTACTCCAACTGTTGTTACTGTGTCCCATCCAATTGCACCACACCTTTGAGATGAATTCATATTGAAGGCCCAATTGATCAGCTATTTGTTTTGGCATGACTGAGCTACTTTCTCTTGAATCAATCATGTAATTATGTACTAACTTATCTCCAATGATCAATGAGATATAGAATGGTGGGGGATTCAAATTTTTACCTTGGTGGCTTCCTTGATTTTCTCTTTCTGAGCTGCATTGGTAAGCACTTTTTCTTGTTCTTTGGATGGCTGATTTGATGCCAACCAATTAGCCATAGCAGCTTGCAATAGGTCTCTTTGTCCCGGGATAGCCAATGATTCCCACATTGAGATGTTTACATTCATTTTCTTCATCTTCTCAATGATGTTGAAGGGAGAAGAGTTATCTCTCTTCTACCCCTTTCCCACACATTCTTCTCTTACACATGGGTCATTACAACCAGGTACTTGAGCTAGTCTAGAAGGTGGCTTGGGCTGGCCCTGCACATTGGGAGCTACACTTTGATTACCCATACCTTGTTGAGTGATAGAGGGTTGCGAGATCATTTGAATTTGATGACTGTCCCTCTCCAATATTCCTTTTCTTGGACCATGTATTGGTGCTACACTTTGAGAAGGAGCTTGATTTATGCCACAAAAATATTCAACCTTGCAAGTTGACAAGTGTGGTCTCATTTGGAGGTGCCTCTTGTTGAGATGTTCCCTGCTACTGATTTCCTTCTTGGCTTACCTCTTGTTCTACACCAATTGTTGTTGCCACCATCAGAGCTTGATTCAAAGCACCATTGAAACACATCGATTGGTTATGTGGTTGATTACATGGAAAGCACTAGTCATATTCTTGAGCCATGTTATTTTGCACTGGTACCAAGGCTCTAGATGTGGATGTAACATTAGGACTGTAAGGATGGAATGGTTTGTTAGCAGGGGGCCTAACTTGGTTCTGATTTTTGTTTTGAATGGGTGGCCTATTAGGCTGATATGAGGTCTATTGGGTTGAGTTTGAGGTTGATATGATCTGAAATTTTGAGCTTGTTGCCTCTTAAGTGTCACTAACTCATTACCCAAGTTTTGCAGTTGCTTCATGACTTCTTAGAGCTCATTTGAGGTACTAGAAGATGAGGTGGAAGCTTCAGTTGAACTCTGATTTCTTGAGCAGAATGGGAGCTAATGTGGGTGCTTGACTAGTGCTTGGAGCTCCTAGTTTTGGATATAGAGGCATAGGTGGCCTAGGTGCAAGTTTACCACTTGAATTAAGTAATTCTCAGCTCTAATAGCGATGTTGTAGGCTGTAGGTAAATTTATACCTCCCATGGATTGAATCATCATGGCAATATCATAATTTAAAGCTTTAAGAAAGTATAGGAAAGCACCTTCATCTGTTGGTCTCACGGCCAATGGAATTATATCCCATGTCCTTTGAAATATGAAGTTGAAATCAATCAATTGTTCATTAGGAGCTCTCTTAATAGTTGTCAATTGTTCCAATAAAGAAAAATTATCCCCCTTCTCCCCAAATTGATTATGAAGAGTCAGTGCACAAATGGTCCCAATTCTAGATAGATCCTGTGGTTAGACTTCTGAACCATTGCAAATCTTTACCCTTAAAGGAGGATGCCAACAACTTGACAACAATGTCCATTTCAATAATTTCATGAATTGCATAGACATTTGCAATGTCCTAGATGTGGTCAATCGAGTTGTCTGGTTCTCTCCAATGAAATATGGAATGTTCTTCAATGCTGCAATTGGAACTGGATTTTGTGCATTGAGAGCAAACGGGATCTTTGCCATAGTGAAGTTTACATAGGGGTTGGGTTGTGCCATCCTGATTGGTCAAGAAATCTAGTTGATTGAATGAAAGGCCTTCCAGGTGGAGGCATTGATAAGGTTCTATTCGGTGGAGATGGAGACCTTTGAGCTCTTCTTCCTCTTCTTTCTCTATCTGGGGACAAGTGTAGATAGATAAATAGTCCCTCTTCTCTAGTTCTTGATCTTGTCTAAATTCTTCTCATAAATCTACCAAGTTTAGACTACTAAAACTAGTGGATTCAACCTCTTTTGGAGTCACCAGATGTGTAATTTCAAAGCTTCTCACAAGCTAAAGACTTACAACAAGTGCACATCAATCTTGTTGTAATTAAAATGAAGACTTCCTTGGTCCCACTAGATGTGCCAGAACTATTGATGCGTAATCACAACACCCTTGAATGTTTACAACTTGATGGGTTGAGACTCTTAGTGTGATTGCATAACATGGAGCTTCTCCCAAAGTGTGGGACTTTGCAATCGGGAGAGCTCTCCTGGATGAAGGCCGGTTCCTATTCCTCTATTCAGGTGCACACATACAATTTGCAGAGGATATACTCTAAAATCTACTCTAACTTGCCAAGGAGACAGGGTTAAGAAGATGCAAGAAAATGAAATCCTAAGCTAAAGAGGTGATAACACCAAGAAAAGGGACTAGAATATCCTACTGAGGGAGAGTAGAGAAGAAAAATGTAGTTGAAGAGGCCAGACAACTATGACATAGTCCCAAATCTCCATTCACCAACAAATCTCCATGAAACACAACATCATAAACCTATAAAATGAAAGGAAGTATGCAAAAATATAACATTAGCAATAGAGAGGCAAGGGAATGCAATAAAATAAATGTAAGGGTTGAGAGAACACCACAAACACAAATTTTATTGTTCCATGAATATACACAGTCCATTACATTTGTAGAATAAAGGCACAATTTCATTTACAGAGCCCATGTGAAGGCTTACAACTCAATGATGTTGAGAATTTTTTTACAGAGTTTCCCCACATCCCATAATATCCCCCTCTCAAATGAGAAGTGTTTACAATATATAGAATTATGGAGAGAAGAGAGAAAGAAGATAAACTCAGATTTTGCTCCCTCCCACCAACAACATTCATTAAATGATCTAGAAAAAGCATGGGCACCTCAAAAATCCATTCCCTAATGTACTCTAGCTTATTGGAGAAGAAATCAGACCATACTACATTAAATTCGGTGATTGGGATGCTTGAACTACACTTTTTTTGGAGCTTAGTATGTTTTCCTATTTTTCACCCACCTAACCTTGCCAAAATTAATATTTCAAGATTCCATGGCATAAAGGAGGTCGATACTTTTCCAAAGATATAAATTTTGTTGAATTTCGAGCACCGGTTCAAAAGTTATGCCTATTTGAAAATTTGCATTAATCCGCACAAGAGATGGTGAAAATGCAAGTTTGCAAAATGGGCCCTAGGGCCTGAAAAAAATTGCAAATTGCACCATTTGCAAAAATTGTGAAATTGCAAAAAATCCCCCAGGGCTCGAAATTTCAAGTTTGCAAAAATTCCCCTAGGCCCGAAATTGTAAATTTGCAAAAAATCCCCCAAGGCCCGAAATTACAATTTTTCAAAAAATCCCCCAGGGCATGAAATTGCAAATTTGCAAAAAATTCCCTAGGCCTGAAATTGTAAATTTACAAAATATCCCCTAGGCCCGTATCTTGCAAAATATGAAGAGTTAGAAGGACTTCTTTATATTTTCAGAAATGGGAAGAAATTTTCTATATGATGAAGATACTTTAGAGAATCCTTAAGTACTCAAAATATATGAAAAATAAGATTTGAAGCACTAAAAAAAGGGGGGGGGAATGGTGTTATTTGACCAAGATTAAGCATGAGCTTATTTTGGACAACAAAACCCTGTAAACACTAACACATGACTGTAGGAAACCTTTTTTTATGATCGTTTGAAAATATATTGAATGTGAAAATAAATGATGTTTTTCTCTCTCTCCATTTATCCATATCCTTGGCTTTGAAAATGAAATGAAATGACATTTGTATTCTTACTCTCCTTAAAAGTGTGTTAGGTATTATTTCATTATTATTGGAAAACTATGAAATCATAAATCATTCTTGATTGTAGTTAGATATCATGCCAACAATTGTGTTGACCATGTGGTGGTTGCAGGTATGCAGGACATGAAGAAAATTGTAGCATTCTATATGCTTTTGTAATAACGGGTTATCCTTGAATTACATGTAATATTAAATGGATGTATATCAACACTATGTTTATAATCATGAATTTTATTTATGGATTATTTTGTGATGAGTGAGAAATTGTAGTGTATTGGTATCTTGGGGAAAATGGGCATTCTATTCTAGGGGTGATTTTGATTATAGGTATATATCTTGCTAATGGTGTAGATGTACATTTTAATTGGGAATGAAATGAACATTTTATAATGTGATCCTATGTGAAAGTAGTGATTATGTATTCTTGCATGCTTTACTAAAATACTTTTAAAACTCAAATGTAATGAAACCACCTTATATAGGAATGGTTATTCTTATTGCAAAAAAACACCCTCTAATTTGTCATGAACGAATGAATGAAAAATCAATGTTTTTGGGTAACATGGGATTGTATCTCAAGTTGTGGGACTTTCTACTTGAGAAAACCTCCAGAGAAGGTTGGTTCCTCTACCTATTCCTAATGCTAAACTACTCATACTACCTGGAAATATAACTATCTAATCCTATTCTAACAATCCAAGGGACAAGGGAGAGAGAGATGCATAAAAGGGGAAATCCTAAGCTAACGAGAGGTGATAACACCAAGAAGAGGGGGAAAGACACTCTCGATGAGTGGAAATGGGAGGAAAATGAAGAAAGAGAGAGGAATACATGAGTGCCACAGTCCAAGACAACATTCAAAATCTGATTTCCATGGAGCACAACAGAAATAAACCCTGCAAGATGAGAATAAACATGCACAATACACCAAAAATGCAATAGAGAGGCAAGATAATGCAATAAACACAAGCTAGGGAAAAGAATAGCCACAAAACATGAATTTTATTGCTTTAAATAGATGCATAGTCCATTACAATGAAGGAAAAAGGCAAGAATCACCATGAAAATGTTCAAATTTGAGGTCTTAACTCAAAACATATGTACAACACTTATAGAATGATGCACTAGCATTCCAAGAGAGTCCAACCTTTACAAATGAGCATCCTTTTACAATATATAGAAAATGGGAAAGAGAGAGGAGGGAAAAGAGAGGGAAACTCATATTTCCACTTTCAACCACCAACAACATGCATTAAATGTATGAAAATAGGCATGGGCACCCTTACAAGACCATTCCCCATGATAATTTGCTTATAGGAGAAAGAATGGGCACCATACTTCATCAAATTGGGTGGTTGAGCTACCTGAATTGTGATTAAGATAAATATGGAAATATTTGCCTAATCTGATTACTATCAGAGCAAAAATAAATGCACCAATTAAGTATATAAATTAACCCAAGCAAACTAAAGAATAAAATGTGAAACCCTAGTTGAAAGAGGGTAAGAATATTCTTAGATGGTTTACAAAGTGAAATATAGACTTTGCCAAGTGCTAACCGGATGAATAGAGAGGGAGAAGCATCACACAGAGCCTCAAAAAGAGTGCGAGCTAACTATCTTCATATACTCGGGGCACTTGAGAGGGACATGGGCACACTAGACCTGTTTCTAAGTATTTAGGTCTCAAAAAGCTCATAAAACCTCCTCTAAATGGCCGTAAGGTATTCACTACTTTTTTCCTTTGGTTGTTATGAGGCCATGTGATGCTCATTAAAACAACCCACTTGAGACCCAAGAAACAACCTAGGATTAGTTAGAAAAATTATGGAATATTTTTTTTTGATTAGAAGTGTCCACAACAAGGTCAGTAAGACAACAATTGACACTATCAGTGTCCCGTAACAAGTCTAAAATTACAAGAACATACTTTTCCTTTAATAACAATGATTAGAGGTCACATGGTTCAATTTTTATGGTTAGAAGTTTCAGTTAGGTTAAGGAGGGTAAAATATAACCATACCCACTCTCTAATAGGCTCAGAGTTTCAAATTTATTTTTCTCACAGTTAACACATTCAAAATTTCCCTAAATCATTCCCATTGGATAGGAAATTTTCTCACCTTTCCAACGATATAAAGAAGTCCTCCTAACTCTTTGTAAAACTCTAGTTATGGACCGACGAAGCTTAGGGGTCAAATTTTACAAAAAGATCTGCAGGCTTTTGAATAGTAAACTGTAATTTCCAACTTATAAATTTGATTCAATTTGATCACCTCCTTCTTTCAACATGCCAAACAGACATGGAGGATTACTCCATGAAGGATTAAAAGTGTTTTAGGAAGGTACATTTACTTAATTGTTTCAATTTGCATTTTGTCCAACAAATGACAAAAACGGCCGGGAAAGGGATTGGGTTCGATTTTACAATGGTTAAATTTATTCTTAAGTTTTCTTTGTCAATTTGAGTTCATTGATGTCTTAACATGCTAAATTATATCATTTTCAAGTTGATTATTATGTGCAGTCCGAACTGTACATTTTGATTGAATTTATTTGCCAGTATTAATTTTTATAACAGAGGTCCATTTCTTTTAAATATGTATATCAATTTTATCATTCAAGTGTGGCATTTCATTTCTGATCTATTCTAATACATTTAGTTGTTTATAAAAATCATTTCAAAGCTAATTTGCAAGGTCTGATTTCCAATTTAATATATTTCCAAAAGAGACAAAGCAATATACTTCCTTCATACGTATTTCTTTCCTTTACAATTAAATAGAGATTCCAATCACAATTTGATATTCCAACTCAACACAACAATGCAAATGAGAGATGAACTTGCAATTATTTATTAATTCAAAAAGAGAGACATCTTTACATTCTTTCATTCCTTGAATGCAATTAATAGAATTCTATTTCTTTCCAATAAATAGAACAAAATTTAAATGTCTTTCACAATTCGAATATCCACTTTCATAATCAATTACATACATATTTCCTTCACAAAATACATATTACAATTTCATCCACTTCAAGTGGGAAAGGTTACAAATGAAGTATATTTCACAAGGGACTGTCAAAACTATATTTTCCTTTGCTCCAGAACAACAACATGCAAGTTTCCTTTTTCTTCCAATTTGATCACAACAAAAGAGGGGGAAAGGAAATGCTCTCCACCTAACCAAGACATCCAATAAAAGGAGAAGCCATCCTTCATCATTGGCCCCGAACCCAAAACAAAACACAATAAGAGGTGTGATTCAACCCATGAAAACAACTAGCTTCCACAACACACAACATTATTTCAACATACACATTTCAAATTAAAACACAATCCAACACAAAACAACAGTTCACAACTGCATTTGAAGACATTCCAAAATAGAACTCAGGCTTGATCATGCAAGCTAAAAGAGCAAGGTCTATGGGGGAAGCTACTTATGGCTTCTAATTGGGAATTGGGTATCCACTAGAACAAACCACCAAAATAATTCATCACACACACATCCTTATGCCCCCCCAAAAATCCCTCCTTATGCCCCCCACAGATTTTCATATGCCCCCACAAAGTAATAAATCAAGCTATTTCTTTTCCATGGTGGATCCCAAACCCAAACTCCCTCTAGAAAATTCAGATGCCAATGGCATTCCTTATCCCCCCACATGAATTCCCCATAGCCTTCTCCTACACCATCCCTATGGCAGTCTACCCAACCAGCCAACAATTAAATTCAACATGCACCATTCACACAACACAACAAGAAAAATAACAGCATAAAATATGGATAAAACTCCTACCTCTCCATGGTAGCTTTTGTTTCAGCCTCACGATGGTGCATTACGAGAGGTCGCTGATTTGGTGGCCAAGTATTTTCAGTTGTGTGTAATGTGGTGTGTTTGCTTTCAGCTATGTGGTACTAAATAAAAACAGATGATACATTCTGTTTAAATTGTAATGTGTGAAAAATTCCTATATGTGACCTCCTAGAAGAAAACATTGTAGAATATGTCTCTAAATTTATTGTAACAATCATAGATTTGGAAAGGGTTGGTGGTCAATCCAGAAAACCACAGATGTAAAAAGGTATATAAACTTTTACTAGGTGTTGTGATCCTCTGACTAATTTGCCAAAGGGAATGCCAAGTGCATTCTTTTCATGGAGGAAATGTGGGATGCATTCCATCGCATAGTTGTGGCCATGTGTAGTAAGACAAATCAACTAGTTGAAAGTTTACACGCCTTTCTTTTGATCCAGGTTATGAGGCAAGCCCGTGCAACACGTTGCGAGAAGACAAAGTTATATTTACCATGTCAACATTAGGGGAGTGTATGTTAGGAATTAATAATGTTAACAATAGGGGAGTGAATGTTATGAATATATTGTTTGTAACATTATTAATGTTGTAATATTATTAATAATGAGTTGTATTAAGATAACTCATATTAATAATATAGTTTATTATGAAGTTGTGAGAAACAACTCACGTAGCTTATTTTAGAGTAAGTTGAGTGAGTTGTGATTTGGGAGAGATTTGTGGAAGGTTGAGAGATTGCTGGAGTGATTGTTGGATTGGTTTTATCTCCTTCATCATAGGAATAAAACATCTTATATATATGTAACTTCTCCCTCCTGAATATTATCCCGGATGAATCAATAATGATGTGTCTGTTTTAAATTATTCTACTGTTATTTCTTATTAAAACTCCTGCATTTTATAACAGCTTTAATATCCAAAACACAATCCCAAAACAACAATCTCCAAGCATGCAAAGTTTCTCCAAACTCCTTCCAAAAGTAAGAGCTCCAAACACAAGAAAAATGCACCCCAAATAAGTTTGCCAAAGATTCAACAACCCAAAACAAGCAAAGAGTTTGAATTTTATAGAAGAGGGAAGAGAAGAGGATGATGTGGATCCATGTAGGATGCCACATCACACATCCTCAAATTCAAACACAAAAGAAAAAATTTCATTCTCCCAAGCAAAATAAAGAGGTGGGTGAAAATAGGACAATTTAATTACACACTCCAAAAATCCCACACCCCAAAGGACTGCAAATTAAATAAAATGTAAGAGTGCAATCAAAACTTGCAACATGATTAATTAAAATGAATTATAAAGTCTAAAATCACCTCTCCAACCATAAGTATGGTTGGTAAATTAAATTTAGAGGTATGGGACAAGTTTTACTTGTCCCACAAGCCTCCAAAAACAGCCCCCAAGGACAAATTCGAATTTCCAAGGAGGTGGAGTGTTTCATACTCCAAAATCTGACTTACACACTCTTACAAAAACTTACACATCCCTTACATATTTAATACAAGGAGCCAACAACTTCCATAATTACTTTCCCATATCCCAATTTAATTTATTTAAATTTTAATCATATGATTTCCCACATTAATCTACCACATTTTAATTAATTAAAAGAAGGGACACATCACTAATAAAATACATACAACAATAATAAAAATTAACCACATTAATAAAATACACAATACCCATGGTCACATATAAAGGTAATCCCCCCATGGGAATCCCTAACAAAACAACACACAACACAATAAAACAAGTTTCCATGGTGACCTTGTCGAATTCACCTAGAATTCCATTGTGGTTGGTCTCCGATCCCTCGATGTTTGTTGTGATATTTAACATGCAAAAAAAAAAAACCTCCTTCGGCCTCGTGGCCATATTAGAACATCCAATATGATATAAATAAAATCACAAAATCATCTAAGTATGTGAATCACAACAACGTCAAGGCAATTTAACATTATCTAATACAATTTATATCAACAACTATGTCATCATCATATAATGTCCATTTCTAAGTCTACTCACAATATTCAAAGTCACATGTCCTAAAAAACATTTATAAAACATCCATGTTAAATAGTATATCATTATCCACATATGAGTGTCTCTAATAATCATCATGCATCATAACCAAATCAAGGTCAACAATAATCCATGATCAAATGTCTAACATCATACTAAATCAAAGCATAATAATGTCCATAATGAAATTAACTGTATCAACATAAGCATCCAAAAGGTGTCAAAGGTAAGTGGGCACTACAGCCGCATAATGATTACCGAAGTCACCTGGAAACCTGTAATGAAATAAAGACATGTAAAACCCTCAAAGAGACATCAAATCCTTAAAAATAAAGATGTAGAATGAGGGGTCGACTATCCTCAACTATCACAATGGTGATCTTATGAATGAGCACTACACTACATCTCATACCCAATGTAGTTCTATGTGTGTGTGTGCATAATTGTGCCCTAGGTGGCTCTTGTGTGTGTTGCACTTGATATCGGAAAATAAATAGATGTACAAAAATGTAATATATGTGTGTATGAAATAGAATGAACTCCCCTCTTATGAAATGCATGCGAATAACCAACCCTTGTGTTCCTTGGATGGTGCTATATGGATGCAATGGAGCTCTTAGATGCTTAATGGATGCAACCTTAGGTGGTGATAACTAATGTTTAGTGTTTGGTCCTTTATTATGATCACATAACTTTATATTTATATGATTCCTTTGCTTGAATTTTGTAATTAACCTCGAAAAGGCCGACTACCAAAAAGATAATATTCTCAAATGGCTAAAAAGGACCCAAAAGATGTGAACAAAGTGTACTGAGGTCAGGGGAACCTAGAGGGGACGAGGGCACCTAACGCTAGTGTCCTAGTTGGGCGTTGGTTTTTAGGATGATAAATGTCGAGGCATAGAAAGGAAAATTGAGAAAGTAAGGGTGCAAGACCAAAAGTGACAACAAAAAGAAAAGAAAGGTGGCCAAATACATGGGTTAATTATTACTTTTCTTACTTAGGAATCATATGACTAGTAGTATGCAATAGAGAATAGTTACCCAAAGTGTGTGTTTTTTTGTCTACATTTTCCCCCACTTTATGTTGTTGAGTGAATGCTTGATAACATAAAGTTGATAAGAGATGTGTGCCTGATAACCATGTGGATTGATGAAGAAAGTGTGTCGAGGGACAAGACAAAGTGTGGAGTGATAAAAGTGCGAAACATGGATGCTAAGGAGGAAGAAGTGTAAAAAATGATGATGGAAATGACCCTAGGGAGGAAACACATGTGTAGATATCACAATTTGCATTTTTTTTATTTTGATTGTTGTTGTGATTGTTTGTTGTTGATGTATATGTGATGTGACTGCCGCTTCCCATAAGGATGGATCTGTAAAAGAGAAGAATGAACAAGTAGTCAACTATGCATGTATATGATCAAAATGTGTAAAAAGTATGTAAAATGCAAAAATGTGAAAAAGGAACATGTGCACCTGATCTATGATGAGAAAAAGGGTGTAGAAAGGATCCTGATGATGTTATAGAAGAACGAGTTTTTTGGCGATCTCATGCCAGTTGTACCGGCCGCAAGTTTTGGGGTGATCTCACACCAATTCATGGAAGAATTGTAGGGAGAAAAGTCTGGTGTTATCCTCCAACCTTTAACTACTTCCTGCAATGTAGAACACCACTTCGATAATGTGTAAAATTCAAACAATTTGATCCAATGCAAAAGTAAAAAGTGATGTGTAGTGCATGCATGCCGAGTGCTAAGGACTGTGTGCCTTGTAAAATATGATGTGTAGAGTTCTATAAACCATGTAAAACTACCAAATGATGTGTAACTGCCCCTTGGTCATAGGATTCTAGGAAGGGTCAGGGTGCCTAGTGTGGACTGTCTGGTTTGGGCACTAGTGTCTATGTTATGCTAAGGACCCAAGTCTAATTTTGAGCCCTATCCAATGTTGATGAATATGTTGTACCGATACTGTGTTATGCTTAAATATGTGTGTAAACTGATGTATGTTGTGACTGATTCACCTAAATGATGCCCCCTCATTTGGGGTGCATGTGACATCGTTGAAGGAGTATGTGGCCCAAAGGAGGACCGATCACAGTGCTAAAATTGTGCCTACGGGGGAGGGAGTGTGCTTGGTAGAAACCAAGGCACATGCAAACAAAGTGGCTAGGAGATAAGTGTTAGTACAAGAAAACATGCATGTAAAATTTAAGCTAGCAAACAAGTAGACAATGTTTAATCTAAGACACAAGAAGACAAAGCATGCAAGAGAATAATGTAGACCAAAAAGTGGGTTTCAAACATGAGACACCAATCACGACATCGCAAGACAATCAAGGCCAACTAGGCCGAAAGCAAACAAGTACACACAGTAAGACAAAGGTAAAAACCTACAAACAACGACATGATACAATGACAAGCACTTGTAACCGACAACCATGGTAGAAAATATCCCTACATAATAATTTTTTTCACATGAAGTACCCATTAACATGTTAGAAAGATAAAAAGTATGTCTAAACATGTATAATCTGATAAAGTAGTGTGCTATGAATCAAGATGAAATAATAGTACCTATTGTATACCAAAGTGGATGCCCCAGTGAGCTACTGTGGGAATGGTAATGTATTGTGCAAAGAATCCATGCTGCATGTGTAGATCTATAGAATCTGCAATCACAACTAGAAAGACAAGTGAACACACATGTGTGTATGATAATGATAATGACATACAAGATATCTATCTAGCATGTGTAATAAAGTGAACATGTAACTAGAAGTAATAAAGAGTAAATGCAACCAAGATATGCAGTATGTTGTGGATGAGATGGAATGGAATGTAGTGTGAATGATAGGATCCACATGCCCCTTGAGTGGATGTGTATGCATGTAATGAGGTTCATTTGTATATGCCCCTCAGTAGTCAAGAATGAACCATAAATGAGAGTGTGTTATCGGGAAATGGTTTGAATTGTGTGCCCTAAAAAAGATGTGATCCCCAAAGGACAAAGTGTAGAGTGTGTGCATGAGTGAGGGATTAAATGTGTGAGTGTGATGAGGTCCATTTGATACGTAAACCATCAACACTCGACATGGAACATGGAACTAGAGTGCATCATAGGGTAGTGAGTGCAACACGTAGTAGTAGATATGAGAAAGATATGTTGTGAATGTGTAGAGTGAGTAAGATGCAAAATGTGTAGTAGAGGCTATGAGAAAAGTTGTCGTAGGTGTATAATGCACATTGTGTGAAGTGTGTAATGTGTTGTTTGTGCATTGGAGAAGGACGTTGTGAATATGACATTATTGGGTAAGTTATGTTGAATATTGTTGATAGAAATTGATTGTGGGAACATTGAGTGTGTGTTGAGAAAGATGTGGTGTGGATATGTAGAGTGTGTAAGTTGTGTGTGTTGATTGCACACAAGAAAGATGTGTCATGTGATGTAACAGGGGTATGTTGTGAAAGTGCTGATTTTGTTGTAAAGATGTACATTGTATTTGAATATGTATAAAGAGTATGTGTTGTTATTGTGTTGAGAGTGTATTGATGAAAAGAGTGTTTATAAGTATGGATATATTGTAAGTGTGTTGGTTATATGGTGAATACTATGTGTGATAAATAGGATGATGTTTGACGTAATATGTAGTGTGTGAGGTTCATGTATATAATATGCCCTCAAAATTCAAGTGTGAACCAAAGCACAAGAGTGTGTCATTGGGAAATGATGATACAAATGTATCAAGGTGTGTATGATGAATGTAAAAGACTAGATGCGATGTGTGTAATATGGAAGATAGCTAATGATGTTAGAAAATGGGGGTGAGTAAGTACAATGCCCCCAAGTGTATGGTGATGAGTGCATTGTTTGATGATAAATGATGAGAGAGTGTATTATATGCATGAATAACAATAAATGGTGATAAATGTATGTATGTATGAATGAGTATGTAATAGATAGATATAACGGATAGATGAAATGAGTTCTTATTGTAAGATATCCCTCAATAGTCATGTAAGAGCCGTAACAAGATGAGTGTGTCATTAGGAAATGATGATGCTAATGTATGTCATATACTACATGTGAAGTGAGGCGGGAATAAAACATGTGTCAATGTTAGAAGGGGAAGAAATAGTGTGATGCCCCCAAGGGCATGATAAAAATAATGATCAAGCATCATTGTCTAAAAGGTCATCATTGTCATGATTGAAGATGATGGGAGATGTGTTGAAGACTTGATAAGAAATAGTGTGAGGTGGATCATATAAATAGCCATTGTGACGTAAGTTGTACATGGTCATTGCATATTCTTCATTGTTGAATGGTAGTGGAAAAAATCCGTGTGCATACCAACAAGTGAGATTTTGTGAATAACCTAGTGATGAGTCATTACCAATGGAAACATGAATGAATGGCATAGGAGAAGTTATGAAGTGTTACCAGAGTCTAATGTGCTCCCAACATAATCAATCCAGATTCTCCAAGCATCGTAGGGGAAACACATGGGGTACGTGCAACATAGATCGATAAATGGAAGACATGAAGACTGTAGGAGGCCTTAATGTGAACATATCCATGATAAATATGAGGTGAGTGAGGCAGAGGTAGGATATTATTAATTGTGAAGCTAAGTCTAGTCAATCTGTCATATGTGAAAATAATATATGAACAAGTATGATTCAATGAAATATGATGCCAATAAGAATTATTAATGAAAAATGTGCATGTAAAAGGAGGAAGTATGGACAAAGATTTACCCTAAGAAGGTGAAATGATGTCCAACGCATGGAAAGACCCATGATAAAGTACCATAGCATTAGTAGAAAGAGGGGTTTTGAATTTCTATTCACCAAAACCATCAGCAACAAGGGTCTCATTGAAATAAAAGTCATTGATATCAGTAGGAGTGAAATTAAGATTGCATAATTTGTCATCAGTATGTTTAATAGTGTCGACTTCATCATCAAAATCATCGAATCATCTGTGTTAGAATTGTCATCTTTGTGTAGCCATTTAAAGTATGTTGGTAGGCGGTGCACTAGATGTAGGAGTGAGAAGAGCCTCAATGGGCAGAGTAGTAGTGTGTATAGGAGTAAACACTGTGGGAAAAATGATGGCATGTAGTATGAGTAGAAATAACCAGAGTGCTTGGAGTGGTGGAAGAAGATTGTGAAGCACTTTGGATTGACCAATGTCATATGTATCAATACTATTATATGGAATAGGTTGTGATGGAGGAATAGGAATAACAATAATAGGGTCTATGCAACATAATTTGAATGGTTCAGGGTCTTCCATAATGGTATGTTCATATCCATCATGTAGGAATTTAACACATTGATGAACAATGGATGGAACTACTTGCATTGCATGAATCCAAGATCTTCCCAGTAAAATATTGAATTAAAATGAAGTATCGATAATGAAGAATTTTGTAGGGACAATCTTAGGCCTGACTTTGATGTGTAATGTGATGGTTCCTAAGCATGTGTGGGTGGTTGAGTCATAGCCATGAATAAGAGTAGAATTCTTAGAAATTAGATTGTCCTTAATACCAAGTTGTTTTAGAAGAACAAACAAATAAATTAACTATTAAGCCATTGTACACGAGTACACGTTTAATACAAGTAGTGCCTATAACAACTGTGATAAATAGAGGTGCGCATGGATTATCAATAGCAAATGGCGATATGTCCTTATTAGTAAATGATATAAGACGTGGAAATTTTTTGAGAGACTTGATAAGGTGTGTGAATGCTTTAGGCACCCGAAATTTGATCTAAGCAATTTTAATGCTTAAATTGCACTAACTATTCCCCTTTCCCATAAATTAACATCACTTCATCAATAACACACTATTTCTCTTCTATCATAGTTAATTAATTACATTTTGCTAATTAATTAGCCCTCCTATCACTCAGGATGTTGATTAACGACCTTTCGTTAATTAACGTCCACTTCTACCTAGGTCAATTAATTATTCTTAATTAATTATGACTGCTAATTTAAATCAATAAATCGTCATTTATTGAACCATTTCCTCTCTTAAAATCTCCTAAATCATACTAACTTTATTCTAAATCCTCTATAGGCATACCCCTTTCTATTAATTAATCACCTTTGATTAATTAAACCCCCTTTCAACTCCCACAAAGTGCACATACTTTATTAAACATACATGACCTTTGTATTTCCTCTTTGGGGTTTATCCCACATTCATCAATTTGCTAGCCTTGCCACTTCAAGAAAGCTATATAATAAACCCTCCCCTTACCTTTCTTCTTACACCTTATTTGCCCTAGGATAAACTATATGCATTTTGATCTTGAGTCATTCTCCATTAAAGGAAATAGCTTCTCCATCTTGTATCCATTATCTCAAATTGAAGAGCATGGGAAGATCTAAAAAGACCTTGAGCCATGTTTTGGTGAGATTCGATCTTCAAATCTTGAGGAAACCAATCCCTTTTTGATTGCTAAAGTGATATAAATAGGTTCATTTGTTAGAGTAACAATCTAGAGAGTAAGAAATAGCCTAGCATTTGATTTGAGATTGTTCATGCATTGAAGAAGTTATTTCTCATAAGCTCTTATCTTAATGGTCCTATAGGGTTTGATTGATTTATTAGTTTATACTAGGTGTTAGCTTTGTTATTTAGCATGGAAAATTTCTATATGAGCACATTTGGCATGCCCGGTGGGACATATCCATAGTCTCTTAGCATTTGATGTCAAGTTTTAATTAGTTTATCTCAAGTTTTTTCTAACCCTTATTATCCACATGTGAAATAGTTTGAATTCATTGGGATATTTTGCTAACTTTACATGCGTTGAGTCTCTCTTACAGTTTAATTGTGATTGGTTGTCATTAATTTTGAGCTAAATTAGGAAAAAATTGACCTTTTTGAGGTTGCTTGTGTCAGTCTGCCATATTTTTGATGTCATCCCAGGTACATGCACTGGTGTTAGGAAGGGGCATGCATACGTTGAAACTTAAGCATGAGTGTTGTATAGGGCACACATACATGCTCTGGGGTGCGCAAGTGTTTCTCTAGCCACACACTTGTCATACTGTGTTTTCAACCTCTGTGTCGATGTTGTCGCATGCCATGCATATTCTTTCAAAGGTGTGTAGGTGATTTTCTAGCCACACATATGCTTTTTAGAGTCTTTATTACCTTGTTTTTTAACAAACCCAGGCATACGCTATAAATGATGCATACCTACCTCTCTAGTGTGCATATGCTTAGTTGATTGTGTATTTTTATCAGAGCCACACATTTTCTATTGGGGTGCGTACTTTGCTTTATCGTGGGCATGCAATTGCTGTTATGGGCATGCATATGCTATATAAAGGTGCGCAGTGTGGCAATCTAAATTTGAACATTGTTTCTAAGTTTGAATTTTTTTGATCTATTTAAATTGCTAACATCTTGCAGGGATTTTTAGAGCTAACTCTTGATTGCAGGATATATATTAGATCATATTTTGTGCTAACTTGTTTGGGATAAGTTAATGAATGTTGCATTTTTCATTTATGAGGATAGGATCATGTATGCTCTTCCCTCACACCTTCTAGGTGATCTTGGGAATTAGAAACGATTCTAAACCTTTTTCATGCTTTCAAGAAATTTCATTAAACTTTTGTTAAGGTAATGGACAAAAATTTGGTTAAAATGAATCCTCTTGCACTTTTATTTTGTAAAGTATTCTCCATTTTCATTATAGTTGGGTTTTTGTGTTGTGTATACTCTTTCCTCACACCTTTTGGGTGATCTTGGAAATCAAAAACAACACTGGAATCCTCTTGTCTTTATATTTTGATATTTTTGGACAAATACTAATCTTTCACATGCAGGACCTAATTCACAAGTCAAAGAATCAAGATTTAAAAATACTAATACAAGTTTGATGCAGGTGCCAAACCGTGTACAACCAAACCACATTAAGATAAAAGATAAGAAAAAAAACACCACATTCAAAACATTGTACATGTAGGTTTCGGTTAAGATCTATGGCTCATCCTCTTTGAATTGGGATAAGTGCCCTTTGGCATAAGCCTTAAGATAACAAGATGGATGCTCACAGAACTCTAAAGTATTCCATGTAAAGAGTGAACCTTGTGGACGAAACAGTAAGCACTCTGCTTACCTACTTGTCTAGTTTACACTTTGGAGATTTAGAGTCAAAATAATCTTCACACAACCCCAGTGAAAATACAACTGAACACATTTATTACTCATTATATCAAAGGGGGTAAAGTAAAGTTGGGATACAACAAAGGTTTAGTCAGTGTGACTTCCTTGGAAAACTATGCTCATAAAGGTACTTTGTGACAACTAGTTGAGAGAACCAATTAGGAAGCCATTTCATCTTGGAGCCAACTTGACTGACTTAAAGCCAATTGTGTTTCAAAGATATTTCACAAAGCAAGAAAATTTTGGAGTCAAAACCTTGTTAGTCAAATAAGGGGAGAGTCCATTGAATTTTGAGCAAAACATCATTCATCATGAGATTTACGAAGCCTTACTTTGTCTTAGTGTTTTCCATTCACCATAAGGTGAGGCAAAAAATTTCCCAAGTGAATCCAAGCATTTTTCAACCCCACTTGATCTAATCCTTTTCTTTCTTGTTGATATTTTGGATCAAAAGAAGAGAAACATATGTGTGCTATTGATTGATTGTGTCCACCACTTTTTCACCCATTTACATACGTCCTTGCTTGAGATTAGATGGTAAACATTGAAAGTGTGTTGGTATGTATTAACATCTTGATATCCATTTGATCTTGGTACCCACGTCAAGATATTCATTATAGCTAGGTTTGGTTCATCATTAACATTATTTTTAAGTGTTACATTGTTTTCATCACCTAAATACAATTTTGTTACTTATGTCTTGTTTCTTGTAAACTTGGTCTAAGTGTCTAGATTATACCGTTACATTGCTCGTACCTTAACAACTCCTTGGTATACTTTGACCTTTTCTCCTTCCAAACATTACCTCAACCTTGAAAAGTGTTTTTATTCTTTTCACATCTTATCAATATTATTTTGATACTAATATCTCACTTTTCTCGCAAAGCTTGATTAACATATCTAAGTGGTATTGTTGCATTGCTCACATTCGTAACTTCCACTTTTTGGGATTTAGGCCTTGTTTGTATAAAGATTGGTTATAGTATACTTTTCATTGTAAGTCACTTCAACCTATTATTAATACTTACGACTTGTTTATTTTAAATTTGAATTAAGTGTTGACATTGTGTTGATCATCTTGCATCAAACTACCATTGAGACACATTTACATATGGAGTATTTCCTTTTAGATTGGATTTATGTGCCGAAATTTACATGATTGTTCCTTGTGATAGTTCATTTTGTAAAATTGTTTTTTAGGACAATCCTTTTGATCCTTTGATCCCTTGGTTCTTCATCTTGACATTTACACTTGAAACTTATTGTCCAAATCTTGTTAGATTGTCAAAATTGTGTCATCATGATGTATGTTTTCCTTAGATTCCCTTAATAAAATCACACGAGCATCTCCATAATTACAAAATGTCTATTTGGTTGTTGTTATGCTGCCTGAATTGACATGGAACTTCCTTCCCTTTGAATGAGCTCAATCACACTATCCAGGTCTTGGAATTTTGACCCAATAATGCCAACCATGACTAACTATTATTCTAATTCCCCACATTCTTCTAATGATTCTAATACAAACTATTCTTTTGATTCCTTATAGTCTTCTAATGATTCTAATCCAAACTATTCTTCTGATTCCTCTCAATATTTTGATGATTCTAATCCAAACTATCTTTTGACTCCTCTCGCCTTCTTAAGAGCTTCATTCAATCGACTTTATTCTTAATAACCAATGTTAAACATAATTTTCCTCCCTTAAGGATTTGCATCACCAAAAATTCTTCCCATCATTCCTCTAATTTGACTCTTGATTTTCCATCCTCCCTTTCTTCACAGACCCCCTTAATCAAACTTCTAATTTGAATTTTGAGTCACAGATTCTCCCTTTCTTTACAGACCCCCTTTATAAGTCACCTTAACGATGTCTTCCTCCTTTGAAGATACATGCAACTCCAAGTTCCTCTAATCGAAAATCTAATTCGAATCCTGAGTCGCGGTCCTCCCTTTCTTCATAGGACCCCCTTTCTTAGTTTCCTCAATGACCTCTTCATCTATCGAAGATCCGTGTGACTCAATTCCTCTTACCAATCATCCAAGTCAACTGCTACGTTGTAATCCACTAACTCGGTTACATAATCCTATCTATTTACCTGCTCTATGTCATCTTCTAGGAAAACCTATACCAACAAATTCCAAATCTACATCTTCTTCCACTCGTGAGACATCTAGATCCAAATCTACTTCGTCTCTTGAGTCATCATCTTCTAAATCTTCCACACCAGTTGGACCCCTTTCTTGTAATCAACCTACTATCATCGACCAACAATGACCCATACCGATCAATTTATTTCAGAATGAAGAAGTAATTAGAGAATTCATGTGATTACACAGTGACATCCCTCTAGAGGACCATGAGTAAGGATTTTTTTGACCTCGAGGCATTCACGTATTGTGGGGAAGAGGATGATTCCTTTTGTCAGAAAATAGAGGAAGATCCTAAGATCATAAAATTTGAACCTCTTATTCCTCCATCTTCACATTAACCTTTACATGGAGAAATGCATGGGTTTTTCATTGATCCTTAGCCTATCTTCTTTGCACCTAATCATTCTTTACATATCGCAATTACTCAATCACAATTTTTCCTTGGGTCACCTCCTAGTAGCCATTCATCTTCTATTTGTGGGACACCTTCAGTAGACCATTATCCTCAATTCTTGGGCTATGTCCTAGTATCCCCATCATCTTCTATACTTGGGCCATGCTCTAGTAGTCCTTTGTATTTCATCTATGGGATACCTCCTGGTAGCCCATCGTCTTCTATACTTGGGCCACATCCTACTAGTCCTTCATTTTCCATCTATAGGACACCTCCCAACATCCCATCCTCTTTAATCCTGGGACCATATCCTCTTTTTCCATCATATAATCCTTTTATCAATGACTGGGGAAAGCCCACCATCATTCCTCACATTCCTCTCATCAATCCTAAACATCCACTTTCTCCTTCCATTTATTGGGATAAGACAAGTCACACATTAGCTTGTATGAAACCCAAATAGTTTCTTCATCAAGCTAAGATCAAATCTCCAAAGAGCTTCAAAGCTCCCAAAAATTCAAACAACCCTAAAGTTAAAAATCATATGCAATTCAAGAATGTGCACCAAGGCAACCATCAAGTATGGCGTAAAGTGCATAAACCTAAAGATATGGAACTCAATCTCTTGCATATAAAATCCATGTTTCAAGATAAGTCACATTCATTTATTGAGTATGATCTCACCACCATCATCGAGATTGGAGATAATATCACTCTTGATAAGAATAAACTTCTAGTCTCCCTCATCAAAGAAATTACAAACATTGTTGTTGGATCTTATCACATGGAGTGACATTGTTGGTCCCAACTTCCCAATCATTCATCTTCATAGTCTTCTCCCTTCACGAGTTTCCCTTCGCAAAATCATCAAAATCTAAAAAAAATCAAAAATAGAAAAAAGAGAAAACATTAAAACATTACCAAAAAAACAAAAGGTACAAGGATCAAACATTATAATCAAGTATTGCATACACATGGATGCTATTTATTGCCTTTCTTTCCACTCCTCTACAATTCACCCACCATTTTCATCCCTTAGGTACTATTTTGGTTAGTCTATTCACACTCATTGTGTGACATTTATATCTATGGTATCTATTTGACCTTGGTCTTTTATCACCTTGGTAAATTAAAGAATGACTGACCTCTTAGAGATCCTATCACTATCTACATCTAATAAACTTATTGTGAAGAACTTTTGGGCATATTTTTTGACACTAGCCAATGTCGTTATCACAATCACTTCCACATCCTTCCAAAGAAGCCATCTGTGGTTCTTAACCTCTTATCAAAAGAATCAAGAGAGTTGAAATCAACTTTCAAAAAATTGAAAAATTTAATCAAAAATAAAAATCAAAAGCAAATTGATATATAACTCTCTCTTGGGGTATTTCTAGTATCTCTATCGGGCTATGGACACCTAGATGGTAGTAGAGCAATGTTGTGATTATAATTAAATACATCTCTGTCAGGGCTATGGATGCCTGGCTAGTAGCAGAGCAATGTACGACTCTCCTTCCACCTTTCATTCACAAATCAACTTTCCAAATCAATCATTCCTTCACATTGGCTAGTTTGTCCTCACTTGTTGCCTATCAACTCTTCCCTTCAAGAGGTAATTAATTTCCACATACACACAATGGATCTCTACAAGAAAACAAGGTTAGTATGATACCAAGTGTCTTTTTGGGACCTTTTTCAAACTCTTTCTTTAGTCCATATCTTTTCACATGATTTGTGTCTTTGGCTCACCACCTTTTAATCACCATCCTTATAGCTACATTTTTGCATATCCTTCCACATCATTCACACCATTCTTCTACTTCATTTAGAACATCCATGTGTATAAGATCTCCTTTTTACTATGTTTGAGGGAAACTTTGTCTTTTGTTTCAATAAAAAAATCTCTTCTACTTCTTTTCTATTATATGTTTCTTGGCCACTTGCACTAGGGTCACACTTTATCCTTCTTGCACTTCATTGGTTTGATTTCATCATCACATTGAACCTATCTATCTTTTCCTTGATCCAACTTATCTTCTTCTTGTATATATGCACAAATTTTTCCCTTGTACATTCTCACCTCTCGCTAGGGCATCCTTGCATCTTCATTTTCATGTACATAGCTTTAGAAAGCCTTCTAAATCCAAAAAATTGGTAAAATCATTAAAAATTCAAAACATTGGTAAAAATTCAAAACCCCAAAAAAGTTTGGTAAAAATTCAAAATCCAAAAAAAGGTAAAAATTCAAAAATCCACAAAAATTGGTAAAATTTCAAAAATTCTAAAAACATTGTCAAAAATCATTAAAAAATAAAAAAATTGGTACAGCATTCAAAATCCAAAAAAATGGTAAAATCATTTAAAAAATCCAAAAAATTAGAAAACATATTTTTTTTTTTCAAAATTGGTAACAAACATGCATGCAGTTGAACCATGTATCAAATGCATTGTTCTCAAACATCAAAAATTTGTCCTACAAAACATCTTTCTTTGGTCCTCACTTATTCTCACAAATGACTCACAAATCATCTAGATCTATCTCCATTAAACAAAGTTAGTTTTCTTACTATGTTTGTACTCCCTTGCATAAACAACTTGGTACTATTTCATAGTGCATGATTTCTTTTCATAGGACCCTGTGTCCTTTGTGGATTCCCCTCACATGTATCCTTTCTTGGGGCACCATTTTTTAACCATTTTCATTACATTGAACATTTTTGAACCTATCTCTGTCTTGGCCTTGATCCAAATTTTTATCTTCTTCTTGTATATATGCACAAAATTTTCCCTTGTAAATTCTCACCTCTCGCTAGGGGCATCCTTGCATCTTCATTTTCCTATACATAGCTTCAGAAAACCTTCAAAAATCTAAAAAATTGGTAAAATCATTTAAAAATCCAAAACATTGGTAAAAATTGAAAATCCCAAAAAAAGTTGGTAAAAATCCAAAAAATTGGTACAACATTCAAAATCCAAAAAATGGTAAAATCATTTAAAAATCCAAAAATTAGAAAAATATATATATTTTTTTCAAAATTGGTAACAAGCATGCATGCAACTAAAGCTTGTATCAAATGCATCGTACTCAAACATAAAAAATTTGTCCTACAAAACATCTTTCTTTGGTCCTCACTTGTTCTCACAAACAACTCGCAGATCTTCGGATCTATCTCCATTAAACAAATCTGGTTTTCTTACTATGTCTATACTCCCTTTCATAAACACATTGTTTGGTACTATTTCATAGTGCATGATTGCTTTTTCATAGGACCCATGTGTCCTCTCGTGTATTCCCCTCACATGTATCCTTTCTTGGGGCACCATTTTTAACCCTTGTCATTAAATCGAACATTTGGGAATTGAAGCTTGATAACAAAAACATTTGTACAACCATCTTGAACATTTTTGTTTGAGTATGTGTGTTTGTAGTTGTTTCCCTGTTAGGTTAGCTTGTTTACTTTCTCGTATTGCATTACATTCTATATGTTGCATGAAGTTAAATTTTTTTGAAATGAACAAATGTTAGTATTATAGCTTTTCATGTTATGGTACACTTTTTTTATGCATATATATATAAAAAAAGCTAATGCCATAGATCAAAAAGCAAAATGATGAAATAAATTTGTTTTTACATCAGCAGGATGAAAGCTATTTCCATTCTCTTCAACTTCATTTTTATTCTTCATATCATTCTCTTCTATCCCAAATTTTTCTTCAATATCACTTGGGGCAATAGGGATAACCTTTTATCCCCCTTCCCCATCCTTGTTTCTTCTATTTGTTTCATTCATATTTTCGATCGTCGATCGACCTCTTCCATCACCCCATCGACACTCGAGGGGCATCTTTCACTCTAATAATTTTTCTTCCACTCCTTCAAATAATTTCTTTTCTATGCTTGTCTACTATCTCTCGAAGTGGTGTCACTTACGCCACCCCAAAGAGGGGAAAATTTAGACACCTCGATTAGATCTAAGCAATTTTAATACTTAAATCGAACTAACTATTCCCCTTTCTCATAAATTGATGACACTTCGTCAATAATGCACTATTTCTCTTCTATCACCATTAATGAATTACATTTCGCTAATTAATTAACCCTCCTATCACAAAATATTCCGATTAATGACTTTTCGTTAATTAATGTCCACTTCTACCTAGGTCAATTAATTATTCTTAATTAATTACGAATGCTAATTTAAATCAACACATCATCATTTATCAACCATTTCCTCTCTTAAAAGATCCCGAGTCATGCTAACTTTCTTCTAAAGCCTATATAGGCATTTCCCTTTCTATTAATTAATCACATTTGATTAATTAAACCCCCTTTCAACTCCCATAAAGTGCACATAATTTATTAAACATACATGGCCTTTGTATTTCCTCTTTGGGGTTTATCCCACATTCATCAATTTTCTAGCCTTTCAAGTTCATGCAAGCTATTTAATAAACCCCCCCTTACCTTTCTTCTTACACCTTATTTTCCTTAGGATACACTATAGGAATTTTGATCTTGAGCCATTCTCCAATCAAGGAAATAACTTCTCCATCTTGCATCCATTCTCTCAAATTGAAGAGCATGGGAAGATCTAAAAATGGCCTTGTAGACATGTTTTGGTGAGATCCCATCTTCAAATCTTGAGGAAACCACTCCCTTTTCATTTCTAAAGTGATCTAAATAGGTTAATTTTTTAGATTAGCAATATAGAGAGTAAGAAACAACTTAGCATATGATTTGAGATTGTTCATGCATTGAAGTAGTTGTTTCTCATAAGCTCTTATCTTGATGGTTCTATAGGGTTTGATTGATTTCTTAGAAGCTACTAGGTGTTATCTTTATTATTTAGCATGGAAAATTTATGTATGATCACAAATTCCACTAAAGAATTACCACTTTTAATGTGAATAGAACGAAGGGCGATTCTAGTGTATACTGATAATTAGGTGCATTACACAATAAGTCATAAAGAGATATTTTTACTAGTGTATTTTTAAGTTTCTCAATGATATCATAGCCCTTAGAAGTGGTAGGAGGAGCCATAGAATTAATAGGTGGTGGGATAGAAATGGGTTGAATGGTATGAGGATAAGTTGGGAAGGTAGTTATGACATTGATAGAAGGATCAACCATAGGCATAACAAAGTGAGGAGGATGCTTTGAGTACGAAATTGCTCGAAATCAACATGATTAATAACTATGCCAGCTTCCCTAGTGGGACCAAAAGGAGGATAAGGTGATTGATCCATAAATCTATAAGGGGAAGCCATAATTAGAAAGAAAGGTTTAAATGTTTGGGTTCACAAAAATGATTAAGCTAAATATGGAAATATATGCCTAATCTAATTGCTATTATAGCAGTAAATAAATGCATCGATTAAGTATATAAATTAACCCAAGTAAAATAAACAATAAAATGTGAAACCCTAGTTGTAAAAAGGGTAAGAAGAGCCTTAGCTAGTTCATAGTGAAATATAGACTATGTTGAAGTGCTAACCAGATGAACAAAGAGGGAGAAACATTACACAAAGCCTTAGAAAAGTGTATGAGCTAACTATTTTCCTAGACTAGGGTGCCTCAAGAGGGACATAGGTGTTTGTGGGTGCCCTAGACATGTTTCTAAGTGCTTGGGTTTATGGAAATGCTTAGAAATCCTCCTCTGATTGGTTGTAAGGTATATACTATTGTTCACCTTTGGTTCTTTATGAGGTCACACAATGATTGCCGAAGTCACTGGAAACCTGCAATGAAATAATGACTTGTAAAACCCTCAAAGAGACATCAAATCCTAAAAATAAAGATGCAGAATGAGGGGTTAGACTGTCCTCAATTGTCATAATGGTGATCTTATGATTGATCACTGAACTATATCTTAGACCCAATATAGTTCTATGTGCGTGTGTGCGGAATTGTGCGTTAGCTGGCTCTTGTGCGTGTTGCACTTGATAGCGAGCATATAACTAGATGTAAAGAAATGTAATAGACATGTGCATAGAATAAAATGAGCTCCCCTCATATCAAGTGTATGTAGAATAACCAACCCTTATGTCCCTTGGATGACACTAGATGGATGCAATGGAGATCTTAGATGATTGATGGATGTAATCTTAGGTGGTGATAGCTAATGCTTAGTGTTTGGTCCTTTATTATGATCACATAAATTTATATTTATATGGATCCTTTGCTTAAATTTTGTAATTAACCTCAAAAAAACTATAAGATGCTCAAACAACTAAAAAGGATGTAAAATATGTGAACAAAGCGTGACGAGGTTAGAGGTTCCCGTGAGGAGGAGGGCACCTGCACCGACATCTTGGCTAGGCGTTGGTATCTAGGATGATAAATACCAAGGTATAGAAAGGAAGATTGAGCAAGTAAGGGTGCAATAAAAAAGTAGCATGGCCACAGACATGGGTTGATTAGTACTTTTCTTACTTAGGAATCATATGAATATTAGTATGCAATCAATACTAAATAGTTACCCAAAGTGCGTGAAATTTATGTCTACAAATTATATCTTTTAATTCTGAAATGTTTTCCTCTTTATCACCTACCTAACCTCACCAAATTTAATTAATCTAGTATCTGTGGTGTAGTACATGCCGAGAGATTTCCAACGGTACCAAGTTTATGAAATTTTGGGTGATGGGGCAAATGTTATGGCTCTCGAATTTTATAGGATCAAGGAGGTCATGACCGGTTCCACGTGGGCTCCTACAAAAACAATAATCCTTTTGTTGCAAGTGTATATAGATCATCCAATCAGGGAATTGGAGGAAGTGTGGATCAATTCCATTTGTGATTTTGGGGCCCGTCATAACTATATTTCTGCATAGTTTGTGCTTGGGGCATAAAATCAAAGTTTGAGATGAACTCAGTGGAACATTTCCACCTATTCCGTCGTGCTCACATCTCCTACTTTGTCCACAATACTCTCCCATTCTCTTATTCATTTTCTATGTTAGCTAACCAAATCTCACATGAGGGGAACCATGACCCAGTGAAATGTACCTTCTTTTCCCGAAAAGCCCGCATTTTCTCTGTAACACTACCTCAAACCTTCCATGCAAATAAATCGACGATGCAGAGAACTGCTAGCCCCACGTAACTGTTCATTTGGTTCCTAAAAACCCAATTTTATACAATACATTGTCTCCAATCCTTTGTTTTGGTTGATGCGGCAATGTGGGGAACAAGAGGAAGAAAGGAACTATTCCTCATGTTCCTCCAAAGGTTGATTTAGCCGATTCGGCCCTAAATGTTCGATTTTTTTAGCTAAGTATGGAAATGAGTGCTATAAGAACATTGGCTCAAAATCAATCTAGTGCTTTAGGAGATATGTTTTTATATAATTAAGAGTGATGAAGTTTACTTTCCCTCCAATTTTATGTAATTCAAATTTCAAATGTATTGGAGGAGGTGAAAGTGCTTGAAAATGAGTCAAGAGGTAAATATGAATCGAAAGTATGGTAATAGGTTAAATAAGGCCATGTAGGCCATGTAATCAGGTCCAATTTGTCATGACAAGACTATAGGAGGTGTGTTAGGATAATATTTATCATATCTTCATGTATAATGAGTTATTGAGTCAATTTAGGAGTGGTTAAGACATTTAGGGAGTTGATTTAGGAGTCTTAAATAAGGAAATATATTACTTGGAAGAGACATAAAATTGGTGTAGAGTGATAATATGATATTCCAATATGAATAATGAATTTTGAGGTGTTTGGAAGAGATTTTTATAGTATTATTTGCATTTTTATGTGATTTTAGCTAGTAATGCTAATAGCATCCTAGGTAGGACAGGCACTTGAAAAGTGACAACAACCTTAGAGGACTAAATTATTCCTACTGTCAAAATAAACACTTAGAGGAGGTTAAGAAAGCACAATAAAATTTATTTGAAGCTTTGAATGTAAATTTGGAGGATTTTATAGTCAATTTTGTGCTCTCGGGATACAATAAGGGAATATGTGAAATTTGAATTCTACCTAGCTAAAAATATTGTAATTTTTAATTCTTGATGAGTTTTTAGTGTGGTTGAAGTATGTCAGGTTACATGTCTAGACCACATGTGTGAGTTCTTTATGCATGAGGTCACAAAGTTGTAGACCTGTGTATAGTCACCGAGTTGACATTTCAAGAGAAAAGAAGGTGAGTTATATGTTTTGGCTTCTTAGATTGATAGAGAAGAATGATTAAAGGTTTAAGAAGATTATTGATGTGGTTAGAGGGTTTAAATTAGTCATCAACCTCTGTTGCACATGACACGCCCCATTTCTTAGACCTAATTGATTGTAGATGCTATAATTCAGCCTATTCCTTACAAAGTAACCCTATCCCATTTTCACAAATGTTGAATAATGCCAAAAAAGGTATTTAAATTGTGTCCTTAATCTCTATTATTAGGTGTGCAAGAGAAGTTAGGAAGGAAAAGTCACCAAGTAGGGCTACAAGCTCTATAGGCTACTCATAAGGAAAGTATATGTTATATGAAAAACATAGTTTCTTACATCCATAAGAGGTTGATATAGTGAAATTGAGCACGTTTGATGTTCCTTAAAAGGTAAATCTCTATAAATATTCTAAACATGGGGTTGGTCTTGTTCTAGGCCTATATCAATGCTAGTGTGAGATAGGGTTGCTTAGTTCATTGCATGAACATATCAAATTGAGGTCATATGATCTATTGTAGTTTTCTAGATAAGATCTATCACCATTGGAGACTAAGTCCTATGTATGATGAAGGCATGATATATCAAAACCAATAATAAATAAATAATCAAAAGTATGGTTATGGATTAGCTAGGATGGCATAAATTTGTGGTATCGAGCACGGATTAGTGATATTGTGAAGAACCTAGTTTATGTTTGCAAAAATACAAAAGGGGGATATCTTGAAAAGAATCTAAGTTTTGTGAATGAAGGTAGCAACAAGAAGAAGGATTTATAAAGAGTTGAGTCAAGAAAAAGAGGTGACCTCTTACGAGTTTTGAAGAAAAGAAGATTGTGACGAAGAAATCCTTGAAGGACATTGAAGGCTTGAAAGAATCTATGAGAAAGGGGATCCAAGGTGTAAAAAACTTGGTGAAGATAGTCATGCATAAGGTACAAGGTGAGAGTTTGATGTATCTTTTTGAATTCATTGATGAAAAGGTGATTGCAAGTAAAATATCATTGAGGTATTGGGCATAAGGATCAAGAGACTAGGGTGTAATAGACCTAAAGGTTATTAATAGACCAAGGTAAAGTGAAAGGATTGGGTGAGATAAGTATAAGGATACCAAGAGACCAAGGTTCAAAGAACGTAGCCTAGGTGAGGTGTCTAGCAAAGTAAATAAGAGTACCTGCTTTGAGAAGAAGAGGATGCACATTTAGGTCTATAAAGAAGATAAAAATAAGAGAGGTAAGAGCTTATTGGCGCTTAGAGGAGGCATAAAAGTCGAGGGACAAATATGAATAGGGAAATGAAGGCTTTGGTATGAGGAATTTGTCACAAGAAGACAATGGGAGATTTCTAAAGGAATGAGTTTGACATAGAAAAAAATATAGTTGATCTAAGGTAGAGGTTGGATCTCATGATAGAGCTACTATGAAAAGAAATAAAAATAATGGTTAGAAGATAAAGAAAAGGGTTAAGTGGCCTTTGGCTTGGTTACTTTTGAGGAAGACAAGGCATAGAGTGATTTCCATAATGAGGGAAGAGAAAAAGAATCTAAAAGTCCATAGAGGCATGAAGAAAGAAGAGGTCGAGGTAGGAAAGGGTATGGAAATCAGTCCTTAGAGGAAGAAAAATAATTCTTCATTTGTGAACTAGAGAAAGGATTAATTCTTGGTGAAGAAGAAATGAAGAAGAGACAAAATGAGAGTCTCATGTAGAAGGATTAAATAGGTTGAACATACATGAAGGAAATATGCTAATCCTCGAGGCATTAAGAGGGGAAGATAATCCTCTAATTTTTCAATCTAATTATAATCCGAGTGTGTGCTTGCATGTCTTAAAAGATATGAAATTAAACAAGTACAAGAAGGTGATATAAAAGAGAAAAAGGAAATATCATCTCTTGTGAACAAAGGTAAGAAAAAAAGGAGTTAAGGACCTCAATAACAAGGGGTACAAGAAAAACACAAGAATAATTTCAATATTCTCCAAGATAGAGTAGAGGACAGTCAAGAAATCAATCCTATAACAAGTCCAATAGAGGCAAAAATCAATCTACAAGATGGAGAAAGGAAGATTTCAAATACATTACTCATGGTAATACCTCAAGAAGGTGAATTTTTAGGTGTTAAAGGAGTAAAAACTCAAGGGAAAACAATTCATTCTAAGCAATGGGATGATCTACATGGAGATGATAACAAGAAGAAATTAAAGTACAATTTTCTACAAAAAGTTAGATGGTCGAAGATGATGGAAGAACACTATAAAGCACCAAGTGAGTTGGTTATGAAGAGCCTATTCAAAGACAAAATAGATGAAGAAGTTGAAGAGAGTATGAGAAAGCTTCTATGGTTATTATCCATGCAATCAAGAAATTTCAGGAAGAAACACAAAGAAAATATAGATACAGGGAAACATATAACAAGTTTCGAACAAGATGAAAATATAGTGATCATTACAAGAACCATATGTCACTTTGAAAGATCCTTAAAGTCTAATTAAGAGGAAAAACACTGGTTCAAGGATGAATAAGACTTTGAACAAGAAAAAAAGGTCCTAAAAGGAGATAAACAACCTCAATTTATCATTACAACATATTATGACAAAGGGTAAGTATGTAGAATACCAATAATATCCTAATGAGGATGATGTAAGAGTAAATAATAGGTCATCTCGAAGTGGATCATCGAAGAATTTTAAGGTCTCAAGAGCTATAACAATAAAACTAAAGCAATGGTGGCTAAGGAACAAATTTTAGTTGATCTTCATTCCACAACAACCATGATGGATTGGAGCCCACAAGCATTTGGGTCAGTCATCAATTTGAAGGTAAGGCATGTTTATCATACATTTTCTCATTCAATTCCCATGAGAAACAAGTGGTTTATGAGGAGGAAATAATTTTAAAGTAATGATTTTTCAAAATAGATATTAAAGTGATGAGTTCAAGTGAACAATAAGCCTTTGAATTTATATTCAATTGTTGGGATATAATATTTTGTGTGCAGAAATCAAAAGGTCATAAGGATCAATATAATAGTGGTAGAAGGTTCTTGACACATTTTCAATGTAAACAATCTATTGTAACAATGTCAAATGAATGGGAACTTATCTTAGAACGAGTATTTGGTGAGGTATTGAGACATAGACAATAGGAAATGAAAGGAGCATTCATACCATGTGATAGTAAATTCAGTTTTCAGTGTATTCAAACAAGTAAAGAGGAAAATACATGGTCAATAGATGGCAATAATGACTTGAAAGTGTGTATAGAAAACTTTCTGAGAGAGTATTTATCTAGGAAAACAAATAAACCTCAAGAATATCAAGATACTCATGAAAGAGCAAGAACATCTAAGGTTATCAATGAGATGAGGGAAAAATAGAAGAGATTGAGTAACTTTCAGTTAAAGTGGAAGGATTTCAACTGATATATCACTCCTTGAGGTAATACAATAATTTAAGAGCTATATATAGGGGAGTTACTTGGTGCATTGAAAAGGTTAATAGCATGGGAGAAACCACTCATTATATATACACAAGTGTAGGGTTAGAAATCATGAATAAAGTTCAAGAATGGGTTAAATACCACAAGAACAACTTAGATTTGAACAAACATGTTGAGAGAGATAAATAAAACTCAAAGAGAGTGGGAAAAATAGGGAGGATGCAAGAGAAATTCTTGCAAAAACACCTTTAGAAGCTGAAATTCAAAGACGAGTCAATGAATTCAATGATGATATCAAGAACGGATTAAGAAGACAAATGTCAAAATAGGGGAAGAGTAAGCTATTAAATGCAAAGTTATATGAACATGTTCTTAAGGGTAGAACACTAGTGCATGAAGAGAAGGCTGGGGATATAATTAACATGAGCAATGAAGAAATAAATGGTGATGTTTTAAGATCAAGGAAGAATGAAGAGGAAAGAGGAAATCAAGATGAGGATGGGAATCTTGAAGTCCATTATGAACAAAGATATTATGTGAACAAAAAAGAAGGAAGTCATGCCAATGAGTGGGAAAAAAAGATGGTGAAGGAGTGATTTTCTTGAATATGTTTGTTCCATGTGTAGGTACAACTGAAGAAGGTTTGGAAACAAGGGATAAGAGGACTATTAACAAAGAATTTTCTCACTTGGAGAGCATACCAAAACAAGTCAATCGCTATCATTACAAACAAGACCGTGGGGTATAGGAAAAATAAGGATCAAGAAAAAGGAAAGAAAGGTGACCAGATAAAGGACAATGATGAATAACTCCTAGATAATAGTGAAAAGACTAGAAAGCAACAAGAAAAGGTAGAAACTCATGGGCAAGAGCCCATGTAAAATTTTAAGTGTGGTAGTATGATAAATGAGCATAGGCTTGAAATTAATCTAGTGCTTTGGGCGATAGGTTATTATATAGTTAAGAGTGACCACGTTTACTTTCCCTCCAATTTTAAGTAATTCAAATTTCAAATGTATGTAAATCTCCTGGAGGAGGTGAAAGTGCTTATAAATGAGTTGAAGAGGTAAATATGAATTGGAAAGGATGGGAATAGGTTAAATAATTCCATGTAGGTCATGTCATCAGGTTCAAGTTAGCATGAGAAGACAATATGAGGTGTTTTAGGATAATACTTATCGTATCTTCATGTATAGTGAGTTGTTGAGTCAATGTAGGAGTAGTTGAGCAATTTAGGGAGTTGGTTTAGGAGTATTGATTAAGGAAATCTATTATTTGGAGGAGATATTTGTGTGGTGTAGAGTGATAATATGATATTACAATATGAATAATAAAGTGTGTGGTTTTTATAAGAGATGTTTACACTATTATTTGCATTTTTGTGTGATTTTAGCTACTAATGCTAATAAAATCCTAGACAGGGGCAACCATTTGAAAAATGACACTCAACCTTGGAGGACTAAATTTTTCCTACTTGTCAAAATAAACACTTATAAGAGGTAAATACAAGCACAATAAAATTTATTTGAAGCTTTGAATGTCAATTTTGAGGATTTTATAGTCAACTTTGTGCTCTTGGGCTAGAATTAGGGCATATGTGAAATTTGAATTCTCCTTAGTCAAAAATATTGTAATTTTGGATTCTTGATGGGTTTTTGTTGTGGTTGAAGTATGTCAGTTGTAGGTTCGATCACACACGTGAGTAATTCATGCATGAGGTCACAAAGTTGACATTTCAAGAGAAAAGAAGGTGATTTCTATGTTTTGGATTCTAAGATTGATATAGAATAATGATTGAAGGTTTAAGCAGATGATTGAAGTGGTTAGAGGGTTTAGATCAATCATTGAACTCATTACACATGAAACTCCCATTTCTTAGACCTAATTGATCGTAGAATCTCTAATTTAGTCTATTCCATACAAAGTAACCCTATCTCATTTTCATAAATGTTGAAGGACAAAAAGGGTATTCGAATTGTGTCCCCAATCTCTATTATTAGGTGTGTAAGAGAAGTTAGGAAGGGAAAAGTCACCGAGTAGGGCTACAAGCTCATAGGCTAATCATAAGGCAAGTATATGTTATATGAAAAAGAGTTTATCTCATCCATAGAAGAGGTTGATATAGTGAAATCGAGCATGTTTGATGTTCCTCAAAAGGTGAATATCTATAAATCTTTTAAGCATGGGGTTGTTCTTGTTCTAGGCCTAAATTAAAGCTAGTGTGAGATTGGGTTGCTTAGTTCATTACATGAACATATCAAATTAAGGTCATATGATCTATTTTAGGTTTATAGATAAGATCTATGATCATTGGAGACTAGAAGTTATATGTATGATGAAGGCATGAAAGATCAAAACCAATCATAAAGAAATAATCAAAAGTGTGGTTATGGCTGAGCTAGGATGAAATCAATGAGGGGCTTAGCAAGGAGGAGAGGAATGTCCCAAATATTGATTTCTTCCACTTTTGGTCAATTTAAATTTTCCAAGACCAAATGAAAAGATTAATATATCAAAATAACCCTAGGGGTATTTTGGATAACAGTATAGTTTGACCACTATTAGGATGTTCTTTTAGAAGTTATCCGAATTACCCTAATATAACAACCCTTGAGAAGGTTACCCTCGAGCATTCGTATGTCATTCACCTTATTGGGTTTTAAGTGAAGTTATATCTCTAAATAATTCTTATAGGGATTTCCATGCAAATAGGTGACTTCATTTTAGAAACCATCTCTCTTCTTCGAGCTAAGCCTTGAAATCAACCTTCTCATGTGGTACTTTTTAGGAGTGAACGTAAAAGGGGTTTCTTGTGTTGGTGGAAGTGTGCATGTTGTTATAGTTATGGGTACAATGTCACTTCATGACATGAAAGATGTAATGTCCTACATAAAATTTCAATGGGTGTCTATATGTTAGTCTATCGGGAAGGGCTAGTCGTTGTAGGTGTATACTATCATAAGGGAAAATAAGGAAGGTAATGTTTATTCCTTATAATGTGATCAAGCAAACTTTGGTAAACCACAAAGTGCAGTGGTTCACTCATTTTGATTTTACCTCAAAATAATATTGACTCAAATTAAGTACAAGTTAAATGATCCTCGTACATGAGTGTTTTAGAGAGTCTAGGGTGACTCAAATATGATATGTTTGTTGAGAGATCTCTTAGAAGGTTTAGTTACAGATGTGATTTGCATTTAGATCCCGTTGTCCAAGTTGTGTTCTCAATCATGACAATAAAATTATAATGTGAATGAAATCATTAATAACCTTTAGATTTTTAATTGTTTTCTTGAGGTGCCGATTTTGAAAGAAAGTAAAACTTGGAAGTTTTTGAGATAAAAGTGTTTGAACCACTCCAAAATTGACTTTTAGTTGGATGTAGAGTCCTTGAGTGCAAATAGAAGTAAAATTAAAACCTAAGACCTTTTTATATGTTATTGGTGTTCAAAACCTATAGTCAACTATGTCTATCAAAAAGGTGTTCCTAAGATGTTGCCCTTTTGAGTAAACAAAATATGGAATCCATTCCCTTTAAACCAATGTTCACTCTTTTCGTGTGATTAAGTGTACTTGTATAAGTTAAATCTGAAATGAAATAAATAATGTGTAACATTGTGAATAAGAATATATGCTTACATGATAAATGATTTTGAGACCTATAAGGTTATACAAGGGAGTTTTAAATGGCAGTTAAGATGAAACCATCTTAAGTTAAGTGTTAAACGAAATAAAAGAAATGCAACCTAGAAAAAGGAAAATGTATGTTTTCATGCTATGTGCTCTTCAAACCTTTAAGGTTAATAATGGAATATGAATACAACAAATATTTAACCATGAAAGTGTGATATTGTGGAAGGTGCCTATTTGTGATGTTCATGTTGTGGTTGTGTCGTGGTTTCATACTTGCTCGTTTATATAAGTGTGACATTGGTTTGCATCTTGTGTCATCTTGATATTTGCATGTTCTTCATGTTGGTGTAAATGTTGTATGTGGTGTTAAGAAATATATTGTGAGTCTTTCTGGTGTCACATAGTTGTATTAAGTAAAATGAAAGTGAATTTTTTTTATCTTGGTATATTTGGTCTTGTGGTCTTGTGTTTTGGTCCCACATGAGTGGGAACTACAAATACCCTTAGTTAAAGAAAATATAAGACAAACAATGGAAAATCCATTTAAAAAAATATAATGAATGCATATTAAGTAGTATGTCTATCCTCATGTACTAAATATGGTAATGTTACCCGACATGTTGTTATATCAACTATAGTAAGTAAAGCAACAAAGAAATCTGGTTTAATTAGGAAAACAAGTAGTGCACTAAAAATAAATAAAAACACTCTCGAAAGACACCATAAGACATGAAAGAGTTGAGGATCCCAATAACAATGAATTATGGGCATCATCCGTAGACTTCCATGAAAGAAAAATTTGTTTTTAAAGTTCTAAAATTTAAAATTGATTTTTTTAGAAAACTAACACAAGTGTTTTACCTAATCAAAAATAAATTTTTACACGTATAATTAGTTATTAAAACCATGCATTGTGCTCCTAATAATTTTTAGATATGACACAAATAATTTTTATAATATTTTTTAGAGATTTACCCACTGAAATAAAAATTAGTCAAGATAATTTTGAAATGATAAAACCTTTTGATGTTAAAATAAATCATTCACATACTACTTGTTGTTGTAGGGCCCATGTAAAATTTTCTATGCATTATGATGTTTTTTGGAATATATGTGTTACTTTGCATACTAAATATATTTTGTAGGAGTATGATAAGTGTTCCATCTAGATTAGCAAGAGATCTCATCTCAAGTGCTTTTTATAAAAGAAAAATGGACATTTTAAAATAAGAAATCATGTTTGGATGACAAGAGATCTCAGCTCAAGTGTTTTGTATAAAAGAAAATATGGAATTTTTTTAATAAGAAATCATGTTTGGATGGAACCTGTAATGTCTATGATGGTATATAATGTTTCTAAAATTATATATACACAAAGAACACACATGAAATTAGAAATAAACTAGTTAATTTTGAAATAAAAGCTAGTGACATACACTTTAAAAGATGACAAAGAGGATGAGAGGTGTGAATTAGTCAAGACAAAAGTAAGTGTATCATAATTTATGACTAGATTTTAAGAGAAGATAATGTATGAGAATGCAAGGCATACACACATATTACATGAGTAATTCATGTTATTAAATAACACATTTACTCTTAGTACCATTATTTCAATTGTTGATTTTGTAGAGAACTATACACTATAACTATAAAATGAACTATAGTAGTATAACTCTATTCGAGTTTCTATATTTGTGTATATAACATTCACTCATGCTCTTGAATATTTAACCCTTAATTAAAATTTAGGTCAATTTAATTAGGTGTATAATATATTAGATTTGATTATAAATATGTTACAATATAAATACTAACTCAAATTTACAACTCAGATTAGATAGAACCAAATTAACACACATCGATCAACCTAACATGCAATAGAAATCTCAAAATAAATGTATGAGGGTACTTAGTTAATTTATAGAGAGACATGGGACTCTGCAATAGTGGAACAAGAGATTTTATCTTGAATAACCTTCACAATAGAGTATGAAACTCGTAGATTTTCCCATTAGGACCATACAACTCATTTAGGACCATACCATATGGTTTAGCCCCTTTTATATGGTCTTGGACACGATCTAAGTCAAATATAAAAATTTATGGGTTGTTTTCCTTCTTGTATTTATCTATTTTTGTAAAACCCTAGTTGTTGCACATGTAATGAGGCTCTTTGAATGGATTGAACATCAAATAAAACTCTAGTCATAGATAAAGAGTCATGTAAAACAAACACTAAAAGGGTTATGGGAGCCCCACGCACCACCGACATAGGAATTAATCAAGAGGCCTCAAACCGCATGTCATTCTTCACCTAGCATGTGATATCTATATAGATCAATTAAATTTGGAATTTTCTTTGACCATTTCTACCTTTGACTTAGCTCTTACTAAAATTCTTGGAGAGAAGATGTTTGGATGTTTGTAAATGAGAGATATAAATTCTTTGACCTAGTTTGTATCTTTAAAAATTGATGTTGGTGCTGCCCTAATGATTGTAGATGTGCAATTCTAAGATTTAGGGAGATTTAGATTCCTTTTACAAGTGTACCAAGTGAGTGCTCTAGTGCATTGGCCTAGGAGTTTCAGGTTAGCAAATGAGGCAATGTTTACTTGTTTATATAGGGTTTCGTAGATGATTTTTTCAAGAAAGGCCAACCAAGATGAAGTATAAGAACCAATGAACGATTTTATTTTGAAAGCGTAGTTGGAAAATATGTCAATCCAATACTGTACAAAGAGGTTAGGACCATATGGTATGACCCTAACAAAACTATATGATCCTAACGGGAGTAGAGAATGGGTCAAATGAAGTTTGGAGATGAAAGAGTGATGTTTCTCTATTGATCTTGTGTATTGTATTCTCAAAGTTTGTTAACATGTCAGTGTACAAGGATAAACAAGCTAAATAATGGACCTTGGAAAATATTAAGAAAGAATTGAGAAGTTGTATTTATCATAGCAAAAGTGCATAGTCAAATCAAGGGTTGCTAAAGTGAAAATAAAAACTAAGTGTTTACATTAACAACACAAATAAAAATAAAAATATCTCGAAGGAGTATCATTTTTATATTAGTGATGATCATACACATTCTAAAGAGTTCATACAAGGTTGCTGTGAGATCTTATATGGTAATTTGCATAGCAAAAACATCATATTTGGTCAACACATCATATGGTCTAATAATTATACACCACAATTCAAGAAATTATGGATATTATATTGGTTGATCAAGATGTATAGGATTAGTGGTGTTCAACATATTTAGAATTTCAATGAGGTTAGAAACTGAAAAAGGGAACATGATGGTGCATGAGCATGTGTTAAAATATCCCTATCCATAAAATGACTAGAGTTAAAGTAGGAAGATGGTATATAATTAAATGATGTAACATCCATATAGAATGGTATAAATAAAAAACGAGTCCAAGTAATGATGCTAAGTATATAGTTCGTATATTTTTTTGGTTGGTAGAAGAAGCTAACTATTCAAAACATGAATATTGTTTTACACTAATAAGACCAAGTGAGTTACAGTCCATTGGAAGCTCAAATTTAAGTTCATTGACTATTCATACAAGACATATGGTATGTTTTTGTTCTTCATGTATGTATTTTTTTTGGGATGAGTGTGAGTTAAATGATTGGGTTAATGAATAATGTTCTAGGCCTTTAAGTCCATTTGAGACATATTGACCTCCATGAGCGCTATAAATCATGTAGATAGAACCATTAGTTTGACCATATTTCAAATCTAGTGCAACCAAGTATTATAAATTCACTATTTAGCTAAAATTAATACTCTATCTCATTAGGTAGTATTTATGAATCATTCATTGAAATTATTATTATTATATAATTTTATGTAGGTCATGTTTATGCAAGAATTACAAAAGAAAATAATATAGAAGGAAAAATTATTATATGTGTAATTATGTTGAGGAAAAAAGAAATTAAAAACCTTGAAAATAGATGGAGAAGGCCAAGAGTATCCTATGGGTCTATGGTTGTTTCCGAAACAAGGCTTAGAATATACCCAATAAAGAATTCCAATGTGTGGTTATTTAAGTTTTTGACATGAATATGAAGACTATTCATTATTCTCACTTTTTTGTTGCATCCAACTTTAAATTGATTAAATGTGAGGGTAGACCAAATAATAAGAACGTGTTGAAATTCTACAAGTCTATTCATAAATCAATAATTGACACCCTAAAGACTAGATAAGACTCACATGGTTCATTGGATTGAATTGGTGCAATGACACATAAGTTTTATATTTTGTAAGAATATTGTTGAATTCTTAAGTTTTATGTTTTGAGTACATTTTCCCTTTATTTTAATTTTTATCTCATAACTAATGCTATTAAGTAGGTTGGTGGTGTCAAAAATCTTCCACCTTGATGTGGTTAGTACGCCATAAAGTTTTTTTATTTTTAAAGTGAAGAGTAAGATTTAGCATATTATACAAAATGATCTTTTGATTCCTTTAGTTGAAGACATTTAGTTTTAATCCATTTGTTTAATACCTCTTATTTTGATTTTTCATCAACTTTCTTTCATTTAGTTGTAATTTATCTCAAGTTTCATACATGGTTCTTCATTGAAAGCGTGATTTTTGTCTCTTAAGATCCAAAAGAGGAAAAAATGACAAACTTAAAGTTTTTCACAATCTATGAAACCTAAGAATGTTTCATCTGAACATATATCTAGGAATTAGGTCAATCTACAACAAGTTCTCCCAATTTATCCCAACTCTTAATGATTTTCTTGTGGTGGAAATGAATGTAATGTTGAAAAAAATGTCAATTTTTTCTTCAAAGTTAAGGTGTCGAGGCTGATATTTTGTAATTTGCATCTTGTTGGAAAAATAATTTTCCGTGTGGAAAATTATTGGGTTTTCATCAATAGTATGAGGCTAAGCCTCTCCTTATTGTGTATGGGGAGGCTCCCATTATTGAATGTAAACTACTTAAACTATCTAAATGCTATGGGGTGGCTATTAGGCTAGGGATCACACAAGAAAACTCCATTGAACATGTAGAAAAGTGCTTGTACGAAGTACAAGGGAGGAAATTACAATGAAGAGAGGTAAAGGGGAGTTGAGGAAATTAGGAGAGAGAGGGTTAATGTTGTGAGCAGGTAGTAGTAGCGAGTTCACATACATCCACTAGAGTAAGTCCACATATAATTAGAAGAACACAAGACTAAAATTCATGATAAGATAAAACAAACCATAGAAACATAATTCCATTGATTCAGTCATCAAATACCTTTCTTAATTTTACAATATTATCACATATGAAAAGTTAGAAAGAGAGAGTAAAGGAACATAAGATAAGAAATATAAGAATTGTAACTTTTATTTCTTGATGTAGAAGTGGAACTCTCAACAACATACATTCAATCAAAAATTTCCAACCCTTGTAATTAAGAATCCATTCTAATTTATAGCATTACAATATGTCCTTTCATCTACCCCCACATGACTCTTCACATGTCCTCATCACTTATGACCTTTCATATTCCTAGGAAGTGAGTCTTTTTATTATCATTGGAAAAAGGAATCTTACAATGTTTAGCTAGTGGTCACTTATGTGAATAGGATGAAATTGCAAAAAGTAAATTTTCAATTAAAAGTTAGAATATGGAGAGAGAGAGAAGAGAGAGAAAGGGAAGGAATTGATTGATCTGATGCTGATGAAGAACTTGCTGATTTATGATCCCTAAGGAAGAGTTTTCAGAGTTATCTCTTATCCTTTGAATTTCTTACTAAACTATGGCACCATACTTTGATCCATGCCTAGGGAACTCCATTGATATTATTGCATTGACTAAGCCATCTTTTTTGATCCTTTTCAATGTCTATAATATAACTTTTGATGTTGGCCGGGGACTCGGGGTATCTTCATTGAAGGAGAGAGTTAGGATGAGTTATCATATCAATGCATCCATTCGATAACAAAAGAGAAGTATCAAACAAAATACATAATTGATTCATAACACAAAGGAAATGCACTAGGATTTATGCTCATGAACAACATATATTATTTAGAACATAACCTTATATTCATGTTAACAAGTTCAATAACCACATTACATTCATTAAGGCCATAAAAACCAATATAACAATGCAGATCAGAGTCATGCATTAGGAACCTAAGCTATGCTTTCCACATTACAAAACTGGTTATAGACCCATCCCTCTAAATATGCCATCACTCCTATAGTTCTCCTAATCCCAACCCAAAGGATCCTTCATTATTCCTATAGAGCTTCACCTATCCAATGCTATATGATGCCACTCTTGGTGTGTCTCTCTCTCTCTTTTCTTCTACCCAAGCATCTCTATATATAGCTTTAGTCTCCACCACCATGCCTTTCTGAGATAACAAATTTAGTTGTCAAGTGTCCATGTGGTCCTCCAATGGAGCATGCTTCCTTTGATCTGAGCTCTCCACTCTTTATAATGATGTCTTTCTGGATCCTTCCATCGCATGCATGGAATATTCCATTCTTGACCATACAACTTCCAGGATGGCACCTTATCCACTCCATGCTAGATGGGTCACGATTTTCTCATGTGCTTCTTGAAACACCGAATATGGATAAGTCCCAAAACATGTCTTGTCTTGCATGTATGTGCCATGTGTTCTACTAAACCTTGCTAGAACCCTACCATACCTTCACCTTTCAACCCATGCCCTTCTTCAAATAGGCCCCATGCGCCCACATGCCTTCTTGTACTTAGCCAATATTCTGGGGCCCAACATCACCCCACACTATGCCTATTTCTCCATCCTCAGAAACACTTCTCTTTAATGAATAAATAATGGCAGGATCTCTAATAGTGGGAAAAAGAATGAAGGAATGAAGAATTGGGAGAAAGAATGAAAGAATGGGGAAATGAAAGAGAACAATGCTTATTTTTGAAGGAGGAGAGGGAAATCCTTCCCTATTTCTACCTCTAGCTTTTCCTGTGTCATCAACCTCACTCTATTTTGCTTGACAGAGGTCTCCGAATAGGGTGCTCACCTCCTCAAAACTTAGTTCCTCCCCTTTGGCACTCATTGTCTCAACAATACTCTCCAATTGTTTTCCCAAGTCATCAAGTGCATCCATCCTGTGGGTGATCTGGGGGTATAATTCCTTTAGTTGACTTTTGATTGAGCCTCACAAGGTCTCGATAGCTTCTAAATTCTTTTCTCTACCTCAGCCAAGATTTTATCCCTTTTTCTCTATTCCCCTTATTCTTCTCTTGAAACTCCTTGAGTTCCATTTCATGTGTAGTGACCAGGATGCTTTCCACTCTATCTCTATCAATGTAATTGTCATATGCAGCTTCAACAACTTGTGTACGACCCTTTACCTCTGTAAGGAGTTTGGTATATCAAGAAATGATCTTAACAACCTTCAACTTCTCTTCTCTCTCTTGCACACCAACACTTCTTCTACAGTCTAAAGTGAGTGGTCACCTTTCCATCATGAGGATGCAAGTCAAATCCTCCAGACACTACAAGGATGATTCATATTTTTTCTCAGGATGCTAGGTTCGGGATGCTTTAAGACAATGGCATCCATAATCATCTCCACCTTCTTAGAGACTTCACACACCTTTTCTTTCTCTTCCTTCAGTTTGTGCCTTAACTACACACTTGATAAGATCTTCTTGCTTCAAGTCTTTTCTCTTCTCAACAATGAGCTCCTCCTTTTTTTCTTCTCCAATTCCTCCTCCAAGAATCTCACTCTATCATTTCTTCCAAATAGTCTAGCCTCAATCTCAACTAAAACTTTGTTGAGCACATTATAGACCTACTCATCTAAAAATTGTTGAGCATTCACCAAGGGATTTACTCCTTTTGTCTCTAGCACCTTCATCAAGCTCTCTAACTTACTTCAAACTCAGTTCATCCACGTGGGACTTGAATGCCCAAGATAACATCTTTCTGGTTCATGGATATGCACCTTCTTCATCAAACAAAGTCATAGCCAGAGTTTTTTTGTTGGTATGGTGCTTTGAAGCATGCACGCATAACACCTTTTGATCATTGATGTATCCCATTCCTTTCCCTTGTGCTACCACTATGCCCTTCCCACCTATTTACGTAACCTTTGGGAAGCTTACCACCAAATTGGGATTCCCACCCATGCTGCCATATTCTTTCCCAACTGCTTTCTTCTTCTATTTCCTTCAAAATTTCATCTGCGCTCCACTCCAACTCCTACTCCACCAAATCCTTAATGATGCCCACTACTTCTCTTTCCATGGATTTTTCCACTTGTTCCTTGGTGAGGCTTGGGGTTCCCGATTTTTGGTGCTTACCTCTTCGCTCACCCCTTGCCTTGATCATTTTCTTCTCCTCCTCATCATTCTCCTCTTCATCTTCCTCCTCCTCAGAGTCATGTACATTATATACCGATGGTCTTGACCTCCCTCGGCTCATCATCATCCCTATGTCACCAATGTAGGCCTCTAGCTCTCTGTTTCCTCCAAGTCTTCCTTTTCTTCCACCTTCTACTTCTTCCTAACTAGTGATTCCAGTATAGGAGATTCTTCCTTCTCTTTCTCCTTAATAGGATGATATCTTCCTTGGTGATTCTTCATGTGTGAGGGGTCCTTCATGCTCTGGTGCCTCTTCTTCCAGGGTCTTTTCCTTGGCTGGGACTTCTTCCTATGCATGTAAGTGCTAGGCTTAGTGATTACTTCCGACGCGCCCACGATTTGTGTGTGGTTTGCACACTTGGTGCCTTCTTCTCCTACACTCTTCTCTTTCCCTTTTCTTTGGCATGGCCTTTTTCCCTCCCTATGGGGTCTTCTAGAATGGAGACATCACTCTCTAGATAGGCACCTTTCTCAAACTTAGGCCTTATGCATAGATATACCCTTGTTACATCCCTTCCGGATTGACAGCGTTATCGGCTTCATCATCTTTACTTCATGGGAGACATACTTCTCCACATATGTACACTTCTTAGGGTATACAAGCTTTTGGCATGCTCACTGTGGTGGTCTTGGTCTACTACCTCACTAAGGTCAACCTTAGCCTTTTTTGGCCTCCTTGAACCGGTTGACCCCTACTTGGAAGTATTGTATGGTGAAGGAGAAGGGTAGCTTGCACCATGGGCTCTTAGTCCCATTTGTCAATGTAAACTCCGCCAATGCAATGAAAAATTGATAAACTATAAATTCTACCTCTCCATCCACGAGTGTGGGAAACTACTCAGGGATCCTCCACTCTACCCCAATGCATCGTGCATTTGTTTGTACCACTTTTCTAGGCGTGCCTTGTGAGCGACCATCATGGTCTCACATGTATATTTCTCAAACCTTTTTGTGGGAGGGATTGTCTTCTAGATACTCCCATAATGAACTTCTCTTGGCCCATCGGGCACTCCAATCTCCGAGAAGATGATGGTGAGGAGAATGTTTCAAATAGTATATTTTCTCCTTCCTGTACTTGCTTTATGATCTCATCCACAATAAAGGTGGACAAGTTATAGATGGTCCCTTCTGAGATCTTCCGGCATATATTTAACCATGCCTTGTTTACTTGTGTCCATATTTCTTGATCATTAAGCTTGGTGACTAAGTGCAATGGCCATCCTCATAACAGGGTCATGGATTTCTATGATGTGTCAAAGTACCGTGAACCCTTTTTGTAGTCATAAGCCTCCACAGTTTCCTTGATGGCCTCCTTATCATCCAAGTCATCATCTATGGATTCTCCTTCACAATTCAGGCCAGTGAACTTGGATATAAGTTGAGGGTTATGCGCATCTTGCGGCCTGTAAAATAGAAGTGGTCTTCATGTACACACAACATCAACCACTGATATAGCCTCTTAGCTTTCCAAAATAAGGCAACTCATATAGTTGCAATAACCCTACCTTCTCCAACTTTACCTTCACTTCATCATATATATTGGCATTCCATCTAGTGTCCTCTTGTTAGTTAGATGAACCAGTTCCAATGCCATTTCTTTCTCATTAGTTCTCATGTGATGGTTGTAATTGCTCATGGCCATTTTTGTCTCAAGTGTGACACCCACTCTTTCCCAACAATACTCCATCTGGGTACTACATTTTTACATACCATTCTTCATTAGAGCTAATGATGACAACAATGTTTTTTTTCCTTTTCCCTTTCCCTTCTATTTCTTTGGTGAAATGGTCACCTTCTTTAGTGCCATGTTTTCTTGTCGGGTTATAACCTAAATCCCTCCTTCTTGCTTTGATCTACTACTCTTCTCAACTCTAAGGCTCCACTCCACAAAGAATCCTCCTTCTTTTCATGCCCTAGCTACCAAACCCTAACTAGGAACAACTTCTTCCACAAGATAACGTATTCTAAAAAGAACTCTCCCCATGCCCATGTACTCCTTCCACTCTGGTTTGTAGATCAACCCTAGTCACACACTTAGATCTTTATGATTCTTCTTCCTTCACACAAATTTCTCTGGATGCCCTAGTTCACAAGAGCTCTTTCAACTTTGTAAAAGCAAGGTAAATAATAACGTGCCCGACTTCATACTTATAGTTTTTTCTCCTCTCTAACAAATAAATGCTATACCACCTACCAAATACTTAGCATTAAATGTGGATTTTTCCACTAGGCCAACCTTAAGCGCCCTTACCCACGTGCCCAATCCTATGTGAAAAACCTTCTACAACCTTCTGGATGAAAAAATCCAATCTGACCAAGACTCTTATGCACGCGTCTACAACAGCCAAAGGCACTTCTTCTGTCCTTTACCTAATTTTTTCCCTCACCTACCTCATGTTGTTCCTACGCTCTTCATCCTTTGTATGTGGTCTTTGTTACAACCTTCTTGACACCACAATTCATTATCCACCATTTCCCCATGTGCTTCTCAATCTTATGCACTTCCTTCTACTGGGCCACTCAACTTTTACTATACCGGCTTATACTTTACTTTGCACTACTCCACCCCACACTAAAATAGATGCATGGTCCTCTACACATACACAACCTTAGAAAATAATGTGGTTACTGCACACACAAGGCACAAAAAAAAAAAAAAAAGGAACAAGCAACGAGAAAAGGGAAACACAAGAAAAGAAAAAGCAAGCATAAAGGGAAATCCTAAGCTAATTGGAAATACTACCTTATTTACAAACACCAAGAAGACTTATTTATAGTAGGGCTTCAACCTACTCCCATTGAAATGGCTAGTAATTCATCCCATCTAGCATTTGAATCGACATGTGCTTAAAAATGAAGGATGTATGAGATGATGTAAGGTCCCAACCAATGGAATTTCAACTTCCCAGATGGCGCAAAACTTGGAATCATACAACAAAACCATCTTCCCAACCTCAAACTATTTGTTTTTGATATGATGATCATGTCCATGCCTTTTGTCTTGCCTTTTCTGTCTTCTAACTCCATCTAGCAAGTGATCACCTCTCATCTAACTACATCAACTTATCAATCCTTTCTTCTAAGTGCTTGTTCATCATCCAATCCTCCTGCACACGCTATACACAATGATGGTAACATGAATTCAACTAGAAAACATCCTTCCATGCCAAACACCAATTGAAATGTGGCCTTGTTCAATCTTTTGTAGGTTTTCATGTATGCCCATAGAATGGATGATACTTTGTCATCCCAATCTTGTCTTCTAACGTCACAGATCTTGGTCAACGTGTGACTTAGTATTTTGTTAAATGCCTCAGTAGTTCCATTTTCCTTGTGGATGATAGGGGTAGTCTTGTGATGGGCCACCATAAATTCTACTAGTAGAATCCTAACCATTTCATTGAGAAAATGTGTACCCCTATCACTAGTCAAGCTCAAAGGACATCCATACCTACTGATTATGTTCTCCCATAAAATCTAGTAGTTGTCATTGTGAAAATCCTTTGTAGGCATTTCCTCTTCCCATCTTATTAGTAATCAATGCAAGTAATGATATACTCATGAACTAGTCCTTTGTGCGGCTGGTGAAAATTGGCCCTACAAAGTTGATTGCCCATTTTTCAAATGGTTCAACACTAGCTATTGGTCACAAAGGGAATTTCATCCCTCTTTCCAGTTTTCCAAGGCACTGGAAATGGTCACAGGCCTTGAAAAACTCAATACAATCCTGGTAGATGGTTTCCCACCAAAGCCCTACCATTAGAATCTTCCATGGTAGCATTTCCTACATAGTGTCCTCCTGCAATCCCACCATGCTTCCTCCATAATTTCCACATGCTCATGTTCCAATACACATCGGCACAAAACCTCATCATGTCCTAACTTATATAGATCTCCACTAATCAACATGTAGGGTGTGACATGTATTACTAACTTACTTCCTCTCCAAAGCCTTCATCCCGTCCAGTGCCACACTAGTTTTCAAGAATAAATGATATCTTCCAAGTCTGAGGGCATGCCCACAACCTAAATAGTTGTGTGTGTCCGATATGGTATCCTCAATGCTTTGCGTGTCCTCCCCTGAGTCAATCCTTGATAAGTGGTCAGGCCCTAAATTGCTCTTCCTTGGTTTTACAACCACCATGTGAACTCAAACTCTTGGAATAATAGGACCCAATGACATATGCACCCTTACAAAATGGGCTTGTTCACCAAGTATTTCAATGCCATGTGGTCCGTATAGAATATAAAGGGTGTTTCCAATAGGTACTTGTCTAAACTTATGCAACACATAGATCATTGATAGTGCCTCACGCTCAGTAGTTGTGTAATTGATTTTTCTGGTGTCAAACTTCCTACTTTCAAAACACAAGGGGTGATCAACAATCCCCTCACTAGGTTGTGCTAGTAATGCTCCCATGGTTGTTCCTAAGGCATCAACATGCACATGGAAAGGCTTATCCCAAGAAGGAAAGCATAGTATGGGTGCAATGACAAGTTTATCCTTCAAAGTGTCAAATGCCTTCTACTGTGCCTCTCCCCAATGAAAGGCACTCTTGTGTTTTAGCAATTCCTCCAAGGGTGTGATGATCTTGGCATACCCTTTGATGAATTTCCTATAGTACCCCATGTCCAAGGAATCACACACTATGCTTTGACTAGTAGGCTCCCCCAATCCCACAATAACTACAACTTTGGCGGGATCCACTAGTAAGCCTTCCTTACATATAATATGTCCTAACAGGGTTCCAAATGGAGTAACAAAAGACACATTTCTTAATGTTGAGGGATATCCTCAATTACCAACATCTCTCAAACATCAGCCTCAAATTGTCACAATGGTCTTTTACTAGCCCATACATAGTCCATTCATCCAAGTAGACTTGAAGAAATTTATGGATGAAGTCCTAAATTCTTGTACCACGATGCATGAGAACACAACATGCACATTCTTTAATCCAAAAGGCATAACCATGTAGGAAAAAATTCCCCATTCAGTGGTGAAATTTGTCTTTCTCTGGTCTTCCTTTGCAATCCTGACTTGGTGATACCCTAAGAACCCATCCGTGAAAGAGTAGACCTCGCACCCACTACTCCTCCAGAATTTCTTCAGTAAAGGGGGTTGGGAAAGGATCGATGACACATACTACATTCAGTCCTTGTAGTCCACACAGATCCTTATTCTTCCATCCTTCTTGATATTGATGACCATTGGGCTTATCCATTCTAATTCCTCCATAGCCTCAATGATACCAGATGCTATCATCTTGTCTATTTCTTCCTTGACCCATACACACAAATTTGATTCATCCGATAAGGCCTCTTCCGAATCAGGTGTGCACCTTCCTTCAACTTGATCTCTCATCTCCCCAAGGAATGGTGGATTCCTTTGAGTTCATGGTACCCATGAGGGAACAAATCCTGAAACTTGCATGCAATATCAATGACCTTTGAAACTTCTTTTTCTGACCAATAGTCCCCAATGATAGCTTCCTTAGGTTCTGTCTCTATCCCAATGTTAACCTTATTTATTTTCAAGGGCTCATGGTAGGTGTGTGCTCACTCATCAACACTATCTATGACTTTGTGCATACCTTTAGAATGGTTAACATCCAAACTTTCCATTTCTTCACCATCTACTACATAGACCATTTTTCCTTTTTCCTTTTCCATGCACACACGCTCAAGCTATACTTTCTTTGATTCCTCTTCATCAAAAAATGTCTCTAAACTAGGTTCTCCTAGTAGCTCATGTATTCTATCTTCTTCATCATAATGCTATCTCCCATTATAAGGTGCTTGATTACTTGTAACACCTTATCCACTGATGGATTTGTACTCCTATACTCAAAAGCTTGAATGAGATCAGCCGCCAACTCCTTCCAATTACCTGTTTGATGGCACATCTCTCGAATGAATATACCATGTGTGTGCATAACCTTGTAAGGTGGAATATAACTTATGCACCCATAAAAAAGGTGGTAACACTTCTACACTTCCCATCCAGGCCTTCTCACATGCTTGGACATGAAATGAGGTGGTCTCTTTACCATGGTAGTCTTGATGACAGAGGCACATTACTCCTAGAGAACCTTACAGAAAATGTGACTCTTACCTCATGCCATTCTAGGAGGCTCTCTCGATGTGTAGCCCACCAATGCATGCTGTAGTTCCAAGAAGGTTATAACTAAGCATTCCCTTCTCTCGTCCTCATTCTTCCACTGAGCCTCCATTTCTCATAAGAAAACTTCAGGGTATGCTCCTCTAGAGTAACTTGGTAAACTTCTTCCCTCCTAGGCACTTGACTGAGTGTGCCTTCATTACCCTTGTTACATATCCTCTCAACTATCACCCAATCAACTCATAAGTCCCATGCGCCCAATTATCACATGCCATGCTAGTGGTATCACTCAAGGACTGAGCATCTTCAAACTAGATAACTCCCTCCATGGGATGAATTATCTCAGGATCTCTGATGGAGCACACATAGATTCTATCAGGAATTCCTCTCCTAAGGGCTCAGTATAGGGTGCTGATTTCCCATCTGTTAAAGGGATAATCACCCTTTCTTCCTTGTTCTCAAAACTGATATACCCCTTGTTAAACCAATAGGTTGAAATTGTTCTTATAACACCAAGGGCACCCAAGTAATGCTAGGAAATTATCCACCTCGATAAGCACCAAGACTTCAAAGTCCCCAGTGAACTTGGCCCCTTGAATAGTGATAACCATCATCTTCAAGACTCCAATGGGCATTTCCTTTGTCTTTTTTCCATATATACAACACATTCAAAGATGGTTATAATGCGGGCCTTCCCATTTGATGCCAGGTATCCAAGGTAAGAACATTGACCTCCGCTCCCATGTCAATGAGGATATTACTTAGAATCCAGCCATCAACAACTACATTCAAAGTAATCTCCTTATCATAGTCAAGGCTGTGAGGAGGAAGGTTTGCATGTAAAACCTACTTTCACACTCTCTCTCAGGTGCATGGTACCTTCTCCCTCAGCCATTCTCCTAGCAAGGGAATAATATTCTCTTGCCTTAACATCCTACATACTTCCTTGACTTCATCCAAGTCCTCCTTCGAGCCTCGACATTCTTCCTTTGCTCCAACTGCTTTGACTTCTCCTTTAGACATTGATCTCCCTTGCAAACTCCGAATCACATCCATAGTCTCTTGATACACTTCCTTCTGATGAGTAGGGTCTGATACTTCCCATGTACCACTTCTTCCCTAATAACCAGTTTCTATCTTGGCATCTCCTCTTGTGCACACACCTCTTCTCACGTTGTCACTAGTATAGGTTCTAATCCTGACTCACGTGCCACTCTTGGCATCCACTGTGGGTCACCTTCTTTATACTCACCATCCCAAACCTTTGTCTTTCCAGTGTTGTTGGCTCATGTGCTCAAACAACTCAGGGCACTCCTCATACTTATGTTTTTTCCACACCATGAGCACTACAATAGGTCAGGACACTCACACTTATAATGCTCTGTAGACCCACAATTATAACAGTTCCTCATGGAACTCACTTCTTCCTCTCCACCACATGGTTACTGACCAAAAAATCCTCCACAAAACCTCTTCCACGCACTCCTCCATCTATGCGCCCTTTATAGCAGTGATCATCATCCTTGGAACTACTTGCAAGGCTAGTCTGAGCACACACCAAGATCAATAACATCATGAATCTAGTCAATCAGGATGCAATCCTTGTATCATGGGTCATAGAGGTATAAATCTTACAATAAAAGAAACATTCTTATGGATTGTGCATTGTAGTAGAGGACATATATTTGCATCATGATCCCCATGGAAAATCACAGTCTATCATCATTTTGCATACCATATTTTGAGGGAAACTATCCTTTTCATGCCCTTCTACTTCACATTCTATACACCAAAGCCCACTACAAACCTCATGCGTTGAGTTTGCAGAACAACTTCTCCAACTCTTGGCCATTACAGAAATTTGAGCCTCTAGAAAAGGGCTAACACCAGTATCAACTCCCAACAACCTCAACACACAGGGAAACTTCCAAGGCCTCACGCAGGTCTGAAAGTCTTGTGTGACAATGCCCTTTCTAAATGGTGTTATCAATCCTCCAACAAACCATTGAGCATGTTGAGAAGGGTGAATGTCATAGGATAGTTTTGACAAGAGAGTCTTGAATCATGTGTCATACTCCCACACACTCTCTGCCATTCCTTGTTGGATCTCCTTCAGAGTGTTGATGCTCTTCTACTCAAATTTAGGGATATGGAACTTTGTTAGGAAGGTGTTCTTTAATGCAATGTGTATATCTACCACCATTTTATGGGGGTCATACTTCCGATACCAACTATGCGCATGCCCTTGCAACATTCATTGCAAAATGATTTGCTTTTCACTCCGGGGTAGTGATCCCTTTCACACGCCCATAGTAATTCACACTTATGGACATGCTCTGCAACATCCTTAATACCCTTGTAGTTTGGTAAGTGCAAAGACATCTCAAAAATACTTGTGGAGGTGGTTGAGGCCCTTTCCTCCTGATCCAGAGCCTTGGTTCCCTCCGGTGTTTCCTCCTCCACCATATCCACTAGGATCCACTAGGTCATGTTCCTCCTGACCCACCAGATCCTCTAGATCCGCTAGGTCCACTAGGTCCTCCAGCTCCTATACCACCAGATCCACCTCCTGTAGCCGAAAAATGGCCTAAAGTGGTCACACCTAGTGTCCCCAATGTCCCACTGAACTACATGTTGATGGTTTGTGATATTGTCCCACTACCAATTATGTGTCCCGTGCCACTTCCAGATGTGATACCCAAACCTTGTGTATTTTCACCTTGTCCAAAAATTCCTCCAAATACGGGAATGGTTTACATGACCATGGATGTCCCAAATGAGAAATTATATCTCCTAGGCATAGATCGGTTACTTCCACCGATACCAATTAGATTAATAATACTTCTCCTTGATCTAGAAAACCAAGTGCCAGGGTTGGTCATCAGGTGGGTTCAGATGTGCATGCCATGGATCTCCTTTCTCCATGTGATGAACTCTCATCAAAAGTTGAAGGGGCTTCTCTCCCATACTTTCCAAGATGGGGTAACATAAACTACTCATGTTCCACATCCTCTATGTGAACCTCAACTCCTTCCCATAATGTCTACCTCCATAGATCCATCACACTTGCAACCTCACATTTTCTAGCCATCTCCCTTTCATGAGCTTCACTATACTTGAGTCATCTCTCTTCCCTTTCCTTTTTAGCCACAATGTCTTGCCATCTTCCTCCACCCTAGCTTCCTCACCTAACACTCAGAGAAGCTTAGCCGACCATATGGAATGCCTCTAAACTTAGGGTAATGATCAAGATCTTCATAGCCAAAGGGATAACATGTAAAAATGATCCTCTGGGCTCCCCCAAAAACTCAAACTCAACAACCTCTAGGAAAGAATACATAGAAATGGCATATTCCAAAGTATAACTAGTCAGGACTCCTTTCCACCAGTGATCAACAACACGTGTCCAAGTCAGATTTGCATCCTGCAGCCTCTAGTAATCATCTTGTGTCCATATGTGTGATCTATAGTACCAACTCAATCTGATGCATATGCTAAAATCCATTCATATAGTTACTAGAAACAACAAAAGAACATCTCATACAACTCATGGTACATGTTCTCTTCTACCCATCTACGTGCATCAAACTCAGGTCCAATGCTAAATCTTTGAGAAAACTCATCCTCCATGCTCTTGAACCATGCTTCAACACTTTCCAAGGTCGATGTTTGGTCATCATGCATCATAAGGACCAAGATGTATGCCATTTCTCATAATAACTTTGAAAAGAGGTCCCAAAAATGGAACCAAGATGTAGTCATTTTTATACCCTTAGAACAACAGTCTAATCCCATGCGCACTGCCTATCACCCAGTGGGTGCTGGGCACTCACCCGAGGCATGCGTGGGTGCCGAGCCCTCCTTTATATGAGTCTTGTGAGAATACATCCTTAATGACAGATTTAGATGCAGAAAGAAAAGAACCATGCATTCATTCTAAGAGCTTAGGATGAGTTATCATATCAATGCATCCATTTAGATAATAAAAGAAAGTATCAAACATAATACATAATTGATTCATAACACAAAGGAAATGCACTAGGATTTATGCTCATGAACAACATATATATTTAGAATAGAACCTTATATTCATGTTAACAAGTTTAATAACCACATTACATTCATTAAGGCCATAACATATTAATATAACAATGCAGTGCTCGAGTCATGCATCAGGAACCTAATCCATGATTTTGACATTACAAAATTGGTTATAGACCCATCCCTCTAAATATTCCATCACTCCTATAGTTCTCCTAATCCCAACCCAAAGGATCCTTCATTATTCTATAGAGCTTCACCTATCTAATGCTATATGATGCCACTCTTGGTGTCTATCCCTTTCTTCTACCTAAGAATATCTATATATAGCTTTGGTCTTCACCGCCATGCCTTCCTAAGATAACATATCGGTTTCTAAGTGTCCATGTGGTCCTCCAATGGAGCATGCTTCCTTTGATCCGAGCTCTCCACTCTTTGTAATGATGTATTTATGGATCCTTCCATCACATGAAATATTCCATTCTTGACATAAAGCTAATAGGATGACACCTTATCCACTCCAAATGCTAGATGAGTCATGCTTTTCTCATGTGCTTCCTGAAACATCGAATATGGATGAGTCCAAAACCTATCTTATCTTGCATGCGCATACCGAGTGTCCTACTAAACCCCGATAGAACTCGCCAGTGCGCCTTCAACCCATGCACCCACATGCCTTCTTGTATTTAGCCAATATTTTGGGGCCTAATAGAGACAAGTTCATAGTAGCTAATGTGAAAATATTCTTTTCATGAGAGTGTGAGAATCAAGGATCTCATCTCAGACACAAGTGGGAAAACCTCATCCAATGATTCTTCTCTTTTATAATATCCTCCCTTTCTTTCTTTACTTTCCTCAAAGTGGTAAGAATATAATTGATTAGAGAGATGACCTAAGATAAAAATGTGTTACATTTCTCAATGATTCTTTCAATCCATTTCTCGATAGCCTTCCCTTGTGTTATATAACCTTGTGCCTTCTTGATCACCTCAAGATCAAAGATGCTAATTGGAGGAATGCCTTTCATAGTAAGGGAAGGTCTTGAATTGGTCTCAAAGAAAGGTTGAATATAAACACTGAAATTTTTCACATATTCCTTGAGTTGATCAATTTTTCATTTTTACTCTTCATTTCGAGCGAGAAGGTGGTAAGAGGATTCCTTGAAAAAATGAGATTTACCCTCATGTGTATCTTGACCTAATGAGATGTGGGTCATCTCATAATCTGATGGAGTCATCTCTTTAATAGGATTTACATTCTTAGGCCTAACAACTTCTACATATTGGTTTCTTGAGACAAAATTGAAGAAGTGAGAAGTTTTCTATGCCTTCTTACTCAACCTAGATTTCAATGTTTTAGTGATAGCTCCAAGGTCCAGAATTGTAGGTTTTTGTGTTTCCCTTGACTCACTTTAAAGCAATTCTTGAATCCATAGGAATGACTCTTCAAGAGTTGACATGATGTTGGTCGCCAAAGCACCTTTATAAGTTTGATGTAGGATCACTTCTTGTTCATTGTGGGAAAGCTCTACCATTAGGGAAAATAGAATTGGATGCTAATGAGGAGAAGGATGAGCTCTTGATTTATCATACAAAGTGGTTTGGATACTTAGATGCTTTGACTAGCTCACTTGATTTTCTTTTCAAAGAGAAGATGATGTTTCCAACTTGGCCGATGAGTTATGATGACCTATTTTGATGGATTAACCATGGTACAAGGTGTTTAATTGAGTGTTTAAGAACACTATGCCATAAATTGAAATTAGGATTATTTATTTTTCTTGCATTCATGATGCCACACATGAAGATCACCTCTTTAGCCTTTGTTACTTTAAATTACTTGAATGAGATCAAACTTGGGATGCTCAAATACCTTCATGTTTAGATGCTTCCAATGAGTTCCTAATTTTACTTATTACTATGATGACCTCCTCAGATGATCTATAATTTTAATGGAGCTCTTGAAACCTTTTTAATCCTTTTTAACTACACAATGTCCCTGCTTTCACTTGTTGTGCCCCACTATGCTCTGTCTCTCGCTTCTAGATACAATTGTGATTATAATGATGCTTTAAGATCCTCATGAAGGGTTTATTTTTCTCATTTCAGTTGTGAGATAACTTTAAAACATGTGATAATGGAAAAAAACAATGAGACAAGTAAAAATGGAGCCAACTGGAACTTTTTGCACTAACAATTGAGACATTCTATTTTTGGCAGGTGGGACCAGGAGCTGCTATTTTGGGAAATTTTACCTATTTTTCTCAAATTTGATCTTCTGAAAGCCTTGAAACACTCCACTCAACTCCATTAATTATTATTTTCCATTTTTAGCAAAAATATATTTTTAGTAAGTTACTTTTTCATAACCTGTTATTTTGGAAAAAATCACCAATTTTACCTTGCTTGTTATTTCACACTTTGCTTCGGATATGCTGAGTGATCGAAGATTGTAATTATAGGAGGGTTTATATTTTTATTAAGTGGAAACACTAAAAAATTTCTATTCTTATAATTTTCACTTACCATTGTTTGTTTGCAATGAAAACATGATCATCAGATTCGAATATGCATTGTGGACCGAGTGCTCCAATTTTCATCGTGTTCCACTCACTAGAATTCTTGCAAATTAAAAAGGAAAATTTTAGGATGGAGGGTTTAAGGTCTAATTTTTTGTGGTGGAATCCATTAATGTAGGATTTAAGCTTTAGTGATCACATGGATCTTGAGAGGAAAACAATCAGTGAAAAGCTTGGTGCAATCAACTTTCTCGGATGGATAGTCATGGAAAAAGCTTTGTTTTAGTAGTCATGGCTGGTTAGGAAAGGTTTTGAAGCATGGTTTATATGTTATGATGTTTATTCAGGTTTCATGGCTTAAAAAATGGATGGAAGGTCTAATCGGGTGAAGAAATAGGATTACAAGTAAGTTATTTCATGTTTTCTAGCTACCCGACAATTACTTTTTGCTTCATGGTGAGAAAGCTACTAGAGTTTTAAAGCTAGGGATTTTTGATGGCTAAGTATGTGGGAAAAATTATTTCCCCATTTTATACTTGGGAATGTGGATAAGGGGGAAAATAAAATTCACCTCAAGTAGATGGTGTCACTTGTCATCAGCAAGGTGTAATATTGGAGAGATGGAGAAAACGTGCCCTAACACCTAAGAGTCACAACTCGGTCGCATGAGAAACATGAAGAGGGGATAAATATGGGTGAATTTTTATGTCCAATATGTCCCCTTGGGAATGGGGATAAGAGTGAAAAGAAAAATTTCCCTCACCAGATGATGCCAAGTGTTACTTTGTGATGCATTGTGAGGGAGATGGGTTTGGCTTGACTAGCACTCCGTCGGTTGACTGGGTCACATGAGGGACTAGAGGGAAGGGATGAGGTGTGAATTTTTTTCCCCTCTATCCCCTTGGGAAAGGGATAAGAGGGATTTTTTTTTCACCATCGCCATAAGGTGACGTGTGTCACTTAGAAAAATGACTAAGTACGAGCAACACACCTCCACAAGAGAGAACTGAAGAAATGATTCTCGGAGCTTGAAAGGTCTTTTCTCAAGAAATTTTATATTATTTTGACTAAAAATTCCTTTCAAATAAAAATGGGATAGGTTTTAAACTTCTATTTTTCCCGAAACTTCAAAAACTTTCCCCTTTTTTTTCAAGACAACAGGGTGTGTTTGCCAAGATTGAGCTACCTTGAGAAATAAACATGTATTATGAGAAATGTGAAGCTTCCACCATGTATAAAATTAGCCTATATTTAAAATTCACATTTTATTTCCTCCTAACTCCTTACAGATCTTCCGAAATAATCTAGAAAAATTTAGGGTCCAAATTTAGCTCTACAGTCCTTACACATGAAAAACCCGATGTTGCACAAACTATCCCTAAAACTCAAAAAAATACCTAAATATTCCCAAACCACTTCCAAAATCCTCAAAAAAATTAAATACCGCCTCTAGCTGATTATCAAGTTTTTAAACCTTCTTGGAGGATGCACAATTTCCTTTAAACAACCAAAATTGGCCTTTCCTAGTTTGTCAGAGAGCTAGTCTTTAGTTGCTTTTCACTGAATGAAATTGATGTCCTTAAAACATAATTATAATCATTATAAAATTATTGTTTATTATATTGAGAGTACTTGTAAGGCCAGGGTGATAAAAAACAAGAGACAAAATGACTAGGAGAGGGGTTCAGGGAAATTTGGAGCAGTTTTTCACTATGTGGTTAAGTTGTCATGACTCAAGTATTGAATTTTTTTAGGCGTGAAAAATACATGAAAAAATTGATAATACACACATCCAAGTGGGATAGTAGATGCTACTAGAGGCATCATTTTTCTACCCAAAATCTTGATCCTTTATGGCTACATTAGTATGACAATGTCTCTTAAGAGCTTTGAGACTTGTAGAGACTAAAATTTATACAAAATAATTATTACATCATGATTTTCATAAAATTTATATCGGTGGCTTTAGAATAATGGAATCAATTCAAAGTGGTGCAAATCATTGATTCAATTTTGTATTTCTTGAATTGTCTTCTGATTTGGCTTTCTAGATGCTCACTTATATTTTAATGCTATGTCATCTATGACATGTTTCATTATTTATTTGAATTTTATTAACGTTGGTTTAAGACCACACATTTCAATACCATACTATGGTCTTGAAAATATGTATGGTCTTAATCCTTCTTAGGTTTTGGGTCATTTTTTCCCATTGGGTCTTTTTGTCACTCTGTACCTTTCACACTTTATGTTTATGGTCATATTTTCATGTCACTCGATTCAAATTTCAAAGTGATAAACTCCTATATACACAAGTTCACCTTGAGCATTTACTATATAGTAGATACCTATATATGTATGATATATTAAGCTAAGAAAGAAACAATACAATCTTCATACTGCATATCACAACCTAAGAGGGCATAACACAATTTCACATATCTACACATAAGGGTTTCATTAAAAAAATAGAATAGCCCACAATTAGTGTGGAAGTGCTGGTCATTCAAACGTGCACCCGTGTCTCGGATCCAAAAGAGCTGAGTTGTTCGAGAAAAAAATGGAACCGTATCCAAGTTGTGGGACCTTGTGAGGTTGAGAAGGATATCTAGAGAAGGCTGGTTCCTCTATATACTTATACTTCTACTACTACTCCTAGTGCTAAAAGGGAAAACTAAGATAATAATGCTAAGGGACCAAGGATTAAAGGATAACATGAAAGGAAACTACACTAAAATCTGATAGCACCAAAAAAGAGGGATGAATACTATCTGTTCTGAGTGAAAATGAAAAGAAATACGTGAAAGAAGGCTAGGCAACTAAAACGTATTTACTAGATCAGATTCATGGAACACAACTAAATAAGGACCTACAAGGGATGTAGAATGGCACAACGAGCACACAATGTAAAATAAATGCAAGAAGAAATATTATAAACACGCTCAAGGAAGAGAATAGTCCTAAAACAATGCTTCTATTACTTCCAAAAATGCACGTAATCATTCTAATGGTGATAGAGGACAATATCCACATGCACGAGCCAAATCTAGAGGTATACGACTCAGAATACAAAAAATAGAAGTCCTTAGCAAAATAAGTAAGGATCCAAAATGTCCAACATAACAAATGAGCCCAACTCTTATATTTATAAATGAATTTATGGAAGAAGAAGAGGAGGGAAAACACGAATTTGAAATGTAACCACCAATAAGAAGCATTCAATGTCTACAAATCCACCTGGAAATATGTCAAATGCACTTCCCAAGTCTATTTGGCATGTTGAAGAAGAAAGGAGGGATAAGATAAAATCGGGTGGTTGGAGCAATTAGATCTGCTCATTAATGTCTAGAAATTCATTTTCCCATTTCTCACCTACCAGATCCACCAAGAATTTGAATTTGAATGTCTAGCATTATAGCCTATGTCAAAGATCTATCGATTGAGACTAGGTGCACACCGATCATAGCTTTGTAGTAAAAGATATGGATGTCAAAATTTTTTCAAAGTCATCTACGCATGCAAGACATATGGTGTGTGCATGTTGGTTGAAAGGACAACCAACTGTGTAAATGTTTTGACATCTCTGCCACATGTCAATCATTAATTTATTGTAAGGATTTGACACCTTGTTGGCATGGTTTGAATGGTTGCGTGTGGCACAATCAAGCGTGTCAGAGAATGACGTGGCATAAAAAGGTGCAAAGGAGGGCACACAAATATGTGCGTAGAAGAATGAGGTGCGAGAAGGAGGTAGAAGGAAGGTGCATGAAACGCATGGGGAAATGAGGCAAACCATTGAGTGGAGAATGCATAATCAAGGCATAATTATTATAAGATAATGTGTGGGTACGAAGAGGGCTAGGGACTTAGCTAATTGAAGCAAGTGCAAGGAACGCGTTCATGATGAAATAGCTACTAGGAAGAAAGTGAATGTGCGGAAGATGCGTGTAGGGGAAGAGTGGAATGAAGAGGAAAAGGAAAATGGAAAGGGAAGAAGGGGAAGCACACAAGGGAACACGAGGAAAATAAGGGAGGTGCATGAGGAATCAGAACCAAGGGGATGTGCCAAGTGAAATTAAGCACGTGTAACCTTGTAATGAAGAGCTCAAAGCAAGAATATGTATACAAGTTACCCAGATAACTGGGAGAGTTATTTGGATAAAATTTTTGGTGAATTTTGGGGCCATCTACTTGCTAGATGAAGGATATCAGTAGCTTGAAGCATCCATTGGGAAATGAGTTTATTATGTAATCATGAAATTATAATCTATAGCTTTGAAGACCTACCCCTGAAGTCACTTGAAGGATAATTTCTTGACTCTATTCTGAATCCTACAAACCACTTGAAAATTTCTCGCATACTGAAGCAAAATAAGAGCACATGTAGGGAGAATGCAAGAAGAAATAACTATGTACAAATAAACAAATGTTCGCACGATGCACTTGGAGGAATTGAAGCTACTCTAATATATAAAAAATGATGCAACAAACTTAATGGAATGGTTTGAGATAGATCCCATTTACTGGGATTTACAACATGCCACCATCAAGATGAACTAACTCAAAAGAGATAGCTTCTTTGCGTAAACGAATGATATATGGGCCACTCCGAAGTGCATCAAACTTTGAATGGTGCATTGTTTTAGCTCACAAAACCCCATTTCAAAACCAAGTCCCCAAATTTGAAATTTTGAGGCCTGGCCTTTCTCGTCAAACCACCTTTTTGTTTCTTACTGATGTTGTTCTAGCTTGATCATGGCATATTTATTTGACTCTTTAAGATTAACCATCTCTACCATTCTAATTTCTCTCTGGTATATGACTTCAAATTCCAGCTGCTGGGAAAGCACCAATGAATACAAATCCAATGTCTAAGGAAGGGTAGCCTCCTTTCCATATACAATATTTCAAGGAAAAGTTCTTATTACCTTTTTAACTATGATTCTATCTACCTAGAGTGCATGTGAGACCTTTGTATGCCACTATCTTTGGCTAATGTTCATTGTGTGCTTCATGATACTAATCAGGTTCTTGTTTTTTGAATCTACTTGGCTATTACCTTGGGGGTAATAGTCATAAGATGTTTTCAGATAGATACCCACTTGAGCCCAATTAGTGATTTTGGTCCCAAGGAAGGCTTTTTCATTATATGAGATAATGGTTTGAGGAATGCCAAGCCTTGTGACTATACCTTTGAGAAAGTCAAAGATGACTAATTTGGTTGATTCCTTGAGCATGATAACTTCTATCCATCCGGTGTAGTAATCAGATCTATCAACACCCACTTGTGTCTAACACTTAAAGGTGGATTGATTATGCCTATGAAGTCGAGACCCCATTGCAAAAAAGGCTTATCTTCTTGGATTGGCTGAGGGGAAACACTGCCAATATCTTCTTTCCTGCAAAGAAAGCACATTCCTTACATTTTGTAACCCATTTGCGTACATATACAAAGAGGGTAGGCCAAAAGATACCTGCCATTATGATCTTCATTGCTTTAGTTTTGGCAAAAAAATTTCCACAAGAAAAACCATCATGGAATTCTACCAAAACTTTTTCAATCTGCGTGCCATTGATACATCTTAACAACATGCCATCAAGATTCTTATTGAAGAGAAGTCCATTAATAAAAACATAAGGGATAGATTGTAACCTCAGATGTATTCTCTTTGCCTTATTTAATCCAAGAGGGTACGTGCCTCCGGAAAGGAATGATATCATGTCCTTCATCCAGTTGCACATGCTAGGATCCGTATTTTTCTCAAGTTATGTGTGAAGAAGAGCCTACTCAAGAAATAATGATCTGAAAATGTGTGTTGTATTTTTCACTTTTAAAAGTTTCCAAAGATCGTGATTTTCTTAACCAAATTTAAGTATTCTAAACTCCACAAATTGATTAAATTATGATTATTATGCATCCATAGAAGTGCAGAAAACTTGGGTAACAAAAAAATAATCGAGAAACTCGAAAACACTCAGATAACAAACAAGATTGTTTACGTGGTTCGAAATTCCTATGTCCTCGGGTTCGATTGAACTGATCCATTAATAATATTGAAATGTAAGTAAAATAAATCTTACAAATAACCAATAATGAATCACAACTTGCAAATGCACCGATCAATGTCCCAAGAACTCTAAAAAATAGCAGAAACTGTCCGAAGAATGATTCGTGGCTCCTATAGTGTTTTCACAATGTGATCTCCTTGTAAATGTGTTATAAAAACACATAAAAATGGAGATTTAAAAATATTCTATGAAAAAAATCATATATCTGAGATCATCTTTAAATTCTGAACACTTTTCATGTTTACACCAAGTCACTTTTCGGACCAGAAGTGCATTGAAATTCATGTTTTCCAACTAGTTGTCTTGTAGATCCCTGTTAAAAACTACATTCAAAGCTTCCAAAAATAGGTTAAAACTCAACAAAAAACATCAAATCTTACATCATTGGAATTGTCTCATAATTCCCTCCATTTCACCTTTTTACTCTGAGTTCCCAATCTGAGTGCAAGGCCTTCAAAAATGGTGTTTTCTAAGAATTGCCTCCTTATGGCTTTTACACAGACCTGACACATCCTTTGTATAAGTTACAGCGAGCCGTTTTATAACCAAGTGATCCCCTTGGGAAAGTTGGCTAGTGGATTTGTTTTAGAATTGAGAGGTTGGGTGTTCAAATCCTGCCTCCTACCATTTTGCCGTGGATTTTCCTCTACGTGGGTAAAAATCCCATATTTTTGTGCTAAGCGGTTGGCATAGGAGTTAAAAAATAGATAGGATGCTTTGAGTTTATTGGCTTGTGATCCATTTTATTGGGATTTTGATAAGCCTTACCTATATTTGCATTCCCCCATGATTTGGGCACTTATTTTGAAATGGTGACCACTTTAAGAGGTGGATGTGTATTGATGGTATGCATGGAGTATGGAGATAAAGCGGTGGAGTTAGAATAATGCGTGGCAAAAGTAGTTAGAGTATATGGTGTAGATAATACCATTACATATATATTATGCCAATAGAGAGTGACTCCCGAGTTCCAAGGCATTAGGCTCATTGAGATATAGAAATCCAACCCTGATCATAAGATGGAGAATAATTTAAGCCTCGAGCATTGCCAAGAATAACATGGTGAATAATTACAAAGTAATATAAAATTCAACCATACCATAATATGATATTCCACTAATGAAATATGGAAATAGAGACCACTTGTTGATCCTCGATAGGTAAATCGAATTCGTGGTGGGATTTTCATCCTTTTTCCACTTTCCCATGTTAACTGAGCCACTTGGCCAATTGTGCACGCATCCATGTCACCATGGACCTAGTTGACCAATGTTGACCTTTTGGTTGACCAAAATTTGACTAGACATATCTTAAGCTCAGAGTGTCCATTTTTCATGTTCTTACAAATCATCGAAAGTTCTCGAAGGATCTACCGCACTGATATGGTCTAGGGAAGTTTAGGGAACTTTTCACTTTGAAAAATATCCCTTGATCAAATAATGAAGCCTCGATTCATTGTGCTCATCCTCAACAAGCTATTTAAAAAACACACTACCTCTTACCAATTTTATGGCTTTGATAGTCATATACTATTCCATGATTTTGGTCACCCATCATGCTCTTTTTTCACTGATTTCTACTCCCATGATGAAGTCTTTGATATGAGAGTGGGAGACTAACACTTGATATGATTTGTGGTGAGAATACTTTTGAATTTGTTGAGCACATGCATGATGGAAAAAACACCGCTTCTCCATGTGACTATATTTTCATTCATAATACTTCAATGTCTCAAGCTAAAGAAAGCCCTTGTTTATTTTCTTGTGTTAGGAAAACAACAACACTTGCATCCACATAATAAGCATAAAGTATACAGTCCTTGGAGTAATTTGGGTTGATGAGTGTTGGCATGTAAGCAATATCTTGATTGATTTTGTTGAAGCTTTTTATTTCCTTTTGTTGTCCATCCTTCTTGAGCATAAGGGTAATGGGCTGAACCAATCATGTAAAGTTAGGGATAAAATGCCTAAAAAAATTAATCTTATCAAGGAAGGACTATAAGGCCTTTTTGTGCACTAGTAGGGAAAGAGCTAGGATGGCTGAAACATGCTCAGGATCAATTGTGATGCCATCCTTTGAAACCACATGGCCCAAAATCTTACCCTATGCCACTAAAAATTGCACTTCTTGGGGTTAAGAGACACCCCATACTTTCTACATCTCTCAAAGACTTTCTCTAGGTGTGCCATATGATCCGCGCTCTGCTTTGAGAAGACTGTAATGTCATCAAGGTAAACCAAGATGAACTCATTGATGTAACCTTTAAAGGAAATGTCCATGGCATGTTGAAATGTTGCACCTACATTTGATAGACCAAAGGGCATCTTCTGATATGCATATGTTCCCCACTTGGTTGTAAATGCCATTTTGAATTGATCCTCTTCCTTAACCAGGATTTGATTGAAACTTGAATACCCATCCAACATTGAGAATCTTTACACGCCAGTCACAATCTACAAAATCTGATCCATTAATGGAAAATGATAATGATTCTTCACGATGCCTTATTTAAGTATCTCAAATCAACACAGAGTGTGATTTCACCGTTCTTCTTGCACACCGAACTAGATTTGTGACCCAAGTAGAGTACTTGATGGGAAAAATTATCTTCACCTCAATGAGTTTGAATAATCCCTTTCTCATGAGGGACTCTATCTTTGGATTTCTGGTCACTGCTTTTGTTTGACGGGATTGATACTAGGATCAAGGTTAATGGAGTGTTGAACAATACTTGGATCAAAATCTTTGAGGTCATCATACTCCCATGAGAATTTATCATTCTATTTTTGACAAAGGGAGATGAAGTCCTATTTTTCATCATGCGTGCAAGATTTACTAAGAAAAATTCCTTTCGCACGCAATAGTGACTAAAAAGTAGTCTTCTTGCGTGACACACATATACTGTTCTTCACCCTTGAACTCATCATTAGGGATACAAATTTTCTCTAAGGTAACCAAACCTTTAGGCAACTTAATTTGACTTTAGTTGAATAACTTGATGACCATAGCTATCATGCAAGTGAGCTTTCATGCTTGATGAGAAGTTAGCTTCATTTTGAATGAACTGAATGATTTGTGCATCACTGTCAAACACTTTCTAGTTGGTATTATTGTCTGGAATGGATGGTATAATCACCATCTTAATGTGATGAGATTTTCCTTTGACAAATTCCTCAGTAGGAGAGAATTACAAGCTAACCGCGCGCCATTTTATCAACTTCCTTATTCATTTTGTGTGGCACCACCTATATATTTAGAGCATCAAAGCTTTCAAGGATGTCCCAAAATTTGTGTTTATAAGATTTGAGAAGCTTATTCTTTTCTTGGCACTTGTTGGTGAATTTATGGATAACCAATTCAATATCTTCAAAGATCTATAATGCCTTAATCCTCTTCTTTTCAGAATAAGCGGACCATGCACCAACACCTCAAACTCCGTCACATTGTTAGAACATGCAATATGTAATCTATGCATAAAGAATAACTTCTCATCCTTAGGGGAAATGAGAATGACTCCTATTCCCGCACCGTTTCGCTCCCGGCACCATCAAAGAATAATTTCCATAGATCGGGTTCAACTTGGTCTTTCTTGAGCTCACAAAGTAACACAAATTCTTCTTCAAGAATACAGTAAGTACCAAGCCCGCTTCATAAGCTTCTAGCTCTTCGGCATATGGGTCAAATTTATGGTGCCTCTCTTCCCACTAATCAAGAACTAGATAAGGAATAGAGGGTGGAAGATGTTGCTCCTCAAGAACTAAAGCTTATTCTTGGATTAGGTAGTTGGTTTGGAGAGAGGATGGGACACATGACTCTACATGATAGGAAAATATTGGATCAATTTGTATGGTAAATTGGGTACCATACCTTGTCTTGAGTGACATATGAGACCAATCAGAAGACAAGTAACCAACCACTTTTGTAGTAAATTCTCTTAATAGACATAAGGAAAACAAAGGAGGTAAGTCAATGATAGGAACATCTTGAGTTATGGTGAGGATTAGGCATGCATGAAGGGTTAACTTAAGATACTTGATGATTCTTAACGTAGTGACAGATGAACCATCAAATTATAGGACTCCTTTAGATAAGGGGCTATACTTTAGACCTAAGACATCAACTATCTTCTTGGGTATAACAGAAGTGCTAGCACCCAATTCTATCATACAATTATGCACTAGATGTTTCCTATGATGTATTACATATAGAAGGGTGGGGTTTTAACACCATTACTTTATTTTTCCTCCCATGTCTAAAAATATTGATATAAGTGTGTGGTTTGTGAATAGTTAGATCAACACATAAAAGTTGGGATAGGGCCTCATACAGAGATCCTGTTGAGATGGAATGGTTAGAGCATCCCACATTATGAAATTTATACTTGTCTTCTTCATCTAGTCAAAAATTCTCAATGGAAGACCCACTGACTTGTGGATATGGGGTACAACGACATCCTTTCTTGATTGTTCAGGAGCGGAAGCAAGGGATTTAGTTGAAGCCGAGACTTGACCTACCAAAGGAGGGGCACACACTACTTCTAGAGGATATTTGCATGGGACCTCTTGTGTAGGGACTTAAGTAATTTTACTACCGGGTATCTTAGCTACTTACTTTTGATTTTGAGGGTTTTCTTATGTTCTTTGGAATTGTGACTGCACGCTAGATTCGAGCATTCTCTTCTTGTATCTTGTATTTTCTGAAACTTGGGTGTGCATTCTATTTGTTTCATTTGTAGCTTGGTTGATTTCACAAAATTCATCGGTGCCAAGGAACATAGAATTGGAATCAGGAGGAATCTCAGGCCTCTCCTGGTTCTCTAGTTAAGGTGGACTTGTTGAAGGCTCACAGGTGGAAGTGTTATGGATCATGTAGGCTTACACGTAAATAAAATTGGCATAATGATATTAATTGTGAGGCATGTTGTAAGGGAAACACCATTATGAATCTTGCGCCAAATTGTTCTGAACTGGAACAAGTTCCTGACTTTCACTCGGTGCTAGAAGAGAGGGTGTGAGAGGAACAAATTGTAAGGGAAGATGTGAATTAGCATGCCATTTATCATTCCATTGGTTGGGCGCGTATCTTTGGTTTCCATATTGATTCTCAAGGCTGATTGCTTTGGCTATGCACCTGATTAGAACTACCTCTATAGGCTTGTGCCATTGTTTCTCTAATGATATGACCTTGTTTGAAAAATTTCTAATTAGGGACTTCAACTCTTCATCTTCTTTATACCATGCTAAAGAGTAGGATTTTGATGCAACAGTTACACACTTTTCTCAAGAATAGGAATAGGGGCCATAGAAGGCAGGGGCACTTGTGACATTTATGGGAACAAGAGGATAGGCGTTTTAGGAGCTATCTTTCCCACCTAAATAAGACTATTTTCTGCCCTTACTACAATATTATAAGCGAATGGTAAAGTCCTACCTCCCATGGATTGAATCATGACTGAGATATCATTGTTCAATGCCTTTAGATAATACAAAAAGAATGCTAGGCTATAGGTCTTACCACAAGAGGGATTCTTTCCCAAGTCTTTTGAAATATGATATTCAAATCAATCATCTACTCATCGGGGGCCCTCCTTGTTGTTTTATGTTGCTCCACCAAAGATAGGTCATCTGACTTATCTTCAAATTACAAAGAGCTGTTCCAAGCTCATCCTAGGTGGCAATAGATCTAAGTCTCAAGCCTTGGTACCATTGAATCAATTTTCCTTTGAAAGAGACCGCAAGTAGCCTGAATACTACATCGTCATATGTGATCAAATAGAATGAACATACATTTGATACATCCTAGATATGCTCCAAAGGGGTGACTTGATTCTCACTAGTAAAGTATGGAATAATTTTAAGTGTGCCATTTGGCATATCATGGCATGGCCAAAACTAGGGGACTTCCTCTAGTGAAGTTAACAAAGTTCCTTAGTAGAGGAGGTGGCTAATGCACCAATGTAGGGTGCATAATTTTCTTTATGAGGAGGAGTTGAATGGGTGCGACGCGCTAGAGATGGAGATGCATGCATGGGATTTCTGGAATGAACTCTTCTCGGGGATAGCTAGAGGTACTCAAAAGAATCTTCAACTACTGCACTTCTCCTTGTATGCACTCTTCTCATGAAAGGAACCCATGGTTGTTGAAATAGAGATTGCAGATGTTGGGAGTCGCAAGATGTGTTGAAATGAGCCTCCAAAGGATAAAATACTAAGTCCACACACCAAAACTTAGCAATATGAAATTTAAGCTTTAAATGCTGGTCCCACTGGGCATTCCAAAAACCATGTTTCATTTAAATGTGCACCCACATCTTAGATCCAAAAGATCCAATTTGTTTGAGATAACAATGAAACTGTTTGCAAGTTGTGGGACCTTGTGAGCTTGAGAAAAATCTCCTGAGAAGGCTGATTCCTCTATCTACTTCTACTGTTACTGCTACTCCTAGTGTTGAAAGGGAAAAATAAGATAATAATGCCAATGGACCAAGGATATAAGGATAACATGAAAGGAAATGACACTAAAAGGTGATAGCACCAGAAAAAGAGGGATGAACACTATCTGTTCTGAGTGAAAATGAAAGGAAACATGTGAAAGAAGTCTAGGTAACTAAAATGTATTTACCAGATCGATTCATGGAAAACAACTAAATAAGGAGCTACAAAGGACATAGAATGGTACAATGAGCATGCAACGTAAAATAAATACAAGAAGAAATATTATAAACATGCTCGGACAGAGAATAGTCACAAAACGATGCTTCTATTACTTCAAAAAATGCACAAAAATATTACAATGGTGATAGAGGCTGATATCCACATGCACAAACTAGATCTAAAGGTCTGTGACTCATAATATAGAAAATATGAAGTCCTTCACAAAATTCATAAAGATCCAAAATGTCAAACATAACAGATGAGCCTAGCTCTTACATTTATATATGAATCCATGGAAGAAGAAGAGAAGGAGGGAAAACCTGAATTTGAAATACAACCACCAAAAACAAGAATTCAATTCCTACAAATCCACTTGGAAATCTATCAAATGCACTTCCACACTGTTTGGCATATTGAAGAAGGAAGGAGGGAGACTTAGATCAAATCGGGTGGTTGGAACAATTAGTTATACTCATTAATGTATAGAAATTCATTTTCCCATTTCTCACTTACCAGATCCACCAAGAATTTGAATGTCTAGTAGTGTACCCTATGTCAAGAGCTATCAATTGAGATTAGGTGCACACTGATCGAGCTTTGCAGAAAAATATATGGCATGTCGAAGTTTTTAAAGTCATCTACACATGTAAGACATGTGGCACACACATGTTGGCTAAAAGGATGGCTAATTGTGTAAATGTTTTGACATCTATGCCACGTGTTGCTCATTAATTCAATGCAAGGATTTAGTGCCTTGTTGTCATGCTTTCACTATTTGGGTGTGGCACACTCAAGCGTGTTAGAGGATGACATAACACAAAAATGCATAAAGGATGGCACAAAAATATGTGCACAAGAAAATGAGGTGCGGGAAGGAGGTAGAAGGAAGGCGTGCATAACACATAGGAAATGAGGCAAATGGGTGAGCAGAGAATGCATAGTCAAGGTGCAATTATTACAAGATAATGTGTGGGGCATGTGAGATGGCCACAAACTTAGGTGATGAAAGTAAGTGCAAGGTGTGCACGTAGGACAAAGTAGCTGCTTAGAAGAAGGAAAATGTGCGTAAGAAGATGCGTGTAGGGAAGAGTGGAATGAAGAGGAAAAGGAAAATAGAAAGGGAAGAAGGGGAAGTTCACAACGGGTGCACAAGGAAAATAAGGGAGGTGCATGAGGAATCTATAACTAAGGGGATGTGCCAAGTGAACTTGAGCATGTAACACCTTGTAATGAAGAGCTCGAGCAAGAATATGTATACAAGTTACCAAAATAACTGAGAGAGTTATTTAGATAACAGTTTTGGTGACTTTTGGGGCCATCTACCTGCTAGATGAAGGAGATCAGTAGCCTGAATCATCCATTGGGCATGGATTATGTTATGTAATCATGAAATTATGATCCAAAATTTGAATAACTACCCCTGAAGTCACTTGAAGGATCATTTCTTGACTCTATTATGAATCCTATAAACTGCTAAAAATTTCTAGTATCCTGGAAGCAAAAGAAGAGTGCGTGCAAGAAGCATGTGAGAAGAAAGAACTATGTACAAACAAACAAATGTGCACATGACATACTTGGAGGAATTGAAACTACTCTAATATATACAAAATGATGCAACAAACTTAATGGAAGGGTTTGAGATAGATCCCATTTATTGGGATTTGCAATGCACCTCCATCAAGATGAATTAACTCAAAAGAGTTAGCCTCTTTGCACGAACTGATGATATATGGGCCACTCCAAAGTGCATCAAACTTTGAATGGTGCCTTAGTTTAGCTCTGTTAGCATCCCATTTCAAAACCAAGTCCCCAACTTTGAAATTTTGAGGCCTGACCTTTCTATCAAACCACCTTTTTGTTGCTTGCTGATGCTTTTTGAGCTTGATCATAGAAAAGTTTGTTGACTCTTTAAGATTAACTAGCTCTTCTATTTTGATTTCTCTATGATCTACACATTCAAATTCCAGTTGTTGGGAAAGTGCTAATGAGTTCAACTCCAATTTCAAAGGAAGGGAAACCTCCTTATGATAGAGAAGCTTGTAAGGAAAATATCCTATTGCCTTTTTAACGGTGATTCTATTTTCCCAGAGCATGCGCGAGACCTTTGTATGCCATTGTCTTTGGCTGATGTTCATTGTGATCTTCATGATCCTGATCAAGTTCTTGTTTTTTGACTCTACCAGGTCATTACCTTGGGGGTAATATTTGGAAGAAGTTTTTAGATAGATACCCAGATTCATAGCCCAATTAGTGATTTTGGTCCCAAGGAAGGCTTTTTCATTATTAGAGATAATGGTTTGAGGAATGCCAAACCTTTTAACTATACCTTCGAGAAATTCAAGGATGAATGACTCAGTTAATTCCTTGAGAAAGAAAACTTCTATCCATCTGGTGAAGTAATCTATAGTTATCAACACCCACTTGTGTCCAACACTTAAATGCAGATCAATCATGCACAAAAGGCTGATCTACTTAGATTGGTTGGAGGGGAAGGACTACCAATATTTTATTTCCTACAAAGAAAGTGCAATCCTTGCATTTTGTAACCCATTTATGTGCATCTTCAAACAAGGCAGAAAAAGATACTGCAATTATGATCTTCATCGTTGTAGTTTTGGTAGAAAAGTGTCCACCATAAAAACCATCATGGAATTCTACCAACACTTTTTCAGTCTACACACCATTGATACATCTTAACAACACACCATCAAGATTCTTCTTGAAGATAATTCCATCAATCAAAACATAAGGGATAGATTGTAACCTCATATGTCTTCTCTTTTCCTTTTTTAAGCCAAGAGGGTATGCACCCTGGAAAGGAATGTGATCATGTCCTTCATCCAATCGCGTGTACTAGGATCCATATTTTGTTCAAGTTTTATGCATGGGAGAGCCACATCAAGAAATAATGAAGTCTTAGATTCATTGTGTGTGTCCTCAGTAAGATATTTAGAGAGTACACTACCTCTTACCAATTTTTGGATTTGATAGTCACATCATATTCCATGATTTTGGTCACCCATCATGCTATTTTTTCACTGATTTATGCTCCCATGATGAAGTCTATGAAAAAAGAGTTGGAGACTAACACCTTGATATGATTTGTGGTGAGCATTATTTTGAATTTCTTGAGTGTGGGCATGATGGTGAAAACTTGCTTCTTTATGTGATTGTATTTTAATTCATAATCCTTTAGCGTCTAGCTAAAGAAAGCCACTAGTTGTTCCATCCCTTGTTCATTTTCTTCTATTAAGACATCAAAACACTTGCATCAACACCATAAACATAAAGGATAAAGTCCTTGGAGTAATCCAAGTTGATGAGTGCTTTGACACACAAGTAATCTCTTACTTGATTTTGTGGAAGCTTTTATTTCCTTCTACTAGCCATATGAAATCTATGTCCTTATTGAGCATGAGGGTGATGTGCTGAACTAGTCCTACAAAGTTAGGGATAAAATTACTAACAAAATTAGTCTTACTAAGGAAGGAGAGAGCTAGGATGGGTAAAATGTTCTCGGGATCAATTGCAATGCCATCATTTGAAATCACATGGCCCAAAAGCTATCCCCGCACCACTACAAAATTACACTTCTTGGGGTTAAGATACACCCCATACTTTTTGAATCTCTAAAATAATTTCACCAGTGCGCCATATGATTTGCACTCTGCTTTGAGAAAAATGTAATGTCATTGAGGTAAACAAAGATAAACTTGTTAATGTTACCTTTGAAGGTAATGTCCATGTCACATTGAAATGTTGCGCCCGCATTTGATGATCAAGTGCATCTTCTGTATGTATATGTTCCCACTTGGTTGTAAATTCCATTTTGAATTGATCCTCCTCCTTAACTAGGATCTGATTGAAACTTGAATACCCATCCAACATTGAGAATCTTTGCACACCGGCCATAGTTTGTAGAATCTACTCCATTGAAGGAAAATGATAATGATCCTTTAGAGATGCCTTATTCAAATCTTTGAAATCAACACAGAGTTTGATTTCACCATTCTTCTTGCACACTAGAACTAGATTCGCGACCCAAGTAGAGTACTTGATGGGAAAAATTATCTTCACCTCAATGAGTTTGGATAATTCCTTTCTCATGAGGGGATCTATCTTTGGATTGTATGGCCGGTGCTTATCCTCGACGGGCTTGATACCGTGGATCAAGGTCAATAGAGTGTTGAGAAATACTTGAATCAAAACCTTTGAGGTACTCATACTCCCATGAGAAGATACCACTATATTTTTGACAGAGGGAGATGAAGGCTTGTTGTTCATCATGTGCATAAGCTTTACTTGAGAAACAATTCCTTTCTATGCGGAATAGTGACTGAAAAAGCAGTCTTCTTGCATGACACACATATACATTTCTTCACCTTGAAATCATTGTTAGGGCTAAACATTTACTTTAAGGTGACCAACCCTTTAGGAAACTTATTTGACTTTAGTTGAATAACTTGGTCACCATAGCTATCATGCAAGTCATCTTGCATGCTTGATGAGAAGTCAACTTCATTTTAAATGAACTGGACAATATATGCATCACTGTCAAACACTTTCCAACTGGTATTATTGTCTGGAATGGATGGTCTAATCACCATCTTAATGTGCTGAGTGTTTCCTTTGAAAAAGTCCTCAGATGGAGAGAACTGTGAACTAAGCAGAACCATTTTATTAGCTTCCTTATTCATTTTTGTAGTAATTTCACTGGCCTATCACCCAATGGGCACTGGGCACTCACCCGAGGCATGCGCAAGTGCCAAGTCTCTCATTTACGTGAGTTTTTTGAGAATGCATCATTTTAGAACAGACAATCAAATGCAGGACATAAAAGTACTAAACCACATTCTTATGAACTTAGGAAGAGTTGTTATCTCATTGTATGTAGGTAAGAGAAATAACAAGCAACACATGGAAATGATTTATACAAAAGGGAAATGTATGAGAATTAAACACAAATGATTTATAATGAAGCATTATATTCATACTATCAAAGTTAATAACCCACATTACATCCCTTGAGGTCATAACAGATCCTCATATTATGCAGAGCCAAATCATGCATCAGAGTTATGTTATGCTCATCATATTACAAAGAAAAATGAGAACCCATCCCTTTATATATGTTATCACTCACAGAGCTCTAATCCCTAGCCATAACATCCTCCATTATGTTTTCTATAGGGCTTCACCTCTCTTCCACTATATCCTTTTCTTCTACCAGAGTTTGTATATATAGCCTTAACACCCACCGCCATGCCTTCCAAAAGTTACAGATCGGTCACCAAGTGTCGAAGTGGTCCTTCATGGGAGCATGCCTTCACAGATCTGATCTCTCCATTCTCCATGATGATGCTCTTTTAGAACCCTCCATCGCATGCCTAGAATATTCCATTCTTGATCCCACAACATGCAGTGCCGACACCTTATCCACAAGGGTCATGCTTTTCTTGTGTGCTTCTGGGGTGCCGAATATGGCTAAGTATAAAACCCATTTTTCCTTGTGCACCTTCAACCCATGTGCCCTTATTTGTCTAGGTCCCACACGCCCATGTGCCTTCTTGTACTTAGTTGATATTTTGGGGCCCAACATCACCCCACACTATGCTTGTTCTCCGTCCTTGAAACACTCTTCAATAAAGGAAATAAAGAATGGCGAATCCTTACAAATGGTTGGGAAGAATAAGGAATGAAGAAATGGGGAAAATAATGAAAGAATGGGGAACTATTTTACTTCTAGAGGAGGAGAGGGAAATCCTTTCTTAAATCAGCTTCTAATTTTCCCCAAGTGTTGACCTCACTCTGAGCCTACTAACAGAGGTCCCCCACCAGGTGCTCACTTCTTCAAAACTCAGCCCCTCTCCCTTAGCACTCATTGTCTCCACAATCTCTTCCAGCTTCTTTCCCAAATCCTCAAGCACATCCATCCTCCGAGTGATTTGAGGGTATAATTCCTTTATCCGGTTCTTGATTGAGCCCAAGGTCTCAATGGCCTCTAATTTATTTTCTACCTCGGCTAAGATATTTTCTCACTCTGCCCTATTCCCTTGTTATTTTATTGAAATCCTTGAGTTACACTTCATGGGTGGCAACTAGGATACTTTCCACTCTATCTCTATCTACACAGTTTTTATAGGCAGCCTCAACAACTTGTGAGTGGCTTTTACATTAGGAGGATTTTTTTGTACTAAGCAACAATCTCCACCACCTTCATCTTATTTTCTTTCTCTTGGCATGCCAATGCCTCCTCCACTGATTCTAGGGAAAGTGGTCACCTCTCCATGGTGAGTATGTGGGTCAAGTCCTCTAGGCATTGCAAGGATGATCCATACTTTTGTGCGGGTGGTGTTAAGTCTGGATGCTTTAGGAAAATGACATCCGTGATCATCTCTATCTTCTTGTATGCCTCACGCATCCTTGCATTTTCATCTTTCAAATCACACCTTAACTGAGCACTGATTAGCTCTTCCTAATTCAAGTCCTTGGCATTTTCCATAATCTCTTCTTCCTTTTTCTCCAGCTCTGCCTCTAGGAACTTTACCCTGTCATTTCTCCCAAAGATCCTAGCTTCAACCTCAATTGAGACTTTGTTGAGCACATTACAAATTTTCTCATTTGAAAGCCTCTGAGCATTCACCAAGGGGTTTATCCCTTTTATTTTAGGCACTTGCATCAATTCTCCTTTTCTTATTTCAAATTTTGGCTCTTCAAAGTAGAACTCAAATTCCCATTACAACATTTTCCTCGTTTTAGGGTATGTACCTTCCTCATCAAATGAAGTCATAGCTAAAATTTGTTCCATTGGAATGGTGCTCTGAAGCGCGTACACAACACTTTGTTTGGATCATCAATGTAGCCCATTCCTTGAACTTGTTATGCTTATGAGCTCCTTCTCCCAGTGTGTGCAGCTCTTAGAAATCTTACAGCCAAATTGGGATCTCCTCCCATGCTACCATATTCTTTTCCTACACTCTCCTCCTCAGCTTCCTTCATCACCACATCCACGCTGCATTCCACTTCTTGTTCCACCAGGTCCTTGATGATTTTTTCCACTTCTTTCTCCGTGGCCTCATCTACCTATTCCTTTGTGAGGCTTGGGGTCCTTTTTAATTTTGTAACTTCCTCTCCACTTACCCCCTTGCCTTGGGTCTCATCCTCTTCTTCATCCTCCTTCTCCTCATCTCCTTCATTATAATCCTCATCTATTTCTTCTTCAGAATCATGTATTTCATAGATAGGATGGTCTTCACCTCCTGGTTCATCTTCATCATCATCATCTCTATCGCTGATGTAGGCATCTAGACTCTCCATCTCTTTTGAATCAACCTCATCCATCAACTTCTACTTCTTCCTTCTGGGGATTCTAGTACAAGAGATTCTTCTTTTTTATTTTCCCTTGGTAGGTGATTTCTTCCTTGGTGATTCCTCCCGAGTGAGGGGTTCTTCATGCTCCAGCCTCTTCTTCTGGGAGTCTTTTCTTTGACTGGAGACTTATTCCTCTACGCGTAAGTACTAGGCTTAGCGCTTGTCTCGGCGTGCTTACCATCTATGTAGTTTGAACACTTGGTGCCTTATGCACCTCTTCTCTTTCTCTCTTTCTAGGTGTGGCCTTCTTCCTTCCTGTGGGGTCTTCAGGGATGGAGACATCATTCTCTAAGTAAGTGCATTTTTCAAACTTCAGCCTTATGCGAAGGTATATCCTTGTTGTAGCCCTTCCAACGATTGGTAGTGTTACAGGATTCATCATTTGTATCTCATGGGAGACGTATCTCTCCACGTATGTGCACTTCTTTGGGTAGACTAGTTTCCAGGCAACTCATGGTGGTTTGCATCTACCTCACTAAGGTCAAACCTTATTCTCTTGGCCTCCTTGAACTAGTTAACTACGGCTTGGAAGTATAACGCGGTGAAGGAGAAGGGTAGTTTACACCACAGACTCATGTTTTCATCTGTCAACCTAAATCTACCAATGCAAAAGTGTTAGTACATTGTAAATTTTGCCTCTCTATTCATGAGCGTGGGAAACTACTCTAGGATTCTCCACTTAGCCCTGAATACATCACACATTTTCTTATACCATTTCTCTAGGCATGCCTTGTGAGCAGACGTCATGGTTTCAAAAGTGTATTTCACAAATCTTTTATGGGTGAGGGATCCTCTTATGGATATTCCCAAACAAAATTTTCTAGCCCATTGGGAACTCTAATCTCTAAAAAAACAATGGTGAGAAGGAATTTACCAAGAGTATCTTATCCCCCTCTATGTGTCGCTTTATAATTTCATCCGCGATGAAAGTAGAAAAGTTGTAGATGGTCCCTTCTGATATATTTCGGCATAAGTTTAGCCATGCCTTATTTAATTTTGTCCATCGTTCTTGGTCATTGATTTTGGTGACTAAGCACATGGCCATCCTCATCACTGGGTCTAGTATTTTTGAGATTTCAAAGTATCTCGAACCCTTTTTATAGTCATATGCAGCTATAGTCTCCTTGATAGCTTCTTTGTCACTTAAATCATCATTAATGTTATCTCCTTCACAATTGAAGCCTATGAACTTGGATATCAGTTGTGGTGTGATGTGCATCTTGTGCCCTATGAAATAAAAATGATCTTCATGCATGCGTGACATTAGCCATTGGTAAAGGGACTCAACTTTTCAAAAGTATGGAAACTTGTCAATTACAACAACCTAACCTTTTCTAGTTTGACCTTCACCTCATCATTGTAAATGGGCATTCCATTTGACGTCCTATTATTGGTTGGGTGAACCAACTCCAAGGCCATTTCCTTCTCCATTGTGCTTATGTGATGATTATAATCACTTACAACCATCTTCCACAGGTGTGAATCCCATTCTTTTCCTAACAATACCCCATTTGGGTACTATGCATTTCCATGTACCATTCTTCATTGGTGCGCGCAACGGAAGTGATTTATTTTCCCTTATCCTTGCCCTTTGTTTTCTTTGGTGACATGGTTGGTTTCCTTGTTGCCATTCTTCTGGTTGGTGCTAATAATTAAATCCTCTTCCTCCTACTCTACTCTACTACTCTTGGTTCTCTATTTCAGGTGCACTTGTTGAAGGCTCACAAGTGGAAGCATTATGGATCATGTAGACTTGTGCACGTAGCATTGGCATAGTGATATTGACTATGAGGCATGTTGCAAAGGAAGCACCATTTTGACTCTTGCACCAAATTGTTCTGAACTAGAACAAGCACCTGAATTACACTGGGTGCTAGAAGAGAGGGTACGGGAGGAAAACATTGCAAGGGGTAGATGTGCATTAGCATGCCATCTATCATTCTACTAGTTGGGTGTGTATCTTTGGTTTCCATATTGATTCTTCCAAGGCTGATTTCTTTGGCTATGTGCCTGAATAGAACTTCATCTATAGGCTTGCACCTACTGTTTCTCTAATGATATGACATTGTTTGACAAATTTTTGATCAAGGAATTCAAATTTTCATCTTGTTTCGTAGTGTTGAAGAGAAGGATGTTGATGCAACAAATTGTGTACTTTTCTCGGAATAAGAATAGGGGCCATAAAAGGCTAGGGCGCTGGTGAAATTTCTAGGAACAAGGGATTAGGTGGTCTAGGAGCTATCTTTCCTATCTGAATAAGACTATTTTCAGCCCTTACTATAATATTATAAGCAACTGGTAAAGTCCTACCTCCCATGGATTAAATCATGAATGAGATATCACTATTCAACACCTTTAGATAATACAAAAATCATGCAAGCTATAGATCTTACCATAAGAGGGATTCTATCCTAAGTCTTCTAAAATCTGATGTTGAAATCAGTCTACTTTTTTTGGTGCCCTCTTTGTTGTTATCATTGCTCCACCAAAGATAGGTCATTTTACTTATATTCAAATTAATTTCAAAGAGCTGTTCCAAGATCATCCTAGGTGGCAATAGATCCAAGTATCAAGTCTTGGTACCATTGAAGAAATTTTCCTTTGAAAGAGTCATGTAAGTATCCTGACTACTACATTGTCATGTGTGATCAAATAGAGTGAACACACATTTGCTATATCTTGGATATGCTCTTGAGGGGTGACTTGATTCTCACTAGTAAAGTATGGAATACTTTTGAGCATGCCATTTGGCATATCATGTTGCATGGAAAGAACTAGGGGACTTCCTCTAGTGAAGTTAACAAAGTTCCTTAGTGGAGGAGGTGGCTGATGTGCCATTGCAGGGTGCGTAAATTCGTTATTGTGAGGAGGAGTTGAATGGGCGCGATGCACTAGATATGGATATACACGTGTGGGTTTTCTATAATGAACTCTTCTAAGAGATAGCTGGAGGTACTCAAAAGAATCTTCATCTGCTGCACTTCTCCTTATATGCACTCTTCTCATGAAAGGTGCTCGGGTGTTGAAACAGAGATCTACAAATGTTGGGAGTAGTCAGATGTGTTTAAATGAGCCTCTAAAGGCTGAAATACTAAGTCCACACACCAAAACTTAGCAATATGAAATTTAAGCTTGCAATATTGGTCCCACTAGACACACCAAAAATTGTTGGTCATTCAAATGTGCACCCGCATCTCGGATCCAGAAGAGCCGAGCTATTTGAGACAACAATGGAACCGTCTCCAAGTTGTGGGACCTTGCAATCTTGAGATGGATATCTAGAGAAGGCCGGTTCTCTATCTACTTCTACTGCTATTGCTACTCCTAGTGTTGAAAGGAAAACTAAGCTAATAATGCCAAGGGACCAAGGATAAAAGGATAACATGAAAGGAAACTACACTAAAAGGTGATAACACCATAAAAAGAGGGATGAACACTATCTATTCTGAGCAAAAATGAAAGGAAATGCATGAAAGAAGGCTAGGTAACTAAAACCTATTTAACATACCGATTCATGGAACACAACTAAATAAGGAGTTACAAGGGACATAAAATGACACAACGAGCATGCAATGTAAAAGAAATGTAAGAATAAATATTATAAACATGCTCAAGATAGAGAATAGTCATAAAATGATGCTTTTACTACTTCCAAAAATGCACAGAACTGTTACAATGGTGACAGAGGCCAATATCCACATGCATGAGCCAGATCTAAAAGTCTGTGACTTGGAATATAGAAAATATGAAGTTCTTAGCAAAATGCATAAGGATCCAAAATATCCAACATAACAAATGAGCCTAGCTCTTACATTTATAGATGAATTCATGGAAGAAGAAGAGAAAGGAGGGAAAATCTAAATTTGAAATGCAACCACCAACAAGAAGCATTCAATGACTGCAAATGCACTTGGAAATCTATCAAATGCACGTCCCTAAGTTTTTGGTGTGTTGAAGAAGGAAGGAAGGTGAATCAAATCAAATCAGGTGGTTGGAGCAATTAGATCTACTCATTAATGTCCATAAAGTCATTTTCCCATTTCTCACCTACCAGATCTACCAAGAATTTGAATTTGAATGTCTACCATTGTAGCTTATGTTAGTAAATATCGTTTAAGACTAGGTGCCCACCAATCGGAGCTTTGTAGTAAAATATATGGATGTCGGAAGTTTTTTAGAGTTGTTTGCGTATGCAAGACACATGGCACATGCTTATTGGTGAAAGGACGACCAACTATGTAAATGTTTTGACGTATCTGTCACATGTCACTCATTGATTCATTGCAAGGATTCGACACCTTGTTGGTGTAATTTGAATGGTTGCATGTGGCACACTCAAGCATGTTAGAGAATGACGTGGTAAAAAAATTCACAAAGGAGGGAAAAAAAATATGCACGCAGAAGGAAGGTGTGTGCAACGCATGGGGAAATGAGGAAAATCGGTGAACGGAGAATGCATAGTCAAGGCAAAATTATTACAAGATAATGTGTGGGGCATGTGAGAGGGCTAGGGACTTAGCTGATTAAAGCAAGTGCAAGGCATGCACGTAGGACACAATAGCTATTAGGAAGAAGGTGAATGCACAAAAGATACGCGTAGTGGAAGAATGGATCAAGAAAAACAAGAAAATGGAAAGGGAAGAAGGGGAAGCGGGAAAGGAAAATAAGATAGGCACACAAGGAGTCTGTAATCAAGGGTATATTCCAAGTGAACTTGAGTATAGGACACCTTGCAATGAAGATATCAAAGCTAGAATATGTATACAAGCTACCCAAATAATCGGGAGAGTTATTTAGATAGCGATTTGGAAACTTTTGAGGCCATCTACCTACTAGATGAAGGATATCAATAGCCTGAAGCATCCATTGGGCATGGATTATATTATGTAATCATGAAATTATGATCTACATATTTGAAGAACTACCCTGAAGTCACTTAAAGGATCATTTCTTAACTCTATTATGAATCTTACAAATTGCTGAAAATTGTCGAAGATCCTAGAAGCAAAAGAAGAGCACACACAAGAAGCACACGAGAAGAAAGAACTATGTACAAACAAAAAAATGTGCACATGATGCACTTGGAGGAATTGAAACTACTATAATATATATAAAATGATGCAACAAACTTAATGGAAGGGTTTGAGATAGATCCTGTTACTGGGATTTGTAGTGCGCCTCCATCAAGATGAACTAACTTGAAAGAGTTAGCCTCTTTACACAAAATGATGATATATGGGCCACTATAAAGTGCATCAAACTTTGAATTGGGTCTTATTTTAGCTCTTTCAAGCATGCCATTTAAAACCAAGTCCCCAACTTTAAAATTTTGAGGCCTCGGCCTTTTTGTCAAACCACATTTTTGCTACTTGTTGATGCTATTTTAGCTTGATCATGACAGTTTCCTTGAATCTTTAAGATTAACCAACTATTCCATTTTGATTTCTCTTAGGTCTCAGTGCCTTCAAATTATAGCCACTAGGAAAGCACCAATGAGTTCAAATCCATTATTAAAGGAAGGGTAGACTCCTTTCCATAGACAAGATTGTAAGGGGAAGTTCCTAATACCTTTTAACTATGATTCTATTTCCCGAGCACGACGAGACCTTTGTATGCCACTGTCTTTGGCTGATGTTCATTGTGCACTTCATGATCCTGATTAGGTTCTTGTTTATTAACTCTCCCAGACATTTCCTTGGGGGTAATAGTTAAAATAATTTTTAGATGGATACCCAAATTCGAGCCCAATCAATGATTTTGGTCCCAAGGAAGTCTTTTGCATTATTAGAGATAATGGTTTGATGAATGCCAAAACTTATGACTATACCTTCTAGAAAGTCAAGGATGCCCGACTCGGTTGATTCCTTAAAAACGAAAACATTTATCCATATGGTGAAGTAATATGTAGCTATTAACACCCACTTGTGTCCAACACTTGAACGTGGATTGATCATGCCTATGAAGTCAAGACCCCATTTCCCAAAAGGATGATCTACTTGGATTGGTCGAGAGGAATCACCGCCAATATTTTATTTCCTACAAAGAAAAAACATTCCTTACATTTTGTAACCCATTTGTGTGCATCTGAAAATAGGGTATGGAAAAAGATACTTGCCTTTATGATTTTCATCACTTTGTATTTTTGGAATAAAAGTGTCCACCGAAAAAACCATCATGGAAATCACTGCCAACAGCTTTTTAGTCTACGTGTCATTGATACATCTTAACAACACACTATCAAGATTATTTTTGAAGAGAATTCCATCAATAAAAATGTAAGGGATAGATTGTAACCTCAGATGTCTTATCTTTTCCTTGTTTAAGATAGGAGGGTATGCACCCTTGGAAAGGAATATGATCATGTCCTTCATCCAATTGCACATGCCAGATCTCGTATTTTCTCAAGTTCGCATGAAGGAGAGCCTCATCAAGAAATATTGAAGGCTCATATTTATTGTGCATGTCCTCAAAGCAAGATTTTTACAGAGTGCACTACCTCTTATGAGTTATGTGGATTTTATAGTCACATCATGCTCTTTTTCATTGATTTCTACTCCTATGATGAAGTCTTTGTGAGAAGAGTGGGAGACAAACACCTTAATATGATTTTTGGCGAGCATAATTTTTAATTTCTTGAGAACGCAAATGATGGCGAAAACCTTATTCTCCATGTGACCATATTTTAATTCATAATCCTTTAGTTTTTGGTTGAAGAAAGTCATTGGTTGTTCCAACCCTTATTCATTTTCTTATGTTAGGACATCAAAACACTTACATCAACACCATAAGCATAAAGGATAAATTCCTTAGAGTAAATGAGTATATGAGTCTTTGACACACAAGGAATCTCTTGCTTGATTTTTTTGAAGCTTTCCTTTCCTTATACTATCCATCTTAAAGATATGTCATTCTTGAGGATGAGGGTGATGGGTGAAACAAGTCCTACAAAATTAGGGATAAATTGCCTAAAAAAATTAATCTTACTGAGGAAGGATTGCAAGGCCTTTTTTACGTCGGAAGGGAAAGAGCTAGGATGGATAAAACACGCTCAGGATTAATTGTGATGCCATCCTTTGAAACCACATGTCCCAAAAATATTTCCTTGCGCCACTATAAAATTTCACTTCTTGGGGTTAAGAGACACCCCATACTTTCTTCATCTCTCATAGAATTTCTCTAGGTATGCCATATGATCCGTGCTCTTCTTTGAGAAGACTGTAATGTCATTGAGGTAAACCAAGATAAAATTGTTGATGTAACCTTTTAAGGCAATGTCCATGGCACATTGAAATGTTGTGCCTGCATTTGATAGAATGAAGGCCATTTTATGGTATGAATATGTTCCCCACTTGGTTTTAAATTCCATTTTGAATTGATCCTCCTTAACTAGGATCTGATTGAAACCTGAATACCCATCCAACATTGAGAATATTTACGTGTAGGCCATAGTCTGCAGAATCTACTCCATTGAAGGAAAAGTATAATGATCCTTCAGAGATGCCTTGTTCAAATCTCTGAAATCAACACAGTAGTATTATTTCACCATTCTTCTTGCAACGGAACTAGATTCACGAACCAAGTAGAGTACTTATTGGGAAAAATTATTTTCTCCTCAATGAGTTTGTATAAATCCTTTCTCATGAGGGACTTTATATTTGGATTAACTAATCACCGTCACATCTGCTCATCGGGCTTGATACCGTGATCAAGGTCAATGGAGTGTTGAGAAATACTTGGATCAAAACCTTTGAGGTCCTCATACTCCCATGGTAAGGTATCACTTTATTTTTACGAGGGAGATGAAGGCCCATTTTTCATCATGCACACAAGCTTTACCGAGTAGTAATTTCTTTCTATGTGTAATAGTGAATAGAAAGTAGTCTTCTTTTGCTACACATATATACTTTTCTTCACCCTTGAACTCATCATCGTGATAAACATTTTCTCTAAGGTGACCAATCCTACTAATTCACATTTAAGATAACTAATTCACATTTGTAATCCTACTTGTGATTTTAAATGATTTATCAATTTGAAATACTTGTAAATAGCCTACTTTATATCAAAATATGTAAATAAATATATTATTCTATTCCTATAGCATATAGCATTCACGAACTATTCGGACTAGTAGCAGATGTTTTGTTTTGTCTCTATCATTGGCTAGGTTTCTCGACCTTCTCTTTGTCGAGTTAAGTATGTTTAACTCATTTTGATCATATCTCTCGTTTTGCTTCATTTTTTGTGTTATCACGATGTATTATCCTTTATAAGGAATTTGGGAGCTGATCCCTTTTTTTACCTAATCTAATAAAAAAACATATAGTTTTCAATCCTAATTCAATCAATCATTTGAAATAAATTTAGGATTGATATATTTTGGTCAACTAATCCATTTTCAAACCCTTTACCTTGCTTGGGGTTTAAATTTTCTATTCCATAATTAGGCCTTATGATAAACAAACCATAGTACATTTAGGGTTTCTATTATGAGTTAGATATGGCTTATCATAGGGATTTACTTGGCATCCATTCAAGGGTAAGGGGCTAGGTTTTTCTCGCATACACTTCATAGGAGGGAAAGTTCATTATATTCCATGCACACATCTACTTACATCTTATACAAATATCTATTTTATCACTATTAAGTGTGACATGCAAAAGAGCCACCTTGGGCATAATTATGCACACACATACCTAGAACTACATTGGGTATGAAATGTAGTGCAATGCTTAGTTGTAAGTTTAGTTGCTTGACATCTGAGGATAGTATGACCCCTCATTTGCATTATTTTGTTTCTGGCATTTGATGCACTTGTGAGGGTTTTATAGGTCAATCTTTTATTATAGGTTATCAGTGACCTCGTCGATCATTGTGTGACATACTAGCAACTAAAGGCAAAATACAGAGAACACCTTATGACCAATAAAAGATGATTTTATAAGATTTTTGGAATTCACAGTGCACAATACTCATTTGTAGCTCCCGTAGGTGCCCTTACCCCTTTCTAGGCACCCCACTCTAGGAATATCATCAGTTGAACATTTTTCCGAGTCCCTTTGTGACACTTATCCCTCTTTGTTCACCTATTCAAAGCACTTCGGCACAATTCAAATTTGGTTGCGAAATAACTAAGTCTTCTTATCCCTTATTTGCAACTAGGGTTTCATAATTTCTAGCTTAATTTGCTTGGGTATATTTCTATACTTAATTGCTTATCCATTTATTGCTACATTGCAATCAGATTTAGGCATATATATTCCCTATATTTTCTTAATCATTTTGGTGAACCCATCACTTGAATCCACCTTATTTCTATGGTTTCTCTTCTTATGCCCATTACTTGTAGTGGTAGTTGTGGGTCTCTTGAGCATCTCAAGCTTCCTCCATCTTTTCGTAGGGTTTTTAAACCAATGACTAATGTTTTTGCATCAATAAATACCTCTAAAAACCACTTTGCCAACTCTCGCAATGTTCCCCTTAACAATACTTTGAAACATATGATAGTGAACAATTCTACGATGAGGATACCAATGTCAATAAAAAAAAACTAGATAAAGTCAAATTTTTGACAAGATTTACGTGATAATCCCACTCGTCTTCCACATATTATCCATGCTTTGATCGTTGCCAAAAATTATTGTGATGTTGTTATAACTCCTCTTATTGAGTCTTCATTAGCTTCTATGGCATCCAATCAATCCCTTCATATCCCTACCTCCATTCCCACCAATACCCCTCCCATCACATAAAATAATACTACACAACCCAACTATTCCTCTAATACTACTAATCTAACTTCTTTATATTGGGATCTGTAGATTGGAATTTTCTAGCTTCTCGTGCATCTCCATATCTTGATTCCACTTCACTTCTTCACTCCTTTACACCTACCATTTTTACCTATCTCTACTACCTAAACTCATTACCCTTAAGTTACCCACTTTCAAAGGCCATGGTGACCCAAAAGAGTACCTCCACACCTTTCATGTGGCATGCCTAGACTATGTGGATGATCATACTTTACTTACAAAGTTTTTTCCTCATAGTCTCCAAGATTATGTAATGCGTTGGCTCTATGACCCACCTATCAACTTAGTAACATATTTTATGCATATCATTGATGCCTTCCTAGCTCATTTTTCTATCAATATTGGCTTCAAGATCTCATATACTCAACTCGCACAAATTAAAAAGGATCTAATGAACATCTAGTATATTATGTCCTACGATACAAAAACAACCTAGCTAATATGTCCAATGTACTTACAGGACTCTTAACTTCATGATACATTCATCAAAAGTCTATTGTTGTCTCTACAGGAGTGTTCTATTTGAGACATCTCTATCATTTGATAAAATATGTCATACTCTTAAGCTACACAAAATAAATATGTTATCTATAGGAAAGCTCAAGTATCGTGGAACATGCTTCCTCTTCTACATGCTTTCAAAATAAATAAACTTTCAATCTAACTCGTGAAACCTTCTAAAGCTAAAATCACTGTCAACATTGTATCCAATACTAAAGATCTCTAATAGAAACCACCTAAGCATATATACACAAAATTGTCTGTCACTCCACATATTCTACTACCACAACTAAAGTCACTATCAACACTTTGTATCCAATACTAAAGAGATCAAATGGAAATAACCTAAACGTATATACACAAAATTGATGTCAATAAATATTTTCTACTCAATTTAGATCCACATCATCCTAAAGGTCATAATTATGACGAAAATATCGATGCACCTATCATCAATGTACTAGACATTCTACAGGTTGTTGTTTCAAACTTCACAATCTCATTCAAGACCTGATCGATAATAATAATGCAATTGTACTTCCCGAACCTATGACTTCTACACATATCAATGAAAATCATAAGATAAAAATATTTAAAAATACTCTACTAAAGAACAAAATATAACCATCGAATCCTTGACAAATCATACATATCGCGTAGTGCCTCCTCCTACATCGGGGCTCTTGATTTTATATTCTCTCATAGTGAGACATCCCCACCACTCGTTTCTTTCTTTTATTATTATTATCACACTACATTATCTTCCAATCACTTACACATTAGTGCTTCTATTGGATCTAATTCTATCAATAACACTCGAGTTGATCCATTATCCAATCTCACAAATTTCATATCCATTCCCTAAATAATATGGTGTGTCAAGCTTTCAGGTATGGTCAGTCCTCTCACCATGCTTTTGAGTTTTCTTGTGGGACCAACAGTCAAAGAGTGTGACATGCTCTTAGGTATTTCCTGGCTCAGTGCAACTCAGGCTATCATCTCCATGAACCATTTATGTCTGAAATTCATTCATAACAAGCAAGTCATTTCTATCAATGGTGTTCCACCATCTACACCATGGTTACAACCTCCTCTTGAGGTTTCCATTGCATTAGTTAAAGCATCTAGGTCCCCATGACCTCTCGAAACTAAAGCAAAATCTTCTCCTAGCTCTCCTATTTGCACATTACCAACACGGTCTCATCGGCCTGCTAGTCCATCAAATCGAGACTAGGTCCACCATTGGGATAGATCCTTCACCTTTGTATGTATCAGCTCCATGTTATGATTCACATAGGTGTTTATTACCTCTGCATTTAGCTTCACATATGTGTTCATCACCTACAATTTCTACTTCACATAGGTGTTCATCACGTCTAAGTTCTGCTTCACATAGGTGTCCATCACCTCTACATTTTTTACATAAATGTGTCCACTACCTTCACATTATACTCATTGGTTACATACATATAGGCTTCATTCACCTAAACAACATCTATCTCATATACCACCACTCTTAGAGCATGATCATACACCTTTATCTCTATAAGCATCAGGTGAAGGACACTCTTCCTTCACTTTTATCAGATAGAAAATTCATCATCACACACTTGGAGGGTATTGAAATTATTCCCTCCATCTAACATCGAAACACGTCTTATATCCTCATCATTTCACATCTAGTCTCACATAAACAACATACACATCTTGATACATTAGTACCACCATTCTCCGATGACACACTCTCGTGCTTTGGTTCACACTTGACTGTTGAGGGTATCCTATAAATATGAACCTCACACACACTATACACTATAGAATATCCTATTTCCCACACATATTAATCACTATACACTCAACAAACTTGCGACACATTCGTCCTATTACACACATTCAAATTAACATATTACATACTTGAAACACTCAAAATTCATACTTCTTTCACTTATTCATTAATGCAACCTTAAAATAATAACAAAACATACTCTTTACACATATTCAACACAACATACAAAAAAATTGACATACTATACAATCCACGCTTTCAAAACATGCCCCTCTTACATCACATGCCACATATTTCTTGGATGTGATCAACATACACATTTTACACAATCTCCATAATCACAACACACTATCTAATTGAAACTTTCATGACATATCTTTCTCATATGACTGACATGTTCACAATGTTCACAACACATATCTCTAGCATTGCTTAGTCACACTTTGCACATTTCACACTACACTACACATTACATAATACACATTACACAACATGCGTTATACACTCATGATATCTTCCTCTCATAACTTCATTATACATAGTCAAGCTACATATTTATTACATCCACTCTAATGTGCTGCGTTCATTACCCTATGATGAACTTTAGTTCCACATCCATACTCCATTTCTAAGGGTCTACAACTCAAATGAAACTCATCTAAATCATTCACTCACACACTCTCTATTCCATACATTTTCAAAATCACTTCCTTTCTAGGGAACACATTCAAACCATTTCCCGATGATACACTCCTATTCTATGGTTCATTCTAGAATGTTGAGGGGAATGTATCAATGAAACTCACTCTATGCATACACATTATCTTTGGGGAACGTTACTCCTATCATTCACTCTGCATTCCATTCTATCTCATCCACAACATACTATATATATTGGTTGTATTTATTATTTTTACATTTACTTGTTACATGTACACTTTATTACACATGATAGATAAATATCTTGTATGTCATTATCTTTTACATACACACATGCGAGTTCAGTTAGATTTCTAGTTGTGATCATAGATTCTATAGATCCACACATGCAACATGGATGCTTGGCACAATACCTATTACCAGTCCCACATCGTCTCCTGGGGCATCCACTTTTGTACAATATAGGTGATATTGTTTTATTTTTCATAGCACATTACTATATCAGATTATACATGCTTTGACATACTTTTTATCTTTCTAAAATGCTAAAGGGTGCTTCATGTGCAACATTTGTTATGTAGGTATATTTGCTTCCATGGTTGTTTGTTACATTTCTTGACATTGTTTTCTCTTGTCTACCATTGTATGCCATTGTTTTTGGGGTTTACCCTTTTTCTTGTGTGTACACGGTCTACTTTTAGCTTAGCTGGACTTGATTGTCTTTCGACATCGTGAGCGATATCCTATGTTTACAACCCACTTTTTGTAGTCTACATTGTCTTCTTGCATACTATCTTCTTACGTATTAGCTTATACATTATCTACTTAGCTTACATATTGATTTCTAAATGCATGTTTTTATTTTATTGCACTAACACTCGTCTTGTAGCCACTTTGTTTGCATGTGCCTTGGTTTCTACCAAGCACACTCCCTTCCCCCATAGGGCACAATTTCAGCACAACGGTTGGTCCTCCTTTGGGCTGCATACTCTTCAGAGAAATTGCATGCACCCAAAATGAGGGGGGAATAATTTGGGTGAATCATGTACCCCATAAAGTAATCTACATTCATCAAAAAACATAGTTTAGTATAGGTAAAACATAGTCATCAACATTAGATAGGTCCAAAAATCACACTTGGGTCCTTAGCACAACACATACACCAGTGTTCAGATGAGGAAAATAACCCCTGAGAACCCCTGAACCTTCCTAGATTCTTGTGACCAGGGGGAAGTTACACATCACCTTTTAGTTCAACACAATTTTCAACATTTACACAACATATTTTGAGAGGATAGAATATCCTGTAACACTCAACAAACATGCACCATAAAACATTTCACATTGGATCACAATTGGTCAAACCACATCATATTTTTACACACCATATGCAGTGGTGTTCTATACATTGGGATGCAGTTAAAGGTTAGAGGATGACACCAGAGTTTTCTCCCTACACTTCTTCCTGTTCTTAGCGCGAGATCACCTAAAAACTCACAGCTGACACAACTAGCATGAGATTTCCCAAAAAAACTTCTTCATCATCATTAGGATCCTTTGCACATGATTTTACCATCAGAGATCAGGTGCACATGTTGCTTTTTTTTCTTCGTATTTTCACATTTTACATACTTTCTTACATACTTTTTACTCATATACAAACATATTTGACTACTTGATCATTCTTCTCTTTTACATGTTTGTCCTTATGGGAAGTGGTATTCAACATCATCCAACATCAATAACATCATCACATCAACATCGACATTAAAAAAATGTACAATGGTGACATATACACATGCATTTCCACATAGGGTCATCATCATCACTTTTTACACTTTCTCCTCTCTAGTTTCCATGCTCCACATTTTTATCACTCCACGCTTTTCCTTGTCTCTCGACATGCTTTCACCATCGATCTACATGGTTATCAGTACACATATCTTATCTACTTTATGTTATCAAGAATTTTCTCAACAACATAAAGTGGGGAAAATGTAGACACAAAATCATGCACTTTGGGTAATTAAGAAGTCTTGATTGCATACTAGTATTCATATGATTCCTAAGTAAGAAAATTACTAAATAAACCATGTCCTTGGTCATATTTTCTTTCTTTTTATTGCCATTTTTGGTCTTACACTCTTAATTTCTTAGTATATCTTTTTATACCTTGACATTTGTCATCCTAGACACCACCGCCCAGCTAGGATGCCAACACTAGGTGCCCCGTCCCCTCTAGATGCCCCTGACCTCTTTATACTTTATTCACATATTTTGGGTCTTTTCTAGATGTTTGAGCATCTTATCTTTTTGGTAGTCAACATTTTTGGGGTTAATTATGAAATTAAAGCAAGGGAATCATATAAATATAAAGTTATGTGATCATAATAAGGGACCAAGCACTAAGCATTAGCTATCACCACCTAAGGTTACATCCAAAGGCTATTCAAGAGCATTCAAGCATCCATTCTAACATCCATTCAAGGGAAAGGGACTGCATTCTTCTGCATACACTTCATAGGAGGGGAAGTTCATTCTATTCCATGCACATATCTACTTACATCTTTTACATCTAGCTATTTTCTCACTATCAAGTGCAACATGCACAAGAGCCACCTAGGGCACAATTACACACACACACACACACACACACACACACACACACACCTAGAACTACATTGGGTATGAACTGTAGTGTAGCACTTAGTCGTAAGTTCAATTATTTGACAACTGAGGATAGTCCAACCCCTCATTTGCATTCTTTTCTTTTTGGTATTTGATGCACTTGTGAGGTTTTTACATGTAGATCTTATATTGTAGGTTATCAAAGAACCTCGGTGTTCATTGTGTGGCATACTAACGACTAAAGGCGAAAGACCGTGAACACCTTGCAATCAGTCAAAGATGGTTTTATGATATTTTTGGTAGTCACAGGTGCCTAGTACTAGTATATAGCATCCACAGTGCCCTGACCATTTCCAGTGCCCTAGTCTCGGCAGTTGTCAACTCACACATTTTTCTGAGTCTCTATGTGACACTTATCCCTCTTTGTTCACCTCGGTCAAAATTTGACACAATTTAGATTTGGTTTCAAATCAACTAAGTCTTCTTATCCCTTCTTTGCAACTAGGGTTTCATAATTTCTATCTTAATTTACTTGGGTCTATTTCTATACTTAATTGCTTATTCATTTACTACTACATTGCAATCAGGTTTAGGCATCTATATTCCATATATTTTCTTAATCAGAAAGTGATATTGTTATGAATTTTTTGGGATATGAGAGGATTTAGGAGATAAAAAATGGTCAATGGAAACATCATGGAGTCCTCTCCATGGAAAATATATTAGTTTATATCCCGAGCCTCACTATTCTTCATGGTAGTCTGGGTCATTGTTGTTGTTCTTTGTGCCAAAAGGGTGACTAAGCTTAAAAATAAAATTCAAGGAGAATCTAGTATTTAAAATGGTCGAGATGGAATTAGTGGGTGTTTATGCGTCAAAAATATAAAGCTAGACCTTGAAACTTTAGTTTTAATAGCAGAGTGGAAAAGGAATTCCCATGTTCTAATTTCATATTGGCATAATGACATTAGCACTTCATTTGATTAAGTGGAAGGATTTTTCACCTCAAATATCCCTTTTCCATTAGTGTAGGGGGAAAATGGGGACACAAAATTTCTCCCCATTATTGATATGTTTGTTTGAGTCACTTAAAATGCCTCACTTGTGTCTTAGGAGTGTGCACAACTTGCACTTGCAGATGATCCCCAAAACCCAAGACACATTTTTCAAAAAATTTTCCCTTTGTCCCTTGGTGTAAAGGGACATTGGTAACAAAAAAGTGCACCCCCTCGTGGAAGAATTTTTTTCATCACTTAAGTGACAACCCCAACTCTTAGAAAAACATGTAAAAAGATGTGTTAAACCCATTTGACCCCTCTTCATGATAAAATCTACCCATGACACATTTTTTATGCTTGTTGTCGCTTTTCCCTTTGTCCCAACATCCAAGGGGAGATTTAGGACACAAATATGTGCCTAAGCTCTCCCGCTTATCCTTGGACACATGAAGGACCCCATCTCTACTCTTGGGAGCCTATTTTAGACATAAAACTATACACGTATCACCACTTTACTATGCCATTTGTATGTTGTTATATGCATGAATCTTAAGTAAGAAAACAACACATTGGTGAAAATTTTCCTTGTCCTTGTATGTTTTTAATTTATTTTTATTTTGTCTCTTCTACATTTCTTATTTCGCATTCACTTCTAGTCAGTCACAAGGACCCATGTTTGTGTTTTTGTCACAAAATCATTTGTGGACTCGTGACACTAGCGCCCACTCTGACACTGGCACCCAAGTGCTTGTTGTGTTCCTTTTGAGTGCTCATGTCCTCCTTATTCTTTATGAACATTTTAATCATTTTTGGTTAGCCTTATTCATTTTCTTATCCTTATCCTACATTCATAGTCAGCCTTTTGTGTCACTAATGTCAAAATTAAAGCAAGATATTTATATATACACACAACATGCTCACTATTATTCTGGATGGAAATTAAAAAGGGGCTATCATATCTACATACTACCACTACTATTTAAAGGGACTACATTTTTGGCAACATACACTACATAGGAAGGGAAAGTGCTGAATTCCATACCATACATTTGCATTAAAACTAGCTATAGCCCAATATCTTGGGGTCCTTGGTGTGAGGGAAAACCTAAGGAAACTATTTCACACACAAGCACAAAGAACTACATGGATTCTGAAATGTAGTGTAACACTCAGTACTAAGTTCACTCATTGATTTATCACCGGGTCAATCCAACTTCACATATTACACATTTTATTCAAACATGATGTTTTTTTCGAGCTTCTACAGATAGCTAGGGATTATCTTGAAGGTTACATGTATAATCGTAATCCTAAAACTGAAGTGAGAGTAATTAAACATGTATTAGAGTGAATACATTCAAACCTTAAAAAGAGTATATCTTGAATATTCACACAATCATTAGCACCCTGAATAGACACTAGCACTCGAGCACTCCTATCCTCTTGTGGGCACTTCATCCAACACATTCCGAGTCCAAAATTCTCTACAATCCACTATGACATCATTTCCATCTAGATTCAACATTCGATAGTTGTAATCACTTCCATATCACTCAAATTAAGCTAACTCTCCTATTCTATTTCACTTGCTTAGGGTTTCAAAAATGTTAATGATTATTGCTTGTATATTATTGTGTTTTGTCAATTGAAAATAATTTTCGCATTAGTTACTCAAATCAGATTTAATTCCATTTTTATTAAATAACATGTCTCAAACCCTCGATCTCTCTCTTTTGTTATCACATGGTGATACTTGTCACAATCTCATGCAAAGTGCATATTAGTGTCCCCATTGTCCCCTCACCTCAACTATCCCCTATTTTCATGGGTGAAACTCACCCTATACCCCATGATTGACCAAGGTTAAACCATGTTGGGTTAGTGATGAATTGGATTGATATTAAGGATAACATTTTAATCTAACACTTAACAATTTTTTTGCATTTGAATGTGATAAAATATTTTAATCTAACACTTAATATTTTCCCTCCCAAACACCAAAATCTTATTTTTATATAGCTGCAATTTTCTAAAAACCCCATGCCTAAAAATGAAGTTTTTTTCTCATAACTCAAAAACCTCGCATTAGAATCTCATGAAATTTGGAAAACCCTTTCTTGTAAAAATGCCATTCTTTTGGTACCAAAATGTTAAGAATAATCTCCTCTCATTCTGACATACATAATACTACTTACTAAAAATAGTAAGCTTTGCTAGGTTCTCACATGCTAAAAATTGTAAGTTTAAAAAACCAGTCACTTTTCAAGTCACCATCACCCCTTTCATGTCAAGCTCACTCAAAAGTGCCAATTTGAGAAACTTTCTAAAAATAGACATTTAGGGTGGGACCTACTAAAAATAGTAAGTGTTGGGATTTTGGTCAAATTTTTCATATCCATCCATCTCCCATCCATTTCACTAACTTTTGTCACCATGAAGTTAAAATACTCGGGTTTAGAGCCAATTTCCACATTAAACATTGACTATCCTAATGTGGGTGACAATGATGTGATAAACATGGATCTAGAAGACCTAAAAACAAGGATGCTAAGAGAACCCCATGAAGTTGTGGAGGAAAATATATTCTCAAGTGGGCTATTCGAGGCGGCGAGAAATCAATTTTCTTTTCAAACCACGTAACTTGTCTTATCCCTTACACAACATTATGACCCGATTTGAGGACAATTCACTACCGGTATTTCTCACTCCAAAGGGTATCTCTTAATGCTTATAAATTTCCACTGGTAACAATATGGTGATCATCACTTGAGAATTTTCCTCTCAAGAATGGGCAAGAACAGATTCATAATTTCAAGGTTTGGTAAATAGATCATGGCTCAAACATGGAAGGAAGCCCTTGTGGATTCCCAAAACATGGTCTTAAGTCAAGTCCCCGAGGCATACTCGATGTAATAATATTACTGATCATGGTGATGGGAGAATGTTGGGTGCCTAAAAATGACTAAGTATTCAACTATACAAATATGTACACATGTGCAGAGGAGTAACAAAGAAAAACACACGGATGAGTAGACAATATGAGCATGCTTTGATAACAGGGTTAGCGCGTGGAAGAAGGAACAAGGTTACACATGTAATTCACTACAGGAAGGAAGAGGACTTAGGAAATTTTTTAAGTATTGGGATAAATATATACATGGAGTGTGCAACACGCAAGGAGAGATTTGTAGTTAAGGAAAGTCCATTTTTGAGGATTGAACTTGTAGTTCAAACTTATGCATGAAAGCTAATAATAGGATTAAGGTGAAGTATATCTTTAGGATTAGTCTATTATTAGGATTATTAGGAAGGTGTGCATAATGGTTATTTTTGAAGGCATGTCACCTATTTTTGGATGCATGGGAGGTGAAGGGAAAGTCCCCACCCCTATATATTGGTTGATTTACATAGTTTTGAACACCATGTATTAGACACCATATGTATTGTAGAGTTATGTTACCTTGATGTTCTAGTGCACATGACTCCATGACATTATTATTATGTATTCAACTTCTGATATGTAATATTTCCAATTATTAATGGAGTATTATGGAATTGATGTATATGATCATGGTATTTGTATGGTAAATCTAATTTTGGTAATAGTTTGATCTCATTAGGTTCCCTTATTATCTATGTTTCCAATATGAGCTCACATTTGATATTTTTACTAGAATGAATGATTTGATAATGGGTTATATAAACATGCATGCTAACATCTTGATAAGAAAGTACAAAAGAGGGGCCTAGTAGCTTTACATGCTTTGGGTGAACATTCGATGTATCTAAATGAAGTGCTAGTGTACCTAGGCATTCAAGTGGGAAAATAAGACTACATTTTGGTTCTATTTCAAGGACCTCTTTTCAATGTGTTTTCCCGATGTTGTAATATGATGGCATATCAATTGAATCTTGTGGCCATTGAAAGTTGGGTAGACGAAGGAAAAGATCAATTTGCATGAAGATATGGTTTTAGACCTGATTTTAATACTTTGCAAGTGGGTGGAAGATAATCTATATCATGAGATATATGAGATGTTTTTCATCCTTTTTCCTATAAAATTGTATGAGTGGTTATTCGCATATGCATCAAAGAAAAACTAGAGTTATAGACCCATGGTTTGGACACGGAGGATTACCATAATTTTTTTGATGTAGATGAACCTTGGACGTGTGCTTTAGATCATTGGTGGGATAGTGTTGTGTGAAATTATACTTTGGAGTATATTGTTTCTATGTATTCTTGTTCGAAGTTGCTTTGAGTTTGAATCTTTGCGTGAGTCCTAAGGATATTACATACACGTCATTCCTTTGGTAATTAAAATCTTGATAGTGGTACGAGTTTGGATAGATTACCTATGGCTAGCTATACCCACCACCATGTGCAAGGGAAGGAGCAGGTGTGGTGAAAGATGGCGGAAATTGAGACATGAAGACAATGAGAAGAAATGTCGATTAAGTATAATGAAGTGCAGGAGAGGGAAATGGAAAAGTAGTGTGATATTAAGGAGTCTCAGGAGTTATGGAGAATGATGTCTCATGAACAACTTGAAGCTCACATGGAATACATGGAGCCGTAAAATCGACTCTCCCCACTTAGGAAAGTTTAGTAGAGAATCCCCTCTGTATTTTTATGAGAGCACATCAAAGGAGGAAATATTGAGGACCACAGGTGCACATCCGATCCCACCGGTGACCTATCCCTTGCGCTTGGTGTTCCAAATTGTTAGGAAATTAATGTTCACATGGGTATGATTATTTATGTTTAGTAAATATTAAGGTTATATATTGTTATAACAACAATATATGGTTGTACCCATAAATCTATTATCAGGAATGTTTTATTCTCCTTCTTATATTTTAGGAGGTTGTTTAGATTTTGATATGGCTATATAATAGCCATATGCTATGTACTTGTTGACATAATATAGAATAAATCTATTGTTTCTTTATGCAAATCTGATCCAAATTTAATATTTGGTATAAGAACGAGATCTCTGAGGTAAGATGGTTTTCTGATTGCTAAGGGGAATGCCAATCTTTTGGTTTCCCATGTGGATGATTTATATTTACAAAGATACGCTTTTAAGTTGAACATCTTGATTTGTAGTTACAATGGGTGGTGTATATAGATAATACATTCTAGATTCAGTTATCAAAGTTTAGAGGTGGCATAATCGAATTCCTTAGCCAATGCAATAATCATAATTTCTACAACATATTCTAACACGCCAAACAGGGAGGTGGAATAATCAGTTCATGGAATTACTCTTACAAATCCAAGATGGGATCAGCGTGCAACGAGCTGAGTGGTTGAAAAATAAGAAATATCTATTAGATCTCTTGCCACATTACAGATGTTTGAGTATTGTTGGATCTTGCTTAGAGAACAAGAAGATCGAGGAAGCTCTCTTATATAGTCGTAAATACTATAAACTCCATTACAAACCTCTGCAACAAAATAAATAACACTCTTTCTCATCAAGCCATTCTTCAAATGGAGACCTAGCCAAATATTGTTGGACGAAGTGAAATATTGTTTGAGATTTCAGTGGCATGTCTGAAACAATTTGAATTTTCCATATCTTGGAATATTTATTTACATTAATCGATTGATTTTTCCAGCTTTTCCGTAAGTGGTTTCATCTAAAATATTATCAGTAGGTGGTTGATCTTTCCAAATATTGGAAATACTAATTTTAGATAGGATGCACTACAAACTCATCATGGCTTAAATTCACCGGTGAATGGTCCTCAACCCGTAAGGATATCTAAAGGTGACTCTAATGGTCAATGCAATTTGATTACTATCACTGCATCAAGAATAGAAATTGCATGCATGCTTCGGTTTATAAAATGTTTACATGTTGCACTTCAATTTTTAAAATGCAACCATTATTATGTTCTTTGGTCTATTCATTCAAAGTCCTGCAACATTTACAATGCCAACCCACGTATTTGCAAACCAACAGCTTAAAGACGTGTAATATCTTCACAACATCTATTTTTTAGCTACATGAAGATCATTCCAGCCATGCCAGCTCAACAACAAAACAAGGAAATAGGTCGGTCTTGTTTTTTAGCATTTTATTTTAGTTTGTTTTAGATAATTAGTCATTTTTTTGCGTCTTTTGTTAGTAATACCAGTGTCATTAAGAGTCAATTAAAGAAGTTTCTTCGTATAAGTCTATGTTTGTGTAGTTACTTATATGCGAGTCAATATAAATAAATATTAGGTGTTTAGATATTAGTTACTAATATATCATTGTTAAGGGTATAGGAATTTTTTTGCTCTTAAGGTTATAAAAATTATTTTTTGTAAAAAAAGTTAAAAGTTGTCACATCTTTTTGTCAAGATTCGAAGTCAAAAAATTAGAAAAATAATTTTTTTTTGTCTTATGTATGCATTTTTAGTGTTGCCCGACATCCAAAAAATAAATGATTTCACATTGTGGGGAAATAATAAACAATATGAGAATCATTGAGATTTATAGACAATATCAATTTGAGCTAAGAAATAAACAAATGGAGGACAAAGGAATCAGAGGATGGATGAATTAGAGGATGGAGGATGACCAATGACCTCTCGTCACCACCATGACATGGATTCTTCACTAATTTGGTGGCACATGTGTGTTTTTTCTTTGGAGTGGTGTGCCTTATTTTAGCGTGTAATGTGTTTGATTTCAGCATTTCAGTTTGGTGTGGTTTTTAGTGTGAATTGAAAAATAAGAACAAAAGTTCATTCTTGTTCACTGGTATGTGGCTATTCCTATTTCCCCTATGTAAAAACATAGTGAAGAGAAAATAGCACAATGAAATGTAGCATCATGAGTCTTGATGAGGTTGAACAGTCAGATGTGTTCTTGTTTAGACCTAGGTTTGTGGTTAGCCTTTGGAAAACCATTGAAGGTTGTTCATATGTGTTCCTGTTTGAGTTCCCACACTGTTAGGTTAGATGTGTTCCCTAGAGTGATTGGTTGATAAGAAAATGATTCCTGAGTGTGTTCTCATCCTAGTTGGTCAGATGTGTTCTGACAAAGTGCATGATTGATAAGAAGTTAATGTGTTCCTTCTTCTACCTTCAGTTTGAGTGTTGTACCAAGATCATGAGCAAACATGAGCGACATGCTACAAAGGAAGTGTGAAAGTTATTTTATTACCATGTAAACATTAAGGGGGGAATGTTAGGAATTAATGTTCACATGGGTAAGATTATTTATGTTTAGTAAATATTAAAGTTATAACAACAATATATGGTTGTACCCGTAAATCTATTAATGAGGCACTTGTTATTCTCCTTCCTATGTTATAGGAGGTTGTTTAGCTTTTTTATGGCTATATAATAGCCATATGCTATGTATTGGTTGACATATTACATAAGAAATCGATTGTTTCTTTGTGTAAATATGATCCAAATTTAATACCAGTTCTAGAAGTAATAATTGATAAGAAGATGAGTGTAGGTAATCCAATAGTTTTAGGTAGATATCATTTTCCTTTGAATATAGAAGTGCATCAGATAACACATACACCTATGGTAGCACAATTGACATCATATTTGTTTGGAGGACTAATTGGAGGAATATTTTTGACCCATCATCAAGACAGAGTGTGGGTGCGCAGAACATTGGGAATACATCTGAAAGCACTACAACTTCATAGATTATGGGAGTTCAGGTTAGCATTACACTTGGGACATAAGGAAGTACATCCACTAGTCTAGTGGTTGTTATAGAGGGAGATCAAGAGAATAAAGAGGATCGGGATCAAGTGGATCTAGATGGTTCTTGAGGTGGAGGAAATACTGGTGGGGGTTATGGTTCTGGATCTAGTGGATAAGGACCACACCCTCATCAACCCCATAAATTTTACAACATAATATCTCTTCACTTGCTAGAATATCGAGGTATTGAAGATGATGTCGAACATGTGCACAAGTGTGAGATCCTATGGTGCACTAAGGGAATCATAACTTCAGATTAAAAATCAAGTTAGTTTTCTAATACTCTTCAAGGGCGTGCACATAGTTAGTACATAAAGTATAACCCACATCGACTAACGTGGATTATAATGCTTTACATTTTGCATTTCTATCCAAGTTCCATATTCTAGAATTTGAGCAAAAAGTATCGGTGTGCTTAAGGACATTAAGTAGGGATTATCAAAACCATTTGGGAATATGACACATGTTTTAAAATATTTTTATCAAAGTGGTATTATGATATACATCCTAGTCAACATACATAGTGGCTTGTTGGTGGAATGTTGACTTTGTTTAGAGAGGTGCTATCTCATAAGACCTTGTTAGATCCGAGTGATGATTTGGAAGTAGCTCTATGCATTGAGGTAGTTGGGAGTGTCGATACTAGTGTAAGTACATTCCTAGAGGCACAAATTAAAGCCATGGAAAAATCATTGGAGAATCTCTCTACCAATTCAGCTCATGAGACATGCAGTGGGATATGGTGTACAAATTGCAAGGTTGAAGGGCATACCAAGGAGAGTTGTCCTCAAAAATCAGTTTGCACCATGTTGTTGGATTGTAATATTTTCATTTGGACCATGATGCAAGCAGATGTCCCCTCTTACAATGTGCAATCTGGAAGAATGTGTCTATGTATTGTAAGATTTGTAAAACTTATACCTATGATTGATTGATCATATTCATGAAGCAATTGATCTTGTGTGTGCTAGACTAGTGTCATAAGTGGATCCAAGGAACCGTTAATAAATAAGGGATAAAATATGTGGAATAATCTCTCATAGAATTGCAAAAAAGAGAAACTAATATGCGAGAAAATGTTAGAGATCTCAAATAAAACTGTAGAATAAAATAATACAATAGAAAGAGATAGTATTTAACGTGGTTCACCCAATTTAGGCTACATCCACAAAGAATCACCTGCTCATATTTTATTACAAGCCATTGCTCTCTCAATATAATACCTAGATCTGTTTGGACCTATACTCAACAAAATCTATAGAATTCACACCCGAATTCAAAACACATCTACAATGTTACATTATACCTACCATATGCACAAAACCATATAAATAGACAATTGCTTAAGTAGTATTACAAAACCATGGGTATTAAAACCATGGGTCAAAACTATCCCATAAACCTATGGGTTAAAATCCCGTCCATATGAGAAAAACACGTTTCCCGGTATATTGGGCACATTTTAAGGCCAATTTTTTTCTCGGGGCTACACCTCCAAACCTCTCTACCGGGGCTGCCACCCCTGGACCCCCGCTTCGGGGCTTGGCCTAGCCCTAAACCACGGTAAGACAACTATGGAAAGTGTACAATACTCTTAATGTATAGTCTTCAACACTTTCACATATGAAAATAGGCTCCATAACCTAAGAATCTCCCACTTGGAGACTAGTTTTCCTCTGAGCAAGCTTCTCAACTCTTCACTATTTTTCATGAAGACCAACCAAAGCTGAACACAACTTCAATTTTTCCCTTATGACCACCTTTTTCATCATGTCTTTAGGATTCTGATTGGTATGAATCTTCTCTAGCTTCAACTTCTCTTCCTCCAAAGCTGTCCTGATGAAATGGTACCTTAATTATATATGATTTGTCCTAGAGTGGAAAGCAAAGTTCTTAGCTAGGTGTATAACACTCTGACTATCACTATACAAATTTCCTTCCTCTTTCTTATGCCCTAAATCCTCAGGTAATTTATGTAACCAAATAATTTATTTGCTTACCTCTATGGCAACAACATACTCAGCTTCTATGTGGTTGACAAAGCCACCAACTTTTGTAGTTGTGAAATCCAGCTCACTGCTATCCCACCTACAATATAAACATAACTTGTTGTGATCCTCCTACTGTCTACATCTCCATCCATATCTAAATCTACATAACCACACAAAGTGGTGTTTGATCCACTGTGGCACAAAACTATCCCCATGGTCCCTCTCAAATACCGAAGGATCCACTTTACTGCTTGCTAGTGATCTCTACCTAGATCACTCATAAATCTACTCACCGCTCCCATTGCATGGGAAATATCAGGCCTGGTGCACACCATGGCATACATCAAATTGCCAACCGCTGATGAGTAAGGTACCTTAGACATCTGGTTTCTCTCTGCTCTATATTGGGACACTTTGCTTCTTTGATAACTTGAAATGGTCTCGCAAAAGGAGTTCCCAACCAGCTTTAACATACTACATGTTAAACCTCTCCAAGACCTTCTTAATGTACTCTTCCTGAGATAAAGTCATATTTTGTTCCTTCCTATCTTGAGATATCCTCATACCAAGGATTTGTTTGGCTGCCCCCAAATCCTTCATAGCAAAGGATTCACTTAGCTGCTTCTTGAGTACTTTAATTTCTCACATGTTTTTACCTACAACTAAAATGTCATCCACATACAGACAAAGGATAATATAACTACCATCCTCAAATTTCTTTGTATACACGCAATGGTCAGAATGACATCTAATATAACCTTGCTCCATCATGAAGCTATCAAATTTCTTATACCATTGACGTGGAGCTTGTTTCAAGCCATATAAGCTCTTCTTTAGTTTGCACACCATCTCCTCTTTACCTTTGACCTCATATCCCTCTGGTTGCTGCATATATAGTTCCTCCAAATCACCATGGAGAAATGCAGTCTTTACATCAAGTTGTTCTAAGTGCAAGTCTTCTATTGTAACTATTCCTAGAACAGTTCTAAAAGAATTCATTTTTACTATAGGAGAAAAAATATCATCAAAATCTATACCTTTTTTCTGTGCAAACCCCTTGACCACCAACCGAGCCTTATATCTTTTCTTACCTCCTTCTTCCTTTTTGACTCGAGAAACCACCACTTATTCTGTAATGCTCTTTTTCCTTCAGGTAGCTTCACCAAATCCCATGTCTAGTTCTCCATGAGAGCTTGATGCTCCTCATCCATGGCTTGCTCCCACTTCTTCCTGGCATCTACCTACATTGCTTCATCAAAGATCTCTGGCTCTCCACTATCAGTGAGTAATAAATAATAAAGAGAAGGAAAAAAATGTTCAGGTTATCTTCTTACCCTAGAAGACCTCCTCAATATAGGAGTTTGGGGTTCCTATTGAGGAGGTTCCTAAACTGATTCATGTGTCACTTTCCCATCTGGAAGATCCTCTACCACTTTGCATATTCTTTCTTGGATTCTTCCTGTTTTCCTGCAACTACTACTTATACATGACTTTCTCATTAAAGACCACATCCCTAGATCAAATGATTTTCTTGTCCTTAATACTCTAACATTTATATCCAAAGTCATCACCACCATAACCAATGAAAGTGCATTTTTCTGATTTAGCCTCTAGCTTGGTCCTATCATCCTTGTCTATATGGACAAACACCTCACATATAAAGAATATAAGAAATGAATAATCAACTTTCTTACCATACCAAGCCTCCTCGGTATGCCTCCATCCAAGGCACTTGAGGGTCCTCTGTTTATTAAGTACATAGTTTTGCTCACCGCTTCTGTGCAAAAATAAAGAGATAGTCCTACATGTAACCTCATGCTCCTAGCATGTTCCATTATTGTTCTGTTCATCCTTTATGACACCCCATTCTGCTGCAGAGTTCTTGGAACCATATTTTTCCTATGGATTCCATTCTTAGAATAGTAATCATCAAATTCATTACTGCAATACTCCCCTCCATTATCTGACTTGAGACATTTTAGCTTAAGACATGTTTTATTCTCTACCAAGGCTTTCCATTTAACAAAAGTGTCAAACAAATCAGATTTTTTCTAATACAACAAACCCAAACTTTCCTTGTTACATCATAAATAAAAGTAACATAATAACTTGAACCCCCAAGAGATGATACCTGAGCTAGCCTCCACACATCAAAGTGCACCAACTTTAACTTACTCTCTTTCTTTGTAGGTCTAACCTCGAGAAACCTTACTTTTTTTTCCCATATATGCAGTCCTCACAAAACTCCAAACCTATTTTTGTATATCCAGGAAAATCCTTCTTTATGATCTCCATGCCCTTATGGCTCATATGATCGAGCCTATAGTGCCAAACTGTTGTATCTACTTCTGAAGCCACAAGATTACAAACATTAGTGCTATAAGTGGCTAAATACAAGGTTCTAACCTTCTTACCTCTTACCACCACAAGAGCACCATTGGTAACCTTCCAAGAGTCAACTGTAAATATCACAGTATAACCATCACTTCCCAACTGCCCTGCCAATATCAAATTTCATCGTAATGTAGGCACATGTATGACATCCTTCAATAGCCAAGTATTACCATTCTGCATCTTAAATCCGAATGTAACCTTTTACAACTATGTTGTAAAGGCTTGTCATCACCAATAAAAACATGCCAAAATCTCCTTGAACATAATAAACTAAATAATGCCTATGTGGAGTAGCATGGAAAGAAGCCCCTAAATCTAAAACCCAAGATTCAATAATATTGTGCAAAGAAAGAATCAAAGCATCCTGACATACATTACCCATTGTCACATTTGCTTCCTTGTTTTCTTCCCGTTGTTTCTTCTTGTCCCAAAGCTCTTAATATTCCTTATTTGCATGCCCAAGACTTTCCACAATGCCAACATACTATCTTGCTTTTGGATTTTGACCTTTCCCGATCCTTTGATTTTCCATGGCTTCCTCTATTCTTTTGTCTCCCTCTAGTTTCCACTGTCAAAGAATTCCCTGAAGTAGAAGATTCACTAGAGATTTTTCTTCACATTTCCTCACTTAGAATCACCCCTACAACATCCTCAAACTTCAACTTTGAGTTAGCTAGAACTGAGTTTCTTACCACCATTACCAAGCTATTCCAACTCTTAGGTAAAGAAAACAAAACTAATAAAGCCCTAACTTCTTCATCAAATTCTATTGTAATCAAGCTAGCATATTTACAACCGTATTAAAATAATTTAAATGATCTTCTACTGAACCATTCTTAGACATCTTCATATTAAACAATTTTTTCATCAAAAATGTCTTATTAGAGGTAGAGGGTTTTTCATCCAAATTCCCTAATGCATCCATAAGTTCTTTTGTAGTATTTTCCTTTAAAACATTAAATAATATCAAAGATGCAAGACACATCCAGATTGTCCCAAGTTCCTTCCTATCTAGCAAATCCCATTCCACATCTGTCATGCTCAAGGGTTTGTTCACCTTCTCAGATAACATGGAGTATAAAGATCCTTATGATAAAGGTAATCTTCCATCTACATCTTCTAAAGACTGAAATTATGCCTGTTGAATTTATCAACCCTAGATCTTCCATCATTTTCCATAGATCCCACTCAAGATAAAAATTTCCCTATGATTCAACACTTCAGCAAACCAAACCAGGCTCTGATACCAATTGTTAGGAAATAAGGGATAAAATATGCGGAATAATCCCTCACAGAATCACAACAATAGAAACTAATATGTAGAAATTATTACAGATCTCAAATAAAAGTGTAGAATAAAATAACACAACACAAAGAGACAATATTTAATGTTGTTCACCCAATTTGGGCTACGTCAACAAAGAATCACTTAGATTTTATTACAAGCCACCAATCTCTCAATACAATACCCGGATACTTTTGTAGCTATGCTCAGAAAACTCTACAGAACTTCACACCCGAATTCAAAACACATATGTAATGTTACATTATACCTACCATATGCACAAAACCATATAAATAGACAACTACTTAAGTAGTTTTACAAAACCATGGGTATCAAAACCATGGGCTAAAACTGTCCCATAAACCTATGGGTCAAAATCCCACCCATATGAGAAAAGCACATTTCCTAGTATATCGAGCATGTTTTAAGGCCAATTTTTTTCTCGGGGCTACATTCCCAAACCCCGCTATCGGGGCTGCCACCCCCAGACCCTCGCTTGGGGCTTGGACCAGCCTCAAACCCTAACAAGACAACCGTGGAAAGTGTATAGTACTCTTAACGTACAGTCTTCAACACTTTCACATATGAAAATAGGATCCACAACCTAACAGAAACAAGGAAAGAAACATAATGAAGGGTGTGATAATGGGGATAACAAGAATAGGGGCTTCCATGGAGGATATAGAGGCTAAGGTCATGATGGTGGTAGAGGAGTATTTACTAGAGGAACTTGTTATACTTGTGGATCTCCTGATCATTATCAGTGTGAGTTCCCTCATAATGTGGTTTTCTCATGGTGTGGAAAGAAACACAAGTTTTAAGAATGCCCTGACTTATATGAGCACATGAGAAAGCAACACAAATAAGAAAAGGGCATGGGAATGATTAAGGTACAACACACAGTTGAAAATTAATGGATGCCAAAGGTAGCACCTAGTCCTGAGTTATAACTCGTTTTAGTTACTACACACGTTAAGGCTACATGCACATGTGAACCTCACAAATATAAGCTAACTATAACAAAACAAGAAGTGATAAATGCAAAGTACCTTGATGTTGCACATTAGAAAGAGGTTTACCATGAGACTATGGATGTTATCATGGATATGTAAGGAGAAATTCAGAGATTGAAGGAACAGGCATGTGTGATGGATCGAGAAAAGAAGGTTGAACTCCCACAGAAGGACGTAGATGACTTAAAGGAGGTATGTCAAATGTTGTGCTAGGAGAACATAATCCCTTTGTTAGGAGAGTAGTTGAGAGAAAATTACTGTGCATAGGTACTGAGCGTGAGAGGTAGATACTTCATACAAATCTGCCCCCACATATTCATGAGTATGATAAGGATATTATACTAAATATGGTCATAGATGGATGGATTCTAAGCAACATTATGATAAATACAGGTGCATAAGTTAATGTACTCATGTTGGATGCATGGAATTAGATGGGAAGACCACCATTACAACCTTCTTCAAATGTGTTGTACATGGTAAACAAGACTAAGGCTAATCCTATCGGAATACTAATGGATGAAACCATTACAATTTAGGGAGCCAAGTTTACTGGATAATTTGACGTATTAGAGCTAGATGAAGCATATAGTTTCCCAATGTTACATGGGCTCCCTTGGTGTTATGCAAATAATGTAGATTTACATTTTAACAAGGGGTACATTAGCTTTTAGAATAAGGAAGAGCACATTATTATACCTTTGACATATGTAAAGGCTGCTCCATATGTTGAACCTTTGAGTGAAGAAGACTTGAATTGGATATATGTGCATGTAATTAGAGACCCTAAAGTAATTGAGCCATCTAAGGATGATATGATATAGTGGGATGATGTTTAGTCGATTAGTGATACCACAAGTATCGCTTGTGATAAATGGGTACGTGAAACATATGAAGGAGTTAGGAAAGAGATAAAAAACATAGTTACTTGCATGATCATGTCACACATGGTTAGGCACTTGAGTTATAACTAGGTATCTAAGTATACTAGTGTAGGGAACCCTGATGTATTTCTACATGCCATGGAAGCCAAGTGGAAAAATGAATAATATAGGAGAAATATGCTAGTATATACTTTGCATGGGAAAACATCACGTTGGTGGAATACACACAGAGAAAACCTATTTGAATGGTGAGAAGTGAGAATTTCCTTTTCTACCAAGCACTTAAGGAGTAATGTACCTTCTTAGATATGTGAATTTCACGGGAATTCCCCTACCTCACACCACATTTAGAATCATGAGATACTTTAGATGGAGTGGTAGGAGTCCTTGCCACCATCACTCTAGGTATATAAGTTCTACTCCACTTTAAGTGGTGTGCATATGCATGGTATGTCCATGTAGAATTGATAAGAGAAATAGTTAACTGGTAGGAGATGACCTCAAGTATGATTCATACTTTTGATTAATTAGTACTGCAGATTATGAAGCACCTTACTTTGGGAGATGGTGCAAAGACTAAGGAAATCCTGTTAGATATGTTTGCAGAGTTGGATTTAGAGGCGCACCTTGACCTTGAAGATACTTTGAGGAAGAAGAAATGGTTTGCACATGGGAAGAAAAATAAAAGGGTAAACTAGTATGCATGATAAATGATGAGGATGATGAGGATAATAACCTAGATGTTAACCACACTGAAGGTAAGTGTGAGGTGATGAAAACATCAGATGAAAAGGCACGTGTGTATCATGAGCCTATGAAAAAAGAAGGTTAACATTGGAATAGATGCAAAACCTAAAGAGGTCAGTATTGGTGACTACTAGTTGGAGCAAGAAGTGGCTAAGATTATTGAGCTATTGCATGAATTTTAAATATGGTATGCACCCGATTAGGAAGAGGCCTTATAGGATGAATTCTAATCTATGCGTCAAGGTGAAGGAAGAAATTGATAAGATGCTCAAGTCTAATCTATGCGTCAAGGTGAAGGAAGAAATTGAATTTTAAATATGGTATGCACCCGATTAGGAAGAGGCCTTATAGGATGAATTCTAATCTATGCGTCAAGGTGAAGGAAGAAATTGATAAGATGCTCAAGTCTCGTATAATTGAGCCCATTGAAGAATCTAAATAGGTTAGACCCATGGTCATCAGTATTAAAAAGGATGGGAGGATAAGGATCTGTGTGGAATACAAATAATTAAATGCTTCATGTGTTATTGATCCTTTCCCCACCACATTCATATAGGAGATCCTTGAAGTAGTTGTAGGGCATGATATCTACTCTTTTATAGATGGGTTTTTAGGTTATCATCAAGTGTGCATAGCGAAGAAATATCAAGAAAAGATAAATTTCACCACCAAGTGGGGAAGTTTTTCATACACAGTGATGCCCTTTGGACTGAAGAACATGCCAACAATGTTCTTGCACATTGTGGTACAATAATTTTAGGACTTCATTCATAAGTTTTTAAAGGTGTATTTGGATGATTAGACTTTTTATGTCTTAGTTAAAGACCATTGTGAGAATATAAGACTTATGTTTGAGAGGTGCAAGTAGTTAAACATATCTCTCGAATATTAAAAATGTATCTTCGCAACACCTTTTGGCATATTATTTGTCGTGGTTGTTGGTGGACCCATCCAAGGTCATTGTGATGTTGGGTTTGGAAGAACCTAATAATTAGAGTGAAGTGCGTGGATTTCTGGGACATACAAGGTATTACAAGAAATTCATTAAGGGTTATGCAAAGTTTTCCATGCCCCTGGAGGAACTGCTGAAAGCTAAAAGAAAATTCTATTGGTATGATGCACAAAAACAAGCATTTGAAACATTGAAATAACGACTTAATATTGTGCCTATTATCCACTTTAATTTATGGTACAAAACCTTTCATGTTCATGTTGATGCTTTTGGGATGGAAATTGGCACAATTTTTAACACAACCAAGAGAAATAATTATGGACCACCCTATTTTCTTTGCAAGAAGGACTGCAGAAATAAATTACACAACCACTGAGTGTGAGGCTTTTTCCATGATCTACGCATTGCACAAGTTCAAAAATTATTATTGGCAACACCATTTATCTTCTTTAAATATCATATGACATTTAAGTATTTGGTCAACAAGCCTATTTTGCAAGGGCACATTTGCAGGTGGATACTACTATTTCAAGAGTTTCAATTTATAGTGATTGTAAATCCAAAAAAAGCAACTCAAGACTTGACCATTTGTCAAGAATTAATTTTGGAGAGGATGCACAAAGAATTTATGACACAATTCCTGATGCATAACTTTTCAGGTTAAACCGTGCACCCACAGAACTAGAGGACATTATAGTATTCTTGCACACTAGACAGATTCCCTGAGAGAGGAATGAAGAAATTAGAGAAGTAGCATCTTGAAATATGCATGACATATTACTAGTTGATAGGTGGATATTTGTACAAGCTAGGCCATGATGAAGTTTTGTGCCGGTGTTTTCTAGAGCATGAGTGAAAGGCTATTATGGAAGAAGCTCATAGTGGAATTGTAGGAGGTCATTATGCAAGGGATGCCACCACACATAAGATTCTGATGGCTAGCCTTTGGTGGGAAATTTTTACAAGGATACTAAAGAATATGTCAAGGCATGTGACCATTGTCAATGCCTTGGGAAGCCTAGAACTAGAGATGAGATGCCTTTGAGGCCTATTGCAAGTGCTAAACCTTTTGAGAAATGGGCTATTGACTTTATAGGTCCTATTTCCCCACCCACGCGTAGGACTGGCGCACACTATATTATAACTTGTACAAACTATCTGACAAGGTGGGAATAAGAAATAACTACAAAGGATTTTACATTAGCTATAACAACAATATTTTTATGGCAAAACATTATCAGTAGGTATATATGTCCATTGAGTATAACAAGTGATAGGGGCACTCATTTCTTAAAATCATACAATCTATGTTTTATTGGAAGAGTTTATGGTGGCACACCATAAGACTAATCCTTATCACTCATAGGCCAATGGTACTACTGAAGATTTTACAAATATTTTGGGACAAAATATGACAAAAATTGTGATGTTGGAAGGAAAGACTGGGATGATAAAGTCTCTGTTGTACTATGGGAATATAGGACCACCTATAAAAGGTTGAATAATGCCACACCCTTTTAGTTGGTGTTTGGCACAGAGGTTGTATTTCTTGTTGAATTCATGTTACCATCCCTATGTATTACATGCGCAAGAGGAATCATTGATGAAGAAGAAGTTGAGGAGCACATAGATAAACTAATGTAGTTAGATGAAAGGCATACTATTTCCCAATGGAGCCAAAAGATAGAAAAGGTGAGATAGAAAACATGACATGATAGGAATATCAGAATAAAACATTTGAGGTGGGAAATATGGTTCTTCTATATGATTTTAAGTTTATGTGTTACCCAAGGAAATTGAAAGTACATTGGTTGGGACCGTTTGTGGTAACAAATATATTGGAATCAGGCACTTGTTAAGTGTAGGTGTTGGATGAAACTTTTTTTTTTAGGTACTTCAATGAGAGTAGGCTAAAGCCCTACTATAAATAATTCTTCTTGGTGTTTGTAATAAGACAATATTTCCCTTATATTAGATTTATATTTTATGTGTTTCCTTTCATCATTTTCATTCTTTCTCAAATTAGTTTGGTGTTTTATTATAATAAGCGCACTTGTACGCTGGAATTTGATTACTATCTGTTTGAGTTCATGCGTAAAGGACTACACATACTTTTAGTGTGGGGTGGATTATAAGATCATGCAAAAGAGAAAATTTGTGGATGCTTAAAGGAGTGCACATATCAATAATGATTTTGGTTGTTGGATTAATGTGAGAACATAGAAAAAGGCATCATAAGAAGGATGGTGATAATAAGGATGATTCTTAGAAGAAAAACCATGTATGATGAATGAGCATGTAGTGTAACGTGAGGTAGGAAGCAACATGGGGAACTACTTGGTATGATACATAGAGGTTTATGTACTTTGGTGCATGGAGCGTGCATAGTAAGGAGGTATGGGGTCTAGGAAATAGTTTGCACACCTGAAGGTTGTAGCTAGAATGCATGACAAAAACTATGAAAAGGGTAGGAAAAATAAGAAGATCCTAATTTAAAGTAGTTATATAGTAGTAGTTGGTGAACAATTAATGCGGTGAAATTTGGAAACCTATAAAAAGGGCATCGAGGTAAATTTTTTTACCTTACCTTGCATGAAATTTGTGCATTTTCTTGTGTGACCTAGGGTGAGTTAATGTGATTTGGTGAGAAAATTAGTGCCAAGTTGGATTATTTATAACCGAGTGGTGCAAAAAGACATGACTAAGTACAATGTGAGTTCCATTAGAGGGAATCTTGTATTTTGAGATAACATGGAGACTATTTGAGGAAGTTCACAAATTTTCTAGTTAGGGTTTCATAAGTTAGGGCACAAAGTAAATAAATCGAGTTGAAAAGTGTAGTGTTATTACGCGAAGGTTTGTGACAAGAATATTTGGGCACCAAGGGTAGAGTAAGGTACAAGGTAAGGGTTTGAGTTTGTGTGAAGAAGATGGCACCAAGGAAATAAACAACCACGTCACCAATTAATAAAGTAAAGGGAAAGGGAAATAATGAGTCGAAACTCATTGTGGATATTGAGGAGGAATGGTATGTAGAGATGTAGTACCCTGATGGAGTGTTGATGGGAAAGGAGTGGGTATCCCATGTAATAAACATGGTTGTAAGTGACTATAATCATCATATGGATGTAAATGCACGTGACATGGTGTTAGAACCTGTTCACCCCATAAAGGAGAGAACCCCAAATGACAAGCCTATTTATAATGACAAGGGGAAAAGGCTATTGGAAAAGACAAGGTTACTACTGTTATACGAGATTTCATTCTTTGGAAATCCTAAGAGATTGTATCAGTGGCTGATGTCATGCATCCATGAGGAATTATTATATTTTGAGGGTAGAATAATGCACCTTACTATGTAGTTGATTGAGAAATATACTGGTCTTATTAGTACAAGGGTTGAATTTATAGAAGACCTAACAAGTGATGTGGAGGTAAAGAAGATTTCTGTAGAGTTTGAATATAAGAAGGGAGGGTGTGCGATGAATATTGTAAAACTTGATGACCCTATCATGAGGATGGTAGCATGCTTACTTACCAAGTTGAATGGGAAAGAGAGGTGGACCCAAGTGAACAAGCGTTGGCTTCATGTTTGCAAGAAGATATAAGAGGGAACAATATACAACATTGCCTCGCTCATTGTAGAAGAGATTATTAATGCAAAGGCATGTAATGGAGATTAGATTATTTTTAGGAACATTCTATTGTTGATATTTTTCTTGAATATTAGGGTGTCGATGGGCCAAATGATAAAATATGGGAGTACCCGAAGAAGACCCATCACCTGCGAAAATATTTACAAAGTATACTTTTGACATAGTTACCCCAACATATAGGGCATGAGAAGACAAATGGTACAAGTAGATGCGTGATGCATTCAATATAGAATGGATCATTCCAAGTGAATTGCATACATTGGTGGATGGGGTGGATGAGTTCACAATATATTAGAAGTTTTACATTAGGCGTTTTAATTTGAAGGATGGTACCAAGAGCCCGTGGTGTAAACTCCCATTTTCTTTCACAATGGAGTATTTTTAGGGAGTTGTGCAGGTTTAAAGAAGCTCGTAAGTTAAGGATTGATGTAGGTAAAGCATACAAGGAGCACCATATGATGATTCATACACTTTTCTACCCCAAGAAGAGCACTTATGAGGAATGATACATGTCAGAAAGAATTCACATGCTTACGCCTATTACGTTTACCCTAGCGTTGGTGACGGTAATAAAGATATACATTTATCTAAGGCCTCAGGTTGAATATGGAAAGTTTGTGGAGGATAATTTATCAATCCTCGAGGATCCCATGATAAGGAATAAATTTGAACCGAAGAAGTGACCAAGTGAGGTAACTCCCTTTGGAAGTGAAGACGGAAGAAAAGATAAGAGTCCTGTTATTAGTGCACTTGTAAAGCGAGACCCCGGTGTGCAAGGAGACAACCAAGTACTAGCATAAGAAGAAAAATAGTAAGGGCCGGTCTTTGGTAAAGAAGAAGCAAAGGGTAGTACCTAGTTTTTATTCTAAGGAGAAAGAGAGTCGAAGGAAGAAGAGGTTGAAAGTGAAGAAGAGGTGGTGGAAAAGTTAAGCCCACATATTTATATTGTCGATGAGTCGATGCGTAAGGTAACAACACACAATATGAGGATGTCCATGTTATGGATATGGACATAGGAGGTATTGGGGCGCATATCACTGCACCATAGGTGAATAACAAGGGCTAAATGTAGGGCATGAAACTAGGTGTGATACTAATCGATATAGAGGGCCATATTGAAAAAGAGGTTACGAGATATTATATAACACCTAGTTGAGCATAAAGTGCCATGCAAAGAGGGGGAGAGGAGTGAAGAAAAGATAGATTCAAGAGGTGTGGAGATGTATCTTGTAGTAGGATTTCCTAAGGGGATCTAAGGAAATAACATGAGGCCGAAGTACAATCCATAGGGTCCCATAATGTGATATAGTAGAGAGATCTGAATAAATTTCTACGCATTAGGTATCAAATCTTGATACCCATGGATCAGTTGTTTTGTTGGTAATTTTTCAGCAAGGATTAGGCCCTATCAAGCACATGGAAGATGTTATCCTGGGCACTAAATCAAATATAGATGAGCCCAAGCTTGAGGTCAGTACCCATTTTTTGATTAAAACTAAGGAAAGGTCCATTTCAGGAGTAACATATTTGATAGTAGATTCACAATAGTTATCTAATGAACAAGCGTGTAACACGCTGAATAAGATATCGGTGGAGGTCGATGCCCAAATTTTTGATAAGAATAGTAAAATAAAGTATATGCAAAAATATTTAGATGAGAAAAATAAATAAATAAGGGAGAGAGATCGGAAGATAAAAGAGAAAGAGAAAATCATTCCACAGTTGAAACAAGAGGCAAGGGAAGACATGTGCCATGTATAAGAGAGAAAAATGAATCACATATGTAATTTTAATCATGCACCTAGACTTGTCCCCTCAATATGGAACCAAATATGAGACCACTTTTCATTGTTTGGAATATTTAACATGCATGAACACTACTCAACAACCAACCATTACCTTGGAATCTACAAAAGATGTATTGGCGTAGTAGAAGAAACAAGAGAAGGAATAGGTTGAAGTCTCCATTACATAGTATGGTGAGTTGATTGAAGCAGTGAAAGTAGTTTCTCATATTATAGAGTTAGTATATGACAATTGATAGGATAGGGACCATGTGGTAGGAATGTTTATGGCCAAGGATGAAGAAAATCTGAAGGAGTTCCAAGCCAAAAACAAAGGGAATAGGGGGAACATGAAAGGATTCTAGAAAAATTTGAGAAAAAGAGTGAGGAAATTAATGGATTAAGGACCTTGATTAAAAACAAGCTGAAAGAGCTCTACCCTCGTGTCATGCACAGGATGGAAGCACTTTGAGTGATATAGGGAAACGACTGGAGATTATGGTTGAAAAGATGAAGGAAAAGGGGAAGACTTGACTCCTGTGAAGGTTCCTGACATTGTTGGTGAAGTACCTACTCAAGAAAGAAGGGATTTAGAGGGATGGAAGGCATTGGAGGCATTGGTGAAGCAAGAATCCCCCCTCCTTTTTTCTTAATAAAAACTCGATTCTTTCATTCTTTGGCACAAGAAGATAATATATATTGTTTCTTCCTTGATTCTTGGAGGGTTTATTACCATTCTTGAGTGACATAATAGATTGTTTCAAGGGCGAACAACATTACTAGTGTGGGGTAATTTTGGGTGCTAAAAAATGACTAAGTATTAGACTATACAGAGAAGTACACATGCGCAAAGGGGTAACAATGAAAAAACGTGGATGAGTAGACACGATGAGTGTGATAGATAATAGGGTTAGCATGCAAAAGAAAGAAAAAGGTTATGCATGCAATTCACTACATGAAGGCAGAGGACTTAGCCATTTTTCTAAGTATTGGGCTAAATATAGACATGGAGTGTGTGACATGCAAGGAGAGTTTTATAGTTAAGGAGAGTCTATTTTTGAGGAATGAACTTACAGTTTTAGAATTATGCATGAAAGATAATAATATGATTAAGGAAAATATATATTTAGGATTAGTCTATTATTAGGCTTGTTAGGAAGGCATGCATGATGGTTATTTCTGAAGGCATGCCAGATATTTTTGGATGCATGGGTGGTGAATGGAAATTACCCACTCCTATATATATTGTTTGATTTTCATAGTTTTCGACACCATGTAATAGACACTCATCAGTATGTATTATAGAGTTATGCTGCCATGATGTTCTAGCGTGCATGACTCTATGAAATTATTATGTATTCAAATTCTGATATGTAATATTTCTAATTATTAATGGATTATTGTGGATGGATTATGGTAATTGATGTATCTGATCATGGTATTTGTATGGTGAATCTAATTCGAGTAATTGTTTTATCTGTTAAGTTTCCTTATTATTTATGTTTCCAATCTGAGCTCATGGATCTGATGTTTGTACTAGAATGAATGCTTTGATAATGGGTTATATGAACATGCATGCTAAGATCTTGACAAGAAAATACAAAAGAGGGACTTGGTAGCTTTGCGTGCTTCGGGTGAATGTTTAGATCTATCTGAATTAAGTGCCAACATTCCTAAAAATTTGAGTGGGAAAATAAGACTACAAAGAAGAGACTACAAAATAATTCCAAGTCTAGATGGCTCAATTCATCCTAGTGGTCACAAAAAGAGATCGGAAGATTGATTGGGGGATGATTATAAGTAACAACAATCACCGAGAGCTTTTGTAGTTACCTACCTCTAAGAATTTCTCAATGAATTCTTATCTATTGTATTCTTTTACGTATATGAGGTCTTTCCAAGGTATTTATTTTTCACCAAATGTGGCACAAAATAATCTAGTATATGAGAGATATCCAAAACTTACATATCAGGAGAGTAACTCTCACTTCTTGAGGGTGAATGATGCATTCACCATGTATGTCATAAGGTTACTCAAAGGTAATCTTGAGAAGATAATTTTACATCAAGCAACTAGGTTGATTGAAATATATGGAATTTACTCCATCTATTTCCCCACATTCATCTATATCAAAGTTGTATGATTCGATCTCACACCTTGTAGGTTACCAAGGTACCCAGGTGATAAGATCATCATGATTGAGTTGTGTAGGCAATTGTCTCATGTTCACACCAGTGTAAAAGTGTAAAGAAGAAGGGTATATCTTTCCCTATTTCCTTGGGGATCTATTCATGTAAGAGTGTAATGGATGTGACAAACATTGAAGCATTCTTTACATCCTTTAATCTGTATTCCTATGTATCCCGACCAAAATTTAATAGTAGGAAGAACCCTGATGCTTTCCATTTGCTGGGTTTACAAAAAATTCCACATATTAAAGACTATTGGGCCAAGTACACTCGATGATTTGAGATTAGAAGGATGGCTACATATCATATGAGAATACAAAGATATCAAAGAAAGAACCATGACAGTGATTCAAAGATCAAAGGATTGGTTCAAGAAGAAAAGGATCTCCTTCATTGAATCAAGTGGTCTATTGGCTCCATCGAAACAAGTGTCTCTCAACTATTATCTTAGGGAAACCGATAAGGTGACTAAATCTTCTCATTCAGAAGGGTATTCTAAAAGGAAGTTTGTGGAGACACAATGCACCGATCTTATTACCCCAAAAGGCTTTCTACAAAGAATTTTTAAAAATGAATCATATTGATCCACTTGAGTTGGGAGAAATTAACCCATCTCAATCTCCTAATCATTTTCAAGCTATAGGTATTTCCTTAGATGTAACTATTTCATCCCATCTTAAAAAATATTTAGTTTCATATCAAGCACTTGAGAGTTCCTTCATGCATGATTTTGAGTCTACGCAAGTGAGACTTTTCCATAGCTGCAAGAGATACTTGAAAAATAATCAAGAACAATGCAATAGGTAATGAAACTTAACTTTCAGGCCATCTCAAAGTATATAAAAACCAAGCATACTAAGAAAGCTCAAACAACTTCTCGATTCTTGATTGAGGCTTCTAGATCTCAGTATGTGGAAGTTTCACACCCTAAAGTGATCAAAGCCATGGGAGAGATGACATCGAATGCTTATGAGATGAATAGGATTTCATTGGGGTAGACTACACACGAAGGAGATGCATTTTTATTTAAAGAGTCCGTAGCTCAAATTCTTACAAGAAATGAATAGAATAAGAAGGTTGTGGAACAACTTGAATAGCATGTGAGAACCCTGACTACCTATGTGCATTCAATCTTGGATCTTAATATAAGACTAATTCTTCTAGTAGAATTTATCTCTCCTATCATTATCTTTAATCCCGAAGTGATCAAGAGAGCTCAAGGGCATACTATGCAGGGGAGATTCAATTATACATGGGTGGAGAAGATCATCGAAAAGGTGAAGGAACTATTGCTTGATATTATATCTCTATAGAATTTTCCCCTTGCCAAATTTTCTAAGGTAAGGATGAAAAAGGTTGAGATCAAGAAAGAAATATTCCATTAGGATAGCGTTGTCTCATTGATATTTGAAATGAGTGTTCTTGATTCTAACTCATTGGTGAAAAAATATGTGTTCACATCTACCACTGATAACTTTTCTCCTTTGTGGTCACACACAATGTATTTTAGGTGTGAAAGGATAAACAATGCAATTTTAAAACTTGAGATTTGTGAGGAACACACATCTATCATCTTGGAAGAAATTAGTAAAAGTGTGCAAAATATTAGATCTCCTTCACTCATTAAACAATCATCCTTGGAGAGGCTCCTAAATTCCTTCCAATAATTAATCCAAAAAGAGACAAGAGACCCTTTCTCCTTTAATAACGATACATTACAATCCCCATAAAGATCAAAGGTTCCATCTCTAATATCGTGGAGATTATAAGGTATATTTGACACAACGAAAATCCCTTATTGGTGTTCCTATTACCTAGATCAATACTTTACGGTATGTGTACATATCACAAGCAAAGGAATTTGCACTTGCAGTGGCTTGGTTCAACAAAGAGGTCAAGGGTAAGGATTTCATCCCTGGAGCATTTCCATAGAGTCCATCGAGTCCAAGCTCTTCATCATTAGAAGATTTCTCATCTATGGATTGATCAATTCTCTCTTCTTCCTTTTCTTTATACATTCTATTTCTTTATAGGGAATGCACTTTTTATCTATTTCATCTTATTCACTTAAGTAACATTTTAATTTTACATTGTAAAATTTCTTTTTTATAAATAAGAAAATAACTTATTTTTATTCCTATGGGAATATGAAAGGTCACAAGTGGTAGGAATATGAAAAGTCACTTGGGGGAGATGAAGAGACCCTTTGTAAGGCTATAAATTGGGATGAATTATTTATTCCAAAGTGTTATCTTTTTTCTCATACTACTACAAGCAAGAAGTTATCTTCTTCTATCTCCTTATCTATATTCTTTTACTTTCTACTTTCCAAATATTAAATCTTTGTAATCTTGAACAAACAAGAAAGAAATTCATGTCCTTGAGCAATAAATGAATATAACTTTATGTCTTTGATTTTTTAATCTTGTTATTTCTTACACAGTTTTTCCCTTCCTATTGAATGTGGACCTAATCTAGTTAATGTTTGTGAAATTTGCAAGTTCCTACTCACAAACTTAACCCTCTCCCTATTTTCCCTATCTCCCCTTTACCTCTTTGTAATAAATTTACTCCTTGTATTCCATACAAGAAATTTAGCACAAGTTTAGTGAAGTATTCCTATGTGATCCCTAGCCTAATGACCACCCACATATTTTATTATTTCCTACATTCAATAAATGGGAACTTCCCCATTCCCAAGAGGAGGGACCTAGTCTTAGAGCATTGATGAAAACCACTTATTTTTCCTATGAAGAATTATTTTTCCAATAGTTTTTGTCACCAACCATAAGGTTTATTTTTCTTTTTCACCCATATAAAACCCATAAAAACAAAAAAATAGAAAATACTAAAAATACCTTTATGAATGTTTAAAATCCTTGTTGTACTCCCATTGAAAAATTTGCATTATTTTTAGTTGCATTCCTATTTAACCTTCTAAGTAAAACTAGTGAAAATAAGATATCTTGAGATGATTGAGAAAGTGGCATTGAGATCCTACATTTAAAGATAAATGAAAAATATATTTTAGACTTTCTATTTTCCAGACAACAAGGCAAGTTGGGTGAGAATTCTTCCATGAATTCAACTTCAAATTTCCTTTTGAAGATACCCATGGAGAACTAGTTGAAACACCATTAGATATCTTTCCTAGAAGAAGAATAAGAAGAAGAAGAAGAAGAAGAAGAATAAGAAATGGCTACACCTATACCATAGGGGTAGAACACAAGCCTATTATTTCTACCACTCTACTTTATGAGTTCCCTAGAGGATCAATGAAGATATTCCCCAAGTTCGAGAAGAGATGGAATGTTGACATGTGGATGTTAAGTTTTTTGGATATCAAAGGAATATTAATGAATAAGAAGAATACATGAGAGCTAGAGGGATCATGGAGTGAATCGAGACAAGGCGGGACATTTCAAAGGCTTGAGAACACCTATGTAAGCACTTGCATTCTTGAGCATCTAGTGACAAGAACATGTAGGGTGATGAGGTGAGAGAATACCGGGGTGATGTTTCACATATTATAGCATGTATATCATGTGTAAACATGGTGATTAGGATGAATACAAGGGCATATGAGTTGAATTTGTCAGACTAGCTTAGTTCATGATGCTTAATCCCTAAGCCTAGATAGTAAAGTTACATGGAAAGGTGGAATGAAGGAATGAGGTAGCCATAAAATCATTGTTAAATAATAAAACATGTTTAAAGGGCCACATGGTGAAGAACAGCGATTCGGATGTGCTAAGTTGCAGTGTAATCTAGCCCAAATTGGCCTAGTTCAAGGACCCAACATGACGATATGAAGAAAAACAAGTTATATAAGGATAATAAAAGCATGGGAAGTGTGTAGGGACATTTAAAAGAGTCCTCATATGAATATATAAGTCAATATTAACTTATAGAGGCATAGTTAGGCTCGTCATTGGTAGGAATGCCCTTTAGGACAAACAAGTTTGACATTCACACATGAGATTGGTCAAGAAGGTATAGGTACATTTATGAAAATTAAGTAATTTAAGATCATGAAGGAGGTAGTAAAGAAGGTGTGGACCAAATTTTATGACTTGAGGAGGATTCTTGTGCATGAAATTGTAATTTTACCAAAATCTGGGTTAAGTGAGGTATGCTAAAAGAGCACCACGACCTATTACCATTCAATATAAATTATGGATCATCATTGAGATAAATCATAAGAGAAAATTTTGAATATAATAAAGATAAAAAATATGTTGCAAAAATTATTAGGCCAAAAGGATAACAAATAAGAAAGTTCTATTCATTTTTGTGGAATTGTCTGAAACTCTCCTAAACCCCAGTTGAAAGCGGTACAGAGAAAATTGTCTGGTTATGTTCTCAAATGGAACTATTTTTCTTACTTATGAATTTTATACTGTATATAATTCATTATATTATATTTCCATGGTGGTTTGAGTTCATGAATCATGGTGGGCCCCATAAGAAAATAGTTATTTTGTGAAAAATTTAGTATACAAACAAAATTTGCAAAGGACCCATCCTCAAATTTTTAGTGAAGGATTTTTGGGATTTTTTCTTAATGTTCATGAATTTATCTAGACCAATCCTTTGAAAAATGTGAAGCTACGAGTAATTTTTCAGTGCTACCGCCAATAAATCCTAGAATGCAAATCCAAATATGAATGTATGAAGGGTATACACGATGAATTACCTCACAAAGTAATTTTTTTGGTCCTAAATAACATTAAGGTGTTCCATATGAGATAAAAGTGTGATTTTTTTGGTTTTATGAAGTTTTTGCATGTATAAGTTTGAGTGATCCAAAACTACCTTCTTGAGCTAGTGAAGAAGCTTGTTACTACAAGTGAGTAGATGAAGTTTTGTTTAAAAACAATATGCCTATGAATGTTTGTACATGTTGTTTGTGATGTATTTTAATTTTTCAAAGTGTTAGCTGAGCTTGGAGATAACTTTGAAGATGTTTGAACACAAGAATTTTAAGAATAATTTTTAAGCTCCTTAACTCGGTCACTTACTAGTTTGTAATATTAAAGTGAAATGATCATCGTTGTAATGTTTTGGTGATTTTTGATAAATGCATATGAAATAATACTTCAATATATTTCTATTGATGTATTATATGTGGTTGAATGACAAGATGTAATGCTCCAAAGATTAATATTTTTAGGATTGTATTTCAGAGTGTGAATATCTAATTAGACTGTTCCAATCAACATGTTCATTCCTGAATGGGATTAATGAAGCTTCTCTAGGAATTTGAAGGTAATATAGAGATAAATCACCACCTTATCCAAGATTTGAAGACCTGCTATTTAATATTTTTCAAGCACCTCCATGACTGAAATTTCTGGACCTCCATGAATGTGAGTAAAACTCTAATGAAACTTAAAGAAGAAATGTCAAGAATACAAGGAGTTATAGAGAAAAATAAGGAGTATTGTAACATCCTTTCATGCTTGGGACACTTTTCCATGTGTGTAAGAGAACAAAAAGACAAGAGGAACTCGCCAAAGGGAAGAGGACAAAAGAAATGGTAGTTACATGTTAGAGATGTCAGATTTTAGGTTAGGTTGTAAGAGGAACATTTCAAATATGTTAGAAGATGCATCAAGTTTAGGAGGATTTTATAATGATTTATAAGAATGTGAAGCATCTTGATAGGTTGTGTAAGTTATGAGTGTGTAACTGACACAAAATTAGATGTAATTAATGTTAGTGGACAATTTTGTGATGTCATTTTACGAGTTGAAAAGAGAGGTAGGTGAAGGGTCATAGAAGGTGAAGTGAAAAATACATTTGAGTGTATATTCCTTTATGCTATAAAATATTATTTGTGCTTGGAATTTTTTTGTTGATGAAAATACTATTGAAGGTGTAATAAGGGGTTGAAAATCAAAGGATGTATCTAATGTATTGAGGACTATAATTTTGGAGCAGATTGTAAACATGAAAGATCATATCATAAGGAGGTGTACTTGAGAAAATAATCATGATAAAAGTGTGTGTATGAGAGAGGCATTGTGATATAGTTCTTGCAAAAGATGAAGGAGAGTGAGAAGAGAATAATTTGAGCTGAAGAAGTGATCATAATTAGTTGTGGGAGACAACACAAGAAAAGTGATAAAAACAAGAGAAAAATTCAAGGAGATGAAGCTTCCTTATAAGTGGAAGCTTACAGAAGATAAATTTGAATCTTGGTTGAATTTTTGGGAGTTGAATATTCCTTGTAAGTAGAAGCTTGCTAAATTTCAAGTGGCAACTTGACTAAATTTCAAAGTTTCAGATCCAAGTCGAGTGGATGCTCAACATGAAATCATTGTAAATTTTACAGACATTTGTGTCCTTGAGCTAGTTACTTAGTTTCAGTGGGTTTTTACACCTTCAATGGTTTCTCACATTAAATATTCTCTCTCTCTCTCTCTATGCGTGTTCTCCTATTTATTACATGTGAACGAGCTTGTGGTTTCATCACAACTAAGTTAAGGAAATTGAATTGTATGTAAATATATGTATAATAACTAATTCAACCCCCTCTTAGTGACTATAATTTCCAACATGGAAAAAAACACTTGGTTGAGCACATTGTCACCTTCATCATATCATTTGGTGTTTTGGGAGTGGATCATAAGGATGTGTCCATCCACTTGTTCATGGAATCAATACAAGATGTCACTGCAGATTAGTTATATCACCTACCAAAAAGGTCAATCACTAACTAAGCGCATATAAAGAAAAAGTTTGAGGCTAGGTTTAAACTAGATGAAGATGCTCATGCATTGCTCACATAATGGTCCCAATTGAAGAAGGAACCAAATGATTCTATGAGAGATTTCATTGCAAAGTTAAACAAATTGCTTTATAAAATTCTTGAAGGTGATGATCTACGAAGATAACCAATTGATATTCTTCATAAATTCTTGATTTTTGGATAAATTTGTAGGATATATCAAACGAACACCTTAGATGAGGCTCAAGAACTTGTAGTAGATGTAGAATATGACCTCATCATGTCAAGAAAAATTAGGAAAGGGCCAAACAAAGACAAATATCGAGTTTTAATTTTGGAACTATGTATACTTTAGTGCAAAAACTTACCAATGAATTGATTTCTCTAAAAAAACTTCACTCAAAGAACACCATACAAACATATCCAAAGGAAAATTATCAAAATCAAAATTAGAATCAATATCAAAATAGGATTTTCAGAGGAGAAAGAAGGCTTGTACTTGAAGATATACCTATGAATCCTTCTTATGAGATAAATTTGGAGGAGGAAGATGCTATCTCAAAGGAATAATAAGAAGACAATGGATTACTCATTGAAGAGATAGGCTTCATAGAAGTTATCTTCTTTGAATATGCATCTTCATCTAAGGATGATTATGAAGAGAATGCAAATGAAATGAATAGGAAATCTTGTGTTGTTTTCACACAATCCAAAACTCTTGAGAAAGATAAATCATATAGGCATGTAGAGAAATAGAAATAAGACCTCCAAAAGGTGACTCTACAACTATAAAAAACAATATTAAAGAGAGGTTCTTCACTTCCAAAATCCATGGAGTCAGCTAAGAAGAATCTCGAATAAACATCCCCTCTCGTGATATCTCGTATTCTAGGTAATTTAGTCTTACTCACTCTAAAAATAATGTTTCTACTCTTGTATCTAAAAATAGTAATGAAAAATATGCCTCATCTGTTCCTAGAGTAATTCAATATCCTATTGCTTCCAATGCTAGAAATAACCAACCTATCATTATTGTCTCCAATGCTCCTGAAATTTCCTCTTCTACCTTTGATATCATTGATCATGTAAAGAAATATAAGGTTTAAATTTTTGAGTCATAATATTTACAAACCCATCCTGAATAATTTGATAATTTGGTAAAATTTATCAAAGGTAGTATCTCAAGATCAAATGTGTCACCTAATTCTAAAGGATTACTTCCTACTCTTATGCAAAACAAAAGTCAAAATCTCTTAGCTTCTTCCCCTTCATCCACCAGAAAGATCAATTTTTTTATGTTTCCCTATTGATCAATGGATATTGATTAAATAATTACATTATTGACTCTGGTGCATCTGACAATGTCATACCCATGAAAGTTTCTCAAGATCTTGGATTGAGTCTCACCCAAACATTTGATCATTACTAATCAATGGAAACAAAATAAGTCCCTCTTGTTTGTAGAATCAAATATGCATAGCTTGATTTCATATCTTTTTTGAAGAAGTGAGTAAAGGAAACAATTTTAGTGGTGGAAATGCTAACTACCCATTATATGCTTCTTAGTAGAATTATTTTTCAGGATGTTGGAGGAAAAATACAAATGGAATGGTCCTCTAATTCAATACCATTCAAGAACAAAATGAAAAATATTTTCCCTAAACAAAAAAATGAAATATATAGTTCATAAATCAGATGATCCAAACACTCAAAGCCTATTCTAAAGTCCAGAGAATGGTCATGTTATTTTTGAGGATATAGGTAATAAGAATTATTTTATGAGTTCCAAGAAAGATGAAGAGTTGACCGTATTTGAATAAATCCCCACTGAAATTGTTGATGATATTTTGAAGATGGAATTTGATGGAAGTTACTCTTCAACTGGGTTGGGTGCTTTGGAGTTTTTTGTTTTCTTCATAAGGAGATTTATTTCCAAGATCATATAATCTTTAAATCTCTAATACTTATAACAAATAAAAATATGAGTCCTTGTTGTTTGGATTATAAGTTGTTAAATATACGGGAATAAAATCCTCGAAGTGCAAGGAGATACAAAATTTTCTTAAAAATAGGTAAGAGACTTGTTCTAAGTCAAAAATTCTTGTCTTCATCATTATAAAAATAGAGTGTGAGACTGTATAAAGGATTTTAATGTTTTTGATATTAAGGTAGTCCCTCATGATTAGAATAGTAGAGCTGATTCATTGGTAGTGTCTACTTCTCTAATGATTCCTTATCCAAATTTTGGTGAGAATAAGTATTTAGTGGAGATGGTTTTCTATCCAAACATGCCGATAACTCGGAGAGTTAGTAGGTGTTCAATGTCAATGATCATATTTTTTCATTCTTGTAGAAGACATGTGATTTTAGGACTATGTATTTTAAAGGAATTGATTCCCTCCCATTGGAGTTTACAACTGATTACAATAATGGTACAAGAGGTGACAAAATTTATGATGATGGAGTGATTTAATTGAAGGGAAATTGAATTTCAAAAGGATTGGTTTCACTAGAGGAATTGTTTGATAAAAATGACATGTTCATTCATAGAAAATGTAGGATCAACCCAAATATTCCACTGCATATGATAAATTAAACATTGGAATGAGTGTGTAACCAACGATGGTGAATACTTTGGTAAGTTTTATTCTTCATAAGAATGTAGAAACTTTTCAACTTTGTTGAAGAAATATTCTAATGTACTAACTTATTCATATGAAGATATCAAGTATTTCTAACCAAAATATATGTAACACTTCACTAAAAGATAATTATACCCTACCAATCATGGACCACATTTTACAAGCCATCAATGGGTCATAAATGATGTCTATGCTTGATGAATTCTCGTGGTTAACCAAATTGATGTGGCCAAAGAGAATCAATTCAAAAATAATTTTACCACCCATCGGGGCTCTTTTTCTTACCATCATATGCACTTTAGATGAATTAATGCAGTTCCAATTTCTAGAGAGCAATATATTTAGATTTCAAATATTTGATAGGAAAATGTTATTGGTGTACTTAGACGACCTCACCGTGTACTCGGAGAAGAGAAGAACATTTAGATCATCTTAAACAGTGCTCGATCCGCTATAAGAAACACCATATCTCTCTTAATCCAAATAAGTCAATTTTTCGGGTGAAAAAGGAAAGCTCCTTTGACATATAGTGAACAAGGAAGGTACAACTATTGATCTTGAAAGAATTGAATCAATTCAACGTTGTCTCTACCTACATAAAAACCCAATTTTTATTCATTATTTGGTAATGTAAGTTTCTTGAGAAGGTTCATTCTTGATTTTGTTGAGCTTACTAAAGAAATTGTTAACATGATGAAGCCTAAGGATTCCTTCAAGTGGAACAAATAGGGAATAAATTATTTCATATTAATCAAAGATGCTATTGCAAAGGAACCTACCTTAGTTTTTCTAGATTTCAACAAACATTTTATTTTTACTACTATGATTTCGAGAATACCATCTCAACTATCCTAGTTCAGGAGAATGATGAAAAGGTTCAATCACCTATTGCATTCATGAGTGCACCATTAAAAACACACCAAATCAATTATTCATAGCATGCGAAGCATTCATTTTTAGGAATAAATTTCACCTCTTCAAATTAACCTAATAAGAAAGAGAATAAAACTCACCTAACCTCAGTATGGTGGGGTTTAGAGGTACCCATAGATGTGGATGGATGATGTTTGATTGTTGCACTCTATATAAGAAATAATATTATCTCCTATCCTGAAAATAAAGATGCAATCACAGATACTACACAAGATATTTATTAGTAAAAATACTAAGCAAATTACTTGGAAAATGACACTCCCTGGAAGATCAAGTGAATTCTTGATAAGGATGTCAATCCACTATTTATACAATCAAGTAGTTTGAAAACAAGCTATAATATATGATGGATAATAAATGGTAAATGTCGTGATAAGTTTCAATTTTATTATAAGCTTATAATTGATAAAATAACGACATATATGAACTAAAAAATAAGAATCAAGGTCAGAATATGAATTCTTAGATGAAGGGGAACTATCTTCTCCAGTAGATTCCGGTTCTTCTTCTTCAGTGGACTCTAAGCTCCCATATTCAGTGTAGTACTCCTTACAAAAATATGAGATGTATTCTAGTTCCTCTTCTTCCGTGTCGAATCGGAATCGGAATCGGATTCAATGTTCTAAATTAGTTTGATCTTTATATTTAGAATCAGATCTCAACTCCTCTAATTCAGATTCGTATTGATACTCAAACTAGGCCAAATCATCTTAGATACATAGAACCTCAAAGTAGGCATCATAGAATTTGTCTATGGCCTCACGGATTTGCTGAGTGGATTTGAATATGTTTTATAAATTCTACATAGGCATGGAATGAATGGCACATAATTCAAGGTCATGTAAAAGGTCGTATTGTTCCCAGTGTAATAGATGAAAGATGACAAGTAATGAGTTGATGCTAGTTATTTCATGGCCTTGACCACCTAGTGCCATCTAAACAAGCCATACTGACAACATGTTAGCAGTAAAGGAGATACAATATGATTAATAAATGAAATCTAAATGATATTGTAGGGAAAACGAGAAGACATGAATTGCATGTGATTGTGGGAATCACAAGTGATTATAGAGGATAGTAAACAAATTGATAAAAACGTGATATTTAGCCAATTATTGTCAAAAATATGATATTCCAAAGACTTGGATTATTATACAAAATAAAGAATATAATAGAATGATGTACCTATATGTGTAAATGACAATATAAAATGAAGTATGACCTTGATTGGAGATGATGAATGAAACTGGTAAGACTTGTAGCTGGATGGTGATTTTTTGGTCCCCGAATAGGCTCCAAAATGATTTCCAAAAATGTTTGATGACCGAGAATGCCAATGTTGGATAGTAATACTTCAACGTTGATGCAATACAAAAATGGTGAACTCTGATAAAACAAACTTTGGCTCAAAAATATGAGAAGATGATCTCGAAAAGGAGATTGGGAAATGGGTTTAAATAATTTTTGGTGATTTTCCAAATCGCTAGCGATTTCATATAGTTTGGGTTTGTTTTAGAAAATAGTTATAACTTCTTGCTAATTCAATATTTTTGTTTTTGTTTTTGAGGGAGATGATGTGAGGTGGTTGAGAATGTGTCAAGGAAGGGATGTAATTAGTTAGATATTATCTAATTTAGCTTTAGTTTGTTTAGAATAGACATTAGGTGGTTTGATTAAGATTTATCAAACGTAGAAATATAATATTATTGTGATAATGATGAGAAATACATATGATTTTGTTAAGATAATGGTGAGTGTGTAAGTGCCTATAATAGGTGTTCCAGGATAAGGGAATTAGATGTGATTTTAAATATTTTTAGAGAATAACTTAGATGGATTAAAATATCATTAAATATGATATTTGTGTATATAAAGAAATATTTAATTAATTAAATAAGAATGTAGTGATATATTACGAATGTGATCGAGATAATTAATTGAAGATGGGGGAGTGTAATTTTTTAGTGTCTACATTCATATGCGATGGTTCAAGATTTGAAAATTTTTAAGTTCTATATTTTGAAATCACACACCATTTTTATAGTTCCTAGCCCAACAACCAAGTCTATTAAGATGAAATATGATCTTAGTGAAAGAAGAGGTAATTGAGTGTTAAATATTCAAGAATATGACCTTGATATTAGGCCCTCCAAATTGGTGTGAGGTAATGGTTTATGTGAACTTATTGCTAAGGAGGAGTGGGAAGACTATTCTAAGTGTTATGGATGTTTGACCAAAGACCTCCCTCTTGTCCTCTTCATGAGTACTAATAATCCATGGTATTCGGATATTTCATACTTCTTGACTTATGGTGATTGTCCCCTAGGTATTGATTATAAGAAGAGACATACTCTCTGGATGAAGGCAACAAAGTACATCATTTGGGAGAATTTTTATACAAGAGAGGATTGGATGGCACTTTCTTAAGGTGCATTGAAGAGGAACAACATGAATAAATTTTGAAATCATACCATGATCAGGCATGCAAAGGGAACTTCTCAACACTAGTAACTACACATAAGATCTTGAGAGGTGGATATTATTGGCCTACTCTTTTCAAGGATGCCTACAAATGGGTAGAGAAATGTGAACCATGTCAACAATTTGTAGGAAATCCATTACTAGATGACATGCAACTTTAGCCCATGCTCATAGAAGAACCATTCAATTACCGGGTTTGGAATTTGTAGGTGTATTGAATCCTCATTCTAGTGAAAGTAATATGTATGTCCTTACTACCATAGACTATCTTATAAAGTGGGTAGAGGCCATTCCGGTCAAGCATGAAAATTCAAAGTTGAGGTGTAGCTTCTTGAAAGAGAACATAATTTTTGATTCGGAGTTCCAAACAAGATAGTAACTGATAATGTTACTTGTTTCTCATCTATTGAGCTAATTAAATTTTGTTACAATCATGACATTTCACTGTCACATTCTGTGAATACTACCCACAAGGCAATGGTAAAGTAAAATCTAGTAACAATTATATTGTTACTATTATTCAAAAATTGGTGGATAATAATAAAAGGAATTGGAATGAAAAGTTGTATGATGTTTATGGGATGATATGATAATACCTAAGAAGGCCGTTGACACATATCCCTTTCAACTTTGTTATATGGAATTGAGACTCAGATTACTATTTCAAAGTGGAATTTCTTACCTTATAAATCGATAAAGGTATTAGAGGATGGAGAGTATACGATGCTATTGACAAAATAATATGCTACTTGGAAAAATTGAACGCGAGAAAGAGAAGTAGCCATGGATGTTTTCAAGAGGAACCAATTGAAAGTGAAGAATTTGTTTAATCATAAGGCACATGATATGAAATTTCAGATTGGAGATGTTATCATACTGGGATAAGAGATGAGAAACTAAATGAACCCCATTGGAGTTGCCTCCAAGTTGGAAACATTTGAAAATCTAAAAGTAATAAGGTTGGTTGTCCCCAACCATGTACCTTATTTTACCTTATAGTTGTGTGTTTTCCTTTCCATTTGGTTTACTTCCCTTTTATGTCGTGTGTTTTTTATTTTCCCTTGCTTGTGTTTGTCACTTGTGCTAGTTATTGATGGTGACTCTATTACCTAATGAATAAGGAACTAATCTTCTCCTCCACAAGATGTATACTGTTCTTCATTATCCCTTGTAGTCTATTTCCTTATGTTAGAGCCAATTTTTTCATGTTAAATGTTTGACATTAATTTTTAAAAAAATTTGGCCAAGAAAATAAAGCCCATCACTTGAAATTTCCTTTCTCGAGTCATTGTGAACCCTTCCTCCAACTAGCATATCAACTCATATAGCCCCTTTGAGTTTTTTTCATCCTAATTCTAGATGAGAAAAACAAGATAAAATGGATTTCAAGTGTTTTTCATGTGTAGGGAGGTTGAACCAAGTAAATTTCATGAATCTACTGAACTTTGAGGTGGAGAAGTGCTCCTAGAAGAACTAAAAGGGTTATTTTTGGCCATATTACAATAAGACAAAATCCTACGAAGGATATCTACAAGGGTTCAACACATCTAGAGGATATAAAGGGGATTGATCAATATATCCATGTAATTTTCAAGGAAGTATGTGTAGACATGTGGTGTTGCAATCCATTTGAGTAAGACAGGTCATTATAGGTATATGGAAAATAAGACTCAATGAAGAAAGTGATCTTGTTCTAAAGGTTTTGGGAGTTACAAGAGGAGTTAGGAGCTAAAAAAATAGTCAATGGAAATATATTTGAGTGTTATTTATGCTAAATATATTAGTTTTTATCTTGAGCCTCACTATTCTTTGTGGTAGTCTGGGTCACATTTGTTACATTTTTGTGCCAAAAGGTGAGTGAACCTAAAAATAAAAATTCAAGAAGAATTAGGTATTTAAAATGGTTGGGATGGATTTATTGGGTGTTTTGGAGTCAAAATAATATAATGTTTGACCTTAAAACTCCAAGTTTTGCTCCTAGGGTGGAAAAGGCATTCCCATGTTCTAATTTCACATTGACATGATGACATCAACACTTCATTTGAGTAAGTGGTAGGATTTTTCACCTCAACTATCACTTTTCCCTTGGTGCAATGGGAAATTGGGAACACAAACGTGTACCCACCTTCTTGATATGTTTGTTTGCATCACTTAAAATGCCCCACTTGTGTCTTAGGAGTGTGCATAACTTATAAACATGATCCCCACAACCCATGGCACATTTTTCAAAATAAAATATCATTTACCCCTTGTCCCTTGGTGCAAGGGGATAGTAGGGACAAAAAAGTGTGCCCCCTTATGGAAGAATTTTTTTCATCACTTAAGTTACAACCCAGGATGCTAGAATAACATGCAAAAAGATGTGTCAAACCCATCTGAACCCTCCTCGTGATAAACTCTAACCATGACACATTTTTTCATCCTTGTTGTCCCTATTCCTTTATACCAACATAAAAGGGGATAGTTGGGACAAAAATATGTGCCCAAGATCTCTTATATATCCTTGGACATATGGATTACCTAATATCATCTCTCTAGACCTTGTCTCCACCTCTTGTATTTCTCTCTCTTCTTATGACATGGTGAAACTTGTCACAATCTCATGCAAAGTGCACATCAATGTCTTCATTTTCTATTCACCTCAACTATCCCCTATTTTCATTGGTGCAAGTCACCCTTTAACCCATGATTGACCTAGGTTAATACATGTTATGTTAGTGGTGAATTAGAGTGTTATTGAGGAGAAAAGGTTATAATACAAAACTTGAGAATTTTTGTGCATTTTAATGTGATATTTTCCCCTCTCAAACACCGAAATATACTGTTATGATGATATAATTTTCCATAAACCACCATGCCTAAAAATGAATTTTTTCTCATAACGCAAAAACTCTCATTAGAATCTCATGAAATTTAGAAAACTGATTTCTTGAAAAAATACCCTTCTTTTGGTACCAACCTTGCCTCCTATTATCCAAATAAATCTCCTAATTATTTAGATAACTTACATAAATTTTTTGACTCAAACTTCTTCATTGTATGGTCACACACGCTCAAAGTTCACTTGGGACATTCCCATGGTTGAAGTTTCCTCTCGTGCCTCCCTTATTTTCCTCACATGCCCTTGTGCACTTTCCCTTCTCCCCTTTCAATTTTCCTTCTCCTTGTTCCACTTTTCTCTTACGCACCAGCCTTCTTCCTAATAGCTACTCACTCTACACACACACCTTACACTTGCTTCAATCAACTAAGTCTCTAGCCCTTTCATGCATCCCACACATCTTTCTAATATATGTTCCTTGACCATGCATTCTCTTCTCAACAGCTTTTCTTCATTTCATTACAAGTGTTGCACGCACCTCTCTTCTCCGACTTCCTCCTATGCCTCATTCTTCCATGTGCATAATTTTGCACCCTCCTCTGATGCCATTCCATGCCATGTCATTCTGACATGCTTGAGTGTGCCACACATGACCAATCAAAGCACGCCAACAGGGCACCAAATCCTTGTAACAAATCAATGAATGACACATGGCAGAAATGATAAGAACATTTACATAGTTGGCCGTCCTTTTAGCCAATCCACATGTGCCATGTGTCTTACATGTGCTTGATGACTGACTCGAAAAACTTCGATAGCATTTGTATCATTTTCTATAGAGATTTGATTGGCACACACCTAATCTCAATCAATAGTCATGTTGACATGGGCTACAATGCTAAGTATTCAAATTCAAATTCTTGGTGGATCTGGTAGGTGAGAAATGGAAAAACATCTTTATGAGAATTAATGAGTAGATCTAATTTCTCTAACCACCCGATTTTATTTGATTCTCCCTCCTTCCTTCTTCAACACAAAGCAAACAAAATTGGGGAAATGTATTTGAAAGATTTACAGGTGGATTTATAGGCATTGAATTCTTCTTGTTGGTGGTTGTATTTCAAATTCAGGTTTTCCCTCCTCTTATTCTTCCATGGATTTATCTATAAATGATAGATATGGGATCATTATTAATGTTGGACACTTTGGATCCTTATGTAAATTTCTAAGGACTTCATATTTTCTGTATTTTTAGTTGTAGACCTCTAGATCTGGCTCTTTCATGTGGATATTGAGCTCTTTCGCCATTGTAATAGATTTGTGCATTTATGGAAGTAATAGAAGCATCATTTTGTGACTATTCTTAGTCCTAACATGTTTACATTCCTTTTTCTTGCCTTTTCTTTGCATTGCGTGCCCGTTGTGCCATTTCACGTCCCTTACAACTACTTATTTAGTTATCTTCCATGAAACTGATCTAGTAAATTTGTTTTAAGTTATGCTACACATGCCTAGCCTTCTTTCACGCATTTCCCTTCATTTTTCGCTCTCGAATGATAGTGTTCATCCCTCTTTTTCTGGTGTTATCTCCTTTTAGTGTAGTTTCCTTTCATGTTATCCTTCTATCCTGGTCCCTTGGCATTGTTAGCTTAGTTTTCCCTTTTAGCACTAGGATTAGCAGTAGCAGTAGAAATAGATAGAGGAACCGACCTTCTATCTGTCCCTTCTCAATGCGTGGAAAGGAATTTTTATCTTCTCATCCTTTGCATGCATGGAAAGCTTCAGTGTTCTCCTCCTTTAGACTACATAGAAAAATGATGGATATTCCTCTTTCTTGGTGTGAGTTTTTCTTATATTATGGGATGTGACAAAATATTATGTCCTTCAAAAGAAATAAGAAGCAATTGGAAAGCTTTGCACAACTTTTTCCAACGAGTTTGACGGAGGAAGTTATGAGGATTAATCCAACTTCCTCTCTTCTCGGGTAGTGGAATTAAGTGCCAGGGGGAAATGGGGAAAGCAACAACCAATTACCAATGGGAATGGAAAAGTGGGTGAAATCCTGGGAATTTCTTACCCGTTAGCCAATCCATGATTTGGAAATTGGTGGAGAAAATCCCACGTGCGGGAAATTTGAAGAAGATTGTCAAGAAAGGGAAATCCGGGTTCGGGAAGCCAAATTGGCATTCCCAGTAGTTGGAAGCATAAGCTTACTTCCCCAGCAATAAAAATTTGTTGAATGAACTTTTAATTAATATTTATTTAATTAAATACTCTCAAGTTATTTAAAAGTTAATTTTATCAAACAAGGAGCGATTAATTAATTAAATATTAATTAATTAATTTTAATGTATTTTAACGTGATTTAAAGCCTGGCGGGAAGAGTTCTCCCCAAAAAGGATGAAATGAAGACCGAAACGATCACAAAAATGAGACAATCGCGATGAGGGCAATGAACCATGCAAAGTAACACTTTTGAAAATTTTCAATTTTTTCATTTTTTATTATTTTATAATTTTGCAAAGTCAAAATTAGCTGATAACAACTGACTCTAATTGGGGACAAGGACTTCATGGATGTAGCAATGGACCCAGACCAAAATATTCATGAACATGATCTCAAAATGATGGGGCACAAAAATGGGGTGACACAAGAGAGGAGACCAAAAAATAGGGAAACAAACAAACCAAAATCCTAATTACCTATGTACATACGGGGAACAACCCATTTTTAATTTTGATAGCACTTGAGATATTTCTCACTTTGTAGGAAAATACAAATGAGTTCCATAAAGATATGCCAAGTAATAGGTACTATCTCCATAGAAGTGTCTTATTTTGAACGGGCCTAGCCACAATGAGTCAAAATTCCCATGCTTTCCTTTTGGTTCACGTCTTTTGTCCCAGAGAAGAACTAAGTCATTGATTTGAAATTGTCTCTCCCTAGTTTTCTTGTCAAATAATTTCTTTACCTTGGATTGATGTTCCTCAATCCTGTTTGCCACTTGAATTCTTTGTTCCTCAAGCTTGCTTAGGAACATGATTCTTTTATCTAATGCATTAGTGAAGCATTCATCATCAACTGCTTGAGCTAATTTTAATACTGCTAACTCCAGTGTGACAGGAATTTGAGCATCAGTTCCATACAAAATTTGAAATGGAGAAATCCCGATTTCCCTTTTAGGAGTTATGCGGTCAGCCCACAATGCATCATATAACTTTTTGTGCCAAGTTCTTTGATTTTCTTTGAATAACTTGTGCACAATAGTAATGAGGTTTTTGTTGCTTTGGATTCACTTTGACCATTTCTCGAGGATAGTAATATGATGAATGAGAAAATACATCCCATATCCATAACAAAAACCTATCATATCTACTGAACAAAAATTTGAGGCATTGTCCGTCACAATCTTGTGAGGAATTCCATAATGAACCAATATATTTTCTTTCATGAAATCATAGATTACTGCAGTAGATGTTTGTTTCAGTGGTATAACTTCCACCCACTTTGTAAAGTAATTAGTGGCGGTGAGCACATGAGTATGACCAGTGCTAGAATTAGGATTCAAAACCCCAATGAAATATAAACCCCATTGTTGAAAGGGTTCTTCAATGACAACTGGCTTCAAAGGCAAAGCTGCCAACTTTGGTCTTCCAATAAATTGTTGACAGGCTTCGCATTTTGTCACCCATTTCTAGGCATCGGAAAACATAGTGGGCTAGTAATAATGTGCTCTTAGAATTTTATGGGCTGTTACTGGACCAGAGAAATGACCACCACAAGCATGATTGTGGAAAAATTCCAACAACCTAGGTTGTTGCTTTTATCAACACATCTGAGGAACATGTTGTCAATTCCTTTCTTGAACAATGTGTTATCCCAAATGACGTACCTAATAGCTCTTAATTTGACAGCTCATTTCTCTTTAGCTGTCAGATTATCTGGACACTTGCCATATGTGAGGAAGTAGGCAATATTAGAATACCATTCATCTGTGGTACTGACAAAAACTACCAATGGTAAATTTTCTTCAACTGGTTCTTCCTCGGAGTTATCTTGTGGTTCATTCTCTCGTAATGAGTTTGCAGAGTCCTCTTCCTCAAACCAACTTGGTAGGTTTGATGTCCAGATCATATTCTTGGATCTTGGAGACCCAATTACCTCTTTTAGATCCTGGTTCCTGTTGTGTCAACATTGATTTCACTGCGGTGTTCGAAACTAAGACTTTGGTGTGAGAATTCAACACGTAATACCTGAAGTGTTTCAGGGCTCTCACCACTGCGTACACATGTCTCTCAAGAGGAGTGTAATTAATTTCATGTTTCTTGAATCCCAAACTCATGAATGTAATAGGAGATTTGATCCCCTCTTGATTGTGCTGAGTCAAAATGGTGGAGATTGTGTGCGGAGAAGCATAGCAATAAATTATAAAATCCTTTTTAAAATCAGGACATACCAATGTAGGAGCTTTTGCAATAGCACCCTTGATTTTCTCAAATGCCTCTCTACCTTCCTTTGACCATTTGAAGGATTCTTTTCCTTTCATCATATCAGAAATTTCTTTAGTTAGCTTGGAAAAATTTGGTATGGACCTTCTCAAAAAGTTCACCTTCCCAAAGAATGAGTGGAATCTAGGATTACTTATAGGCAAGGAAAGATTCTTTATAGGTTGAATGCATTTAGGATCAATCTTAGTTCCTTCATTAGAAACAATATGACCTAGGATTTTCCCTTCTATAACTCGAACTTAGACTTTTTAGATTCGGAGAGATCTTATGAAGCTTTGCACCTTCGCAATATTTTCTCCAAATCCCTTAGGCGATCTTATCGTTTCTTGGAGAACACTGTCAAGTCATATAGGTATATCACAATGATCTTGTGTTTATAATCTGTGAATGCCATATCCATGGCCCTTTGAAAAGTTGCGCCGACATTGATCAAACCAAAGGGAATTCTTCTATATGCGAACGTACCTAGGGGGTAGTGAACATGGTTTTATGTTGATCTTCTCTAGCCACTTCAATCTGATTATAGCCATAGAAACCATCTAGCATGAATAGCATTTTCGATCTAGTTACTACACCGTAGAATATGGTCCATGACTGATAGTGGGTAGTTATCCTTCAAGGAATCCCGATTAAGATTGCGAAAATCCATGAAAATCCTAATTTCTCCATTTTCTCGTGAAACCGATACAATATTAGCTATCCAAGTCAAATGTTGAATATGAAACACTATTCATGCATCTAGCATCTTTTGAACTTCATGAAATATTGTCCCTGCAATCTTGGGATTATATTGTCTTTGCTTTTACCTGAATGGAACTGCACCAGGCTTCAAGGGTATGGCATGCTCCATTTCCCTGGGTTGGAAATACTTCAAGTCTTCATATGAATAAGCCAAAAATTAGAATATTTGGTAAGGATATTTATGAATTTCCTGCACTCCTTAGGTGAGAAAAACTTACCAATATTGATCAAGTGAGGTTTATCCTTGGTACCAATATTAACTTGCTCATAGTCAGTAGAATTTGCAGGTCCTTCCTGCTCTTTCTCTTTGATAAACCTATCATGTTTGTCAAAAAGTTCTTCAAGTGAAACCAATCCTTTGGGAATTTTATTTCCTTTGAGTTGAATGATGCCATCACTAGGATCTTCATTCTCAAATCCTTCCTGAATGGGTGAGGTAGTTGATTCGTGAAATGTACAATCACTTCCTTCAAAGTACAACTATTCAAAAGTTTCTCTCTTTTCCAAGAAGGAAATAATTTGTTGATCATCATTGAATACTTGCCAATTTTCTACATTTTTAGGAACACTCAGCCTAAAATCCATTTCAATGGTGTATTTGACTTGATCAAATTCCAAATGAGGAATCATTAATGAAGATGAGACTGCTAGAGAATCCACTTTTTAATTCTTTTCACGAGGGACAAATTTTATGGAAAAAGTGCCAAAAAATTCTATTGCGTCCCACACTTTATTTCTGTAGTGTCTCAAACAATCATTCTTTACTTGGAACTAATTTCTTACCTGTTTCATGATCAATTCCGCATCCCCAAAGACTTCCAAATTTTTGATCCCTTTCTCCTATGCACTTGAAGGCCAAGGATTAATTCCTCATACTTTGCAGGTGTTATTAGTATTTGAAAATTTGAGTTTGTAGGAAAAAATGAAATATTTTACCATTTGGAGATATGAGCACCACTCCCGCACTAGAACTCCGTCGAGAAACAACTTCCATCGAATTCAAGATTCCAGATCTCATTGGAATCTTGGCAAGTGATCTCAAGGGTATTGTTATCTTGTAAAATGGACAAGGAAAATTTTATAGGTAGCCATACCAAATTCTCATTTTGGTCCCCAGAAGTTTGAAAATGTTCAAAATGGCCTAAAATTCCCCTTCCAAAATCAAGTTTTAAGAACTTAGCCATTTTCAGCCTTTTTGAGCTGGGCACAAATATTGTTGTGACAACATCAAGAAAAGTGTGCCCCTTTGGCACCCTAAAAGGCATGTCAACATGACAAGAGTTGGCCCCTAAGGTGCTAAGAGTTACATGCCAGCATCCTCAAACCTGTGCCAAAGAAACGTGCTTAAGGTGTGAAAATTAATGTGTCGACAGATAAAAATGTGTGCCCCCTTTTCCCCTTGCACTGAAAATTACATGTTGACACTTTCTTAAGTGTGCCATAAGCACTGAAATCCCCATGTTGACACCTTTCCATCTCGTACCAAAGGTGCACCGCCTGCCATGTCGACACTTCACCAACTGCGCCAAAGGTGGTTGGTGGCACAATAAATGCCAGGTTTTCTATATATAGGCACATTCAACCTGTCATTTTCACAAATTAAAAAACAAGAAAAGTCTTTCCTCTGTGCTTGTCAGTTATCCTCATCAGCCTCACATGCCATTCCTCGCGCTTGTGGATCCCACATCTATCCTTCGTCATTATATATCTTGGTAAGTGGTTTCGCCCATCTTGTTGTTGTTTGTGGTTTTTATGTCAGGTTAGGTGATTAGGGTTGTATATCAATAACAATGAACCTAAAAATAATTTAACAAACCAAATCGGCTTGCTTGAAAACCCCTCTTCCCACTCCTTCCAGATCTATAAATCTGGAAGGCTCTACCTCAGAATGAGCTCAAACCCATTTTGCCTCTACTCCCTACCTTGCTGAAAACCTCTCCTCCTTGTCATTTGCCAAATCCAAATGCAAAATATAAGAAAAACCAAGAAATGAGGTAATCGGATAAACTATTAAAAACTCAAATGTTCAAAGACAATGTCTTTTTGTGTTGCATTCAACATAGTCATGCCATAGGTGCCATGTAGACCCATGCAATATGCATCCCTCCCATGCACTACCTAAGCAAGCACTTGGCCATTTCTCAAAAAGGCGTAGGTGCTTGGTGCAAGAACAATAACATCAACATTGTATGTTGTGTAAACCAAACCCATGCCACACACTTAAAACCCTTAGTGTGCTAACTTTCTATGTTACATCTCCCGCAAGTGTGCCTAGCACACCTCAAGCACCTGTAACAAATTTCACATCCATGCCTTGGTGCGCCCCGAACGCGTGCAACACCAAGCAAGTCTGCACCCCGCCAAAACCTCTTAAGGTGCTGGCGCAACTTCTTCCCCACCAACATCTGCATGTTGGCTGATTCCTAAGTGCGCCTTACTATTTCAAGTCCCTGTAGCCTACAATAAAGCTGCACCTTGCACCCAAAGGCTTATAAATTGGTCATTTTTCATTTTGCAAGTTTTAAACTATGGATAACATGATGGTTGACATGGCTCTCCTGTGTTGGACCTCTCTAATTCTTCTTGTAGAGCAACAACCACCCTCGAGCTCACACATGTCTTCGTCAAGCAAGAAGCCAACTAAGTCTAAAGGAAAAGCTAAGTTGACAGAGCAAGAAATGAAATACAAATATCAGAGAGTCAGGATGCCTGACTCGCTTGTAGAATGCTCTCTCGATATCAGAGACTCCAAGCTGGGCCACATAGACATGGATGATTTCTGGGCCAGAACCCAACAAGTTACCGGTAGCCCATGGATGGACAAGCTGGTGGGCAGTGGGCTACATTTTGTAGCAGGTCTTCCAGTAAGTGCTATCAATAATGAGTTCATCATGATAGTGGCCCATTGTTACAATAAAGACACAAGATGTGTCGAAGACAAAGAGGGCAAGGTGGTCATTAACCTCACACTGCACTTCAAGTCATGTTGGGAATTCCTCACCATAGCCAGTATGTGGCAGTAAGAGAAGACTGCATAAATACTTGGACCAACAATGAGGACAAGTGCATGCAAATGATGAATGAGGTTTACCTGAAGAACAAAAAGGTAATGAGCAGATGGCCACAGACCATCCACCGCAGTGACTTCTCAGAGGAGCTAAGTGATACCATCACTTTCCTCAACAGAGTATTCAGGCTTCCTGATGCCCACCACTTTCACAAATGGATGCTCAGGTACTTAGAGACCATAAGAAAGAATGTGCCTGAGCAATGTTTTGGTTGGGGAGAGATTATCAGTGATACTATCTCACAACAACTCCAACAGGTTTCAATGACTGGGAGATTCTATATGAACTCCTATGTCATATATGCCACTGCCTCAGAGAGAGAATATCTCGGGACTGATTCAAAGTGGGATATGGCCTTAGGTCAAGATATATGAGTACTACCGGAACTAAGGCTCGAGGCCAATATCGCCCAATTCAACAAGATCAACGATGCCTTTTTCTATGAGGTGATCTGCCTAATGAGGCTGAACATGAGACATGGTTAGACCAGCATGAGTGTGGTCACTGCCATAAAGAAATGGGGGATTTGTTTACATAATTCCCCACCTTCACCTATCTCAGAGTGGTAAAATTCCTGGGAGAACCCACAAGGTTACCAAGGTATGCGGGGCCCAAGCTGATCCTGCTGGAGCTGTCAAGACAACTAATCACCTATCACGAGAAGTGTATGAAAAGAAAGAAGGGTGGAACTCCTTTCCCCTCACAGGTTGGTAGATACACCTACACCTCATTGGGTAAAGCCCGGAAATGTTTGTAGAGCTAGAATTTCTCAACTTGAAGCATAATTTCCTGGCAAGGCCAACCTTCGACTACCGGGCTTTCCTCCCCAAGGTAAAGATTGATCCCATCCATGTCCTAGAGATTGAAGACATATGGATAGATGTCAACCACAAAGTTGAAATCAGGTGAAAGGATCATTCCCGGATGGCACTGATAGAGTTCATCAACTATGGATTTTCCATCATCCCAAAACATTTCTAAGAAACTGATCAGGAAATTGATCAAGTTTACCTTGACAAAAATGGGGATGATTGGCCATTCTCAAGCATCGATAGGACCAAGGTGCCAAAGACCATAGAAGAAAGGGTCCAACCCACGCTGCAATGCACCAAAAATTGGTGCAAATGAAATGGTCTCATCTACCTTGGGGTGGATTTCACCACTTCCCCCTTGGGAAGAGTGCCTCCCAAGCCAGATCACTTGCCAAAGGGAAAAGGAAAGGATGAAGTTGGAGAATCAAGCTAGCAAGAGAAAGCTCTTGATAGCCCTCCTTCTACCTCAAAGAAAATAGTGGACTTAGTGTCCCCGGGTAAAGAAGAAGTAGTAGATGTTCCAATAGACACATCCACTTAGGATGTTGTCACAACTACAACTGTGGAGATGACCACCTTTCCCTCTTCTGCTCCCCCTCCTCCTTCCACCCCTCAGGTAACCACTCCTTTGGTTATGTCTTCTCCTCCATCTTCTTCCCTTCCATCTCCCACCTCTTCCATATTTTCCTCCCTTGCGGATCTGTCACCTGGTATTTCCTCTATCCAACTTCAGATCCCTTCCGTCTCCATGTCCTTCTCTTCCCCTGTAGTGACTCCGGCCCTACGAGCACTAGTGCATTGGACTCTTTATCCATGCCACCACCAAGTGTTTCCACTTTCTTCCCGAGTCCACTCCAGTTGCTCCCCCTTTCACCCCCGTTTCCTCTTCTTCTTCCGATCCCGATCCCCTAAGTCCTGGTTGGATCTCTGACCACCTGAGTCAACACAAGAGGAAAGTCCCCATTGTAGCTATGGACTTCTCCATCATTTCAAAAAAATGACCCAAGAAGAAAAAAATATTAACTCACTTCTCGAAAAGTGCCTCAAGATGGAGATAGCCTATCTGGATCCCATAAAGAAGAAAGAAGATCTGTCTACTACAGACTTCACAGTGACTCAGTCATAATGGGAACATCATCTCGAAAGCTTGCAAGGAGAAGCCTTGTCAGCTATTGATGCCCTCTGTAAGAAGCTACAAGAGGCCAAAGAGGAGAAGAGAATACTCAAAGAATAGAAAAAACATCTCCTCTAAGATTTGTAAAAGATGGGCAGAGCTCCTTCAACAACTACTGTAGAACCTGTTCAAGCTCCCAACCAAGAAAAAATAGATGAATACATAAAGATTGCTGAACAGGGTACAACTGTGTCATCCTGGATTGAGAAGATCCTCTAGGATGGTCAGATAATAATTGGTAAGTTCACGTTACTACATCAGGATATAACTTGAGGAAATAAAGAGCTACAAGCAGTAGCGAGCTCCCTTTCTGGGGAGTTGGATAACACTAAGTTGTAGCAGGGAACATTCTAGACCATGGTCAACTATTTGGTTGACGACCTATTAAAGGTCGGCATTATCGATCACCTGTGGGCACATTATAAAGCTCTCACTGCTTTAGATTACCGGGTCGATCAAATGGAATTCATCCTGGAAAGAATCGACAAATTCAAGGAAGAAGCCTTGGATGCGCTACACAACATGGAGAAAGTAGTTTCAAAAATGTCTCCTAGATTGCTCAAGCCATCCTATGAGTTGAGAGAAGTAGATGACACATTCCAACTCTTCAAGGGTATTGTCTCTCAAGGTTTGGCGCAAGAGGTCACTTTCGATCGAGAGTCCATCAACAACCTCTTAGCCTGCCATGATTTTATAGGCTCTTTGATCAATGCAAATGAAGAGTACGCTGATTTTCCCGACAAGCTCAAGAATGAGAAAGAGACTTGCGAGGTTATTCATGACCATTTCTAGGGTCCTGATCAATACCAACTTCAAAAGATAATCAGCAAGTTTGCAGAGTATCGGGCACAGTGCCACATTGACTCTCTTGAGCCTCAGCCAGAAGCTAAATTCGAGCCAAGAGACGATGATGAATAGCTTCCTCCAGGATGGATTTTCCATTTTTGTAAAATATTTAAAAGCATGTTGACACATGCGATGACATCATCCATGTTGCACCATGGGATGTTGCCATCCTAAAATTGCCCAAAAGTCAACTTTTGACTTTTAGATATTTTGTAGATATTTTGTAAATAAGTGGTTGGTTTCTTTTTGTCCTCTTTCTCCTCCTTCTATAAATACTGGAATACTTGTTGTATTCGGTGTGGATAGTTTTGTATGAAAATTAGAAGTGAGGAGAGAAAGACTTTGTGCTTTCTTGTAACAGAAGAAAATATTAATACAAATATTGAGACTTTGTGCTGAATTTATGTGTTATGTGCATTAGATCTCTCTTAAGTTAGATATGTGTTTCTTTTCAGTTAGATCTATCTCTACTTTTGTCATTTGTTCATCAGTATTGCTTTATTTTTTTATGTAAGTAAGTTTGGCTCTGTTTACTACCAGCCCAAAGCATAAACCTTCTAACCTTTCTATCTTGGAATTCATTTCTTTTCTCCCTTCAGATCTATCCTTCCTTCATTCCTTCTTTCCTACCTTTCTGTTCTTAGTCCGAACTACCTCTACTGGGATGAAATCCCAAACCTGAAGGCGAATCATCAAGACTTGCACGAGTTCGTGCTTTGGTAGAATAGCAATAAACCGCCACTTTGCTGTCTCAAAGAGGGGCTATGCCTTGCACACTGTTGGCCTATCTATCCATAGATCCACCCACCCGAAATATTTTTAGACCAACAGGTATGAATTTATGTATTCATCATATAATTACCCATTCTTGAGCCTTGGAAAAGGATCTATGCATAAGGATCTTCGAGTTTTAGTTACCGTGAACTTTGCCTGAGCTTCCGGCATAAGCTTTTCATTTCTCCATTAATAGGAACCATGGCATGAGACCAGTCCATTTGAATCTCACCACCCAAATCTCTGTAAAATTTCCTACTCAACAACATTCCATACAAGGCAGAATATCAACAACTAAAATAGTTACTTTAACTCACTTTTAAAGGAATTGGGCTAAAATCATTTGGGCATATTTAATCTACCCGATTAGAGGAACTTGCTCAGTTTCCATCGAGTAACATGATCTGAATGTTCTCGTACAAGTAAAACCAAGAGCATGTGCTACTTTTGCCAAAGATCACATTATCTCGAGGCTCCATTCTATAATGCAATTACTTAATTTGCATCCGTATCATAAAAGACACAAAGACAGTTCGATCTTTTCATTGGAAGGTGTATTGGCTGCCACAATATTTTGAGTTTTCCCATCTTTGGGAGTTTTAAGAATTCCTTTGGAGGAATGAATAGTAGAGTCACCTTTGATAAACTGGACCAATTTCTTGAGCTGATCCTTGTTGGACTTCAAGTACTCTGCCTGTGACATGGAAATTTTTGTTTTATTGATATGATCAATGATATCAAATTTAGGCAAAGTAACCATACTTGATGTTTCAGATATAATTTCTTTTGAACTTGATGATGGCACACTTTTGACCTTGGCCTTAGGCTTGGTTGACACTAATGTGGAAGAAGAAGCTTTCTTCGTAGTTGATCTACCAACTAATTGATCTAACAAAGACCCTCCTTTCTTTAAGATAGTTTTGACCTTTGAAACCTCAGTCACCTTGGAATCTTTAGGAGCCTCATTTGTCTTGGATTCTTTGGGAGTTTCCTTGGAAACCTCTTTATCTCCCACCTTAGTGGTATCCTACTCCTTTTTCTGAGAGTGCGTGAAGACATCAAAGGATTGACTATTCATATCTTCTATAATTTCTTTGTATTCATCTTCTTCCTCTGAATGATACTCAAAGAAATGATTATTACTTTCCCCCTTAGGATCTTCAACTTTAGGTTTAGATGTCTCAGAATCTGACTCTTCCTCATCAACCTCGACGACTTCAATTTCATCATCACTTTCTTCAATGACATCACATTTTGAATTAGTTACAGGAGCTGCTTCAATAGCAAGCCTCGTTAGAGCACCTGAAATCTTGGCTTTGTTGGGAACGTATCGTTTTCTTGGGATGTCTTTGTAAGGAGAAAATTTACTACTTTGAGCAACTTGCTTTTTCAAAGCCAGCACATCATTAGCCAACTTTGTGAGTATAGTTTCTGAAGCATTGAGAGTTTCATGAATATTTCCTTTGAGGAATTTTTCTTGAATTTTCCTGCCATGATTAAGTCATCTTCAATTTCTATGGCCAAAGATTGAGCAAGTTCCAAAGTAGCCACCCTATCCCTTCTTAGCTGATAGCACACTTCTGGTTGTTGTGTGTTAATAAAGAAACATTTTTTTCCATCAAGGTTTGGACGAATCCCAACGGGAAATTTGTTCACCATCTTGTTGAATTTAGCCACAAAATTCCTCATGGGTTCTGTTGGCTCTTTCTTCACCTGAGATAGTTGGGAAAGAAGAGCATGTTCATCTTCTACCGTCTTGAATTGATTTTCAAACTTAGTTTTCATATCATTCCAATTTGTGATACATCCATTGGGTAGATGATGAAACCAATCTATAAAAACATCATATAATGTTTTGATGAAGAGATGAATAACAAAATCTTCATATTCTACCAACAAAACAGCACATGCAGCAAAAAAGGTAGAAATATGGTCATCTGGTGACATCTTCCCATCTCCATCGAACTTGGGAAGAATCTTTCTTGATCCTTGTGGGAGTTCATGTCGAGTAGGTAAGGCCAATGGGCCTATGGCATTTCCCCATGGTACATTGGCTTCCATTTAAGGAAAGGTGGTATGCAAAGGTAAAACAATGTGAGAAAGGACAAGTGCTTGACTGGTAGTGATTCCTTCCTTGCTTGCTCTTTCAGGACTTGATGCAAGGCTTGCAGATCTACGAGGTGTGTTCTTCTTTGGAGGAGATAACTTGAAACCAAATTTTCCTTGAAAGTCAAAAGTGGGGTCAGATCGACCTTTAGCTTTTTCTCCTCACGTAAACCTCTTTCCTTCTAGTTTGGAATCTTTATGGTGAAGGGATCATTGGCGTGTTTTGACAGTTCTAGCCTTTTCTCTTCACTCTCTTTCTTGAGCTATTTGCACCTGAATAACTCTATAAACTCTCTCATGGATTTCTTTTCTTTGTTATCTAAGACAGATGATGTAAAGATGAAAATGATGGTTACTTGTGCACTTTTCCCAAATAGCTTGCCTCAAATATGATGATATGTCTTCTTGAGTATTTGCAAAAACAAGATTTGGTTGCAAGATAGGTGGGTTACCTGTAATAGTCATACAACTTTTTACCTTGGTGGAAGAGGACTGCGTCGGTGAACAACAATCAACACATGTCCAGGAGGTCTTTTGGCCACAAGTGCGGGTGATCTTCTTCTAAGGTCTTCAATGTAGATTTCTCTGTCAATGGCTCTATCAACACCAAAATTGCTGCAAGATTTCACGTTTTCCCAAGCTACTATTTGAAGGTTGGCAGCAATGTCTCCTTGAAAATCTTCATTGGGCACAAGGTTTGGTTGAAGAACTAGAGCTTGTGTAGAGGGGATAGTCATAAAGATTTAACCAAGCACTGGTTAACAATTCCTAAATCCCCAACGGAGTCACCAAAAACTATTAGCATATGGATTTTCACGCATGCAAATGACATGCAACAGTGTGGGAATGAAGTCCCTCCTCAATGAAGGTGAGGTTGCCTTTATTGAAAACCAAAACTGTATTTACATCTATACATTCAAAATTGTATGTGGGGGGTGTTTTGGAACATCAATGGAAAGAAAAGTGAATGAAGGAGATGGAATGGAATGAAGGAAAGGAGTGAAATGGAATGAACTGAAAGAACATGCAAGAGTTAGGTAAAAATAGAGCCTAATATTGCATGAAGAGGAAAGATGAATAACTAACACAAATAAAATAGAGTTTGAGTTAGCCAAACAAGAACGTGTAAAAGGGAACACACATGAGCAAGTAGATAATCAGAGCTTGATCACTGTGAACTAGAATAACTGATTAATAATGTTGACAATAAGATCAAAGATAATTTTTGCATGCAAGATTCAAACACCTAACATCTAATGAACATAATAACATCAAATATTAAAAGAGACAATGAATGAGACACAAAGTTCATATTTCATTAACTCCAAAATATTTTTCACAAAAGAACACAAAGTTTCTTCCTAAAACAAAGCTTGCACACAAAATTATTTCTTCTCCTCTCTCAAAGTCACCCTTTACAAATGAGCCCCTCACTTCCTTTTATAACCAAAAAGTTGGTTACAAAGTAGTTAGGGTTTTACATGATCATTAAATAAGGCACTTAAGTGACCTTTGAATTTTTCAACAACTTTATTAAAGACAACCCAAAAATAGAAATTACTTAAAATATCCATTGTTTCCTGAAAACAAATAACAACACCTTTTAAAATATACAATAATAACCAGTGCCTTATCCATTGAAATGGGGTCCGCCTATCTCAAGCGTATGAGAAATGGACTCTCCCACTTCATTAGATACTAAGAAAATCAACTCCCTACACCACCGGTGAAATTAGGATCTGCTGCTTTTTCCAGTTGAAAGGATCTAAACCTTCCCAAAGTTTTAAACATATTTTCTTCTTCTAGAGGTTCACTTGGTTGAAGAATAACCTCTCAAAATACTTGCAATTCAATAATTCTACTTGGCATATCATTTAAATTAACAATTTTGGATTGATCATTCTCAAATAAGTTCTTTAATTTGATGCACCACTCCATGGAAACTAAAGAGAAATTATTGGTGGGAGTGTACATGTCCTTAAACAATTGTGAAAATTGTTCTTCCACCTACTTGTAATGAACACCTTTGATTATTCTCATTTACGAGGTTATAAGGAATCTCACCATGAATTCTGAATCAAGGAGAGTGAAGTGAAGGATTCATTTCACATTATTTCATAATGCATCATAGAATCCTCGAGAATAATTTTTATTGATTTGAGATGCATACACAAAAGAAAACATGTCCCTCAATGTTCAAATTCAATAATTCCTTCAATAGCTAAAACTCAAGATTCCATACTTGTCATCTCCTATAAATTGGGCAATATCTCATCCAAATTTGATGTAGTAGAAATGAAAGTTTATTTGAAAGAAAGAATTAGATCAAGATACGTGCTCGACATCTTCATGAAGCTTAACCATGGTCATGATCATCCCCTTGCCTAAAACGAGAATCTCTGAAAGCCAAGTTTTAGTGACATGGCCCAATGTGTTTATTTCCTTTGACAAATTGAGAGTATCTTCATTTGGGGCAGCCACTGCATCAGGTACTAGGAAGGTGGATGATATGGGATTTATCAAATGTTTAACATATTCCACCAATTGATTCTTAGCCTTGAGCTGAGAGTTTTGAGACTTCTATTTATCAAGTCTCTTTAGCATGATATCAATTGAGTCTCGAGCCATCACCATGTCACTTTCTAATGTAGATCTTCCAATTCCCGGTCTAGAAACTTCATAGTTGACAGGAATCATAGCACCGCACTCTTTATCCACTTGTGGAATGGAAAGGTCTACAATTTTTTTTCCATAATTATCCACCATTATTTGATAAAGCACCTTAGGCTTCTTAGGAATGGTGTCATTTGAAATTTTGAAAAGGGAATCAAAATCAATGTCAATTGACTATACAACTCTCTTTCTTTTCTTCACTTTGGAATCAACCCAGGAAGGAGTATCATTCACTATTTCAGCATGTAGAATCCTATATTTGGAATCAATATTCTCATTATTTCTGACATCATGAGATCCTTCTTGAATCCTATTTATGACCTTGATTTGAGGAGACACAACCTCAATATCCACTTCTTGATTATTTGGGAGATTTTGGGAAATCCCTTCATGAACTACATGCTTTGAAGTATTTGATATTTGAATTACCTGCACCTAAGTGGATGCTTGTTTGAAGCATGGCTAAGGATCATTAGCTACTAGCTTCTTGGCACTATTAACGATGTGGGTAGAAGAATCTCTACTTGAGGTAGAAAATTTGGACACACACTCTCTTCCTTCTTCGGGGTTAGGATCTTTAGATATTTCTCCTTGTGACACGTTGCTTGGTGAAGTGGATTTCGGCAACCACTCCTTTCTCACTTGTTGTGTATGATTGGATGGTAATGAGGTTGATTGAGAAGATAATTTGGTCGAATGGAGGCCCCCTCGTATTGGAAATTTTTGTGATCCTGAAACATGATCTGGAATGGATTATAATTTGGCAAGTTCTCTGTCATACCAAGATATGCTTCTTTCAATAATTGGTTGGTTCTTGCCATCAAGAGAAAATTCATCTCTTTTGGTCTAGTCAATTCAAGGCAATGGGGTAAAGGAAACAACATCATATGAGGGATCGACGACATCCTCATCATCATCTATGAATGAATCAGGAGGACTCTTGATGCGGAAGGCCTTGATCTGAGAAAGTGTTAGGTGAGAGTACTCCCATCTTCTTACCTCATGTTCATCTAAACAAGTAGCCCAGAAATCTTCCATGGTAGGATTATGTTGGTACTTTTCTCCCAAAATATTTTGCATATATCCATTGATATCAAACAGGCTCTCTTCACATATGGATGAATGGTTATGAGAGAGAACTCTTTTTCCATGAGTTATGCACTAAAAAGATTTGGACATTGGTATTCCCCAATTTGAATTGGGAAATGAATTCCTGAATGGTGCTTGTCACTAAGAAGGTAGTGAACTTGGAATAATTTTCGTGTAAACTTCATTAATTCCCATCTGTCACTGACGTACTTAGGAAGTTTCCATGGGGTACCAGCAAAACCACTCACACAAATGTAGGAAAAAGATGAAAATTGAATAGACTAGGTTTGCCATTGGGAAATGACACTCATGGCTTCTTTAGAAAACCTTTCCTCAGTATTCTGATTCAGTCCCTGGATCATATGGAAGGTGAATGCATCATTGACTTTTCTAAAATGGTGAGAACTATTTTAAAAGATGAGCTGAGGGTAATAATGAAAAACACTATTCGACGGCCACATGACCCCTCTCATTTCAAGTCCTAAAAATAGCTTTCTTCTTGCTACCGCATAAGTTAGATACGATGTCATGTAGAAGCATCCTGTCATCTTAACTTCTATCAATTTATTGTGAAGGGTGTTATTCTTGATGATGGTGGCCCAATCCAAAACTCTTTCTTGGCTAGGATGATATAGATAAAATGGTACATCCATGGGTGGAAAATCCTAGTAGAAGGTAGACTAAAAATCGACTTAGAGAGTGATCATTTGTCTAATTTCTTCCAAAACTCAATGCGGTACATGCTTATTTGGGAAGCCTATCAATTTGAGGTCTCTTGGTTACTAACAATTTTTATTAACCATCTTGCTCCATCTCGGGGTTCTTCATCCCGCAATTCTTTTGCTGATTGAGTGATATCCACATTCTCAAGAAAGTCGTATTCTAAGAAACTCCTCAATGTGTTCTCGGTGTAATTAAGAGAAAAGGCTCATAATTATCTTTAAAAATTCCTCATCTCTTAGGGTCATAATGCTCGCACAAGCAATAACCAATTCGGATATTGTAATGAGATAGGAAATGTTTGCACTTTGGGGTAGACCACTATGGTAAAGTCTATATGAGAAAATGGTTTTGCCTTCGCCAAATTTGACCGCTCAATCGCTATTTGCACATTGATGTGACCTAGATTTTTATCGGTGATGTTGTCTTATTCTCAATTAATGGAGATGGGGGATAATTCCTTGGAACCGATACTTTAGGGTGGATTTGTTAGATTTCTCCACTGGCCTCCTCGATCTCCTCGTAGATTTGGATTTTTCGGCCATTATGAATTTTACAAAAGAACGACTCGGGCATGTAAGACAACGTAAATGGGGCTGGGTCTCAGTCTCCAAAACCCCGTTAATGCAAGAAAAATATTTTTCCCTTTAATATTATTCTTATTATTATTATTTTAAAAATAATAATAATAATTTATCCCAAATTACAATTTTCTTCTCTTTAAAATACAAATATATCGAGACTAAGCTCGAGCTCCAAATCTAGCGATACAACGATAAATATATTTTAAATTAAAATATCTCGATTTTATTTAATTTGACAAAACAAATTCTCCTTGGTATGTGTGAAAAACTACCTTTTCATTCAATGCGTGGATTAAAATTGTCCTGGAGAATGCGTGGAAGATTTTAAAGCTTTCCCCTTTGCATGCATGGGAGCTCTTGTTTTTTTTTACTTTGAAACCTCCTATTGTCTTTTTCTCCACCCAAGGCATGGAAAATTGCTTGGAAATGCATGCTATTTCTTCATGAAAATCCTGCATGGAAGTTTTTTTGTTCTTGTTTTCTTTTGCATGCATGGGAAACTATTCTCCTTATCCCCAGCACCTCCTCCTTTCCATGTGTGGATTCTCCTTTGATGGGTGCATAGAATTTGATTTTAATTTTTTAAAATTTTCCTTCTTGCTGTCTTGGGTGGGATTCCTCCCGGGTTGGGTGCGTGGAGTTTGATTTGGTTATTGTTTCACCTCTTTATCCTCACGCCTGGAGATTCCTTCAGGTTGGGTGGATGAATTTCCCTTTTTTATTTCTTTCCTTTTTAAAATATGCATGGTTTCTCTTGGAGAATGCATGGAGAAAGATTTGGGTAGTAAATAATTTAAAGCTTCCCCTGCCAATGCATGGAAACTTGTAACCTGTCTTTTAATGCTGCTCTTTCCTGACAAGGTGTGGAAGCTGACTGTTCTCTATGGCTTTCTCTTTCTCTCTCTTCCTATTCTAAAACTGCTACTTGGTGCATGGAGATTTTTTTAAAAATGATTTAAAACTATCCCTTCTCAATGCATGGAAAGGAATTTTTTATCTTCTCATCCTTTGCATGCATGGAAAGCTTCTGGTGTTCTCCTCCTTCAAAATGCATAGACAGATGATGGATATTCCTCCTTCTTGGTGTGAGTTTCTCTTATATTATGGGATGTGACAAAATATTATGTCCTTCAGAAGAAATAAGAAGCAATCGAAAGCTTCACATGAATTTTTCCAACGAGTTTGATGGAGGAAGTTATGAGGATTAATCCAACTTCCTCTCTTCCCGGTAGTGGACTTAAGTGCTAGGGGAAATGGGGAAAGCAACGACCAATTGCCAATGGGAATGGAAAAGTGGGCTGGCAATCCCCGTTCAATTTCCCCATGTGGGAAATTGGGGAATTTCTTGCCCGTTAGCCAATCCATGATTTGGCAATTGGTGGAGAAAATCCCACTGCATGGGAAATTTGAAGAAGATTGCCAGAAAAGGGGAAATCTAGGTTCGGGAAGCCAAATTTGCATTCTCGTAGTTGGAAGCGTAAGCTTACTTCCCCATAATAAAAATTTGTCGAATGAAATTTTAATTAAATACTCTCAAGTTATTTAAAAGTTAATTTTATCAAACAAGGAGCGATTAATTAATTAAATATTAATTAATTAATTTTAATGTATTTTAACGTGATTTAAAGCCTGGCGGGAAGAGTTCTCACCCGAAAAGGATGAAACGAAGACCGAAACAATCAAAAAAATGAGACAATCGTGATGAGGGAAATGAACCATGCAAAGTAACACTTTTGAAAATTTTCAATTTTTTTCATTTTTTTTTATAATTTTGCAAAGTCAAAAATAGCTGATAACATGTCAAGATCAATCAAAAGTGCCAATTTGAGAAACTTTCTAAAAATAGACATCTGGGGTGGGACCTACTAAAACAAGTAAGTTTTGGCATTTTGATCAAAATTTTCATACCCATCCATCTCCCTTCCAATTTACTAACTTTCATCACCGTGAAGTTCAAATACTCAGGTTTAAAGGAAATTTCCACATTAAAAATTGAGTATCCTAATGTGGGTGATAGTGATGTGACAAACATAGAATTTACCTCTCAAGAATGGGTAAGAAAGAATTCATATTTTCTAGGTTTGGTGGAAGTTAGATCATGGCTAAAATAGGGAAGTAAGCCCTCGAAGATTCCCAAAAATTTTTCTTGAGGAGAATTCTAGGAGGCATACTAAGATTTAATAGTATTACTTTGAGCGCGAATGATGGGAGAAGAGACTACAAAATAATTCTTGGACTGGATGGATCAATTCATCCTAGTGGTCATAGAAGGAGATAAAATGATTAATTAGGGGTAGATTATTAGTAACAAAATTCACTGGTAGTTGTTAAATTTACCTACCTGTAAGAAGTTCTCAATGAATTATTATTTAGTGTATGCTCTTACGTACATGAGGCCTTTCCAAGGTCTCTCTTTTACACCAAATGTTCCACAACAGTATCTAGCATATGAGAAATATCCAAAAATTACATATCAGGAGAGTAACTCTCACTTATCGAGGGTGAATGATGCATTCACCATGTATGTCATAAGGTTACTCAAAGGTAATCATGAGTAGATAATTTCACCTCAAGTAGTTAGGTTGATTGAAATATATGGAAGTTACTTCATCTAGTTCCCCACATTCACCTATATCAAAGTTAGAGGATTTGATATCACACCTCGTAGGTTACCAAGGTACCTAGGTGACAATATCATCATGATTGAGTTGTGCAAGTAGTTGTCTCATGTTCACACCAGGTGCAAAAGTGTGAAGAAGAAGGGTGTATCTTTCCCTATCTCCCTAGGGATCTATTCATGCAAGATTTGAATGGATGCGAAAACATAAAAACATATTTTACAACCTTGAGTTTTTATTCCTACGTATCTCAAATAAAATTTGATAGTAGGAAAAACCTTTATTCTTTCCATTTTTCAAATTTACAACACATTCCACATATTGAAGACTATTGGGCCAACTATACTGATGATTTTGAGGTCAAAAGGTGGGACTACATGAGGATGATTGTGAATCAAATGAGAAATTTCAAGTTTTAATGTTTTTTAGAAGGGATGAATGATGGTGGATTGTATTTATTTGATCTTGATTATTAAGTAGTTCATCCATCTCCCCTTCCTCCCACTCCATGGAACATATGAGAATATAGAGATAAAATAAAGAAACATGTTGGTGATTTAAAAATGAAACAATTGGTTTAAGTGGAAAAGGTTATCCTTCATTGAATAAAGTGATCTATTGGCTTCATATAAAAGTGTCTCTCATCTCTTCTCTCAGGGCACCCAATAAGGTCATTGAGTCTTTTTCATTCGAAGGGTCTTGTAAGAGGAATTTTGTGGACATAGAGTGTATTAAGGATATTCCCCTAAGAGGTTTTATACAAAGAAAAATTCAAAAGGAATCCTATTGATCAACTTCAATTGGGAGAAATTGACCCATCTCAATCTCTTAATAATTCTTAAGTTCTAGGTATTTAATTAAAGGAAACTGAGTCATCCATCTTGACAAAGCTTTAGCTTCATATTATGCACTCGAAAGTTATTTCATGCTTGATTTTTTCTATGCTAGTTGAGATTTTACCATGGGTGTAAGAGCTACATGGAGGAGAATCAAGAATGGTGCAACAAGTAATGACACTTAAATTTGAGGCCATCTCATAGTATATAAAAACCAAGCATACTAAGAAAGCTCAAATAAAATCTTGATTCTTCACCGAGGCTTTTAGATCTCAGTATGTGAAAGTTTCATGTCCTAAAGTATCAAACCCATGGGAGAGATGACATTGGCTAATTATGAGATGACTAGGATTTCCTTAGGGTAGGCCATACATCAAGGATATGTGCATTGATTCGAATATAACGTAGCTTGATTACTATTAAGAAATGAAGAGAATAAGTAGAATGTGGTGTTTCACCGATAATTTGAGTACGTATGAGAAAAAAATATAGGGTAAGGGTCAGGAGGAATACTTTTGAATGAAGGTGGAAGGTAGAGTATGCACGTTATGATTTATCAATCCAGTGTTGATTGTGAGAACTTCCTTTTTGCTAGGAGGAACTACCTGTGAATGTAAAACAAGACCACAAGAGGAATATTAAATAATATATGTCAGTGGACTGCCTAGCATGTGCTAGATCTCGGGAAGTGTGATACTTCCTAGATGGCTATCAATCCACTATTTAATACAATTCAATGCAAGAAATAATGTAAAAAAATAACATCCTACTGTAGTTGATATGATTTAGGTATCTCATTCAAATACAATAAGAAAATATAATCTAACGGGTAAGGTTATGATCAGATCTGGAGGTTGGGCAGGTAGCCAAGGTGACTAGGATAGGTTAGGATCAAGTTTTGGGTGGTTTGGTTTATTTGGGTGAAGGTTATGAGGTTACTTGTTATAGGTATAATTACCAGATACAGAGACCGACATCAGTATGATATGATCGATTCCAATTGAGAGGAAACTGATGATGGTTTAGGTTAACCGACGTCGGTAGGGGGTAGAATGATAGAAACTCAATAAAACTTGGTTTTGAAGATTCTTTGTGATTGCACAAAGAATGGGAGAATGAGGGTTAGGTTGCCAAAGACGTTGAGAATTCTCAGAGATGTCTAGAGTCAGGTATAGAGATTTGGGATATTGTAGGTGGTTAGGTGGAGGGATTGATAGAAAGGTGGGAGGTGATGAGATGCAAAGGAGACTTGACTCCCAAACAGAGATAAAGAAAATGATCTAATAAGTATGGAAATATGTAAATCCAAATGCACTTAATTGTATTTGTAGACTGGTGGTTGGATGAGGGTGATGGTTAATTTGTGAAAATAGTGGTTAGTTTTGCAACAGTGCTTCCTGGAATATTACTATGAATGCTTAACTTTCGAGATCACTCTTGGTGCTGATTTAGAATGTTTGGATGTGCAAGAGGGCTCTAGTTTTTCTTGCATGCAAATATCTCTCTTCTCGGACACGAATAATTCTTACCCCCAATGGAACAAGGTTACCAAAGTGAATATATGGTAATCGATGATGGTTTAGGTTAATTGACGTCAGTTTAGGATTAACTGGAATCGGTTACGGCAGGAAATCCTAGGTTTTCCAAAATAACAGATCTTGGCTATCTTTTTACTAGTTCTGCCCATTGGTTCGGGTCTAAAATGGTATTTTCCATGTAAGTAAGTGGGAATGCATTTAGAGAAAGAATAGGCATCTAGTGTTAGGGTTAGACTAAGTCTCAATTAGTTATGGTAAGTAGAGATTGAGTCCTAGTTAAAAGGAAACATGTTAAGAATAGGTCTATGATGAGGTGTCTAGGTGATGTGGTGGGGTGAGGTGTCTAGGTGAGGTGGAAATTAATTTAATTAAGGTAATTAAATTAATGAATATTGTGAGAATGGGAATTAATTTAATTATAGGTAATTAAATTAATATACATGTGGGGTAAAAGGGGAGTGTGACCCAAATTTGGTGTCTACATTTTCCCCTTTTTGTTGCATAGCTTGTATTGATAAGATAAGACACCAAAAATAGGAAGTGGTTTCCCAGTGGGGGTAAGAGAGGGTTTCAATATGTGTGGGTGAAGCGATACCCCTCAAACAAGGAACTAATGAGGTGTAAGACGGAATCGGTGAGTAGTTTGATAAATTATCGAGAAGATAAAGTGTGACACTTAGTAGAAGGCACACAAGAGGTTCACACGTGAGAATAGGGCACAATCAAAGGCACAAAAAGATAGGAAAGAACACACACACAAAAACAAGGGTAGATTTGAGACTTAGCCATTTTCACATATACGGGATATTTTTGGAGATAGAGTGTAGAGCCCTTGCGTGACATGCATTGATTATTTTTAGAAGAATGACTACTAAGTGCTTTGCATGGGTGCATGCTAAGAATAGAATTACTACTGCCAGTTAACTAGAAGAGGTCTATTATTAGCACACTTGCATGTGTGGCTATGATTGTAAAGGTGCATGACTATTTTCAGCATGCGACCTATTTTTGGAATTATGCAAGTGGTGAAGGGAAAGTCCCCACCCTTATAAATATGTAATGATCTGCATAGAATAAAGGGACTGTGTGAGAACTAAATTACTATGAAGTTATGCTACCAGATATGAGGCACGCATAAGCTATGGTAGTATCTATTGTAATGAACTTTTGTGTAATTATCATGTTTAATATAATGGAGTGTATTGGCTGAATTAGAGTATTAATCTTGAGTATAATTGGTTCTTGCATGCTTGAATTCATTATGGTTATAATTTAAATCTATTACCCTTTAGATCTAGATCTGAACATGCTTTGTAGAATGTTATGTTAATTATGGATCTGAATGCATTAAGTCTTTGTCATGCTAACATCTTACAACAACAACCCTAAAGAGGGTCTTGGTACCTTTTCACACTTTAGGTGAGTGCTCAGTCTAGGCTGAGTGATGTGCCAATGCACTTGGGATTTTACTAGTAAATTCTAGGCTGCATTGTTGGTTCCCTTATCGGGCCCTCTTTTCCAGCTTGTTTTTAGGATGGTTTGTAATGATGATATACCTGTTGACCCTAAAAAGTGTTGAGGAGTGGATACATGATCTAGAAGAAGAATACGCATGGAGGTTCAACACCGGATATGAGTTTAATGCATGCGCATGGGTGGAACATAATCTGTATGATAGTTTGTATGAGAGATTCTTCACTATTTTTCTAGTAGAATTTTATGAGTGACTAATTTCTTATGCGTATAAAAGGTATTGGAGGTATCACATACTTGTTTGGACACAGGAAGAATTTCAGGCCCTCTATGATGCTAATCTAATTTGGACATGCGTTGTGGATACTTGGTTTCATGGTGTTCTGAACAACTATATTCTAGAGTACTAAATTTCCACTTATTCTTGCCAAAAGGTAGCAGAATTCCAATTTTACGATATCTCGGGAACTTACCCCAAGCCATTCCAAAGGTGATCAAAATATTGATGGTAACCATGAAATTGAAAAGCAAACCGATGACTAGCTAAACCCCACCATGTGCGGGGCAAGATCAGGTTTGGTGAAAGATGGCAAAACCAAAGGTGACAAAATCGAAGAGAGAAAAAGGTGGCTTAAGTATAACTAGGTGCGCGAGAGGGAGATAGAGAAGTAGCGGGATGTTGCAGAGTGAATGGCATTGTGGAGAGAGATGGATCACAAAGGTTTTGAAGTTCACACGCATGAGAATATGTGGAATCGAGCATCGGAATTCCCCATTTGGGAAAGCATGACAGGGAACCCCCCTTAGCCTCACATAGAAGCACTCCAATAGAGACGACCTAGGCCATAGGTGCACATTTCAATCTACCTGGTAAGCTTTCCCTTGCACTTGGTCTTCCAACATCTAGTATGAAAAATAATCAACAAGCTAATTTAGGTAGTGGGAGAGCATTAGTAAGTCATATAACAAGCACATCGATGGTAGCACAAACATCTTCATTGTTGTTTAGAGGTACATTTTTAGGTGTATCATCTTTATAGAATTCAAGTGCGCAGAATTTTGGACTCACTTCTGGGAGTAGTAACACTTCACGAGATGGTATGGGTGCAGTTTAATACTACTATTGGGACACAATGAATTACATCTTCTAGTACAAATCTAGTTACAGGTTCAAGATCAAGAGGTATAGGTGGTTCTAGCTCTAGTAGATCTAGTGGTTTTGGAGGTAGAGGAAACATAGGGGCTTCTTAGTTAGGTGGGCAAGGTCTGCACCAACCCCATAATATTTACATGGAGATGTCTCTTCATCTTCTAGAGTATAGGGACATGGAAGATGCTACCGAACACATGCACATGTATGAAATCGTGGTGTGAAAAAGGAATCACAACTTCTAAGTGTAGGGAAAGTAAGTTTTCCAATGCGTTACAAGGGTGTGCACATAGTTGGTACAGAAAGTTTAACCCTGATCAGACTTGTGTAGACTATGCAACTTTAAAATATGCTTTCCTTAAAGATTTTCACATGCCTTAGTTTGAGTAGAAGAGTATAAGCGCGCTCAAGGATATTAAGAAAGGAACTACTGAGAGTGTAAGAGAGTATGATGCCCATTTCAAAATGCTATTGTCTAAGCTTTCTTATGATATTCATGCAAGCCAACATTCACAATTGTTCGTTGGAGGTTTGATTACACCCTTTAGAAGGGTGCCATCACATAATACATACACGAATCCACATGAAGCACTTCAAGTAAATTTATGTGCTTTGAGGCGGTCAATTATAGACAACTGGAGGGTGAGCCCATTTTTAGAAGCATAGATTGTAGCCATGGTGAAGCAAGTTGGAGAAGCTATCGTAAATTCAGCACATGAGACATGCATAGGGATTTGGTGCATAGATTGTGAAGTGGAAGGTCACACAAAGGATAGTTTTCCTTGCAGATCAGTATGCTCATTTCTTCTAGACCATGGGATATGTCATTTAAACCATGATGCTAGCCACTTCCCATTGTTACAATGTGCAATAAAGAAGAACATATTTTACTACTATAAAATTTGTAGGTCCATAACTCATGACACAAAAATACTTGGCTGATTGGTCAGATCCATGATGTTATAGATATTGGTGTATGATAGACAAGAGTATTAGATAACTCTAAAGGCAAGAATGAGCATCAGGATTGGGATCAAAATCAAGCGCGCTATGATTGGAATGAAGGGAATTTTGAAGGAAGTCATGGTAGAGGTCAAGGATACCATGGTGGATTTGGAGGATGAGGCCATGGTGGTGGATGAGGCAAGTTTCCTCGTGGAACATGTTATACATGTGGATCTCCTGACCACTACATGTGTGAATGTCCTTAGAATATTACATGTTCTTTCTGTGGAAAGAATCATAGTTATGAGGAATTCTGGACCTATATGAGCATCTTAGTAAGCAGCATAAACAAGAAAACAAAGGTGCATGGATGGTTAGGATACATCACGTTGTGGAAAATTAGTGGATGCCCAAGTTGGAACCGAATTCGAGGCATTTCTGTAAAGATCACTACCCGTGTTGAAGTGGCGTGAGACAAATAAGCATTACAACAAAAGCCTACCATCACTAAGGATGAGGTTCTACATACACGGTACCCAGATCCCGCTTTGTCGAAAGGATGTTTATCAGAAAACATGGAGGTACTTAGAAATATTCAGGGTGAAATATAATATGTAAAGGAGAAATCATAGAAGATTGTCCAATATGATATGGATGACTTGAATGAAGTGTGCAAGATATTGCACTAGGAGAATATCATTCCACTTTTAGGGAATTGGTTAAATTGAAACACTCTGCGTGTAAGTATTGAGACTAGAAGGAAAATCCTACGTGTAAATATTCCCCTCATAGCTTAGATTATGAAAACAAAATCACTCTAAATGTTGTTGTGGATGGGTGGATTTTGAGTAATATATTGATTGATACGGTATAGAAGTCAATGTTTTTACTTTGGATGTATGGTTACAAATGGGGAGACCTCTATTGTAGCCCTCTTCAAATGTACTGTTCATGGCTAACCAAACTAAGGACACTCCCACCGAGTTTTAAAATATGCATCCATTACCATTCAAGGAGTTAGGTTCATTTGGGATTTTGAGGTTTTAGCGTTGGCAAAAGAAGATATCTTCCCACTCTACTTGGGTATCCTTAGTGCTATGTAAATAATGTTGATCTTTGGTTTAACAAGGGTTATATCAGTTTTGAAAACAAGGAGGAAAGAGTTATTATCCCTTTAACAAATGGAATTTTTTTCCCCTATGTTGAGCCTTTGAGTGAGGAAGACCTGAATAGGATTTATGTACATGCCGTAAGGGACCATGAGGTGCTTGAGCCATATAAAGAAGGAATAATTTAGTGTGAAGATGCACAATCTATTAGTTATACTACAAGTTTTTCTTGTGATGATTGGGTTCATATTACTTATGAGTTGGTAGGGTACAAAGTAAAGAGCACATTTGTGTGGGACAATAGACCTCATTGTATCAAGATAATAGGTAACAAATTGGTACCTTGTTACACTAGAGAAGGAGATCCTACATTATTTTTGTGCACCATGGAGGAATAGTGGATAGACCTATTGGAGAGATAGAATATGTTAGCATATACCCTATGTGGGACAAAAACATGCTTGTGGGTGGTTCACAAAGATAATATTGTAGGATGGAATGAAATTAGGACTGATCTTTCTACTAGGTTCTTTTGGAGCAATGTACCTACTCAAATATGTACTTATCATGGTAATCAACCTATTCAAGCACCACGTTCAGCAGTGTGAGAGATTCTGGATAGAGGGAGAAGGAAGCTTTACCACCTTCTCTCTAGGTGCACAAATTTTATTCCAATTTACAAGGTGTACACATGCTCGGTATGTGTATGTGTAACTCCATAGAGAGACTGGAAATTGGAAGAATTTAATTGTAGGAATGACACAAATGTTTGAATTTTTCTCTACTAAACCTCTAGTAGAAGAGGCATTAAAGGTTATAAAGCATGTAACTATGGGAGATAGTGCCAAGGAAGAAGAACTCATTCAAGAGTTGTTTGATGAAGAAGACTCAGGAGCACGTTTTGCTAAAGAAATAAAGACAGATGCCACACTACTTAGTTTCACTTTCCTTGAGAAGGAAAAAGAAAGATGTTCAACTCGGTAGATGGTGAAGAAGTAGAAAATTTGGATGTAGACCATTCAATAGGTAGGTGTGAGGTCTTGGATAGTAGAGATAAGACCACGCATGCTTATCATGAATATATGAAGACAAAGAAAGTGAATATTGGATCAGATGTTGAGCCTAAGGAGACCATGATTGGGGACTATTAGTCCTCTCAAGTGGAAAAAATCATCGAGTTACTACAATATTATCGGGACTTATTCCTCGGGGTACCATGAACTCAAAAGCATTTATGAATAATTAGGAGAAATGATGATAAAGCTTAAGGAAGGTGCACACTTGGTCAAAAAGATACCCTATAGGATGAACCCCAACTTGTGTGAAAAGGTCAAGGACGAAATTGACAAAATGTTGAAATATGGAATCATCAAGCCCCTGGACGAGTCAGAATGGGTTAGCCCAATGGTGATCAGTATCAAGAAGGATGGTTAGATTAGGATCTGTGTGGACTACAGGGAGTTGAATGCTACATGTGTGACTGATCCATTTCCTACACCATTCACCGAGGAAATACTAGAAGGTGTTGCATGGCATGAAATCTATTCATTTACAGATGGATTCTCTGGGTATCATTAGGTTAGGATTGCCCAAGAGGATTAGGAAAAGACTACTTTTACTACTGAATGTGGAAGCTTTGCCTACATTGTGATGCCTTTTGGTCTAAAAATGTTCCTACTATATTTTCACGCATAGTTGTTCAAGTGTTCAAATATTTTATTCACAACTTATTATAGGTTTATTTAGATGATTGGATAGTGTATGGACTTGTTAAGGATCATTGTGATAATTTATGCCTAATTTTTGAAAGATGTCACCAGTTAAGCATCTCTTTAAACATCAATAAATGTTTATTTGCTACATCATTTGGAATACTTTGTTAGGGCACATCATCTACAAATAAGGTTTGTTGGTTGATCCAGCTAAGGTTGTAGTCATTATCGGCCTAGAAGAGCCTACTAGTCAAAGTGAGGTGTGTGGATTCTTGGGTCACACTGGGTATTATAGAAAATTTATAAAGGGGTATGCTAAGGTTGTCATACCCTTGGAGGAGTTACTAAAAGGAAAAGGGACGTTCTACTAGGGAGAACCACAACAACGTGCATTCGAGACATTGAAGGAGAAACTTACTACAATGCCTATTCTGTGCTTTCCTTCATGGGACCAACCATTTCATGTACATGTGGATGCCTATAACATGACCATTGGTGCAGTGTTGGCTCAACAAAGTAGAATTTTACAACTACGGAGCGTGAAGCCTTGTCGATGATCTATATGCTACATAAGTTTAGGAAGTACTGTAAGCAACAAAATTTGTATTTTATACTGATCACATGGCATTGAAGTATTTAGTAAACAAGACCATTTTATAGGGGAACATATGCAAATGGGTACTCTTATTCCAAGAATTTGATTTCACAGTTGTGGTAAAACTAGGGAAAAGTAATTACATCTGGATCATCTATCCAGAATACGATTGGGAAAATAAATGTAGAAAATTGAAGATATCATGCCCGATGCACAACTATATAGGTTACAACATGTTCCATTGGAATTATAGGACATTGATGCATTTCTATGAATAGGTATGTAACCATAAGGAATGCAATCCTTAGAGAATAAACAACTTGCTCTTCGTGTGACACCATTTATGTTGATTAGCGGTGACCTATACAAGTTAGGCTAGGATGAAGTATTATGCTACTGTGTACTGGAACATGAGTGCAAAAATTTCATGGATGAGGCTCATGGTGGTATTGTAGGTGGGTATTATGCGAGAAGATGTAATTACATGCAAGATTCTACTCGCTAGATTATGGTAGGAGACCCTGTATAAATATTGTAAGGCATATTGTAAGGATTGTGATCACTTTGCGCCAGCTGCCTTGGAAAACCGGGTCAAAGAGATGAAATGAATCTAAGACATATTACTAGTGTAGAACCGTTTGAAAAATGGGCTATAGATTTTTGGGTCTTATTTCACTAGCTACGTGCAAAAGACTCGGATCGCGCTATATAATTACCTATATAGACTATCTAACAAGGTGGGCAAAAAAACACCTACAAAGGATTGTACAATGGTTACAACAACCATGTTTCTATGGGAAAATATTATTACAAGGTATAGATGCCCTTTGAGTTTGACCAGTGATCGGGGCACACATTTTATGAATGAGACAATAAAAATTTTAATGGATGAATTTATGATTACACACCATAAGACAACACCATATCATCCTTAATAAAATGGGATCATTAAGGCTTTCAAAAAGATTTTGAGCCGGACATTTAAAAAAATTTGTGTTGTTGTAAGAAAGGATTGGGATGATAAAGTTTCTGCAGTTACTTTAGGCATTTAGAACAACATACAAGTGGTTAAATAAGGACACACCTTTTCAATTGGTGTTTGGCATAGAAGTAGTTCTTCTTATGGAATTCATGTTACCTTCTTTACATATTTCACGTGCTAGGGTCTAGCTGATGAGAAAGCATGAGAAGAATGGATTGCCAAGTTGATTAAGTTGGATGAGTGACAAGCAATAACATGATGGAGTCGAAACAAGAAAAAGACAGTAGAAAGCATGGCATGATAGGAACATTAGGGAAAAAGGCTTGAGATAGGGTAGATAGTGCTTCTCTATGATTCAAAGTTTCTACACCACTTAGGAAAACTCAAATACATTGGTTGGGACCATATGTTATCACTCACATACTTGAAACAAGAGCTTGTCGCTTAGAAATGCTTGATGGAATATGGTTATTGGGTTACTTCAACAGAGTAGGTCAAGCCCTACTATAAATAAGTCTTCTTGGTGTTTATAATAAGGCATTATTACCATTTAGATTAGGATTTCAGTTACATATTACCTTAATGTATTTACTTCTTCATCACTATGATTTTTTAATTTAGTTCGTGTTTGTGAAATAAGTGTGTTTTGCGCGCAAAGAAGCCGATTACCATTTGTAGTATTTTTATGCGTAGAGGACTGCACATACCATTTGTGTGGGGCAATTATTGAAACATGGGTACATATAAAGGAACAACTGTTTGGTGATAAAATGTGTTTTGTGGAATTGGTGGGTTTTCAAGCCAATGCTATGGGAATCTAAGTCCCTCTACATAAAAAGTGTAGCTTCAGTAGGTGCATGCATGAAAAGTGGATTTCAATGGTGGCCTTTTGACCGAGAGATCCAATAGGGGAACTCCACCGACCATATGGAAAAGCTAGCAATTTCTCACTAGAGAATAAAATTTGTTTAATAAGGGGAAAGGGAGTGAGAATGAAGGTAGGAGAAACTAATGTTGGGAGTAGAATATCAAATGCCCACACATACTAATTAGAAATTTAATTTACATGCATTTATAGTCAGAAGAAAAAACAAATCCACAAGAGAAGCTACATGACTGAATGAAACTCATTGGTCGCAAAGTACCAATTAATTCCTCAATCAAAGAGGCAAAAATTCCTTCTTTTATTATTGAAGCTTGAGCAGAGTTTGTACATAGCTTGAGAATGGAAGAAATTCGAGGAAGAAGAGAAAATAGAAGAAGAATGGCATTTTTGTCTTTTTAGGTACATAACACTCTAGTCTTTTTGAAATCAATCACCACCCTTGGAATGACGTCGAGAATCCATTATATTCTTTGCAAGAAACCATTACAACTTAAAAATCCTTAACACCTTTTCAAATTCCTCTGTTCTAAAGAAAACACTCATGGTGGGTTAAAACCGAGATGTTGCAAAAGAAACCGTTACATTTGATTTTCCAATTTAAATATAGACCATTTGATTTTCTCCTCTAACTCTAAAATTGGGCCGTCCATGTGGTAGGAAGAGATTGGAGCAGATTATGGGGAAGACCTTTGTATTTTGTGAATTTTTAGAGATTCAGAATTTGGAACAAATTCACCCGCACCCCTACTTTGAATTTTCAACTAAGACACATGGCACCCTCTGATTAGAAATGGGGTCACAGCCCTTATCTCAACATTTTAACATTTTTTGGAAAAAGGCTCAAAAACTCAATTTCCTCTACCAGCCCGCTACTCCGTTTTGACTAGGACACGTGACACATTTTGGTTGTAGGTGGGGTCACAGATCTTTTCTCAACATTTTAACATTTTTTGGAAAAAGGATCAAAAACTCAATTTCTTCCGCTGGCCTCGCTCTTCCCACTTTGACTTTTCAACGACGGGCTCGAGACCTTGGTGGAGCCACAGAGCATTCTAGAAATTTTACTTCACTTTTGGAAATTTGGTTAAATTTCCAAAAGTTCCCAATGGCCCACTCGTCCACTTTGAATTTTCAACGGTGGGCTTCACCTTTGAATTTTTCCCTGTGGGATTCAACTTTGATTTTTTCCTTTAAAGCCTGATCGAGCTATGGGTCACTTTTTAACTTTTCACCTTTTTGCAAAAGGGTTCAAAAACACAAATTCCTCTGATGGCCCTTTCATCCACTTTGAATTTTCAACAAAGTGGGATTTACCACTCCAATAACTCGACCATGTGGTGATCTCGGTACTAATTTGGTAATTGGCCATGTCTTCCCCACTTTCGAATTGCACCGCTTTGACACGTGGATCCATCCACTGAGCCTTCCATACTTAGCTAATTTTACCTTCATTTTGTACTTGGGACACATAGAAAGCCCATGCTTAATTGAAGACTCTCCCTTGGACCCTTCCCTAGAGAGTTACACCATTTCGACACATGGAGCCATCCACCGAGTTTTGAAGTATGACGAACCACATCCAATTAGAGAGACCCACATATCACCCGGGATGCTTTGAGGAAAATTCGACGGGAAAGAAATGCCTTTCGCTCCCGACTATGGAAAATCAAACAGAGGAAAAGAACTTTGTCATTTTTAGTCTAATTTCTAAATTTCCTTCATGAACCAGGAGGTATGGATGAAAAAAATGATTTGACAACCCGAGACATAGAACAAGTGAATAATTTCAATAAAAAATGGAGGTTACAAGGAGGATATTACGTGAATAGACCGGGAAATGGAGGATTTCTAAAAATGAGCAAAACAAAGGTTTAAAAAGCCCTAGGGCACAACTTTTACTAATTTCTTGAATCTCTAACTTGGATTAAACACCAAAAAGGTCATGAGCTCAAAAATTGGAATTTGGATATGAAAATGCATAGAAAATTTCAGAGCCAATAACTAGCTCTAGCTTGGGGACATGGCATGAACTGGGCATGGCTAGGGCACGACATGAGGATCCAGAATCTCAAGTTTCAAAACATATTACATTGACCAGTGCCTTATCCATTGGGCCTTGCAGAGTCATGTACAATTATGAGAAAGAATGGAAGAAGGAGGAAACACACAAGCCAAACCACAAAAACAAAAACCAAACAAAACAAAACCAAAACCACACAACAGAAAAGGGAAAAACACACTTACAAAATCACCTATGGTATAAGGCAGGGGACAACCCGCTTTCATTGATTTTATAGTTTCAAGTATTTCCTACTTCAAGAAAATTATAATGGTGTTCCATCCAAGTATGAGAGGAGAAAAACATTCTCACCACAAGCTCCATGAACTTGGAATAGGTTGAGCTATAATGAATCAAACTTTCCATGGTTGCCTTCTGGTTCTCTTCTGTTGTCCCATAGCAGGAAAAAGTCTCCAACCTTGAATTCTCTTTCCTTTGCCCTTTTTTCAAATATCTTCTTCAATTTCAATTGGTGTTCTCTAATTCTATCCACCACTTGGCATCTGCTTTCTTCTAGCTTTTCCAGGAAGAGGATCCTCTTATTAATGGATTCTTTGTATTGACCATCTTCTATTTCTTGCAACAACTTGAGAGCTGACATCTCAATTATGAGGGGAATCTCTACCTCAACTCCATACAACATTTGGAAAGGTGACATACCTATTGGTTTCTTAGGAGTGATCCTATTGGCCCATAATGCATCATATAACTTCTTGTGCTAGATCCTTTGATTCTCATCAACCAACTTACGAATAATGGTCACAATGTTCTTGTTGCTTGACTCAAATTTCCCATTTCCTTATGGGTAATAGTCAGAAGAGTGGGATAGGGAATTCCAAATCCATAAAAAAACTCTATGAGCTTCTTGTAAGAGAAATAGGTGGCATTGTCTACAAAATTTTCTATGGTATTCCAAAACAAACAATGATATTCTCCTTGAAGTTATAGACTATTTCAAAGTTGGCTTGCTTGGTAGGGATGGATTCCACCCATTTAGTGAAGTAATCAGTTGCAATGAGTACATAAGTATACCCTTCACTAGAATAAGGATTCATAACACCAATGAAATCTAGCCCACAATGTTGAAATGGTTCTTCAATCACCACAAGATTGAGTGGTAATGCAGCTAGTTGTGGCTTTCCAACAAATTGTTGGCATGGTTTGTGTTTGGAAACCCAATCTGAGTGTCTCAGAAGATGGAGAGACAAGAATATCTCCCTCCAAGGATCTTGTGTGTGGTGACCATTGATGAGAAATTTCCACCACAAGCTTGATCATGATATTCCCTGAGCAAATTTTATTGCTGCTCCTTATCTACACACCCGAGGAAACAACCATCTAGGCCTCTCTTGTAAAGTGCATGATTCCAGATCACAAACTTGGATTCTTTTAGCTTGAGTGTCCTTCTTTGTTTGTAATCAAGATGAGGAGGGAATTATCCATAAGTGAGGTAGTAAGCAATGTCAGCATACCACTCATCAGTAGTGGTGACAAAGAGTGCTTGTGGAATGTCTTCTAAACAAGTTGAGAAAACACCATCCTTTTCTCCCTACTAAGCCCTAAGAGCTTCATCTTCAGCAATCAGTTGGTAAAAACCATTTCCTCTTACCAAATTAGAGGTTCTAATCTCCAAGTCATACTCTTGGGTCTTTGTAATCCAACTTCCTCTCTTAGCCCCAAGATCTTGTTGAGTCAAAATGGACTTGATTGCATTTCTAGGGACCATCACCACTATATGGGAATTGAGAATGTAGAATCTAAAACTTTTAATAGATTTGACCACTATGTAGGCATGTTTCTCCAATTGGCTGTACTTTAGCTCATGATTTTTCAAAGGACAACTCATGAAAGAAATGGGTGCTTCCAAACCTTCATCATTTTTCTGAACAAGGACAATAGAGAGTGTATGTTCTAATGCATAACAATACATGATGAACTCCTTGTTGAAATCTAGAGATACAAGAGTTGGAGATTTGGAAATGGCTTTCTTGATCTCCTCAAATGTTGTTTTTCCTTCCTTATTCCACTTGAAACTTGCTTGAGGCTTCATCATGGAAGTTATATGTTTAGTAAATTTAGAAAACTCAGGCAAAAAACAACGAAGGAAGTTTACCTTCCCAAAGAATGAATGAAATTCATTCTTTCTGGTTGCTAAGGCTAGTGCTTGGATAGCTCTGACCCTCTCAAGATCAATGTGTGCTCCATGTTTGTTCATAATGTGTCCCAAAAAATTACCTTTTGTGACTCCAAAATGCACTTCTTTAGATTTAGAGAAATTCCATGTTTCCTACACCTTGCAAGGACTTGCTCCAAATGACAGATATGATCTCCCCTCCTCTTTGAAAAAACTGTGAGGTCATCAAGGTAAATGACAATGCAATGTTTCAAATCTTTGAAGGCCAAGTCCATTGCTCTCTAGAAAGTGGCTCCAGCATTGATCAAGCCAAAAGGCATTCTCATTGTAGGCAAAAGTGCCCCAAGGTGTTGTGAAGGTTGTTTTGTTGCAATCCTCTTCTACCACCTTGATTTGGTTGTACCCTGAGAATCCATCAAGCAAAGAGAGAATTTCAGATCCAGTGACTGCTTGCAAAATATGATCCATGATTGGAAGAGGATAGTTGTCCTTAAGAGATGCCTGATTCAGATTTCGGAAGTCTACACAAATCCTTATTTCCCCATTCTTCTTCCTTACTGGAAAAATGTTAGCCACCCATGTTGAATGGTGGATGGGGAAGATGATTCTAGCATTGAGCATCTTTATCACCTCTTCTTTGATAATGTCATAAATATTTGGATTGTAGGGCCTTTGTTTTTTCCTAAAGGGCTTAGCTCCTTTCTTCAAAGGAATGGAGTGATGCATTTCCTTTAGCTGAAAATATTTGAGTTCATCATAGGAATAGGCCAGGACATCTAAGTACATTTTTAGCAGAGCAACAAACTTTCTCTTCTCTTCTGGTGAGCAAAATTTACCAATGTTAACCATCCAGGGATTCTCTAAAGTGCCAATGTTTTCTTGATCAAAATTAGATGGACACCGAGAAGACTATTTATCTTGCTCTTGGATAAACCTGTCATGCTTGTCAAAGAGGTCTTCCAAAGAAACTAGGCCTTTGGGGATTTTTTTTCCTTTTAGTTTGATTTTTCCCTCTTCATCAATTACCTCAATTCCTTCCTTCTTTTGTTTGGGGAATGATTCATTGTGTGGGTTTTCACTTCCTTCAAAGAAAAAATTATTGAAGTTATCCCTTTGTTCAAAGAAGGATAGGATTTGATTGTCATCATTGAAGACCTTCCAATGATTTGCATTTTCTGGTACGCTAGGTCTGAACACCATCTCAATGGTCACTTTATCCTTTCCAAAAGATGAATGAGGTGTCACTAAGGAAGATGAAACTACTAGAGAATCATCCTTCTCATTCTTCTCCCTAGGGATAACTTCAATGGAGAATGCATCGTAGGATTCAATGCAGTCCCACACTCTATTTCTGTAATGCTCGAGCCTTAGATTTTTCACCTGATATTGTTGGCAGGACCTGCTTCACCACAATCTCTACATCACCTTTGCATCTCAGCTTCTTGATTCCCATGTCCTCTGCTGCATTCATGCCTAAGAGCAATGCTTCATACTCTGTAGTATTGTTTGTATTATCAAATTGCAGCTTGTAGGAAAAAGGATATACCTCATTGGAGGGAGAGTATAATACTACACTAGCTCCTGAACTTGCTCTGGAATGAATTCCATCAAAATCCATTGTCCAAATCTGATCTTCTTCTTCCTCCATAAGGAGTGGAAATTTCTCTTCCTTTTTGATATAAGGAAGTGCTTTCCTAGCCCACAATCTTGAAAGAGGATGTTAGCTCTTGGAACATTAGATTTACTTACTTGTGAATTTCATTTACTCCGACTGGCAACAAATTCTTCATTTATCCTTTCACTGGGATAGTTGCAGATGAAAAATCCATTTTATTTCTCCACCTAGATCTTTACAAAATTTCTACTCAATAACATACCAAAAGATCTTTGGGATGTCTCCACCAAAATTTTCAAGAGTATATTCTTGTCGGGTAATCGATTAGTGCAACTTTGAGAATCCTTAATCCTTCCTACCAATGGAACTTGTTTGGACTCCATTGAGTAGCATGTGCCATTTACCTGGTCAAAGTGAGGCCAAGAGCCTTTGTAACTTTGGTGGCATAAAATTATCTGAGGATCCATAATCTATAATGCAATTTTTCGGATGGAAACCTTTGATGAGAAGTGACAGTAAAAAGGCTCAACTCTGTTGGTGGTGGAAGCACTCAGGGCTAGCATGTTTTGAAAATATGGTGTGGATGGTGTGGGAAGTAAGCCTTTAGAATTAGAGATTGAGGATGTAGAGTTACCACCATAGACTTCCTTGATGAATCTATCAAATTGGGCAGGATGTGTTTGTAGGTATTTAATTTTAGAGAGCTAGACTTTGGTTTTGCTAGCATGCTCTACAAAGTCAAATGAAGTTGTGGTAGATGGGGAATTAAATGGCAGATGTGTCATTAATTTTTGTGTTGGGTTATCCTTTTCAAATGTAGAAATTGGCTTGGAAGGAGATGGGGGTGTATCCTTTGATTGAAATTTAGATGTTCTTGTAGAACCAAAATTTAGAAGAGAATTAATTACTCTTAACAACTTTTGAGTTGGGAGAAGAATCAGATAACTTACTTGGCATAGAAGTGTAATCCTTGAAAATTGGTGAATCTAATTTCTCTCTAGCTGATTCAGGTGGTAATGGTGATCCCCTATTGATGATATTGTTTAGTGGAGGCTTTGGAGAGCTATCTTCTTTGTTCTTCCTACTCTCAGTTGTAATTGTTGAGGCTGAAACACCATTCTTGGATTGTGCACAAGTGAAAATAGCACATGAAAAACTTGGAGCTTCTTCATCACCTTCCTCCTCATCAAAAATATTCAATCAGGCCATTGTGCATGCCAACCTCTTCAATTTCAAGATAGTTTTCATAGTCATCCATGCTTTCTTCTTCAATTTCCTCAATGTTTGTTCCTTCTTCTGATTCCCTAGTGTCACAGATGGCATTGACTAGTGGTTCTTCAAGAGCAAGCCTATAAGGAGGTGGATCAATTCTTGGTCTATCAAGAGGATTTGGTCTCCTTGGAGCATTCCTCATTATGATTTGTGAAATTTGATTCTTCAAAGTAATTAGGTCATTTGCCATTTTTTGGAACATTGGATTAATGGTGACCAATTTAAACTCGACCTTTTTGCTTTCCATTTGGTCCTTTCACTTTTCTAGAAATAATTAGATCATCATCAGTCTCAATTGAAAAGTCTTGAGCTTCCCTCAATGTTCTTGTTTGGGCTCTTCTAAGGAAGAAACCAACTTCTGATGGAAAGGCATTTCTGTGAAGAAACTTTTCAAGTTGTTTTTAGAGGGTACCACATCTTCTAGGGATCCTTCTTGTCAACCTAACATACCTTGCTACAAAATATCTCATTGATTCAGAGGTCTCCTTCTTCATCTGAACCAATTAGACCAATAGATCCTAACAATCTTCTATGCTCTTGAACCTATGTTCAAATGCACTTCTTATATCTTCCTAGCATGTGATAGATATTGGGGGCAACATGTAGAACCATTCAACATCTTTTTCTTGGAGTGAATCCACAAAGATCCTGACTAAAACATCTTCATCTTCAACTCCCAACACTCCACAAGAAATGAAGAATGCTGCTACATGTTCTTTGGGAGTTGAGAACCATCCATTTTGAATTTTGGGAATTTATTTCTTGAGCCTCTTGGGAGGTCATGAGGTGGTTGTGGAAGAGAAAGTGGACTAGTATTTCTTCCCCATGGTACATTAGGCCTGCATACCTCACACTCATGATCACCCATTATATTCTTATTTCTATCCTCCAGTCTTGCTAAGGATGCTTCTGCTGCTGCTTTCTCTTCTGCTTCAATTTGGAGTCTTTCTATTTCTTCAAGTTGAGCCCTTATCTCCTCTTCAGCAACTACCTCTCTTTTAAGCTCTTCAAATGTGGGATCAATTTTTCCTCCTTACCTCAGTTGTTGGGTGTATCTTCTATCATCCAGCTTGAAAGTTTATGCTCTTCTCTAGGGTGTTGGAATTTGTCTCTACCTTTCCAATTCGATAACATGTTCCTCTTCCAGGTTCATAATCCTTATGGAAATGAAGTATTGATTGACACTTTGTCTATTATGCCAAATAGCTTCTCTCATATCGAAAGCAATGCCTTTTGGATATGAAAGAGTAATTCAGGTCTCTCGATAGGAGGATTTCTGGAATAGCCATGATTTACATCCATGTAGTTCGTGTGATTATTTAATCTCTAGAACCTTTCTTCTAGAATATATTTTTATTTTATGATCTTGAGGTTGTTTTTAGGTACGATGCGAAAATTGGCCCCACGGTGGGTGCCAAAAATTGTTGGTGAGAAAATTTGTCTTGTGGAAAACTTGGTGGGTTTTAAGCCAATGATATATGAGAATCTAAGTCCCTCTACTTAAATGGTGCAACTTCCATATGTGCATGTGTGAAAAAGTGGATTTTAATGGTGGCCTTTTGACCAGAGATCCAACAGGGGCACTCCACTGACCCTATGGAAAAGCTAACAATTTCTCACTAGAGAAGAAACTTTGTCTGAGAAGGGGAAAGGGAGTGAGAATGGAGGTAGGAGAAACTAATGTTGTGAGTAGAATATTAGGTGCCCACACACATTAACTAGAAAATTTATTTACATGCATTTATAGCCAGAAGAAAAAATAAATCCGCAGGAGAAGCTACAAGACCGAATGAAACTCATTGGTCACAAAGTACCAATTAATTCCTCAATTAAAGAGGAAAAAATTCCTTCTTTTATTATTGAAGCTCGAGCAAAGTTTGTACATGGCCTGAGAATGGAATAAATTTGAGGAAGAAGAGAAAATAGAAGAAGAATGGAGTTTTCTATCTTTTCGTGCATAGTAGTATGGTCTTTTCAAAATCAATCACCTCCCTAGAATGATGTCGAGAAGCCATTATATTCTTTGCAAGAAACCATTACAACTTCAAAAATCCTCAACACCTTTTCAAATTCCTCTATTATGAAGAAAACACTCATGGCGGTTAAAAACTAGATCTTGCAAAGCAACCATTACATTCAATTTTCCAGTTTAAATATAGACCATTTGATTTTCTCTTCTAACTCTAAAATTAGAAATTCATGCACATGGCAGGAAGGGATTGGAGCTGTTATAAGTGAAGCCCTTTGCATTTTGTGATTTTTTAGAGATTTTAAAATTTGGAACAAACTGGCCCGCACCCCCACTTTGAATTTTCAACTTAGACACGTGGCACCCTCTGATTGGAAATGGGGTCGCGGTCCTTTTCTCAACATTTTAACATTTTTTGGAAAAAGGCTCAAAATCAATTTCCTCTACCGGCCCGCTACTCCAATTTGATTAGGACACGTGGCACGTTATAGTTGGAGGTGGGGTCACAGCTCTTTTCTCAACATTTTAACCTTTTTTGGAAAAAGGCTCAAAAACTCAATTTCCTCCGGTGCCCGCTCTTCCACCGCTTGCTCTTCCACTTTGAATTTTCAATGATGGACTCAAGACCTTGGCAGAGCCGTGGAGCATTCTAGAACTTTTACTTCACTTTTGGAAATTTGGTTAAATTTCCAACAGTGCCCTAATGGCCCATTTGTTTGCTTTGACTTTTTAATGGTGGGCTTCACCTCTGACTTTTTCCTATGGGCTTCAACTTTTATTTTTTCACTTTAAAGCCTGATCGGGGCTGCGGGTCACTTTCTAACTTTTCACCTTTTTGTAAAGGGTTTAAAAACAAAAATTCCTCCGATGGCCCACTCATCCACTTTGAATTTTTAACGGCGGGCTTTGCCTCTCCAATGACTCTAACCGTGTGGCAATCCGACACCGATTTGGTAATTTACCCTTTTTGCCCCACTTTCAAAATTGTGCCATTGTGACATGTGAAGCCATATGTTGAGCCTTCCATACTTAGCTGATTTTACCTTCATTTTGTACCTGGGACACGTGGAAAGCCCATGCTTAATTGAAGACTGTCCTTTGGACCCTTCCCCAGTTACGCCGTTGCGATGCGTGGATCCATTCGCTAAGTTTTGAAGTATGACCAAACCACATCCAATTAGAGAGACCCACATATCACTTGGGGATGCTGAGGAAAAATTTTATGGGGAAAGAAACACCCATCATTCTGACTGTGGAAAAATACACAAAGGAAGAGAAATTCATCATTTTGAGTCCAATTTTTGAATTTCCTTCACGAACCAAAGGCATGGAGGAAAAAAAATGATTTGACGACCCCTGGGACATAGAACAATTGAGAAATTTTGATAAAAAATGGAGGTTGCAAAGAGGATATTACATGCATAGACCGAGAAATGGAGGATTTTTAAAAAGGAGCAAAAAGAGGTTTAAAAGCTCTAGGGATGACTTTTTGCTAATTTATTGAATCTCTAACTTGGATTAAACACCAAAAAAGGAATGAGCTCAAATAATTAGAATTTGTCTATGAAAATGCATAGCATTTTTCAGAGATAACACTGCTTCTTATATAGGTGCTATTCAAGTTTGAAGAGTTGGTGAACTAAATATTGCTTCCAAATAAGGACCATAGATGGAGATAAATGAAAGAACAATATAACACAAGGTAAGAAGTGGAGGTGGAGACTACCATGAGAAGGTGTAGTGATGAGGTACTCAATCACATGGAAGTGTATCTTGAAGAGAAGCTTGTAGCCAAAAGGTAGGAAGGCGTGCTAAAAGGTTATAGTTGAGGTGCGAAGATGTACTACACAAAAAAATGTGAAAAGGGTCAATTAATGAGGATTTTTGGTAGGTGAAGGAGTAATAAATGCTCTAAAATTTTCAAAATATATATAAGGAAGGGATACAAGTTCATTTTTACCATTGTAAATTATAAAAAATTGAAAGAGCTAAGTGTGACCGAGATGAGTGAATCGTGTTGAGATGCAGAGAGTGTGAAACCTGACATGAGGAGTACATTTGTGCACAAGAGAAATTATGTCACCATTGGTGAAGGGTATGAGGAAGCAAAGCATTCCAAAGAGCTAGGGCACATGATTTCAACTAGGACACGTAGATTCGAGCTAGGGTTTGAGTTTACATGTTGTAAAAGAAAGAAGGAAACAATTAAGGATAGAAAGTTACAATTTATAGTTGGCGCCAAAGAAATCACCTACCGTAGGAGCTAAAGGAAAAAGAAGGTGGAAGTGGAGGTTGAAATTGCTCCCGAGAGCAATTTTGTAGAAATGTAATACGAAGAAGGCATGATAGTAGGATGAGAATGGGATTCTCAAGTCTGAAAGTATAAGATCAGTGACTACAACCACCGTAATTTAAAGAACAAAAAGGAATTGGATGCGCTATTGAATACAAAGAAAAAAAAAAGTGCACAACAGAGGACATGCCAGTGGTGTATGATGATCTTTGGAGAGAAGTTGCTTAAACAGATTTGAGTTTACTAGTTGTACGAGCTTCCATATTTCAGAAAGTATGAACCTTTGTACCAGTGGTTGATGAGAAAGGGGCACAAGAGTGGACTTGAACAGATAAAGTAACCATCTTGGAGATGAAGGAGTTAGGGTACACTAAATGTCCACGTGGAATGGATATCGAAAAACTGAAGAAGTATCTAGTGGTACAGGAAGCTACACATCTAGTCACCAAATTGAATGACCAAGAGAGATGGTCCTAGGTGAACACAATATGGCTACACATTACAAGGTGAATGTCATAGGGAACAATTTACAATATATCAGGCTATATTTCAAACACTATCATTGAGGAAATGCACACAAGTGAGAGAATCAGTTTTAGCACTGTCCTATTATCCTTAGTATTTTTAGAAATCGAAGTGCCTGATAGGGCAAAGGACAAGATCTAGGAGTACCCCATATAAAATAAGTCCCTTATAGAAATATTTGAGAAGTACTTGTGTGAATCAATAAGCGGGCCATTCAAGCAGAGGGAGGAGATGTGGTATGACAGGATCCATGTGGCATTTGAAGATGAGTGGCACATCCTCAAGGAGTTACCTTTGCTGGTGGGCAAGGCAGTCCAGTTCACAGTATATCAAAATTTTTGCATTGCATGATTTGTGATGAAGGATGGGACTTGGAGCCCCTGGTGTAAGCTGCCATATGCCTTCACAGTGCGCTACTTCCAGGCATCAGTCCATCAGTTCAATAATGCACGACGCCCTAATTTTGTTGCAGACAAGGTAGACTGTGACTACCTATAGTCATTTTTACCTCTATCACTAAAGAAAGGAACCCCATGTGCACTGCACCTATCACCCAGGCGAGGGTCAGGTGCTCACCCAAGGAATGCGTGGGTACCGAGTCTCTCTTTTATGTGATTTTAGTGGGAAATATCATCATCTATGATTTACGCTTAAGAGATTTAAAAGGAGTTAAGACATATAATAACCATAGAGCTCAGAACGGCCTCTAAATCCTTGCATTCATTCCAAACAGAAAGTAATTAACATATTATATAACTTGTACCATAATAGAAAGAAGTATACAAGCATCCATACTTAGCATAAACATAAATGAAATAGATCCTAAGAGAAAAATGTATACATTAGGATCATCAATATTCATATATATGTAAACTGGTAACCTCATTACATCCATGGAGCCATTACAAAATGTCATAGAGAAGCAGACCACAGTCATACATTACAACTAGACTAATGTAGCTAGGCTATCAAAAGAAAAATTACAATCCCTGGACTCCAATACATCCTTTCCCAAATACAATTACCCATTAACAAAGTTCTTGCGGTATTTCTATAGTTTTCCACCCTCTTCTAGTTCTGCTTTTGTTTACTATGTAGGCACTTGTATTTATAGCCTTTCTAGGCTGCCAACTCATCCTCCAATACCCTCAGATCTGATGCCAAGTGTCTGAATGTGGTCCTCCATGCAAGCATGCTCCTCCAGGCCCGAGCTTTCCACTTTTCACCATGATGTGCTTCTAGAAGCTTCTACTATAGGCATGCTCCTTCCTAGGCCAACCTGTCACCAAGTTGGCACCTTATCCACTCTGCATGCATAGTCGGGTCATGATTTTCACGTGTTCTACCATGAATTCCCAATTTGGATAAGTCCTGAACCCTTGGTTCTATCCATGCACACCATGGGATTCCTTAAACCATATTGTGTGTGCCTTTCTTTAACTAGGACCTACGCACCTACGTGCCTTTTGTACTTAGCCAACATTCTAGGGGCCCAACATCACCCCACACTATGCCTATTCTCCATCTACGGGAACACTTCTCTAGTGAAAGAAAGAATACAATAGGCTTATGCCTTGGAACAAGAATAAGGGGATGAAAGAATGGGGAAAGAAGAAAGAATGGGAGAGTGAAGGAATCACTGCAACAAGCTAGGAAAATCCTTTTGCAAGTCGGCCTCCAACTTGTTCCAGGCATTGAATTCTTCCTATGCTCTTTGACAGAGGTCACTGACCAGGGCACTCACCTCCCCAAAATTTAGTCCATCTCCTTACGCACTCATGGTATTAGTGATTTTCTCTAACTCCTTGCATATATCCTCCAGCACATCCATTCTTTGTGTAATATGCGGATATAGTTCCTTCAACTAGTTTTTGATTAAACCCCTTAAGGTTTCAATGGCTTTAGATTTATTCTCAACCTTGGCAAGGATTTTATCCCTTTCCACCCTATTTCCCTTGTTCTTCTCTTGGAACTCCTTGAGTTCTGCTTCATGAGTGGTGACCAAGGCGCCTGCCACTTTGTCTTTGTCTACACATTTGTTGTATGTGGCCTCGTGATGGGAAGAAACCTTCACATCAGCAAGAACCTTGCTATATTCCATGACGAGTGCTATGATATTCAACTTATCCTCCTTCTCTAGGTGTGTAGCCACTTCTTCTACAAACTCGAAGGCTAGCGGCTATCTTTCCATGGTGAGGACCCATGTTGAATTCTCCAAGCATCCCAAGGAAGATCCATACTTCTGTGTGGGTGATGCTAGGTCTAGATGCTTCAATACTATAGCCTTATTAATGGACTCCACCTTCTTGTATACAACACATACCTTAGCCTTTTCATCCTTCAACTCATGCTGCCACTGGGTGCTGATCAACTTCTCCTAGCTTAGCTCCTTTGTTATTGCAGCTAGCTCTTCCTCTTTCTTCTTCAGCTCCCCTCCAAATCTTTGATTCTATCATTTCACTTGAAGAGTCTAGCCTTGATCTCAATGGAGACCTTGTTAAGCACGTTACATAGTTGTTTGTCTAAGAGTCGCTAGGTATCCACCATTGGGTTATCTTCTCTTGGTCCTGACAATGCTATTATTACCCCATGGCTTACCTCAAACTCTGGTTCATCAAGGTGGGACTCTATTTCCAATGGGAGCATATTCCTTGTCCGTAGATATACAACCTCCCTGTCAAAAGATGACATTACTACAAGCTCCTTTGTCGAATTTTACTTTGGAACCACACGCGAAACACTTTCTTGGGGTCATCAATATAACCCATCTTCGGCCTCTCCCCCTCGTGCCTTCCTCCCATGTACGTACCCTTAGTCAAAATGGGGCATCTAGTGTTGCCATTGTCATCTTCTACACTCTCCTCCTTCTCCTTTTCAACATCACCAGGCGTTGTGTTCTAATTTGTCCCCCACCAGGATCTCAATGTTCTTTGTCTCTTCTTCTTCTTCCACCTTGGTTTTCTTTCTGTGTAGAGCTTGGAGCCTCTTGATTTTACGCACTAGCCTCCTCAGCTTTTCCTATGTCTTGGGTGCCTTCTCCTACCTATCTATCTTTATGCCGCATGAAAAGGAACCCCTGTTCCTCTTCTCTACCTTCCTCTTCTGAATCATGTACATTGAAGATAGGTGGCCCTTGATCTTTTCTAGGGTCCTCTTCCCCACTAACTTCTTCTCCACTATCATCCTCTTCACTATCATCTTTTTCTCCTATGTACTTGTCCAAATTCTCAATCTCTTCTGAGACGGTCTCTTCTTCTACCCTCTGCTTCTTCCTAACTGGAGATTCCGGTGTAGGTGACTCTGTTTCTTCTTCTCTCGAGGACTCCTTATTTGATGGATTTCCCGGATCTGGATTCTTTTATTTTAATATGGGCCTCTTCTTTCATGTGTATATACTTGGTTCTGCACTTGTCACGGGGAACCTATTTCCTATGTCTCCACCACACTTGGTATTTTATTTTATGGCTCTTTTTCCTCCCGTTTGGGTGTGGGTCTCTTCCTACCAGTTGGATCCTGAGGTATAGACACCTTGTTCTCTAGGTATGTGTCCTTCTTAGACCTAGGTCTTATGCGGATGTACACGCATGCCACAAATCCTTCTGCAATGGGCAGGGTCATGGGCCTTGTCATTTGAACTTCATGTGACACGTACCACTCCATGTACACACACTTGCTAGGGTAGACCAACCCTTTGTGCATTTCCTTGTGATCCTAGTCTAGATTACCAAGGTCTAGCTTAAACTTCTTGGACTCCTTAAACCTTTTTACTCCCACTTGGAAGTATTGAGCTGTGAAGGAAAAGGGGAGCTTGCACCATGGGCTCCATGTCTCATCTGACAATTTGAATCTACCTAGGCAGAAATGTTGGTACATAAAAATTCTACTTCTCCCTTAGTGGCCACTAGCATTTTTTCGGGAGTTATGCATTCTACCCTAAATGCATTGCTTAGGCGCATGTACCATTTCTCCAAATGCACCTTGTGCACTATTTTCATAGTGTCACAAGTGTATTTTTCAAACCTCTTGGCAGGTGAGGGGTCTTCATAGGGTACTCCCATACGAACTTGTCTGATGCATCTAGTACCCGATATCCCGAAAACACAATGGTTAATAGGACATTGCCAAAAAGGATCCTATCACCTTCCTTCATGTAGCTGAAAATCTCATCCGTGATGAATGTGGACAAGTTGTAGATGGTACCCTTTGAAATTTTCCTGCAAACATTCAACCATGGCTTATTAACTTGGGTCCATCTCTCCTAGCCATTTAACTTTGACACTAGGTGCGTGGCCATCTTCATTACCAAATCCTTAATGTCTCGTGATATCATAATACCTTGACCCCTTCTTGTATGCATAGGTGGCGATAGTCTCCTTAATCACCTCTTTTTGGTCAAGTCATCCTCCAAACCGTCTCCTTCATAGATGAGGCCTATGAAATGTGAAATGAGCTGAGGGGTTATGTGCATCTTGCGCCTTGTGAAGTGGAAGTAGTCCTCATGCATGCACAACATCAACCATTGATATAAGTGTTTAGGTTTCCTAAAGTAGGGAAACTCAAAGAGTTGTAATAACCCTACCTTCCTTAACTTAACCTTCACATCATCATTTTAAATGGGAAATCCCTCTGTGTCCTTTTGTTTGTTAGGAGCACTAACTCTAGTGCCAGTCCTTCTTGATTGTGCTTGTCTAATGATTGTAGTCATTCACAGAGATGTTCCTCATATGGGACTCCCACTCCTTACCTAACAACACTCCATCTAGGTACTACATTTTTGTATACAACTCTTCATTTATGCATGCATCAGTTTCTTGTTGCTTGCCCTTTCCCTTTCCCTTGCCCTTCTTGGGTGTGCTAACTAGTTTCTTAGGTGCCATTATCTAGGTCTTCTTACCACTTCAATCACTCTGTGTTACTCTGTTCTTCCGCTCTCTCCAACCCTAGATCCTGAACTTGTGAGGAAAACTTCTTAAACCCGTGCCCTAGTTCTTCAAACCCTAACTAGGATACTCCCTTCACAAGATGGCACCTTCTCACACTTTTCCTACACCCATGAAATCCCTTCCTTCTGGTTTGTAAATCTGAACTAGTTACTCACGCTTCAATCTCTCCAAATGTTTCTTCACATGGATCAATTTTTTAGAAGCCCTAGTTTGCAAAGGTGTAAAAATTGCTTCTTTCTCCTTATACGCAAAGTGAATAATGAAGTTCCTTGACCCCTTTATTTATAGTTTTTCCCTTTTTAAGCATTAAGTGCTACTTCACCTACCACCATACTTTTAACATTTAATGCAGCTTTTTCAAACAAAGCCCAACTTCAGCGCTTTCCCTCACGCGCCAAAAGATGCACGGATAATCCTCAAACCTTCTGGCATGAAACCAATCCAACATGATAGGAGACTCTTACACACGTGTAACCAACGCTAAATGCACTTCTTCTATCTTGATTTTTTCTCTCGCCTACCTTGTGTTGCTTAATGTGATTTTTCCTCCTTTGTACATGGGATCTGAAAGTAGCTTTATCTTGACACCAACCATCCTTTTTCCATATTTTCTATACCTCTTTTAACAGGCCATTCAACCAAGATTTTTAACACAAATTCCTTGGCACTTTAACCATGCTCTCCTTCACAATACTCCACCTCACACTAAGATGATGCACGGTCCTCTGTGCACTAAAAAATTATCAAAAGTAGTAATAAGGTTACCAGCGTCCAGGTGCAAAAAAAACAACAATGAAAAAGGAAACACAAGAAAAGAAATGAATAAAGGAAAATTCTAAACTAACTAGAAAAACTACCTTATTTTCAAACACTACGAAGACTTACTTATAGTAGGGATTCAAACTACTCCCATTGAAGTGTCTAGACAATTTCATTCCATCCAAGCAGCTTGTAATTCTAGCACAAACTGAATCAAGGATGTATAAGATTGTGTAGGGAACCAACTAATGGAATTTCAACTTCCCAGGATGGTGCAAAAGTTATAATCACACAATAAGACCATCTCGCCCAACCTTAAACTTCTTATTTCTAATGTTGCAATCATGCCAAGCTTTTTACTTTGCTTTCTCTATTGTTTGGCTCCACCTGGTGAGTGATCATCTCTCATCCAACTTCATTAACTCATCAATTCTCTCTTCCAACACTTGCTCATCAGCCAACCCTCCTGTGCATGCTATTCACAGAGAAGGTAACATGAATTCAACTAGCAGAACAAATTCCATGCCAAACACCAATTGAAATAGTGTGGCTTTGTTCACCTTTTATAAGTTTTCATGTAAGCCCATAATACTACTGATACTTTGTCATCCCAATCTTATCTTCTCGACATCACAAATTTTGGTCAGGGTATGACTCAATATTTTGTTGAATGCTTATGTGGTTCCATTTTCTTGTGGGTGATAGGGTGTAGTCTTGTGATGAGCCACCATGAACTATATTAATAGGATCCTCATGGTCTCATTTAAGAAATGCGTACCCCTATCGCTGGTTAAACTCAAAGGACATCCATACCTCGTGATAATGTTCTCCCACAAAAATCTTGCCGTTGTGGCTGCTATGTAGTCTTTAGTTGGGGCTGCCTCTACCCACCTTGTCAAATAGTCATGCAAGTGATGACATAGCGTGACCCAGTCCTATGCACTGCTAGTGCAATAGGGCCTACAAAGTCTATTGCCCACTTCTCAAAAGGTTCCGTGCTAGGTATAGGGCGCAAAGGCATTTCATCTCTCTTTCTTGGCTTGCCAATGTGCTAACAATGGTCACACGCTTTACAATAGTCTTTACAATCCTTGTATAGGGTTTCCCACCACAATCCTGCCATTAATATCTTACATGTGGTGGTGTCACCTGCATAATGCCCACCCGCACTTCCTCTATGTGCTTCCTCTATGATGGCGAGGCGCTCATGCTCTAGTACACACCTACGCAACACTTCATCACACCCTAACTTGTACAAGTCCCCACTGATCAACATGTAGGGTGCAGCGTGTATGGCTAGTTGCTTCTTCTCTAATGCCTTCATTCCTTCGATGCCACACCTTCCTTTAAAAATACTACAATCTCCTCCAAATCCAAGGGTGCACGCCGTAACCTAAACAATTACGTGTCTGGCATTGTCTCTTCAATACTCTGTGCATCCTCCCCTAAATCAATTCTTGACAGATGATCAGGCCCACAATTACTCTTTCTAGGCCTCACTACTACTTTACTGTGAATTCAAATTCTTAGAATAACAACACCCACTCGACATATGTGCCCTTGTAGAATGAGCTTGTTCAATAAATACTTTAATGTCATGTGGTCGTGTAAAATACAAAGGAGTTGCTAGCAGGTATTGTTTGAACTTGAAAAGCATGTAGATAATTGACAATGCTTCGCACTTAGTCATGGTTTAATTCAGCTTTACTAGTGTCAACTTCACCTTACAAAACACAAAGAATGATAAAAATTCCTTCACCAGGTTGTGCAAGACCTTTGCTCCAATGGTGGTTCCCGAGGCATCTACATGGACATGGAAGGGCTTGTCCCAAGAGGGAAAATGTAATATAGGCACGGTGACAAGCCTATCCTTTAATGTGTCAAATGCCCTCTCTGTGCCTCTCTCCAATGGAAAACACTTTTATGTCTGAGAAGCTCCTCTAAAGGTGTAGTGATCTTGGCATACCCTTTGATGAATTTCCTATAATAACTGTATGCCCAAGGAATCTGCACACTGCACTCTAGCTAGTAGGCTCCCCTAACCCCACAATAACTACAACTTTGGTAGGATCTACTAGCAATCCCTCCTTACATATGATATGCCCCAATAACATCCCAAAGGGTGTAGCAAATACACACTTCTTAATGTTGAGGGATATCCTCAACTGCCTACACCTCTCAAACATTAACCTCAAATTGTCACAATGGTCTTTTACTAGCCCATACACTATCCAATCATCCAAATAGACCTGAAGAAACTTATGGATGAAGTCCTAGAATGCTTGCAACATTATGTGTGAAAAAATAGCAAGTGTATTCTTCAACCCAAAGGGCATGACCGTGTATGTAAAACTTCCCCATTCAGTGGAAAAATTTGTCTTCTCCTAGTCTTCCTTTGCAATCTGAACTTGGTGGTACCTGAAAATCCATCCGTAAGGAATAAATTTTGTGCCCAACGACTCCTTCCAAAATTTCTTCATGAAGGGGGTTGGAAAATGATCGATGACACAAAATACATTTACCTCCCTATAATCCATGCGAATCTTAATCCACCCATCCTTCTTGATGTTTGATTGCCATCGAATTATCCATTCCCGATTCTTCCACCGCTTCAATGATCCCGAGAAGATATCATTTTTTCTATCTCCTCCTTTACATTCATGCACGAATTAGGATTCATTTGATAGGTATCTTCCCGACTGTGCACACACTATCCTTTATCTTTATCTTCATCTCCCTAAGGAATGGTGAATGCATTTGAGCTCATGGTACCCACGTGGGAATAAATCCTCAAATTCATGTAATAGATCAATGATCTTAGAGACTTCCTTCTCTGACTAGTAATCTCCAATAATAGCTTCCTTAGGTTCTTCTCCTGAACCGATGTTAACCTTATTTGTCTTTAAGGGCTCATGGTAGGTGCACACGTGAGTATCAACACTATCCACTACCTCGCGCGTCCCTATAGAATGGCTAACATCCAATATTTTTTCTTCCTCCCCATCAATCACATACACCAACTTCCCTTTCTCCTTTTCCAAACACATGCGCTCAAGTTATAACTCTTATGTTTCCTCTACCTCCTCTTCAAAGCACACTTCCAAACCTGGTCCACCTAGTAACTCCAACAACCTATCTTCTACCATGGCACTATCCCCCATGGTAAGGCATTTGACACCCTACAAGGCCTTATCAACTGATGGCTTGGTACTCCGATACTCAAAGGTTTGAATGAGGTCAGCCGCTAGCTCTTACCAATTCCCTATCTGGCGGCGTGTCTCTGAATGTATGTACCATGCAAGCGCATAACCCTATAGTGTAGAATACAAATTTTTCACCTAGAGGGATGGTGGCAAAGCTTCCACACCTTCTCTCCAGATCCTATCACATTCCTGGATATGGAAAGAGGTGGGCTCCTTCCCATGGTATCCTTGATGATGGTGGGCACATTGCTTCTAGAGAATTTGACAGAGAAATTCTTACCTCATGCCATTAAAAAGGATCTCCTAATGGGCAGCCCACCACTATGCTACTATGCTTTGAGTACGACATAAATTAACATCCCTCTCTATTCCTTCTCCTCCTTCCATTGATCTTCCATCTCTTGCAGAAAGATCTTAGGGAAGGCTCCTCCTAAATACTTAGACAACTCCTTTCCTCCTAGGTGCTAGAATGTGCACGCCTTTGTTACCTTGGTTACCAACCCTCTTAACTACCGTATGATCAATTTAAAAGTTTAATGCACCCAATTGTCACATGCTAGACTAGTGGTATCACTTACTAACCGAGCATCCTAGAACTAGATAAATCATCAAGAGTAGGATATATTATCTCTCGGGTCCCCGATTGAGTGCAAATATATCTTGTCTAGGACTTCTTATCCCAAAGGTTCGAAGTATAGGGCATTGACTTCCATCAGCCAGAGGTATAATGAGCCGTTCCTCCTTATTTTCAAATATGATGTACCCTTTGTTAAACTGAAGGTCCGCATTGTTCTTGTAACACCATGGGCACCCAAGTAGTGCTAGGAAATTGTCTTCCTCAGATGAGCACCAAGACTTCGAAGTCCCTAGTAAACTTAGCTCCTTGGATAGTGATAGCTACATCCTTTAAGACACCAATGGGAATCACCTTTATATTTTTTTCCATATACAACACATTCGAAGATGACTACAATGCAGTCTCCCCATCGATGCCATGCATCCAAAGTGAGAACATTAACGTCCCACGCTTTGTGTCAATGAGGATATTACTAAGGAGTCATACATCTAATGTGATCTCCTTATCATAGTCAAGTCTGTGAGGGGGAAGGTTTACGTGCAAGACTTGCCTCTTGCATTCTCCTCTAGTGCATGGTGCCTTCTCTCTCAACCATGATCCTAGAAAGGGAATACTATATTCTTGCCTTAGAATTTTACATACTTCCTTGACCTCATCCAAGTCATCCTTTGCCACCTCGACCCTCCTTCCTTGTTCCTCCCTCCTAGACTACTCCTTTAGACATTGTATTTCCCCTTGTAAATTGTAAATGACATCCATGGTTTCTTGATATGATTCCTTTTGATGCGCGGTATGGATACTTCCCATGAGCTAATTCCTCCCTTGAAACTAGGTTCTTTTACCTTGGTATCTCTTTTATGCACATGGCTTCTACCCTTTTTGTTACCAACGATGACTCCAAACTTGAATTCCATGTTACTGTGGCATCCACTTGTGTGTCTTCCTTCTTAATACCGACCATTATAGTGCCCTTATCTTTATGGTGTTGTTGGTTCACGTGCTCAAACAATTCCAGGCACTCCTCATACTTGTGCTTTTTTCACACCATGAGCACTACAATAGAATTGGGAACTCTCATCTGTAATGCTCTGTAGACCCATAATTGAAATAGGTTCCATGTGGGAACTCATCCTTCCTCCTCCACATTTACCATGACCACAAAATCCTCTACAAAAACCCTTTCCATGAGCGCCTTCATTTGCATGTGCCTCATAATGGTGATCATCTCCCTTATAACTACTAGAAATGCTAGTCTGGTGCACGCCACGCTCAATTACCTCATGGATATGATCAATGAGCCTATAGTCCTTAGTCTCATGGGTTGTAGAGGTGCAGATCTTGCAGTAGTAAGACACATTCTTCTGGATTGCATGTTATAACAAGGGGCATCTACTTACATCATGGTCTCCATGACAAATTTCTGATCTCTTCACTGTCATGGTACGTACTATCCTTTGGGGGAAATTATCCTTAGCATGCTCCTCTACTTCACAATTTGTGCACCATAAACCACTACAAGTTTCATGGTATGAGTTCGTAGATAACTTCTCTAGTTACTCATCCATAGCAATAATTTGAGCCTCTAGGAAAGGGATAACACCAAAGATCAACACTACTAACAGCCTTGGCATGCAGAGTAGCTTCCAATTATCACGTGGGTTTGTAAAAGTTTTATGAGATAAGGCCCTTCTAAAAGGTGTGATCAATCCTCCAACAAACCACTGAGCATGTTGTGAAGGGTGAATATCATATGATAATTTAGACAAGAGAGTTTTAAAGTGCACATCATACTCCCACACACTCTTTTCCATTCCTTTCTAAATCTCCTTTAAGGCATTGATGCTCTTCTGTTTAAACTCAAGAATGTGGAATTCTACCAAGAATGCATTCTTTAAAGAAGTATAATCCACCACCATTTGATGAGGGTCATATTTCCTATACTAGCTATGCATGTGCCCTTGCAACGTGGTTGCAAAATGACTAGCCTTCTACTCCGGGGTTGTGATACCCTTTACATGCCATAGTAGTTCACACTTGTGAACATGTTCTGCAGCATCATCAATACCTCTGTAATCAGGAAAATGTAAAGACATTTCACGATAACTTGGAGGGGTAGTTGGGGCTCGACTCCTCCTAAGCCGAGCATTAGTTTCTTCTTGTGTTTCCTCCACCACCCGATCCACCAAGTCCACCGTCCCGTGCCTCCTAAACCACTAGATCCACTAGACCCACCAACTCCTATTAATCCCGACCCCCAAGATCCACTAGATCCCATAGTGGTCGTGCCAAGGTTTCTGCGGCTCCACTGAACTACGCACATATGGTATGTGACAATGCCCCACTACTAATAGTATACCCCACACCACTCCTAGACATAAGACCAAAAGCTTGCATGTCTATACCTTGCCCAAAAATTCCTCCTAACACTAGGTTGGTGTTTACAGCCATGGAAGGCCCAAATGAGAAATTATATCTCCTGGGTGTAGACTGATCACTTCCAATATAACCAACTGGACTAACAATATTTTCCCCCTAATCTAGAAAACCAAGTGCCAGGGTTCGGTCACTAGGTGGGCTCAGATGCACACCAATGGTTCTTCTCTCTCCATGTGAAAAACTCTCATTAGAAGTTGAAGGGGTGTCTCTTACACGCTTGCCAAGATGAGGTCGCACAGACTGCTTAGGTTCCACGTCCTCTACGTGAACCTCAAATCCTTCCCGTAATGTCTGCCTCTATATATCCATCACACCTATAACCTCGTATTGTCTATCAATCTCCCTTTCACGTGCTTCACTATACATGAGTCATCTCTCCTCCTTTTCTTTCTCCGTCGCAACATATACCATCTTCCTCCACCCTAGCTTCCTCACCCAATGCTCAAAATGGTTTAGCCGACCATTAGAAATGCCTCTAAAATCATGGTAACCATCAAGATCTTCATAGCCAAAGGGAAAACATGTAGAAAGGATCCTCTGGGCTCCGGTAGAAACTCAAACTCAGCAAACTCCGATAAGAATATGTGGAAATTGTGTACTCTAGAGTGTAGCTAGCGGATTCCTTTCCACCAATGATCCACAACATGGGTCCACATCGGATGTGTCCTATAGCCTCTGGTATTCTATTTTTGGGTCCACACACATGATCCATAACAACAACTTGATCTAGACACATAGGTTGAGAGCCACCCATACAGCTTCTACTTTGGAAGCGGTAATTTTTTTTTTTCATATAGATCATGGTAGAGGTTCTCTTCTACCCATCTACATGCATCAAACTCAGGTCCAGTGTTGAATCTCTAAGAAAATTCATCCTCTGTGCTCTTGAACCATGATTCAAAACTTTCCAAAGTTAACCACTCTGACATTACTCACTACACAGATCATGATGTATGCTATTTCCCACTACAACTTTGAAAATAGGTCCTGTAATGGAACCAAGATGTAGTCATTTTTACCCCTATCACAAAAGAAAGGAACCCCATGCACACTAGCTTATTACCCAGAGGAGGCTAGGTTCTCACCGAGGCACACATGGGTGTTGAGTCTCTCTTTTATGTGAGTTTAGTGGGAAACATCATCATATATGATTTGTGCTTAAGAGATTTAAAATGAGTTAAGACATACAAGAACCATAGAGCTCAGAACAACCTCTAGATCCTTGCAGTCATTCCAGATAGAAAGTACTTAACATATTATATAACTTGTACCATAACAGAAAGAAGTATACAAGCATCCATACTTAGCATAAACATAAATGAAAGAGAACCTATGAAAAAGATGTATGCATCAGGATCATCAATATTCATATATATGTAAATTGGTAACCTCATTACATCCATGGAGCCATTACAGAATGTCACAGAGAAGCAGACCATAATCATGCATTACAACTAGACTAATGTAGCTAGGCTATCAAAAAGAAAAATTACAATCCCCATACCTAATACATCCTTTCCCAAATATAATTACCCACTAACAGAGTTCTTGTAGTATTTCTGTATAGCTTTATCCTCTTCTAGTTCTCCTTTTGTTTACTTTGCAGTGCTTACATTTATAGGTTTTTTGCTACAAACTCATCCTCCAGGACCCTCAGATCTAATGCCAAGTGTCTAAATGTGGTCTTCCATGTAAGCATGCTCCTCTAGGCCTGAGCTTTCCACTTTACACTATGATGTGCTTCTAGATGCTTCTACCACAGACATGCTCCTTCCTCGCCAACTCATTGCCATCCGGCACCTTATCCACTCTGCATGTGTAGTCAAGTCATGATTTTCACATGTTCTTCCAAAAATGCCCAATTTGGCTAAATCCCAAACCCTTGGTTCTATCTACGCACATGCCACGGATTCCTTAAACCCTTTCTTAAATGCTATCATGTGCACCTTATCATTACACACCTTTCTTCAACTAGGACCTACACACCTACGCGCATTTAATACTTAGCCAACATTCTAGGGACCCAACACTACCACACACTATGTAAGACTTATGTATATCCAGGGTAGACTGCCTACATAGAGAGGATAATTTTAGACGTGATAAGCATGAATCCTATGAGTTTGGTGATTGGAGACAGTGGGGCTGCGCTTATCTACCTTCAGCTCAAGCCTAAGTTGGAGGGTAAAAATATGTGGAGAACAAGTTCATGATCCTAGGGCCACCTAAGGGAAAGCATATAGTGGAGAATGTACCAGCTCCAAATCCCACTAAAACTATAGAAGTAGATGATGAAGAGGAAGAGCGTAAAGATAGTGGTAGCTTGGTGCATAGAGGATGAAGGAAACCCTCAAACAAGGTAGAATATGATCATGAAAGTACTCCACCTCAGACACAAGACAAAGGGGATGAAGAATTAGAGGTAAGAGAAGACCCTAAAGAAATGTCCTTTGAGAGGTTGTTCGGACAAAAAGAACTCAAGGTGCTACTCCCGAATCAAGATATAGATATCACCATGACTCTCTCCATAGAAGGAAATAACTAAGAAGATAAGGAGAAAGTTGAAGTTGAGCAAGGAGGTAGAGGAGTCTCAAGACAATGTACCTAGATATCCCACACAACCAAAAAACGTGGAAGAGATGAAAGATGAAGAAATGAAAGATGAAGATGTAAAGAATGAAGGATAAGGGGTAAAGGAATGAGAGACAAAAAATATACTACTCGGAAACGAGGATCTAGCTCCAAATCTCGGCATGCCACTCCTAAGGTGTAAAGAACTAAAATAACAAGTGGAGAGTTTACTATTTTGACTTTGGGCTATGCTTTGAGGACATAAGTAAAATTGTCTCGCACGGTGATCCCTAAGGAGTTATATGGATGAGAGATGATGGATGAGGACATGGTCACCACGTGCACAAGGAAACAACTATCTTGGTCTATACACACACATATGGACTAGCCATACTTTGACGTATGCAAAGGATCTTGTGTGTTAAGAAGGTTGAAGAAGGAACCTCGGGCCGGACATAAAACTATAAAACCCACTATTATGTTAGATGAACATGTAAGTAATGCCTTGGTAAAAGTGTCTACAAAGGTGGTGCAATGGAACATAGAAAAATTTGCCACTATCAAAGTGCTGAGAGAAGAGATCAAGGAAAAGATGTAAATATCAAGTGCTTGAAAGGAGAGAAGGACCTAGAGAAGAATAAGAATGGGGTCCTTATTAGCATGGAAGAGGATATTGGGGATCATGTTCTCCAAGAAAGACTACACTTAGAGCCCAAGGTACCCAAAAATTTCCCTTCAGATATGCACTATGTGCATACCTTAGTTGATCTAGTTCTTGAGGAGGGGCTAGTTTAGATGCTAGAACAAAAGGACCCTGAGAAAGAAGAAGAGATGGAAAGGGTTGCAATAGTATGAAAGATTTCATCATACGAGGCATTTCTCCAACCTTGTGGGAGGAGCTAAAGAAAGTGGATCAAGCATTGAATATTTGTATGGCTCTGAAGGTAGTAATAAGAATAAGGAAAATGGTAGAGGATAATGAAGTCTTAAAATAAATTAAGGATAAAACCTTGGGGCATGTGGAGATACTGACACTAGTAAAGCAAAAGTGCGAGGCCCTTGCAGTGGCCCAGGATCCCCATAAGAACAAGTTGGATGAACTTGGGAAACTTATAGCACAAAAGATGGATCTGCTAGAAGGGATAATGTCTGAAATGTCTAACATTATGTTAGTATTATAGAATGAAAAGGGAGAAATTTCAAGGATGAATTGGAGTCTATTGCAGTAAATATTCCAGAAAAGGTAGAGGTCAGTGCTTAATGAGTGGAATATATTAGAGGCATACATAAAAGAAGAATTTCCAAACTAATTATCTCGGTTGAAGCAGAGGATGGTGCAAAGTAAATACTTATTATTTATATAGTAATTCTTTACATTCATCCATTCCTTATTCTTTATTCATTTCATATCACAAGGCAACCATTACTAGGGTGACAATGCAGTTTAGTGTGGGGTAATGTTGAGAAGACAAAGTGTGACACTTAGTAGAAGGCACACAAGAGGTTCATGCATGAGAACATGGTACAGTAAAAGGAACAGAAGGATAGGGAAGAAAACACACACAAAAGACAAGGGAAGATTTAGGACTTAGCCACTTTCACATGTACGAGCTATTTTTAGAGATAGTGTGTAGAGCACACAAAGTGGATAAAGACTTGCATGATAAGAATTGGCTATTTTGGAAGAACGACTGCTAAGAACTTTGCATGGGTGTGGGCTAAGAATATAATTTCTACTTCCAGTTAACTAGAAGAGGTCTATTGTTAGCACACTTGCATGTGTGGCTATGATTGTAAAGGCGCATGGCTATTTTCAGCATGTGACCTATTTTTGGAGTTATGCAAGTGGTGAAGGGAAAGTCCCCACCCTTATAAATATGTAATGATTTGTATAGAATAGAGGGACTGTGTGAGAACTAAATTACTATGAAGTTATGTTGCCAAATCTGATGCACACATAAGCTATGGTATTATCTATTGTAATGAGCTTATGTGTATTTATCATGTTTAATATAATGGAGTGTATTGGTTGAATCAGAGTATTAATCTTGAGTATAATTGGTTCTTGCATGCTTGACTTCATTATGGTTATCATTTAAATCTATTACTCTTTAGATCTAGATCTGACATGCTCTGTATAATGTTATGTTAATTATGGATCTTAATGCATTAAGTCTTCATCATGCTAACATCCTACAATAACAACCCTAAAGAGGGGCCTAGCACCTTTGCACGCTTTGGGTGAGCACTTAGTCTAGGCTAAATGATGTGCCGGTGCATGTGGAATTTTACTTGGTATATTCTAGGATACATCTTAAATGTGTAGTTGGTAGAAGTGAAGGTAGGTGGGGAAGGGTAATGGTCAACTCGGATAATAAGTAATAGGCCATGGTAAAATTGGGTAATGGGTAATAACAATCAAATGCATGCACACATATAGATTGCAACACAGTACCAGGTTGAAGAGCTTCCAAACTCTACATCATCCAAGGTTGATAAGTTTATCCAAACAAGGGTGAATCAATTAAGGTATCCAAGGCATAGGATATGGTTTGGAAACACAATGTAGGTTAGGTGCAAGAATGTTTAGGTATGCTCTGCTACACCAAAGGTATGGTCGGGATAAATGACATGAAAATAGGAAATGTATAGTTGTTAAGCTAAAAATACATAGGTAGCAACATCACAATGTATAGCGAGTACATAAGGTCAATGATCACACTAAGTAGGTCGAGGTCCGGTAAATAGGTCATGACATGGGTAAGGACAAGGTATAGGTAAAAGAACAAATCTTGAGACACAACTATGGAAATGTAGAGGTAGTTTGGGTTGGAGGTAGGTGGCACAGTGTGGGTGAGGGAAATGATGAGTTGAGGCCAAAATGGGAAAAATGGGGTAAAAATGATAGTATCGTGGAAACTGATGCCGCTTATAAAGTAACCGACGTTGGTTTATTATGACCAACGTTAGTCATGTTAAGGCGGGGTTAGTAAAAATAAAAATCCATATTTTATGGATTCATTTTAACGTGTTGCTATTTGGGAAAATGATAGAGTGGTGGGGTAAGAGTAGAAAGTGATGGTACAAGGTGTTTGAGTTGAGTGGTGAGTGACTAGTGTGTTATTGGTGTTTAGTAGGTAGGTCCACAAGATTGATCAAAGCCATTTGATTGGTTGCGAGGTGAGGAGTGAATTTGGTGATGGTGGAGGCGGGAGAGGGTTTGGGTGGACCACCGGCGTAGCTACCAGACATACCACCATGTCGATGACACTAAGATGAGGTAGGATTCAATCTACGCTAATGTCCTTAAGTTAAAAATAATGTTTTAAATTGGTTTGGGTTAAAGGGGGTTTGGGGGAAATGAATTTTTCATTTATAGCTAAAAATGAATGAAATGAGGGAGGTGGGACCAATATAGTGTAAATAGGGGTGGGAATGAAGTTAGGGTAGGTTTGGGTAGGGTAGAGTAGGTTATGATGGTGTTTTGGTCAATTTTTGAAAGGGAGGTGTAGACACCAAATTTGTGTCTTACGACCCCCTGCGCCCCGCATCTCATTTCGCAACCTAACCTCATCACCTAAACCTTACACAATTATTTATTAATTATCTTATAATTAATAAATCCACATCGCCATACCTGCCACCTCATTTCACCACCTCATCATGACCTAGTCTTAACCCTAAACTAACTTAATTAAGACCTATAACTTGGTCTACATCCACACCCATGACTAATGACTCCTCACCCGCACCTAAAAACAACCTCATAATGACTTGACCAAGCCCGCAACTAATCCCTCGGGAGAAAAGGAGGGAAAGTTGGCTATTTTACTAAAAATAGCCCACTTTGACCTGACCGATACCGGTTCCTACTCGACCACCGTCAGTTACGTAACCGCCATCGGTTCCCTGTAAATGACCACTCCCAACCAAAAACAAGGGGTTGGATTTTCATTTGATCAAAAGGAGAAGTCATTGAAAGGATCCGGATTTGACTTGGCTGAGTAGAGACAAGTGAAGGAAAGAGAATTTTGCAGAGGACATCAAGCCCAAGATCGCAACTGAATAACCAGAGCCCAATGACACTCATCCGAGCATTAAGAGAGGAGATAGCTCATCTGGATTATCGATCATCCTACCTAAGCCCCTGTCTTCATCATCACAGTCCCGAACTCGTATTTTCCATCAGGAACTAGTAAGTCTTATACGTTCTTTTAATAATATTTCTTGGATTTCTGAATCACAGTAATTACAAGTCTACCGCTTGAGATCTATTACCCTAATAACAGTCTCCACCTAACTTACATTCCTCTACCCCTACTTTGCCCCAAGAATAGCCCTCATACTCTCTCGAGTCTTCTCCATCACCTCGTTACCTATCCTCGGTCATTCTACTAGCCTTATAAACACCATAACTATCATATATCCATCTTATAGCCAACCTTCACCCAACCCCTTAAATAACTACCCCTATCGATATCGGTTATTATCGACCGGCATACGATGACACCGACCAAAGATCGATCACCGTGATTCAAAACCAAAACTAGCCTTTCCTCTACTTGTTTCAACGAGGTAATTAAATTGTGATTTTACAATCATTTGTGTTAATTCATATTAGCAGGGGAACTGACCACCTTCGAAAGGAAGTTTTATATTTCCTGGGCCTAAGGCAGCTCCCTCATTTATTGTCTAATTAAAATCTGGTGGTCTTGTATTCTTACTTGCAGGTAGTCCTTCCAAGACAAAAAGGAGTTCTTCGCAGTCGATCTGATCTTTCTCTACGGTATGCGCACACCCTCTCGACATTCAACAGGTATTCCTCCTAGCCCTAACCCTTATCTATTTCTCAAAGGAATGAAAGGATAGAAGCAACTCTATTCCAAAAGCTGAAACATTCTGTGTGAAACATTTTGGCACGCCCGGTGGGACCCATTTCGGGTTTCTTTCTTTCTTGCTTGCTTTCATATAGGGAGCATACTTGCTGTTTTCTTCTTCTAAAAATTTCACACGATATTTTGTTATATTTGGTAAAAGAATTTGTCTTGCTTTCCCGCTTTGTATTAGTAAAAGTCATCTTCTTTGCTTCATCGAATATCATTTTTGATTTGGGTTTAAAACACGTGCATTACATTCTTGGTTGCTGTTTTGCAATTCTAGTGAATGTAGATTAAGTAACAGGTAATACACATGGGGGTGATTTCCATGATATTGACAGGAAATTAGTCTTACTTTCACTGCACAACACATACCGAATCACTTCATAATTAACACAATAGCTCAAAACATCCCCCTTTTCTCGCAGTTTTCCTCCTCCTGATTGAGGTAACCTTATAAGCCAAAACAAACTTGACATTTCCCCTAAGTATTTTGTTTCAGATTGACATCATTCTACATCTAAAGGCATAAGCCCAAATTGATTAAAATTAACCCTAGGGTTAGTCTGTTAATTTGTTTGTGCATTCTTGCTTGTTTTCGCCTTGCTTTCTCTATCATTTATGTTTCTCGTGATCACCTCAGAACAGTTTGGTAGGCATACTAAGCACTGTTAACACCAAATCAACAACTTCCTACTACTTCTTACACCAGTTCTATTCTACCGACATCGGTTAGCTTACCGACAATGGCAATGAAATTTAACCGACATCGGTTACCTGACCGATATCGGTTACTGTCTTTCACATTTCCCAAAAACCGCAACCTACTAATTCCAACATTTTTTGCTGCTTTCTATTCCCGATAGAGTGAAACCCTCACAGCGTACTTTCTTGTCCATGGTTGTTATCACTGAAAGCAAGCCGCCACCATGGTTTCACATGCTTGCTCGTGCCTTTGCCTGAATCACCCCCTTCACATTCTATGGGGAACCCTACGGACACCAGTGAGGTTCCTAAAATCCCTGTAGGAGATAAGGAGTTTGCAAAATTTTTGGATGCCAATCCTAGTGTTTGTCTGATAATACTATTTATCTCATGCCCCTGACCGTATGCCCAATGGTCAACTCCTTGTTGGCATGCCTATTAGTAGAGCTGCTCATTTAGCACCTTCTCTGCCTATTAACTCCGCTTTGTCTTTTGCATCCTTAGCCCCGTCTCCCAATCCAGCAGCTTCAGGGGTTCATACGGCACAAATTGGCTTTCCTTTGGTTAATCTTGGGCCCAACATATCATTACCACCGACTGCTCCCACCTCGTCTCTCTTGCAGACTGCCCCTTTTATGACTTGCTCTCTGCCACCTATCCACATGAGCTTTCCTTCTCAAGCTCCACCCACCTTTTCATTTCCACACACATATTCGGTGACCTCAACATCTTATATCGGACATCCCTATTCGGTCACCTCAACACTTTTGTCCTCCATACATTATCAACATTTAACCCCACCATTGTCTAGTGGTGGCCCTTGCCCAATCTCGCCTCCGTTTACCACAATCGCACCATCATCTCATCCAACTAATGATTTAATCAAACAAATGATGGACAAAATGCAAAATCTGGAGGCTTCTGTTTGAGAAGTCGTAACACCCTGACATACGAGCAAGTTTTTCGGGAGCCTATCCACCCTTATGTTCCCCTTCATTCATATCCTCCTCAATGGGAATTACTAAAATTTACCCGTTTTGATAGAAAGGAGGATCCTCAACAACACTTGCACTCATTTAGACATGCCTCTATATAATTGCTCACGACGATGCCTTACTACTCCACACCTTTCCCATGTCCTTATTAGGACCCGCCTTGAGTGGTACGGTGCTTTAACCCAAAGACTCAATCTTCTCTTTTAACCAACTAGCCCAATATTTCTTGGATCATTTCTCCATTAACATTGCCAAGAAAGTATCTATCACTAACCTCTATGCCATCCGATAATTTGAAGACGAATCTATCGTAGATTTCGTTGCACGATGGCGGGCATTATCAACCAACTTACGTATGCCTTGCCTCAGCCAAACTTATCGAACTTTTTACGCGGGCCTCGCTAAGCACATTTCCCCTACCCTCCAAATTCAAACTTTCTACACATTTGATGAAGTTTTTACTATGGCTCGAAAACTAGAGATTCGAGCCTTAGAGGAAGAGAAATTGCGGTTCACAAGAACAAAAACCCAATTTCCGAACCCAAGATTCCACCAACAAACCTAACATAACCAATCCTCACCCATCGATCGCTTCAAAATCAAAAGGAGCTGTGCGCGATGATGGTCAAATCCCAACCACCATCTAATACCCCACCAAAACCACCTACAAGTATAAAGTGAGCCGATCAATTACACCCCCTTGGGAGAAACTTATGGTGTGATATTGGAAAAAAATTCTTAAAGCAGGAGCCATTACCTTACCTCCTGTTAAACCTCACTCCGGGTTTGATTCCACTCGCACCATACCTTCTTGGTACAAAGAAAATGACTTCTGTAACTTCCACCGTGTGAAGGGACACAGTCATGAAAACTTCAAGATGTTGAAAAACATAGTGCAGGAAATGGTTGATGCAGGAGATATAGCCCTCGATAATCCTAATGCTCTTGCTAACTCGAAATTTGAAAATTTTCAACAAACCATTCCCGAATCACTCTCCTAACAGTAACATAAACCAAGATATCTTAGCCGAGGAGAGTGTTCATGAGATCCATGCAGTCTTCGACTCCCAGCCAAAAGCCTCTATCGAAAAAATTCTGAATCAAGCCTCTTCACTAACGCAGGAACCTGAACCCCCTTCCTCACCATCAAGACAAGACGAAATCCTTGCTGTTCCTTTACCCATCAAAGAATTAACCACCCAGAGTTCTCTTCTCACAAATGAGCCTTCTTACACCACATCCTTGCAAGACTGTGAGCGGATGTTATCTAACTTATCTATTTCCCAAACGTCTCCTTCTACCATTCTTGCTGTACAAGAGGAAGGCTCACCACTTCTTTTGTCATCCTTAGATGAGAAACCTCTTACACCGACATCACCACATTCTTTAAACATGATGGATCCTCTCAAACACGCCCTCCTACCTATTAGTTCTTCATTGCCTAAATCTTTTCAGCGACCGGTTGACCTCTTAATGCCCATTGATACAATGCCTCATCTACCCCCTGTATCACACCCATAGTGGACCGGAATCACAACCCACCTTTCTTCCATACAAAATTTCCTATTAACATGTGAGGATTGCCATCCCTCATAAGATAGATGAGTCCTATGGGAATGTTTGAGTACGCCATATTCTACTCAAATGTAGATGACCGATCTAGACGCCTCTACCATATACCCGAAGTGTTTACAGAAGCTTAAAATGCCTATGTCCTCATCTTCACCCCCCTCATCTCTACCAAATACCTCATCCACCTCTATTAGCCTAACCAAATCTTCCCCTATGCTTGGGACCTCACCAATACCCAGTCTAACACACCCACCTAAGCGGCTAGATTTATCTAAAAATAAAGCCATCCATCCACTTAGGAGACAGACTCAATCTCCTCAACCTATGCCTCTATCACAACTAAAACCATCGTCATCACACCTACCTTCCATATTGGGACCTCATCCCTCCACCTTGCATCAATATATCATACCTCCTGCATTTTCTTTAAAACGACCTACGCCTTCTGCACCCATACAGAGATCCAAGGGTATATCAACACCATCACCCCGTGTATCCTGTCCACCTATCAACTCTAAACAAATTCCATCATCAAAAGATTTGTTTGTTGTCACTCCTATTTCTCCATGGTTGTTTTCTGATACCACATCATCTGTGGCCTCATCATCTAACCAGCTAAACATAGCTTCTGCGCCAAAGAAGCCACGTTTAGTTAAAACCCATTATCAAAACCCTTGGCTAAACCGCCACCCATACAAATCAACCATACCCCGTCATTACCAGAATCTACCCAGTCAATAGCCTCATCTTCCACTGACTTTAACCCACTCAAGGGTCTTATGCCAAAATCCTTGATATGTTGGTGGAGAATGCGACCATTTCCCTACCCCTTAGACCTTATGACCCATCTAAACCTCGACCAATAGGTTATGATGAGTCTAAAATCTACGCTTACCACTGCACACCAGGACATGACATAGAGGGATGCAAAGCGTTGAAAGCCATACTTCATCAGTCACCTCTTTCAGACAGAAAGGTTAAACAAGACAACTTACGAAGGGAGAAACCTTTAGCTTCAATCTCCTCTCCTATACCACCTGTCCCCGCTTCACCAAAATCTATCATTATTACAACCCCACCTCTCGAAGACCATGACTTATCCCTACCATCCTCCTCCTCTCGTGTTCACGAGATCAACATGATTAGTGTTGCCACTCGAGGGCAAAAAAACAATGGGAAGGTGAAAGAAAGCACACCTGCAGCCTCTCTTTCTCCGTCCACCATCCCGATCGCACCACCACCTAAAGTGGTTATTCATGGACCCGCCTACCCCGTCTCTAATGGAGTTTCCCACCGAACCATGATCAAACAGCTTCACCAATCACCTCGTAAAATGACAATGTATGATCTCATTCAGACTTCGGAATCTCATTGACAAGCTCTCGTTGAAATCCTTCAAGGGATATAAGTCTTACCTAATGAAACCTTGCTCTATTACTTCCATTCTCACACCCAACCATGTTGCTTCGCTCACCAAACAACCTATCTCCCCAACCACTTCGCCTCTCGCATGAAGCCGCCGCTATCGGTTTCTCTGAAGACGAAATTGTTGAATTTGGTGCGTAAGATCCACGACCTCGCTCTATTCATCTCACTTATGTCCGGGACATTCGGGTGCGCTATGTTATGATTGACGGGGCGCTAGTAGTATAAACATCATCTCTTCAAAATCCTTCCAACAAAAGAATATCCCTTCTAGTTACATGTGTGCCAACCCCATCATGTTGCGGTCATTCAATGATGCTATTACTTCTACCTTAGGTACCGTGATCCTTAACATTCGTGTAGGGCCATGCACTTTACCCGAACTCTTCTATGTCCTTGAGGGAGAGTTCCAATACACTATGTTGTTAGGCTTCCCTTGGATCTGGGCTATTGGATGCGTTCCCTCCACCTTACATAGATGCATAAAATTTGAGTACGAGGGGAAGTCCTACACCGTAAAAGCTGATCCTCCCCCCTTCAAAACCTGCAATATGTTATATCGCCCTAATGATGTGCTTGTACCAGTCAAGACACCCATTCATCCAACCCAACCATCCACTTCAACCACACCTCTACCATCCACTTCAATCGCACCTACACCTTCAACCAATGAAGCTTCCGTCACAAATACCACTTCCTTTCCCGCAGACAACATCCCAACCTCAGACCCCCTAGTAGATGTTTTTCAACGCCTTATGCTGGGGGAGTACCGCCTATATAACGTTAGTTCTTTCCATACCCCACAGGAGTATGGATAGTTACATGCGCATCCTACCTACGACCGTCGCGTGGGGGAGGTAATCTCTTACGGACCACCTAATTGCCGCACCAACCTAACGTATGGGGGTGTCGATGCATCCTCCATTACCCCTGAACCTCCTCTTGGGGTGGTTCCCTTCCAATCTGATTTTCAATACCTGACAAATCGTCATTTTGCCCTCACCTTCTTGACTCGCTGTGCTTGGAAAGGCTTTGGTTTTGGTCTTTATGAACAAGGTCGACATACAATCATTCCCATAACTACACGCAAGCACAATGATCGTAGTGGTCTCGGTTTTCCTGAAACACTTACACCGGAGGAACCTCATGTCAGTTGTCTCCTGGAAGATGACGACGTCACCCCTACCGAACCATCATCACCCATTTTTCCATCGTCACCCACAGAGTCGATAGATCCTGAATCTATCCCTCCTAACTTTTTTTTTTCATAAATGCTATCTTCCTAGGTCCTCTCACTTATCAACGTGATAATGAGGACCCGTCTTCTCTTCCCTTTCTATATCCAGACATGATCGAAGAGGATTCACCTTCAATTAATGTTGTTGAGTGCCAAGATGACGACTCCATCCTCACTTACCTTGGTGCGGACGACTCCTATATTCAACGCGCATTACCGTCTGAAACTCAAACCATGTTGAATGAGTCTACTATAGAAATTAACATCCACATAGAGGAGGATCCTCACATTGTGAAGATCGGACAATCCCTTAATGCATCAGAACAAGTCGCCTTTACTACCTTTCTCCGTACCCGCAACCAAGCTTTCGCTTGGTCCTACGCTGACATGCCAGGAATTGATCCTGACATTGCTGTCCATAACATCACCCTAAAACCTGATTCCAAACCAGTCAAACAGAAACTGAGAAAAATGCATCCACGCATTGCCCTCTTGGTCAAAGAAGAGCTTCAACGACTCCTTTCTGTTTCCTTCATCCTGCCTATTGACTATCCTCAATAGATTTCTAACATTGTACCTGTCACTAAAGTGACGGGGGGACTTCGGATATGCACGATTTCTGAGACCTTAACCTCACTTGCCCCAAGGATGAATTCCCCCTCCCAAGTATTGATCAACTTATTGATCTCACTGCGGGCCATGAGATGCTCTCTCTCATGGATGGCTTTTTGGGATACAACCAAATTTTGGTAGCCCCTGCCGATCAACATAAAACTACCTTCATAACTCCTTGGGGAACCTTCTGTTATCATGTAATGCCGTTTGGCCTTAAGAATGCTGGTGCGACCTATCATCGGTGGGCTATGACTTACATTTTCATGACATTATGCACACTATCCTTGAGGATTATGTCGATGATCTTCTTGGAAAATCTAAACATCGCAATGAACATCTCGATGTTTTAACAATTATTTTCGATCACCTGTTACAATATTTAGTCTGGCTTCAACCAAAGAAATGTTTATTTGGTGTTCTTTTGGGAAAACTTCTTGGCTTTATCATCTCTTTGCATGGCATTGAGGTTGATCCATCTAAAGTCAAAGCTATCCTAGAAATGCCCCACCCAAAAACCTCAAACAATTACGTAGTTTGCGAGGTAAATTTCAATCTATCTCAAGCGTTTCATTTCCCAACTCTCGGATTGATGTCAACCTTTCCATCACCTTCTTAAAAAGGACATTACCTTTCAATGGAGTGAAGAGTGTCACCAAGCCTTTGAAGCTCTCAAAGCCTATCTCTTGCACCACCTGTGCTTATCCCACCTCGGGATGATCGCCCTTTCTACCTTTACCTTTCTACGCCACCACCATGCTATAGGAGCTATGCTCGCACATCGGGACTCGGCACGTCGAGAACAAGCCATTTATTATATAAGTCATACTCTCGTGGATTATGAGACTAGGTATACACATGTAGAAAAATTGTGCCTAGCCCTATCATTCGTAGCCACCAAACTCCGACAATACCTCCCCGAATCATAAAACTTTTGTCATCACCAACACAGACCCCATTCATTATATGTATGCTAAACCACATCTAAACCAACACATTGCCCAATGGCTTATGCTCCTCACTGACCTCGACCTTGAATTTATACATCAGAAGTCAATCAAAGGACAAACTATTGCGGACCAACTCGCGGAGGCCCCTTTACCTGGGGAACAATTTACCAATCTTTATTTCCCCGACGAACTCATCGCCACTCTTTCACTCAGGGAGGAGTCCTATCCAATGACCCTCTTCTTTGATGGATCCAAATGCTAGCACGGTGGCGGAGCTGGCATTGTTCTCATTCCTCTTGATGCGGAGCCTATGCCTCTTTCATTCCGACTCGATTTCCCCTGCACTAATAATACAGCGAATACGAGGCCCTTGTTTTGGGTCTCCAGGTTGCGTTACATTTAGGTGTCAAATCTATTAATATTTTCGGCGACTCTCAATTAGTAGTCAATCAAGTTATGGGCATTTACCAATGTAAAAATGAGGAACTTCAAAAGTACAAACATTACGTGGATTCACTTTTAACCTCATTTACTCGTTATTCTATCCAAACGATTCCCGCTCCATTAACAAATTTGTGGATACTATGGCTTGCTTAGCCTCACAAATTCTGCCTCACCAATCGACTCTGACATATTTGTTTTGGTCCAACAACTCTTTGCCCCATCTTACTCGTCCCCGATTGTTTGTATGATAAATACTGTGTCTACTAATTCACAGGATACCTGGTATCACCAATTTCATGACTACCTTACAACCTCTGTTCTCCCACCTGACCTTACTAGTAATGGCAAACGTGCTTTTCTTAAAGGTGTTTCTCGTTATGTTGTCATGGGGGGTCTCCTTTATAAATGTGGCTTTGATGGCATCCTCCTTCGATGTCTAACCGGCGCGGAGGTCACCTATACCATCCAACAAGTCCATGACGGAATTTGTGGTGGACATTTTAGTGGCCTTGCCATGGCTAAACGAATCCTTCGCCTAGGTTATTATTGGCCTACTCTTAATAACGACTACTACGAATATGTTAAGCGTTGTGTTATGTGTCAACAACATGCCAACCTTCAACATACTCCTAGCCATCCGCTACAGGTTGCACGAGATCTTTGGCCTTTCTCACAATGGGGTTTAGACCTTATTGGTGAGATTCACCCGCCCTCTTCGCAACGTCACCGTTGGATAATCACAGCAACAGAATATTACACTAAATGGGTGGAAGCCATTCCACTCATTTCAACCAAAAAATAAAAAATCATCGAATTCATTAACCATCACATTATCTATTGTTTTGGTGTTCCTCATCGCCTGATAACAGATAATGGTAAATCTTTCAAAAATAAGTTGTTACAAGACCTTTGTGACAAATTTGGTATCAAACTTAGTTTCTCATCACCTTACTATCCACAGGCCAATGGTCAAGCTGAATCTTCTAATAAAACCCTAACCAAAATCCTCATGAAAGTTGTTAATGATTCTGGAAGAAATTGGCATGATCACATCCCCTTTGCCCTTTGGGCTTATCGTACTAGCATTCATACCTCCACTAATGCCACACCATTTTCTTTGGTATATGGTACCGAGGCTATCTTGCCTCTCGAAATACAAATACCCTCCCTCATAATATCTCTTCAGGATATTCTCACCAATGATGATTTCCACCAAGAGCGGTTAGCCCAATTAGAGCTTCTTGACGAGCGTCGTCTTACGGCTCTTGACCACCTTCAAATCTATCAAAAACGCATCAAGCGTGCTTATGATAAGTGACTTCATGAGTGTACCTTTAAGGTTGGTGATCTTGTCCTCAAAGAGAATCAACATGTAACCAAACTAGAAAAGAGAAAACGTGGAAAATTTTCTCCTAATTGGATTGGGCCTTACATTATCACTCACACTTATGGAATAGGCACTTATCGTTTAGCTTCGCTTAATGGTAAACCTGAGCCTGAGCCCCTTAATGCCTTGCATCTTCGACCATTCTACTATTGAATTTAGTGTTATATCACTTATTATCTACCTTGCGCTCATCCCTTGAGCTCATTTACCACCGCATACACTTTGTTTCCTACATCTCAAAATAAAATCAAGCTCACATGGTTTGATTATCACCTCCCTTTAAAAATGCCTTCCCCTTTTTAGTCTAGTCCATGACTTCAAAGTATTCAAATGACACATTCTTAATTAAACACTTATGGGATTTTCTTGAGTCAAACTTCCTACAAAACTAGATGCTTTATGCCAAACAGACATCTAGATCTCTAAATTATACATAGACTGCTCCCCCGAAGGACAACTATACCATAAATGCCGCATCTGCTACTATAAATAGACTGCTCCCTTGAAGGACAGCTATACACAGTCAGCCTTTATTAGAAGCTTCTTGCATTGATCAGCTTCGTGAAGACCTCAAGAGTAACAAAATACATATCCCTTGTAGACTTCCCGCATCGATCAGTCTATATTCAGCAAAAAAAGAAGTAGTATTCAAAAGAACTGTTGAGTCATGGACTTGTCTATTTAGGTTTGGTTCTCTTTCGTTAGAATAATCACCTTGTAACAAGCTCTCAGCACCCCTGCCTATATCAACCACCCCACCTCACCATTTGTCAAAGCAACAAAACTCAAGGGACGTGACGTATATCTCGATATATTGTGATTATACAACTCCTTTTACCTATCAACTTCTCGCCTATGCAAGGTACCTAGGGATTCAAGCTCATCCTATGTTAATATGTGGTTTGTTTAGCTCTTCTCAACTACGAGACACTTTTACCTCTTTTGCTCGACTCTAGGATTGTGTGTTGACCTTAATCAGGATACTGTTCCCTACTATTTGGGTACGCTAACTTTTGCTTCACCTATACCTACATCAACATCGCCCATACCTTACCAACACCAACAACATTACCCTATCAACATCAAATTCTTATCAACCAACAAATTGCCTAACCATACCCAAATTGCCTGAATTCACCTCTCCCTAGTCCTAAGGGAGAACTACATCGGTCTGAGGCCCTTCCTTGCTTTGTGCAATGGGCTATGTAGGCAGCACTTAGGAGACATGGGGTCTCCCAAGGTTAGCTCGACCATCCCCTACCATACCCTATCATGTGTTGTAAATATAAATATTTTTGTGTATTTCTATTTGACAACATTCATCTTTATCCTTTTTCAAAACAAACAAAAACAACATTCAAAACACAACCATTCTTATTATTATCATCACTCAAAACAACATACATATTTAGTTTTATTTTAGATGTTAAACAAATACATCTTCTCTATCATCGACTCACAGGTCGACATCCTTATTTATTCTTATATTCCTACGAAATTCACTTAGACCCTTGTGCCTCCTCCCGAATCAGGTGGTGATCGTGATCGTCGATGCCCTTCACTTGGCCTCTCCATCCTCAAAGGTGCCACTGCTATTGGTTCCTCCCACTGATCCGCCACCATCTCCTATAACATACGAATACGTCCTCTCACATGGAGGAATCTTGCCTCTAGTCTCTCCACTCATGAATCGTGAAACCTCTAACAATCTTGTTGTCTCATTCACTGTGATTGAAGCTGGTGAACCAAATCCTGCAGACGATTTCTCTCCACTATAATCATAGCTATGTCGGGGTGCTCACGTACGCCTCGTAGCTCTGCTACCCACCATACTCTATAGGCCTCTGTGCGTTCCGCATCCATTACCCTACGATCATTGCTATCTCTTCTCGCCAATCTGGAGGTGTTGGTGGGGAGGTGAGAATGTTGCCTCGGCATCGATCCTCATATATGGTCTATATGTCATAGGTATATCTGAACGAACCCAAATTATCACCGCATGCGATCCAGAGGAATCCTCTCGTACTCGCCCGGCCTGTGCCCTGTGATCCACCTCAATTTCTCCACACCCCTTACCTCCTAAGCTATGTTCTCTGTCACCATATAGTTCCCGTAAGGCCTCCAACAAATATCCACAATTTTTACCATCTCCCATACCTATCTATAATACTCGATGTCATCTATCACGGCCTGGGATCTCGCTTCTTGTTCTGTCTGGACCCATCATCTGAATCCCAACCTCTGCACTCCTGCCTCTCTCGGCTCGATGGGTCGGCCTATTAGACGCACACAAACAATGTGCTCATAGGCCCAACAATGTAATAAGTACGAACAATCCAGTGTCGTCCTGTGTTTTCACTTGCAGGCCCATAAACCCCTATATAACTCTGCCAGATATGCGGGTGCCCATGCGAAAGTCACGCTCATTTCTATCATTTCCCAAATAACACTCATCAATGCTTTTGGAAATCTTCCACCCTCCACCCTCGGTAATGCATAATACCCTACCACTATCATTAATACCACTGCCAACCTTGTTTCCTCAGGGTGTGTTGCATACATTGTACCATAAGTGAATGTCAAACCTCGCTGTGTCAAATCTCGTGCAGCTGAACCAAATACTGCTGTTATCGCTGCCCGCCCCGTGCTAGGCAACACCTGATACACTATTTTTCCTATCATTGGGAGTCTCAAAATACGGAACACATCTTCCAACATCACTGTCATCTCCCCTGTTGGCAGATAGAAGGTATTATTTTCTGGATTCCATCTCTCAATCAACACCTGCAACATAGCATGGTTACGTGCGATTTGGGAATAATAGCAGATTCCACTTAACCCCAAAATATTTATCAATGCCCATTCAGTGGTGTTACATCCACTTGGATTCGTGACAACAACGCCGCACACTATCGTTCATCCTGAGCCTTGCCTCTTCCTGCATGCATCAAAACGACACACAGCCATTCAATAAATCAAATCCCCAAGGGTTTTTTCTCACATTCTAGAAATTCCTATAGTCACCGGTATCGGTTATAGATAACCGGTACCGGTTCAATAACCGATACCGGTTATCTCTAATCGATAATGGTCACTGTCAATTTTATACACCCCTTTAAAAACACCACCTACGACAATAATTTGATCGTTTACCCCTCTCTGTACATACAAACATACCCAAAACCCCTGATTACCTACCCCATCACACTCACCCCACCCCGAACCCTTGCCTATCACCTTCTTTTTCTCATCTTTATCTACTTAATCTCCCTCATCCTATTCACAAAACATGCAAGAATCAAATTACAACCAAACAGTTTACCTCTCGGGATGCAAAGAACTTGGGGTGGAACTTGTCTTCCCCTCGTCCTTGCCTCGTTGGATGCCTCTCCTCATTCAGCCATGTTCACCACCCTCTTCAAATATAACTTGTCTTTCTGCCTTCGAATCTCAGCCCACACTCACTTCACCTATCTCTTTCCTCCTTATCACTCAAATTCTTTCATGCAATTACACAGTATTATCGATTCCAAACAAACAAATCGCATTTGCGTATTTAACTTGTTGCATGACTCTAAAAATAAGAATGCTCAAAATAAGAACTTAAGTTGCCACCCAAGCTTTTCTATTTTTAGAAAAGCTCACTTTTGAATAACCGGTATCAGCTAGCTAATAATGATATCGGTCTATTGTCTACCGACATCGGTTATCTAACCGATATCGGTCCTATACCTACCTTTTTTTAACATAGTTCTTTTCTTTATTTTCTACCTAATTTTTGTGGCGCCCGCCTCTTTTTCCTGCATAACAACACCATTATCCATATTTTTCATCAACTCAATATCTCATCACAATTTCCTCGACATCATCTATCTATATTACAAAAAAAAAAACAAAAAAACAAAAACAAGCCATCAACAAAAGATATGAAAAACCATCAATATATACACCATTTGGATCCAACTCATCATCTATATATGCATCCATTCCATTTCAAAAAGCCATCAACAAAAGACATCAACACCATCAATATATAAACCATATGGATCAAACTCATCATACATTAAATTTCACAAACCATCGACAAAACACTTAAAACATTTTAAACACAACATATGGATCAAAATCATCATATATATCTATATATCAAAGGTTTCAAATATACAACTTACCCTGCATAGGGGCCTCTGTGATCTCATAATAATACAAAGCCGGCACACAGGCTGCAATAACTGTCAAACATCTCGACTCGGCTCGCAGTCCGGTCTCTCATATCAAAAATATACTCAGCTCGCAGGCCGGTATCAACTGTACAACCCGTACTCGGCTCGCAGGCCGGTATATACAATAAATGAATAAATGAATGAATAAATCATATGTGGGCACGCAGGCCTCTATAAACATAACCGGTTCGCAGACCGGTGCCTATATCCAATGTACAAACAAAAACATCTATCTCTGACCCAGGGATGTCTCAACTCTCCCCACCGCCCTCAGCACCTCTCCTGCAGTCCCAGCCTCGGCTCCCGCATCCTCCCCCGCCACCGACCCACCGCATATAGCTGCACCCCACAGGATCTCTCGACTCTGCGAGGTCTCCGATCTGTGCGCCACATACGGCCGATAGTCGCCCCGGTACCATCGAGGACATCCCGATAGACGGGCCTCTCGCTCTCGCCTCCATATAACGGGCCCGTGCCACCATAGCCGCTAGGGCTGGTCCCGACTCCTAATACCAATGGCCCCGTCCTACCAATACACTGTGTGCATGGTTGTACTGGTGCCGGTGGCGGTACTGCACTGCTGGCTGTGCGGTGCCATTGGTGGTGCTCGTGCTCGTGCTCGTGCACATTGCTCGGGCTAAGCGCCCCTTATAGGACACCTATTCGTGCTTGTGCAGCAGCAAGCTACCCTTGTAACAACTGTACTCTCCCCGAGCTAGTCCTCTATGCTCTAACAAATGCTAAGTCTGCAGGTACATGCGGGCTGTGTTCTCGCGGCTCTCTCCCGCCACCATACCAAAATGATCTGTGCGGTTGGCGTCGTCTACGATATCATCTACGGCCTCTCTGCTACCCAATCTGGGTCCACGGGCTGTGGTGCGTGCGGTGGGGCCTCTACATCATCCTCTGCAGTGCGAGGGAAGGGCGGTGGCTCATCCTCTGCCGTAGCCCCACTACCGCGTGCATTCTCTCTGGGGTATCCTCATGCTCTCCCGACCTCCGTCCCGCTCAAGGAATGTATATCTTTGGATCCAACGCAACTGTGATCGGGCTCCTCCGTGGGGCTGATGACCTCTATAAGGCCTCCATACAATATCCAAGGCAGTCATGCCCTCTAATACATGCCGGTAATACGCTACATCCCGTCCGGTGAGAACTGCTCATGGCTGGCCCACGACCCCCAACCACCTCTGAAAACCATATCTATATATCACCTATGGCCCCAGTGCTTTGGGCAGCCCTCTCTGTCGAATGCATATGATATGCTCATATGCCCAAAATGAATAACAAAAATGTGGAACAAATCCTGAATCACCTCATCTGGAGATAGCCCCATAGCTCTCTCGTATAAGCGCACTGGGTATCTTTGGTGCCCACGCATAACATGTATGCTCCTCCACCATCTCGTGTAGTACCCCCATCAGCACCCGTGGAAAGCGGCCTCCCTCTGAGTCTGGGAGGGCGAAGCATGTGATGCCAATCATCATCAACACGGAAAGCCGTGTCTCATGTTTTTGGGCACGATACATGTCCCCATAGGAAATGCTCACGCTGTGATAGGTCAATAGCGCGGCTGCATCCCCAAATACCTGTAGAATGTTGTCCATGGCTGTCTCCGCATCTACCTGGAATACTACCTCTCCATCGATCGGTAGTCTAAGGATGCGATACACATCCTCCAGTGTAATCGTCATCTCTCCAGTCGGGAGATGGAACACATTGGTCGCCGGATCCCATCTCTCGATGAGGGCAACCATAAGACTGTGATCCCTATCTATAGCCCTATATACGCTGGACTCCGCCGAGTCCCACCTCGCGCATGATGGCCCACTACGCTGCGGACACGTGTGGCCACATCTGTCTCAACAGTGGGGGCATCCTATCCCGCATCGTCAGCTGCTGACGTGCCTGCAAAACCAACCCACTGCATTAGCCCTACTCTTTACAACAACAACTACTTTAACCTTCTATACCCCCTTTTACCCGCCCGACCACACAACCGCCCCATTTTTCCCCACCCACTAATCACCCTTCCTCTCAACCTCTACCCCTTCCCTCTTCACCCCCAAAAACACAAAGCCCAACAATAAACACAAAACCCAAACCATTAATACCAACACACCCAAACAACAACCCAAACAATACCAAAACACCCAAACAATACCAAAACACCCACACAACAACCCAAACAACGACCAAAAATTCAAAACAACAACAAAACCCAACCAACCAAATTAATAATCCTAGCTACGGACCGGTACCGGTCACCCATGACCGCCACCGGTCCTCCCTCCACAATGTCTCCACCGACGCCGGTCGCCATACGACCGACACCGGTCAACCACAAACCAACCTTGCCCCAAAACTTCTTGACCGATGCCGGTCGCTTAGTGACCGGCATCGGTCACTGTAAAATTGCGAGCCGAACCCGACGTGGCCCCCCAAACCCTTTTTGACCTATTACTCCCATTTTACCCATTAAAAAATCCTAAAAACCTACCCACCCTACCGTTTTAGCCTAACTACCCTACCTACCCTCTCCCTTTTCCAAACCACTTCCATTTATTAATTCTTTTATTAAAAACATGGATTCCTACCCCAAACCCAAATATAGTTTAACAACATCAAATTCACACAATGAAGGGTTTCGAACCTACCGGTACGACGACACGTCGTCGTGGTGGGATAGGTGGTGGTGGTCCAGCTGGTCCAGCACCTCCTGCTCCTCCTAGCTATGCCATGGCTCTCACTCTCCTCTGCTTGGGTCCTCCACCAATCAACTACTGCCTCCTACTCACTAGGGCCTACCAACCACTCACTTCTCCACTCAAATAGTGCCACCTCGGCCGAAAAATGCACCAATCTCAACAATACACCTCAGACAACTCAAATTGGTTTTCAAATTGACAATATGACAATGACAGGCCGTATTTTTTTTTTTATAGGTTTTCGACCTATAACCAATATTGATTATATTATGCCCTAAAGAACCGGTATTGGTCATCTAACCGATAATCTTTGGTCATAGAGAATCGATATCGGTTTCATCCCACCTTTCCCTAATTTCTACCCTTATTTACTAATTGCCCTTTCTCACCACATCGCCTATATCCACCTTTCGCCAAAACCTTTTCTTGACTTCATTGGCCCAACCTAAGGCTATAACCAACCATTCGGCCCGACCCAAGGTCAGAACCAACCAATTTGGCCCGACCCACGGCCGCAACCAACCATTTGGCCCGACCCAAGGCCGCACCCAACTATTTGGCCCGACCCATGGCCCTCACTCATCAATCAGCCCGACCCAAGGTCGCACCAATTAAACACCTCACCCAAAACCAACAAATTATAATTTTATCCACCCATCATGTAGCTTTTTGTTCAATCGAGCTCACCTGTTCATGTTTTAGCATGATTAGGGTCCTTGACTTGATCGATCAACCAACTTTGCCTAGACCAAGACCGTGACGTTTATCTCGACCAAACTAACCGCTTGCACTCTTGCCAACATGCCTAAACGTTCCTGTACCTTACCCGTTATATCCCCGGAGCTACTTCCTATGCCTTGGATACCAGGATTATATCACTCTTGTTTGGATAAACTATCAACCTTTGCCTATGAATTGCTTGTTTGCTCTTCAAATCATGTACCACAGTCGTATTACTACATTTCAACGTGTGTTTACTTCCTTGGACCTACCCCACCATCTTACCATCATCTAAACACCATTTACCCTTTATCAACCCTATCCCGATTTCACGCTATCTCAATCATGATAGATTTGAGGGGATTACCTATACCCTTAACAGGGGTAACCACTTCTTATTATTGTCTGTGAACTTTAACAAGACAAGCTACACGACAAGGGGCTAATGTAAATACCAAATTTGTGTCTTACGACCCCCTGCGCCCCGCATCTCATTTCACAACCTAACCTCATCACCTAAACCTTACACAATTATTTATTAATTACCTTATAATTAATAAATCCACATCACCATACCTGCCACCTCATTTCACCACCTCATCATGACCTAGTCTTAACCCTAAACTAACTTAAGTAAGACCTATAACTTGGTCTACATCCACACCCATGACTAATGACTCCTCACCCACACCTAAAACCAACCTCATAATGACTTGACCAAGCCTCGCAACTAATCCCTCGGGAGAAAAGGAAGGAAAGTTGGCAATTTTACTAAAAATAGCCCACTTTGACCTGACCGATACCGGTTCCTACTCGACCGCCGTCGGTTACGTAACCGCCATCGGTTCCCTATAAATGACCACTCCCAACCAAAAACAAGGGGTTGGATTTTCATTTGATCAAAAGGAGAAGTCATTGAAAGGATCCGGATTTGACTTGGCTGAGCAGAGACAAGTGAAGGAAAGAGAGAAGTTTGCAGAGAAGGACATCAAGCCCAAGACTGCAACTGAATAACCAGAGCCCAGTGACACTCATCCGAGCATCAGGAGAGGAGATAGCTCATCTGGATTATTAGATCATCCTACCTAAGCCCTGTCTTCGTCATCACAGTCCCAGAACCTGTATTTTCCATCAGGAACTAGTAAGTAAGTCTTATACGTTCTTTTAATAATATTTCTTGGATTTCTGAATTACGGTGAATTACAAGTCTATCCCCGATCTATTACCCGGTAAGTCTCCACCTAACTTACATTCCTCTACCCCTACTTTGCCCCAAGAACAGCCCTCATACTCTCTGAGTCTTCTCCATCACCTCGCTTACCTATCCTCGGTCATTCTACCAACTTTATAAACACCATAACTATCATATAGCCATCTTATAGCCAACCTTCACCCAACCCCTTAAATCACTACCCCTACCGATATCGGTTATCATCAACCGGTACCGGTGACACTGACCGGCGTCGGTCACCGTGATTCAAAACCAAAACCAGCCTTTCCTCTACTTGTTTCAACGAGGCAATTAAATTGTGATTTTACAATCATTTGTGTTAATTCATATTAGCAGGGGAACTGACCACCTTCGAAAGGAAGTTTTATATTTCCTGGGCCTAAGGTAGCTCCCTCATTTATTGTCTAATTAAAATCTGGTGGTCTTGTATTCTTACTTGCAGGTAGTCCTTCCAAGACAAAAAGGAGTTCTTCACAGTCGATCTGATCTTTCTCTACGGTACGCGCACACCCTCTCGACATTCAACAGGTATTCCTCCTAGCCCTAACCCTTATCTGTTTCTCAAAGGAATGAAAGGATAGAAGCAACTCTATTCCAAAAGATGAAACATTCTATGTGAAACAGGAGGGTTTGGGTTTTGGTTTTGTTTTCACGACCGAGACCGACATCGATTAGGGGTTGGCCGATGTTGGTCAAGGAAAACTAGTGATGGTTAAGGCAACTTGCCTGGTTAGGGATGATGAGAAATAGGGGTAAGCAATGGGTAGGGGGAAGGAGAAATAGGAAAGGAAGGGATAAGGGAAGGTGGATGTAGGGAAAATATGGTTTTTGATAGGGTTGTGGTTTGGGTATGGTATTGGGTAAATGGTATGTTCGGTATGGTCAAGGATGAAGAATGTGTTGTTTGATTGGTACAGGTGAGAGAGTAGTTACAGATGTGTGATAGAATACCACCTCTATTGCAGGTGATATGATCAAGTGTGAATTTGGAGGAGCAAAGTGACACATGATAGATGTGGGACCGATTAGGATCGATCTTTACCAACATGTAGCACGAGATCCTAGTTTGATGGTCGCACTCATCGATAGATGGGATTCAATGACCAAAACTTTTCATTTGCTAATGGGTGAGATTACTATCACCCTAGAGGATGTATATAGGATCCTGTGGCTATCGATAGTTGGGGAGTAGGTATATTCTATTACCTCAAAGGCCTTAGAGGAGCTGATAGTGATTGTTTTTGGAGAGGTGATGATGAAGCTCAGATACCATAGTTTAATCCTGAGGTATGGAGACATGTACGTGACCTATCCTCAGGAGATGAGGTTGGTTTTCTTGATCATGGAGGTAGTGTGTTGCTTTGTGTTGCCAGATGCAAAGGGTGGGAGATTCCCATGAGAATTGATGGGGGTTCTCCAGGACATGATGAAAGCTAAGACCTATTTTTCTTGGGCACCAACATTCTTGGTGTAGTTATACAGAGAGATGTGGGCCTATGGGAGGCTACAAAGGTTTAGCTTGTGTTGTTATTTCCTTCTTCACTGCTAGGCATATGAGCACATCATATGTGTGCATCTAGTTGGTTTGTCATGACTGATGCATTGATGTGAGATTGGTCGAGTTGGTTAAAGGCGTTGGGTACTGTTGGGAGAGAGAACATGGATGCTAGCACTATACATGATGTGGCATATTATAAGCACCTATTAGAGATATTTTCAGGGGTTTATATTATTTAGAGTCCATATATTGGATTACCTTCCTACATACACATGGTAGTGGAGTTGGATGACTATAATTTCCCAAGTAGATAGATGGATGTCATTCCGTGAGCATGAGATGATACATGTTGAAATGGTCATACGATAGTTTGGGCTGCCCTAAGATGTGCCTCCACCATTCCCATAGTATAAGAGAGATGACATGGAGAGGCCTATGCCTCTACCACAATCGATCGGCGTCTTTGACAGGAAGGAGGAGCAGGTAGTGGACATGAAGATTGATGACACCAGGGTTATTGACAGTTATAGGCAGTGGTGGGTGGCATAGATATGGGATGTACCACGACGTTTGGGTATCCCCCTCACCACTATTACAGTTTAGAGGGACACATTTTAGAGGGACACATTTTAGGGGTAGGTGGCCACCATTTTGATAATGCTTGGAGCATTCTTTGTGGAAACTTACAAGATCGAGGCATAAGTTGCCACTTTGCACGTGTGCGTGGTAGCCTTGCGCAGCCTAGGTTGCACAGGGAAAGGTACCCACACATGGTAGTGATGGTGATGGGGGATAGGTAGCCACCTTACAAGCACATATAGTAGGTTTACAAGGTCAGTTGGACACTACACATGCTCAGATTGTGGCCCTATAGGCCCAAGTCATAGCACAGGCACCCTCACAAGCATAGGGACAGGGTCCCATGGTATAGGGAGGAGGGAATGGTTCATAGGGATAGGGACCGAGGCCATCATTAGTAGGATAGAGCTCGTAGGTTATTGTGAGACCTATGAAACCACCATAGACATTACCGATGATTACATTCGGGAGGCCCTAAACAAGGCACAATATTACTAGGATCACCTGAAAAATTCTAAGATAGATGTCCCTTCCTATGTAGAGTACATGAAACAAAAGGCCTTATGTGAGAGAACAGGATTCTGCAATCATAGTGCGAGAGAGTATAGGGGGTCGATGATTCCGAGAGATAAGGTTAGGGTGAGGATACCAGCTCATAGAGGTTAGATCCAGGTTGAGGGCTAGGTGGAGATAAAACTAAGACCCATGGAGGGTGGAGAGATGTTGAAAGGGCACCAGACAGGTAGAGAGGAGGAGACATATGAGACTTCCCCGAGGGTCTCAGGTGGGGTGACAATTAGTCACTTCGTATAGTTATGTATTAATTTTTTTGATATATACTTGGCGATGTGTTAATGATAGTGAGGATGTACATGAGAATCATTATATTATTTGGTGTCGGTGTTTATGTTGATAGATCCTTACTTTGGGGACATCTTCTACTTCCCGCTTAAACCCAAATGCAGTTGTCACTCATGACACCTCCATAATCTATCCAAAAGTTTTTCAAGCGGTCAAAAACACACAACCATGAATAGTTGAACACCTTCTATATCCTTTCCCATAAACCAACACACACTTTCTTCCACAACCCAACACGTGTCTATACCCAAACATTTTCCCACACCTTTATCATCTCCCTTACCTAAACCCACCACTACCTTAAGGGTCATGTTGATATCAAACATTACCCACCCATCGATTAGATTTAGCCCCATCTTCTTAGACCAACACTAAACCTCCTCCAACCCCTAAAAGGAAGCCCCAACCTTCTAGGCCTCATACACCAACCTCACCTACCACACCATTATCACATGCACCCCTTCTCATCAATCCTAGGACCTCACCCATGAACCCTAGCCAAGAAGCCTACTTCCATCGGTAAACCAAGAACGCAACATCTCACCTCCTCATCAAGATCCTCTAACATATTCAAGTGATCCATAAAACCTCTGCCATCACACCGACCTTCTTACCACCACTACCTTCCATAACTTCTTTACTACCCATAACACTCTCATCTCTCCCACTCACACCTTCCACCCAACCTCTACCAACCACCTCCACCAACCACCTCCACCACAAATCGGTTTCCCTCATGGGTAACCCATCCTCTTCCACCATCTAATTTTCCCTCTACATCCCATACTCCCCGTATCACCTTTACCCAAGAGGATGCAACCTAAAGATAAGAATCTGCTACCCTCCAATAAAGTAGTCAAACCAACCAAACCTTCCATCGCCAGCTCTTCTACCCCTCCTTTATCCAAATAGATGCCCACAAGACCTAAGACTACTCCACATACCAAACTAGTGGACCAACCCATTCCCCCTCTTGTAAAGCCTCTTCCTCCATAATCAGCCACACACTGTACCCAAACCCACACTCACCTCCCATTGTGATCCATTAGTAGGGTCCTACGCTAATATTTTAACCAATCTCTTAGAGACTTCATCATCACATTACCACCACTTTGACCTTATGATCCTCTCAAACCCAAACCCACAGGGTTTGATGAGACCAATATTTGTGCCTATCATCGTGTGCCAGGACATGATGTTGAAAATTGTAAGGCCTTGAAGACCATTCTTATCCAAATTTTTCCTCCTTAACACAGTTTCGATGATGATGATCTTATGGATGAGGACCCCACTCCACCTTCACCAATCTCCACAAATCTTTATGCATTACCCACTCAGTGACTAGTATCTCCACCCCCACAACCCTTATATCCACCCACAAAATTTGAGATCAACATGGTCCATATAAGCGAGTTGGCCAAACCACCAAATGTCAATGCACCCTACTCATTTCACAAGGATCTTATCCACCGCTAGGATTTTTCCTCGCATGCCATTATACCTTTCATGACACACCCTCTTCATCCACCTCCCCTCAAATTAACATAGTTCATGTTGCCACCTACACTTAGTAAGACAAGGGCAAAGAAAAGGTGGCTAGCCCATCAACCAACTCTATACCCCACACATCATCTCGCACCATGCCCAAAGTTTCCATTTGAGGTCTAGCGTACCTATTTATAATGGGGTCACACATCAAATGATGTTAAAACAATAACACCATTCCTCCTCAAAATGTCTTTATATAATCTCATCCAAATCTCTCGTGTCATATCATCAAGCCCTCATGGAGGTCCTTCAATCTATTGAGGTTTTACCAAATGACCCCATTCCCGTATCCTCCATCATTACCCCTCATCATGTGGCCTCTCTCACTAAGTTTTCACCTTCCTCTACACCTTCACCTACTCGCCAAGTAGCCTCCCTCAGCTTTTCAGATGAAGAGATCACTCCCTTCTAGTCTAAGGACCCCGATCCCACTCTTTTCATCTCCATCCATATCAATAATATATGCATACAACGCGTTATGATCAATGGCGTTGCTAGTATTAACATCATATATTCCCATATGTATAATCAAATGCGCATATCTACTAAATACATGCACATAACCTAGTTATGTTGCACTCCTTTAATGACACCATGACCTCTACCACCGGTATTGTTGTTTTTCCATGTCCGCGTAGGTCCCCACACTATTGTAGAACTATTCTATATCATAGAAGGAGAGTTCCAATATAAATTGTTGCTTGTTTTACCTTGGATCCATGCCATGGGTTGTGTCCCTTTGACTTTACACCGTTACCTCAAATTTGAACATGAGGGACATAACTACACCATTCTGGCTGACCCATCACCTTTCAAGACCTGTAACATGTTGTACCGGCCCAATGATGTACTTGTCCCAATCAAGGAATCTGTCACTACCCCTACTTCACCTTCATCCACAAGCCCCTCCACCAAGACTACCACCACCTCTCACACATCTAACCATGTTATCCCTACCACCGCCACAGCCTCTACCGCTAACTCACTTACTTCCCCATCATCTAGCGAGTTATCTATCCTCACTACCCACATATCGACCACTGATCCCTTAGAGGGTGTTTTTCAATGCCTCACTCTAGGGGAGTACCGCCTATACAACATCAACACATTCCTCACTCCGCAAGAGTATGGAAACCTACGTCAACACCATGGTTATGACTACCGCGTAGGTGATGTTTTTCCTTATGGTCCTCCCCACCTTCAAACTAATATAACATATGGGGAAATTTATATTTCCATTTATAAACCTGAACCTCCATCCAAAAGACAACCATTTTCATCTAACCTACACTCCCTCACTAATCTGCCGCTTCACTGACACTTTCCTCAACCGGTGCACGTGGAAAGGATTTGGCTTTGGATTTTATGAACAAGGCCGCCATACTTTGTCATTTCTGTACCACTGTAAACATAATGACCATAGTGGCATTGGCTTTGACACACCACCTCCCAAGAAGGTTCGCGTTGACCTCATTTAGGAAGAAAAACCTTCCTCACCTCATTCACCCATGTCATATCTTCACCGACAGAGTCCATAGAAACGAATCTATTTCTCCTTTTTTTTTTGTAAACACAATTTCAATGGGACCTCTAACCTATCAATGTGACGCTAAGGCTCCCTCTTATCTCCCATTCCTATATCCTGACATGATCGATGATGATACAATTTTATTAATGTTGTTCGATGTCGGAAAATGAGTCCATCCTCACCTACCAAGGTATGGATGATTATTTTATTCACAGTCGTTAGCTTTTGAGACGCAAAACCATGTTGAATGAATAGACCATTAAAATCAACATTAACACTCAGGATGACCCACACATTCTAAAGATAGGCCAATCTTTAGATGCTTCTTGAAACAGAAGTTTTCCTTCTTTTCTTCGAGACCATAGCAATGATTTTTCTTGGTCCTATGATGATATGCCTAGTATCTACCCAAAAATCATGGTACATAATATCGTAACCATTTCGATGCCAAACCCATAAAAAAGATATGTAGAAAATACATCCTCGCATTGCTCTTCTGGTCAAAGAAGAGCTTCAACACCTTCTCTCAGTTTCCTTCATCCTACCCATTGACTATCCCCAATGTATTTCTAACATCATTCCTGTCAAAAAGGAAACAGGGGGACTCCGCTTTTGCACCAAATTCCATGACCTCAACCTAGCTTGTCCCAAAGATGACTTTCCCCTACCAAGCATTGACCAATTAGTTGATCTCACCGCTATCCATGAAATGCTATCTCTCATGGATGGTTTCTTGGGTTATAATCAAATATTACTAGCTCCAGAAGATCAACACAAGACTACCTTCATAACCCCTTGGGGGAATTTATACTATCGGGTCATGCCTTTTGGCCTTAAAAATTCTAGGGCTATATACCAATGAGCCATGACTTACATCTTCCATGACATCATGCATCACATATTGGAAGATTACATAGATGATATTCTTACCAAATCCAAACATCAAAGAAAATACCTTCCCATCCTTAAGGTCATCTTTGACCTCCTCATCAAGTATTGTGTTTGTCTTCAACTAAAGAAGTGCGTCTTTGTGGTACTTTAAAGAAAAATTCTGGGTTTCATTGTTTCTTTGCATGGCATAGAAGTCAATCCTGATAAAGTCAAGGCTATTCTGGAAATGCCTCCGCCTACTAATCTTTATCAACTTTGAAGCCTACAAGGCAAGTTGTAATCCATTCATCATTTTATCTCACAGCTCTCTGACCATTTTCAACCATTTCATCATCTTCTTAAGAAAGACGTGTCATTCAAATGGGATGATGAATTCCATAAAGAATTTGAAGCCTTAAAACAATACCATCTTCAACCATGAGTTCTCATTCCTCCTAAAGATGACCAACCTTTTTTATATATATTTCCACCACTGACCATTCTTAGGTGTCATTCTCACTCATCACATTGACCAACATCGATAGCAAGAGGTTTATTACATAAGTTGTACCCTTATGGAGTACAAGACTAGATATACCCACGCCAAAAAAACTGCGCTAGCCTTATTTTTCATTACCACCAAACTCCGCCATTACCTACTCAACATAAAAACCTTTGTTATTACCAATACGACCCTTACACTATATTTATGCTGAAGCCTATCAATATCAACGTATCACATGTTGGCTTATGATTCTTGCCAAAATTGACCTTGAATTCATTCATCAAAAGTCCATCAGGGCCAAGTTATCAGCGACCAACTAGATGATGCCCCCTTTCCAAGAAGCATCCCTCTAACTTTGATTTCCCAGGAAAAATCCATAGCTACCATCTCCTTAGATGAACCAACTTACAAAAATACACTCTTCTTCGATGGGTTCAAGTGTCGCGTGGGGGTAGGGCTGGTGTTATTCTCATTCCCCTTGAGGGTGAACCTATGCCTTTGTATTTCAAACTCGATTTGTATTGTACAAACAATATTTACAAATATGAAGAACTCGTATTGAATCTCTAGGATACTTATGCCTTGGATGTTAAGTCCATCAATATCTTTGGTGATTCCCAACTAGTTGTAAACCAAGTCAATGGTATATACTAGTGTTGTAATGAGATACTTCAAAAGTATAAACATCACGTAGATATACTTTTGACCACCTTTGACCGCTATGAAATTCAAACGACCCCATTTTATACCAAGAAATTTGTAGATACCATGGCCTCCTTGGATTCTCGATACCTTATTCTCCTACTGACTCTAAAATCTTTGTCATAATACAAAGGCTATAATCACCCTCTTATTTACCTTGTGAATTCTACTCTGTCGGAACTGTTGCACCTGACCCATGTGACCTTTGGTATAAGCAATATGCAGACTATCTTTCCATTTCCATTCTACCTGCTGATCTCACTCATAATGGTAAACATGCCTTTTTTAAAAGTGTCTCTCGTTATGTCATCATGGGTGGTCTTCTTTATAAGTGTGGATTTGACGGTATTCTCTTACAATTCCTAGAAGTTCTGAATTACCCTACAACATTAAGAAAGTTCAAGATGGAATTAGCAGAGGCCACTTTATTGGTTTAGTTATCACAAAACAAATTCTTCACCTTGGATATTATTGGCCAAAATTAAACTGTGATTGTTGTGATTATGTCAAACATTGTGTGAAATTCCAACAACATGCAAATCTCCATCACACACCTAGTCATGCCTTATAGGTCGCATGAGATATTTGGTCTTTCTCTCAATGGGGCTTAGATCTTATCGGTGAGATCAATCCCCATTCTTCACATTGCCACCAATGGATCGTAACCACTACTAAATATTAAACTAAATGGGTAGAGGCAATTCCCCTCATTTAAACAAAAGCCAAGAAAATATGTGAATTCATCAACCATCACATTATTTGTCACTTTGGTGTTCCTCACTACCTCATCAATGATAATGGAAATCAATTCAAAAATAAAACCCTATGTAAGATATGTGACGCATTTGGAATCCAAATAAGTTTCTCATCACCTTATTACTCACAAACCAATGGCCAAGCCAAATCAACTAATAAAACCATGAGAATAATTCTTATGAAAGTAGTCCACGATCTTTGGGAAGGATTGGCATACACACATTCCTTTCACCTTGTGGGATTATTACACTAGTAGTCACACTTCAACTATTTCCACACCCTTTTCTCTAGTCTATAGTACTGAGGTTTTCTTACCTCTCAAATTCCAGATCCCATCTCTCTACATCTCAGTATAAGACATTCTCAATATTGATGACTTTCACCAAGATCATTTAGTGTAAATTGAATTATTATATGAACGCCATCTCAATGTTCTTAACCATCTCCAAATCTACCAAAAATGTATCAAACATGCCTATGACAAACGTGTTCACGAATGAACCTTCCAGGTTGGCGACCTTGTCTTGAAACAAAATAAACATGTCACCAAAGAAGAAAAATGTAAGTGGGGTAAATTTTCCAAATTGGCTTGGACCCTATATCGTTACCCATGCCATGCCTATGGATTAGGTGCTTATCGTTTATCTTGTATCCTTGACCATTTTATTGTTGAAATCAAGTTCTATATCACTTTGTGTCGGGTTGATCGCTCATCCCTTGAGCACTTTCCACCTTCCAAACTACCTGTTTTGAGGATCCATGACTAAAAAAGAATCATGTGATTACCTATCACCTTTCATCCTTGTCTTCAATATGAGTTTCATGGCTCTACTCATAGCATGATTCTCATGGATACTTTTCATCTTCTCCAAGGTGGAATCCCGTGGTATTTCATCACTTGAAACCACCTCTTTCATAATTAACCTCTGTGTGCTATGGTATTGTCTTCTAAACAAGAACCTAATATTCCTCTATAGTCTTTTCCATGACTTAAACGTCCAAAAACAAAAAGGGATACAACTCCTTGAGTCAAAATTCTAGAAAAATATGACTCCCTCAAAAGGGACATCTCTTCACTCTATTTCCACCACTATAAATAGAATGCTCCCTTGAAGGACAACTATATAAAATCATTTCAAAAATATGATAAAAATATCCAGAAGCTTCCCACATCAATCAGCTTCATGAAGACCTCAAGGAGATAATATACTCATCCCATATAGACTTTCCACATTGATTAGTCTATTAAAAATACAAAAAGAAGAAGAAAAGGATTAAATTTTCGTCATGGACTTGCCTATTTTTTTATCCTAGGTTTCTTGCTAAGAATTTTTTTTTTTCGTACACTAAGTTACACTAAACCACCCACTCTCACCTCATTACCTTATCATACTAATTTCCTCTATACTCAAGGGACTTGTCGTAACCATGACATTTCATGATTATGTGACTTTCTTCACCCTTAGAATAGTCCATTATGCAAGGATTTTATGATCTTATGTTCATAAGACCATTTGGGGTATGGTAGACTTAGTTAGGTCCTTATCAATTAATCAACTCTTTTGCCACCTCTTACCATTCACCTTCCTCATTACTTATTGATTATCCTATACAAGACCAGATCATCAACACCTAAATTTAAAACAACTCATCCATGCCTATAACCTAAAATCCTCTATGCCTATGACCTAAAATCAACCATGCCTATGACATACATAAAACCATGCCTATGACCTACATTAAACCATGCCTAACACCTACCAACCCATTCCTCTACTTCATCATAATGTTCCCTACCTTATGGGAGAACTACATCATCCCGAGGCTCCTTTTAACTTGGGATTTATAGGTAGAACTTCGAGGGCATGGGGCCCTTGAGGTTAGCTCGAACACTCTTTAACCTAACCAATTCCCTCTTTCCACTTTCCTATTCGTATTCTACCTTAGTTTCCATTTTATATTAATAACTAAAAATTAAACCAAACAAGCATCAATGAATACACATTTTTACTACATCATCAAATCACCAATTTATCATTTCATATTTCCACATATAGAAAATATTTGGGAATTTACTCCATAACATGTATATACATAATCATTTATCCCCCATGTTACTTATAACTTGGACTTTAAATCATGCCTAAACTAACCTGACTCAATCATGCCTAAACCACTGACTTCACGCCATGCCTAAACCAACTTTGACTCAATCATGCCAAAACAAACCCGACTCCACCATGCCTAAACCAACCTGAATCTATCATGCCTAAATTGACCTAACTCCACCATTCATACAATGACTTGATTGAATCATGCCTAAACCAACTGAATCCACCATACCTAAACCAACATAACTCCATCATGAGTAAATCGACCTAACTCAATCATGCCTACACCAACCTAATTCCATCATGCCTAAACCAACCTGAATCCATCATGGCTAATCCATCTAGCTCCCATCACATACACACATAATAACAAAAATTAAAATCAAGTAAACCATCCATACTATAAATACCATCATCTATAAATTAGAAAGTCTATGTATACATACATGTGTACATGGATACAAATAAATACAAGTATCTCAACAAATCTCATGTACATCCTCACCATATTTGACATGTGTGCTGGTGTACATATAAAAAATATATATATATATAATAATACCCATCTATAGTGACTAATCATCACCTCACTTGATATCTTCTAGGCCAATCTTGCCTCCCCCCCCTCTCTACTTTTGTGCGGCATCCCATTGCTAGCATCTCACCACTCATCATAGGCCTTAGTCTAACCTCTAATGGCCCCTCACTTAGAGTTGTCCTCTATGCACTAGTAGCCTTGCCTTGACTCTAGCTTAGGGCTCACTACCCCCACGACCTATCTACACTATGAGTGTGGGACCTGGTCCACTCACTCGAAGCCTGTTGTACTCTATACTTAGTATAAGATGGGACATCTATCCCTATAGCCATCAAGTGATCCTGATAATATCGTGCCTTACCCAGGGGTATCCTTGAAGCTAGACATAGGTACTATTTGTGGTGGTTCCATCAGCCTCGACCCCCCCATACTACCTATACTTGAGGACCTTGTCCTACCCATGTTTGTAAAATGGGACCCTCTCCCTAAGCCTATGTGGGTGCCTACTTATCTTTGATACCTATCCACCGTGCTCCTTGAGCCTATGTAGGTGTATGTGTAGGTACCTATCCTGTCCTGTACTACACAGGTCTATAGGGCTGCCACCTATGCTTGCCATGTGGCAACCTATGCCTTTGACCCTATTAGTTATTCCCGTAATATCACCAATGGTGTGACCAGAGTCGCCACCTACCCCTGTAGGGTCTCTCCGAGCCGTGATGGTCGCTAGGTTTGGCTGCCTCAAACTTGGTGGTACTACTCAAAAATTCTGCCCACCACTATCTTTACATGTCGGTAACTCCAAAGCATCATCAATCTTCCATTCTACCACTTGCTCCTCTTGCCGTGTAGGTAGGCACTATCACCGTGATAGAGGTATAGGCCTCTCCACGTCATACCTCCTGTAGTGTGGAAATGGTGGAGGTATATCCTAGGGCAATCCCAACTATCTCCTAACCCTGTCTATGTGGATCATCTTGTACTCACCAACACGACGTCCCTCTATCCATCTCACCAGCTGTAATCCATCCAACTCCATGGCCATCTATATGTACGAAGGAAAGCCAACATAAGGCCTCCAAATGATGTCCACACTGAAAAACCCCTCTAGTAAATGCCTATAATAGGCTACATCATGTGTGGCCTTGATAGCTTGGTGTAATCCAATTATAGGTACCCATTACCTATAACCCACCCACACAAACCCGGATCGAATGCATCAAGTCGGGGCATGCCTACTAAACACACACACACAATGTGCTCATACGCGCAACAATGTAGTAAGAAGGTGCAACATAGGATGCACCGCCGTAATCACCCATAAGCCCATAACTCTCTATACAACTGCACCAAGAAGGTTGGTGCCTAGGAAAATTGGGTTATATCCTCCATCATATCATGTAAAAACCCCATCAATGATAGTGGGAATATCCCACCCTCTGCATCTGGCAGTGTAAAAAAACACACTACCTCCATCCTCAGAACTACTAAAATCATCTCCTCCAGATGGGCTCGGTACATATCTTCATAACTCATGCTAGTGCTATGGAACCTCAACTCTACTAGCCCCTCACCAAACACTGTCTACATTATCTATTCAGATTCCTATGAAGAAATTGAATACACCTGCATCCCTACTATTGGCAGCCGTAGGATCCTATACACATCCTCTAAGGTGATGCTCATGTAAGCTATTGGCAAGAAAAATGTGTTGGTCACTGAATCCCATCTATTAATGAGGGAAACCAACAAACACAGATCTCAGTATATGTGCCGGTAGTGTCTAACCCAGATCAGGTATACCTCAGCCACATGTTGCCACTCCTCCACTATCACGCTCCCACATAGTACTACTAATAGGGGAGGTACCCTATCATGCATCCGTAACTGGTCCCTTGCCTACATCCAACAAACCATCACATTATTAAACCTTGACCATACCCGCATTCACCCTTGACCCCCACCTATAACTATTACCCTACCTATTTTCATTTAACATTACCTTCCTATCTCACCCAACCACCCTTACTCATATCCTATCCCATTTTTCTTGCAATGATAACCGACATCGGTTCTCCTTAGCTAGCACCGGTCTCCCAAAACCAGCATCGATCACCCCATTAATGACCGATTCCATCTAACTCCCACTAATTTTGGCCAACCCTTGATTGATGTTGATCACTTTGCATTGGTGAAAATCTTTGAAAAAATATACTATTTCTCTCAAAATTCCCCATTTCTCCCTAACTACCCACCCATTCCTACCCAAAACCCCTCGACCCTCCCTCATCCTCATTCACCTAATTACACCTTCCTACATTCCTATTTCACCCATTTTTCTTCCCAAATTCAAATTTAATTCCCCCCAAACCCACTTCTACCCAAACCTAATTTCTACAAACAAAATCACCTAACCAACAAGGAACGAGAGAAAATATTACCTCATTACGGTGTAGTCTCCGTGGAGGCACATCTAGCCATTCCGCCCAAAGTGGTCCACCTAACCCCTCTCCCACCTCTTCCATGCTAGAATCTACCTCGAATCTCTCCACAAATAAAAAAATACCCCGATCTCATGGACCCCTCTACCTAGATCCTCTCACCAATCGGATCTCTCCACCTTAGCCGAGCGCAATGCCTTGTCTTTTCTTCTCGAAAAGTCTTGAATAGTCAAACGTCTCTTTTGGTTTCTCCAACGATATAATACAACAATGATTTCATAAAATACATAATTTTTCATTTTATAAACCCACCTCGATCGACCGATGCCGGTCCTCTTTGTACCTTAGTCAACCAACGTTAGTCCCCCTCTAACCGGCATCAATCCACCATGCTAACTATTTGGCCTTGCTAAACTACCTTTTTCCTACCACCATTCATACTAACACACCTTTTTATCATCATAGACCCCCATTGAACCAAACCTGAAAATCAACCTACTCCTACATTGACTTTGTTGCATTTTAGGAGTTGTTATTTTTCCTATACCTTGGCCTTACCCATGCCATTACCTATATACCTTGACCTAAACCACTATCTGTAACCTTTTGACCCTCCGTGCTTTTTGTACCTTGCGACATGGTTACCCATGTTGTTTGGCCTACCGACCTTACATTGCCTATTTCCATGTTGTTTATCCTGACATGACCTTTAGTGTACCAAAACATACCTAAAAATTGCTGCACTGACCTCTGTTGTGTTTCCACACAATATCCTATACCTTGATACCGGAATCACTTCAACCTGTTTGGATATACCTATCAATCTTAGCTGATGTAAAGTTTGAAAGCTTCTCACCCTGGTATCATGCCACGCTTTCTAATGTGTGCATACGTTTAAATGCCACTACCTTTGACCCTGACCCATTTACCTGTTTACCCAATTTGACCTTTTCCCTTTACCCAATGTACCCACTAATATTCATTTTCCCATATCATTTTATCAAACCACTCACCGCTTTTGTCTCTCACCTCATTGGTTCCTAGTTTGAGGGGGGTTACCTTCACCCACGCTTGGGGCAACACCACCCTCACTTACGCTTGACACAACCATTTCCTATTTTTTTCAGTGCCACTTACCAATACAAGCCATGTGACAAAAAGGGGGAAAATGTAGACACCAAAATTAGGTCACACTCCCCTTGGTCTGCTTTCAAATAACCAACTTACACACATTCACCTAACCATGACCTTATATCCCACATTAATATTAATTTAATTATTTAGAATTTAAATTAATACCCATCCTCACCCCATTATTAATTTAATTACTTTAATTAAATGGATGCACACCTCACCTTGACACCTCACCATAGAATTATTCATAACATGTTTCCATAAATGAATAAGACTTAGTTCAACCCTAATAATAAAATCCTATTAATCCTCTAACCACCTTCCCACTCATAAAAACATAACATCCATTCTGAGCCACGAATAAATGAACGGACCTGACCCAAATGATGAAGATATGCCATATTAAGTAAACCTAGGGAATCCTGGCTTAACCGATGCCGGTCAACCAGAACTATCATCGATTGCCATTTATTTACCTTGGAAACCTTGTTTGTGGGTTGGCAGATTATGAGATTAGAGAGACAAGAAGAGAGCTGCATGCAAGAAGAACTAGAGTCTTTTTGTACCTACAAACATCCCTAGCCAACACCCAGATAGATCTAGAGATCTTACACTCATGGTCACATTCTAGGAAGCAACACTATGGCACCAAGCTCTATCCCATGAATGAATCATCATCACCACATAGTCATTAGACCCACAACACCGCTAAGTACACTTCTTACCTACATCATCTATTTCTACTTCAGTCTATTGGGTCCTTCTATTGTTGTTGTCAGTTTCCTACTTGTAGTCCCTTTTACCTAGCATTTACTTGTCTACGTAAACCAAATCATTCCTCCACCCCCACCATAAAACCACCCATACCCGACCTCTACATATTTTTGAGGGTTCCTAAGATCCTCATATACCTCATTATGCCCTCTATCATCTTTGCCTAACCTCATCTCAAACCCCATTAACAAATCTTATTGAATCTTATCACCGACTATACTACAATGTAGGTTACCCATAACCGCCATCGATTCTTCCTAACCGTGATTGGTCATACCTTCCAACATTAGTCTCTGTGTTTGCCAATCTTTGTGTAAACCAACAACCACCCACCTATCAAAAATAACCCAAACACCTCACCCAACCCCCCTAAGACCTTGTTAATGACCCTGTAGACCACTTGACCAACTGCAACTTTGAATATAAGACCTTGACCCGCATAGTTTTAGTATTTAATTGGATCGACACTGATAGTGATATGAGGTACCCAAATCAGAATACTAGCACTAGATTCGTTTATGTACATATTTCAGTTATTTCATATTTGTTTTATAAAATAGTGGATTGACAACCTTCTAGGGAGTATCACACTTCCCGGATCTAGCATACGCTAGGTAGTCCACTATCATATATTGTTTAACTCTTCTTTGGTGGTCTTGTTTTCTATTTCAAGTAGTTCCTCCTAGCCAAAAGGAAGCTCTCACAGTCAACATCGGATCAAGAAGTCATAATGCATGCATCAACCTCCAAATCAATATAACAGTATTCCTCCTTGGCCCTTACCCTTATCTTTTTGTCACATTCCAATAACGTAAAGAAAACGGTGAAACATTTTGGCATGCCCAGTGGGACCCATCTAGGGTTCCTTGCATTTTTATTCATTCCTAGGTAAAGATGGTGTGTTTGTTTATTTTCTAAATGTATTCACACTAAATTTCTTTCCCTAGTAATCCTCTCTTCTTCTAATTTTCTAAAACAACATCTATTTTTTAGTGCTTAAAATGAACCATTTCTTCTTTCTTGCATTCACATAAGTAGTGAAAGAGCATGTTCCTACCTATTCATCATTTGCTTCATCGAACATAATTTGTCAATTTGGGTTTAAAATCAGTTGCATTTCATCCTTGTATGCTACATTTAGCTCACATTAAAATGAGGGCAACCTATATGTTGGAAGTCATGCCTAGCTGATGGTTGACACAAAGAATCGTAGAAAAGCACTCTCTTTCTTCTTCTTCTACCAAACTACACAAAATTAAAAATACACATCTTCTTAAACAACATCTCACGGAAGAAGTTTTCAATGATCACATGATCAATGGATTGACAATGGGCACCCAATTGGTTACTTTTTTCCAGTCATTACTTTACAGGATGGTCGGCCCCCACCATAACATAACCTGAAACCTCTCCTTTTAGATTTCCTTATTTGTAGAAACCTTCGTCACCAAAAAAACTACTCTAAATTCATGAGCCAGTCTTCTAAATAACATAATCTCAACACATTAAAATCACTTGTTGGATACATGTTTTTAGCATTTGATTGATGTGTTTTTTGAGGTGTGAGGATACATTTCTCCATTTTCCTTTATTTTTCCTTACACACTCCCCAATCATAGTTGGAGTATTCGACTTATTACGAGTGTGTCGGGGCCTCATCATATAATTTCCGGACTTACGGGTTGATCATTCATCTAATCTTAGTTCACAACAATCTATTTTGTACATTCCTTAAAATTTCATAGTAACCGAAATCGGTTTATCCTCTAGCATTGGTTTACAACTCACCATCATCAATTATATCGACCCGCTTATTGGTTCTCTCTGTCCTTTTGGTTAACTTGACCAAAGGACACCTATTTCATCTTCTTTACTGTTTAGAGTTTTTCGATTCTCTATTCTCTCTGTATTCTGATAAACAATCATCATACAACTTACCTATCGGACATTCATCGGTTTTTGCTTCATTTGGTGAAACTATTATTTTCTCATAGTACTCGACCTCTGTTACCCCTAAACTGTCATTGGTCATACTTAACGGGTGTCGGTTACCCTGTGCTGATTCTAAACTAATACATTGCCCAAATCCACCTACAAATACCTATTTTTCTCATTCCTATTTTGCTTTCTATGTCATCTACAGGATACAACATCACCTAATATACATTCATTCACATGGTGTTGACTCACAACCAAGCTAACACTCTTATATTCCACATCAGTCATCAACCACTCCCACCTAGTCCTTCACCACCTTCTTTCCTGTCACCCATGGATCCAACCCTACCTACCACCATTACCATAGGAGATGAGGAGTTCACATGACTCCTTGATCAGAATCCTGTAGCCTTACAGTTCTACCTTTCCCACTCTTCCACCCGAGATTCCTCAGGTCAATTGATATATGGAATGCCCGTATCCATATCTCATGCCCTTATCCCCATTTCTATATCGACCCTACTAATGGGCGTTACCTTCACTGCTTTACCCCAGGTGGTTTCACAACTAGGCCCCATACCCATTATGACCACTGCATCTACAATATCAGTCACACATGTAGTATCTATTGTTCCTTCATTGACCATGCAGAGCATAACCCCATCCACACCCATTATCTCACATATACCGGTTTGCAACATAACCTCTCGTGGTGTCGGTGACCCTTAATCCATTCTAAAATCTTGTCCTCTCCATCTTGCGGTCTCTTACCCCAATCACTACTAGAGTAATGCATGAATGCCCAACCTACATATACATATTATCAAAAACCCCCTATCTCATCTGACATTCATTCTAGATATATGCCCTCTATGTCAGTCTGCTATTCTCAAACTTCCTATTCGACATCACCATACACTTGAATTCTACCCACATCACATGTTCATTACCATCCCTATTACACTACGGGAGGTGCCCTTCCATCACAAACTACTAATGACATCATAAAATTAATGATGGAAAGGATGCGACACTAGAAGCATCAGTTTTTAGCTCACACAATTCTCTCACCTACGATGAAATCAGAATGATCCCATTCATCCATCCATTCCTAGTCGCCTATACCCTGTACATTGGGAAATGCCAAAATTCAACCACTTCAATAGTAAAGAAGACCCACAGACAACATTTGTGGTCTTTCAAACATGGGTGTTACCTGATCGCCCATGATGACACTTTACTCCTACGAACCTTCCTAATGTCCCTCACAGGACCTGCATTAGACTGGTATAGTGGGCTACCCAAACATTCCATCTACTCATTTAATCAAGTAGACCAAGCCTTCTTAGACCACTTCTCAATCAACGTTGTCAAGAAAGTCACCATGAATGATCTTTAATCCACATGATAGTATGATGATGAGTCTATCGCTGACTTTGTCACTCATTGGAGTAGCTTGATTTAACCAACTCACATTTCAATTACCTTAGAATAAGCTCATAGAGTTGTTTACCTAGGTTTTTGCTAGACACATTTCACCAACCCTATAGGCACATACCTTCTACACCTTAAACGAGGCATTCATTATAGCACAAAAATTAGAGATTCGTGCTATCAAAGAAAATAAAATTCAGCTACGTAATAAGAACATCACATTCAAATCAAATGATACTTCTTCATCCTCAAAACCCTAGAACAACTATTCAAAACCCAAAGGATCTCCATTCTTTGTAATTCTCAAGGTTGGACCCTTTCACCCATTAAACCAAGCCAAAACTTCTTCTAATCTCTCTCTCATCTAAGATTTCCGGTTTAGATGAGAACAACAAAAGTATGCCCTAATAGGGGAGCCTTATTATTTTTTTTTGGAAAATCTTATTTAAGGATGATGTCATTAACCTTTGACCTATAAAAGCTGAACACTAGTTTTTACCCCGATCAACCAATGCCCTTGTGGTATAAAGAACATGACTTTTGCAACTATCATCGTGTCAAAGGTCATAGTGAGGGTAACTACATCACCTTCAAGAATATTGTCCAAGAAATATTAGACAATAGAGATCTATTATTGGATAACCCAAATGCACCCACTAACCAAAACCTACATATCTTTAGAACACCATTTCCTAATCATGCCCCATCTTCCAACCAAACTGGTGACACTTTAACCAATGATAACAATGTCTAGGAGGTCCAAAATATTTTCAATGACATACTAGTTGCTTCACAATTTCCCCATGTTACTTCCATAGATGAAATATTAGTCCGAAATCCCTTACCTACATAGGAACATATTTCATCTATTCCACCCACGGAGGAATCCCCTTCATCTTCTCCTAAACCCGTGGCAATCCCATAATTAGCACTCGCCCCTGGTCCCTCAAATTACCTAGTAGTCATCAGTAGCACCTCTCCTACTCATAGGGAGACTTATCCACTCCTTGAACCATCACGGGAAGAGTCCACCTACTATAGCCCATCATCTCCTCTACCCATAAAAGATCCTATAGAAACACCATTGCCTTTAGATGACTAGTCTCCATCGGACCTCTAAGATCCTATCAATTTTCTTTTGGCTCTCTTACGCATAGGGTATGAATCTAGCCATTTTCCTATTTATCAAACATATTTTACGGGGATTTCTACTTGATCCACATCGGATCAACTTACAGCGGTACCATTTTCATGCTTGGCCGATCTCCTAGACTATGTTGATAGAGCCTTACTTTGGGGATGTCTTCTACTTCCCACTTCAACCCAAATGCAATTGTCACTTACCCACACCTCCACAATCTATCAAAAGTGTTTCAAGTGGTCAAACCAAACACAACCATGACTAGTGGAACACCTTCTATATCCTTGCCCACAAACCAACACAAACTTCCTCCCATAACCCAGCACATGCCTATACCCAAAACCCACCCATGTCTATATCATCTCCCTTAACTAAACCAACCACTACCTTAGGGGTCATGCCAATATAAAACCTTACTCACCCACTCATCAGATTAGATTCAGCCCCATCTTCCCGGACCAACACTAAACCTCCTCCATCCTCTAAAAGGAAGCCCCTACCTTCTAGACCTCATACACCAACCTCGCCTCGAAACCATTATCACCTCACCCCTTATGTCAATCCTAGGACCTCACCCCTTAACCCCGGCCAAGTAGCCTACTTCCATCGGTAAACAAAGAATGCAACATCTCACCTCCTCATCAAGACCATCTAACATATTCAAGTAATCCATACAACCCCGCCGTCACCCTAACCTTCTTACCACCATTACCACCACTACCTTCCATAACTTCTTCACTACCTATTAGTACCCAAATTTTCTCTCCTTGTCAGTCTGAGTAGCATCAGATATATGGCATGAAACTTGAAGTCAGATAGATCTTGATGTGTGTCATTTTATAGCTAGGGATGTGATCTAACTGGAACTCAAATTCGTAGAGAGATGGATAGCACCTTGACAGGATCTGATATGACCCTCACTATTTAAGGTTGTGCCTTTCAACCAAGATAAGAGAACCTATATTGTAGCCCCCAAATGGTGAAAGATATGAAGACATCCCTCAATTTATGCAAGTAGTATGAAAAGGCCTTGGGAAAATATGATCAACACTCCAAATCTGACTTTCACAAGTTTTCACTCCCAAATTATGGAGATATTTTCAATGTAAGGCAAGGGTTCTTGGAGACATTGTATAATCCTAATTTACCTTGTAGATTTTTGTAGATGTGTTAGATTATTTGTTGACACACAATACAATGTAGGGGTAGTATGGGTAGGGTTAGTTTATTTAGAATGATTTTTGGTGGGGTATCGATGAGACAAACCGGGATATATCATATCTTTGACAATGTCTACAATACTTGAAACAAATATCATGTACAATGCTTCAAATAATCAAGAAATTATTTCAACCAGAAGAGGCATAAATGGAAGCCTAGATTGCACTCTTCACACAATCTTTAAGAATTCACCACAAAATCTTGAAGTAAAGAACTCAATTAAACACAAAAATCCATGATCAAACCATGCCTAAGGTACCCCCAAAGGCTTACAATCAATTTATGTAGTCAAGGAAGGTAAAGTGATTTTAAATTTGTTTATCTCTTTATCAGATGAAGGATCTTATGAACATAAGATTGCAAATACCACTAAACTATCAACAAGAAATGGATATTTTGTGTGATTTATAAATATTTTCAATGCAAGATTGTAACAAGACAAATGGAAACTATTTGTAGACATTTAAAAATGATAACAAACATCATATTGCTTTGAGAAAAATGTAGATTAACTCAAAAGCTTGTTAGATTCATCAATAGGGGAGAGTTTCATGAACAATCTCAGAGCTGTGTGATGGCTATACACTTATAACCAAATCACATACATGAAGATCCAACATAGAAGAAATTATCCTAGTTCTTTGGTGGGTTTCTCAGAAAATGAAATTTTTCTCAGAATTTTCTCATGATTTTATACCTTCCCCCACTTTACAATTTCTCCAAATGCATTATATACCTCTTGCCACATTTGATCCTTCTTTCCCAAGAAAATAATATGCCATGGGATCAATTTTGTTACAACAATTCTCATGATTCAATGAAAATGACATCAAACAGAAAAACACTCGCAGGTTGCCAGGTGTGCCCAAAAGATTAAATCATTACAAATATCGGATCATTATCCTTCCTAGAGCATGTTTTTCATCATTGAGGCATGCAAACACCTTTTACTCATCATTTTCACCTTTTTACCTTTTCAAATTACCTCTGCAACTTTTGATTTTGTCATTTCACATGTTTTCTCGGCGGGGCAAAAATTTATTACAAAAACACCTCAAATCAAAGAATTAAGCCATGAAAGTGATTCCAATGATCCTAGAAGGCCAAGATGACACAAAATCACTATAAATTTGATGAATTTTGATGTAAAAATCGTGATTCCAAGCTTCTTGGAGCTCCAATGTCAAAACAAATGGATGCACAACAACCATTGATTTTATCCATCTTTTAATCCTGGCCCTCCACGTGGAAAATGTGGACTTAGAAATAAGCTTGAGTTACCTTTTAACCTTTGGATAAGGCTGGACATGTGGCAAAAAATGATTGGAAATCAATTTGGGCTCATTTTTAACTTTTTGACATTTTTGAAAAAATGGAAAAAATTGACTTTTTCCTCCACCCCTCTGCCTTTGAATTTTGGAGTTGACACGTGGCACATGGTGGGTCCCATTGAAATCATGCTTCAATTCTATGCATTTTGACCCTTTTTGGAAATTGGGAAAATTTTCAATTTTTTCCCGTGGGCCCGCACCTTCAATTTTTCCCTCGCCACGTGTCTCCTTGTGATTTGCTAGTGGGCCAGCTTCAAATTTTGATTTTGAGTCCTTTTCACAAAAGGGAAAAATTTCCTTCCTACCTCCATCTTCCTGTCAACTTTGCCTTGTCCTTTGCCACGTGTTGCTCGATGATTTGCTTGTGGGCTGTGGCTTAAATTTTGATTTTAAGCCTTTTTGCCAAAAAGGGAAAAAATCCCCACTTCCCTCCGCGGACTAGCAAACTAGCCTCTTACAAATTGAGGACGGTGTCCTCTTTTTATCGGCCATGGGATTTCGAGGCCAATATTTTTACCTTAGACATTTGATAAAGAAAAACACAAAATTCTTCCGCTACCCGCATCCCCTCTGACCTTTTATGGACACGTATCCACTCCCGATTGGTTGTGGGGTTTTAGGCCAAATTTTGATTTAAATTTTTTTGTAAAGTAAGGTCTAAAAAACCTTAAAGGAACCCAACCACCTACCAACCCACCTGCCAATTAGAAGCTACCACGTAGGCAAATTTGGAAAAAATGGGGCCTCGGGCCCGAAAATGCCCATTTTGCCAAAAATAAAAAAATGACAAGTTAGAACACTTCCCGCCAATCTTTGACCAATAAAAACCTACCACATTTCCAATGCATGTTTGAGGAAGAAATTGACGAAAAATGATGCACATATCACCGTAAAAATGAAAAAAATCCAGGGATGCTCTAGAATTCAATATTTTCACCAAGGATGGTAGATTTTTTGATTCTAAATCAATTGAAGCATGATTTTACAACATTTTTGACCTTGGGATTGGATTTTCAAATACAAACAAGTATGAATAATGAGGAGGAAGAAGAATTTGGTAATAACAATTAGCCACCTCTGTGGACAACCCCAATATGGGTGTTAATAATAATAATGCTAATGTGCTGACCACTGAAATGAAAACAAAAAGGCTAGGTTGGTTGATGAACTCATTACGATATAAAAGGATAAGTCCACCTAAGTTTGATGGCACCACATTAAGTGATGGAGCTAAGAATCGGCTCGGTGAGATGGAGAAGTACTTTGTAATAAGGAACTTCTCGGAAGAGACCGAAGCTATTTGGGGAGCATATCGGCTTTCCCATGAAGCATCTTCGAGGGTGGGATAGCCATGAAGGCTGAACTAAAAATTGATGAAACTAACATCACTTGGGATCAATTTAAAGGTTATTTTAGACAACGATGGCTGCCATAACTTTATTATGATCAAAAATGACTGAATTTTAGAACTTAGTTGAAGGAAGTTAAGCAGAATCGAGTATTGGGAATGGTTTATGAAACTACTCAAGTATGTACCTCGATCAAACTGATGAGAAGTTTCGGATACAGAAATTCATCATGGGATTGAATCCCATTATTGGGGGAGAGGTTGATGTTCACATCCCAACCACTATGGAAGGGGTTGTAGAAAAAGCCATAAGGCAAGAAAAAAATTAAAGGCTATTTCTACTCACAAAGAAGAAGTATGGAAGAAAGTTCCAAAATATTCTTCAACTTCTCTTGCATCTAAGAAAGGACCATGGATAAAGTTTGGTAACAACAGTAAGTTTCCAACCAATAATAATAAGAAGACAAAAATAAATAAGATCATTGGAAATGCACAGAACGATTTTCTTGAAATAATAATAACGACGAAAACCCTATAGAGGTCATAATGATAACTATAAGGCCAAAAATAAGGGTTGTACCTTATATGCGATAAAAATTTCTAAATCTGTGGAAGAAAAAATGATTTCTTGAAATGTTATCCTATTCTACGAAATATGGTGACATGTTTTTGGAAGAATTACCAGGATTACCACCCAAAAAGGGAGTTTGACTTCATAATTGAAATCAACCAGTGCTTGAACCAATTTCCAAAGCACCTTATCAAATGACTACCACAGGGTTAGTAGAGCTTAAGGCTCGGTTACAAGAAATTTTTTTAAGGGTTTTATTAGACCAAGTGTTTCACCTTGGGGAGCAACAGTGATCTTTGTGAAAAGGAAGGATGGAACCCTCAGATTGTGCATTGATTACATGATGTTAAACAAAGTAACAATCAAGAATAGATACCCACTGCCTAGAATTGATGATCTATTTGATCAGATGCATGGAGCATCGGTATATTCTAAGATAGACCTTCATTCTGGATATCATCAATTATGAATTAAGGAAGAGGACATTCATAAAATGACTTTTAGGACAAGGTATGGACATTATGAATTCATGGTTTTACCCTTTGGATTAACGAATGCACCTGTAGCTTTTATGAACTTAATGAATAATATCTTTCAAGAATACTTGGACAAGTTTGTGCTTGTATTCTTGGACGACATTCTCATATATTCTAAAAGTGTGGAGGAGCATCATGAACACTTAAAAATAGTTTTGGAAATTCTGAGAAAGAGATAGTTATATGGTAAGCTATCAAAATGTTCTTTCTATGACACTAAAGCTCACTATTTGGGTCATGTTATAAGCAAAGATGGGATTGCTTTGTAGACCCTTCTAAAATTGTAGCTATAATTGAGTGTCTTGCACTTTGAAGAATGTACATGAAGTTAGAAGCTTCATGGGCCTTGTAGGTTATTATAGAAAATTTGTTAAGGATTTTTCTAAGGTGGTTGCACCAATAACTTCATTGCAGAAAAAGGATAAGAAATTTATTTGGAATGATAAATGTGAAACTACTTTTAAAAATTTGAAAAGTTAGTTGACTTCAACACCTATTTTAGCTATACCTGATCCAAATGGAGACTTCACGGTTGTAACAGAGATGCATCGGGAAGGTCTTAATTGTTTTTTGTTACAAAATGATCATGTCATATCTTATGAAAGCATACAACTTAAGTTACATGAGTTGAATTATGCTCCACATGATTTAGAGCTTGTTGCCATAGTTCATGCACTTCAAGTTTGGAGGCATTATCTACTTGGTAAACCATTTGAGTTGAAAACTGATCATCTTGGACTGAAGTATATTTTTACTCAACCAAATTTGAATGCAAGACAATGAAGGTGGTTAGAGTTTTTGTCTCAATATGACTTTGACATAAGTTACATTAAAGGAAAAGAGAATAGAGTGGCTGATGCTCTAAGTCATAGGAAGCACATTTATGCTCTTATAACACTAAGAACTTAGTTTAAGGATGAAGTAAAAAGTGCTATGGAATCTAATTCTTACTTTCAGCAAGTGAAAGCAACTCTTGCTGTAGATCCAAAAGATGAAAAGTACAAAGGTTTTCAATTTGATAATGAGGGAATATTATGATATGAAAACAGAGTATACATACCCTTACCTAATGATTTGAGAAGGAAATTGATGATAGAGTTTCACAATTCACCTTTCTCTGGGCACCCTAGCATTACAAAAATGTTGGCTGATATAAAACAACAATATTTTTGGAAAGGAATGAAAAAGGATGTGATAGATTTTGTGATTCATTGTCTGGAATGTCAACAAGTAAAAGCAAAACATATGCATCCAGCTGGTTTATTGTATCCTCATAGCATACCGCAGTACAAATGGTAGGTAATAAGCATGGATTTTGTACAAGGATTGCCTATGTAAAAAATAAGCACAATGTTATTTTGGTAGTAGTTGAAAAACTAACGAAAGTAGCTCATTTTATTGCTAGAAATCTAAAGGATGATTCTCCTGTTTTGGATAAAATATTTGTACATGAAATTTTCAGATTACATGGAGTACCTGAATTAATCATATCTGATAGAGACCCTAGAATGATGTCAAGGTTTTGGCAAACACTTAACGCAGCTCTAGGAACTAAATTGAATTTCAGTTCTGCGTATCATCCGGAAACGGATGGATAGACTGAAAGAGTAAATCAAGTTTTGGAGGATATGTTATGGATGTACTATATGGATCAACAATATAAGTGGGAAGAGTACATTACATTAGTTGAATTTGCATACAATAATTAATATCATGCTTCTCTTAATATGGCACCTTTCGAGGTGCTTTACGAAATAAAATGTAGAACCCCTATTAGTTGGGATAGCATTGAGGATAGAGAGGTAATCGACCTGAAATCCTTATAGAAATGGAACAACAAGTTAAAATGATTCGTGAATGCTTGAAAGAAGCAACAGATAGGAAAAAGAGTTATGTTGACTTAAAGCGGGTTGACAGAAATTTGAACTTGGAGAAAAGGTTTTCTTGAGGTTAAACCGAAAAAGAGTTCCATAACTTTTGGCAAGTCTGCCAAGTTATCACCTCGTTAAGTGGGAAATTTTGAAATAGTTGAAGTAATCAACCCTGTAGCTTATCGTTTAGCATTACCACCTAATTTTTCACGAATGCATGATGTTTTCCATATTTCTTTTCTTAAGAAATACGTTTCATATTTATCACATGTGTTAAATTGGAATTCCTTGCAGGTCCAAGACCTAGGAATAATCATGGTTAAGCCCATTTGAGTGTTGGAAACTCACCAGTTGCATTTAAGAAATAGAGAGATAAGTCAATGTAAGGTCCAGTGGGACCAGTTTAACAAGGAGAGTGCAACTTGGGAAAATCTGGAAGATATGAAAACTACTTTTCCATATCTATTTGAACAAAATTAAATCTGTTGACTGATAAATTTTTATGAATTTATCCTTTATGACATTAAATAAGCTAGTTTTGGGCAGATATTTACTTGAATTGAATAAAAGGTTATTTATTACTGATTTCTGGAACTATAAGGTTTTGAAATACTTGACTTAGGATAAGAGAAGTGAATGAATTGACTATCCTTGATGTAAATTGTTAAAAGAGGTAATCATCAGGACGATGATTCTTTTTAGGAGGGAAGCATGTAACACCCTTGACTATTGTTATTTTCCTCCTTTGCATTCAAGTGTTGATATGTGATTTTCCTTATAAGAATATGTTCTTCTGATTTTTAGAAATCATGCTTGATATGGATAAGTCTTTTCTGCTCTTAAGATCCTTTGATCGAATTGGTATGACTTCTCTAAATTCATTTTTCACTTCTGGTAGGTGGTTTGCAATCTGTTTTAAGAGTTGTAAACTTGTCTTTTATCCAACTCATCCTTGGATCAATTTCAGTGATCCAAGGAATGTTTTAAAACTACTCTGTTGAATGAATGGTAAAATCGACATTCCATGAGTTAAGCTACATGCTGGACTAAACTTTGTTGTTGCAAGTTCTTTGACTTCTGTGTGAACGCACTTCCATTCAGTAGGTTGTTTGGCTTGGGTCTTTGAAGATCAACCAAGACAAGTCATTGCTGATAAAATAGGCATGTAGCACTTTGTACACAACATAAGGGATATCCAGGACCCTATTGAGGTTTGATTTATGAAATCCTAAGCTAGGTGAAAGTATTTCCTACCTAAGCTATGTTACTTGATACAATTCTGTTTCTAACCTAAATTGGTACTAAAGAATTAGAAGGGTTGCTAGGTATAAAAACTAGAACCTAACACTACAAGGTTATTTAGTGATCTAACCTAGTTTCTAAAAGCTATTGTATTTTGATTACTTACCTATGTGGAGTTATCTAACCTAATTGCTAAGGACCTATGTTGGGGGTTAGTGGTTAGTGTTATATCCTAAGGTATAAACTTTAACCTACCTAAGATCTAACCTAAGCCAGTAATCTACCCTAAACTAATGGCATGAAGGGGAACCTAAAGGGTCACATACACATTGGTGATGGGTTCCAAGGCATTTATGAAGATGATAAGGTTTATTAAATCCTACGGACTGCCAACTTTGGTAGGGGCTAGTTTGGTTGGCGGAGGCCTAGGTGGCAGTATCACTAGAAATGGAAACACATGTTATTTTTGATTGGGAACTCGTCAGACTTGGCAGGTGGTGGCAAGGAAGATTTGGCGTGAGATATGGAATTAATGAACTTTGTTTCATGAGCCCGAACCGCTTTGGAAGGCATGCCATCAAATTTTTGTTTGGTTGTTTCATTTTGCATGCTCTCTATTTTTCTCTCTCCATGCGCTCTAGTTTTTCGAACCAACAGTTTAAACTACACTGCATGGCTATTTTGGAGGTTTCAAATCTATTTTTGTTTCGTGGAGAGTATATGAGGCATTGTGGAAGAAGTATTTTGTTGTTTGATCTTTCATGGAGAAGAAGGGAAGAAGTGAGCTCAGCTAGAGGTCTTCTTTGATTTTTCAGCGACACTATCAGGCATGATAGGCCCTAACTGTTAAAATATCTTGCTTTTCTCTAAGTGTTTTCATTAAAAAAATTTTCTCTGATGAGATCTGTGCATTCATGCTTTATCTGGTAAATTGACTTATGGGTTTGTAAACTTGTATTTTGGGTTTTGAAACTGTGTTTTTCATGATTCTGTTGGAAGCTTGTTTTGCATTTCCTTTTTCACAAGGAACTGTGCATATGTGAACAAAACCTGGTAAATCTATTTGGCTTCTTCAGTGGTTTGAAATTGTTGTTGGTTTTGACTTCATTTGCAACCTTTAAATGTTACAGAGATTTATCTGTACTCGTTAAGGATTAGTGTTGCAAATTTGTTGTGTTTTATTTACCCAAACTGGTAAGCAACTCTAGTTCTTATTGTTACTTCAAACAGGTTCGAGCTATTTTTTGGAAACATGTTTTGGTGGATAGAATCGTTGCAGTGATTCTTGGCTCCATGGTGTTAACGTGTTATTTCATAGTTATATTAACTGGGAATTAAACCATTTATGGCTTGTTGTTTTGTATCACCTTGTGGAAACTTTGACTGTAGAAAATTTTGCATGCACTGGAAAAACCATATATAGTTTGGTTTCTATATTTCTCCTTGTGAAAAACATGGATTGTTATTGAAACTTGCATGCACAGGAAAAAAATTTATATGGTTTAGTTTTGTATTTTATCCTGCAAAAACTTGATTGATTTTGGAACAGTATTGAATTTGGAACTTGTGTTTGTTAATTTGGGTAAACTAGACTATAACTCGAAGTCTCTCTGGCATGGTGTTTGTGAAATCTTGTTCTTATGACCACACTAATGGTTTTTGGAGATTCTTTATGAACCCAAATTTTGAGTCGTTTGGTCTGGGCTCTGTCAAGCATCTTACATCCCGTTTGAGTTTGGAAATAGGGTTGAAAGGATGTTATCAGAGAATGGAAGCATTTATTCTTACTCCAAACTGTATGTAGACAGTTTCATTGCACTCGGTTTGGTCTTACGGTGATGGTATTTTATGTAATTTTGTTTGTGATATTGATATGCATCACTGTACAAACCGTTTAATACTTGGTGTTCTTAATTGAAATAGAGACCTGAACGTTGTGTTGGTTCAGGTATTATAGTCTTTTGATTATTTAAAAAAAAACTATTGAGGGAACATGTTGTTACCCTAACTTGGTTACATGTATTTGAATGGTCTTGATCCTTCAATGATGTTTATGCTTTGCATTGCACTCGGAATTGTAAATGAGTCCTAGACTGTACGTATTATTTTGATGTTTGATCTTGTCTTTTGTTGGAAACCCAATCTGTAGTTCTTGTATTGATGAGTTGGCATACCGTTGAGACGGTTCTACTTTGCCTGAACTATTGGGAAGGCTTGAGTGTTAGCAATTACTTAGATTCTTACCTCTTGTTGGGTCTAATAAATGTATGTTATGTCTTAGAAGATTGATTGCAATCTAAAATTGATTGCGATTGTGTTTGAACTTCACTATCCTAGAACTCTATGATTTGACTAATTTGATCATCGGGACGATGATTCTTTTAAGAAGGGAGGTATGTAACGTCTTGATTTTGGCAGCTACTACGATAACTTCTTTTTGTGATGCTACAACTGTGGAAATGAGAATTATTATGTTAAGATGTATCTTTTAATCTTAAAAATCATGTGTCACTAATCTGAACCCTTGCTTACTGTAACTTTGTTTACTTGGGACTGAGGTCATTATAACTTGTGTTTGCAAAGTTGTGAACTAGCATAATTACTTTTGTACTTGATGAACTCATAATCATGAGACAACACACCTTGAATCAATTCCATTGATCCAAGGTATGCTTCAACCTTCTTTATTATCGTCTTGTCGATTGACTTCCCAGATAAAATGAAGTCTAGAACCGAGCAGGAAATTGTTGCAAATTTTAAAAGAATCGAGTTACAAGTATACTTACTAGGCACCATGTTGCCAACGGTAAGGTTTGATTTCTTGAATACATATGAGTTGCGACGCTGGAAAGTGTAAGGTAGAAAGGGGTTAATACCAGGACGTTAAGGCATATATTTGGCCTTGGACGAAATGTCCTGCATGATATCGATTTTAAGCCTAGGGTGGTAACATCTATTAGGAACTTGTTATGGAATTGGTAAGGGTTATGTGTTAACCTATGAAATAATATAATTATCCTATGAGGATTTTTAAATTAAAAGGATGTAAATTATTACAAATCCTAATGATTTGCGACCTAGATGGAAACCTAACTATTGACAAAGTAACCTAAACTATTGCTAGTCCTAAAAGGGACCTATGGACACATGTCAAGTGGGAGGATAAGGGGGAAGGTTTAAACTTAATGAAGGACTTTAATTACAGTCCTTGAAGTTTTAAATGCCAAGTTTGGGGAACAAGAAAGTTAGAGGCATCTAACTAGCTACATAACTAAACTTGAATTACATGCAAAATATAAGATAGAATTCACCAAATCTGAATTGGTAGTGGCATGGAGAAAGAGGAAGGAAATGCATTCAATGCATTTATTTGCCTTGGTTTTGGTAACCGGCCGCCTAGGAAGGAGGAAAGAGGAATTTTGTGAACCATTGTTTTTCATTTGGTTTTGGTTTTTTCTCTCTCTGCATTGTGTTTCCCTTTCGAGCCTACAAATTTGTGTTCCGGCCATTGTTGTTCGACCACCTTCGAGTGGTTTCTGGACCTGTGTAAACAAGGAAGTAGTTGAGAGAACTGTTGAATAAGTAGTTGGAGGGAAGAACTCGGGAGGAGCTCGGCCGTGACCTTCCACGAGCTAACCAGAAAATATACAGGCATGTTGGGCTCTTTTCTTTAAACAACTTTGCTCTTTATTAAGCGTCTTCATTAAAAGAACTCTGCTCTTATAAATGCATGTTCTTGTGAAAATATGATGATATGTTGGATGTGATCTTTTGCTTGAGTTGTTGTTTAGAGAGGATGCGATGTGGGTATTTTCTCGATGCTTACATGAGTAAATGGGTGATTTTTGTTGCATTAGTAAATGAACATGGAAATTGTCTCTGTTGTTTTGATTTCCAAAGTAATGGGTATACGGGTTTTGTTGTCTTTTGTGGATTGGAACTCGTTGAAAGTGACAGCGATGTGTATATTGTTTTCAAAGTTCTGTGTGTGTTCAAGAGATATGGAATTCGTGTGAATGCTTTGACAGGACTTGAGTGTGAACTGTTCTTCCTTATTGAATTACAGTGAATGGCGATGTGAATTCTTTTAGGGATAATAGATTTAATGTATCATCCTTACATTTGCTTGAGCTAAAATGATATGATGTTCCTCCTACTTTATTCTGGTATCCATGAATGACTGTTTGGAAATAAATTCTTGTCGAACCTGGAATAGGGTAACCTGATTATCTGATGGATTTGGGTATAGAGTACAGTTTTTATTTCTTCTTGAACTCAATGATGAACATATATATATATATATATATATATATATATATATATATATATATATATATATATATATATATATATATAACTGTGGGTTTAAAACTCCCTCATTTTTTCATTGAATCTAAATTTGAGTAGGCTCCTTACTCTTGTGAATGAAAAATGAATTCTATAATTATTCCAATGAAATTGGGATCATGTTACCTTGCTATACACTTTTACTCATTTCATACTTGGATAGATGTGTCTGTTTTCAATGAATAAAACTAATGGAATAGTTGCAATTGAAAGTTTTGTTATTTTTGAGTACTTGCAGTTCGGATGCAAAATGAATTCTTGATTACTTTCCTCGAACAGTAGTTAGTAAACTATTAAGACTGTAACAGTCTGGATTGGAAAGAATTATCCTTTGGATAACAGGTCTGTACGTCATGGGTCGATATGCGGCTGTGAATTGGAAAGAGGTAACGTGAATCCTCTTCCTTTCATTCGATTTTGACTTCTGAATATTTCTCTTTTTGACTTTTTGACTTAAAAAAATCAATCAATTCGGTTGTAATTAAATAAAAAAAAGGATTATGGATTAGGTAATTGGAAATAGTATTTTCTTTTCCTTAGTATCCTATCCAAATTTTGTTTAAAAAGGTATTGAAGTCACATATGACTGCCCTCAGGAGTATGCAAATGCATTTTACGTTCTGTCTCTCTCTCTCTCAAGTAGATGAGTACTACGCTGCCGAGATAAATTCTGAAAAGTTAAATATGTTGTTGTTATGATGTATGATTGCTTTTCACTTTTGCATTTGATTTGGTTGAAGTCAAGTGAGTAACCAGAAGGTAAAGGAGTTCTGTTTAAATTTATAGTCAATTCATTATATGAAATTCATTTATAATGATGAAATGGGTTGACAATGAGTGCATTCGAACAGTAATATATAAATCAGTTCATACAGATGCTCTAATATGAGATTGTTTAGAGAAAATATTCCTTTTAATATTTGCCTAAATTTGGAATGAACTCTTTTCTTTTTTTTAGGAACAGTTATGAAAATGGTGATATATATATCATTGCATGTTAGCTGTTATAGAAATTGGGGAGTTGTTAATTATTAGTACTGTTTGACTTGATGCTAATTATTGAGATAAGGTTGTTAAATTGTTTCTCCTTATCGGTACTTAACTCTTACGTGATGTCCATCTCAATTATGGGACGTTTCATAAAAGCAGAGTTCTTTTATTGAGACAGTTAGTCAAGAGCACCTCATTTTAATGATAAGTGCCTTACATGCTCAGTTCGATGAACTGACCCATGCTAATAAATTTTGTAGATGGATTCCATGAGTATAATGAAGACATGTTGTTTGTGATGCTTCTTATGATTAACTAGAGGATGGATCTTTCTGAGATATTTATTATTATTTTTGAAATAAATGGATAAAGAAAAGTTGTATTCTTTTTTATTTTTGATTTAGAAATGCTTTGATTGGCATGATTGAAGTCCAGCTATTAGGACTTGTAAAAAAAAGTGTAAATTTACTTTGAGGAATGAGAGAAGGGAATGGTGTGTTATTTTAATTATTGTACTATTGTTGAAATATGATTGAGAATGTACTCTTACTCATTGAAATTGTATTTATTCAAATGATGGTTGTTAGATTTAAAAGGACATAACGTCTATTCTTCACTTGAATACAATTTTTAAGTTGGGATGTGAAAATGCTTAGTACTTAGGTCAATATGGATTTTAAATTGACATTAGTAAAAGAGTAAGATGCATATGAACTCTTATATAAATGAAAGATGGAATTAGATTCTAACTAATGAATGTAAAGGAAAGGACAAATGAAATTCTGTATTCAGATTTCGATAAAACTCCTTGGGATGTCTTACCCAAAGGATATTCGGAAGGAGGAATCATACCACCTCTTAACAAACCTTAGACTGAAGTAAGGTAATTGTAAATAAATGAAAACATCTATATGAGGAATAGACCTCATTCAAATGAATTCTAATAAAATGGAAACTTGAATTTAAAATCAGTTGTAGATAAACTTGATTAAGCTTAGTAAATTAATCTTACTTCGTTAAGCTGTAGTGGACTGTAAGTCTGAAGCTTTAATTAATGAACTAAGATAGAAATATGCAATCCTTTGGTAAGGAGGGGTGAATGTATATTAATCTATGAGACAATTCAAGTCATTCCTAGCTATGAAATTATAATGAACTAGGAGGTTAGAGGATCAACACGGTTGCTGAAACTCATTCTTAATAATATTAAAGTTAAGAATCTAATCACACTTTTAGCTAGATGTGTAACCCTTGATGGGAGGATTCCGTAGGATGTTGGCACACGCCAGCTGCAATATGGTGTCTTCATGAAGGTGGGGCCTTCATGATGACACAATGTTATAGCTGACATGTTACAACACCCTTCTGAATCGAATCATCAAGGTTTACATAAGCTTGGACTTGGCCTCAGTTTTACTTTGGACCAAGTTAGGAATGTGACCTTGTATACGAGTGACTTGAGAAGACTAAAGGTAACTAGACACACACAATCGACTAAGGCTAATGAGGTATGTCTGTGTACCTTTAGTCACCTCGAGTGCCTTTCTATACTCTTTCATATTGCTATCTTGGGTTAAAGTTCAACTTGGACAAGAGGATTGAAAGAAGTTAGAAAATACCATTCTAGATAACAGATGAAGTGGGGTGAAGGACGTATTCCATTGATGAGTATGACATCTAGGAATATGATCATGCTAAGCATGTGAAAATATTTAGCCAAAGTATCACAAGCTGCTGGTTGCGTTGTCCTAAATCACCTAGTTTAAGAAGAAAGATTTCAGATGAATATCGTAACAAATATTTAGATAGGCCTCTTAAATGGAACACTTCAATAACTAAGAAGGTACAGGGAACCAAGTATATGTAGTATACGATGCATGGATTAACATGAAGGATCGGTAAGTAGCTGAGTCATGAAATGAGAGATCGATGAAACTCTGAGCCATGAAATGGGAGATCGGTAGTTCTTCGAGTCATTACAACAACATATGGTTATCTTTATATGATTTAATGACATGGAATGTATGCTCCATATTATTCTTATGTGAATAGAGAACATTAGTTTTAAAAGCCTTGTATGTTCTAAAATTACATCATTTGGAACAGAGAACAATTATTAAAACTTGAACATGTGTTCTGAATTACGTAATTTAGAACAAAGAATGTTATAATTTTTTTCCCCTTATTCTAGTGTCTTGAAATGGGAATGTTACATCTTGGTATCAGAGCTGAAGGTTGCAGCTCTTAGACCTAATGAGTCCATAATTTAATAAGGTTTACATTTTCTTGTTGAATAGAAAATGGTTAGAACAAGAGGGAATGCTGTGAACAATCCGTTATTGGGTGGAAAAGTAGCTACTGCCTAAAAACTAGATGAAATCCTTGCTTCCCTGTTAGATACAAGAGATTTTTGATTGTTTTGGAACAAAATGCAATGGGCAATGAGGAGGAGGAAGAAGATGATGATATTAATGATCAGCCGCCTCCTGTGGACAACACTAATGGAGGAAATCTGGGTGTTGATAATAGTAACATGAATGTTCCTATTCAACCTGAAAATAAAAGGGCAAGATTAGTGGCTGAACTCACAAATGATATAAAGAGAATAAGTCCTCCAAAGTTTGATGGAACTACACTTGGGGATGGGGCTGAAAATTGGCTCAGTGAAATGGAGAAGTACTTTGCAATAAGAAACTTCTCCGAGGAGACAAAAGTGATATGGGGAGCATATCAGCTTTCTCATGAAGCATCATCATGGTGGGACAACCGTAAGGTTGAGTTGAACATTGTCGAAATAGACATAACTTGGGATCAATTTAAAAGTTACTTTAGGAAACGATGGCTGCCTCAACTCTTTTTTTATCAAAAAATGACCAAATTTAAGAACTTGTCTCAAGGAAAGCTGACGGTGACAGAATACTGGGAAGGGTTTACTAAACTCCTTAAGTATGTACTGCAGTACCAAGATGATAAGAAGTTTAGGATACGAAAGTTCATAATGGGTTTGAATCCCATCATTGGCGGCAAGGTGGATGTCCACGGTCTGACCACTATGGAAGGAGTTGTCGAAAAGGCAATAAGGCAAGAACAGAAATTGAGAGCAATCTCTTGCTCATAGGGAGGAGATTAGGAAGAAGATTCCCAACTCTTCTTCATCTCTTACACCTAAAAAGGGACCCTGGAAGAGGTTCGGCATGAAATTTTTTTTTGTTGCGGATAACAATAAGAAACTAGGAATGAACAGACCTATTACTAGTATGTGGAACGACTTTACCAAAAATAGTGGTAATGGACAAAAGTCCTATGGAAGCTAGAATGATAACTTCAAGGCTGGAAATAAATTTGAGACTAGGAAGGGGCTTGTTGGACATTGTTTCAACTATGGAAAGGACCATTATGCGAGTCACTATCCTTTCAAGAAGGATGATCACGATCAATAGCACAGGATACATGTTGCGGTGTCTAACAAACAAGCTGAAAAGCAAGTCACACCCATAGAAGTTCTAGGTAAGTTATTCAGTACACCTATGGTTATACTTTTTGATATTGGAGCTCTTTGAGTGTTTTATATCTACTAAGTTAGCATTGAAATTAAAAAGGAAAGCTGAATGAAATGATAAGACATGGACAATGCATTACGGAAATAATGTTGTCCATACAATTGATATGTGTCTTTTTGGGGTAGTCCTTAACTTGCCTAGTTTCTCCATAGAAGTTGACCTGTATGTTACCCATTTAGGGTCATATGATGTAATTATAGGTATTAATTGGTTGGTGAAACATAAGGTGAAGGTCAACTATTATGAAAAATAGATTTTCTATTTTGATGACCTGCAGAAAGTGAAAATCATTCAGGGTGTAAAACATGGGATTGTAGTAAGGAAACTAACAGCTATGCAATTAAAAAGGGATATAAATAGAGGTTGCACTTTGTATGCCATAAGAATGAAAAAAATTGCCAAGGAAGATAATGATTTTATGGAAAAATATCCATTGTTAAGAGATTTCAGTGATGTATTTCTAGAGGAGTTACCAGGTCTTCCACCCAAACAGGAGTTTGACTTTGCAATAGAGATCAAGCTAGGAACCAAGCCCATATCTAAGGTTCCCTATAGAATGACCACCATTGAGTTGGTGGAACTTAAGGCTCGATTACATAAGAAATTTTGACCAAAGGGTTGATAATATTGAGCATCTCACCATGGGGAGCGCCGATGTAATGCCCGCTTCAACTACCACTTGAGACCAAGAAACAAGCTAGGAAAATTATGGAATACATTTTTTTGATAAGAAGAGTCTATAACTAAGTTGCAAGACACTAGTTGAAACTAAATAGGTTTTGGAACAGATTTTGATTAACCAAACACAAGATTTCCATTTTTATCTTATAACAAGTTTACAAGGTTCCAATTTTGAGGTTACAAGTTTTACTAAGGTTCAGGGAGAAATTTATCCCAAGGCCTGCTCTCTAACAAGCCCTGAACTTCAAATATATTTTTCACACACTTAGATTTATGAAAATTTTCCTAAAATAGGCTCATTTGATAGGAAATTTCCTCACCTTTCCAACCATATAAATAAGTCCTCCTAACTCCTTGTAAAACTCAAGTTATGGCTGGGTGGAGTTTTAGGGGAAACTTTTCCCTTAGAAGTCTGCGGGGTTAGAAAGAAAAAGTCTCTGCGCCCCCGCCAATGCCCAAGTTGCCATGTGTCATCATGTGATTGCTACTGCGGGGACGTAGGGAAAAATTTGAAATTTTTCCCAAAACCAAAGTCTCAATTTTCCGAAGGAAAATTTTCCTCCGTGCCTCTGCGCTTGCTCAAATGACCACGTGGCGCCTTGTAATTGGTTGCGGGCCGACGAAGAAAATTTTGATTTTTTGCCCAAGGGATTAAATGGTTAAAATAATTGCATGGACTCGTGCACCCATGGGGACACGTGTCAACACCCTATTGGGCGGAGGAAAATGTGAAATTTTTCCAAAAGTTTAAAAAGTTAAGTTTTCATTTCTAAATCTATGGGCCCTCCTTGCCACGTGTCAGCATGTGATTGGTGTGGGGATATGGGATTGCGGGGAGAAAGGTGAAAATTTTTCAAAGGAAAAAATTGTTAAGTTTTCCATTTTAATCCATGCACCCCCTACCACGTGTCAGCATGTTATTGGATCGGGGCCACGGGGAAAATTTGGAAAATTTTCCCAAGGCAAAATTTTCAAAACAATAGAGTTTTCAAATAGTCCGCCCCTCCAAGATGCCACATGGCATCATCTGATTGGATAAGAGGGTGGCGGGGTGGTGGCAGGTTTTTCATGGAAATTTTTCCAAAGTGTAAAATTAAATTTTTATAAAGTTAAATTGATTTATTTTTCCTTTGGGATGGCCATTTTGAAGTAAAACTTCAAATGGCCATAACTTTTGATAGGGAAATCCATTTTTGGAAAATGAGGACTTTATGGAAATCTCTTAGAGTCTTCTTTACACAGGAGTTATAAATTTTGAAATTTGATAAAGTTTTGAAGGTCAATTTTTAGAAAACAATCTGCAGGGTTTTAAAATTGAGAACTGGCAGTTTTTTCAAACTTGCAATTTTTATAAAATTGAATCCCTTCCTCCACTCCACATGCCAATCAGACATGGGGGATCAACTTAGGGAAGAATTATAATGTTTTAAAGGTGTCAATTTGATCAATTTATTCAAGTTGTGTTTTTCTCCAACAAGGGACAAAAAAATGACCTAGGAAGGGGATTGATTCAAAATTTGAATTGGTTGGATTGTTTCCTCGAGTTTACTTTGTCAATTTGAGTTTGGTGTAGTCTTGGCATAGTAACATATGACATTTTTAAGTTAATTAAGAAGTATAAATGTGAACTGTTCATTTATTCAAATGTACATTACCAGTTTTAACTTTAAAATAGTGAGTTTATTCCTCTAAACTGATTTTGCAATTTATCTACTGAATGTGCATATTGTTCTAATTCAGACAAATACAATGCTCCTTAGATTATACATTCAATATGCAAGATTTATTTCTAGTTCAAAAACTCATTTAAAAATATAAAGCTTCTGTCATTTCTTTTATACGTACTCTCTTTTCTAAAATAGAATTTGTATAATATAACAGCCATGTGATTTCCAAAACAACAATGCAATTGAGAGAAGGATATATTTCTTTCATTGATTTCAAACAACACATTACAACTTAACTCCCTTCCAGTTGATTGGATTTTCAATTTTCAATTTCCAAAAGAATACAAGTATATCATTTCAATTTCATTTCTTTACAAGTAAAACAGAGAATTACAATTCTTCTCTACATTCCTCAAATTTGATTACATCTTTCAATAACAAGGTAAACATCTCACATATCTATATCAATTACATTCATCCACTTGAAGTGGGTAGGGTTACATTAAAACTGCTCAAAGGAATGACTGTCACAAAACTAATTTCTCCAAGCTCCAAACAACAACATGCTGATTTCTTCATCCTTTAACTTTTAATCACAACAAGGAAGGGGGAAAGGAAACGCTCTCCACCCAACCAAGACATCCAATGGGAAAAGAGAAGCCATCTTTCCCCATTGGCCCCTGAGCCCCAACCATATTGAAATGGAGCATGATGATACAACACATGGCAACATGGCTTCTTCACATACAAGCATATTTTACAATCACAAAGAAACACAAAGCAAGAAGATGTAGTTCTCAACTACAACAATCAATTTCAAACAAAACAAAGGCTCCTTCTCCAAGCAAGCAAGCCAAGCAAGAGCAAGAACTATGGAGGTCTCCTTATGCCTCCCAAGTTAAATTTTGGGCATCCACCAAAAGCAAACTGCCAAAATCATAGCAATCGCATAAACCTTATTCCTCCTCAACCCCTCCTTATCCCTCCTCCAAATTTATCCCGTATACCTCCCCCAAAGTAGGAAATGCAAGCAATTTTCTTTCCTAGGTGGATCCCAAACCAACATTCCCTCCCAAGAACAAATAACAATGGAAAACCCCTTATCCCTCCTCTGATAAACCTCATAGTCTTCTCTCCACACCATGCCCTAAGAATTCTACCCATCCCTCTAAGAATGTAACCACAAAACCATTCAATAATTTGCAAGCAAGAAGGAGGAAAAAACAACAATTAAAAAGGCAAGAGCCTACCTCTCCATTATGGAGATTTGTTTCCAAAACAACAGATTCTTTGTTGCACAAAAACCAGTCCCAAATCAGCAAGAGGAATGCATGCACAAGTAAATCCACTTCTTCCACCAAGCAAGCTCCAAAAATGCAAGAAAAATTCGACCCAAGAGTGAAATCTCCAACTTTCAACAACATCCAATTTTTAAAGGAGAAGGTGGAAGAGGATGATGTGGATTCCAAGTGGGATGCCACATCATTTTTCCTCATCCCAAAATGCAATCAACATCAAGGAAATTAAATCACCATAAAATAAATATGACAAAATTACTTACATACACAATGTAGCCCATACCCCAAAAGGAATGCATTTAAAATTTGTAAGACAAGTGCAATCAATACTTGCCCAAATTTATATCAAAATACAATAAAATAGATTGATTTTGACTCCTAAATAATAATCATGGTTGGTGGAGGTTTTTGAGAGGTGTGGGACAAGTTTAACTTGTCCCACAAGCCTCCAATTTAGGCTCCCAAGACCAAATCCGAGTTTCAAGGAGGATGGAGTGTTCTATACCCAAAAATCTGATTTAAACAATCCATCATTTCACTTACACAACTCTTACATCCTCTTACACATGCATTAATGTCTATGACTCTATTTATTACATGTTTTGACATAAATATTTATTTATCTATCATATGGTTATACATAATATAAATCAAATTTAATTATTAATCAAGACAATAATATTATTTCCTTACATTCCACCTCCCAATTAATTTAATTAAAATTTAACTATATGACTTCACACATTTAACTATCACATTAGAATAATTAAAATAAAGAGCACATTACAAATAAAATACATACAACAATAATTAAAAAGGGAATACATAATAAAACACATATATGCCCCAAGGTCACAATAATGGAAATCCCCCCCATGGGAAATCCTAACACAACACAACACACAAATCAAACACAGTTGCCATGGTGACCCTTGTTGATTTCACACTGAATTCCAATATGGTTAGTCTCCAGTCCCCCGACATTGTTGTGATTTTAACCTGCAAAATGTAAAATACCTCCTTCGGCCTCGTGGCCATATCAGAACATCCAAATGATATATAAACATTAAATCCAAATCACAACAATATCAAGATTTTAACATTTATCAATTAAAATTCAATTTGCAACTATATCATCATCCAATAGATCTCTACACTAGAGCTATTCATAATACCAATGTCACATGTCTAAAATCAACATCAATAACCTGTCCATGTCAACTAGTATGTCATCATCCACATAATAATAATAATGTCTCAATGATCATCAAGCATAATAACTGAATCCAGATCAATGTTAATCCATAGTCTAACATCTAATCATCATACTGAGAAAAATATAATAATGTCCATAGTAATCCATGATCTAGCATATACCCATCATACTACATCAAAACATAATAATATCTAAAATATGATCAATAGTGTCAGGATCAGTATCTAAACAGTGTCAAAGGGAAGTGGGCACTATAGCCAAGATAATTTTTGTAAAGAAGAAGGATGGCACACTTAGATTGTGCATTGATTATAGAATGTTGAATAAGGCAACCATTAAGAATCGATATCCACTTCCTAGGATTGATGATCTATTCAATCAGATGTATGGAGCATCAGTTTATTCAAAAATAGATCTTCGATCTGGATATCATCAACTGAGAATAAAAGAGGAAGATATTCATAAAATAGCTTTTAGAACAAGGTACAGACATTATGAATTCACAGTGTTGCCTTTTGGGTTGACGAATGCACCTGCCACCTTCATGAATTTGATGAATAATATTTTTCAAGAATACTTGGACAAGTTTGTGCTTGTATTCTTGGATGACATTCTTATATACTCCAAAAATGTCGAAGAGCATCAGAGCATTTAAAGATAGTACTGGAAATCTTGAGGAAGAGAAGGTTATATGGTAAATTGTCTAAATGTTCCTTTTATGATGCAGAAGTGCATTATTTGGGACATGTTATAAGTAAGAACAGGATAGCTATAGACCCTTCAAAGATCACAGCTATAATTGAGTGGCCTGTGCCTAAGAACGTGCATGAAGTTAGAAGCTTCATGGGCCTAGCGGGATACTATAAAGTTTGTTAAGGACTTTTCTAAGATTGCTGCACCAATCACTTCATTACAAAAGAAAGATAAGAAATTTGTTTAGAGTGACAAATGTGAATCTGCCTTTAAAATTCTAAAGGATCAGTTAACTACAACACCTATTCTGACTGTACCTGACCCAAATGGAGATTTTACGGTTGTAACGGATGCATCTGGAGAGGGTCTCGAGGTATTCTGTTACAAAATGACCATGTCATAGCATATGAAAGTAGAAAACTCAAGTTACATGAACATAATTATGCTCCACATGACCTAGAGCTCACTGCCATCATTCATGCACTTCAAATGTGGAGGCATTACCTTCTTGGTAAGCCTTTTGAGCTAAAAACCAACCATCTGGGGTTGAAGTATATTTTTACTCAACCAAACCTAAATGCAAGACAACAAAGATGGTTAGAATTCCTATCTCAGTATGATTTTGATATAAGTTATATTAAAGGAAAGGAAAATAGGGTAGCAGATGCTCTGAGTCATAGGAAGCACATTTCTGCTCTTATAACATTAAGAACTCAGTTTAAAGATGAGGTGAAAGATGTCATGGAATCTGACTCTTATTTTTAGCAAGTTAAAACAACACTTGTTGTAGATCCGAAAGATGTAAAGTATAAAGGATTTCATTTTGATAATGAAGGAATTTTGAGGTTTGAAAATAGGGTATATATACCCTTGGAAAATGATTTAAGAAAGAAATTATTAGCTGAATTTCATAATTCACCTTTTTCTGACACCCTGGCATTACGAAAATGCTTGTTGATATCAAGCAGCAATATTTCTAGAAGGGAATGAAAAAGGATGTGATGGAATTTGTGACACACTAGCTTGGAATGTCAGCGTGTTAAGGCAGAACATATGCATCCTGCCAGATTACTATACCCCCACAACATTCCATAGTATAAATGGCAAGTGATAACTATGGATTTCGTTCAAGGATTACCTATGTCTAGGAATAAACATGATATCATCTTGGTTTTCGTCGACAAACTAACCAAAGTGGCACAATTTATTGCTGGTAATCTAAAAGATAATTCACTAGTGTTAGCAAGAAGGTTTTTACATGGGAATTTTAGGTTACATGGAATACCTGAATTGATCATATCGACAGAGATCTAAGAATGACATCAATATTCTAGAAAATGCTTAATGCGGCCTTAGAAACTAAACTAAATTTCAGTTCTGCATATCATCTGGAAATGAATGGATAGGTTGAAAGAGTAAATCAAGTTTTAGAGGATATGTTAAGAATGTATTGCATGGGCCAGCAGTATAAATGGGAGGAATACATTCCGCTGGTTGAATTTACTTATAATAATACATACCACGCCTCTCTAAAGATGGCACCTTTCAAAGCATTGTATGGAAGAAAATGCAGAACCCCTATTAGTTGGTACAACGTAGAGGATAGAGAGGTAATTGGGCCAGAAATCCTTACAGAAATGAAACAACAAGTTAAAATGATTCGTGAACATTTAAAGGAGGCCGCCAACAGGCAAAAGAGTTACGTAGACTTAAAGTGGGTTGATAGGAATTATAAACTTGGTGAGAATGTATTTCTTCGGGTCAAGCCAAAAAAGAGTTCTATAAATTTTGGCAAGGCTGCCAAGTTATCACCTTATTATGTGGGACCTTTTGAAATTGTTGAAATAATCAACCTTGTAGCTTATCGTTTAGCTTTACCTCCTACTTTATCACAAATGCATGATGTTTTCCATATTTCTTTGCTTAAGAAATACGTATTAGATTTATCACATGTACTGAACTGGGATTCCTTGCAGGTCTAAGACCCAGGAATAATCATGGTTAAGTCCATTTGAGTGCTTTGGGAACTCGGGTTGTAGACGTAAGAAATCACAAAGTGAATCAATGTAAGGTCTAGTGGGACCAGTTTAGCGAAGAAAGTGCAACTTGGGAGAATCTCAAAGAAATGAGATCTACTTTTCCATACTTGTTTGATCAAAATTGAATTCGAAAAGCTGATAATTCTGCCAAACTGGATAGTTACTGAACTATTTTATGGTTATTTTAAAAACATTATTTTGATGATTTAAACTTGTTTATGATATGAACTTATGAATGGAAGGACGATAACTGAATTTTTTCCTAGAACTCTATGATTTGACTAATTTGATCATCGGGACGATGATTATTTTAAGAAGGGAGGTATGTAACGTATTGATTTTGGAAGCTAATATGATAACTTCTTTTCATGATGCTGCAACTGTGGAAATGAGAATTATTATGTTAAGATGTATCTTTTAATCTTAAAAATCATGTGTCACTAATTTGAACCCTTGCTTACTGTAACTTTGTTTACTTGGGATTTAGGTCATTATAATTTGTGTTTCATTGCGAAGTTGTGAACTAGTATAATTACTCTTGTACTTGATGAACTCATAATCATGAGATTAACACACCTTGAATCAATTCCATTGATCCAAGGTATGCTTCACCTTCTTTATTATTGTCTTGTTGATTGACTTCCCGTATAAAATGAAGTCTGAACCGAGAAGGAAATTTTTACAAATTTTAAAAGAATCAAGTTACAAGTGTACTTACTTAGGCACCATGTTGCACAACAAATGAGGTTTGATTTCTTGAATACATATGAGTTGCGGCGCCGGAAAGCGTAAGGTAGAAAGGGGTTAATACCGGATGTTAAGGCATATATTTGGCCTTGGGCGAAATGTCTTGCATGATATCGCTTTTAAGCCTAGGGTGGTAACATCTATTAGGAACTTGTTATGGAATTGGTAAGAGTTATGTGTTAACCTATGAAATAATATAATTATCCTATGAAGATTTTTAAATTAAAAGGATGTAAATTATTACAAATCCTAATGATTTGTGACCTAGATGGAAACCTAAACTATTGCTAGTCCTAAAAGGGACCTATGGACACATGTCAAGTGGGAGGATAAGGGGGAAGGTTTAAACTTAATGAAGGACTTTAATTGCAGTCCTTGAAGTTTTAAACACCAAGTTTGGCAGGAACAAGAAAGTTAGAGGCATCTAACTAGCTACATAACTAAACTGGAATTACATGCAAAATATAAGATAGAATTCACCAAATCTGAATCGGTGGTGGTGTGGAGAAAGAGGAAGGAAATGCATTCAATGCATTTATTTGTCTTGGTTTTGGTAATCGGCCACCTAGGAAGGAGGAAAGAGGAATTTTGTGAACCATTTTTTTCATTTGGTTTCAGGTTTTCTCTCTCTCTGCATTGTGTTGCCCTTTCGAGCCTGTAAATTTGTGTTCCGGCAATTGTTGTTCAACCACCTTCGAGTGGTTTCTGGACCTGTGTAAATAAGGAAGCAATTGAGAGAACTCACGAGGAAGTAGTTGGAGGGAAGTAATCGGAAGAGCTCGGTCGTGACCTTCCACGAGCTAACCAGAAAATGTATAGGCATGTTGGGATATTTTCTTTAAACAAATTTTCTCTTTATTAATCATCTTCATTAAAAGAACTCTGCTCTTATAAATGCGTGTTCTTGTGAAAATATGATGATATGTTGGATGTGATCTTTTGCTTGAGTTGTTGTTTGGAGAGGATGCGATGTGGGTATTTTCTCGATGCTTACATGAGTAAATGGGTGATTTTTGTTTCATTAGTAAATGAATATGGAAATTCTCTCGCTGTTTTGATTTCCAAAGTAATGGGTATACAGGTTTCTATTGTCTTTTGTGGATTGGAACTCGTTGAAAGTGACAACGATGTGTAAACTATTTTCTAAGTTTTGTGTGTGTTCAAGAGATATGGAATTTGTGCGAATGCTTTGACAGGACTTGAGTGTGAACTGTTCTTCCTTATTGAATTACAGTGAATGGCGATGTGAATTCTTTTAGGGATAATAGATTTAATGTATCATCCTTACATTTTCTTGAGCTAAAATGATATGATGTTCCTCCTACTTTATTCTGGTATCCATGAATGACTGTTTGGAAATAAATTCTTGTTGAACCTGGAATAAGGTAACCTGATTATCTGATGGATTTGGGTATAGAGTATAGTTTTTATTTCTTCTTGAACTCAATGATGAACATATATATATAACCCGCGGGTTTAAAACTTCTTCGTTGTTTTCATTGAATCTGAATTTGAGTAGGTTCCTTACTCTTGTGGTTGAAAAATGATTTCTATAATTATTCCAGTGAAATTGGGATCATGTTACTTTGTTGTACACTTTTACTCATTTCATACCTGGATAGATGTGTCTGTTTTCAATGAATAAAACTAATGGAACAATTGCAATTGAAAGTTTTGTTATTTTTGAGTACTTGCGGTTCGGATGCAAAGTGAATTCTTGATTACTTTCCTCGAACAGTAGTTAGTGAACTATTAAGACTGTAACAGTCTGGATTGGAAAGAATTATCCTTTGGATAACAGGTCTGTACGTCATGGGTCGATATGCAGCTATGAATTGGAAAGAGGTAATGTGAATCCTCTTCCTTTCATTCGGTTTTTGACTTCTGAATATTTCTCTTTTTGATTGTTATCCCTGGTTATTAGCTCCTTTTTCACAAAATCAATCAATTCGATTGTAATTAAATAAAAACAAGGATTATGGATTAGGTAATTGGAAATAGTATTTTCTTTTCCTTAGTATCCTATCCAAATTTTAAAAAGGTATTGAAGTCACATATGACTGCCCTTAGGAGTATGCAAATGCATTTTATGTTCTATCTCTCTCTCGAAGTAGATGAGTACTACACCGCCGGATAAATTCTGAAAAGTTAAATATGTTGTTATGATGTATGATTGCTTTTCACTTCTGCATTTGATTTGGTTGAAGTCAAGTGAGTAACCAGAAGGTAAAGGAGTTCTATTTAAATTTATAGTCAATTCATTATATGAAATTCATTTATAATGATGAAATGGGTTGGACAATGAGTGCATTCAAACAATAATATATAAATCAGTTCATACAGATGCTCTAATATGAGATTGTTTAGAGAAAATATTCCTTTTAATATTTGCCTAAATTTGGAATGAACTCTTTTCTTTTTTTTAAGGAACAGTTATGAAAATGGTGATATATATATCATTACATGTTAGCTGTTATAGAAATTGGGGAGTTGTTAATTATTAGTACTCTTTGAATTGTTTCTCCTTATCGGCACTTAACTCTTACGTGATTTGCATCTCAATTATGGGACATTTCATAAAATAATAGTTCTTTTATTGATACAGTTAGTCAAGAGCATCTCATTTTAATGATAAGTGCCTTATATGCTCAGTTTAATGAACTGACCCGTGCTAATAAATTTTGCAGATGGATTCCGTGAGTAATAATGAAGACATGTTGTTGTGATGCTTCTTCTGATTAACTAGAGGATGGATCTTTTCTGAGATTTTTATTATTATTTTTTTGAAAGAAATGGAAAAAGAAAAGTTGTATTCTTCTTTCTTTTTGAGTTATCAATGTTGATTGGCATGATTGAAGTCCGGCTGTTAGGACTTGTAAAAATGTGTAAATTTACTTTGAGGAATGAGAGAAGGGAATGGTGTGTTATTTTAATTGTTGTACCATTGTTGAACTATTGAAATACGATTGAGAATGTACTCTTACTCATTGAAATTGTATTTATTCAAATGATGGCTATTAGATTTAAAAGGACATAACGTCTATTCTCCACTTGAATACAATTTTTAAGTTGGGATGTGAAAATGCTTAGTACTTAGGTCAATATGGATTTTAAATTGACATTAGTAAAAGAGTAAGATGTATATGAACTCTTATATAAATGAAAGATGGAATTATATTTTAACTAATGTGTAAAGGAAAAGACAAATGAAATTCTATATTCGATTTCGATAAAACTCCTTGGGATGTCTTACCCAAAGGATATTCGGAAGGAGGAATTATACCGCCTCTTAACAAACCTTAGACTGAAGTAAGGTAATTGTAAATAAATGAAAACATCTATATGAGGAATATACCTCATTCAAATGACTTCTAATAAAATGGAAACTTGAATTTAAAATCAGTTGCGGATAAACTTGATTAAGCTTAGTAAATTAATCTTACTTCGCTAAGCTATAGTGGACTGCAAGTCCGAAGCTTTAATTAATGAACTAAGATAGAAATATGCAATAATTTGGTAAGGAGGGGTGAATGTTTATTAAGATATGAGACAATTGAAGTCATTCCTAGCTATGAAATTATAACAAACTAGGAGGTTAGAGGATCAACACGGTTGTTGAAACTCATTCTTAATAATATTAAAGTTAAGAATCTAATCACACTTTTAGCTGGATGTGTAACCCTTGATGGGAGGATTCTCAGGATGTTGGCACACACCAGCTGCAATATGGTGTCTTCATGAAGGCGGGGCCTTCATGACGACACCATATTGTAGCTGACATGTTGCAACACCCTTCCAAATTAAATCATCAAGGTTTACATAAGCTTTGACTTGGCCTCAGTTTTACTTTGGACTAAGTTAGGAATTTTACCTTGTATATGGAGTGACTCGAAAAGACTAAAGGTAAATAGACACATGCAGTCAACTAAGGTCGACGAGGTATGTCTGCGTACCTTTATTCACCTCGAGTGCCTTTCTATACTCTTTCATATTGCTATCTTGGGTTAAAGTTCAACCGATAGAAGTCGAAAAGACCATTCTCGATAACGAGATGAAGTGGGGTGAAGGACGTATTCCATTGAGTCATTACAACAAAGATATGGTTATCTATTATATGATTGAATGACATGGAATGTGTGTTCCATATTATGAATTTGTGAACATAGAAAATTGGTTTTAAAAGCCTTGCGTGTTCTAAAATTACATCATTTGGAACAAAGAACAATTATTAAAACTTGAACATGTGTTTAGAATTATGTAATCTAGAAAAGAGAATGTTATAAAAAAATAAAAAAATTCCCTTGTTCTAGTGTTTTAAAATGGGAATGTTACGCTTTTCTCTCGAGTTTAAAAAGGGAAAGTTAATGGTAAGGTTTAATGGTGCTTCACTGTTGATTGTATAGGGTTCTAAGAATGAGCAATGTTAACATGATTTCTTCTTATTTGAGGCTGTTCTGGTCCAATGGGAGAATGTTAGGCCTTTAAAAAAATACTCTGTGAGCCTTTACTGACCATGGACCATGTATGAGTTTCATTGCTGCATTGTTCCTAAGGGTAAGTAGAATTCCTGCATTATATTGGGAAGGTTTAGAAAGGAAGATAGTTTTTAGTACTCCCTTTCCTTGAAATGGTCATTGTTCTCTTTCCTTGGAACTCTTGAATGAACTTAAATTGTATGAATGTGAGAAGGTAAAACTGTTTTATTAAGTTGAAAGAAATGATTAGGGTTTGGGATCATGTTCTGGTAAGACTCCATCCATAATGCAGTTGGGTTAAGTTCTTTGATTGGAACCTCCTGATTTTTATTCTTATTGGAAAAGGAAATCAATGTTTATTAGTCTTGTATACTTTTCATTTGACTAAAATGAAGTGGAATGAAATTGAAGTTAGGTTGGAAAAAGAAATTGTAGCTTGTTGTTGACTGTTAATCCATCACTTCTTCTTGGATTTCTTTCATTTGGATCTGTTTTGATGAATACCTTAAATTGTTAAGTTTTAAAGTAGAGTTACTTTAAAGGAACAATTTAAATCATGATATACACTATTTCAGCTTTGTTGATGGTTATGTACTTTGGAAAATGGAATGCTTTCTCTTCTTCTTTACTTGAAAGTTAGTTGAAGCATCCAAGAGGGAATATGTTGTAAACACTTCTGTATCTTATGGTAAAGATATGTGTTGTATTATATTTGGTAGGTTGGAAACAGTGATATGTCTAGTGTTGTGGTTTGGTAAAGATAATTGATGGAACCAATTATACTTTAATTTTTAGGACAGTATTACAGATTATATTCTGTTCTTCTTTTTTTTAAACCTGTTTAGTATTGCTCTTCTTTTTATTGATATTACTTATGCTTAGGGAGTATGAATTACTTGTTGTTCATTAAAGTAGGGTTGTTTTATTAGAAAAATTAGTGGAATGCACTTCATTTTAAGGATTAGTGCTTATCATGCTCAGTTCATTGAACTGACCCATGCTAGAAATTTTTGCAGATGGACTTCGTAAGTGATAAAAGAAGGCAAAAACTTATATGATGCATTGGCTGATCTAAGTTGATTCTTGTGAAGAATTCTGATCTGTTCTTAAGTTGTATTGAAAAAGAAAAGTTATTCTCTTTTTAATGAAGGTTGCTATTAGGTAGTATGTCTGAAATGCATAAGTTGTAAATGTATAAGTTTTGAAAAGAAATGTAGAATGAGAGTTTACTTGCATGGATTATGTAAATTATCTTGTACTTTGCAAAAGAAATGGAATCCTATTCTGTTGATGTTCTTCATGTTATTTATATGTTTCAATGAGTGTTCTTGGATAAGTAGGAAAAAGGGAATTAGAGTATTATCCCTAAATGTGAAGCAACTAATTAAGTTGTAGATAATCAATGTTCTTATCTAATCAATTCATACTAGTAAGGTAACATGTGATGAACTTATAATGAAAACTAAGAACTTTGTAGGGGACATAAAGGGTGTGTTAAACCCTAGAACTTAAGAGGAAGACTCTTCCTCTCTTATTAAAAAATTAAGCAAAAAGGGAAATATGAATACAATCATTAGACTTCTTTTAATAAAGTCTACTAAGTTACAACCTCGGTGTTTGTTACACTTCCTTGAATAGTTAAATCACATTGAATGAAACTTAAGATGTTGCTGTCCTTAATTCTGGGTGGATGTTGTTCAGCCAACGTTAGCAAACATCAAAAGAAATCTTAACAAAAGGAAGTTCTGCAAGGGTTATTAGAACCTGATTGGAAAAGAACTTAGGGAGAGTTGGATTAGAGTCTAGCAGAGTTGCTGAAATCTACCTTTAGGAATCTAAATTAATTAACTTTAAATAATATCCTAAGGGTATCTATATCTTGATGAGGATGTTTTGTAGGATGCTTTGAACATGCTTGATCGCGGGTTATACCTTCAAGAAGATTAGGATCTTCTCGGGGATACAATGTTGTAGTTGACATGTGGCAACACCCTTCTACATTGATTGTCTAGATCTACACACTTTTGGACTTGAACTTAGTTTTTCTCCTAGACTGGGCAGTAGCATAGTTACGATAAAAAGTATCCCACTAGGACTCAGGGTATCCTGGCACACGGGGTTGACTTAAGTTAACCTAGTATACCAATCTATCCTAAGTCTTTGGGAGCTCCTTCCTATCATAACCTACGATGTTAACCAGAACTAGGGATAAACCTTGGGCAAGAGGACTGATGGAAGTCAAGAGGGAAATTCTAGATAACAATAGAGTGGGGTGAAGGATGTATTCCATATTGACAAATATGCCATCAAGGAATAAGTAATATGAACAATATGTTAAAAATATTTGGCCAAAGTATCGCAAGTCTGCTGATTGCGTTGTCCTATGTCACCTAGTCTATGGATCGTGATGCAGATGAATATTGGTAAAAATATTTAGTTAGGTTCCTTAGATAGATCACTCAATACCTAGAACAGGGTAAGAGAACCAAGTATACATAGTATACAGAAAAGTATTCAATACTTAGTGTTAAACATGAATAGATCGGTAGTTTACCGAGTCATGAAATGAATAGATTGGTAGATTACTGAGTCATTACAACTGCATATGGTTATTTGTTATAAGAATGATTTTTTTAGAATGTGTGTTCTAAATTACGTATTTAGAACAAGGAACATTACGTAAAAAAAAAAAAAAATTCCCTTGTTTCTAAAGTCTTAAAATGGGAATGTTACATAATATGTATTTCACCATGGTGTGGGGAACATAAGCAACAAATTTTGAACTCAATATATAAGGCCTGAAAACTTTTGTTGCTTTCACCAAGGAAAATGCTTGTTTCTCCATGATTGTATACTTCAGCTCAGCTGCTTGTAAATCCTTACTAAAGAAGGCAATAGGCCTTTCAGCCCTATCTTCATCCTTTTGGAGAAAAATAGATGCAATAGTATTTTTAGAAGCAAAGGAGAAGATTTGGAAAGGCTTCTTGTAATTCGAGCTTCCAAGACAGGTGCATGTTTGAGTGCCTCTTTGATTCCTTCAAAATCTTGAATGGCAGCCTCCTCCCACCTGATAACTTGGTCCTTCTTTAGCATGCTTGTGATTGGAAGAGTCAACTCAAAATTTTGGAAACAAACCTTCTAATAAAATTAATTTGACCAAATAAAGATTAGATGCCTTTCTTGGTTCTCGGATAGGTACTTTGTTGATTGCTTCCACTCTCTCAGGGTCTATCATAACACCATATTTTGACACAATGTGACCGAGCATCTTGGCCTTTTGCATGCCAAATGACACTTCTTTGGATTAAGAGAATTTCCATACTCCCTATATCTGATCAGCTTCTTCTCCAAGTGCTGCAAATGACCACCTCTCTACCTTGAAAAGACACTCACATCATCTTGGTAAACTACAATGAACTCATTGATGTAACTAGAAAAATAAACATTCATTGCTCTTTGAAAAGTGGCACCAACATTTATCAAACCAAAGGGCATCCTAACAAAAACATATGTTCCCAAAGGAGTAGTGAATGTTGTCTTAAGTCTTTCTGATTCTTTGACAACCACTTGATTACATCTGAAGAAACCATCCAATATAGAGAGCAACTCGCACCACTGTCACTAGCTGCAACATATTTTCCATATTTGGAAAGGGATAGTTTTCCTTCATGGATGATTTGTTTAGATTTCTAAAATCCACACAAAGTCTAATGTCTCCATTCTTCTTTCTGACTGGCCCAAGGTTTGCAACCCAAGATGAATACCTTGTGGGCTGAATGATACCTCCATCTCTCAACTTCTTTAACTCCTCTTGCATTTTCATGGAGAGAAGTGGATTAATTGGCATTTGCCTCTATCTAAATGGTTTGGAATTTGTTTCAAGAGGGATATCATGCTGAAATAAATCTTCTCTATATGCTTTCAGCTCTAAATATGACCATGCAAGACAGTCTTGATATTTCTTTAACAACTAAACATAAGATTGTTTCTCCTCTTTGTTTAGACTACTACCCAACAAAAATATCTTGGTTTATCCTTTATTCCCAAGTCATGCTCTTCCACATCCCTTGAGGTAGACATGTTTCTATTGATGATGCAATCAACATTGTTAAAATTAGACTCAAGAGCAACAAGGCCTCTAGGAATGGTGTTAGTTTTCAATTGAATAATATCTTTTCCAAACAAAGTCTCTCTTCCTTCAGTCATACACACCATTGGTTCCCAATCAATATGCTGATCTAAAAAATAACCTTGACTTTGTAAGAACCTTTACACTTGAGAATCATCATTAAACACTTGTCAATGCTTGATGTTGTCAGGGACAACTGGCCTAGTCAACACTTCAACATTGTACTCACAATAAGCTGAAACAGTGCAAATTCAAAATCTTAACCCCAACACTACCAAATTTTCAACAGTGGCATTCAAACTTCTATCATGGTGCATAATATTGAAGGAATCAAACATCTCAACTAAATCCCAAACTACATGATTATACTTGCTTCATCCACTTTGATTTTTGTAGCATACGCTTTTCTTATTTGTTTGACAACTAGCTCTGAATATCCCTTTATAATGATGTCCTTGACACCATACTTCCATGCAATTCTCAAACCCAACAACAAGGCTTCATACTCAACAGTGTTGTTAGTACATTAAAAATTAAGCTTGAAGGAAAAAACAAATTCTTCCAATCTAGGAGAAATTGGAACTACACCAGCACCATTTCCAAATTTGGAGCAAACTCCATCAAATAATAAGGTCCAAGGAGAACATACTTTCTCAAGGAACTTTGACTGATCCATTTTGTGTTGCTTTCTATTATCAAAAATTATGAAATTATCATCATCAACATCAACAAACAACACCTCATAGGAAGCATTGTTGGGATCCTCAATTAGATGCAACATTTTCTTTTCTCCATATATCTTGACAAGGCTTCCCTCAATGGGAATGGTGGCAAAAGACATATCCATTTGGATACTCCCTCCAACACTTACATCCCACCTTCTTGACAATAACATACCCCACTTGGCGGGGCAATCAACAATCACGAAATCTAATTTTAAATTCCTCTTGGGATAAGATGCAAGCTGCACAACCAAACCTTTTACACAACCAACTACTGGCATTTCCCTTGAGTCCATGGTAATACAATTTCCATAGGCTTTTGTCACTTTGATATCTAAACCATTCATGACTTCTAGAGGTATGAAATTACATGATGCACCGAATCAAACATAAAATTGTGAAGTAGCCTATCCTTTATAATCAAAGTTGTGAAAAATGGATCAACATTAAATTGGGAATCAACCAAAGATGTCCCCAAATATACCTCAGGTGCCTCTCCAAGATCATTTACTACTAGTGGTGTTTCAAGGTCAGAAATGATGTGAGGAGGAGTCTCAACAACATTTACATTTCTGCCTGGAGTGATCTTCTCTTCCTTCAACCCCAAGAACTCAAATGCTCTCTTCTTATGCTCAGGAATTCTAAGAAACTCAATGATTGGAACAATCACTTTAATTTGTCTCAATACTTGGGATATTTCATAGGGAACACTCTTGGGAAAAACAACATTGGAAGGGAGACAAAATATTCATCAGATGGAAATGGATTCTTGGCAGCTTGGGCATGAGGAGGACTGTAATTTTTGCATGGGACAACAAAATTATTGGCAAGTGTTTCTTTCTTAAGAGATTATTTTTGAATACTAGTGAGCAAGGGTGTTTTAGGTTTGGCTTGAGGCCCAAATCCCTTAACAACTTTACTTATAGTGTTATAGTCTCTCTCTTGAGCTACAACAACATTCATCATCAATTGTGTATCTTCCTCCGAAGGGATACCACCATCATACTTCTTAATCATCAATGCTCTTAGGTATTCAAATTCATTGTTAGGGATTTCAAAAGATTGCACTACATCAACTTCAAGAGCATGAGGGGGAGAAATACTTGTACCTATTTGATGTAATCCCAAAAAGTAGCAAGAGAGTCCTAGTACTTATTACTTCAATAGATATTGCTCCTTCTTGTGAGTTTGAAGAACAACCAATCATGCAAATGTCATCATCAGTACCATCATCATTATTAACTTCACCTTCTTTCTGGTTTGCTTCACATGGAGGATGGGGTAGAAAATACCTATCACACCAATCAATATCAACAACTTCTTTAACAGTAGTAACCCTAGCAGTTAAGGGATCAGGTAACATTATTCCTTCACATGCTTGAGTATGTCTATTTGCTGACCCAATAGGACCTTTACCTTTGTCATCAAACCTCTACTCATTCCTATGGTGATTTCCAAATCTATCTTGTGCTTGTTACCTAGGCTAACCTTGTGAAGTCTACCCAATTCCCTTCTTAGCTCTTGCCAACTTGTATGAGATTTCTTTGACAACCCCGCCAAAGTTTTCACAACCTCTTCTAAATCAACACCTTTGCTAGCTTGAGGTTTTTCAGGGTTTATCAATTTTACACCATCTCTCTTGAGAGGTTTCCCAATAGCCTTGATATTGTTTTCAATTTGAAGTGCCATGGTGAAAGCTTGTCTTAGATTGGTAGGGTTCTTGTCTCTTAGGTAATAGGCTGCCTTTTTATCAAATTCATCTGCATATTTTATTAAACAATGTTCATCATAAGGCCTCAAACCAACAGAAGCCCTCTCATAGTTTTTCTAAACCTTATGTTGAAGTCATGGGTTGATTTATTAGGGCTCTTCTTGATATTCTCAAACTCGATAAAAGAAATCTAGGATCAATCTTATCGCCATATTGCAACCTAAATGCATTCTTCATTTTAGTCCAAGAGTCAATAGAATTATCGGGTAGATCCTTGTACCAATCCCCTCGCATCCTCTTATAGTGTATGAATAAACAATTTGATATACACATCCTTAAACTCAATCTCAAAATATTCCATCATATTATCAAAAAGTTTGAGATGTTGATCTCCAGTCATAGCATTGTTACCTTGAAACTTTGGTAACCTATTTCTCACATCTTGTGGGACAACATTTGGATACCCAACCATTCCTCCAAAATTGATGGGACCAAAGGTGTTAACAACAAATGGGGGTCTAGGTGGAGGGTGAGCCATGCTATTTTGTGGTGGTGATCTTGGAGGAGAAGAAAAATGATGAGGGTGAGAGGTCTTTGGGGAATGGGAATGAAATCTTCAAAACAGATCTCTCTTAAGGGTTCTCCTTCTTGATGATCTCTAGAAAATTTAGAAAATACAGGAGAAAATTTAGGAGCAAGCCTTTCAAATGCACAAGAAGGTCCCTCACCCGACGGGAATTCAAATCAGTAATAGGATTTTCTGAATCAGATCCATTTGAATAAGAATTTTAGTCCTCAATAACAGGCTACTCACTTTTGAACTCAACAATAGGGATCTCCTTTCTTACGGTCAAGTCTCCAACAAACTTCCACACCTTTCTCCCTCTAGCTTTGATTTTTTGAATCTATAAACAACTTCTTAGTAGAGTCCTTGATGAAGAGAGATCTTCTTCCTTCCAGTTTTGCAAATTTGAGCAACAAATTATAAATAACAGAAAAGGTAAGACAACTGGTATTTTCAAGATCAAATTAGCATAGAGTCGCCACTAAGGAATTTCACCTTAGTTGTGCAAGAATGCACTAAAATAATTCTATCAAATTTTTGCTAGTACTGAAACCTTTGCAAATCTTTATAAATCAGACCTTCTTCTTCCTAGATCAATCAATCATAATGCAACCAAAGTGTATGAACTACTAGGAAATGGAAAAAAGGGCATACAAAACTTGAAACCCTTGTTTAAAACTTGCAGATCTGAAACATAGAATGATATTTTAACAATGTAGCAGCTCAAAAACTTGAATACACAAATGCTCAAACTCTTCAAACACTCCACAAACACCAAGAAATTCCAAGAAGTCCCTAGCAACGGTGCTAGAAAGGTGTTGGTACCCAAATTTTCTCTCCTTGTCAGTCTGAGTAGCATCAAAGATATGACATGAAGCTTGCAGTCAGATAGATCTTGATGTGTGTCGTTTTATAGCTAGGGATGTGATCTAACTAGCACTCAAATTCATAGAGAGATGGATAGCACCTTGAAAGGATCTGATCTGACCCTCACTATTTTAGGTTGTGCCTTTCAACCAAGGTAAGAGAACCTATATTGTAACCCAAAATGGTGAAAGATATGAAGACATCCCTCAATTTATACAAGTATTATGAAAAGGCCTTGCGAAAATATGATCAACACTCCAAATCTGACTTTCACAAGTTGTCACTCCCAGATTATGGAGATATTTTCAATGCAAGGCAAGGGTTACTGGAGACATTGTATAATCCTGATTTTCCTTGTGCATTTTTGTAGATGTGTTAGATTCTTTGTCAACACACAATAAAATGTAGGGGTAGTATGGGTAGGGTTAGTTTGTTTAGAATTATTTTTTGGTGGGGTATTGATGAGACAAACTAGGATATATCAGATCTTTGACAACCTCTACAATACTTGAAACAACTATCAGATACAATGCTTCAAATAATCAAGACATTATTTCAACCAGAAGAGGCATAAATGGAAGCCCAGGTTGCACTCTTCACACAATCTTTGAGAATTCACCACAAAATATTGAAGTAAAGAACTCAATTAAACACAAAAATCCATGATCAAACCATGCCTAAGGTACCCCCAAAGGCTTACAAGAAATCTCTGTAGTCAAGGAAGGTAAAGTGATTTTAAATTTGTTTATCTCTTTATCAGATGAAGGATCTTCTAAACATGAGATTGCAAATGCCACTAAACTATCAAAAAGAAATGGAGATTTTGTGTGATTTCTAAAGACTTTCAATGCAAGATTGTAACAAGACAAATGGAAACTATTTGTAGGCATTTAAAAATGATAACAAACATCATATTGCTCAGAAAAATGTAGATTAACTCAAAAGCTTGTTAGATTCATCAACAGGGGAGAGTTTCATGAACAATCTCAGAGCTATGTGATGGATATACACTTGTAACCAACTCACATACATGAAGATCCAACACAAAATAAATTATCCTGGTTCTTTGGTGGGTTTCTCAGAAAATGAGCTTTTTCTCAGAATTTGCTTGTGATTTTCTACCTTCCCCCCCCCTTTACAATTTCTTCAAAATGCATTATATACCTCTTGCCACATTTTATCCTTCTTTCCCAAGAAAAGAATATGCCATGGGATCAATTTTGTTACAACAATTCTCATGATTCAATGAAAATGACATCAAATAGAAAAACACTCGCAGGTTGCTAGGTGTGCCCAAAAAGATTAAATAATTACAAATATTTAGATCATCATCCTTTCTGGAGGCATGTTTTTCATCATTGAGGCATGCAAACACCTTTTACTCATCATTTTCACCTTTTTACCTTTTCAAATTACCTCTGCAACTTTTAATTATGTCATTTCATGTGTTTTCTTGGGCAGGGGCAAAAATTTATTATAAAAACACCTCAAATCAAAGAAATAAGCCATGAAAGTGATGCCAACAATCCTAAAAGGTCAAGATGACACAAAATCACTTTAAATTTTATGAATTTTGATGTAAAAATTGTGATTCCAAGCTTCCTTGAGCTCCCGTGGTAGTCAAAACAAATGGATGGACAACAACCATAAGTTTTATCCATCTTTTAATCCTGGCCCTCCACATGGAAAATGCAGACTTAGAAATAATCTTGAGTTACCTTTTAACCTTTGGATAAGGCTAGACACATGGCAAAAAATGATTGGAAATCAATTTGGGCTCATTTTTGACTTTTTGACATTTTTGAAAAAATGGGAAAAATTGACGTTTTCCTCCTCCCCTTCAACTTTGAATTTTGGAGTTGACACAAGGCACATGGTGGGTCCCATTGAAATCATGCTTCAATTCTATGCATTTTGACCCTTTTTGGAAATTGGGAAAATTTTCACTTTTGCCCCGCGGGCCCACACCTCCAATTTTTCCCTCGCCACATGTCTCCTTGTGATTCACTAGCGGGCTAGTGCTTCAAATTTTGATTTTGAGTCCTTTTGGCAAAAGGGAAAAATTTCCTTCCTACCTCCACCGGTCTGCCGACCCACCTTTTCCTCTACCATGTGTTGCTCGATGATTCACTTGTAGGCCCGCGGCTTAAATTTTGATTTTAAGCCTTTTTGCCAAAAAGGGGAAAAATCCCCACTTCCCTCCATGGACCCACCGACCCGCCTCTTGCAAATTGTGGACATGTGTCCTCTTTTTATTGGCCATAGGATTTCAGGCCAAAATTTTTACCTTAGCCATTTGATCAAAAAACACAAAATTCTTCCGCCACCCGCATCCCCTCTGACCTTTTATGGACACGTGTCCACTCCCAATTGGGTGTGGGGTTTTAGGTCAAATTTTGATTTTAAAATTTTTGCAAAATAAGGTCTAAAAAACCTTAAAGGAACCCCACCACATGCCAACCCACCTACCAATTAGAATCTGCCACGTAGGCACATTTGGAAAAATGGGGCCTCGAGCCCGAAAATACCCATTTTGCCAAAAATAAAAAATTGACAAGTTAGAACACTTCCCCGCCGATCCTCGGCCAATAACAACCCGCCACGTTGCTAATGCATGTTTGAGGAAGAAATATATAAGTAAATGACGCCCGTATGACCGTCAAAACGCAAAAAATTCCAAGGATGCCCTAGAATTCAATTTTTTCACCAAGGATGGTAGATTTTTTGATTCTAAATCAACTGAAGCATGATTTTACAACATTTTCAACCTTGGGATTGGATTTTTAAAAACAAACAAGTATGAATTGATCAAATTAAATTTTTAGATGATCTCGTAATGGGAAAATGACATAGCCCATGAAATTGGAAAAACTAGGGCACAAAAAAGGGCAAACTTTTATTATTCTTTCAAATTAGGGAAAAACAACAAGTTTTTGAGCATTTTTAAAGAATTCAACTAGAGGGGAAGAAATTTAGACCATTAATTCAAATGATAAAATGTTTTTGAGCAGATATACATTTGAAAATTTTAGGGTAACATGGTGCAAGCTCAAAAATGGCACCAACACTACCCATGACACTCTCATCTCTCCCACTCACACCTTCCACCCAACCTCTACCAACTACCTCCACCACAACTCGGTTTCCCTCATGGGTAACCCATCCTCTTCCACCATCTACTTTTCCTCTACATCTCGTACTCTCGTATCACTTTTACCCAAGAGGATGTAACTTAGAGATAAGAATCTACTACCCTCTAATAAAGTAGTCAAACCAAACAAACCTTCCATCACTAGCTCTTCAACCCCTCCTTTATCCAAACAGATGCCCACAATACCTAATACTACTCCACATACCAAACTAGTGGACCAATGTAAAACCTCTTCCTCCACAATCAGCAACACTGTACCCAAACCCACACTCACCTCCCATTGTGATCCGTTAGCAGGATCCTACACTAAGATTTTAACCAATCTCTTAGAGACTTCTGTCATCACATTACCACCACTTCAACCTTACAATCCTCTCAAACCCAAACCCACAAGGGTTTGATGAGACCAATATTTGTGCCTATCATCGTGTGCCAGGACATGATGTTGAAAATTGTAAGGCCTTAAAGACCGTTCTTATCCAACTTTTTCCTCCTAAACACAATTTTGATGATGATGATCTTCTGGATGAGGACCCCACTCCACCTTCACCAATCTCCCCAAATCTTCATCCATTACCCACTCAACGACTAGTATCTCCACCCCCACAACCCTTTTATCCACCCCCAAAATTTGAGATCAACATGGTCCGTATAAGAGAGTTGGCCAAACCACCACCCAAATGTCAATGCACCCTACTCATTTCACAAGGATCTTATCCACCGCTAGGATTTTTCACCGCATGCCGTTATACCTTTCATGACACACCCTCTTCATCCACCTCCCCTAAAAATAACATAGTCCACGTTGCCACCCACACTCGTAAAGACAAGGTAAATGAAAAGGTGGCTAGCCCATCAACCAACTCTGTACCCCACATATCATCTCGCACCCACACCCAAAGTCACCATTCGAGGTCTAGCATACCCTATTTACGATGGGTTCACACATTGCATGATGCTAAAACAATAACACCATTCCTGCCTCATAATATCTTTATATGATTTCATCCAAACCTCTCGAGTCATATCGCCAAGCCCTCATGGAGGTCCTTCAATATATTGAGGTTTTACCAAATGACACCATGCCCGTAGCCTCCATCATTACCCCTCATCATGTGGCCTCTCTCACTAAGTTATCACCTTCCTCTACACCTTCACCTACTCTCCAGGTAGCCTTCCTTAGCTTTTCAAATGAAGAGATCACTCCCTTCCAGTCTGAGGACCCCGATCCCACTCTTTTCATCTCTGTCCATATCCATAATATATGCATATGACATGTTATGATTGATGGTGGTGCTAGTATTAACATCATATATTCCCATATGTATAACCAAATGTGCATACCTACCAATTACATGCACAGTAACCTAGTTATGTTGCGCTCCTTTAATGATGCCATGACCTCTAGCACAGGTATCATCATTTTCCATGTCCACATAGGTCCCCACCCTATCCCGTAACTATTCTACATCCTAGAAGGAGAGTTCCAAAGATAACTTGCTCGCTTGACCTTGGATCCATGCCATGGGTTGTGTCCCTTTGACTTTACACCACTGCCTCAAATTTGAACATGAGGGACATAACTACACCATTTTGGCCAATCCATTGGCTTTCAAGACCTATAACATGTTGTACCAGCGCAATGATGTACTTGTCCTAGTCAAGGAATCTATCATTACCCATACTTCACCTTCATCCACAAGCCCCTCCACCAAGACTACCACCACCTCTCACACATCTAACCCCGCTTATCCCTACCGTCGCCACCTCTCTACCGCTAACTCACCGCTTCCCCATCATCTAGCGAGTTGCCTATCCTCTCTATGCACATATCGACCACGATCCCGTAGAGGGTGTTTTTCAATGCCTTACTCCTGGGAGTACCACCTATATAAAATCAAAACATTCCTCACTCTGCAAGAGTATGGAAACCACGTCAACACCTTGGTTATGACTACCACGTAGGTGAGGTTTTTCCTTATGGTCCTCCCCACCTTCGCACTAATCTAACATATGGGGTAATTGAAAATACCATTTATAACCCGAACCTCCATCCCAAAGACAACCATTTTCATCCAACCTACACTCCCTCGGTCCATAATTTGAGGTCCTGCGTATCCTATTTCCGACGTGGTCACACATCACATGATACTAAAAAAATTACACCAATCCTCCTTCAAAATGTCTTTATATGACCTCATCTAAACCTCTAAGTCACATCACCAAGCCCTTATGGAGTTCCTTCAATATATTGATGTTTTACCAAATGACCCCATGCCCGTAGCCTCCATCATTACCCCTCACAATGTGGCCTCTCTCACTAAGTTGTCACCTTCCTCTACACCTTCACCTACTTGCCAAGTAGCCACACTTAACTTTTCAGACGAAGATATCACTCCCTTCTAGTTTGAGGACCCCGATCCCATTCTTTTCATCTCCGTCCATATCGATAATATACGCATATAACATGTTATGATCGATGTCGGTGCTAGTATTAACATCTTCTCTTCACATGTGTATGAGAAAATGTGTATACCTACCAATTACATGCACAATAACCTAGTTATGTTGCGCTCTTTTAATGACACCATGATGCCTACCCTAGGTATCATCATTTTCCATGTCCGCGTAGGTCCCCGCATTGTCCCAGAACTATTATACATCCTAGAAGGAGAGTTCTAGTATAACTTGTTTCTCAGCCAACCTTGGATCTGTGCCATGGGTTGTATCCCTTTGACTTTACACCGCTACCTCAAATTTGAACACGAGGGACATAAGTACACCATTTTGGCTGACCCATTAGCTTTCATGACCTGTAACATGTTGTATCGGCCCAACTATGTACTTGTCCCGCTTAAGGCATCTATCATTACCCATACTTCACCTTCATTCACAAGCCCTCCACCAAGACTATAACCACCTCTCACATGTCTAATCCTACTATCCCTACCACCACCGTAGCCTCTACTGCTAACTCACCTACTTTCCCATCATCTAGAGAGTTGTTTATCCCCTCTACCCACATATCAACCACTGATCCCATAGAGGGTGTTTTTAATGCCTCACTCTAGGGAGTACCACCTATACAACATTGACATGTTCCTCACTCTGCAAGAGTATGAAAACTGCGTCGATTACTCTAGTTACGAATCATGTGTAGGTGAGGTTTTCCTTATGGTCCTCCCAACCTTCATACTAATCTAACGTATGGGATACTTGATATTTCCACTTATAAACCCAAAACTCCATCCTAAACACAATCATTTTCATCTAACCTACACTCCCTCACTAACCGCCACTTCGCTCACACTTTACTCCATCGGTGCACATGGAAAGGATTTGGCTTGGATTTTACAAATAAGGCCACCATACTATCATTTCCTATACCACCTATAAAAATAATGACCATAATGGCATTGGATTTGACGCACCACCTCCTAAGAAGGCTCACGTCGACCTCATTCAGGAAAAAAAACCTTCCCCACCTCATTCGCCCATGTCACCATCTTCACCCACGAGTCCATAGATCCCCGAATCTATTCCTCCTAACTTTTTTTTGTAAACACATTTTTTCTAGTACCTCCGACCTATCAACGTGACAAAGAAGGCTCCCTCTTCTCTCCCATTCATGTATCCCGACATGATCAATGATGATACACCTTCTATTAATGTCGTTCGGTGTCGGGATGATAAGTCCATCCTCACCTACCGAGTGCGGATGATTCTTATATTCACCTATTGTTACCTTCGAGATGTAAACCATGTTGAATGAATAAACCATTAAAATCAACATTAACACTCGTAACAACCCGTATATTCTAAAGATAGGATAATCTTTAGATGCTATTGAACATGAAGATTTTCCTTCTTTCCTTCGGGACCATAGGAATGCTTTTGCCTAGTCCTATGCTTTGATATGCCCAAGATGTCGACCCAAAATCATGGTACATAATATCATAAAAATTCTTGATGCCAAACCCATCAAACAAAAGTTGCGTAAAAATGCATCCTTGCATTGCTCTTCCGGAAAAGAAGAGCTTCAACACCTTCTCTCAGTTTCCTTCATCCTACCCATTGAATATCCCTAATGGATTTCTAATATCATTCCTTCCATAAAGCCAACAGGGGAATCCAAAATTTTATCAACTTCCATGACCTCAACCTAGCTTGTCCCAAAGATGAATTTCCCCTACTAGGCATTGACCAACTAGTTCATATCACCGTTGGCCATGAAATACTATGACTCATGGATGGTTTCTTGGGTTAAAATCAAATATTACTAGCTCCATAAGATTAACAAAAGACTTCCTTCATCAACCCTTGGGGGACTTTCTACTATCGGGTCATGCCTTTTGGCCTTAAAAATGTCGGTGCTACATACCAACGAGCCATGACTTACATCTTCCATGACATCATGCATCACATATTAAAAAATTATGTAGATTATCTTCTTGCCAAATCTAAACATCGAAGCGAACACCTACCCATCCTTAAGGTCATCTTTAATTGCCTCATCAAGTATTGTGTTTGTCTTCAACCAAAGAAGTGTGTCTTTGCCATACTTTCAGGAAAACTCCTAGGTTTCATCATTTCTTTGTGTGGCATAGAAGTCAATCTTGCTAAATTCAAGGCTATTTTGGAAATTCCTCTACCTACTAATCTCCGTTAACTTTGAAGCATACAAGTCAAGTTGCAATCCATTCGTCATTTTATCTTACAACTCTCTAACCACTCGTCAACCATTTCATCATCTTCTCAAGAAAGGCGTGTCATTCAAATGGGGTGATGAATGCCATAAATCCTTCAAAGCCTTAAAATAATCTCTTCAACCACGAGTGTTCATTCTTCCTAAAGATGACCAACCCTTTTTTCTATATATTTCCACCATTGACCATTCTTTAGGTGTCATGCTTGCTCATTGTAATGACCAACACCGAGAGAAAGTGGTTTATTACATAAGTTGTACCCTTATGGACTATGAAACTAGATATACCCATGCCAAAAAACTCTACCTAGCCTTAGTTTTTGTTGCCACAAAACTCCACCATTACCTACTCAACCAAAAAACCTTCATTATTACTAATACTGACCCCTTACACTATATATATGCCAAACCCTATCAACATCAATGTGCCACACATTGGCTTATGCTTCTTTCTGACCTTAACCTCAAATTCATTCATCAAAAGTCCATCAAGGGCCAAGTTATTTCTGACCAACTAGTTGGCCCCCTTTTCGGGAATCAACCCTCTAACTTTGATTTCTCAGAAGAATCCATAGCTACCCTCTCCTTAGAAAAACCCTCTTACCAAATGACACTCTTCTTTAATGGACCCAAGTGTCGGCATGGGGGTGGGGCTAGTGTTATCCTCATTCCCTTGAGAGGGTGAACCTATGCCTTTGTCTTCCAAACTCGATTTTTATTGTAAATTTTTTTGCCAAATACGAAGCACTCTTATTAGGTCTCTAAGCTACTTATACCTTGGATGTTAAGTCCATCAATATCTTTGGTGATTCCCAATTGGTTGTAAACTAAGTCAATGGTATATACTAGTGTCGTAATGCGATACTTCAAAAGTATAAACATAACGTAGATATACTTTTGACCACCTTTGACCACTATGAACTTCAAACCACCCCACGTTCTACCAATAAATTTTTGGATACCATGTCCTACTCGATTCTCGATACACCGCTTCACCCATCGACTCTAAAATCTTTGTCACAATACAAAGGTTACAATCACCCTCTTATTTACCTCATGAAGTCTACTTGGTTGGAACCGTTGCACCTACCTCGGATGACCTTTAGTATAAGTAATATGCAAAATATCTTTCCCTTTCCATTCTACCCACCGATCTCACTCGTAATGGACAACATGTCTTTCTTAAAAGTGTCTCGCGTTATGTCATCATGAGTGGTATTCTTTATAAGTGAGGATTTAACGGTATTCTCTTATGATGCCTTACAAGTCATGAAATCACCTACACCATTAAGGAAGTTCACTATGGAATTTACGAAGGCCACTTTAGTGGTTTAGCTATCATAAAACACATTCTTCACTTGGCTATTATTGGCCAACCTTAAACCGTAATTTTGTGATTATGTCAAACATTGTGTGAAATGCTAGCAACATGTAAATATCCATCACACACCTAGTCATGCCTTACAGGTCACACAAGATCTTTGGCCTTTCTCGCAATGGGGCTTAGATCTTATTGGTGAGATCAATCCCCATTCTTCACAACGCCACCAATGGATCATAACTGCTACTGAATATTACACTAAATGGGTAGAGGCCATTACCATCATTTCTAGAAAAGCTGAGAAAATATGTGAATTCATCAACCATCACATCATTTGTCACTTTGATGTTCGTCACCACTTGTTCACCGATAATGGAAAACAATTTAAAAAAAAACCCTATGCAAGCTATGTGACACATTTGGCATCCAAATCAGTTTCTCATCACCTTATTTTTCGTAAACCAATGGCCAAGCCAAATCAACCATTAAACCTTGAACAAAATTCTTATGAAAGTAGTCAACGATCTGGGAAGGATTGGCATACGCACATTCCTTTCACCTTGTGGGCTTATCACACTAGTATTCATACTTTGAATGCTACCACACCCTTTTCTCTAGTCTACGATATCAAGGTTTTCTTACCTCTCAAAGTACAAATCCCATCTCTCTGTATTTCACTATAAGACAAGCTCAACGACGATGAATTTCATGAAGATCATTTGGCACAACTTGACTTATTAGATGAACGTCGTCTCAATGCTCTTGACCATCTCCAAATCTACCAAAAACATAACAAAGTTTCTGATGAAAAACATGGTCACGAATGAACCTTTCAGGTCGATGAACTTGTCTTGAAAGAAAATGAACATGTAACCAAAGAAGAAAAAATTAAGTGGGGAAAATTTGCTCCTAATTGGCTTGGACCCTATTGGTATCCAAATTGATTCTCCTTTGCAAGACAAGCATCATCAAAGATTTAAAAATAATCCTAGAGGAAAATAAATCATCATGTACATCGTTTTGTAGGTTTGGGGGTGATTCAGCTGGCTCTTTATCACTTAGATGTTGAAGAAATGGATAGCACCTTCAAAAGGATTTGATCTATCCTCACTACTTTAGGTTGTTCCTATCAAATAGGGTGAGAGGACCCATTTTGTAACATTTTTGGTGAAGGAGAATGAAGATATCCTTCTTTGCACAAATTTGAAAGGAAACCTTGAGAAAATATGATCAATGCACCATAATTTAACTCTCACAAGTTGTCACTTCTAAAGAATGGTGATATTTTCTAAGAAACGTTAAGGTTACTAAAGACATTATGGAATCCCCGATTACTTCGCATATTTTGGCAAAAATTTATTCATTTGTGGACATACAGGGAAAGCCATGGTAGTTCAAGTAGGATTCATTATTTTTGAATAATTTTTGGTGGGAGAGTAAGCAGGATAAACTTAATTTTGCTAGATCTTTGAGAAACTTCACAAAATTAGAAAACTAAATGACATAATGCTTCATAATAGCTAAAATATTCCTTCAACCAAAAGGTGTACATCAATCGAGGCCCATATTTGCACGGTTTCACACAATCTCCAAGAATTTAACATGAAGGATTGAGTTAAAAGGCTCAATTAAACATTATCAGTCTCTGGTTCATCACATCTGAGATACACTCAAAGACTTACAAACAACCTCTATCAACAAATGAGTGTAAAGTGATTTTCAATTATTTATTTCATTACCAGATGAAAGCTCTTCTCATAATGAAATTACAAATGCCACTAAACCATCAAAGGGATGAGATCTTGTGTGATTTAGAGAGATTATAATATAAGATTGCAATAGGAAAAAGAAATACTATTTGCAGACATTCTAAAAATAAAGTAGACACAAATTTGTCCAAGATTAACACAGATTAATTAAAAGTTGATTAGATTCATCAGTAGGGGAAGGTTTCTTGAACAATATAAGATATTTTCAATGCATATACACTTGCAGCCAACTTGACATTATCTAATCTAAAACATAAGAGATTAACAAGTTTTTTGGATGGTTTCTAAGGAAGATGGGATTTCTCAATTTTTCTCATAAGAATTCAACCCCGAACCATTTACAAGAGTATTCTCTTTGCATTTATACATTTCACTTTCTCATTCATCCCAAATTTTCCCCAAAAAGAATAATATTTGAGGAATCCTTTAGTTGTTACCAATTTGTCTCAGAAAGTGATGTTTAACAAATTCACACCAAAGCTGCCAGGTGGAAAAATTATGAATTGATCACATTTCTCAGACCCTCAACCATGACTGGGATGCCATGCCATAAATTTTTGATAGTCCTTCTAATCATTCTTTTATTTTGTCGTGTGAGAAATCCCCATTTTAATCATTTTCAGGTGGCTCTGTATAGCTGGATCTCACAATCCTTTTCACCCTCAAGAATACACCTTGAGAAATGAGTGCCCTCGCATGGATTCCTGTATTCTTGCCTCTCATAAATGAGTTTTAATGAATGGATTATCCCATATTACCTACACTGCAAGTCTGAGTCAGGTCAAGTGTAAAGAGGAACTGGTGGAAGCTTCCATGTGTTCATTGGGTGAAAATTCAAAGGTGAAGTTTAAAGGAGGGACCTCAAATGAGCGCAATCTCTCCACATTCCCTAGGCCCAAGAAAATTTCCTTTTGGCCTTTGAAAAGTCTCAGTATAAAAGGAGACTATGGAAGCCTCAACATGTCTCTTTGGCACACTTTTGATATGGTGCCCAAAAGCAGAGACCCTAAACAAGCACGGGCTCACCACGTGTCTCAGCCTGACAATTTTTTTGAAAGAATTTAAGGACCAACGGAATGTACCACGTTTCTAGGGTCCAAGAAAGTTTCTTCAGCCATTTAAAAGTATAATTATGGGTAGGATCTAGCGAAAACCTCCAAGTGTCCCTTCGGCACTTCTTCAAAAGTAAAGTACAGGGGTAGGTCCCAAACATGCGTGGGCCCTCCATGTGTCCCAAGCCTTAGAAAGTTGCTTGAGAAGTTTAAGTATAGAGAGGAGCTAGTGGAAACCTCCATATGTCTCCTTGGCGCAACTGCTAAGGTAGGACCCAGAGGTGGATCCTCAAATGAGCTCGGCCCTCCACGTGTCCAAGCTTTGAGTTGAAGTGGGCCTTAAAGTTTCAAAATGCCCCAATGACCTGCCTCTCCACTTCTAACTTTTGATGTGGGCCCCAACAGAGTTGTGGGTTATTTCATAACTTTTCTCCCTCGTACAAAGAGGAAAAAAACTTCAAAATGTTCCACCGACCCACCTTCTTGCTTGTAACTTTTAATGTGGGCCCCAATAGAGTTTTGGGTTATTTCATAAATTTTCTCCCTCGTACAAAGAGGAAAAAAACTCAAAATGTTCCGCCAACCCGCCTTCCCACTTGTAACATGAAAAACTAGCCACGTGTCCTTCTTCGGGGTTAAAGTAAGAATTTTTCCTTATTGCTTTATATTTGTTGAATAACCATTTAGATGCTATTGGGGCCACAAGGCCAATTTGGTGTTTTTACAAAAGTCAAAAATTTCACCAAAAATACCCACCAGGTCGCATCCAATCAGAAAGGACCACGTTTCTACAGATGTTGGGAAAAAAATTGACAGGGAAAACATGACTTGTGAGAAAAAGAGAAGAAAGGGGAAAAACCTGAGTTTACACCCAAATTACAAATTATTTCACATGGACAGAGGAATGGAAGACAATATCTAGACTCAATGTGATCCTTGACCAAAGGAAAGGACTGATCATGGAAACCAAATGAAAGAAAAATATTTCATGAATCCATACAGGGAGACAAAGAAAACTTCAAACCATGCGAGACTGAGACGTTTTTGAACAAACATGGTAAGATTAAATTGAGCACCAACATCGGCTCGACTTAGGGATGGGCACTCCCTGCGAGTTCCATAAGAACAACAAACCATGTGCCAAAAAATCCATTGGGAAATAGAGTCAAGAACAAGCTTGCAGAGCCGAAAGACAATAACCAAATCCCCCAAGACGAACCGAGAAACCAACAAAAACTGGTCACCAGGGACCAAGAAAAATTGAAATAGAAAAACATGAAAGTAGAATGAAACCAAAAGAATGTACACTATACAATGGTGTGCACCCTAATTTAGAGAAAACAATCAAGGAAAATTTTCAAGTGCCTTCGATTCTAGGATATGACCATGCTAAGCAGTTATGATACGTCTTTAACAATTGGTCATATGATTGTTTCTCTTTTCCATCCAAGTTACTATCTGACCACATTTTTTTAGGCTTATCCTTTGTGCCTATGTCAAGTTTTTCAACATCTCTCGAGGCTACATCAAACATCAAAGTCCTAGGAAAATCAATCTTCAAGATATTTGCATTGATCAATTTCATACTCTTTGAAAACAACATAGCTCACAGAGTTATCAACATCAATGTCTACATGCAATACTTCATAAGAAGCATTGTTGGGGTCCTCAATGAGATATAAAATTTTATTTTCACCAGGTAACTTCACAAGGCTTCCCTTAATTAGTATGGTGGCATAAGACATGTCCATTTACACACTTCCACCCACACTAGCTTCCCAATTTTGGATAACAACATTCCCCACTTAGTAGGACAATCCACAATTACTACATTCAAAGTTAAGTACTTTCCTAGATAAGCTACCAATTGCACTACTAAACCCTTGACACATCCAACTACTAGCACCTCTCTTGAATCCATGGTAGTACATTTCCCATAAGCTATTGTTACTTTGAGATTCAACTCATTCATGACCTCAAGAGGAATTACATTACATGAGGCTCCTGAATCAAACATGTAGTTATGTAATAGTCTATCCTTAATAATAAAAGTAGTAAAAATGGATCCACATTCAATTGAGACTCAACCAAATAAGTTCCCAAATAAACCTCAGGTGGTTCACCCAATTCCTCCAATGCTTGTGGTTTTTCTAATTCTGCAATGGCAAGAGGAACCTCTACATTGTTTACATTTTTACCCTGGGTGACCTTTTCTTCCTTAAGCCCCAAATACTCAAATGCCCTCTTCTTATGCTCAAGGATTCTAAGAAATTCAACAATAGGAACAAAAATCTTGATCTGACTCAAGATTTGGGCTATGTCACAAGGAACATATTTGGGTAAGGCAATATTAGGAGGAAGGTTTACAAATTCATCTGATGGCACAAGATTTTTCACAGTCTAAGCATGGGGAGGAACACAAGTTTTATTTGGGGTGACAAATCCTTTTCTAGATGCATATTTATTAGGGGTTTCCTTAGGGATACTGGTAAGCACTGGAATTTTGGTTTGGCCTAAGGCCCTGCCCCTTTGACAACTTTTCTCCTAGTATTATACTCTTTTTCGTGGCCAACTACTACATTCATTAACAACTATCTATCCTCTTCTAAAGGAATTCCTCCATCATACTTCTTAATCATTAATGCCCTTAAGTACTCAAAATCATTATTAGGAAACTCAAAAGCTTGTACCATATCAATTTAAAAATTATGAGTGGGAGGAAGAGGTAATACCCGGTGAATGCAATCCCAAAAATAAGCAACAGGTTTTGGAACTTATCAATTCAATTGAGGTTTCTCCCTACTGTGACCTTGTAGAGAAATACATCATTCATGCATCATCATGTGTCTCATCACCATCAGATTCCTCAACTTCTTTATCTTCATCACATGGGGAATGGGGAAAGAAACATCTATCACACCACTCCATATCATGGACCTCTTCCATAGTAGCTCTGGAAGCTAAAGGATCAGGCACCAATCTATTTTTCCAGGGTTGGGGCTATCTATTTTCTGATCCCATGGGCCCTTTACCCCTATCATCTGATTTATGATCACCTCTGGGATGATTTGAAAATATTTCTTAACCTTGTGGCTTGTGCTGACCTTGGGAACCTTGTCCAATCCCCTTCTCTACTCTGGCCAGTTTATAGGAAATTTCCTTAACATCTCCGCAAACAATGTTTTTACAACCTCCTCCAGATCCACAAACTTACTTGACTAAGGATTCTCTGGATTGATCAGCTTGATACCTTCCCTCTTAGGAGGCTTACCAATTTATTTGATATTGTTTTCAATCTACAAAGCCATGGTGAAGGCTTGCCTCAAAGTTTCGGGTTTTTGTCCCTTAAATAATAGGCAACATTTTTTTCAAAAGCATCAGAGTATTTTATCAGATAGGAAACATCACTTGGCCTTAGGATTACAGGTAGCCTATTCAGGTCTTATTGAACCTTGTATTGAAGTCATGAATAGATTCATTAGGATTCTTCTTAATATTTTCAAATTCAAACAAAAGAAACCTAGGATCTGTCTTATCCCCATATTGCAATCTAAAATCATTTTTCATTTTTGTCCATGAATCTATTGAGTTATCTGGTAAATACTTATACCAGTCATGTGCATCCTCCTCAAGAGTATGAATAAACAATTTTATATACACATCCTCAAATTCAATCTCAAAGTCTTCCATCATATTGACAAATAGTTTTAAATGTCAATCACCAGTGATAAAATTATTCCCTTAAAATTTAGGCAGTCTATTTCTAACATCTTGGGGCACAACATTTTGATATCCATCCATACCTCTAAATTTTATAGGACTCAAGGTATTAACAACAAATAGAGGTGCAGGTGGGGGGGGCCATTTTTTTGAGGTAGTGAATTTCAAGAGATACAAAATGATGAGGAGTGAGGTGTCTATAGGGCACATGAATGCAATTCTCGGAATGAACATTCTCTAAAAACTTTCTCTTTGCATTACAAGCATTGGCATGTGATTTTCTTGAATGAGGTGTGTTTCCTTTATTGATTGAAAATCATGCTTGTTATGGATAAATCATATCAACTCTTGGATTCATTAGATTAGAATGATATGGATTTCAGAATCCATTTTCACTTCTTGTTGATAAGAACAATCAGATTTTTAGAGTTGCAAACTTGTCTCCTTGTACTTACTCATATTTGGATCAATTTCAGTGATCTAAGGAATGTTTTAAATCTTCTTAACAGACTTTTAAAATGACATTCATTGGTTAAGAGACATAACAGACTGAACTTGTGTTTGTTACAAATTCTTTATTATCTTGAAAGACCGTGCCTGCATTCTATTGTGTGTTGTGCTCAGCTCTTCTTGATTGACCTTTGTAGGGCACTTAATGACATTAAGGGAAACAAAAACTTTCTTCAGGATTCTTGAGAAAGAGAGAATATAAATGTATCACATATCTAATAAGGTCTATCCTAATGGGATTCAAGACTCAGGTAAAATTTCCTAACTCTTTCTACGCCACTCTATGTGGGATGACATCCTAACCTAAGTTGTTAATACTAAGTTAGTATGAAGGGAAATAACCTAAGAGATGCTAAGTTATTTCTAACCTATTTCCTATACTATTTGGTTAAGCTATGTCCTAACCTAAGGTGGAAATCTATTTGTTTTAAGGTTATATCCTAAGGTTATACTTTTAAATTAACCTAAGACCTAACCTAAGCAAATTTTATCTATCCTAAACTAAAGGGGTATGAAAGGGAACCTATGGGTTGATTTGTAAGTGGGAGACAAGTGGCGGTTCCTAAGCTATTAATGAGATGTGATTTTGATTTAATAGTGCAGAGTACTACTAGACTTGGTAATTACATGAAAATTTAGTGGAACCTATGTGGAGGCATCACTAAGTTTGGAAATGCTTGTTGAAGTTCAATTTGGTCTCACCAACTTTGGATGGCGGTGGCAAGGAGAGATAGGTAGGAATATGCAATTTAATGTCATTAATTCACCTCAGTTTTGGTGAGTAAACCATCTTGGAAGGCATGCTGGAAGATTTGTTAGGGTTGTTTGGTTTTGCATGCTTCACGATTTTTTCTCTACATGGAGCTATCTGGTTCTTCGAACCAACAGTTTGATCTTCACTTTGTGGCTATTTTTTATTTCTCTGATCTATTTTCGATTCGAGGAAAGTATATGAGGCATTGTCGAAAAATATTATTGTTGGTTGATCTTGCTTGGAGAAGAAAAAGGGTTGGAAGCTTGGCTAGAAGTCTCCTTCGAATTAGCAGAGGCACTATCAGGCATGATAGGCTCTACCCATTAAGATTTCTTGCTTTCTTCTAAATGATTCATTAAAACAACTCTAGTCACTTGAGATATATTTATGCATGATGTGTTTGGTTGTTTACTTGCATGTTTTCATGAAATCTATGTGGTTTCTGGAATGTGAATCCATGGCTATTAATAGTAGTTTTTGGGAACTTTCTTTGTACTAGTTATTAATGGTATTCATGAATTTATATTTGAAGCTCTGTAACTTGTATTCAAGCTCAACTCTCAAGCTCAAATTTGAAGCTCTGTAACTTGCATTCGAGACTAATGTTGACTAAACTAGCCTTGTTACTTGAATGGTTATGAATCTCTATTTTAGTCTTGTGTTTCATTGAGCTTGAAGTGGAGCTTTGTGGTTGTTCTAAGCTTGTATTGAAGCTTCATGATTTGTTATGAGATTTTATTGGGACTTTGTGTTTGTTTTGGACTGAGTTGAACTTGGTGTAGTTCTGAACTTTTGGTTGAATCTTCATATTCAACAATTGTACTCGTATTTAGTTCTTGCGAATGCTTGAACTTACTATTGAGTTGTTGAGCTTTGTTTTATACTTACACTCTGAACTGAGTTTTATTCTTCTTTATGGAATTAGAAATGCTTGAACCATAATAGAGAAATGGTGTTTATTTTGAGCTTGTATTTAGGGCCTTGGGTTTTGTTATAGGCTCATATTTGATCTTGTGTTTGTCTGAGCTAGAGTTAGAGCCTTGTGGGGTTCTGAACTTATGTTCGAAGCTCATATTTGTCACTATACATGTATTCCATTATTATGGAGTTTTGAACTTGTGTTGGAATCGATGTGTTGATTCTTTACTTGTATTGTGAGCTTGGGTTTTGTTGGTTTTTAAGGATTTGAGAAGCTTTAATCTCATTTAATATTGTCTACTCAAGGGGGTCTTATGAGTTTTGTTTTGGTCGGAAGTAGACCATGTAACTTATTTTTGAGATCTCCTTTGTTTTGATTCTTGAGAGGGAATGGTTGTATCACTTCTATCTTTTAGGCTGCACTATGTTCTCAAACTTGATAGGTGTGTGAATTAGGAGTGTAACCTATTCATCTCTACCCTAAGTGAACCCATGTCTTGTGGAAATCTTGACTATTTTGTTCATAGAAACAAATGGACTGGAACTACGTCCTGTTGTGGGTTTGGTTGATTTTTAGTTCATTTGGAACAGTCGTATCAATTGTAGAGGGTTTATGGAATGTATTATTTACTTCCTTTTTTTCATTGATGTTGAACAAATTCTTACCTTGTCATAAGCTTTTAATTGGAACTTGAGAGGCTTGTGGTGATTCTGTTTAGTCAAGTTGGAAGAAGTTTGGGAACAATTCTTGTCTTAAATGAATTGTTTAGTTTTCTTACTCTCTTCTGATCTTTCATCTGATTTGTGGGTTTTAATAGAATGTTGAATATAAAACCTAGTTTACTAAGTGTAGTATGTAGGGATATAGTATCACTGTTCTAAATGCTTGGTAATATTTTTCTTCTTTGGGTTCGTGAGTGGTATTGACCCTTGTCTATCTTGCACTATTTACGTATTTCTATTCCTTGTTGGGTTCTTTGAATGAATCTCCAAGTTTTAGACAGAGAAATGAATATGATCTCTTGGGAATATATATTGTCTTGAGATGGTACTATGAATTTCATTTTGAGATTTGAATTTGAACTTGAGCTTGGAGAATGGAAATAGGTAATTAGTTTATAATTTTTGTAATGGAAAGTTGGTAGTGTGTATTCTTTGACTATGCATTCAGTTTTGAGTTCTCTTTTGGGAACTAGCTAAAGAATTTCTAAGTTTGTATTAGATAAGGATATCATTTCATAGTATAAATGAAATGAAATATGGATTGAGTCTTTTCTATTTGAGATCCTTTTTTAGTTGACTGTATAAGTTCATTAACTAACTTCTCTTTAATTGATTCTCTTCTGAGATGGGAACTTCTTGTGGATTGGTTAAGAGATTTATTTTTCTTGAGTATAGCTTGGATTTGTGGATAGTCTAGGTTTAGACCTTTGAAATATAAACTACTAACATACAAAAGTTAGTAAGACTTTTAGTTAGACTGTTTTAATCTTCTTGGATTGAATTGGGATTCTTGTTTAGATGTTTCCTCTTATTTATGGACTCCTTATTTTGTCATCTTTGGACTGAGGCAAGTGTTGTGTGTTCTAAACCTGATTCTTTCCTTCAGATGAATTGTGTCTAAGGAATAGGTATGTATTGATTCTCTTCTTTTTTTATATGGAAAGATGAAGCATACTAATATGAGCTATGTTGTAACTAACTTCTTTTGCTACTTAGAAAAGACTAAATGTGTATTTCTATTCTTATGGAATTATGAAACAATTGGATGACAAGACTTGTTGAATGTTTTAAAGTAATTGATAGGATCAATTAAATCTTGTGATATAATTCTGATGTTGCGATTATATTAAGTTCTTTTCTTAAAAGTGAATTCATACTCTTTTATGGTACTTCTTTTCTAGATGTTATTACTTATGATTGTTTGTATGATGTATATTAATTGTTTCATTAAAGCAGAGTTGTTTAATGAAACAATTAGTGGAATGCACTTTACTTTAATGCTTAGTGCTTATCATGCTCAATTCATTAAACTGACCCCATGTGCTAGAATTTTTGAGATGGACATCGTAAGTGATAAAGGAAGACAAGAACTTTCATGATGTATTGGCTTATTTAATTTTGGATCTTATGTAAAGAGTTTCAAATTATTCTTGAGTTGTATTGGAAAAGAAAAGTGATGTTCTTTTAAGATCTTATTTATGATTGACATGCAAATGTTTGAATTGCATAGTCTTGTAAATGTATATTTTAAATCATGAATTGAAAGGTTTGTGTTGGACTTCAATTTGTGAAGTGAAATCTTTGTACTTATATGCCGAAATAATAGTGATATCTTTTCGGTATTCTTTATATTTGTTTATATACTATTATTTGTTATATCGATATATTGAGTAGGATTAAGGAGATAGTATAATCTCCCCTATTATAATGCATTGGTTAAATTGTAAAAGATGTCATTCTTTAACTGCACAACTATAGTTTAATAATGAAATATGTTTGGGACATACAATTAATCTATATGTGTAATAAATGCTAAAAAGGTTATGTTGAACCTAACATTTAACCATGTAGAGGAAGACTCTTCCTCTCCCAAAGAATGAAAGATAAGATGATTAGTGGTTATGATCCTTAATCTTTATAACTTTGTTTATAAAGTAAACACTAGTTGAATCTAGGTGGATGTCACACTTGATTTGGACAACTAAGTTGCATTAGGAATTAAATGTTGATGTTTGTTGTCCTATTTTGGGATAACTACTTGTTATGCCACGTTAATGAACAATAATGCAAACATGGTTTAATGAAGTTCTCCATACCTAATCAAGATAAGTATGGGTAAAGAACTTAATGAATGTTGGAATTAGGGTTAGGCATGGTTGTTGTAATCTGAATCTTAATCCAATTTAATTATGATTAATGACCACTAAGGGGGTATGTACATCTTGATGAATCAGTTCTAATGGATGTTGGCACATGCCAACTAGGACTATACCCACGAAGTCTTGGGACTTCTCGAGGATACAATGTTGCAGTTGACATGTGGCAACACCCTTCCATATTTGTTCATCTAGATTTACGCACATCTGGACTTGAACTTAGTTTCTCTCTAGGTCAAGTTAGTAGCATGTTTAGGATAGGTAGTAGCTTTCAATGACTCAGGGTACCTTGGCACATCCGGTTGACTTAGGTCAACCGAGTATGCCCATATACCCTAAGTCATCGTGAGCATCTTCCTATAATAAATTATGTTTCTAACCTGAGCTAGGGTTAAACCTTGGGCAAGTGGACTGATGGTAGTTAGTAAAGACCATTCTAGATAAAAAAGAGTGAGGTGAAGGACATATTCCAAATGATGAGTATGCCATCTAGGAATAGTAACATGAACAGTATGTTGAAAATATTTGGCCAAAGTATCGTAAGCTACTTGGTTGCGTTGTCCTATGTCACCTAGTTTAAAGCAACATGATGTCAGATGAATATTGGTAACAAATATTCAGATAGGTTCTTTAAATAGATCACTCAGTACCCAGAATAGGGTAGGAGAACCAAGTATACGTAGTATACATAAAGTATTCTATACTTTAAGTTAACATGAGAGATCGGTTGGTAACCGAGTCATGGAATGAGAGATCGGTAGCATACCAAGTCATTACAGCTACATATGGTTATCTTGTTATGAGATTGATTGGCATGGAATGTGTGTTCTAAATGATGTTTTATTTAGAACAGAGAACATTATGTTTAAAAAAAATTCCCTTATTTCTAAAGTCTTAAAATGGGAATGTTACATCTTGGTATCAGAGTTGAAGGTTACAGCTCTTGGACCTATTATGTCCATAATCTGATGAAACTTAAATTTTCTTGTAAAAAAATGGTTAGAACAAGAGGAAATGTTGCAAATAATCCTCCACCTAGGAAGGAGCAAAAACTATCTAGAAAACTCGATGAGATCCTTGCTTCCCTATTGGACACAAGAGATCATTTGGTTATACTTGAACAACAAGTAATGGGCAATGAGGAGGAAGAAGATGTTGATAACAATAATCAGCCACCTCCTGGGACAATGCCAATGTAGGTGTTGATAATAACAATGTGAACATACCTGATCAACTTGAGAACAAAAAGGCTAGGTTGACAACTGAACTCACTAATGATATAAAAAGGATAAGTCCACCCAAGTTTGATGGCACCACATTAGGAGATGGGGCTAAGAATTGGCTCAACAAAATGGAGAAATACTTTGCAATAAGGAATTTCTCAGAAGAAACAAAGGTGATATGGGGAGCATATCAAGCTTTCCCATGAGGCATCTTCATGGTGGGACAACCGTAAGGTGAGTTAAATATTGATGAAACTAATATCACATGGGATCAATTTAAAGGTTACTTTAGGCAAATGTTGGCTGCCATAACTTTACTATGATCAAAAAATGACTGAATTCTAGAACTTAGCTCAAGGAAAGCTAACTATAACTGAGTATTGGGAGTGGTTTACTAAACTCCTTAAGTATGTACCTCAATACTCAAACTGATGAGAAGTTTAGGATACAGAAATTCATCATGGGATTGAATCCCATTATAGGAGGAGAGGTGGATGTTCACATCCCAACCACGATGGAAGGGGTTGTTGAAAAGGCCATAAGGTAGGAACAAAAATTGAAGGCAATTTCTACTCATAAGGAGGAAGTAAGGAAGAAAATCCCCAACTCCTCTTCATCATCTCTTGCACCTAAGAAAGGACCATGGAAGAAATTCGGAATGAAAAGTAAGTTTTCATCTGATACTAATAAGAAAGAAACAACAAACAAGTTTGTTAGAAATGCATGGAACAACTTTGTCAAGAACAATAATAATGGATAAAAAAGTCCTATGGGGGTCAGAATGATAACTCTAAGGCTGAAACAAACCCGAGCCTAGAAAGGGACCTATAGGAGGCTGTTATAACTGTGGAAAAGATCATTACACAAATCAATGCCCTTTGAAAAAGGATGATCATAATCAAACACAAGATACACACTGCAGTAGCTGACAAGCAGGATGAGAAATAGGCCACGCCTATAGAAGTTCTAGGTAAGTTATTTGGTTTACCTATAACTATTATTTTTGACACCGAGCTACTGAATGTTTTATTTCTAGTAAATTAGCATCAAAACTAAAAAGAAAAGTTGGAAACATGGATAAAACATGGATTGTATGTATGGATGGAAACAATGTTGTTCATACAGTTAGTATGTGTCTTTTTGGAGCAGTCCTTGATTTACCTAACTTTTCCACTGAAGTTGATCTTTATGTTGCACCTTTGGGGTCTTATGATGTAATCATAGGTGTTAATTGGTTAGCAGAACATAAGGCTAAAGTGGACTATTTTGAAAAACATTAGTTGTTTAGATGACTTGTAAAAAAACAAAGATTCAGGGTGTGAAACGTGAGATTTTTGTTAGAAAATTGTCAGCTATGCAACTTAAAAAGGCCAAAAATAAAGGTTGTACCTTATATGTAATAAAAATTGTAGAAAAATCTGAAGAGAAACAATGATGTCATGGAATGATATCCATTGTTACGAGACTTCAGTGACATATTTCTGGAAGAATTACTAGGTCTTCCACCCAAAAGGGAGTTTGATTTCACAATAGAGATCAAGCTTGGAACCGAACCTATTTCTAAGGCACCATATCGAATGACTACTATAGAATTAGTAGAGCTTAAGGCTCAATTGCAAGAACTTTTGTCTAAAGGTTTGATTAGACCAAGTGTTTCACCTTGGGAGCACCTATAATTTTTGTGAAAAAGAAGGATGGAACACTTAGATTGTGCATTGATTACAGAATGTTAAACAAAGCAACAATCAAGAATAGATACCCACTCCCTAGGATTGATGATCTATTTGATCATATGCGTGGAGCATCGGTATATTCTAAGATAGATATTCAATCTAGATATCATCAATTGTGGATTAAGGATGAGGACATTCATAAAAACAACTTTTAGAACAAGGTATGGACATTATGAGTTCACGGTTTTACCTTTTGGATTAACAAATGCACCTACAACATTTATGAACTTAATGAATAATATCTTTCAAGAATACTTGGACAAATTTTGCTCGTATTCTTGGATGACATTCTCATATATTCTAAAAGTATTGAGGAACACCATGAGCATTTGAAGATAGTTTTGGAAATTTTGAGAAAGAGATGGTTATATGGTAAGCTATCTAAATGTTCTTTCTATGACATAGAAGTGCACTATTTGGGACATGTAATAAGTAAGAATGGAATTGTTGTAGATCCTTCTAAAATTGTAGCTATAACTGAGTGGCCTACACCAAAGAATGTACATGAAGTTAGAAGCTTCATGGGGCTTGTTGGCTACTATAGAAAATTTGTAAAAGATTTTTCTAAGGTGGTTGACACCAATAAATTATTTATAGAAGAAGGATAAAAAGTTTGTTTGGAGTGAGAAATGTGAAATTACATTCAAAACTTTGAAGGAACAATTAACTTCAACACCTATTCTAGTAGTACCAGATCCTAATGGAGATTTTATGGTGGTAATTGATGCATCTGGTGAAGGTCTAGGAGGTATTTTGTTACAAAATGATCATGTCATAGCTTACAAAAGTAGAAAACTAAAGTTACATGAGTTGAATTATGCTCCACATGATTTAGAGCTTGTTGTTGTGTTCATGCACTACAAGTTTGGAGGCATTACCTACTTGGTAAACCTTTTGAATTGAAAACTGATCATCTTGGGCTGAAGTATATCTTCACTCAACCAAATCTTAATGCAAGACAAATGAAGGTGGTTAGAGTTTTTGTCTCAATATGATTTTGACATCAATTATATCAAGGGTAAAGAAAATAGAGTGGCTAATGCTCTAAGTCATAGGAAGCACATTTATGCGCTTATAACATTGAGAACTCAATTTAAGGATGAAGTAAAAAGTGTTATGGAATTTGATTCTTACTTTCAGCAAGTAAAGACAACGCTTGCTGCAGATCCTAGTGATCTGAGGTATAAAGGTTTTCACTTTGATAATGAAGGAATCTTAAGATTTGAAAATAGGGTATACATACCATCGCTAAATGATTTAAGAAATAAATTGTTAGCTGAATTTCACAATTCACCTTTTTCTGACACCTTGGTATTACAAAAATGCTTGCTGATATAAAACAACAATATTTTTGGAAAGGGAATGAAAAAGGATGTTATTGATTTTGTGACACATTTCCTTGAATGTCAACGTGTTAAAGCGGAACATATGCACCTAGCCGGTTTATTGTATCCTCATAGCATACCACAGTACAAATGGCAAGTGATAAGCATGGAATTTGTACAAGGGTTGCCTATGTCAAGAAATAAACATGATGTTATTTTAGTAGTTGTGGATAAACTAACAAAGGTAGCACATTTTATTGTTGGTAATCAAAGGATGATTCTCTTGTGTTAGCTAAAATATTTGTACACAAAATTTTCAGATTACATGGAGTACCTGAATTAATCATATCGATAGAGATCCTAGAATGACATCAAGGTTTTGGCAAATGCTTAATGTAGCTCTAGGAACTAAGCTGAATTTCAGTTTTGCGTATCATCCGAAATGGATGGATAGACTGAAAGAGTTAATCAAGTTTTAGAGGATATGTTACGAATGTATTGTATGGACCAGCAGTATAAGTGGGAAGAGTACCTTCCACTAGTTGAGTTTACATATAATAACACATATCATGCCTCTCTTAAGATGGCACCTTTCGAAGCATTATATGGAAGAAAATGCAGAACCCTATTAGTTGGGACAACATTGAGGATAGAGAGGTAATTGGACCTAAAATTCTTACTAAAATGGAACAACAAGTTAAAATGATTCATGAGCACTTGAAAGAAGCAACAGATAGGAAAAAGAGTTATGTTGATTTAAAGCGGGTTGACAAGAAATTTGAACTTGGTGAGAAAGTCTTTCTTCGGTTAAACCGAAAAAGAGCTCTATAACTTTTGGCAAGGCTACCAAGTTATCACCTCGTTATGTGGGACCTTTTGAGATAGTTGAAGTAATCAACCATGTAGCTTACCATTTAGCATTACCTCCTACTTTGTCACAAATGCATGATGTTTTCCATATTTCTTTGCTTAAGAAATACGTTTCAGATTTATCACATGTGTTAAATTGGAATTCCTTGTAGGTCCAAGACCTAGGAATAATCATGGTTAAACCCATACGAGTGCTGGAAACTCACCAGTTGCATTTAAGAAATCATGAGATAAGTCAATGTAAGGTCCAGTGGGACCAGTTTAATGAAGAAAGTGCAACTTGGGAAAACTGGAAGATATGAAAACTACTTTTCCATATTTATTTGATCAGAATTGACTAGGATGACTGATAAAAATTTGTGATTTTATCTTTATATGACAATAAGTCTACCAGTTATGGATAGACAACTATTTGTTTTTGAATAAACAACTATGTGAATGCTGATTTCTAGAACTTTAAATTTGGATATTGTTGCAAACATATGTTATGAAAGTGAATAAATTGATTATCCTGAATGCAATGATTAAAATGAGATAATCATCGGGATGATGATTCTTTTTAGGAGGGAAGTATGTAACACCTTGAACAAATTGTTATATTTCTCTTTGCATTACAAGCGTTGGCATGTGATTTTCTTGAATGAGGTGTGTTTCCTTGATTGTTGAAAATCATGCTTGTTATGGATAAATCATCTCTGCTCTTGGATTCATTGGATTGAAATGATATGGCTTTCAGGAATCCATTTTCACTTCTTGTTGATAAGCTGCAATCAGATTTTTAGAGTTGCAAACTTATCTCTTTTCTTGACTCATCCTTGGATCAATTTCAGTGATCCAAGGAATGTTTTAAATCTTCTTAATAGACTGAATGGTAAATTGACATTCATTGGTTAAGAGACATAATGGACTAACTTGTGTTTGTTGTAAATTCTTTATTATCTTGAAAGACCATGCCTTGCATTTTGTTGTGTGTTGTGCTCGGATCTTTCTTGATTGACCTTTGTAGGGCGCTTAATGGCATTAAGGGAAATAGAAACCTGCTTCAGGATTCTTGAGAAAGAGAGAATATAAATGTGTCCTATATCTAATAAGGTCTATCCTAATGGGATTCAAGACTCAGGTAAATTTTCCTAACTCTTTCTATGCCACTCTACATGGGATGACATCCTAACCTAAGTTGTTAATACTAAGTTAGTATGAAGGGAAATAACCTAAGGGATGCTAAGTTATTTCTAACCTATTTCCTATACTATTTGGTTAAGCTATGTCCTAACCTAAGGTGGAAATCTATTTGTTTGAAGGTTATATCCTAAGGTTATACTTTTAAATTAACCTAAGATCTAACCTAAGAAAATTGTATCTATCCTAAACTAATGGGGTATGAAAGGGAACCTATGGGTCGATTGGTAAGTGGGAGCTAAGTGGGGTTCCTAAGCTATTAATGAGATGTGATTTTGATTTAATAGGGAAGAGTACTTGCCAGACTTGGTAATTACATGAAAATTTAGTGGAACCTACGTGGAGGCATCACTAAGTTTGGAAATGCTTGTTGAAGTTCAATTTGGTCTCGCCAACTTTGGATGGTAGGTGGCAAGGAGAGATAGGTGGGAATATGTAATTTAATGTCATTAATTCACCTCGGTTTTGGTGAGAAAACCATCTTGGAAGGCATGCTGGTGGATTTGTTGGGGGTTGTTTGGTTTTGCATGCTTCACAATTTTTGCTCTGCATGGAGCTATCTGGTTCTTCAAACCAGCAGTTTGATCTACACTTTGTGGCTATTTTTGATTTCTCTGATCTATTTTCATTCAGGAAAGTATATGAGGCATTGTGGAAAAATATTATTGTTGGTTGATCTTGCTTGGAGAAGAAGAGGTGTTGGAAACTCGGTTGGAAGTCTCCTTCAAATTGGCAGAGGCACTATCAGGCATGATAGGCTCTACCCATTAAGATTTCTTGCTTTCTTCTAAATGATTCATTAAAACAACTCTAGTCACTTGAGATATATTTATGCATGATGTGTCTAGTTGTTTACTTGCATGTTTTCATGAAATCTATGTGGTTTTGGAATGTGAATCCATTGTTGTTAATAGTAGTTTTTGGGAACTTTCTTTGTACTAGTTATTAGTGGTATTCATGTGAATTTATATTTGAAGCTCTCTATAACTTGTATTTGAAGCTCTATAAATTTGTATTTGAAGCTCTAGACTTGTATTTGAATTGAGAATTGAGACTAATGTTTGACTTTGAATGGTTCTAATCTCTCTATTTTTTTAGTCTTGTGTTTCGTTGAGCTTGAAGTGGAGCTTCATGGTTGTTCTAAGCTTGTATTGAAGCTTCGTGATTTGTTATGAGATTTTATTGGGACTTTGTGTTTGTTTTGGACTAAGTTGGAACTTGGTGTAGTTCTAAACTTTTGGTTGAATCTTCATATTCAACAACTATACTTGTATTCAGTTCTTGTGAATGCTAAACTTACTGTTGAGTTGTTGAGTTTTGTTCTATACTTACGCTCTGAACTAGAGTTTTATTCTTCTTTATGGAATTGGAAATGCTTGAACCCATAATAGAGCATTGGTGTTTATTCTGAGCTTGTATTTAGGGCCTTGGGTTTCATTATAGGCTCGTATTTGATCTTGTGTTTGTCTGAGCTCGTTGAGCCTTGTGGGGTTCTAAACTTATGTTCAAGCTCGTATTTGTCACTATACAGGTATTCCATTATTATGGAGTTTTGAACTTGTGTTGGAATCGACGTGTTGATTCTTTACTTGTATTGTGAGTTGGGTTTTGTTGGTTTTAAGGATTTGAGAAGCTTTAATCTCATTTAATATTGTCTTCTCAAGGGGGTCTTATGAGTTTTGTTTTGGTCGGAAGTAGACCATGTAACTTCTTTTTGAGATCTCCTCTTGTTTTGATTCTTGAGAGGGAATGGTTGTATCACTTTTGTCTTTTAGGCTGCATTGTGTTCTCAAACTTGATAGGGCATGTGAATTAGGAGTGTATCCTATTCATCTCTACCCTGAGTGAACCCATGTCTTGTGGAAAGCTTGATTATTTTGTTCATAGAAATAAATGGACTAGAACTACGTCCTGTTGTGGGTTTGGTTGATTTTTAGTTCATTTGGAACAAGTCGTATTAGTTGTAGAGGGTTTATGGAATGTATTATTTACTTCCTTTTTGTCATTGATGTTGAAAAAATTCTTACTGTCATAAGCTTTTAACTTAGAACTCGAGAGGCTTGTGGTGATTCTGTTTAGTCGAGTTGGAAGAAGTTTGGGATAATGCTTGTCTTAAATGAATTGTTTAGTTTTCTTACTCTCTTCTGATCTTTCATCTGATTCATGGGTTTTAATAGAATGTTGAATATAAAACCTAGTTTACTGAGTGTAGTATGAAGGGATACAATATCACTGTTCTAAATGCTTGGTAATATTGTTCTTCTTTGGGTTCATGAGTGGTATTGACCCTTGTCTATCTTGCATTTGCGTATTTATTCCTTGTTGGGTTCATTGAATGAATCTCCAAGTTTTAGATAGAGAAATGAATATGATCTCTTGGGGACAAGTATATATATTTTGAGATGGTACTGTGAATTTCATTTTGAGATTTGAATTTGAACTTGAGCTTGGTGAATGGAAATAGGTAATCAGTTTGTAAGTTTTGTAATGGAAAGTTGGTAGTGTGCATTCTTTGACTGTGCATTCGGTTTTGAGTTCTCTTTTGGGAACTAGCTAAAGAATTTCTAAGTTTGTATTAGATAAGGGATTTCATTTCATAGTATAAATGAAATGAAATATGGATTGGGTCTTTTCTATTTGAGATCCTTTTTCTATTGATTGTATAAGTTCATTGAACTAAACTTCTCTTTAATTGATTCTCTTATGAGATGGGAACTTCTTGTGGATTGGTTAAGAGATTTATTTTTCTTGAGTATAGCTTGGATTTGTGGACAGTCTAGTTTTAGACCTTTGAAATATAAACTACTAACATACAAAGTTAGTAAGAATTTTCAGTTAGACTATTTTAATCTATGCTTGGATTGAATTGGGATTCTTGTTTAGATGTTGCCTCTTTATTTATGGACTCCTTATTTTGTCATCTTTGGACTGAGGCAGTGTTGTGTGTTCTAAACCTGATTCTTTCCTTCGATGATGATTTTGTCGAGGAATAGGTATGTATTGATTCTCTTCTTTTGTTTATATGGAAAGATGAAGCATACTAATATGAGCTATGTTGTAACTAACTTCTTTTGCTTGCTTAGAAAAGATAAATGTGTATTTCTATTCTTATGGAATTATGAAACAATTGGATGACAAGACTTGTTGATTGTTTTAAAGTAATTGATAGGATCAATTAAATCTTGTGATATAATTTTGATGTTGCAGATTATATTAAGTTCTTTTCTTAAAAGTGAATTCATACTCTTTTATGGTACTTCTTTTCTAGATGTTATTACTTATGATTGTTTGTATGATGTATATTAATTGTTTCATTAAAGCAGAGTTGTTTAATGAAACAATTAGTGGAATGCACTTTACTTTAATGCTTAGTGCTTATCATGCTCAGTTCATTGAACTGACCCGCTAGCAATTTTTGCAGATGGACATCATAAGTGATAAAGGAAGACAAGAACTTTCATGATGTATTGGCTTATTTAATTCTGATCTTGTGTAAAGATTTTGAATTATTCTTGAGTTGTATTGGAAAAGAAAAGTGATGTTCTTTTAAGATCTTATTTATGATTGACATGTAGAATGTCTAAATTACATAGTCTTGTAAATGTATATTTTAAATCATGAATTGAAAGGTTTGTGTTGGACTTCAATTTGTGAAGTGAAATCTTTGTACTTATATGCCGAAATAATAGTGATATCTTTTGGTATTCTTTATATTTGTTTATATACTATTGTTGTTATCAGATATTGAGTAGGATTAAGGAGATAGTATAATCTCCCCTATTATAATGCACTTGTTAAATTGTAAAATATGTCATTCTTTAACTACACAACTATAGTTTAATAATGAAATATGCATGGGACATACAATTAAACTATATGTGTAATGAATGATAAAAAGGTTATGTTGAACCTAACATTTAACCATGTAGAGGAAGACTCTTCCTCTCCCAAAGAATGAAAGATAAGATGATTAGTGGTTATGATCCTTAATCTTTATAACTTCATTTATAAAGTAAACACTAGCTGAATCTAGGTGGATGTCACACTTGATTTGGATAGCTAAGTTGCATTAGGAATTAAACGTTGATGTTTGTTGTCCTATTTTGGGATAACTACTTGTTATGCCACGTTAATGAACAATAATGCAAACATGGTTTAATGAAGTTCTCCATACCTAATCAAGATAAGTATGGGTAAAGAACTTAATGAATGTTGGAATTAGGGTTAGGCATGGTTGTTGTAATCTGAATCTTAATCCAATTTAATTATGATTAATGACCACTAAGGGGGTATGTACATCTTGATGAATCAGTTCTAACGGATGTTGGCACATGCCAACTATAGGACTATACCCACGAGAAGTCTGGGACTTCTCGAGGATACAATGTTGCAGTTGACATGTGGCAACACCCTTCCATATTTGTTCATCTAGATTTACGCACATCTAGACTTGAACTTAGTTTCTCTCTAGGTCAAGTTAGTAGCATGTTTAGGATAGGTAGTAGCTTTCATTGACTCAGGGTACCTCGGCACATCCGGTTGACTTAGGTCAATCGAGTATGCCCATATACCCTAAGTCATCGTGAGCATCTTCCTATAATAAATTATGTTTCTAACCCAGGCTAGGGTTAAACCTTGGGCAAGTGGACTGACAGTAGTCAGTAAAGACCATTCTAGATAACAAGAAGAGTGAGGTGAAGGACGTATTCTAGAATGATGAGTATGCCATCTAGGAATAGTAACATGAACAGTATGTTGAAAATATTTGGCCAAAGTATCATAAGTTATTGGTTATGTTGTCCTATGTCACCTAGTTTAAAGCAATGATATCGATGAATATTGGTAAAAATATTCGATAGGTTCTTTAAAAATATCACTCAAGAACTACCCGAAATAGGGTAGGAGAACCAAGTATACGTAGTATACATAAATTATTCTATACTTTAAGTTAACATGAAGATCGGTAACAAGTTTTAGAACAGAGAACATTATGTTTCAATTTTTTTCCCTTGTTTCTAAAGTATTAAAATGGGAATGTTATAGAAGAACTTGAGGAAGTATGGCAATATTCAAAGGTGTGAGGTTGATCGGTTTCCACAATTTATAATTGTTTTCTTGATTTCGATCTCCAACTTTTCATATTCTTCTTCCTTCGAATTTTTCTTTCCCAATTCTAGAAATAACCTTCTAGCAGGGTATTTAATGAAGAAATATCTTCTTCCTTCCATTTGTAAATATTAGTGATAAATTTCAATTGACAGAGGTTAAGACACTGTCATTTATCAAAAATTAATTCAACACAAGGGCGCCACTAAGGATTTTCACCTTAGTTGTGAAAATGCACTAACATTGATCTGCCAATTGTCTATTAACACTAAATTCATGCAAAGCTTCACAGATATGACCTTCCTTTACCCGTATTTAACATTGATGATGTAAACTTAGTGTAAAAACCAATAGAAACTAGAAATATTGCACGCAGAACTTGTAACTTTTCTCAATTCTTACAAATCTAGACATAGGATGATGTTTCAACAACGTATTTACACTTTAAAATTTGTAAGAAGCATTTACTAGGGTCTATATGTGTTGTTGATGGTGTTCAAACTTTACACACAACTTCATGTCCCCGACAGCAGGGTGTCAATCTTGGTGTTGTTGCCACACAAATAGGTCCTGGAGTTCAAATAATCCTCGACAATGAAGTGCAATCTAGGTGTTTTTACCACACAAATAGGTCCTGGAGTTCAAATAATCCTGGTAATGGTGCTAATCTGGTGTTGTTTTCGTAAATAAATAAATGTGGCAACGGTGCTAATCTAGTTTTGTTACCACACAAATACATCCCCAAAACCAATCTAGGTGTTGTTTCCGCACAAATAGGTCCCAGAGTTCAACTAATCCCCGGTAATGATGCTAATCTGGTGTTGTTTCCACACAAATAAATCCCCGAGAAATGGTACCAATCTAGTGTTGTTTTTGCATAAATAAATCCTAGAAACAACGCTAATCTAGTATTGTTTCGCATTGCGAATAAATCTTCAAAAGCGGTGTCAATCTTGGTTTTGTTTCCACACAAATAGGTCCCAGAGTTCAAATAATCCTCAGCAATGGTGCCAATCTAGTGTTGTTTCCACACAAATAAATCCCCAACAATGGTGCCAATCTAGTGTTGTTTCCACACAAATAAATCCTCCTCATGCAACGACACCAATCTAGGTATTTTTGCCACACAAATGGGTCCCAAAGTTCAAATAATCCCCGGAAATGGCACCAATCTAGTGTTGTTGCCACACAAATAAATCCTCGGTAATGGCACTAATCTAGTGTTGTTACCACATAAATTAATCCTCGACAACAATTCAAATCTGGTGTTGGTATGCAAATTAATTCTCCTTTGCAAGCTGAACATCATCAAAGATTTAACAAGAAGCCTAGAGATAGATAAATCATCATGTATGTTGTTTTGTAGCTGGGGAGGTGATTCAGCTGGCTCTTTGTCACTTATATGTTGGAGAAATGGATAACACCTTCAAAAGTATTTGATCTATCCTCACTACTTTAGGTTGTGCCTTTCAACCAGGGTGAGAGGACCCATTTTGTAACCTTTGTTGGTGAAGGAGAATGAAGATATCCTTCTTTACACAAATTTTAAAGGAAACCTTGAGAAAATATGATCAATGCATCACAATTTAACTCTCATGAGTTATCACTTCTAAAGAATGGTGATATTTTCTAAACAAGGTTAAGGTTACTAAAGACATTATGGAATCTTGATTGCTTCTGCATATTTTAGAAGTAGAATTTATTCATTTTTGGACATACAGGGAAAATAGGGGTAGTTCAGGTAGGATTCATTGTTTTTGAATAATTTTTGGTGGGAGATTAAGCAGGATAAACTTGATTTTTCCAGATCTTTGAGAACCTTCACAAAAATTGGAAAAATAAATGACATAATGCTTTAGAATAGCTAAAGTATTCCTTCAACCAAAAGGTGTGCATCAATGGAGGTCTAGATTTGCACGGTTTCACATAATCTCCAAGAATTTAACACGAAGGCTCAAGTTAAAAGGATCAATTAAACATTATCAATCTCTGGTTCATCACGTCTAAGATACACTCAAAGACTTACAAACAACCTCTGTCAACAAATGAGAGTAACATGATTTTAAATTTTTTATTTCATTACCAGATGAAGGATCTTCTCATAATGAAATTGTAAATACCACTAAACCATCAAATGGATGAGATCTTCTGTGACTAAGAGAGATTATAATATAAGATTGCAATAGGAATAAGAAATACTATTTGCAAACATTACGAAAATAAAGCGGAGACACAAATTTGCCCAAGATTAACACAAATTAATTCAAAGTTGATTATATTCATCAACAGGGGAAGGTTTATTGAATAATCTCGAGCTTTTCAATGGTCAGACACTTACAACCAACTTGACATGATCAAATTTTAAAAAATAAGAGATTAACATGTTTCTCAGATGGTCTCTCAGGAAGATGGGATTTCTCAAATTTTCTCATAATAATTCAACCCCCGACCATTTATAAGAGTATTCTCATTGCATTTATACATTTTAATTGCTCATTCATCCCAAATTTCCCCCAAAAGAATAATATTTTAGGAATACTTTACTTGTTACCAATTTGTCTCAGAAAGTGATGGTTAACAAATTCACACCTGAAAGCTACCAGGTGGAAAAATTATAAATTGGTCACATTTCTCAGACCCTCAACCATGACTAGGATGCCATGCCATAACTTTTGATCCTTCTAATCATTCTTTTATTCTATCATGTGAGAAATCCCCATTTTAATCATTTTCAGGTGGCTCTGTATAGCTGGATCTATCAAGCAATCCTTTTCACCCTCAAGAATACACCTTGAGAAATGAGTGCCCTCACATGGATGCTTGCATTTGTGCCTCTCAGAAATGAGTTTCTATGCATAGATTATCCCACATTACCTACACTTGCAAGTATGAGTCGAGTTAAGTGAAAAAAGGAACCAATAAAATATTCCACGTGTTCATTAGGCACAACTTCAAAGATGAAGTTTAGAGGTGGGACCTCAAACAAGCGCAATCTCTCTATGTTCTCGAGCCCAAGAAAATTGCCTTTTGGCCTTTGAAAAGTCTCAGTATAAAAAGGAGCTAGCGAAAGCCTCCATGTGTCTCTTTGGCGCACTTTTGATATGGTGCCCAAAAGTGAAGACCCTAAACAAGTGCAGGCTCACCATGTGTCTCACTCGAAAAATTGTTGAAAGAATTTAAGGACCAGTGGAAGGTGCCACGTGTCTAGGGTCCAAGAAAGTTTCTTTGGCCATTGAAAAGTATAAGTATGGGCATGATCCAGCGAGAAACCTCCAAGTGTCCCTTTGGTGCTTCTTCAAAAGTGAAATACAGGGGTAGGTTCCAAACATGCCCGGGCCCTCCACATTTCCCAGGCCTTAGAAAGTTACTTGAGAAGTTTAAGTATAGATAGGAGCCTATGGAAACCTCTACATGTCTACTTAGTGCATTGCTAAGGTAGGACCCAAAGGAGGATCCTCAAATGAGCACTGGCCCTCCACGTGTCCAAGCTTTGAATTTAAGTGGGACTTAAATTTTCAAAATGCCCTTGCGACCCACCTCTCAACTTCTAACTTTTGATGTGGGCCCCAATAGAGTTGTGGGTTATTTCATAACTTTTCTCCCTCATACAAAGAGGAAAAAAACTTCAAAATGTTCCATCGACCCGCCTTCCCACTTATAAGTTTTGATGTGGGCCCCAACGGAGTTGCGGGTTATTTCATAACTTTTCTCCATCATACAAAGAGACAAAAACTTCAAAATTTTTGCCGACCCACCTTCCCTCTTGTAACATGAAAAACTACCACATGTCCTTTAGGGTCAAAGTAAGAATTTTTCCCTACCACTTTATATTTTTTGAATAACCAATTAGATGCTATCGGGGCCATGGGGCCAATTTGGTATTTTTACAAATGTGACAAAAGTGGAAAATTTCACCAAAAAGACCCACTGGGACACATCCAATCAGAAAAGACCACGTTTCCACAGATGTTGGGACAAAAATTGACAAGGAAAACATGACTTGTGGAAAAACAAAAGGAAGGGGAAAAACCGAGTTCACACCCAAATTACAAATTCTTTCACATGGATAGAGGAACAGAAGAAAATATCTAGACTCAATGTGATCCTCAACCAAAGGAAAGGACTAATCATAGCAACCAAATGAAAGAAAAAGCTTCCACGAATCCATATAGGGAGATAGAGAAAAATTCAAACCATACGGACTGAGATGTTTTTAAATGAACAGGGTGAGATTAAATTGAGCACCAACATCTTGTTACAGACAATGTTCCTTTGTTAAAATTGTCACTCGTTATGTCATCATGAGTGGTCTTCTTTATAAGTACGGATTTAACTGTATTCTCTTACGATGCCTTACAAGTTATGAAATCCCCTACACCATTAAGGAAGTTCACGATGGAATTTGCGGAGGCCACTTTAGTGGTTTAGTTTTCGCAAAACACATTCTTCACCTTGGCTATTATTGGCCAACCTTAAACCATGATTGTTGTGATTATGTCAAATATTGTGTTAAATTCTAGAAACATGCAAATATCAATCACACAACTAGTCATGCCTTACAAGTTGCATAATATCTTTAGCCTTTCTCTCAATGGGGCTTAGATCTTGTTGGTGAGAGTAATCCCCATTCTTCACAATGCCACCAATGGATCATAACCGCTACTAAATATTACACTAAATGGGTAGAGGCCATTCCCCTCATTTCTACAAAATCCAAGAAAATATGTGAATTCATCAACCATCACATCATTTTTCACTTTGGTGTTCCTCACCGCCTCATCACTGATAATGGAAAACAATTCAAAAACAAAACCCTATGCAAGCTATGTGATGCATTTGGCATCCAACTCAACTTATCATCACCTTATTACCTATAAAGCACCGGACAAGCAAAATCGACCAATAAAACCTTGAACAAAATTCTTATGAAAGTAGTTAATGATACTAGGAAGGATTGGCATACGCACATTCCTTTTGCCTTCAAGGCTTATCACACTATTATTCTCACTTTGACTGCTGCCACACCCTTTTCTTCGATCTATGGTACTGAGTTTTTCTTACCTCTAAAATGCTAGATCCTGTCTCTCTGCATCTCACTAGAAGAAATGCTCAACAACAATGAATTTCACTAAGATCATTTGGCGCAACTTGAATTATTAGATGAACATCGTCTCAATGCTCTTGAGAATCTCTAAATCTACCAAAAATGTATCAAAGGTGCCTATGAAAGACGTGTTCATGAACGAACCTTTTTGTTTGGGCTCATCCTAAAAGAAAATCAACATGTCACCAAAGAAGAAAAAGAAAGTGGGGATAATTTGCTCCTAATTGGCTTGGAACCTATATAGTTACCCTTGCCTATGGATCGGTGCTTATCATTTGTCTTCACTCGAAGGTAAACCCAAACTGAGCCCCTCAATGCCTTGCATCTTTGAACATTTTATTGTTGAAATCAAGTTATATATCACTTTATGTCAGTTTATCACTCGTCCCTTGAGCACTTTCCACCTTTGATACTACCCGTTTTAAGGATCCACAACTAAACAAGAACCATATGATTACATATTACCTTTTAGCCTTGTCTTTAATATAAGTACCAAGGCTCTACTCATAACATGATTCTCATGGATAATTTTTGTCTTCTCCAAGGTGGAATCCCATGGTCATTCATCACTCGAAACCACCTCTTTCATAATTAACCTCTGTGTGCTATGGTCTTGTCTTCTAAACAAGAACCTAATCTTCCTCTATAGTCTTGTCCATGACTTAAAAATCCAAAAAAAGGGATACAACTCCTTGAGTCAAAATTCCAACAAAAATGACTTCCTCAAAAGGGACACCTCTTCACTCTATTTCCACCATTATAAATAGATTGCTCCTTGAACAAAAGCTATATAAAATCATTTCAAAAATACGATAAAAATATCCAGAATCTTCTGCATCGATCGATTCCCAAAGACCTCAAGGAGATAATATAATCATCCCATAGAGACTTTATGCATTGGTCATTCTATTAAAAATATAAAAAAAAAAATGAAGAAAAGGATGAAAATTTTGTCATGGACATGCCTATCTTTTGATCCTAGGTTTCTTACTAAGAAAAAATGTTATCATACACTAAGTTACGCTAAACCGCCCACTCTCACCTCATTACCTTTTCATACTAATTTCCTCTCTACTCAAGGTACTTGTTGTAATCTGTGACATTTTGTGATTATGTGACTTTCTTCACCCTTAGAATAATCCATTATGCAAGGATTTTAGGATATTACGTTCATAAGACCATCACGGGGTATGGTAGACTCATTCAGGTCCTTATCAATTAAATAACTCTTTTTCCATCTCTTACCATTCACCTTCCCAATTACTTATTGATTATCCTATACAAGACCAGATCATCAACACCTACATTTAAAATAACTCATCAATGCCGATAACCTAAACTCCATCATGCCTATGACCTAAACTCAACCATGCAAATGACCTTCATTAAACCATGCCTATGACCTACATTCAACCATTTGTAACACATACCATCCCATTCCTCTAATTCATCATAATCTTCCCTACCTTATGGGAGAACTACATTGGCTTGAGCCCCTTTTCCCTAGGGATATGTAGGTAGCACTTCGAGGGCATGAGGCCCTTGGAGGTTAGCTCGACTAATCGTTATCCAAACCAATTCCCCTTTCCACTTTCCTATTCATTTTCTACCTTAGTTAGTTTCCATTTTATATTAATAACTTGAAATTAAACCAAACAAGTATCAATGAATACACATTTTTACCACATCATCAAATCACCAATTTATCGTTTCGTATTTCCACATATACTAAATATTTGGGAATTTACTCCATAACCTATATATACATCACCATTTGTTTACCATGTTACCTACAACTTGGAAATTAAATCATGCCTAAACCAACCCGACTCCAACATGCCTAAACCAACCTGACTTAATCATGCCTAAACAAACCTAACTCCACCATGCCTAAACCGACCTAACTCCAACATGCCTAAATTGACCTAAATCAATCATTCCTACACCGACTGACTTCATCATGTCTAAACCAACCCGACTCCATCATGCATAATCCACCTAGTTACCATCCCATACACACATAATAACAGAAATAAAAGAAAATACACAATCTATACTATAAATACCATCATCTATAAATCGGAAAGTCTATGTATACATACATGTGTACATGGATACAAATAAATGCAAGTTTCTCAACAACTCTCGTGTACATCATCACCATCTTGACACACAGAGACCGGTGTATATGTCAACAAAATAAATATATAATACCCATCTATAGTGACTAATCATCACCTCAATTGATATCTTTTGGGCCTGTCTCGCATCCACCCTCCTCTACTCCCCGTGTGGCATCCCGCTAGAATCTCACCACCCATCATAGGATTCGGTCTAACCTCTAATGGCCTCTCATCTAGATCGGCCTCTGTGCACTGGTAGCCTCACCACGACCTGTCCCCGGGGCTTCCTAGCCCCCTATACTATCTACACTGTGAGTGTAGGACCTAGTCCTCTCACTTAAATCCTGTTGTACTCTATAATTAGTATAAGATGAGACATCTATCCTTGTAGCCATCAAGTGATCTTGATAATATCGTGCCTCACCTAGGGCATCCCTGAACCTAGCCATAGGTATTGTCTGTGGTGGTGCCATTGGCCTCTAACCCTATACCTATACCAAGGGACCCTATCCCACCCCTATCTATAAAATGGGACCCTTTCCTTGAGCTGTTTGGGTGCACGTGTCGTGCTTGTCGTCCCTGTGCTCCCTAAGCTTGTGTAGGTTCATGTGTAGGTACCTATCCCTGTGCTACCTGGGCCTGTAGGGCTGCCACATGTGCTTTTCATGTGGTTACTTTTTCCTCTGACCCTATCAGGTGTCCCTGCACTATCCCCAATCATGTGACCAGAGTCACCACCTTCCCCTATAGGGCATCTTTCTAAGCTATGATGTTCGTCAGGTCCAGCTATCCCGACCTCGGTGGTACTGCTCATAGTTGTGCTACCCACCACTTTTTGTACCTATCAATAACTCTGACATCATCAATTCTTCGGTCTACCACTTTCTCCTCCTGCCCTATAGGCACCATTGGTTATGGTAGAGGCATAGGCCTCTCCACATTATCCCTCATGTACTGTGGAAATGGTGGAGGTATATCCTGGGGCAATCCCAACTGTCTCCTAACCCTATCTATGGGGATCATCTCATGCTCACCAACACGACGTCCCTCTATCCATCTCACTAGTTGTAATCCATCCAACTCCGTGGCCATCTATCTGTATGAAGTAAAGCCAACATAGGTCCTCTAAATGATGTCCATACCAGACAACCCCTCTAGCAAATGCTTGTAATAGGCTTAATCATGTGTATCCCTAACAGCTCGGTGCTCTCCAATCGTAGGTACCCATCACCTGTAACCCACCCAAACAAAACCTAGATCGAATGCATCAAGTCGGGGCATGCCTACGTGACACACATAGATGATGTTCTCATATAACCAAAAGTGTAGTAAGAAGGTGCATCATAGGATGAACTGCTGTAATCACCCATAATCCCATACATCTTTGTATAGCTGCACCAAGAAGGTTGGTGCCTAGGAAAATCGGGTCCTGTCCTCCATCATATCATGCATAACCCCCATCAATGATCGTGGGAATCTCCCACCCTCTGCATCTGGAAGTGCAAAACAACACAATGCCTTCATCATCATAACTAATAACCTAATCTCCTTCGGATGGGCTTAGTACATATCTCCATAACTCATGTTGGCACTATGGAACCTAAACTCCACCAACTCCTCACCAAACACTATCAACATCAGCTCCTTAGATTTCTCTGAAGAAATTGAATACACCTACATCCCTACTATCGGAAGCTATAGGATCCTATACACATCCTCCAAGGTGATGGTAATCTCACATGTCAGCAAGTGAAATGTGTTAGTCACCAAATCCCATCTGTCGATGAGGGTGACCATCAAACTCATCTCTCAAACTACGTGGCTTTGATAGCATCTAATCCCGATCAAGCCTACCTCGGACGCATGCTTTGCCACTCTTCCATTGTCATGCTCCTATGTATCTACTAATAGGGGAGGTACCCTATCATGTATCCATAACTAGTCCCTCACCTGCATCCAATACACCATCATATTAGTAAACCTTGACCATACCCACATTCACCCTTGACCCCCACCTATAACTATTACCCTACCTATTTTCATTCCACATTACCTTCCTATCGCACCCAACCACCCTTACTCATCTCCTAGCCCATTTTTCTCTCAATGATGACTGAAATTAGTTCTTGTTAGCCAACACCAGTCTCCCAAAACTAGCATCGGTCACCCCATCTGTGACTAATGTCGGGTAACTCCCACTGTTGGTGTCCATTTTTATCATTTGTTATTTTCCCACCTTTCCTCTTTCTTCTATGTGCTCAAAAACATTTTTCTTTGAGTTTGGTTGTCTGTAATTTTCCCCATCTACATTGAATTCTTTAAATGGTTCATAAAACTATTATTTTACCCCAACTTAAAAGAAAAAATACATACGGCTCTATTTTATGCCCTAAATTTCCAAATCCATGGGTCTCTATTTTTTTTCCATTTTTCCCATCCTGTGGAGCTCAAATTTACTCGTTTTGTACTTATTTTCCCTAAAAAATCCTTCCCCATGGTTGAAAATTGCTTAAAATCACTTCCCATATGTTTTTTGACCAAAAATCCTTTACCCATGATGAAAAATTTGAATTCAGGCGTCCTTAGAAAATTTTGTGTTTTTTGACGGTCATACGGGTGTCATTTGACCGTCAAAATTAAGCTCAAATGACGTCTCCTACATGGTCGCTTCTGGTTGGACAAGGATCGACAGGGTTTCTTTGAAAAACTTAGCATTTTTTTGGCTTTGAGAAAAATTCAACATTACCCCGCAACTCCGCAGGAAAGGACACATGTCATGTTCTTATGCCAAGGTGGGATGGAAGGTGGGTGGGGAACTTAGGCAATTTTTTCCTTTTTGGTGAAAAGGGAGAAAATTAGAAGAAAGGCCTCATGGGTCAACAATGGAGCAAGGGGTGGACACATGGTGGGTGTAGGAGGAAGTGCGGGCTACGGAGGAAAAGGGGAATTTTTTCCCTTTTAGCAAAAGGAGTTAGAGTGTAAATTAGAACTGCGGGTCCGCAATGGCACAAAAGGAGACACGTGGTGGGTTCAGAAGGTAGGAGGGAATGTGGACCATCGGAGGCAGAAGCAAAATTTCCCTTTTTGCAAAAATGAGTTAAAGTGAAAATTTGAGGCATGGCTCCATGACAAATTAGAAGGAGACACATGGCAGGGAAGAAATCGGAGGCATGGGCCCGCGGGAAAAATGAGAAAATTTTCCCTTGGTGAAAAAAGGGGTTAAAACATGAAATAAGCCCATGGATTTTTAGTGATAGAGAGGATGACACATGTCAAGGACAAAGGCGGAGGTGCAAGCCCATGGGGGAAAAAGTAAAAATTAACAAATTCCAAAAAGGGTGGAAATGTGTAGAATTGAAGCACGAGTCCAATGGACCCACCATATGCCACGTGTCATCACCAAAATTCAAGGGTGAGAGGGGAGAAAAAAATTCAATTTTTTCCATTTTTTCCAAAAATGTTAAAAAGCTAAAAAGTGACCCCAAATTCATTCTCAATCATATTTTGACATGTGGAGGGCCCAGATTGAAGGAAAAGGGGAAAATCAACAAGAATCGTACATTTTCCATTTTGACCACCATTTTTTCTCCAGGAAGCTTGGAGATGTGAATTTTACATCATTTTTCATCGAATCTTTGGTGATCTCATGTTGTTTGTGCTGTAAGGACCAATGCATTTGGTTTCAAGGATCAATTTGCAGATTCGAGGTGTTTTTGAAGAGATTTTTGCCCACCCAAGTAAACACGTGAAATATCAAATCAAAAGTTACTGAAATCAAATTTTGAAATGATAAAGATGAAATGATGAAATGAAAGGGGTTTGCATGCTTGGAGAATGAAAAACGTTCCTCCATAATGGATAATGATGAAGGATTTGTAATGACTGGCCTTTTTTGAAACACTTGGAAACTTTTGTTGTGAATTTTTTAAACGTCCCTTTCTGCGAATCATGTTGGAATTTTGTAACAAACTTGATGCTGGGCATATTATTTTCTTGGGAAAGAAGGATCAAATGTAATTGAAAGTTATATAATGCATGTTTTGAGACATGCAAAAGGTCGAGAAAACTTAGAATGTCATGAGAAAAATCGGGAAGAAGCCCATTCTCTCGAAAAACCACATGAAAACCATTTCTAATTCCTTTTGAATCAACTTTGTATCATGTTGAGTTGGTTTCAGTTGTAAAGCCATCAAAAAGATCTGAAATTGATCTTATAACATTCCCCTACTGATAAATTTGGTCATTATGGATTATTTTGTGTTGTCTCTTGGCAAAATTTGTATGCACTTATGTTTCAGAATGTTTTCAATTTGTGTTTCTTACTCCTGTTGCAGTCTTGTGTTTAAAATATCTCTTGATCATACATGGTCTCATTTCTTGTTGATAGTTTAGTGGCATCTACAGTCTCACATTCAGAAGAGCTTTCATCTGATAAAGAGATAAATAGATTTAAAATCACTTTACCTTCCTTGAATTCTAGATATTGTTTTTAAACCTTTGGGTGCACCTTAGGTCATGATAAAATAGAGATTTTGGATACTTTGTTGGTTCATCTGCTTCAAGCTTTTGTGGTAGGTTGTCAAAGATTATGTGGAAGAGTGCAAATCTGGGCCTCCATTTGGTGCACATATCCTGGTTGAAGGAGTACCTTAACCCCTTTGAAGCATTCTACTATTTAGGTGTGTACCTTGTAATTGATAAATCCCCATCACCTCACCTGCCACCTCATTTTGCCACCTCATCATGACCTAGCCCTAATCCTAAACTAACCTAATTAAAACCTAAAACTTGGTCTACACCTACACCCATGACTAAGGACCCCTTTCTCGCACCTAAAACCGACCTTCTAGTCACTTGACCAAGCCCATGACTAATCTCTCGGGAAAAGCAGGGAAGGTGGGCTGTTTTACTAAAAATAGCCTACTTTTTCCTTCACCGATGCAGGTTCTACTCGGCCGCCGCCGGTTACGTAACCGCCATCGGTTCCCTGTAAATGGCCTCCCCAAACCAAAAACAAAGGATCGGAATTTCATTTTTGGATCAGAGAAAAGGATTCTTTGAATCAAGAAAGAGCATCAGGAGCGATCGAAAAACCACATCTTTACTTGGCGAGCGAGAGACAAGTGAAGAGACAAGGAGAGTTAGCAACAAGGGAGAGCAAGCCCAGGACTGCAACTGGATACCAGAGCCCTGTGATACTCAGCTGATTTGATCTGCTGTGTGCCAGACCATCCTACCTCAATTCTGCCTTTGCCATCAGAGCTCTTGGACTTGCATCTCCGCGAATAATCAGTAAGCTACTTCTTGCATGTACTCTTTAATAACATTTCTTCGACTTTTTGAATCATAAGTCCTCACAAATCCATTCTTGGATCCACTACCCAACGTGTCATTGCATCTAACTGTCATTCATCTAGATCTCATCACCCTATTTCCTAATATTACCTATATACTGACCCTCTGAAAAACACACAACTACCAAATAACACCACCACCCCACAAAACAACTAACCTTGAGATCTGGACTCTCTGATATCGGTCATCAGTAACCGCCATCGGTTATCAGTAACCGCCATCGGTTATACTGACTATAACCAATAACCAGCCTTTCCCCTACCCAGTTCAACAAAGCAATTTAATTGATATCTTATAGTCTTTTGTGTTAATTCATATTAGCGAGAGCCGACCACCTTCGAAAGGAAGTTTTATATTTCACAGGCCCAAGCGATTTCCTCATTTATTGTCTAATTAAAATCTTGTGGTCTTGTGTTCTTATTTGCAGGTAGTCCTTCCAAGACAAAAAGGAGTTCTTCGCAGTCAGCCTGATCTTTCTCTACGGTACGCGCACATCATCTCGACATTCTACGGGTATTCCTCCTAGCCCCTTATCTGTTTCTAAAAGGAACAGAAACATTAAGTGAAACATTTTGGCACGCCCGGTGGGACCCATCTTGGGTTTCTGTTTCTCTTGCTTATTTTCATTTTAGGAAGCATACTTGCTGTTGTTGCTTTTGTTATATATTTTGTAAAGAATTTGTCTTGCTTTCCTAGTTTCGCATTAGTGAAAGTCATCTCTCTTGCTTCATCGAACATAATTTTCGATTTGGGTTTAAAACACGTGCATTGCATTCCTGCTTGTTGTTTTTCAATTCTAGTGAACGTAGATTAAGTAACAGGTCGTACACGTGGGGGTGATATCCACGGTATTGACAGGAAATTAATCTTACATTCACTGCACAACACATACCGAATCACTTCACAATTAACACAACAGCTCAAACATCCCCCTTTTTCCATGGTATTCCTCACTTGATTGAGGTAACCTTATAAGCCAAAACAACTTGACATTTCCCCTAAGTCTCTTGTTTAGGATTCTGACATCATTCTACGTCTAAAGGCATAAGCCCACGATAATTAAAATTAACCCTAGGGTTAATCTCTGGATTTGTGTGTGCATCTTGCTTGTTTTTAGTTCTGTTTTCTTTCTCATACTCTATCTTCTGTGATCAATAATTGGACAAGTATACTAAACGTTGTTAAAAATCAAATTAGCAGCCTTTTTATATCTTGTTAGCCCAGACTTCTTACACCGACATCGGTTACCTGACCGACGTCGGCTATAGTATAACCGACATCGGTTCTTGGACCCGATATCGATTCTTGTCTTTTCGATTCACGACAAACCAACGACCTACCAATTTTACGATCGAGTTTGTTTCTATTCCTGACAGATTGAAACCCTACTGTGAACTCCTGTCCATGGTTGTTATCACTCGAAAGCAAGCCGCCGCCATGGTTTCACATGCTTGCTCTGTTTCTTTGCCTGAATCACCCCCTTCACATTACAGCAGGGAATCCTACGGATACCGGCGAGGTTCCTAAAATTCTGTGGGAGATAAGGACTTTGCCAAGTTTACGGATGCTAATTCTAGCCTTTGTCAATACTATTTGTCTCATACCCCCGACCGTACACCGATGGTCAGCTCCTTGTTAGTATGCCTATTAGTATAGCTGCTCATTTAGCTCCCCACTCCGCTTTGATAATACCGCCTTGCTTCTGCATCTCTAGCCCCGTCTCCCAATCCGACGGCTTCAGAGGTTCATACGACTCAGATTGGCTTTCCGTTGGTTAACCTCGGACCCCACATATCATTACCACCGACTGCCCCTACCTCATCTCTCTTGCAGACTGCTCCGTTCATGACTTGCTCTCTGCCACCTATCCACACGAGCTTTCCTTCTCAAGCTCCGCCTACCTTTTCATTCCCATACACGTATCCAGTGACCTCAACATCCTATATGGGACATCCCTATTCGGTTGCCTCAACATATTCATCCTCCACACCTTATCAACAATTAACCCCACCAGGGTCTAGCGGTGGTCCTTGGCCCAATTTGCCTCCGTTTACCACAACCACACCATCATCTCATCCAACTACTGATCTAATTAAACAAATGATGGACAAAATGCAAAACACAGGCTTCTGTTTCAGGAAGTCGTAGCGCCTTGACATACGAGCAAGTTTGTCGGGAGCCCATTCACCCTTCTGTCCCCCTTCATTCATATCCTCCTCAATGGGAGTTGCTGAAATTTACTCGTTTTAATAGTAAAGAGGATCCTCAACAACACTTGCGATCATTTAGACATGCTTGTTATTTGATTGCCCATGATGATGCCTTGTTACTCCGCACCTTTCCCATGTCCTTATCAGGACCTGCCTTGGAGTGGTACAGTGCTTTAACCCAGCACTCAATCTTCTCTTTTAACCAACTAGCCCAATCTTTCTTGGATCACTTCTCCATTAACATTGCTAAGAAAGTATCCATCACCGACCTTTATGCCATTCGACAATTCGAAGACGAATCTATCGCAGATTTCGTCGGACGATGGCGCGGCCTTATCAACCAACTTACATATGCCTTGCCTCAGACTGAACTTATCGAACTTTTCACGCGGGCATGTGCTAAGCACATTTCTCCTACTCTCCAAATTCAAACTTTCCGTACATTCGATGAAGCCTTTACTATGGCTCGAAAACTAGAGATTCGAGCCTTAGAGGAAGAGAAATTGCGGTTGCGTAACAAAAACCCCAATTTCCGAACTCCTGATTCTACCAATAAACCAAATACCACCACTCCTCACGCGTCCACTTCTTCTAAATCAAAAGGAGCTGTCCACGCGGTGATGGTCAAATCTCAAGCGCCGTCCAATACTCCACCAAAAACCACCTATAAGTACAAAGCCGAGCCCATCAACTACACTCCCTTGGGAGAAACATATGGTGTGATATTGGAAAAATTGCTCAAAGCAGGAGCCATTACATTACCTCCTGTTAAACCTCATTCCGGGTTTGATTCCACTCGCGCCATACCTTCTGAGTACAAAGAAAATGACTTACCTTAACTTCCCGCGTGAAGGGACACGGTCATGAAAGCTGCAAGATGTTGAAAAACATAGTGCGGGAAATGGTTGATGAGGGATATAACCCTCGTAATCCTAATGCCCCTGCCCGGCAAAATTTGAAAATCTTTAACAAACCATTCCCGAATCACTCTTCCAACAGCAACGTAAACCAGGATATCTTAGCCGAGGAGAGTGTTCATGAGATCCATGCAGTCTTTGATACCCAGCCCAAAGCCTCTATCGAGAAAATTTTGAATCAAGCCTCTTCACTAACACAGGAGCCCGAACCTCCTTTACCACCATCAAACCAAAGCGAAATCATTCCTTTACCCATAAAGGAGTTAACTGCCCAGACTTCTCTTCCCATCGATGAGTCTTCTTATACCACATCCCTACAAGATTGCGAACGGATGTTATCTAACCTATCTATTTCCCAGATTTCCCCTTCTACCCCTCTTGCTGCACAAGAGGAAGGTACGCCACTCCTTTTGACATCCTTAGGCAAGGAATCTCTTGCACCGACATCACCAAATTCTTTAACCATGACGGATCCTCTCGAACATGCCCTCTTACCTATTAGTTCTTCATCGCCTAAATCTTTTCAACGACCGGTTGACCTCTTGACATCTATTGATACAGTGCCTCGTTTACCCCCTGTATCACACCCACAGTGGACCGGAATCACAACCCACCTTTCTTCCGTACAAAATTTACAATTCAAACACAAATTTGTCATTCTCCAGAAGATAGACGAATCTATGGGAACGTTTGAGTACTCCCTATTCTACTCAAATGCAGATGACCGATCCCGATACCTCTACCATATACCCGAAGTGTTTACAGAAACTCAAAATGCCTATGTCCTCACTCTCACCCCCCGTATCTATACTCAATATCCCATCCACCTCTATCAACCTAACCAAATCTTCCCCTACACTTGGGACCTCGCCAATACCCAGTCTAACACACCCGCCTAAGCGACTAGATTTGTCCAAGAATAAAGCCGCCCCACCACTTAGGAGATACACTCAACCCGTGCCTCTATCACAATCAAAACCATCATCGTCATACCTACCTTCCATATTGGGACCTCATCCTTCCACCTTGCACCAATATATCATACCTCCTGCGTTTTCTTCAAAACGACCTACGCCTTCTGCACCCATACAGGGATCAAAGGGTATATCAACATTATCACTCCGCGTATCCTGTCCACCTATCAACCCTAAACAAATTCCATCATCAAAAGATTTGTTTTCGGTCACTCCTATTTCCCCGTGGTTGTTTTCTGATACCACACCATCTGTGGCCTCATCATCCAATATAGCTTCTGCGCCAAAGAAACCACGTTTAGTGAAAAACACGTGTCAACACCCCTCGGCTAAACCACCACCCATACGAACCAACCACACCCAAACATTACCAAAACCCACGCAATCAATACCCTCATCCTCTTCTGATTTTGACCCACTCAAAGGATCTTACGCCAAAATCCTTGCTATGTTAGTAGAGAATGCGACCATTTCCCTACCCCCACTTAGACCTTATGACCCGTCTAAACCTCGACCTATAGGTTATGATGAGTCTAAGATCTGCGCTTATCACCACACACCAGGACATGATGTGGAGGGATGCAAAGCTTTAAAAACCATCCTTCGTCGAGTCACCTCTCCCCCGGATAGAAAGGTTAAGAAAGACAACTTACGAAGGGAGACCTTTAGTTTCCATTCCCTCTCCTATACCATCTGTCCCCACCTCACCAAGATCTGTCATTATTACTGACCCCACCTCTTGAAGACCATGATTTATCCCAATCATCTTCCTCATCTCGGTCTCTGAAATTAATATGATTAGTGTTGCTACTCGGCGCGAGAAAAACAATGAGAAAGCGAAAGAAAGCACACTGCGTCCTCTCCTTCTCCGTCCACATCCAGATTGCACCACCACCCAAAGTGGTTATTCGTGGACCCTTTACCCCGTCTCTAATGGAGCTGCCCATCGAGCCATGATTAAACAACTTCACCATCACCCGTAAAAATGACACTATATGATCTCATTGGACTTGAATCTCATCGACAAGCTCTCGTTGAAATTCTTGAGGATCGAGGTCTTACCTAATGAAACCCTTCCCGTTGCCTCCATTCTAACACCCAATCACGTTGCCTCTCTCACCCAACAACCCACCGACCACTTCTGTCTCGTACCACAAGCTGCTGCTGATCGGTTTCTCTGAAGATGAAATTGTCGATTTTGTACGAGAAGATCCTGACCTGCCTGTTCATCTCGAAACTACGTCCAGGGACATTCGTGTATGTCGTGTTATGATTGACGGGGGTCTTAGCCTAAACATCATCTCTTGAAAGCTTTTCAACAAATGAATATCCCTTCTAGCTACATGTGTGCCAACCCCATCATGTTGCGGTCATTCAATAATATTATTACCTCTACCTTAGGCACCGTGATCCTCAACATTCGGGTAGGACCACGTACTTTACCCAACTCTTCTATGTCCTTGAGGAGAGTTCGATATAATATATTCTTGGGTCGTCCTTGGATCCGGGCCATGGGATGCGTTCCCTCAACATTACATAGATGCATAAAATTTGAGTACGAGGGAAGTCCTACACCGTAAAAGCTGATCCTCCCCCTTTAAAACCTGCAATATGTTATACCGCCCCTAACGATGTGCTTATACCAATCAAGACACCCATACATTCAACCCAACCATCCTCTTGAATGTACCTCAACCATCCACCTCAACCACGCCTACGCCTTGGTGATGAAACCACCATCGTCAAAAAACCACTTCCCTTCCCGCAGACTAACATCCCAACCTCAGGCCCCTTAGTAGATGTTTTCAACGCCTTCTGTTTGGGGGGAGTACACTATATAACGTTAGTTCTTTCCCTACCCGCGGGAGTACGGACAATTACATGCACATCCCACCTACGGCCGTCGCGTGGGGAGGTAATCTCTTACGGACCACCCCATTGCCGCACCAACCTAACGTATGGGGGTGTTGGCGCATCCTCCATTACCCCACTGAACCTCCTCTTGGTGTGGTTCCCTTCGATCCGATTTTCAATACTTGACAAATCGTCGTTTCGCCCTCACCTTCTTGACTCATTTGTCTTGGAAGGCTTTGGTTTTGGTCTTTATGAACAAGGCCGACATACACTCATTCCCATGACTACCCACAAAACACAATGATCGCGGTGGTCTCGGTTTTCTGAAACACCTACACAGGAGACACCTCGTGTCAGCTGTATTCTGGAAGAAGGCGACGTCACCCCTACCAAACCATCATCACCCACTTTGCCATCATCACCCACAGAATCTATAGACCCTGAATCTATCCCTCCTAACTTTTTTTTTTCATAAATGCTATCTTCATAGGTCCTCTCACTTATCAACGCGATAATGAGGACCCATCTTCTCTTCCCCTTCTGTATCCAGACATGATCGAAGAGGATTCACCTTTGATTAATGTTGTTGAGTGTCAGGATGATGACTCCATCCTCACTTACCTTGGCGCGGATGACTCTTATATTGAATGCGAGCCTTACCATCGAAACCCAAACCATCTTTGAATGAATCTACTATCTACTATAAAATCAACATCCACACGGAGGAGGATCCTCACATTGTGAAGATCGGACAATCCCTTAACACATCGAGAACAAGTCGCCTTTACTACTTTCCTCCGTGCTCATGACCAAGCTTTCGCTTGGTCTTACGTGACATGCGAGAATTGATCCTACCATTGCCGTCCATAACATCACTCTAAACCCGATTCCAAACCAGTCAAACAAAAGCGAGAAAAATGCATCCACGCATTGCCCTCTTGGTCAAAGAAGAGCTTGCGACTTCTTTCTGTTTCCTTCATCTTGCCTATTGACTATCCTCAATGGATTTCTAACATCGTACATCACTAAAGCGGCGGGGGGACTTCGGATATGCACGGAGTTTACGGGATCTTAACCTCGCTTGCCCTAAGGATGACTTCCCCCTCCCAGTATTGATCAACTTGTTGATCTCACTGCGAGTCATGAAATGCTTTCTCTCATGGATGGCTTTTCGGGATCTGACCAATTTTGGTTGCCCTGCCGATCAACACAAAACTACCTTCATAACTCCTTGGGAACCTTACATTACCGTGTAATGCCATTTGGCCTTAAGAATCTTTGGTGCGACCTATCGGCGGGCTATGACCTACATTTTCATGACATTATGCACACTATCCTTGAAGATTACGTCGACGATCTTCTTGGCAAGTCTAAACATCGCGGTGAACATCTCGATGTTTTAACCATTATTTTTGATCTTTGTTACAATATTACTGTCCGTCTTGACCAAAGAAATGTGTCTTTGGTGTCCTTTGGAAAACTTCTTGGTTTTATCGTCTCTTTGCGTGGCATTGAGGTCGATCCATCTAAAGTCAAAGCTATCATAGAAATGCCCCCTACTAATCTCAAACAATTGCGTAGCTTACAAGGTAAGTTCTGATCTATCCACGTTTCATCTCCCACTCTCGGATCGATGTCAACCTTTCCATCACCTCCTTAAAAGGACATTGAATTTCAATGGAGTGAAGAGAGTGCCACCAAGCCTTTGAAGCTCTCAAAACTTATCTCTTGCAGCCACCGTGCTTATCCCACCTCAAGGCGACCGCCCTTTCTACCTTTACCTTTCCCACTTGCCATGACCATCTTTTGTAGGGGCCATGCTTGCACATCGTGACTCTGAAAATCGAGAACAAGCCGTTTATTATATAAGTCGTACTTTGGTGGATTATGAGACTAGGTATACACATGTAGAAAAGTTGTGCCTAGCCCTATCATTCGTGGCTACCAAGCTCCGACACTACCTTCTGAATCACAAAACTTTCGTCATCACCAACACGGACCCCATCCATTACATGTATGCCAAACCTCATCTAAACCAACGCATCGCCCGATGGCTCATGCTCCTCGCCGACCTCGACCTTGAGTTCGTCCACCAGAAATCAATCAAAGGACAAACCATCGCAGACCAACTTGCGGAAGCCCCTTTACAGGGAACAATTTACCAATTTTACATTCCCAGCGAACTCATCGCCACTCTCTTTCACTCGGGAGGAGTCGTATCCAATGACTCTCTTCTTCGATGGATCCAAATGCCAACGCGGTGGAGGAGCCGGCGTTGTTCTTATTCCTCTCGATGCCGAGCCTATGCCTCTTTCATTCCGACTCGATTTCCCTTGCACTAATAATACAGCGGAATACGAGGCCCTTGTTCTGGGTCTCCAAGTTGCGATACACACTTAGGTATCAAATCTATCAATATTTTTGGCGACTCTCAATTGGTAGTCAATCAAGTTATGGGCATCTACCAATGTAAAAATGAGGAACTTCAAAAATACAAATACTACGTGGACTCACTTCTAGCCTTATTTACTCACTATTCTATCCAAACCATTCCCCGCTCCACTAACAAATTTGCGGATACTATGGCTTGCTTAGCCTCGCAAATTCGACTTCATCAGTGACTCTGAATTATTAAGTCATGTGGTCCACAACTCTTTGCCCCATCTTATTCAGCCCCGGTTGTTTGTATGATAAATAATGTGTACTAATTCACAGGATACTTGGTATCACCAATTTCACGACTATCTTACAATCTCTGTTCTCCCACCTGACCTTACTAGTAACGGAAAACGTGCTTTTCTTAAAAGTGTTTCTCGTTTATGTTGTTATGGGGGACTCCTCTATAAACGTGGCTTTGATGGTATCCTCCTTGACGATTTGTCTCACCGGCGCGGAGGTCACCTATACCATCCAACAAGTCCATGATGGGATTTGTGGTGGACATTTTAGTGGCCTTGCCGTGGCTAAATGAATCCTTCGCCTTGGTTATTATTGGCCTACTCTCGATAACATGCTACTTTCTGAATATGTTAAGCGTTGTGTTATGTGTCGACAACATGCTAACCTTGAACATACTCCTAGCCATCCATTCCAGTGTCGCTCGAGATCTTTGGCCTTTCTCACATGGGGTTTAGACCTTATTGGTGAGATTCACCCATCCTCTTCACAACGTCACCGATGGATAATCACAGCCACCGAATATTACACAAATGGGTGGAGGCCATTCCACTCATTTCGACTAAAAAGGAAAAAATTGTCGAATTCATTAACCATCACATTATCATCGTTTTGGTATTCCTCATCGCTTAATAACGAGATAATGGTAAATCTTTAAAAACAAGTTGTTCTGAAGACCTTTGTGACAACTTTGGTATCAAACTTAGTTTCTCATCGCCTTACTTATCCATGAGGCCAATGGTGGTGAATCTTCTAATAAAACCCTAACCAAAATCCTCATGAAAGTTGTCAATGAATCCGAAGAAATTGGCACGATCACATTCCCTTTGCCCTTTGGGCTTATCGTACTAGCATTCGTACCTCTACTAATGCCACACCTTTTTCTTTGGTATACGGTACCGAGGCTGTTTTGCCTCTCGAAATACAAATACCCTCCCTTAGAATATCTCTTGGGATATTCTCACCAGCGATGATTTCCGCCAGAGCGGTTAGCCCAATTGGAGCTTCTTGACGAACGTCGTCTTACAGCTCTTGATCACCTTCAAATCTATCAAAAACGCATCAAACGTGCTTATGATAAGCGACTTCATGAGCGTACCTTTAAGGTTGGTGATCTTGTCCTCAAAGAGAATCAACATGTCACCAAACTAGAAAAGAGCAAACGTGGAAAATTTGCTCCCAATTGGATTGGGCCTTATATAATCACTCACACCTATGGATCAGGCACTTATCGTTTAGCTTCGCTTAATGGTAAACCTGAGCCTGAACCCCTTAATGCCTTGCATCTTCGACCATTCTACTGTTGAATTTAGTGTTATATCACTTCTTATCTACCTGCCGCTCGTCCCTTGAGCTCACATACCACCACATGCACTTCGTTTCCTACACCTCATAATAAAAATCAAGCTCACATAGTTTGATTCTCACCTCACCTAAACGATGCCTTCCCCTTTTTAGTCTAGTCCATGACTTCAAAGTATTAAAATAAGCCGTATTCTTATGGGATTTTCTTGAGTCAAACTTCCTACCAAACTAGATGCTTCATGCCAAAAGAACATCTAGCTATCTAAATTATATATAGACTGTTCCCTCGAAGGACAGCTATATGCCAAATTATTGCTGCTATTCTATATAGACTGCTCCCCCGAAGGACAGCTATGCACTAAAATCATATCTGCTACTATAAATAGACTGCTCCCTCGAAGGACAGCTATACACAGTCAGCCTTTATCAGAAGCTTCTCGCATTGATCAGCTTCGTGAAGACCTCAAGAATAGCACAATCAATATCCCTTGTAGACTTCCCGCATCGATCAGTCTATATTCAGTAAAATAAAAGCCTCATTCAAAAGAACTTTTTGGGTCATGGACTTGTCTATTTAGGGTAGGTTCTCTTTCGTCAGAACACTCACTTTGTAATAAGTTCTCTGTACCTCAGCTATATCATCCACCTCACCTCACCATTTGTTTCAACTCAAGGGACGTAACGTACACCCGATATATTGTGATCATACAACTCTTTTCACCTATGGACTTCTCGTCTATGCACGGTACCTAGGGCTTCAAGCTCGTTCTACGTTGTGTGGTTTGTTTAGCTCTTTTCACCTACGGAGCACTCTTTCCGCTTTGCCTCGCATCTAGGATTGTGTGTTGATCTTAATCAGGACATGGTTCCCTTCTACTTGGGTAGGCTAACTTTCGCTTCCCTTATACCTTTTACAACATCACCAATTCATTACCGACACCAACAACCTTACCTTACCAATATTAATATCAATATTCTTACCAACCAACCAATTGCCTAAACCGTACCAAATTGCCTGAATTCACCTCTCCCTGATCCTAAGGGAGAACTACATCGGTCTGAGGCCCCTCCTTGCTTTGTGCAAAGGGCTATGTAGGCAGCACTTCGGAGACATGGGGTCTCCCAAGGTTAGCTCGACCATCCCCTACCATAACCTATCATGTGTGGTAAATATAAATATTTTTGTGTATTTCTATTTAATCACATTCCTCTTTATCCTTTTTCAAAACACAGAAAGTCAAAACGAAAACATTCTTATTATTATAACTCAAATCAACATACATATCTCGTTTTATTTAGATGTTAAACAAATACATCTTCTCTATCATCGACACATAGGTCGGTACTCTTATTTATTCTTATACCTTGCTAACATTTATTTAGACCCTCACGCCTCATCCCGAACTAGGTGATGATCGTGATCGTCGACCCCTCTCACCAGGCCTCTCTGTCCTCAAAGGTACCACGGCTATTGGTACCAGCCCACTGATCTGCCAATCTCTCCTGTAACATATGAATACGCCCTCTCGCATGGAGGACTCCGACCTCTAGTCTCTCACCCGTGACTCCATGACCACTAACAATCCTCTTGTCTCATTCACTGCGTTTGGAGCTGCTTTGACCAAACAACTGCTGAGACGATCCTCTCTGCTTTGTAATCACCGCTATGTCGGGACGATCACGTACACCTCGCGATTCTGCTACCCACCATAATCTATAGGCCTCTGTCGTTCCTGCATCCATTACCTGCGATCGGCTGCTACCTCTTCAGGCCCTTCTGGAGGTGTTGGCTGGGGAGGTGAGAATCTTTGCCTCTGCATCGATCCTCATATAGGGTCTATAAGCTGGGGTATATCTGCACAAATCAAATTGTCGCCGCACGCGATCTATAGGAATCCTCTCATATTCACCTGGCTTGTGCCCTGCGATCCACCTCAATCGCTCTACACCCCTCAATTCCTCAGCTATATTCTCTGTTACCATATAGTTCCCGTAAGGCCTCCAGACGAGATATCATGATCGTCACCCTCTCCCATACCTGCTATAATACTCAATGTCACCCGTCACGGCTGAGGATCTTGCCTCTTGTTCTGTCTGGACCCATCGTCTGAATCCCAACCTCTGTACTCCGGTTTCTCTGATTTGGATGGATCGGCCTCTTGGTCGCACACAAAACAATGTGCTCATAGGCCCAACGTGTAATAAGTATGAACAATCCGGTGTCGTCTGTGATTTCACCTCTGAGCCCATAAACCCTGTATAACTCACGCCAAATATGCGAGGTGCCCATGCAAAAAGTCACGTTCCTTTCTATCATCTCCCAAATAACACACATCAATGCCTTTGGAAATCTTCCCCCATCCGCCCTCGGTAACGCGTAATACCCTACCGCTATCATTAATATCACTGCTAACCTTGTCTCCTCAGGGTGTGCTGCATACATTATCCCATATGTGAATGACAAACCTCGCTGTGTTAAATCTCGTGCGTATGGACCAAATACTGCTGTTATCGCTCCCCGTGCCGCGCTAGGTAATGCCTGATATACTGGTTTTCCTGTAATTGGGAGTCTCAAAATACGGAACACATCTTCCAATGTTACTGTCATTTCCCCTGTTGGCAGATAGAAGGTATTTTTCTCAGGATTCCATCTCTCGATCAATGCGCTGTAACATAGCATGGTTCGTGCGATTCGTGAATAATAGCGGATTCCACTTAACCCCAAATGATTTATCAATGTCCATTCAATTTGGTGTTACATCCGCTCGGATTAAGTGATAACAATGCTGGTACACTATCATTCATCCTTAGCCCTACCTCTGCCTGCATACATCCAAATAACAAACAACCATTCAATTCCTCAAATCCCCGGGTTTTCTCAAATTATGGAAATTCCTCGGCCAGCCGGTATATCGTTTACTGACTAAAATTTACCGGTTGAGTAACCGATACCGGTTATCCCTAACCGATATCGGTCACTATTACTTTCATACACCTTGCTTAAAACAACCACCTACGACAATAAATTGCTCGTTTATTCCTCTCTGTATACACAGACATACCCGAAACCCTTGATTACCTACCACGTAACACTCACCCCATTTATAACCCTTGTTATCATCTTTTCTTTCTCATATCTACCCACATACTCTCCCCCATCTTATTCACAAAACATGCAGTAGTCAAATCACAAACAAAACGTTACCTCTTGGGTTGCAGTAGCTTGAGGTGGCCCTTGTCTTCCCTCTTGTCCCTGCCTGCTGGATGTTTCTCCTCGTCCTGCCATTATTACCACCTTTTTCAAACCTGCCTTTCTGTCTTCTGAATCTCAGATCACATTCACTTTCCCTGTCTCTTTTCTCCTTATCACTCAAATTTCTCATGCAATTACCTGTCTCAGTCGTCAAAAAGCGTCGCGTTCGCGTATTTAACTTCTTGCATGGCTCTCAAAATTAGAACTTAAGTTGCCACCCTAGCTTTTTTATTTTTAGAAAAGCTCATACCTAAATAACCGGTATCGGTCATGTAACCGATATCGGTCTACTAACTACCGCGTCGGTTATCTAACCGATATCGGTTACACCCGCCCTTTTGAAACATGGTCTTTTCTTCATTTTTTTACCTAATTTTTGTCGCGCCCGCCTCTTTTCCTGCATCACAACACCATTATCCATATTTGTCCATCCACCACACATATCATTACAATTTCATTAACATCATCTATTTTACAAAAACAAACCAGCCATCAGCTAAGGATACCAAACCAAAACAAAACAAAACAAAAAACTATCTATCTATACCTCATTTGAATCCAACTCATCAGATACATATATAACAATGTCACAAAACCAGCCCAAAACATGCAACATTTCATCATATAACACATCATCCATATATCAACATGTCAATTAAACTCATCATATATTCTATACCACAAACCATTGACGAAATACTTAAAAACATTTTCAACACTGCATATGGATCAAAACATCATCTATATATATATATATATATATACAAGTTTTCAAATATACACTGTGCCCTACATCGGGGCCTCTGTGATCTCATAATCCAACAAAGCCGGCACGCAGGCCGCAATAACTATCAATAATCTCGACTCGGCTCATGGGGCGGTCCCTCATATCAAAAATATACTCGGCTCATGAGGCGGTACCAAGCTATCTGACCCGTACTCGGCTCGCGAGGCGGTATCTGATAAATGAATGAATGAATAAATGAGTAATATGTAGGCACGCAGGCCTCTATAAACATAACCGGTTCGCAGACGGGTCCCCATATCCAATATACAAATACAAAAACAATGCAGGGATCCCTCAGCTCTCCCCACCGCCCTCGGCGCCTCTCCTTTGGTCCTGTGGTGCCTCTCGCCTCCTGCCTGTCACGAGACACGCCGGGTGTGTGGCTGTTGCCCTCCTGAGATCTCTGGGTGTGAGAGGTCTCTGCTCGGTGTGCCGCATATGGCTGATACTCGGCTCCGGTACCATCAGAATATCCACGATAGTATCGGGCCTCAGCTCTAACCTCCATGTATCTATCTCTCGAGCCACTTTGAAGTCGGCTGGGGCTGGTCCCACAGCACTCCTACTAGTACCCCACATGCTGTCTTTGGTGGTGCACATGTGGTGTAATGCTTCTTCTTTGGCGGTGGTATCATGCACAATGCTGCACAGGGCTGTGGTTGTGCCATTTGCTGGTGGTGGTGTGTTTGCTGTCTTTCTTCTTTTGAAATCTTCTTTGCTTGTGCCACATACCTGCTGCACATGTGTTTGTCTTTGTTTGGTGGTGGTGGTTTGCACAATGTGCTGTCACAGCACAGGGCTAGCTTTGCCCTGTAAGACCCCTATACGTGCTGCTGCGCAGCAAACAGCTGCCCTGTAAGAGCTGCACTTTGACCCTGAGGCTGATCTCTCTCTGCCGTCACAGTGCCAAGTCACAGGCATGTGCGGGTGTCTTTACCCTCGCCAGCTCTCGACCACCCACCACACCATGTATGCTCTGTCTGACCAGGCATCATCTCTTGTGTCATCTGTGGCCTCTCGGCAACCCATCTGGATCCAGGGCTGTGGTGCGGGCGGTGGGGCCTCTACATCATCCCTCTGTCTTGAGGGAAGGGAGGTGGCTCGTCTGTCGCGGCCCCATCTGCTGCGTACCCTCTCTGCAGGGTATCCTCTCGTACTCTCCCGGCCTCAGTCTGCTTTATCCGAAAGTGTCTTTGGATCCGGCCTAACTGTAGCTGTATAGCTCGGCTCCTCTGTGAGGGTGATGACCTCTGTAAGGTCTCCATACAATATCTACCACTGTCAGGCCCTCTAATAAATGCCTGTAGTAGGCAACGTCTCTCCCCGCAAGCACTGCTCGTGGCTGCCCCACGACTCCCAACCACCTCTGAAAGCCGTATCTGTATATAACCTGTGGCCCTGGCTGCTGGGGCAACCCTACTGGTCTGATGCATATGATGTGCTCATATGCCCAACAGTGAAGTAAAAAAGTCGAACAAATACCAAATCGCCGCATCCGGCGATAACCCCAGAGCTCTCTGTATAGCTGCACCAGATACACTGGTGCCCACGCATAGCAAGTATGCTCCTCCACCATCTCAAGCAGCACCCCCATCAATGCCCATGGAAAACGGCCTCCCTCTGAGTCCGGGAGGGCGAAGCAGGTGATCCCAATCATCATCAGCACGGCCAGTCGTGTCTCGTGTCGGTGCGCACGGTACATGTCACCATACCCGATACTCGCGCTGTGATAGGTAAGTAGCGTGGCTGCATCTCCAAAAACCTGCAGGATGCTGTCCATCGCCGTCTCCGAATCTACCTGGAACACTGCCTCTCCCTCGATCGGCAGTCGAAGGATGCGATACACATCCTCCAATGTGATGGTCATCTCTCCGGTCGGGAGATGGAACACATTGGTCGCCGGATCCCATCTCTCGATGAGGGCGACCATCAGGCTGTGATCTCTATCAATAGCTCTGTATCGCTGGACTCCGCCGAGTCCCACCTCGCGCATGATCACCCAATGAGCCGCGAGATACGTGTGGCGCATCCGCATCCACCACCAACGGGGGGCATCTATCCCGCATCGTCAGCTGGCGCGTGCTGCAAAACCAACCCACATCCTTAGACCTACTCTTTATCACAACATCTACTTTACCCTCTAAACCCCCTTTTATCCCCCACCACACCCCACTCTATACCACCCCCCCTCTGTGACCTACCTTGACCACCCCACCCCAACCACAAACACCCCCCCCCAAAACCAAACCCCCACCCAAACCAAACCAACCCAAACCCAAACCCCCAACCCAAACCAAACCACCCCACCCAAACCCAAAACCCCAAAACCCACCCCCACCCCACCCAAACCCAAACCCCCAAACCCAACCCAAACCCAAAACCCCCAAAACCCAAAACCAAAAAACCAAACCCAAACCCAAAACCCAAAACAAAAACCCCAAACCCAAACCCCACCCACCCAAAACAAACCAAAACAAAACCCCAAACCCAAAACAAAACAAACCCCACAAACCCCGGACCGGTACGGTCCCAAACAACCGACCACGGCCCTCTTCCCACCTTGCGGTCGGTCGACCATGGCCAAGCCGCGGTCACCCACCACCTGAGAACCCAGCCCCTAAAATTTTGCGACCGATGCCGGTCGCTTAGCGACCGACATCGGTCACTGTCATTTCCGGGCCGAACCCCCGCGCGGCCCCCCCACCCACATTTTTGCATTTTTCTACTTATCTACCCACCCAAACACCCTAAAAACCTACCCACCCAGCCGCCTTGCCCTATTTTACCCATCTATCCTCTTCGTTTTTCAAATTACGTCCATTTACTCATTATTTCCTAAAACATGTAAATTCCTACCCAAACCCCCAATTTAGCTTAATACCATTCAAATGCACAAAATAAAGAGTTCCGAACATACCCGAATGACGACACGTCGTCGTGGTGGGATGGGTGGTGGTGGTCCCGGTCTAGTCCACGCCCCTCCTGCTCCTCCTGCTGTGCCATAGCTCTCAGTTACGATCTGCTTTGGGTCCCGGCCAATCAAGCTGCTTTGCCTCCTCCTCACTCGGGCCCATGAAACAACTCACTCCTCCGGCAAAAAAGCTCCACCTCACTCAATAAAACCTCCAATCTCAACTCTCCACGTCGAACAAATCAATTTGGTTTTGAAATAACAAAAGTGACATAATGACAAGCCCGTATTTTTCTTTTTATAGGTTTTACCCATAACGATATCGGTTTCATTTTGCCCTAATGAACCGGTATCGGTCCCTCTGCCGATATCGGTCATGTAGAATCGACATCGGTTTTTACGCCAACTTTCCCCAATTTTTTTCCCTTATTTACCATTTGCCCCTTTTTAACCACATATCGCCTATATCCACCTTTCTTTGAACACCATTTGTTTACCTATTCGGCCCGACCCAAGGCCTCGACCTACCTATTCGGCCCACCCAGGCCTCGCCCCTGTTTGGCCCGGCCTGACCCAAGGCCTCGGCCTACCTACCCGACCCAGGCCTCGGCTACCTATTCGGCCCGACCCAGGCCTCGGCCTACCTATTTGGCCCGACCCAGGCCTCGGCCCCATTCGGCCCGACCCAGGCCTCGGCCTACCTGTTCGGCCCGACCCAGGCCTCGGCCTACCTTTGGCCCGACCCAAGGCCTCGGCCCCTATTTGGCCCGACCCAGGCCTCGGCCTACCCATTTGGCCCGACCCAGGCCTCGCCTACCCATTTGGCCCGACCCAGGCCTCGGCCTACCCAGGCCCGGCCCAAGGCCTCAACCTACCTGGGCCCGACCCAGGCCTCGCCTACCCATTTGGCCGTCCCGACCCAGGCCTCGGCCTACCCATTTTGGCCCGACCCAGGGCCTCGCCTACCTATTTGGCCCTACGGCCTACCTTTTGGCCCGACCCAAGGCCTCGACCCTACCCATTTGGCCTCCAGGGCCTCGCCCCTACCCATTTGGCCCGACCCAGGCCTCACCTACCCATTTGGCCCGACCCCAAGGCCTCGCCTACCCATTTGGCCCGACCCGACCCAAAGCCGCCCCAACCCCACTTGGCCCGACCCAGAGCCTCACCTCACCCTAACCATCCGGCCCGACCCAAGGCTGTAACCTAACAACTTGGCCCGACCCACGGCCGTATCACTTCAATACCATACCCACAATCAACGTTTTATTTTATCCATCCATCTGTGTACCTTTTGTTGATCGAGCTCACTGTTCGTTCGTGTTTTAGCATGATTAGGGTCCTTGACTTGATCATCGACCAACTTTGCCTGACCTGGGCCGTGACGTTTATCTCAACCAAACCAACCATTTGAGTCTTTGCCGAACACGCCTAAACGTTCCTGTACCTTACCTATTATATACCCTGGAGCTACTTCCTATGCCTTGGATACCGAGGATTATATCACCCTTGTTTGGATAAACTATCGACCTTTGCCTATACATTCTTTGGTTTGCTCGTCCAAATCATGTACCCTAGTCGTGCTATTGCATTTCACATCGTCTGCTTCCTTGGACCTCCCCCACCACCTTACCATCCTCTCTCACATGTACCCTTTATCAACCCTATCCACGATTTCCGTTCACTCAATCACGTGATAGATTTGAGGGGGATTACCTATATCCTTAACAGGAGAAACCACTTCATATTATTGTCTGCGCAGCTTTACAACACAAGCTACACGACAATAAGGGGCTAATGTAGACACCAAATTCGTGTCTTACGACCCCTTGTGACCCGCATCCCATTTCGCAACCTAACCTCATTACCTAAACCTTACACAATTATTTATTAATTACCTTGTAATTGATAAATCCCCATCACCTCACCTGCCACCTCATTTTGCCACCTCATCATGACCTAGCCCTAATCCTAAACTAACCTAATTAAAACCTAAAACTTGGTCTACACCTACACCCATGACTAAGGACCCCTTTCTCGCACCTAAAACCGACCTTCTAGTCACTTGACCAAGCCATGACTAATCTCTCGGGAGAAAAGCAGGGAAGGTGGGCATTTTACTAAAAATAGCCTACTTTTTCCTTACCGATGCCGGTTCTACTCGACCGCCGTCGGTTACGTAACCGCCATCGGTTCCCTGTAAATGGCCTCCCCAAACCAAAAACAAAGGATCGGAATTTCATTTTTGGATCAGAGAAAAGGATTCTTTGAATCAAGAAAGAGCATCAGGAGCGATCGAGAAAACCCGGATCTTTACTTGACTGAGCAGAGACAAGTGAAGAGACAAGGAGAGTTAGCAGCAAGGGAGAGCAAGCCCAGGACTGCAACTGGATACCAGAGCCCTGTGATACTCAGCTGATTTGATCTGCTGTGTGCCAGACCATCCTACCTCAGTTCTGCCTTTGCCATCAGAGCTCTTGGACTTGCATCTCCACGAATAATCAGTAAGCTACTTCTTGCATGTACTCTTTAATAACATTTCTTCGACTTTTTGAATCATAAGTCCTCACAAATCCATTCTTGGATCCACTACCCAACGTGTCATTGCATCTAACTGTCATTCATCTAGATCTCATCACCCTATTTCCTAATATTACCTATATACTCTGACCCTCTGAAATAACACAACTACCAAATAACACCACCACCCCACAAAACAACTAACCTTGGATCTGGACTCTCTGATATCGGTCATCGGTAACCGCCATCGGTTTATCGATGTAACATCGGTTATCTTGACTATAACCAATAACCAGCCTTCCCTACCCGTTCAACAAAGCAATTTAATTGATATCTTATAGTCTTTTGTGTTAATTCATATTAGCGAGAGAGTGACCACCTTGAAAGGAAGTTTTATATTTCTGGGCCCAGGCGATTTCCTCATTTATTGTCTAATTAAAATCTTGTGGCCACTACGCCAGTTGGTCCACCTAAATCCTATTCCACCTCTGCCATGCTGGAATATACCTCAAAATCTCCACCAATCAAATAAATCCCCGATATCGTGGACCTTTCTACCTAGCTCCTCTCACCAATCAGATCTCTCCACCTCAACCGAGCACAATGCCCTATCTTTTACTCTTGAAAAGCACCAAAAATTCAAATTACTCTATCGTTTTACGTAATGGTACAACACAACAACAATTCTATAAAATATGGAATTTTCATTTTATAAACCCACCCCACTGAATGGCGTTGGTGCTCTTTGTGCCCAAGTCAACTGATGTCGGTCACCCTCTAACGGCATTGGTCCACCCTGCTAACTATTTGGCCTTGCTAAACTACCTTTTTCCTACCACCATTCGTACCAACACACCTTTTTATTATCACAAACCCCCATTGAACCAAACCTATAAACCCAACCTACCCCTACATTACCTTTGTTGTGTCTTAGGAGTTGTTATTTTACATATACCTTGGCCTTACCCATGGTGTTACCTATATACCTTGACTGAACCAATTTTTGTAACCTTTTAACACTCCATGCTCATTTTACCTTGTGACATGGTTATCCATGTTGTTTGGCCTACCAACCTTATATTGCCTATTCCTATGTTGTTTATCCTAACCTAACCTTTGGTGTACAAAAACATACCTAAATTTTCCTGCACCTGACCTCTATTGTGTTTCCACACCATATCCTATACCTTGGATACCGGAATCACTTCAACACTATTTAGATAGACCTATCAACCTTATTTGACATAAATTTTTAAAGCTTCTCACCGTGGTACCATGCCATAGTTTCCAACTCACTACTTCCGTCTCGCACTTGATCGGGCTTCCTAGTTTGAGGGGGTTACCTTCACCTGTGCTTGGGGCAACACCACCCTCACTTACACTCAACATAACCATTTCCTATTTTTGTCGTTGTCGCTTACTAATTCAAGCCACATGACAAAATGGGCAACATGTAGACACCAAAATTGGGTCACACTCCCCTTCATCCCCTTTCGAATAACCAACTTACACACATTCACCTAACCATGACCTTTATACCCCACATTAATATTAATTTAATTATTTACAATTAAATTAATACCCATCCTCACCCCATTATTAAGTTAATTACTTTAATTAAATGGATTCACACCTCACCATAGACCTATTCATAGCATGTTTCCATAAATGAATAAGACTTAGTTCAACCCTAAAAATCAAAATCCTATTATTCCTCTAACCACCTTCCCGCTCATAAAAAACATAATGTTTGTTCTGATTCATGAATAAATGAATGGATCTAACCCAAATGATGGAGATCTTCCATTTTTAGTAAACCTAGGGAATCTCACCTTAATCGATGTCGGTTATCTAGATTCTCGACACCAATCAACCAGGAACCATCATCGGTTACCATTTATTCACCTTGAAAACTTTGTTTGTGGGTTGGTTGATTCTAATATCAAAGAGACGAGAAGAGAGATGCATGCAAGGATAACCATAGTATTTTCATACCTATAGACATCCATATCCAAAGACTGGGATAGATCTAGAGATATTGTACTCACGATGACATTCTGGGAAGTAGCACTATGGCACCAAGCTCCATCCCACCAACCAATCATCATCACCACATAACCATTTGACTTACAACACCAGTAAGTACACTTATACCTGCATCATCTATTTCTACTTCAGTCTATTGGGTCCTCCTATTGTTATTATCAATTTCCTACTTGCACTCCCTTTTTCCCTACCATTTACTTATCTGTAAACCCAATCATTCCTCCACCCCCACCATAAAACCACCCATACCTGACCTCTACATATTTCTAAGGGTTCTTAAGATCCTCATATACCTCGTTATGCCCTCTATCATATTTTCCTAACCTCAGCTAAAAACCCATTAAAAAATATTATTGAATATTATCACTGATTGACCGACACCGGTTACCCATAAACACCATCGGTTCTACCTAAACATGATTAGTCATACGTGACCAACGTTGGTCTCTCTGTTTCCCAACACCGTGTAAACTAGCAACCACCCACCTATCAAAACCAACCCAAGCACCTCACCCAACCCCCTTAAGACCCTATCTATGACTGCTGCAGATCACCCGACCAACTGCAACCTAACATGAAGACCTTGACCCACATATTTTTAATATTTAATTGGATTGATGTTGACGAAGGATGATCTAAGGTACCCACATAAGAATACTAGAACTAGACTCATTTATGTACGCATTTCAGTTATTTCATATTTGTTTTATAAAGAAATGGATTGACAACCTTGTAGGTAGTATCACACTTCCCGGATCTAGGATACGCTAGGTAGTCCACAATCCCCATATTTTTAACTCTTCTTTGGTGGTCTTGTTTTCTATTTCAGGTAGTTCCTCCTAGCCAAAGGAATTTATCACATTCAAGATCAGATTGAGAGGTCGAATGCATGCATCAACCTCCAAATAAACACAATAGGTATTCCTCCTTGGCCCTTACCCTTATCTATTTCATCACATTCCAATAACGTAAAGAAAATGGTGAAACATTTTGGCATGCCCGGTGGGACCCATCCAGGGTTCCTTGCATTTTTATTCATTCCTAGGTAAATATGGTGTGTTTGTCTATTTTCTAAATGTATTCACACTAAAAAATTTTCCCTGGTAATCCTCTCTTCTTCTAATTGTCTAAAACAACATCTATTTTCCGGTGCTTAAAATGAACCATTTCTTCTTTCTTACATTCACGTAAGTAGTGAAAGAGCACATTCCTACTGTTCATCATTTGCTTCATCGACCACAATTTTTTGATTTGGTTTTAAAATTAGTTACATTTCATCATTGTATGTTGCATTTAAATCACATTAAAATGAGGGTGACCTATATCTTGGAAGTCATGCCCAGCTGATGGTTGACACGTAATCGTAGAAAAGCACTCTCTTTCTTCTTCTACCAAACTACACAAAATTGAAAAATACACATCTTCTTAAACAACATCTCACCCGGAAGAAGTTGTCAATGATCACACGATCAGTGGATTGACAGTGGGCACCCAATTGGTTACTTCGTCCAGTCATTACCTTAGAGGATGGCCCACCCCACCATAACATAACTTGAAACCTCTCCTTTTAGATCTCCTTCTTTGTAGGAAACCTTCCTCACCAAAAACTCTACTCTAAATTCATGAGTTAGTCTTCTAAATAGCATAAGATCAACATATTAAAATCACTTTTTGGATACGTGTTTTTAGCATTTGATTGATGTGTATTTTGAGGTGTGAGGATATGTTTCTCCATTTTCCTTTCTTTTTCCTCGTACACTCCCCAATCATAGCTAGAGTATTTTGACTTCTTCTCGAGTGTGTCGGGGCCTCATCATATCATTTCCAGACTTTTGGGTTGATCATTCATCTCGATGTCATTTCACAACAATATTTTTTTCGCATTCCTCAACTTTTGACAATAACCGACATCAATTTTTCACAAGACGGGTTTACACCTCACAATCATTGGTTATATCAAACCGCCATCGCCTCTCCTTTTAGTTAACTTTTCCAAAGGACACCTATTTCATCTTCTTTACTATTTAGATTTTTTCTTGAGTCTCTCGTCTTTCTATTATGATAAATAGTCATCATATAGCTTACCTATCTCGACATTCATCGCTTTTTTCCTCGTTGGGTAAAACTATTCTTTTCTCATAAGAACTAACCTCTCATATTACCCCTAAACCATCATCGGTTATACTTAACCAACATTAGGTACCCTATGCTGATTCTCAATTGATACATTATCTAAATATACCTATAAGTACTTGTTTTTCTAATTCCTACTACTTTTTGTGTCATCTCGCATGATACAAAATCACCGATATGCATTCATTCACATGGTGTTGACTCACAACCAAGCTAACACTCTTATTTCACACCATTGTCAAGCATTCCCACCTAGTCCTTCACCACCTTCAGTCCTATCAACCATGGATCCAACCCTTCCTACCACCATTTCCATAGGTGATGAGGAGTTCACATGACTACTCGATCAGAATCCCATAGCCTTAAAATTATACCTTTCCCACTCTTCCACCTGGGATTTGTTAGGTTAATTGATATATGGAATGCTCGTATCCATATCTCCTACACTTATCCCCTCTTCTTCATCAGCCCCTACTAATGTGGCGTTACATTCACCTGCTTTACCCCCAGTGGTTTTGTAGCTAGGCCCCATACCTGTATGAATGTTGCATCTTCAATATCAATCACACATTTAGTATTTGTTATTCCTTCATTGACCACCCAGATCATAATCCCATCCACACCCACTATCTCACATATACTAGTTGCAACACAACCAATCGCGGTGTTGTGACCCCTACTAAATTCCATAATCTTGTCCTCTCAATCCATGATCTACCCCCAATCACTACTAGATTCACTATGATTACCCCACCTACATATACATATTATCAACAACCCCTATCTCATCGACATTCATTCTGGATATATGCCCTCTATGTTGGTCCCCTATTCTCAACCTTCCTATTTGGCATCACCATACACTGGAATGCCACCCACATCACATGTTTAGTACCAGCCCTCTTATGCCACAAGAGGTGCCCTTCCATCATAACCTACCAATGACCTCATCAAATTAATGATGGAAAGGATGTAGACACTAGAAGCATTGGTTTCTAGGCTCATGCAATTCTCTCACCTATGATGAAATCTATAATGAGCCCATTCATCCATCCATTCCTATTCACCCATACCTTGTACATTAGGAAATGCAAAAATTCAACTACTTCAATAGTAAAGAAGACCCGCAACAACATTTGCGGTCTTTCAAACATGGGTGTTACCTAATCGCCCATGATGATGCTTTACTCCTACAAACCTTCCCGATGTCCCTCACAGGACCTACATTAGATTGGTACAGTGGGCTACCCATACATTCCATCTACTCATTTAATTAAGTAGCCCAGGACTTCTTAGACCACTTCTCAATCAATGTTGTCAATAAAGTCACCATGAATAATCTTTACTCCACACGACAGTATGATGACGAGTCTATCGCTGACTTTGTCACTTGTTGGTGCATCGTAATTAACCAACTCACATTTCAATTAGCTCAAACTGATATCATAGATTTGTTTATCCAAGATTGTGCTAGACACATTTCGTTAACCTTGCAGGTGTAGACCTTCTGCACCTTTGAGGAGGCATTCATCATGGCACAAAAATTAGAGATTTGTGCTATCAAAGAAAAGAAAACTCAATCGCGTAGCAAGAACATCACGTTTAAATCAAATGATAATTCTACATCTTCATAACCCCGAATAACTATTCAAAACCCAAAGGATCATGTCAATTCCTTAATTCTCAAGGCTGGACCCTCTCACCCATCAAACCAAGCCAAACCTTCTTCTAATCTCTCTCCCATCCAAGCTTTCCAGTTTAGATGAGAACAATGAAAGTATACCCCAATAGGGGAGCCTTATTCTTTTGTTTTGGAAAATCTTATTAAGGCTGGTGCCATTAACCTTCCACCTATAAAACCACACATTGGTTTTGACCCTGATCACCCAATGCCCGTGGTATAAAGAACATGAATTTTGTAACTATCATCATGTAAAAGGTCATAGCGATGGTAACTACATCACCTTTAAGAATATCATCCAAGAAATGTTAGACAATGAAGATCTAGTCTAGGAAAACCCAAATGCACCCACTAACCAAAACCTATATATCTTCAAAACCATTTAATAATCATGCCACATCTTCCAACCAAACTGGTGACACTTCAACTAATGATAATAATGTATGGGATGTCCACGTTATTTTTGATGACATACCACTTTGCAATTTCCCCATGTTCCTTCCATAGATGAAATCTTAGCCTAAAATCCCCTACCTCCATAGGAACCTATTTCATCTACTCCTCCACCCATAGAGGAACCCCTTCATCTTCTCCTACACTTGTGGAAGAGCCCATAATTAGCACTCCACCACCGGCCCCTCAAATTACCAAGGAGTCATTAGTAGCACCTCTGCTACTCATAGGGGACATTTGTCCACTCCTGCACCATCGCACGAATCCACCTCATATAGCCCATCATATCCTCTACCCATAGAGGATCCTGTAGAAAACACCATTTCCTTTAGATGACCAATCTCCATCGGACCTCTAAGATCGTGTCAATTTACTTTCGGTTATCTTACCCAAAGAGTTTGCAGCTAGCCATTTCCTATTTCTCAAACACATTTTATGGGGATTAATATTCAAACCACATCAACTCACTTACAAAGTGTACCATTTTCACACTTGGCTGATCACTTGGACTATGCTGATAGAGCCTTACTTTGAGGACATCTTCTACTTCCTACTTCAACCCAAATGCAGTTATCACTCACCGACACCTCCCCAATCTACCAAAAAGTGTTTCAAGTAGTCAAACCAAACAAAACCATAACTAATGGAACACCTTCTATATCCTTTCCCACAAACCAACACACACTTTAACCCACAACCCAACATGCACCTATAACCAAACAACTTCCCACACCTATATCATCTCCCTTAACTAAACCCACCACTACCTTAGGGGTCATGCCAATATCAAACCTTACTCACCCACCCATCATATTAGATTTAGTCCAATCTTCCAAGACCAACTCTTAACCTCTTCCGGCCCTAAAAGGAATCCCCAACCTTCTAGGCCTCATACACCAGCCTTGCCTACCACACCATTATCACCTTCACCCCCTCCATCAATCCTATGATCTCACCCCTCAATCTTGGCCAAGTAGCCTACTTCCATCATGAAAACCAAGAATGTAGTATCTCAACTCCTCATCATGATCCTCTAACATACTCAAGTGATCCACATAACCCCATCATCATCTGACCTTCTTTCCACCCATACCACCACTACCTTCCATAACTTCTTCACTACTCATGACACTCTCATTTCTCCCACTCACACCTTCTACCCAACTTCTACCAACCACCTCCTCCGCAACTTAGTTTCCCTCATGGGTAACACATACTCTTCCACCATATACTTTTCCCTTTACATCCTGTACTCCCGTATCACCTTTACCTAATAGGATGCAACCTAGAGATAAGAATCCACTACCCTTCAATAAAGTAGTCAAACCAACCAAACCTTCCATCACCAACTCTTCTACCCATCCTTTATCCAAATAGATTCCCACAAGACCTAAGAATAGTCCACATACCAAACTAGTAAAACCTCTTCCTCCACAATCAGCCACACTTGTACCAAAACCCACACTCACCTCCCATTTTAATCCGTTAGCAAGGTCCTATGCTAATATTTTAACAAATATCTTAGAGACTTCCATCATCGCATTACCACCTCTTTAACCTTATGATCCTCTCAAACCCAAACCCATAGGGTTTAATGAGAACAAGATTTGTGCCTATCATCATGTGCTAGGACATCATGTTGAAAATTGTAAGGCCTTGAAGACCGTTCTTATCCAACTTTGTCATCCTGAACACAATTTCAATGATGATGATCTTCTAAATGAGGACCCCACTCCGCCTTTGCCAATATCCCCAAATATTTGTCCATTACCCACTCGGCGAGTAGTATCTCCACCCCACAACCCTTATATCCACCCCTAAAATTTCAGATCAACATGGATATAAGAGATTTGGCCAAACCACCACCAAAATGTCAATGTGGCCTACTCATTTCATAAGGCTCTTATCCACCACTAGGATTTTTCCTTGCATGGCTTATACCTTTCATGACGCACCTGTTCATCCACCTCCCTCAAATTATCATGTTTCACGTTGCCACCCACACTCGTAAAGAAAAGGGAAAAGAAAAGGTGGCTAGCCCATCAACCAACCCTATACCCCACAAACCATCTCGCACCCACGCCCAAATTCACCATTCGAGGTCCTATGTATCCTATTTCTAATGGGGTCACACATCACACGATGCTATAAAAATTACACCAATCCTCCCTCAAAAGTCTTTATATGACCTCATCCAAACCTCCGAGTCACATCGACAAGACCTCATGGAGGTCCTTCAATTTATTAAGGTTTTACCAAATGACCCCGTGCCCGTAGCCTCCATCATTACCCTCGTCACGTGGAATCTCTCACTAAGATGTCACCTTCCTCTACACTTTCACCTACTCACCAAGTAGTCCCCCTTAGATTTTCGACAAAGAGATCACTCCCTTCCAGTCTAAGGACCCCGATCCCACTCTTTTCATCTCCTTCCATATTGATAATATATGCATACAATGCATTATGATTGATAGAGGTGCTAGTATTAATATCATCTCTTCCAATGCGTATAACCAAATGTGCATACATGCCAATTACATGCATGGTAACCAAGTTATGTTACACTCCATTAATGATGTCATGACCTCTACCTTGAGTATCATCATTTTCCATGTCTCGCGTAGGTCCCTAAACTAACAAAATGATGTTACGTAACATAACATAACATAACATAACATAACATAGCCTACTTTTTCCTTACCGATGCTTGGTTCCTACTCACCGCCGTCGGTTACATGTGAATCGCCATCGGTTCCCTATAAATGGTCTCCCCAAACAAAAAATAAGGGATGGGAATTTCATTTTGGAGGAGGGTCGAAGGATTTTTGAATCAAGAGAGATCATTTGGGAGTGATCAAAAGAGTCCAGATCTTCACTTGACCGAGCAGAGACGAGTGGAGAAACCAGAAGAGTTTGCAGCAAAGGAGATCAACTTGCATCTTCGTCAAAAACTAGTAAGTCACATCTTACATGTCCTCTGTTATAACATTTCTTATGCTTTTGAATCACAGTCCTCATAAATCCATTCCTGAATCCACTACCCAGCGTGCCATTGCATCTAACTATCATTCTTTTACCTCTCATCACCTCATTTCCTAATATCACCCATAAAACCAGCCTTACAAACAACATAGCTACCCTACAGCACAATCACCCCACAAAACAACCAACCTACAGATCCTAAACCCTACCGACATCGGTTATCCTGACTACAACCAGAAACCAACCTTTCCCTACCCGTTTCAACAAGATAATTTAATTGATATTTTACAGTCTTTTGTGTTGATTCATATCGACAGGGGAACTGACCACCTTCGAAAGGAAGTTTTATATTTCCTGGGCCCAAGGCAGTTCCCTCATTTATTGTTTAATCAAAATCTTGTGGTCTTGTGTTCTTATTTGCAGGTAGTCCTTCCAAGACAAAAAGGAGTTCTTCATAGTCAACCTGATCTTCCTCTATGGTACGTGCACACCATCTCGACATTCCACAGGTATTCCTCCTAGCCCTAACCTTATCTGTTTCTAAAAGGAATGAAAGGATAGAAGCAACTCTATTCCCAGAAGCCGAAACATTCCAAGCGAAACAAATAGTATTAATATCATCTCTTCCCATGCGTATAACCAAATGTGCATACATGCCAATTACATGCATGGTAACCAAGTTATGTTACACTCCATTAATGATGTCATGACCTCTACCTTGAGTATCATCATTTTCCATGTCTGCGTAGGTCCCTACACTATCCCGGAACTATTCTACATCCTAAAAGGAGATTCCTAGTATAACTTGTTGCTCAATGACCTTGGATCTCGTGCCATGGGTTGTGTCCCTCCGACTTTACACCGCTACCTCAAATTTGAACATGAGGGACATAACTACACCATTATGGCCAACCCATCATCTTTTAAGACTTGTAACATGATGTACCATCCCAATGATGTGCTTATCCTAGTCAAGGCATCTATCATTACCCCTAATTCACCTTCATCCACAAGCCCCTCCACCAAGACTACCACCACCTCTCACACATCTAGCCCTACTATCCCTACCACCGTCGTAACCTCTACCGCTAACTCAATCGCTTCCCCATCATCTAGTGAGTCTGTCTTTCCCTATACCCACATATCGACCACTGATCCCTTAGAGGGTGTTTTTAAATGCCTCACTCTAGGGGAGTAATGCCCATACAACATCAACATTTTCCTCACTCTGCAAGAGTATGGAAACCTACATCATCACCCTAGTTATGACTACTACGTAGGTGAGGTTTTTCCTTATGGGCCTCCCTACCTTTGCACTAATCTAATGTATGGGGGACTTGGTATTTCCACTTATAAACCTGAACACCCATCCCAAAAAAAACCATTTTCATCTAATGTACACTCCCTCACTAACCGCCGCTTCACTCACACTTTCCTCCACTGGTGCATGTGGAAAGGATTTGGCTTTAGCTTTTATGAACAAAGCTGCCATACTGTCATTTCCTATACCACCTGTAAACATAATTAGCATAGTGGCATTGGATTTTATGCACCACCTCCCAAGAAGGACTGTTTCAAACTCATTCAATAAGAAAAACCTTCCCACCTCATTCACCCATGTCACCATTTTCACCAAAGGAGTCCATAGATCCTAAATCTACTCCTCCTAACTTACTTTTTTAATAAAAACAATTTCATTGGGACCTCTGACATATCAAAGTGACATCAAGGCTCCCTCTTCTCTCCCATTTTCATATCCCGACATGATCGATGACGATACACCTTCTAGTAGTGTAATTTAGTGTTAGGATGATGAGTCCATCGTCTCCTACTCCGGTGTGGATGATTCTTATATTCACAAGTCGTTACTTTCTAAGACACAAAGCATGTTGAATGAATAGACCATTTAAATAACCATTAACACTTAGGATGACTCGCGTATTCTATAGATAGGCCAATATTTAGATGCTACCTTGAAAAGGAAGCTTTCCTTCTTTCCTTTGGGACCATAACAACACTTTTTCCTGTTCCTATGCTGATATGCCCAGATTGACCCAAAAATTGTGGTACATAATATTATAATAATTCTTGATGCCAAACCCATCAAACAAAAGCTACGTAAAATGAATTCTCACATTGCACTTTATTGTTGCAGGCTCATAGCACTCCCTGGATGCGATCGGGCTTCTAGGTTGATCACTCTAGCATCTAGTGTGATTGCACAACATGGAAACCTCTCTCCAAGTGTGGGACTTGTGAAACGAGAGAGGAATCTTTAGATTAGAGGCTGGTTCCTCAAACTCCTCCGATTAGATCTAATGATTACACAACTACAGAGGTTCGATCCTAATCCTACTCTAAACCGAAGGAGACAGGATAGAAATGCAAAATTGAAACTAAATAAAGGTGGTGATGCACCAAAAGGAGTGGTGAAACATTTCTGTCATGAAAATAGACACAGACCAAAGATTGCAACATAAAACATATAGAGGTTGATAAGATATAATTTAGGATATGAAATGAAGCAAATGACAAAAAAAAAGGACTGAAACCATTCACAAAGCTTGCATTATCATTTCAGTGTCAAAACCATGCATTACAACCTCAGAGAGGTAAAAACTATTACAGTCTTTGAAGAGGTCTGATTCTTCAAACAATCACTTGCTAGAGGTGAAAGAAGAAGTTGCTATGCCCAAAAAAATGTTCCCCCTTTTGAAAATGAGCCAAATCTGCCTTTTACATTACATGGGTCGAGCCTAGGAGACAGAAGCGTACAAAAAACATGAGAGCCCATTCCTTCTTGACTACAGGTGCATTAAAATGGCATGGGGGACCTTACAAACCCATACCCTATCATTTTGATCAATTACAGGAGAATGCAACCCATTCTCGCATTAAATCGCAGTGGTTGAAATGTCACTTCGCCATGAACACGCGTCAGATCCGTTTCTCAATTTTATCTCTACAAAATTCACCAAAATTCAAGATTAACCCCAAAATCATATAGATAATTTCATAAGCTTTCCATTGATATAAAGAACATGAAAATCTCGAGCTCTGGATCGAAAGATATGTCGATCGAAGATTTAGGGCACAAAGCAGTGAAAATGCGTTTTGAATTTTTTCCTGTGCTTTGCCACTTGGATGACACGTGGCATGCATTGATTGGTCATCAGGGGCACGAGGCAGACCTTTACTTTTAGCTTTTGGGTGAACTTCTTGCCAAATTCTCTAACTCCTCCCCGAGCTTCGAGCTTCCTTCTTCATTGGACACATGTCCAATTCCTATTGCTCGGGCCAACACTTGAAACCTCACCCTTTTAACCCTTTTGGCCGCTTTCCCCTAGCAACACGTGTCATGATTTGATTGGTCCGCAGTCTACCAACTTTTCACGTCCACCACGTCCATTTGTCCTAATGTCCCAAAGGTGCCTAGGAAAAAAACTTCTCGATCCGCCCGAAATGGGCTTCCTTGTCCTTTTCTACCGACGACACATGGCGTGACTGATTGGCTCTCGGCTTTCTCGCTATCCACGTCTTCCGTGTCCCTTTGTCCCAACTGTCATAGTGTGAAAGTTCCCATTTCGCCAAACCGCCGGGCTTCACGCGTCTGCGCGTCTTCTTGTCCCAAATGTCCCAGAGCATTTAGTTGATTTTCTTCTCCTTCAGCCAAACCAGCTTTCCACGTCCGCGCGTCCCAAAGGCCCGGATGTTCCTTTGCTCTGCAGACTTGCTTGGTGGCCTTTCGCCACCGGCCGTGCCCAGGATGTCCCTCACATCCCGATTGCTTGCGGGACTAGGACTTAGACATTTTTATGATTTTTTCCGCCCAAGCTTATTTTCTACAACTTTTTCACATTTTCTCGAACTTGCTCTTTTCTTCTTCACCAGGGGGAGTTAGAAAAAATTTCTAGGTGACCCTAGAAACATGATTTTTTCCCTGAATCAATCCATTTTCCTGGGACTTGAGAATTCTGATGCATGTTATCAAATCAACCCTAGGGGGTGAATTTGGATAACAATTTGGCGACTCAGCGGGGTTACCTGCCTGCTAGGTAGAAGATACCAGTTTCCTGAAGTAGTCCATTGGGCATGGAGTCATCAAATATTCTGTTTAGAACCCTAACTGACTCAGAATGTGCAAGGAGGAAGATGGAATATCACCTGATGAAAGCAAGGACTGCAAAACATATCTATGGACAACAATATGTGCCAAAGCACTTAGGGAAGACAAAACTAACATACAACAAAACAATGTGCACAAGCACTTGGAGGAAAGAAAATCTAATCTAATATTTACAGAGGTAGTGAACTTCCCTCTAGAAGTAATGCTTGAGATAGATTCCATTGACTGGAATCTGCAGTTCTTCACCATCCAATGAGGCCAATTGGAAAGCATTTCTGCTTCGCACTTTATGACCATGTATGGGCCACTCTAAATGGCATCAAATTTTGAATGCCTTCCCGGTTTTGCTCTATCCACATCCCATTTCAACACTAGATCTCCAACTTGAAAAGATCTATATTTTGCCTTCCTATCAAAGGTCTTCTTGATCAAAGCTTGATCCTTTTCCATTGCTTGGGATGCCTGATTTCTGATCTCTTGCAGCTCCATCAACTCTGCATACCTCACCTCCATGGGATCAAACTCTAGCAACTCCAATCGCTTCATGAGTTCCAATGTTGGCAACTCAAGTGACATGGGCAAGATTGCCTCTCTTCCATAAACAAGCTCGAATGGAGAGTTACTGTGGATCTTTTGGGAGTTATCCTATCAGCCCATAAGGCTGATTTCAGTTTGGTATGCCAAGACCTCTGATTCTCATCAAGAGTCCTCCTAATGATCCTCAACAAGTTCTTGTTTGTAGACTCGGCCTGGCCATTACCCTGAGGGTAATAGTTTGATGAAGTGCTTAGGTAAATACCGTTCTTGACAGCCCACTCAGTCACCCTAGATCCAATGAATGCCAATGCATTATCAGAGATTATTGTAGCAGGTACACCAAATCTGGTCGTTATTCCCTCATAAAAGTCTAAGATGCTAGACTCATTTGCCTCTTTGAGTCTTTTCGCTTCATTCATTTGGTGAAGTAGTCATGGTTCATCAAAATCCATTTATGCCCTTGGCTTGAAATGGGATTAATGACTCCGATGAAGTCCAAACCCCATTGCATGAATGGTTGGTCAACTGAGATTGGATGCAATGGGAGGGCAGCAAGTCTCTCTTTTCCTATGAAGAATGCACAATTCTTACACCTCTTGATCCATGCATAGCAATCACTGAAGATTTTAGGCCAATAATAACCAACCTTCATGATTTTTAGAGCTGTCACTCTTGGTGCAAAATGGCCACTAGCTGGTCCACCATGAAACTCTTCCAACACCCTTTGAATCTGATTTGTGCTAATGCATCTCAGCAGCACTCCATTCACATCTTTCTTGAACAAAACTCCATCAACAATGGCATACGGAACAGCCTGCAACCTGAAGTGTCTCCTTTGGGTCTTGCTCATCTCCGGGGGGCATAGGCCTGTACCTAGGAAGTGTATAACGCCTTAGGTCCAGCAAGGAGTGGGGGAAGCATTGTCTTCTTCTTGATTACCACTTGGCTCATGGCTGTCCTGGACTGTCAAAACAACCTCTTCTTCGTTGCATACTTCTTTTTGCTTCCCCAAAACCAGCTGCTCACACAGTCCTTTCCCTCTTACCAGCTTGGAGATCTTGATCTCAATGTCATATTCCATGACACAAGTGATCCAACCTGCCATTTTCTCATTCAAATCCTTGTTGAGGAGGAAGTCCTTAATCCCAACATGTGAGACCAACAACTGGACCTTGTTGTTTGAGATTAAATGATTGAATTTCTTCAAGCTTCGATTCATCAAGCACATGCTTCTCAATAAAAGAGTACCTCACCTCATAGTCATCTAGGCTCTGGTGAAGAAGACAACTCGGCTGCTCATCATTATCTTTGTTCTCTTGCACTTAAATGGTAGAAATAGTGTCATCACCTCCAAATGCATAGAGGATGAAATCCTTGGAGAAGTCTCAGGTTGATGAGAGTTGGTGCTTGAGAGATAGCTTCTTTGATTGCTTCAAAATCTCCTTGCCTTCTCGCTATCCACTTAAAAGCCATGCTCTTCTTTAACATTTTGGTGATGGGATTGAAAAGGGCTGCAAAATCTGGGACAAACCTCCGAACAAAGTTTTTCCTTCCCACGAAAATTTGAAGGGCTTTCTTGTGGCTTGGTAGTGGTAGTGCTCTTATGGCTTCAACTCTTTCTAGATCAATTTCTAATCCTTCTTTGGAGACAATATGGCCAAGCATCTTTCCTTCATGTGCAAGAAAGATGCACTTCTTGGGATTTAAAGACACTCCAAATCTCCTACACCTCATGAAGACTTGTCTCAAATGAGAGAGGTGGTCTGCTGCATTCTTTGAAAAAATAGTGATATCATCAAGGTAGATCAGCACCACATTGTTAATCAAACCTTTGAATGCCATGTCCATTGCCCTTTGAAAGGTAGCACCAGCGTTGGACAACCCAAATGGCATTTTCCTGTAAGCATATGTGCCCCATTTGGTTGTGAAGGCTGTCTTGAATTGGTCTTTTCCCTTCACCATAATCTGATTGTAGCCTGAGTAGCCATCAAGTAGTGAGAACCTTTCTGAACCAGCTACAACTTGCAATATTTGCTCCATGGAAGGGAGTGGGTAATGGTCCTTGAGGGAGGCTCTGTTCAAGTCTCTGAAGTCAACACACAGTCTGATTTCTCCATTTATTTTTCTCACTGGCACCAAGTTTGCAACCCAACTTGAGTGTTTGATGGGGAAGATGATACTGGCCTCAATAAGATTGCTTAACTCTTTTCTCATGAGAGGTTCAATATGGGGATTCACTGGCCTTTGATTTTGCTTGACAGGCTTGGATTCCGTATCCACTTTCAATAGTATGTTGTGCCAACTTTGGGTTGAAACCTCTTAGATCTTTGTAAGTCCAAGCAAAGACATCTAGGAACTCTTGACAAAGCTGAACAAAATCAGATTTCTCTTGTGAGGTACTTACTTTGCCAATCTGCAATGTTTTGCCTTCTTCCACTAAAATAGGCTCTGAATCTTCACCCTTTACTTGAATGTTCACTTTCTCCTTCCGGAACTGATCATTCGGGTTGAAGATTGACTCCAAGGTTATGAGGCCTTTTGGTAATTTGTTAGTTCTCAGCTGCACCACTTGGTCACCATATTGCTGATGCAGCTTGTCTTGATTCCTGGCGGAGAACTTAGCTTCTTCTTGTAGGAAATTAACAATTTGTTGATCATTCTCGAAGACTTGCCAACTTGTATTGTTATCCGGAACAGCTGGTCTCACAACCAATTTGATATGAGGCTGAGATTTCTCACTTTTGATAATTTCTACAACATCAAACGCAGCACCACCGCTGCAAGCCTCACAATCGGCGACTTCATTCTTTTTCTTGGGATAGAATTGATGCTAAAAGCTTCAAGATCTTCAATAAGATCCCATACCCGATTTTTGTAGTTCTTCAACAGATCATTTTTGGCAGCATTTTTTCCTTTGACTTGGTTTACAATCAGCTCACTATCACCAAATACTTGTAAATTCCTGATGCCTTTCTTCATTGCCTAGTGCAGTCCATGAATTAAGGCTTCATACTCAGCTGTATTGTTTGAGCAATAAAACTGAAAATGGAAGGCTGAGTAATACTTTATACCTTGTGGTGAAATGAGCATAGCCCCTCCTCCTGCACCTTGTCTACTCCTTGACCCATCAAAGAACAATTACCATACTTCATTCTTACCTTTATGATCCGGCTTGGTGATGCTAGGGAGAGGTTGATTCTCTTCATGTAAACAATAAAATCCTAGCGCAGATTCTTCTACTTCTTGATAGGGATCAAAAGCATGTATCTTGTTTGCCCATTCATCAAGAGTTAGATCCGGGATACTTCCAACCTTGGTGTCAGCCTCATCAGTGCTAGGGTGATCTTCTTGATCAAATGCTGAGCAATTGGCATTAATCTAACTTGGAGTGTAAGGCTCAATATGGAAGTTTGCAATAGGTTTGGATCTGATTGTGGCCTTAGTTCCATATCTTGTTCTGAATAGCATGTGTGACCAATCGGTAGAAAAATACCCCCCAATCTTAGCTGTGAAGTCCCTTGACAAGCAAAGGGCAAAGAGTGGTGGAAGGTCTATGATTGATACATCTTGTAAAACAACAACATTTGGACATGCGTGCAAAATAAGACTCGTGTTTCTAATCACTCCAATCTTGTTACTCTGTTGTCCCATCTAGCTGCACTACCCCTTTGGATATGGTTTCATACTTTGGAGCCCTAGCTAATTAGCTATTTGTTTAGGCATTACTTGAGCTACTTGCCTTGGAGTCTATCACGCAATTATGTACTAGCTGATTTCCAATGATTAATGAAACATAGAAAGGAGGGGGCTTCAACATTTTACCTTGTTTTCATCCATGACTTCCTTTAGGTGGGCAACATTTGTAAGCACTTTGTCTTACATCTAAACTCTTGATTCAAAGTTGGCCAATCCTTCATGGCACTTGCAGCAGATATCTTTGGCCTTTTGGGATGGATAGGGATTCCCATAGATATATTGACTTTTCTCTTCTTCATCGATCAATGATAATGAATGGTGATGAAGGATCTCTTTGTTGTCCCTTGGTTTGCACATTTACTCCTTGCACGTGGGCAAAAAAGCTGGCATTTGAGTTGGCCTAGGGGCTGTTCTTGGCTGCCCTTGTGCATTTGAAATGGGACTTGTTGTTGCAAGCTCACAGCACCCCTGGATGCAGATCAGGCTTCTAGGTTGATCACTCTAGCATCCAGTGTGATTGCACAACATGGAAACCTCTCTCCAAGTGTGGGGACTTGTTAAACTGAGAGAGGAATCTCCATATTAGAGGCTGGTTCCTCAAACTCCTCTGATTTAGATCTATATTTGCAAAACTACAGAGGTTTGAAACCTAATCCTACTCTAAAATCCAAGGAGACAGAGATAGAAAGTGCAGAAATGAAACTAAACTAACAGGTGATACACCAAAGGAGGAGTGGTGAACACTTCTTGTTCTGCAGATAAACACAGATCATAAAAATGCAACATAAGACATCATGCACAAGCTGATAAGATGTAATCAGAGGTCTGAAATGAAACAAGCAACACAAACAAAGGACTGAAAACTGATCACAGAGCCTGTATTTTCATTTACACTGTCAAAATCCTTGTATTACAACATCAAAAGGGCAGAAAACCTATTACAATTTTAGAAGAGGTTTGATACTTGCAAAAATCACTTGTTACAGGTGAAAGAAGAAGCCTTGCTATCCAAAGAAATGTTCCCCCCTTTAGAAATGAGCCAAATCTGGCTTTTACATGCATGGGTCGAGCCCAGGGGATAGAAAATGTACAAAACATGGGAGCCCATCCCTCCTTGACTACAGGTGCATTAAAACAGCATGGGGCGACCTTACAAGCCCACACCCTGTCATTTTGATCAGTTTATAGGAGAATGTGACCCATTCTGCATTAAATCTGGTCGCTGAAATGTCACTTCTAGCCATGAACATGTGTCAGATCCGTTTCTTGATTTTCTCTCTCTATACTACACGAAAACTCGAGATTAACTCCAAAATCATGTAGATAATTTCACAAGATTTCCATTGATATAAAGAACGTGCCAATCCGAGCTCTGGATCAAAAGATATGGAGATCTGAAGATCTAGGGCACAAAACAGAAAATGGATTTTTAAATTTCTTCCCGCGCCTGCCACCTGGATGACACGTGGCATGCATTGATTGGTCACGTGATCCTCTCTCCTTCGCTTACCCATGGGTTTTTCTTGAATTTTGACCTTTTTGATGATTTTGGGACCTTTTCCACTTTTTTGCGCTTCCACCCCTTTGGACGACACGTGGCATGATCTTGTTGGAGGACAGGGCGCGGGGTCTTACTTCACTTCTACCCCCTTTTTGGTGAACTCGGCCAAATCCTCTTAACTTCTCCCCGAGCTCCACACTTCCCTGCTCCATTAGACACGTGTCCAATTCCTATTGGCTCGGGCTCCCCTTAAAACTTGCCTTTTGACTTTTGGACTTTTCCCTTGTGACACGTGTCACCTCCGGTGGTCCGCTGGTCTCCGCTGACTCTTCTGTGTCCACCACGTCCTTTTGTCCCGGATGTCCCACTTTTCCTTGTACCAAATTTTCTTGTTTTGGCCAAACCAGGCCGGTTTGTGTCCTTTTGTCCCAAATGTCCCAATGCTTCACGAGACAAATTCTTCCAGCTTCACCCGATCCGCCAATTCGCGTTTATGCGGCCCAAATGTCCCAAAGTTAGGTGCAAAAGTTCTCCTTTTCAGCTGATCCGGTGGTTCGCGTGCTCTCGGCTGAATGTCCTAGTGCTTCAATTTTCTGCTCCAAATTTGAACCGGCTGGTTCGCGTCCTTCGCGTATCTTCGCCCCAAATGTCCCTTTTTTCCTTGGACAGACTTAGCCGATTTTCACATTTTTTCCGGCCTAAGCTTATTTTCTGCAACTTTTCCGCATTTCCTCGAATTTTCTCTTTTCAACCTAGATAGGAGAGTTAGAAAATTTTACTCGAAAGGACCCTAAAAACATGATTTTTCCTGGATTAATTAATTTTCCTAAGACTTTGAGAATTCGATGTATGTTACCAATTCAACCCTGGGGGGTGAAATTGGATAACAATTTGGCGACTTAGCGAGGAGGACATCTTCTGCTAGATGAAAAGACCAGCTTGCTCAAGTAGTCTATTGGGCATGGAGTCATCGAATATTCTTTTTAGGATCGTAACCAACTCGAGAAAGTGCAAGGAGGATGATGGAAGTTACCTGATGAAATCAAGGACTGCAAAATATCTCTATGGACAGCAAACTGTGCCAAAGCACTTAGGGAAAACAAAGCTAACCTACAGCAGAACAATGTGTACAAGCACTTGGAGGAAATAAAATCTAATCTAATATTTACAGAGGTAGTGAAATTCCCTCTAGAAGCAACGCTTGAGATAGATTCCATTGACTGGAATCTGCAGTTCTTCACCATCCAATGAGGCCAATTGGAAAGCATTGTTGTTCTTGCACTTTGTGATCATATATAGGCCACTCCAAATGGCATCAAATTTTGAACGCCTTCCCGGTTTTGCTCTTTTCACATCCCATTTCAACACTAGATCTCCAACTTGAAAAGATCTATCTTTGGCCTTCCTATCAAAGGTCTTCTTGATCAAAGCTTGATCCTTTTCCATTACTTGGGATGCCTGATTTCTGATCTCTTGCAGCTCCATCAACTCTGCATACCTCACTTCCATGGGCTCAAATTCAAGTAACTCCAGCTGCTTCATGAGTTCTAATGTTGGCAACTCAAGTGACATGGGCAAGATTGCCTCTCTTCCATAGACAAGCCTGAAGGGAGAGTTACCTGTGGATCTTTTGGGAGTGATCCTATCAGCCCATAAGGCTGATTTCAGCTTGGTATGCCAAGACCTCTGATTCTCATCAAGAGTCCTCCTAATGATCCTCAACAAATTCTTGTTTGTAGACTCGGCCTGGCCATTACCCTGAGGGTAATAGTTCGATGAAGTGCTTAGGTAAATACCATTCTTGACAGCCCACTCAGTCACCCTAGATCCAATGAATGCCAATGCATTATCAGAGATTATTGTAGTAGGTACACCGAATCTGGTTGTTATCCCCTCATAAAAGTCTAAGATGCTAGACTCATTTGCCTCTTTGAGTGCTACTGCTTCTGTCCATTTGGTGAAGTAGTCTGTGGCTGTCAAAATCCATTTGTGCCCTTGGCTTGAATTGGGATTAATGACTCCGATGAAGTCCAAACCCCATTGCATGAATGGCTGGTCGACTGAGACTAGATGCAATGGAAGGGCAGCAAGTCTCTCTTTTCCTGTGAAGAATGCACAATTCTTACACCTCTTGATCCATGCATAGCAATCACTGAAGATTTTAGGCCAATAATAACCAGCCTTCATGATTTTTAGAGCTGTCACTCTTGGTGCGAAATGGCCACCAGCTGGTCCACCATGAAACTCTTCCAACACCTTTTGAATCTGACCTGTGCTAATGCATCTCAGCAGCACTCCATTTACATCCCTTTTGAACAAAACTCCATCAACAATGGCATATGGGACAACCTGCAATCTGAAGTGTCTCCTTTGGGTCTTGTTCATCTCCGGAGGGCATAGGCCTGTGCTTAGGAAGTGCATAATATCTTGGGTCCAGCAAGGAGTGGGGGAAGTATTGTCTTCTTCTTGATTGCCACTTGGCTCATGGCTGTCCTGGACTATCAAAACAGCCTCTTCTTCGTTGCATACTTCCTTTGTTTCCCAAAACCAGCTGCTCACACAGTCCTTTCCCTTTTACTAGCTTGGTGATCTTGATATCAATGTCATAGTCCATGACACGGGTGATCCAACCTACCCTTTTCTCATTCAAATCCTTGTTGAGGAGGAAGTCCTTAACCCCAGCATGTGAGACAAGTAGTTGAATCTTATTGTTTGAGACCAAATGTCTGAACTTCTTCAAGCTCCTGATGACAGCGAGGACATTCTTTTCGATGAAAGAATACTTTATCTCGTAATCTTCCAAGGTTTGGCTGAAGAATGCTATGGGCTGTTCTGAAACTTCTCTATTTAGCTGTGTTAAGATAGCTAAGATTGTGTCTGATCCTCCAAACGCATACAACATGAAGTCCTTTGAAAATTCTGGGTTGATAAGAGTTGGAGCTTGTGATATTACATGCTTGATGCTTTCAAAACTCTCTTTTCCTTCTGCTGTCCACTTGAATGCCAGATTCTTCTTCAACATCATTGTTAGAGGCTTCACAAGAGTGGAAAAATTAGGCACAAATCTGCGGACAAAGTTTATCCTTCCTAAGAAGCTTTGAAGAGATTTCTTGTGGTGTGGCAATGGGAGCATTCAGATGGCTTCAACCCTTTCAGGATCAATTGTTAGCCCTTCCTAGAGACGATGTGGCCCAACAATTTTCCCTCGTGTGCCAAGAATATACACTTATTTGGATTCAACGACACTCAAACCTTCTACACCTCGAAACACTTGCCCGAGGTGAAAGAGATGGTCTCTGCATTCTTTGAGAAGATAGTGATAGCATCTAGGTATACCAGCACTATATTGTTGATTGAGCCTTTGAATGCCATATCCATAGCTCGCTGAAATGTTGCTCCGGCATTTGATAGGCCAAATGGCATCTTCTTGTAGGCATATGTGCCCCATTTAGTTGTGAAAGCTGTCTTGAATTGGTCTTCTCCCTTCACCATAATCTGATTATAACCTGAGTAGCCATCGAGTAGTGAAAACCTTTCTGAACCAGCCACCACCTGCAATATTTGCTCCATGGAAGGGAGTGGATAATGATCCTTGAGAGAGGCTCTATTCAAATCTCTGAAGTTGACACACAGCCTGATCTCTCCATTTTTCTTTCTGACTGGGACTAAGTTGGTGACCCAGCTTGAGTGTTTGATGGGGAAGATGATACTGGCCTCAATAAGCTTGCCTAACTCTTTTCTCATGAGAGGTTCAATATGGGGATTCACTGGCCTTTGCTTTTTCCTGACAGGCTTGGATTTCGGATCCAGCTCAATAGTATGTTGTGCCAACTCTGGGTTGAAACCTCTTAGATCTTTGTAAGTCCAAGCAAAAACATCTGGGAATTCTTGACAAAGCTGAACAAAATCAGATTTCTCTTGTGAGGTACTTACTTTGCCAATCTACAATGTTTTGATTTCTCCCACTAAAATAGGCTCTGAATCTTCTCCCTTCACTTGAATGTTCGCTTTCTCCTTCCGGAACTGATCATTCGGGTTGAAGATTGACTCCAAGGTTATGAGGCCTTTTGGTAATTTGTTAGTTCTCAGCTGTACTACCTGATCACCATATTGTTGTTCCAGCTTGTTTTGATTTCTGGCGGAGAACTCAGCTTCTTCTTGTAGGAAATTAATAATTTGCTGATCATTCTCGAAAACTTGCCAACTTGTGTTGTTATCCGGAACAACTGGTCTCACAACCACTTTGATATGAGGCTAAGATTTCTCACTTTTGATATTTTCTACAACATCAAACGCAGCCCCAATTGTTGTAAGTCTATCAGTGGCTTCATTCTTTTTTCTTGGGATGGAATTGATGCTAAAAGCTTCAAAATCTTCAATAAGATCCCATACCCGATTTTTGTAGCACTTAAGCAGATCATTTTTGGCAGCATTTTTTCCTTTGACTTGGTTTATGACCAGCTCACTATCACCAAATACTTGTAAATTCCTGATGCCTTTCTTCATTTCCTAGTGCAGTCCATGAATTAAGGCTTCATACTCAGCCGTGTTGTTTGAACAGAAAACTGAAATGGAAGGCTGAGTAATACCTTATACCTTGCGGTGAAATGAGCATAGCTCCTCCTCCTGCACCTTGTCTACTCCTTGATCCATCAAAGAACAATTTCCATACTTCATTCTTGTCCTTATGATCTGGCTTGGTGATGCTGGGGAGAGGTTGATCCTCTTCATGTAAACAATAAACTCCTAGCTCAGATTCTTCTATTTCTTGATAGGGATCAAAAGCATGCACCTTGCTTGCCCATTCATCAAGAGTCAAATCTGGGATGCTTCCAACCTTGGTGTCAGTTTCATCAGTGCTAGGGTGATCTTCTTGATCAAATGCTGAGCAATTGGCATTAATTTGGCTGGTAGTGTAAGGCTCAATGTGAAAGTTCGCAATAGGTTCAGACCTGATTGTGGCCTTGGTTCCATACCTTGTTCTGAATAGCATGTGTGACCAATCAGCAGACAAATACCCTCCAATCTTGGCCGTGAAGTCCCTTGACAAACACAATGCAAAGAGTGGTGGCAGGTCTATGACTGACACATCTTGTAACACTATTACGTTGGGACATGCATGCAGTGTGAGGCTCAAACCTCTGATTACTCCAACCGTTGTCACTGTTGTCTGTCTAATTGCACTACACCCTTGGAGATGACTTCATATTGAAGCCCTAGCTGATCAGCTATTTGCTTGGGCATTACTGAACTACTTGCCCCAGAGTCAATCATGCAATTATGTACCAACTTATCTCCTATGATCAATGAAACATAAAATGGAGGGGGCTTCAACATTTTACCTTGCTGACCTCCATGATTTCCTTCAGGCTGGGTAGCATTTGTGAGTACCTTTTCTTGCATTTGGACCTGTTGATTTGAAGTTGACCAGTCCTTCATGGCAGCTTGTAGCAAATCTCTTTGGCCTGGGATGGATAGTGATTCCCACATTGATATGTTTACATTTGTCTTCTTCATCTGGTCAATGATGTTGAATGGGGATGAAGTATCCCTCTACTGTCCCTTGGCTGGCATTTCATTCCTTGCACATGGCAGCAATGACGACATCTGAGTTGGTTTAGGAGCTGGTTTGGGTGCTCCTTGCATGTTTGGAACTGCATTTTGTTTGCCAACACCTTGTGGAGTGACAGAAGGTCGTGAACTACTTGGGGCCAATGGCTGTTCTTCACCCAAATTTCTTCTCTTTGACCTTGTGTTGGCTGCAACACTTTGAGAGGGTATTTGATTCATACCACAGAAATCTTCAGCCTGCCAATTGACAAGAGTAGTTTCATTCGGAGATGTCCCTTGCTGAGATGCTTCCTGCTGCTGATCTCCTTCGTGGCTGGACTCTTGCGACCCACTGATGGTTTGCACCATCAGGGCTTGATTTAATGCACCGTTAAAGCACATTGATTGGTTGTGTGGCTGACTACACGGGAAACACCAATCATATTCTTGGGCCATGTTATTTTGGACTGGCACTAATGCTTTTGAAGCAGATACAACATTGGGGTTATAGGGCTGAAATGGCCTATTAGTGGGAGGCCTTACTTGGCTTTGATTTTGATTTGCAGCCTGAGTTGGTGACCTATTTTGTTGGTATGGCTGCCTATTAGGCTGAGCTTGGGGTTGATAAGAAGGTCTGGAACCTTGGGCTTGCTGTCTCTTGAGAGTAACCAGCTCGTTGCCTAGGTTTTGCAACTGTTTCATGACCTCTTGGAGTTCATTTGAAGCACTAGAGGATGAAGTAGAGGTTTCATTTGAACTTTGATTTCTAGGCGTAGGAACAGGAGCCAAAGTGGGTGCTTGACTAGTGCTTGGATTTTCTAGGTTTGGATACAAGGGCATGGGAGGCCTAGGAGCCAGTTTACTAGCTTGAATAAGACAGTTTTCAGCTCTAATGGCGATGCTATAAGCAGCAGGTAAGGTTGTGCCTCCCATAGATTGAATTAACATAGAAATATCAAAATTCAAGGCTTTAAGGTAATATAGAAAAGCACTTTCTGCTGTTGGCCTGACTGCCACTGGAATTCTATCCCAAGACCTTTGAAATCTAAAGTTGAAGTCAGTCAGCTGCTCGTTGGGGGCTCTCTTGATAGTTGTCAACTACTCCAAAAGAGACAAGTTGTCTCCCTTCTCTCCAAATTGCTCGTGAAGTGCAATGCACAGCTGATTCTAGTTTGTAATAGAACCAGCCCCAAGGCTCCTAAACCATTGCAATGCTTTACCCTTGAATGAAGATGCCAGTAATTTGACAGCCACTTGCATTTCATCGATTTCATGGATTGCACAAAGGTTAGCAATATCTTTAACATGATCTCCTGGAGTAGTCTGATTTTCTCCAGTGAAGTAGGGAATGTTCTTCAAGGCTGCAATAGGAACTGGATGTTGTGCATTGAGAGCAAGTGGGATGCTTCCTGTGAAGTTGATGTAGGGGTTGTTCTGAGCCATTCTGATTGGTCTTAAAACCCTTGTATATTGAAAGAAAGACACATCGTGGAGGAGTTGAGAGAGTTCTGTTTGGTGGAGATGGGGACCTTTGAATCCTTCTTCCTCTTTGCCTTCTTCTCGGAGATAACTGTAGGTATTAAAACAACACCTCTTCTTCTCATTCTCTTGACCTTGTGGTGATTCTTCTCATGAGTTTTCGGGCTTGCCTTTGTTGAAACCAGCTTGATTCTTCCCCTTGGAGTCGCGAGATATGCAAATAATAGCTCTTATAAGCAAGAAAATTACAGCAGATGCATATCAACTTTGCTACAATAAAAATGAGACCTCTAGGTCCCACCGGCGTGCCAAAACTGTTGTTGCAGGCTCACAGCACCCCTAGATGTAGATCAAGCTTCTAGGTTGATCACTCTAGCATCCAGTGTGATTGCACAACATGGAAACCTCTCTCCAAGTGTGGGGACTTGTTAAACTAAGAGAGGAATATCCATATTAGAGGCTGGTTCCTCAAACTCCTCTGATTTAGATCTATATTTGTAAAACTACAGAGGTTTGAAACCTAATCCTACTCTAAAATCCAAGGAGACAGAGATAGAAAGTGCAGAAATGAAACTAAACTAACAGGTGATACACCAAAGGAGGAGTGGTGAACACTTCTTGTTCTGCAGATAAACACAGATCATAAAAATGCAACATAAGACATCATGCACAAGCTGATAAGATGTAATCAGAGGTCTGAAATGAAACAAGCAACACAAACAAAGGACTGAAAACTGATCACAGAGCCTGTATTGTCATTTACACTGTCAAAATCCTTGTATTACAACATCAAAAGGGCAGAAAACCTGTTACAATTTTAGAAGAGGTTTGATACTTGCAAAAATCACTTGTTACAGGTGAAAGAAGAAGCCTGCTATCCAAAGAAATGTTCCCCCTTTAGAAATGAGCCAAATCTGGCTTTTACATGCATGGGTCGAGCCCAGGGGACAGAAAATGTACAAAACATGGGAGCCCATCCCTCCTTGACTGCAGGTGCATTAAAATGGCATGGGGGGACCTTACAAGCCCACACCCTATCATTTTGATCGGTTTACAGGAGAATGCGACCCATTCTGCATTAAATCTGGTCGTTGAAATGTCACTTCTGGCCATGAACACGCGTCAGAGCCGTTTCTCAATTTTCTCTCTCTAGACTACACCAAAACTCAAGATTAACTCCAGAATCATGTAGATAATTTCACAAGCTTTCCATTGATATAAAGAACATGCCAATCCGAGCTCTGGATCAAAAGATATGGAGATCTGAAGATCTAGGGCACAAAACAGGTGAAAATGGATTTTTAAATTTCTTCCCGCGCCCTGCCACCTGGATGACACGTGGCATGCATTGATTGGTCACGTGATCCTCTCTCCTTCACTTACCCATGGGTTTTTATTGAATTTTAACCTTTTTGATGATTTTGGGACCTTTTCCACTTTTGCGCTTCCACCCCTTTCAATGACACGTGGCATGATCTTGTTGGAGGACAGGGCGCGGGGTCTTACTTCACTTCTACCCCCTTTTTGGTGAACTCGGCCAAATCCTCTTAACTTCTCCCCAAGCTCCACACTTCCCTGCTCCATTGGACACATGTCCAATTCCTATTGGCTCGGTCTGCCCCTTTAAAACTTGCCTTTTGACTTTTGGACTTTTCCCTTGTGACACGTGTCACCTCCTGGTTGGTCCGTGGGTCTGCTGGCTCTTCCGCGTCCACCACGTCCTTTTGTCTCGGATGTCCCACTTTTCCTTGTGTTAAAGTTTCTTTTTCATTCAAACCGGCTGGTTCACGTCCATTTTTCCCAATTGTCCCAATGCTTGGCGGGACAAATTCTTCTGTTACTTTGATCCGCCGATTCGCGTCTTTATGACCCAAATGTCCCGAAAGTTAGGTTGAAAAGTTCTCCTTTTTGGTCGATCCGGGCGGTTCGCGTGCTCTAGGCCCGAATGTCCCAGTGCTTCAATTTTCTGTTTCGGCTGAACCAGCTAGTTCGTGTCCTTTGCGTATCTTCACCCCAAATGTCCCTTTTTTCCTTGGAGCAGACTTAGCCGATTTTCACATTTTTTGGCCTAAGCTTATTTTCTGCAAATTTTCCGCATTTCCTCAGAATTTTCTCTTTTCAACCTGGACAGGAGAGTTAGAAAAATTTCTGAAAGGACCCTAAAAACATGATTTTTCCCCTGGATTAATCAATTTGCCTGGGACTTTGATAATTCTGATGTATGTTACCAATTCAACCATGGGGGGTGAAATTGGATAACAGGACTTTGCTTGCTAATCATTTCTGGAGTCATAGAAGGTTGTGGGCTGGTTGGAGCTAGTGGCTGCTCTTCATCCAAATTCCTCCTTTTTGACCTTGTGTTGGCTACAAAACCTTGGGAAACTACCTGGTTCATGCCACAAAAATCCTCTGCCTGCCAATTTACCAATGTGGTGTCATTTGGGGATGATTGCTTTGTTGGAATGTTTCTTGTTGTTGGTTGTTTCCTTGACTACCCTCGCCCTTCAATCTAGTAGTTGTCACCATCAATGATTGATTGAGAGCACCATTGAAACACATGGATTGGTTATGAGGATCGTTCTTTGTTGCTTTGGCTTGATCGACCGCCACTGAATCCTCTCCCAAGTTTTTTGAAATCTGAAGTTGAAATCGGTCAGCTGCTCATTGGGAGCCCTCTTAATGGTTGTCAGCTGCTCCAAAAGAGACAAGTTGTCTCCCTTCTCTCCAAATTGCTCATGAAGTGCAATACACAGCTGATTCTAGTTTGTGATAGAACCAGCTCCAAGGCTCCTAAACCATTGCAATGCTTTACCCTTGAAGGAAGATGCCAGTAACTTGACAGCCACTTGCATTTCATTGATTTCATGAATTGCACAAAGGTTAGCAATATCTTTAACATGATCACCTGGAGTAGTCTGATTTTCTCCAGTGAAGTAGGGAATGTTCTTCAAGGCTGCAATAGGAACTGGATGTTGTGCATTGAGAGCAAGTGGGCTGCTACCTGTGAAGTTGACGTAGGGGTTGTTCTGAGCCATTCTAATTGGTCTTAAAACCCTTGTTGACTGAATGAAAGGCCTACCAGGTGGAGGAGTTGAGAGAGTTCTATTTGGTGGAGATGGAGACCTTTGAATCCTTCTTCCTCTTTGCCTTCTTCTTGGAGATAATTGTAGGTATTCAAACAGCACTTCTTCTTCTCCAACTCTTGACCTTGTGGTGATTCTTCTCATGAGTTTTCAGGCCTGCACTTGGAACTAGCTGATTCTTCCCCTTGGAGTCGCCAGATATGCAAATAATAGCTCTTATAAGCAAGAAAATTGCAGCAGACGCACATCAACCTTGCTGCAATAAAAATGAGACCTCTAGGTCCCACCGGGCGTGCCAAAACTGTTGTTGCAGGCTCACAACACCCCTGGATGCAGATCAGGCTTCTAGGTTGATCACTCTAGCATCCAGTGTGATTACACAACATGGAAACCTCTCTCCAAGTGTGGGACTTGTGAAACTGAGAGAGGAATCTCCAGATTAGAGGCTGGTTCCTCAAACTCCTCTGATTAGATCTAATGCTTGCACAACTACAGAGGTTCAGATCCTAATCCTACTCTAAACTGCAAGGAGACAGGGATAGAAATGCAAAAATTGAAACTAACTAAAGGTGGTGATGCACCAAAAGGAGTGGTGAAACATTTTTGTCATGCAAATAGACACAGACCAAAGATTGCAACATAAAACATACACAGGCTGATAAGATATAATTTAGGATCTGAAATGAAGCAAATAACACAAATAAAGGACTGAAACCATTCACAAAGCTTGCATTATCATTTCAGTGTCAAAACCATGCATTAAAACCTCAGAGAGGTAAAATCATTCTGACAGTCTTTAAAGAGGTCTAATTCTTCAAACAATCACTTGCTAGAGGTGAAAGAAGAAGTTATTATGCCCAAAAAATGTTCCCCCTTTTGAAAATGAGCCAAATCTACCTTTTACATTACATGGGTCGAGCCTAGGAGACAGAAGCGTACAAAAAATGTGAGAGCCCATTCCTTCTTGACTACAGGTGCATTAAAATGGCATGGGGACCTTACAAACCCATACCCTATCATTTTGACCGAATTATAGGAGAATGCGACCCATTCTGCATTAAATCTGGTCACTGAAATGTCACTTCTGGCCATGAACACGCGTCAGATCCATTTCTCAATTTTCTCTCTCCAAATTGCACCAAAATTCAATATTAACCCCAAAATCATGTAGAGAATTTCATAAGCTTTCCGTTGATATAAAGAACGTGCAAATCCAAGCTCTGGATCGAAAGATATGTCGATCTGAAGATTTAGGGCACAAAACAGGTGAAAATGCGTTTTGAAATTTTTCCCGCGCTCTGCCACCTAGATGACATGTGGCATGCATTGATTGGTCATTAGGGCGCGGGAAGACTTTTACTTTTAGATTTTGGGTGAACTTCTTTCCAAATTCTCTAACTCCTTCCCGAGCTCCGAGCTTCCCTGTTCCATTGGACACGTGTCCAATTCCTATTGGCTCGGGCCAACGCTTGAAACCTCACCCTTTTAACCCTTTTGGCCATTTCCCCTAGCGACACGTGTCATGATTTGATTGGTCCATGGGTCTACCAGCTTTTCACGTCCACCACGTCCATTTGTCCCGGATGTCCCAGTGCTATCTGGGACAAAAACTTCCGATCCACCCAAAATGGGCTTCCTTGTCCCTTTTCTGCCGATGACACGTGGCATGATCTGATTGGCTCTCGGCTTTCTCGGCTATCCGCGTCTTCCACATCCCTTTGTCCCAACTTTCCCAAAGTGTGAAATTTCCCATTTTGGCCAAACTGATTTGGTTCGCATCCTGCGCATCTTCTTGTATCAAATTTCCCGAGCATTTAATCGATTTTCTTCTCCTTCGATGAACCGGCTTTCCGCGTCCCGCACGCGTCCCAACAGCTTTCTGATGTTCCTTTGCTTTGTAGAATGTGTGGTGGCCTTTCGGATAATTCATGCAAAATGTCCCTCACATCCCGACTGTTGCGAGGACTAGGACTTAGACATTTTTCATGATTTTTTCCGGCCCAAGCTTATTTTCTGCAACTTTTTCACATTTTCTCAGAACTTGCTCTTTTCTTCTTCGGCCAGGGGAGTTAGAAAAATTTTCTAGGGGACCCTAGAAACATGATTTTTTCCATGAATGAATCCATTTTTCCGGGACTTGAGAATTTCGATGCATGTTATCAAATCAACCACGGGGGTGAATTTGGATAACATTCACTTCTAGTCAAAGAAGAGCTTCAATGCCTTCTCTCGGTTTCCTTCATCCTACCCATTGACTATCCCCAATGGATTTCTAACATCATTCCTATCACAAAGGTGACAAGGGGACTCTGCATTTGCATAGACTTCCATGACCTCAACCTAGCTTGTCCCAAAGATGAATTTCCCTTACCAAGAATTGAATAATTAGTTGATCTCACCACTGGCCATGAAATTCTATCACTTATGGATAGTTTCTCGGGTTACAATCAAATATTATTAGCTCCAGAAGATCAACACAAGACTACCTTCATCACCCCTTTAGGGAATTTTGCTATCGAGGTCATGCCTTTTGGCCTTAAAAATGCCGGCGCTACATACCAACAAGCCATGACTTACATCTTCCATGATATCATGCATCACATATTGGAAGATTACATAGATGATCTTCTTACCAAATCCAAACATCAAACCGAACACCTACCCATCCTTAAGGTCATATTTGACTATTGTAGACACCAAATTTGTGTCTTACGACCCCTTTGTGACCCGCATCTCATCTTGCAATCTAACCTCATCACCTAAACCTTACACAATTATTTGTTAATTACCTTGTAATTGATAAATCCACATCACCTTACCTGCCACCTCATTTTGCCACCTCATCATGACCTAGCCCTAACCCTAAACTAACCTAATTAAGACCTATAACTTGGTCCACATCTACACCCATGACTAAGGACCCCTTTCTCGCACCCAAAACCGACCTTCTAGTCACTTGACCAAGCCCGCAACTAATCTCTCGGGAGAAAAGCAGGGAAGGTGGGCTATTTTACTAAAAATAGCCTACTTTTTCCTTACCGATGCCGGTTCCTACTCGACCGCCGTCGGTTACGTAACCGCCATCGGTTCCCTGTAAATGGTCTCCCCAAACCAAAAACAAAGGATCGGAATTTCATTTTGGATCAGGGTCGAAGGATTTTTGAATCAACAGAGATCATTTGGGAGTGATCAAGAGAGTCCAGATCTTCACTTGACCGAGCAGAGACGAGTGGAGAAACCAGAAGAGTTTGCAGCAAAGGAGATCAACTTGCATCTTCGTCAAAAACCAGTAAGTCACATCTTGCATGTCCTCTGTTATAACATTTCTTATGCTTTTTGAATCACAGTCCTCATAAATCCATTCCTGAATCCACTACCCAGCATGCCATTGCATCTAACTATCATTCTTTTACCTCTCATCACCTCATTTCCTAATATCACCCATAAAACCAGCCTTACAAACAACATAGCTACCCTACAGCACAACCACCCCACAAAACAACCAACCTACAGATCCTAAACCCTACCGACATCGGTTACTAGTAACCGGTATCGGTTATCCTGACTACAACCAGAAACCAGCCTTTCCCTACCCGTTTCAACAAAATAATTTAATTGATATTTTACAGTCTTTTGTGTTGATTCATATCGGCAGGGGAACTGACCACCTTCGAAAGGAAGTTTTATATTTCCTGGGCCCAAGGCAGTTCCCTCATTTATTGTTTAATCAAAATCTTGTGGTCTTGTGTTCTTATTTGCAGGTAGTCCTTCCAAGACAAAAAGGAGTTCTTCATAGTCAACCTGATCTTCCTCTACGGTACGCGCACACCATCTCGACATTCCACAGGTATTCCTCCTAGCCCTAACCTTATCTGTTTCTAAAAGGAATGAAAGGATAGAAGCAACTCTATTCCCAGAAGCCGAAACATTCCGAGCGAAACATTTTGGCACGCCCGGTGGGACCCATTTTGGGTTTCTTTCTTTCTTGCTTGCTTTCATATAGGGAGTATACTTGCTGTTTTCTTCTTCTAAAAGATATTCACAAGGTTTTGTATTATTTTGATAAAAGAACTTGCTTTGCTTTTACATCTCGCATTAGTGAAAGTCATCTCTTTTGCTTCATCGAATATCATTTTCGATTTGGGTTTAAAACACGTGCATTGCATTACTGCTTGTTGTTTTCAATTCTAGTGAACATAGATTAAGTAACAGGTCGTACGTGGGGTGATATCCATGGTATTGACAAGAAATTAATCTTACTTTCACTGCACAACACATACCGAATCACTTCACAATTAACACAACAGCTCAAACATCCCCCTTTTCCGCGGTATTCCTCCGCCCGATTGAGGTAACCTTATAAGCCAAAACAACTTGACATTTCCCCTAAGTCTTTTGTTTAGGATTGACATCGTTCCGCGTCTAAAGGCATAAGCCCACAATAATTAAAATTAACCCTAGGGTTAGTCTCTGGATTTACGTGTGCATCTTGCTTGTTTTTAGTTCTGTTTTCTTTCTCATACCCTGTCTTCTGTGATCAATAATTGGACAAGTATACTAAACGTTGTTAAAAATCAAATTAGCAGCCTTTTATATCTTGTTATCCTAGACTTCTTACACCGACATCGGTTACCTGACCGACGTCGGCTATAGTATAACCGACATCGGTTACTAGACCGATATCGGTTACTGTCTTTTCCAATTCCTGACAAACCAGCAACCTACCAATTTCATCATTCTGAGGTTGTTTCTGTTCTTGATAGATTGAAACCTTACTGTGTACTATTGTCCATGGTTGTTATCACTCGGAAGCAAGCCGCCGCCATGGTTTCACATGCTTGCTCTGTGCCTTTGCCTGAATCACCCCCTTCACATTCTGTGGGGAATCCTACGGACACCAGTGAGATCCCCAAAATTCCTGTAGGAGATAAGGAATTTGCCAAGTTTCTGGACGCTAATCCTAGCGCTGTACAATACTATTTGTCTCATGCCCCTGACCGTACGCCTGATGGTCAGCTCCTTGTTGGCATGCCTATTAGTATAGCTGCTCATTTAGCTCCCACTCTGCCTGATAACATCGCCTTGCTTCCTACACCTTTAGCCCCGTCTCCCAATCCAATGGCTTCAGAGGTTCATATGACACAGATTGGATTTCCTTTGGCTAATCTTAAACCCCACATATCATTACCACCGACTGCCCCTACCTCATCTCTCTTGCAGACTGCTCCATTCCTGACTTGCTCTCCCGCCTCCTATCCACACGATCTTTCCTTCTCAAGCTCCGCCTACCTTTTCATTCCCATACACATATCCAGTAACCTCAACATATTATATGGGACATCCCTATTCGGTCGCCTCAACATATTCATCCTCCATACCTTATCAACACTTAACCCCACCATTGTCCAGCGGAGGCCCTTGGCCCAATTTGCCTCCGTTTACCACAACCGCACCATCATCTCATCCAACCACGGATTTCATCAAACAAATGATGGACAAAATGCAAAATCTAGAGGCTTCTGTTTCGGGAAGTCGTAGCGCCTTGACATACGAGCAAGTTTGTCGGGAGCCTATTCACCCTTCTGTCCCCCTTCACTCATATCCTCCTCAATGGGAATTGCTGAAATTTACTCGTTTTAATAGTAAAGAGGATCCTCAACAACACTTGCGATCATTTAGACATGCTTGTTATTTGATTGCTCATGATGATGCCTTGTTACTCCGCACCTTTCCCATGTCCTTATCAGGACCCGCCTTGGAGTGGTACAGTGCTTTAACCCAGCACTCAATCTTCTCTTTTAACCAACTAGCCCAATCTTTCTTGGATCATTTCTCCATTAACATTGCCAAGAAAGTATCTATCACCGACCTTTATGCCATCCGACAATTCGAAGACGAATCTATCGCAGATTTCATTGGACGATGGCGGGGCCTTATCAACCAACTTACATATGCCTTACCTTAGGCTGAACTTATCAAAATTTTTACGCGGGCATGTGCTAAGCACATTTCTCCTACTCTTCAAATTCAAACTTTCCGCACATTCGATGAGGCCTTTACCATGGCTCGAAACTAGAAATTCGAGCCTTAGAAGAAGAGAAATTGCGGTTGCGCAACAAAAACCCCAATTTCCGAACTCCAGATTCCACCAACAAACCTAACACCACCAATCCTCACCCATCGACCGCTTCGAAATCAAAAGGGGCCGTGCACGCGGTGATGGTCAAATCCCAACCACCGTCTAATACCCCGCCAAAAACCACTTATAAGTATAAAGCAGAACCCATCAACTACACTCCCTTGGGAGAAACATATGGTGTGATATTGGAAAAATTGCTCAAAGCAGGAGCCATTACCTTACCTCCTGTTAAACCTCACTCCGGGTTTGATTCTACCCACGCTATACCTTCCTGGTACAAAGAAAATGACTTCTGTAACTTTCACCGCGTAAAAGGACATAGTCATGAAAACTGCAAAATGTTGAAAAACATAGTGCAGGAAATGGTTGACGTAGGTGATATAACCCTCGATAATCCTAATGCCCACCTTGACCGAAATTTGAAAATCTTCAACAAACCATTCCCAAATCACTCGTCCAACAGTAACGTAAACCAGGATATCTTAGCCGAGGAGAGTGTTCATGAGATCCATGCAGTCTTCGACTCCCAGCCAAAAGCCTCTATCGAGAAAATTTTGAATCAAGCCTCTCCACTAACACAAGAGTCCGAACCTCCTTCACCACCATCAAGCCAAAGCGAAATCATTCCTTTACCCATAAAAGAGTTAACTGCCCAGACTTCTCTTCCCATCAATGAGTCTTCTTATACCACTTCCCTACAAGACTGCGAACAGATGTTATCTAATCTATCTATTTCCCAAACTTCTCCTTCTACCGCTCTTGCTGCACAAGAGGAAGGTACGCCACTCCTTTTGACATCCTTAGACGAGAAATCTCTTGCACCGACATCACCAAATTCTTTAACCATGACAGATCCTCTCGAACATGCCCTCTTACCTATTAGTTCTTCATCACCTAAATCTTTTCAAAGACCAGTCGACCTCTTAACATCTATTGATACAGTGCCTCATCTACCCCCTGTATCATACCCACAGTGGATTGGAATCACAACCCACCTTTCTTCCGTACAAAATTTACAATTCACACCTGAAGACTGTCATTCTCCAGAGGATAGACGAATCCTGTGGGAACGTTTGAGTACCCCCTATTCTACTCAAATGCAGATGACCGATCCAGACACCTCTACCATATACCCTAAGTGTTTACAGAAACTCAAAATGCCTATGTCCTCATTCTCGTCCCCCGTATCTATACCAAGTATCCCATCCACCTCTATTAACCCAACTAAATCTTCCCCTACACTTGGGACCTCACCAATACCCAGTCTCACACACCCGCCTAAGCGACTAGATTTATCCAAAAATAAAGCCGCCCCCCCACCTAGGAGACAAACTCAACCAGTGCCTCTATCACAATCAAAACCATCATCGTCACACCTACCTTCCATATTGGGACCTCATCCCTCCACCTTGCATCAATATATCATACCTCCTGCGTTTTCTTCAAAACGACCTACGCCTTCTACACCTATACAGAGATCAAAGGGTATATCAACATTGTCACCCCACGTATCCTGTCCACCCATCAACCCTAAACAAACTCCATCATCAAAGGATTTATTTTCTGTCACTCCCCTTTCTCCGTGGTTGTTTTCCGCTACCACGTCATCTGTAGCCTCATCATCTAACCAGCCGAACGTAGCTCCTGCGCCAAAGAAACCACATTTAGTGAAAACCACGTGTCAACACCCCTCGGCTAAACCACCACCCGTACGAACCAACCATGCCCAAACATTACCAAAACCCACAAAACCAATACCCTCATCCTCCTCCGATTTTGACCCACTCAAAGGATCTTACGCCAAAATCCTTGCTATGTTGGTGGAGAATGCGACCATTTCTCTACCCCCACTTAGACCTTATGACCCGTCTAAACCTCGACCTATAGGTTATGATGAGTCTAAAATCTGCGCCTATCACCGCACACCAGGACATGATGTGGAGAGATGCAAAGCTTTAAAAACCATCCTTCGTCAGTCACCTCTCCCAGATACAAAGGTTAAGAAAGACAACTTACGAAGGGAGAGACCTTTAGCTTCAATTCCCTCTACTATACCATCTATCCCCGCCTCACCAAGATCTATCATTATTACAACCCCACCTCTTGAAGACCATGATTTATCCCAACCATCTTCCTCATCTCAGGTCTACGAGATTAATATGATTAGTGTTGCTACTCGAGCGCAGAAAAACAACGAGAAAGCGAAAGAAAGCACACATGCGTCCTCTCTTTCTCCATCCAGCATCCCGATTACACCACCACCCAAAGTGGTTATTCGTGGACCCACTTACCCCATCTCTAATGGAGTTGCCCATCGAGCCATGATCAAACAGCTTCACCAATCACCCGTAAAAATGACACTATATGATCTCATTCAGACTTCTGAATCTCATCGACAAGCTCTCGTTGAAATTCTTCAAGGGATCAAGGTCTTACCTAATGAAACCCTACCTGTTGCCTCCATTCTAACACCCAATCACGTTGCTTCTCTCACCAAACAACCCACTGCCCCAACCACTTCTGTACAACAACAAGCTGCGGCAGTCAGTTTCTCTGAAGATGAAATTGTTGACTTTGGTACAGAAGATCCTGACCCTGCCCTTTTCATCTCAGCTTACGTCCGGGACATTCGGGTACGTCGTGTTATGATTGACGGGGTGCTAGCCTAAACATCATCTCTTCAAAAGCCTTCCAACAAATGAATATCCCTTCTAGCTACATGTGTGCCAATCCCATCATGTTGCGGTCATTCAATGATGCTATTACCTCTACCTTAGGCACCGTGATCCTCAACATTCGGGTAGGACCACGTACTTTACCCAAACTCTTCTATGTCCTTGAAGGAGAGTTCCAATATAACATATTGCTAGGTCGCCCTTGGATCCGGGCTATGGGATGCGTTCCCTCAACATTACATAGATGCATAAAATTTGAGTACGAGGGGAAGTCCTACACCGTAAAAGCTGATCCTCCCCCCTTTAAAACCTGCAATATGTTATACCACCCTAACGATGTGCTTATACCAATCAAGACACCCATACATTCAACCCAACCATCCTCTTCAAATGTACCTCAACCATCCACCTCAACCGCACCTACGCCTTCAACTGATGAAACCACCGTCGCAAAAACCACTTCCCTTCCCGCAGCTAACATCCCAACCGCAGATCCCTTAGTAGATGTTTTTCAACGCCTTACGCTGGGGGAGTATCGCCTATATAATGTCAGTTCTTTCCATACCCCACAGGAATATGGACAGGTACATGCACATCCTACCTATGACCGTCGTGTGGGGGAAGTAATCTCTTACGGACCACCCCATTGCCGCACCAACCTAATGTATGGGGGTGTTGACGCATCCTCCATTACCCCTGAACCCCCTCTTGGTGTGGTTCCCTTCCAATCCGATTTTCAATACTTGACAAATCATCATTTCGCCCTCACCTTCTTGACTCGCTGTGCTTGGAAAGGCTTTGGTTTTGGTCTTTATGAACAAGGCCGACATACACTCATTCCCGTGACTACACGCAAACACAATGATCGTAGTGGTCTCGGATTTCCGGGAACACTTATATCGATGGAACCTCATGTCAGTTGTCTTCTAGAAGACGATGACGTTACCCCTACCGAACCGTCATCACCCATTTTGCCTTCGTCACCCACAGAGTCGATAGATCCTGAATCTATCCCTCCTAACTTTTTTTTTTCTTCATAAATGCTATCTTCCTAGGTCCTCTCATTTATCAACGCGATAATGAGGACCCCTCTTCTATTCCCCTTCTATATCCAGACATGATTGAAGAGGACTCACCTTCAATTAACGTTGTTGAGTGCCAGGATGATGACTCCATCCTCACTTACCTTGGCGCGGATGACTCTTATATTCAACGCGCCTTACCATCTGAAACCCAAACCATGCTGAATGAATCTACTATAGAAATCAACATCCACACGGAGGAGGATCCTCACATTGTAAAGATCGGACAATCCCTTAACGCATCAGAACAAGTCTCCTTTACTACCTTTCTCCGTGCTCGCAACCAAGCTTTCGCTTGGTCCTACGCTGACATGCCAGGAATTGATCCTACCATTGCCATCCATAACATCACTCTAAACCCTGATTCCAAGCCAATTAAATAGAAATTGAGAAAAATGCATCCACGCATTGCTCTCTTGGTCAAAGAGGAGCTTCAACGACTCCTTTCTGTTTCTTTCATTCTACCTATTGACTATCCTCAATGGATTTCTAACATCGTACCTGTCACTAAAGCGACGGGGGGACTTCGGATATGCATGGATTTCTAGGATCTTAACCTCGCTTGCCCTAAGGATGACTTCCCCCTACCTAGTATTGACCAACTTGTTGATCTCACTGCAGGCCATGAGATGCTCTCTCTCATGGATGGCTTTTCAGGATACAACCAAATTTTGGTTGCCCCCGCCGATCAACACAAAACTACCTTCATAACTCCTTGGGGAACCTTCTGTTATCGTGTAATGCCATTTGGCCTTAAGAATGCTGGTGCAACCTATCAGCGGGCTATGACCTACATTTTTCATGACATTATGCACACTATCCTTGAAGATTACGTCGACGATCTTCTTGGAAAATCTAAACATCGTAGTGAACATCTCGATGTTTTAACCATTATTTTTGATCGCTGATTACGGATAATGGCAAATCTTTCAAAAATAAGTTGTTGCAAGACCTTTGTGACAACTTTGGTATCAAACTTAGCTTCTCATCACCCTACTATCCACAAGCAAATGGATAAGCCGAATCCTCTAATAAAACCCTAACCAAAATCCTCATGAAAGTTGTCAATGAGTCCGAAGAAATTGGCACGATCACATCCCCTTTGCCCTTTGGGTTTATCGTACTAGCATTCGTACCTCCACTAATGCCACACCTTTTTCTTTGGTATATGGTACCGAGGCTGTCTTGCCTCTCAAAATACAAATACCCTCCCTCAGGATATCTCTTTAGGATATTCTCACCAACGATGATTTCGCAAGAGCGGTTAGCCCAATTAGAGCTTCTTGACGAACGTCGTCTTACACTCTCGATCACCTTCAAATCTATGAAAAACGCATCAAGCGTGCTTATGATAAGTGACTTCATGAGCATACCTTTAAGGTTGGTGATCTTGTCCTCAAAGAGAATCAACATGTAACCAAACTAGAAAAGAGCAAACATGGAAAATTTTCTCCCAATTGGATCGGGCCTTATATAATCACTCACACTTATGGATCAGGCACTTATCGTTTAGCTTCGCTTAATGGTAAACCTGAGCCTGAGCCCCTTAATGCCTTGCATCTTCGACCATTCTACTGTTGAATTTAGTGTTATATCACTTCTTATCTACCTACTGCTCATCCCTTGAGCTCATTTACCACTACATACACTTTGTTTTCTACATCTCAAAATAAAATCAAGCTCACTTCTCACCTCCCCTTAACGATGCCTTCCCCTTTTTTAGTCTAGTCCATGACTTCAAAGTATTAAAATAAGCCGTATTCTTATGGGATTTTCTTGAGTCAAACTTCCTACCAAACTAGATGCTTCACGCCAAAAGAACATCTAGTCATCTAAATTAAATATAGACTGCTCCCTCGAAGGACAGCTATATGCCGAACTATTGCTGCTATTATATATAGATCTCCCCCGAGGACAGCTATGCACTAAAATTTCATCTGCTGCTATAAATAGACTGCTCCCTCGAAGGACAGCTATACACAGTCAGCCTTTATCAGAAGCTTCTCGCATTGATCAGCTTCGTGAAGACCTCAAGAATAATACAATCAATATCCCTTGTAGACTTCCCGCATCGATCAGTCTATATTCAATAAAATAAAAGCCTCATTCAAAAGAACTTTTGAGTCATGGACTTGTCTATTTAGGGTAGGTTCTCTTTCGTCAGAACACTCACTTTGTAATAAGTTCTCCGTACCTCAACTATACCATTCACCTCACCTCACCATTTGTTTCAACTCAAGGGACGTGACGTACACCTGATATGTTGTGATCATACAACTCTTTTCACCTATTGACTTCTCGTCTATGCACCGGTACCTAGGGCTTCAAGTTCGTTCTATGTTGTGTGGTTTGTTTTGCTCTGTTCACCTGCGGAGCACTCTTTCCTCTTTGCCTTGCATCTAGGATTGTGTGTTGATCTTAATCAGGACATGATTCCCTACCACTTGGGTAGGCTAACTTTCACTTCCCTTATACCTTTTACAACATCACCAATTCATTACCAACACCATCAACCTTACCTTACCAATATTACTATCAATACTTTTACCAACCAACCAATCGCCTAACCATACCTAAATTGCCTGAATTCACCTCTCCCTGGTCCTAAGGGAGAACTACATCGGTCTGAGGCCCCTCCTTGCTTTGTGCAATGGGCTATGTAGGCAGCACTTCGGAGACATGGGGTCTCCCAAGGTTAGCTCGACCATCCCCTACCATAACCTATCATGTGTAGTAAATATAAACATTTTTTGTGTATTTCTATTTCATCACATTCCTCTTTATCCTTTTTTCAAAACACCGAAAATCAAAACACAAACATTCTTATTATTATCGTAACTCAAATCAACATACATATTCAGCTTTATTTAGATGTTAAACACATACATCTTCTCTATCATCGACACGCAGGTCGGCATCCTTATTTATTCTTATACCTTGCTAACATTTACTTAGACCCTCATGCCTCATCCCGAACTAGGGGATGATCGTGATCGACGACGCCGCTCACCAGGCCTCTCTGTCCTCAACGGTACCACAGCTATTGGTACCGCCCACTGATATGCTAATCTCTCCTATAACATATGAATACGCTCCCTCGCATGGAGGAATCCAGCCTCTAGTCCCTGTGCTCGTGACTCCGCAACCACTAACAATCCTCTTGTCTCATTCACCTGCGTTTGGAGCTGCTGCACTAAACTCTGCAGACGATCTCTCTCTGCTGTAATCCTAGCTATGTCAGGACGATCACGTACACCTCGCAGTTCTGCTACCCACCATAATCTATAGGCCTCTGTCGTTCCTGCATCCATTACCCTGCGATCGGCTGCTACTTCTTCAGGACCTTCTGGAGGTGTTGGCCGGGGAGGTGAGAATGCTGCCTCTGCGTCGATCCTCATATATGGTCTATAAGCCTGCGGTATGTCTTGCACCAATCCAAATTGTCGCCGCACGCGATCTATAGGAATCCTCTCATACTCACCTGGCCTGTGCCCCGCGATCCACCTCAATCGCTCTACACCCCTCAACTCCTCAGCTATGTTCTCTGTTACCATATAGTTCCCGTAAGGCCTCCAACAGATATCCGCAATCGTCACCCTCTCCCATACCTGCCTATAATACTCAATGTCACCCGTCACGGCCTGGGATCTTGCCTCTTGTTCTGTCTGGACCCATCATCTGAACCCCAACCTCTGTACTCTGGTCTCTCCTGACTGGATGGGTCGGCCTATTGGTCGCACACACACAATGTGCTCATAGGCCCAACAGTGTAATAAGTATGAACCATCCAATGTAGTCCTGTGATTTCACCTACAAGCCCATAAACCCCTGTATAGCTCCGCCAAATATGCAGGTGCCCATGCAAAAGTCACGTTCCTTTCTATCATCTCCCAAATAACACACATCAATGCCTTTGGAAATCTTCCCCCTTCCACCCTCGGTAATGCATAATACCCTACTGCTATCATTAATATCACTGCTAACCTTGTCTCCTCGGGTGTGCTGCATACATTATGCCATACGTAAATGTCAAACCTCATTGTGTCAAATCTCATCCGTATGGACCAAATCTGCTGTTATCACCGCCAAACGATAACATGGTTTTGGCATGAAAGGAATGAAAGGATTATATCACCCTTGTTTGGATAAACTATCGACCTTTGCCTATGCATTGCTGGTTTGCTCGTCAAATCATGTACCCTAGTCGTACTATTGCATTTCAACATGCGTCTGCTTCCTTGGACCTACCCCACCACCTTACCATCCCCTCTACACCATTTACCCTTTATCAACCCTATCCCTGATTTCCCGTTCACTCAATCTGTGATAGATTTGAGGGGGATTACCTATACCCTTAACAGGGGAAACCACTTCATATTATTGTCCGTGCAGCTTTACAAAACAAGCTACACGACAATAAGGGGCTAATGTAGACACCAAATTTGTGTCTTACGACCCCTTTGTGACCCGCATCTCATCTTGCAATCTAACCTCATCACCTAAACCTTACACAATTATTTGTTAATTACCTTGTAATTGATAAATCCACATCACCTTACACCACCTCATTTTACCACCTCATCATGACCTAGCCCTAACCCTAAACTAACCTAATTAAGACCTATAATTTGGTCCACATCTACACCCATGACTAAGGACCCCTTTCTTGCACCCAAAACCAACCTTCTAGTCACTTGACCAAGCCCGCAACTAATCTCTCGGGAGAAAAGCAGGGAAGGTGGGCTATTTTACTAAAAATAGCCTACTTTTTCCTTACCGATGCCGGTTCCTACTCGACCGCCGTCGGTTATGTAACCGCCATCGGTTCCCTGTAAATGGCCTCCCCAAACCAAAAACAAAGGATCGGAATTTCATTTTGGATCAGGGTCGAAGGATTTTTGAATCAACAGAGATCATTTGGGAGTGATCAAGAGAGTCCAGATCTTCACTTGACCGAGCAGAGACGAGTGGAGAAACCAGAAGAGTTTGCAGCAAAGGAGATCAACTTGCATCTTCGTCAAAAACCAGTAAGTCACATCTTGCATGTCCTCTGTTATAACATTTCTTATGCTTTTTGAATCACAGTCCTCATAAATCCATTCCTGAATCCACTACCCAGCGTGCCATTGCATCTAACTATCATTCTTTTACCTCTCATCACCTCATTTCCTAATATCACCCATAAAACCAGCCTTACAAACAACATAGCTACCCTACAGCACAACCACCCCACAAAACAACCAACCTACGGATCCTAAACCCTCACCGACATCGATTCTTATAGTAACCGGTATCGGTTATCCCGACTACTGACCAAAACACCTTTCCCTACCCGTTTCAACAAAATAATTTAATTGATATTTTACAGTCTTTTGTGTTGATTCATATTAGAAGGGGAACCGACCACCTTCGAAAGGAAGTTTTATATTTCCTGGGCCCAAGCGCGCCCTCATTTATTGTTTAATCAAAATCTTGTGGTCTTGTGTTCTTATTTGCAGTAGTCCTTCCAAGACAAAAGGAGTTCTTCATAGTCAACTTTGATCTTCCTCTACGATGCACGCGCACACCATCTCGACATTCCACAGGGTATTCCTCCTAGCCCTAACCTTATCTCTGTTTCTAAAAGGAATGAAAGGATAGAAGTAACTCTATTCCCGTGCTTGAAACATTAGAGCGAAACAACTACCTCATCAAGTATTATGTTTGTTTTCAACTAAAGAAGTGCATATTTATGGTACTTTCAAGAAATATTATGGGTTTCATCGTTTCTATGCGTGGCATAGAAGTTGATCCTACTAAAGTAAAAGCTATTTTAGAAATGCATCCGCCTACTAATCTCTGTCAACTTCAAACCCTACAAGGCAAGTTGTAATCCATTTATCATTTTATCTCACAACTCTCTCGATCATTGCCAACCATTTCATCATTTCCTCAAGAAATACGTTTCATTCGAATGGGATGATGAATTCCATAAAGCCTTTGAAGTCTTAAAACAATACCTTCTTCAACCACCAATGCTCATTCCTCCTAAAGATGACCAACCCATTTTTTATATATATTTCACCATTTGACCATTCATTAGGTGTCATGCTCACTCATCGAATGACCAACACCGAGATCAAGCAGTTTATTACAAAATTTGTACCCTTCTAGACTACAAGACTAGATTTACCCATGCCAAAAAACTCTACCTAACCTTAGTTTTCGTTACCACCAAACTACGTCATTACCTACTCAACCACAAAACCTTCATTATTACCAATACTAACCCCTTACACTATATGTATGCCAAACCCTATCAACATCAACATGTCACATGTTGGCTTATGATTCTTGTTGACCTTGACCTCGAATTCATTCATCAAAAGTCCAACAAGGGCCAAACTATCACTAACCAACTAGTTGATGCCCCCTTTCCGAGAATCAACCCTCTAACTTTGATTTCATAGACTAATCCATATCTACCCTCTCCTTAAACAAACCCACTTACCAAATGACACTCTTCTTTGATGGCTCCAAGTGTTAGTGTGGGGGTGAGGCTAGTGTTATCCTCATTCCCCTTGAGGGTGAACCTATGTCTTTGTCTTTAAAACTTAATTTTTATTGTAAAAACAATATTTCGAATATGAAGCAATCATATTGGGCCTCATGACTTTTTATGCCTCGAATGTTAACTCTATCAATATCTTTGGCGATTCCCAATTGGTTGTAAACCAAGTCAATGGTATATACCAGTGTTGTAATGAGATACTTCAAAAGTATAAAAATCATGTAGATATACTTTTGACCACCTTTGACCACTATGAACTTCAAACCATCACACGTTCTACCAATAAATTTATTGATAGCATAGCCTACTTGGCCCCTTAGATACCTACTTTTCCCGCTGAATCTAAAATCTTTGTCACAATACAAAGGCTACAATCACCCTCTTATTTACCTTGTGAAGTCTACTCCGTCAAAACCATTGCACCTGCCCCACGTGACCTTTAGTATAACCAATATGCAAAATATATTTCCCTTTCCATTCTACCCCCGATCTCACTCGTAATGGAAAAAGTACCTTTCATAAAAGTGTCTCTCATCATGTCATCATGGGTGGTCTTCTTTATATGAACAGCTTTGACGGTATTCTCTTACGATGCCTTACAAGTTTTGAAATCCCTACACCATTAAGGAAGTTCATGATGGAATTTGCAAATGCCACTTTAGTGGTTTAGTTATCGCAAAACAAATTCTTCACCTTGGCTATTATTGGAAAACCTTAAACCACAATTGTTGTGATTATGTCAAACATTGTGTGAAATTCCAAAACATGAAAATCTCCATCACACACCTAGTCATGCCGTATAGGTCACACTAGATCGCTAGCCTTTCTCTCAATGAGGCTTGGATCTTGTCGGCAAGATAAATCCCCATTCTTCACAACACCACCAATGGATCATAATCGCTCTGAATATTACACTAAATGGGTAGAGGCCAATCCCTTCATTTCTACAAAATTTGAGAAAATATGTGAATTCATCAACCATCACATCATTTGTCACTTTGGTGTTCCTCACCACCTCATCACTGATAATGGAAAGAAATTAAAAAACAAAAACCTATGCAAGATATGCAATGAATTTGGCATCCAACATAGTTTCTCATCACCTTATTACCTGCAAACCAATGGCCAAGAAAAATCAACCAATAAAACCTTGAATAAAATTCTTATGAAAGTAGTCAACGATCTTTGGGAAGGATTGGCATACGCACATTCCTTTCACCTTGTGGGCATATCGCACCCGTATTCACACTTCGACTCACGCCACACCCTTTTCTCTCGGTTTATGGTACCAAGGTTGTCTTACCTCTAAAATTTCATATCCCATCTCTCTGCATCTCACTAGAAGACATGCTCAATGACGATGAATTTCACCAAGATTGTTTGGTGTAACTTGACTTATTAGATGAATGTCATCTCAATGCTCTTGACCATCTCCAAATCTACCAAAAACATATCAAACATGCCTATGAAAAACATTTTCATGAATGAACCTTTCAATTCGTTGACCTCGTCCCGAAGAAAATCAACATGTCACTAAAGAAGAAAAAAGTAAATGGGGAAAATTTGATCCTAATTAGCTTGGACCCTATATCGTTATCTATGCCTACGGATCATCTACTTATCATTTATCTTCACTCGAAGGTAAACCCAAACACGAGCCCCTTAATTCCTTGCATCTTTGATCATTTTATTTTTCAAATCATGTTCTATATCACTTTACGTCGGTTGATCACTTGTCCCTTGAGTGCTTTCCACCTTCCATACTACCCGTTTTGAGGATCCATGACTAAACAAGAATCATGTGATTACCCATCACCTTTCAGCCTTGTCTTCAATATGAGTACCACGACTCTACTCATAGCATGATTCTCATGGATACTTTTCATCTTCCCCAAGGTGGAATCCTATGGTCATTCATCACTCAAAACCACATCTTTTATAATTAACCTCTATGTGTTATGGTCTTGTATTCAATCTTCCTCTATATTCTTGTCCATGACTTAAACATCTAAAAACAAAAAGGGATATAACTCCTTGAGTCAAAATTCCAGAAAAAGATGAATCCCTCAAAAGGGACATCTCTTCACTCTATTTCCACCACCATAAATAGATGCTCCTTGAAGGAAAACTATATAAAATCATTCCAAAAAATGATAAAACTATCAAAAAGCTTCTCGCATCAATCAAATTCACGAAAACCTCAAGGATATAATATAATCATCACTTATAGACTTTCCACATTGATCATCTATTACAAATAAATAAAAAATGAAGAAAAGGATGAAATTTTCATCATTGACTTGCCTATTTTTTTATCCTAGGTTTCTTACTAAGAAAAACTTGTTGTCATACACTAAGTTATACTAAACCACCCACTCTCACCTCATTTCCTTTTCATACTAATTTCCTCTCTACTCAAGGGACTTGCCACAACCACGACATTTCATGATTATGTGACTTTCTTCACCCTTAGAATAGTCCATTATGCAAGGATTTTAGGATCTTATGTTCATAAGCCCATATGGGGTATGGTAGACTCATTAGGGTCCTTATCAATTAAGCAAATATTTTTCCACATCTTACCATTTTCCTTCTCCATTACTTATTGATTATCCTATACAGGACTAGATCATCAACACCTACATTTAAAACAACTCATCCATGCCTATAACCTAAACTCCACCATGCCTATGACCTAAATTCAACCATGCCTATGACCTACATTCAACCATGCCTAACACCTACCAACCCATTCCTCTACTTCATCATAATCTTCCCTAGCTTATGGGAGAACTACATCAGCTTGAGGCCCCTTTTCACCGGGGCTATGTAGGTAGCACTTCGAGGGCATGGGGCCCTCGAAGGTTAGCTTGGCCACTCTTTACCCTAACCAATTCCACCTTTCCACTTTCCTATTCATATTTTACCTTATTTATTTTCCATTTTATATTAATAACTGGAAATTAAACCAAACAAGCATCAATTAATACACATTTTTACCACATCATCAAATCACCAATTTATCATTTCATATTTCCACATATAGCAAAAATTTGGGAATTTACTCCTTAACTTGTATATACATCACCATTTTTCCCCCACGTTACCTACAACTTGGACATTAAATCATGCCTAAACCAAATTGAATCAATCATGCCTAAACTAACCCGACTCCGCCACGCCTAAACCAACCTAACTCAAGTCATGCCTAAACCAGGCTGACTCTATTATTCCTAAACCAACCGACTCAATCATGCTGAAATCAACCTAACTCCACCATGCTTACACTAAACCGACTCAATCATGCCTAAACCAACCTGACTCCACCATGCCTAAATTGACCTAACTCCACATGCCTAAATCAACCTAACTCAATCATGCCTACATCGACCTGACTCCATCATGCCTAAACCGACCTGACTCCATCATGCCTAGTCCACCTAGTTCCCATCACATACACACATAATAATAGAAATTATAATAAAATACACCATCCATACTATAAATACCATCATCTATAAATTAGAAAGTATGTGTATACATACATGCATACATGGATACAAATAAATGCAAGTATCTCAACAACTCTCATGTACATCCTCACCATCTTCGAAACTCAAGATGGTGTATATATCAACAATATCAATATATAATGCCCATCTACAATGAATAATTATCACCTCACCGATATCCTCTAGGAAATTCTCACCCCCCTCCTCTTCTCTTGTGTGTCATCCCACTAGCATCTCACCACACATCTTAGGCCTTGGTCTAACCTCTAATGTCCCGTCACCTATAGCTGCCTTCCATGCACTAGTAGCCTCACCCTAACCCTATCCCATGGATTTCTAGTCCCCCTGTAATCTCTACATTATCATTGCAAGATCTGGTCCTCTCACTCAAAGCCATTCTACTCTATACTCAGTATAAGATGGGATGTCTATCCCTACATCCATCAAGTGATCCTGATAATATCATGCCTCACCCAAGGCATCCCTAAACCTAGTCATAGGTATTGTATTTTATGGTGCCATTGGCCTCGACCCTATCTTTGATACTTGAGGTACCCCGTCTCCGCCCTATCTATAAAATGGGACCCTCTCCTTGATCCTCGTGGGTGTTTTTGTTGGTAGTTATCCTTGTGCTTCCCGAACCTATGTAGGTACCTATGTAGGTACTTGTCCCTATGCTACCTGGGCCTGTAGGGATGCCACCTCGCCTATCATGTGGCAACCTATACCTCTCGACCTGTCGCCGCCTATCCATGCACTATCCTCAACTGATTGACCAGAGTCACCATCTTCCCCTGTATGGCATCTCTCTGAACTGTGATGGTCGTCAGGTCTGGCTGCCCCGACCTTGGTGGTACTACTCATAGCTATGCTATTTACCACTATTTGTGCCTCACAAGAACTCTAAAATCATCAATCTATCAGTCTACCACTTGCTCCTCATGCCCTATAGGCACCGTTGGCTGTGGTAGAGGCATAGGCCTCTCCATGTCTTCCCTCATATCTTGTGGAAATGGTGGAGCTATATCCTAGGACAATCCTAATTGTCTCTTAACCCCGTCTATGGGGATCATATCATGCTCACTAAAATGACATCTCTTTATCCATCTCACCAGATTGTAATGCATCCAACTCCGTATCCATCTATATGTATGAAGGAAAGCCAACATAGGGCCTCCAAATGATGTCCACACTAGATAACCCCTCTAGTAAATGCATGTAATAGGCTACATCAAGTGTAGCCACTGGAAGCTCAACAATCCCCAATTACAGTACCCATAGCTTGTAACCCACTCACACAAAACTGTCTCAAATGCATCAAGTCGGGTATGCCTTCTAGACACACACACATGTTGTACGCATATGCCCAATAATATAGTAAGAAGGTGCAGATAGGCCGAACCGCCACAATCGCCCATAAGCCCATAACTCTCTCTAAGCTACACCAAGAAGGATGGTACCTAGGAAAACCGGGTCCTATCATCCATCATATTGTGCGAACCCCCAATGATCATGGGTATCTCCCACCCTCTACATCCGGCAAGGTGCAAAATAGCACACCGCCTCCATCATCGAGAACTACTAAAATCACCTCCTTAGGATGGGGTTGATACATATATCCATAACTCATGTTGGTGCTATGGAACCTCAACTCCACTAGTCCCACACCAAACACTGCCAAAGATCAACTCCTCGATTCCTCTCGAAGAAATCAACTACACTTGTGTCCTTACTATCAATAGCCACAAGATCCTATACACATCCTCCAAGGTGATGGTCATCTCACATATCGGTAAGTGGAATGTGTTGGTCATTGAATCCCATCTATTGATGAGGGTGACCATAAAACTCAGCTCCCAAACTACATGCCGGTAGCGTTTAACCCTGATTAGGCCTACCTTGGCCACATGCTGCCAATCCTCCACTCTCATGCTCCTGCGTAATGCTACTAATAGGGAGGTACCCTATCGCACATCCGTAACTAGTCCCTCGCCTACATCTAATAAACCATCACATTAGTAAACCTTGACCATACCCACATTCACCCTTGACCCTGCACCTATAACTATTACCCTTCCTAGTTTCATTCATTATTACCTTCCTTTCTCACCCAACCAACCTTACTCATCTCCTAGCCCATTTTTCTCTCAATGATGATTGACATCGGTTCTCCTTAGCCAAAGCACCGGTCTCCCAAAATTGGCATCACTCCTCCATCTATGAACGATTTCAGCTAACTCCCAATGATGTGAACCAACCCTTGACCGATGTCGGTCACTTTTGGGAAAAAATCCATGAAAACCCTACCCTATTTCTCTCAAAATTCCCCATTTCTCCCTAACTACCCACCCATTCCTACCCAAATCCCCCCTCAACCCTCCCCCATCCTCATTCACCTAATTACACCTTCCTACATTCCTATTTCACCCATTTTCTTCCCAAATTCAAATTTAATTTCCCCCAAACCACTTCTATCCAAACCTAATTTCTAGAAACCAAATCACCTAACATATAAGGAATGAGAGTGAATCTTACCTCGTCACATGCCATCTCCATGGAGGTACATCTAGACATTGAACCGGTGGTCCACCCGACCCCTCTCCTGCCTCTTCCATGCTGGAATATACCTTGAATCTCTCCACCAATAAAAAAATCCCCCTAATCTCATGGACCCATCTACCTAGCTCCTTTCACTAATTGGATCTCTCCACCTCAACCGAGCACAATGCCCTATCTTTTCCTCTCGAAAAGTGTTGAAAAGTCAAATGGATCTATAATTTTCTCCAATGGTACAATACAACAATGATTCCATAAAATATGGAATTTTCATTTTATAAACCCACCCCGACTTGACCAATGTCGGTTCTCTTTGTTCCCTAGCCAACCGACATCATTCACCCTCTAACCGGTATCTCCGTCCACCCTGCTAACTATTTGTCCTTGCTAAACTACCTTTTTTGCCACCATTCATATCAATCCACCTTTTTATCATCACAAACCCCCATTGAAACAAACCTACAAACCCAACCTACCCCTACATTTCCTTTGTTGTGTCTTAGGAGTTTTTTTATTTTACCTATACCTTGGCCTTACCCATGCCATTACCTATATACCTTGACCTGAACCACTTTTTATAACCTTTTGACCCTCCATGCTCATTGTACCTTGTGACGTGGTTACTTGTGTTTTTGGCCTCTTGACCTAACATTGCCTATTGCCAAGTCAGTTTATCCTAACCTAACCTTTGGTGTACCAGAACATACCTAAACATTCTTGCACCCGATCTCTATTTTTTTCACACCATATCCTATACCTTGGATACCGAAATCACTTCAACCCTCTTTGGATAGACCTATCAACCTTAGTTGACATAAAGTTTGAAAGCCTCTTACCCTAGTACCATGTCACATTTTCCAATGTGTGCGTATGTTCAACTACCACTACCTTTAACCCTGACTCATTTACCTGTTTACCTGATTTTACCTTTTCCCTTTACCCATTATACCCACTAATCTTCATTTTCCTATCTCCTCATTTTATCAAACCACTCACCGCTTCCATCTCTCACCTCATCGGTTCCTAGTTTGAGGGGGATTACCTTCACCCACACTTAGGGAAACAAAAACATCACTTACACTCGACACAACCATTTCCTATTTTTGTCAGCACCGCTTACCAATACAAGCCACATGAAAAAAAGGGAAAAATGTAGACACCAAAATTGGGTCACACTCCCTTGCCCCCTTTCGAATAACCAACTTATACACATTCACCTAACCATGACCTTTATACCCCACATTAATATTAATTTAATTATTTATAATTAAATTAATACCCATCCTCACCCCATTATTAATTTAATTACTTTAATTAAATGGATGCACACCTCACCTAGACACCTCACCATAGAATTATTCATAACATGTTTCCATAAATGAATAAGACTTAGTTCAACCCTAAAAACCAAAATCCTATTATTACTCTAACCACCATCCCGCTCATAATAAACATAACGTTCATTCTAATCTACGAATAAATGAATGGACCTGACCCAAATGATGGAGATATGCCATTTTTAGTAAACCTAGGGAATCCCGCCTTAACCGACATCGATCATCCCGAAACCAACGCCGCCAACCGAAACCATCATCGCTACCATTTATTCACGTTTTCAACCTTATTTTTGGGTTGGAAGATTCTGAGATCATAAAGATGAGATGAGAGCTACATGCAAGTAGAACTAGAGTCTTTTCATACCTACCAACATCCATATCTAGCACCATGATAGATCTAGAGATATTGCACTCACGGACATTCGTTACAGGGAAGCAAAGCACTATGACACCAAGATCCATCCCACCAACCAATCATCATCACCACATAGCCATTGGACCTGCAACACCAGTAAGTACACTTCTTACTTGCATCATCTATTTCTACTTTAGTATATTGGGTCCTTTTATTGTCTGTTATCAATTTACTACTTACACTCCCTTTATCCCTACCATTTACTTATCTCAGTAAACTCGATCATTCCTCCACCCCCGCAATAAAACCACCCATACCCTACCTCTACATATTTTTAAGGGTTCCTAAGATCCTCATATACCTCGTTATGCCCTATGTCATCTTTTCCTAACCTCAGCTAAAACCCCATTAAAAAATATTATTGAATCTTATCATCCTAACTATACTGATGCTAGTTACCAAAAACCTCCATCGGTTCTACCTAATCGTGATCGGTCATACTTGATGACATCATTCTCTATGTTTACCAACACATGTAAACCAACAACCACCCACCTATCAAAAATAACCCAAACACCTCACCTAACCCTGCTAAGACCCTATTTGTGACCTATAGACCACTTGACCAACCTACAACCTGACCTGAAGACCTTGACCCGCATAGTTTTAATATTTAATCAGATTGACACTGATAGTGATCTGAGGTACCCAAATCAGAATACTAGCACTAGATTCATTTATGTACGTATTTCAATTATTTCATATTTGTTTTATAAAATAGTGGATTGACAGCCTTCTAGGGAGTATCACACTTCTTAGATCTAGCATACACTAGGTAGTCCACTGTCATATATTGTTTAACTCTTCTTTGGTGGTCTTATTTTCTATTTCCGTAGTTCCTCCTAGCCAAAAAAGCTCTCACAATCAGCATCATATTGAGAATTCATAATGCGTACATCAACCTCCAAATCAACACAATAGGTACTCCTCCTTGGCCTTTACCTTTATTTGTTTCATCACATTCCAATAACGTAAAGAAAATGGTGAAAAATACTTGATCGATGTGGGAATCCTATGTGGTATGAGTATATAATCTCCTTGAGGTCTTTGTGAAGTTGATCAATGTGGGAAGCTTCTAAGTATTTTATTTTGTTTTTTACAAGGATAGTCCTTTTTATGATAGAATATGTGTAGTATGGTAAGCTTTGTATAGATTTCGTTCGAGGGAGCAGTCTATTTATAGCATGGAGATAGAGAGAAGAGACGTCTCTTTTGAGGGAGTCATCATTTTTTTGAAATTTTGACTCAAGGAGTTGAATCCCATTTTTCTTTTGGACGTTTAATTCATGGTAAATACTAAAGATGAAGATTGAGTTCTTGTTTAGAAGACAAAACCATACCACACATGAGAGGGTAACTATGAAATATATTGTTTCAAGTGATGAATGACCATGGGATTCCATCTTGAAAAAGATGAAAAGTATCCATGAAAATCATGCCATGAGTAGAGCCATGGTACTCATATTGAAGATAAGGATGAAAGGTGATGGGTAATCACATGATTCTTGTTTAGTCATTGATCCTCAAAACATGTAACATGGAAGGTGAATGGTGCTCAAGGGACAAGTGGTCAATAGACAGAAGGTGATATAGGACTTGATTTCAACAATAAAATGACCAAAGATACAAGGCATTGAGGGGATCAAGTTTGGGTTTACCTTCTAGTGAAGACAATCTATAAGCATCTGATCCATAGGTATGAGTAATGATATAGGGTCCAAGTCAATTAGGAGAAAATTTTCCCCATTTACTTTTTTCTTCTTTGGTTACATGTTGATTTTCCTTCAGGATGAGGTCACTGACCTGGAAGGTTCATTTCTTGACACATTTATCGTAGGAAAATTTTATAAATTTTTGATAGATTTGGAGATGATCAAGAGCATTGAGATGATGTTCATCCAATAACTCAAGTTGTGCTAAATGGTCCTAGAAAAAGTCATCATCATTGATCATGTCTTGTAGTGAGATGTGAAGAGATGGAATTTGGACTTCGAGAGGCAAGACAACCTCGGTACCGTAGACTAGAGAGAAAGGTGTGGCAACAATAGAAGTGTAAATACTAGTGTGGTAAGCCCATAAGGTGAAAGGAATGTGCGTATGCTAATCCTTCCCAGTATTGTCAACTACTTTCATAAGAATTTTGTTCAATGTTTTATTGGTTGATTCTGCTTGGCCATTTGTTTGTGTGTACTAAAGTGACGAGAAAATTATTTGAATGCCAAAAGTGTCACAAATATTTTGTAGAATTTTTTTGAATTGCTTTCCATTATCGGTGATGAGGTGATGAGGGATGCCAAAGAGACAAATATGGTGATGGTTGATAAATTCACACATTTTCTCAGCTTTTCTAGAAATGAGGGGAATGGATTCTACCCACTTAGTGTAGTATTCAATAGAGGTTATAATCCATTAATGGCATTGTGAAGAATGAGGATTGATCTCTCTGACAAGATCCAAACCCCATTTAGAGAAATTCCAAATATCTCGTGCGACTTGCAAGGCATGACTAGGTGTGTGATGAAGATTAACATGTTGCCCGAATTTCACACAACGTCCGACATAATCACAAAAGTCACGGTTTATGGTTGGAAAATAATATCCTAGGTGAAGAATGCATTTAGCGATAGCTAATCCACTAAAGTGACCTCCAAAAATTCCATTGTGAACCTCCTTGATAGTATAGGGAATTTCAAAACTTGTAAGGCATAGTTAGAGAATCGCATCGAAGCTACGTTTATAAAGAAGACCACCCATGATGACATAGCAAGAGAAACATTTAAGAAAGGCATGTTATCCATTACAAGTAAGCTTGGGAGGTAGAATGGAAAGGGAAAGGTATTCTATAAACTTCTTATACCAAAGATCACGTGGGTCGGGCGTAATGGTTATGATGGAGTTAACATCTTGAGATAAATAAGAAGGTGATCGCAACCTTTGTATTCGACAAATATTTTAGAGTCAGAAGGTGAAGTGAGTATCTAAGAAGCAAGCCATGGTATCCATAAATTTATTAGTAGAACGTGGGGTGGTTTGAAGTTCCTAACGATCGAAGGTAGTCAAAAGTATGTCAACATGGTGTTTTTACTTTTGGAGTATTTTGTTACAACATTGGTATATACCATTGACTTGGTTTACAACCAGTTGAGAATAACCAGATATATTAATTGATTTAACATCTAGGGTGATGGTGGATTGAAGGCCTAGTATGAGTGCTTCATATTTGGTGATGTTGTTAGTACAATCAAAATCTAGTTTTAAAGATAAAGGCATAGGTTCACCATCAAGAGGAATGAGGATAACACTTGCACCACCTCCATGCTGACATTTGGAACCATCAAATAATAAGGTCATTTGGTAAGTGGTATCATCCAAAGAGGGTAGTAATGGATTCATTCGGAAAATCAAAGTTAGAGGGTTGATCTCCGGTTTAGGTGTGTCTCGCTGGTTGGTCGCTGATGGTTTTGCCCTTGATAGATTTTTGTGGATGAATTCAAGGTCAAGGTCTGCAAAAAGCATGAGCCAATATGCAACACATTGATGCTGGTAGGGTTTGGCATACATGTAATGTAAGGGGTTAGTGTTAGTGATGAAATTTTTTTGTGGTTGAGTTGGTATGCTGAATTTTAGTGGTGATAAAAAATTAGGATAAACTAACCTTTTTAGCATGGGTGTACCTAGTTTTGTAGTCTAATAGGGTATGAATTATGTAATAAACCACTTGCTCTATGTGTTGCTCATCATGATGAGCAAGCATGGAACCTAAGGAATGATCAGTAACATAAATGTATAGGTAAAAGGGTTGGTAATCTTTAGGGGGATGAGCACTGATGGTTGAAGAAGGTATTGTTTTAAGGTGTCAAAGGATTTGTGTCATTCATCATCCCATTTGAAGGAGATGTCATTTTTGAGGAGATGATCAAATGGTTGACAATGGTGAGAAATTTGTGAAGTAAGTCAATGAATAGATTGGAAATTACCTTGCAAACTTCAAAGTTGATAGAGATTAGTAGGTGAAGGCATTTTGAGAATATACTTTACTTTAGTAGGATCAACTTCTATGCCACACAAAGAAACAATGAAACCAAGGATCTTTCTTGAAAGAAATGTAAAGACACACTTCTTAGGTTGAAGGTGAACACAATACTTGATGAGGTAGTCAAATATGACCTTAAAGACTGTAAGGTGTTCAACTCGATGTTTGGATTTGGAAATAAGGTCATCTACGTAATATTCCAATATGTGATGCATTATGTCATGGAAGATATAAGTCATGGGTCACTGATATGTAGCACCAACATTTTCGAGGCCAAAAGTCATGACTCGGTGGCAGAAATTCCCCTAAGGAGTGATGAAGGAAATTTTGTGTTGATCTTCTTGAGTGAGTACTATTTGATTATAACCCGAGAAATTATCCATGAGTGATAACATCTCATGGCCGGTGGTGAGATCAACCAATTGGTCAGTTCCTGGTAGAGGAAAGCCTTCTTTGGGGCAAGCTAAGTTGAGTTCGTGGAAATCCATGCAAATGTGGAGACCCCTTGTCACTTTTGTGACAGAATGATATTAGAAATCCATTGGGGATAGTCAATGGGTAGGATGAAGGAAACCGAGAGAAGGCATTGAATTTCTTCTTTAACAAGAAGGGCAATGCAAGGATGCATTTTCTGTAGCTTTCGTTTTATGGGTTTGGCATCAGGAATGGTTACGATATTGTAGACCATAATTTTTGGGTCAATATCAAGCATATCAGCATAGGACCAAGCAAAAGCATTATTATTGTCTAAGAGGAATGAAGTAAAAGCTTCATGTTTAGAAACATGTAAAGATTGGCCTGTATTTAAGATGTGTGGGTCATATTGAGTGTTAATGTTGATTTCAATGGTCGATTCATTCAACATGGTTTGTGTCTCATAAGGTAACTACTAGTGAATATAAGAATCCTTCACACCAATGTAGGTGAGGATAAACTCATCGTCCTAACATTGAATGATGTTAGGATATAGGAAGGAAGAAAAGAAGGATCCTCGCCATAGCATTGATAAGTCATAGGCCCGGAAATCATGTTCACAAAAAAACAAATAAGGAGGAATAGATTCGGGATCTATGGAATCAGGGTGAAGGTGGTGACATTGGTGAATGGGATGGATAAGGTTTTCATCCTCAATGAGTTCGATGTGGGCATTCTTGGAAGATGGTGCAGAAAATACAATGCCACTATGATCTTTGTCTTTATGGGTGGTACATGGGATGACGATATGATGACCTTGTTTATAAAAATTGAAACCAAATCTTTTACATGCGCATCGGTGAAGGAAAGTGTGGGTGAAAATAATATTAGTGAGATATTAGAAGTCGGATGAAAATGGTTGTGTTTGGGATGGAGGTTTGGGTGAATAGGTGGTAGTATCAAGTCCCCATACATTAATTTGGTGCGAAGGTCGGACAACCATAAGGGAAGACCTCTCCTATGCAATAGTCATAATGAGGATGTTGGCGTAGGTTGTCATACTCTTGTGGAGTGAGGAATGTGTTGATATTGTAGAGGTGGTACTCCCTAGAGTGAGGAATTGAAAAAAACTTCTAAGGGATCGGTAGTAGATATGTGTGTAGCAAGGATAGATGAATTACTAGGCAATTGGGTAGGAGGGGTATCGGTTGGTTGGGAAGTAGATGGGCCAGCTGCAGAGGTTACGCCAAAGAGGTAGGAATAAAGGAGTTATATGTGAGAGAGGTGATGGAAACATTGGTGGATGGGGCTGTGGGTGAAGGAGAAGTGGAGGTAGTGGTAGATTCCTTAATTAGTACAAGGACATTGTTAGGTTGGTACAACATGTTACAAGTTTTGAATGGTGATGGGTCAAATGGGATAGTATAGTTATGCCCTTCATGTTTGAATTTTACACAGTGGTGTAAATTTTAAGGAACACAACCCATGACATGAATCCAAGGTTAGCCAAGAAAAATTTTATCTTTGGAACTCCCCTCTAAGATGTAGAATGATTTTGGGATAGTGCGAGGGCCTACACAAATGTGAAGAATAATGGTGCCAAGGGTGGAGGTGATGGTGTCATTGAAGGAGTGCAGCATAAATGGGTTATTATGCATACAATTTGAAGGAATGTGCATTTGATTATACACGGGAGGAGATGATGTTGATGTTAGCACAACCATCGATCATAACACATCGTATGTTATTGTTATCAATATAGAAGGAGATGAAAAGGGTGGGATCGGGGTCATCTAATTGGAGAGGTACAATCTCCTCATCAACAAAACCAAGGGTGGATACTTAATGATTGGGTATGGGGGTAGAAGAAGGAGATGATTTGGTAAGCAAGGCCACATGGTAAGGGGTGATAATAGAGGCCAATAGTGTGGGGTCGAGGGTAAAACCTTGATAGATTGCAAAACCTCGATAAGGGCTTGTCTACGAGATTTAGAAGTTTGGAAGAGATCATACAAAGACATTTTTAGAGGGTATTGATGTAATTGTTTATCATTGTATGATGGGTGACCCCATCAGAAATAGGGTATGTGGGTCCTCGAATGGTGATTTTGGGAGTGGGTGCAGATGGTATATTGGGCACATGATTGGTTGATGGGCTAGTTGATTTTTCTTTTCCTTTGTCCTTTTGGGCATGCATGATAACTTGGACCATGTTAATATGAGGGAAGGAGGTAGATGAAGAAGGTATGTTATGAGTAGTGTAATGACGTGATGTGCAAAAACCTAATGTGGGGTAAGAACCTTGAAAATGAGTAGGGCACATTGGAATTTGGGTGGTGGTTTGGCCAACTCTTTGATATAGATCATGTTGATCTCAAATTTTGGAGGTGGATAAAATGATTGTGGGGGTTGAGATACAGGTCGTAGAAGAAGTAAGGGATGATGATGTGTGGTGATAGGTGAAGGTGGAACATGGTCCTCATTAAGAAGATCATAATTGTTGAAATTTACTTCAGGAGGACATAAGTGTAGGAGAATGGTTTTGAGAGCCTTACAACCTTCTACATCATGTCCCACACATGATGATAGGCACAAATATTAGTTTCATCAAACCCTTTTGGTTTGGGTTTAAGGGGTTGTAAGGTCAAAGTAGTGGTAATGTGATGACGGAAGTCTCTAAGAGGTTGGATATAATTTTGGCGTAGGACCCTACCAACGAATAACAATGGGAAGTGAGTGTGGGTCTGGGTAAAGTTGTGAATGATTGTGAGGGAAGAGGTGTTATAGGATGAGGAATCAGTTGGACCATTGGTTTGGTAGTTGGTATTGCCTTAGGTTTTGATGGCATCCTCTTAGGTAAAGCTTTGATAAAAGAGCTAGCAATGGAATGTTTTGTTAGTTTAAGTACCTTTTTGGAGGAGGGTAGTGGGTTCTTGTATTTAGATTACACCTTCTTGGGTAAAGGTGAGATGGGAGTATGTGATGTAGAAGGGAAAACAAATAATGGAAGAGGACAAAGTTACCCATGGGGATAGTAGAGTTACGGTGGAATTGGTTAGTAGAGGATGGGTGGATAGTATGGGTTGAAGTTGTATAGGAAAATTTTGGGTTATAGTAACTGGTGGAGGTATAGGTGGTAAGAAATGTACAGTGGGGAAAGGGTGTTTGTTGTGTAGGTAAATGAGGTGTAATGAAGGATCATGATGAAGCAGTAGGTTTCTTAGCTTTTGATTGGCCTTGGGTAGGAGGTTATTTGGCTAGGGTTGATGGGTGAGGTCCTAGGATGGACAGAAGGGGAAAAGGTGACAAAGGTGTGGTAGGTGAGACTGGTGTATGAGGCCTAGAGGGTTGGGTCTTCCTTCTAGGTGGAGGAATAATTTTGGTGTGGGTTTGGGAAGATGTGGCTAAATCTAATTTGACAGGTGGATGGGTAAGGCTTGATGTCGCATGACACCCAAGGTAGTGATGGGTCTAGATACGATGAAGATATAGGTGTGGGTAGGTTCTATCGAATTGGAATGGTTTGAGTGGTGGGAAAAGGTTTGTATGTAGGTAGAGGTGAGGAAGAAGAATTAGTTTTGATAGGCATGGTTAGGGTTGATCTGGTTGGTGGAAATACCTTTGGATAGATCATGGAGGTATATTCGAAACATTTGCATTTGAGTAAAAAAGGGGAGTGAAGAGGTCTCCAAAGCATGTAATTATCCACGTAATCCAAGGGATTGGCCAGTCATAAAAATGAGAGTATTGTAAGAGGATATGCAATCGAGTTTGGTGGCGATCCTGTAAAATATGTCTCGTGAGACAGGGATTTGGCCGGCCTCGGACTGTGGGTAACAAAGATGAGATCAGTCCATGGGATCTTGGGATGCTAATGGATAATTATCCCCAATAGGTAGTGGTGTATATGAAGAGTCTCCCATGGGTAGGAGAGATGGTAGGTGGGTTGAGGTAGAATTATCTTTTGATGGAGGAGAACACGATGATGATTCTCCCGTGAGTGGGAGAGTTAATACATTGATTTTTAGTAGGTTGTGGGGTACATAGTGAAATGACATCGGTGAAAATCATGGAATCCTTCATGAGTGTAGGGGAGATGAAGGGGACTCCTCCAAGGGTGGAGTGGAAGAAGTACTGATTCTCCATGGGTAGAGGAGCTTGTGCCATAATTTCCTCGATACAAAAATAGGTGGAAATTTAGGAACGACCGTGCGATATTGAAAACAACGTGTACTTCACAAACATTTTGTCATTGGTTGAAGGTTCACTATTTTGATTAGATGATGGTGTATGGTTAGGGAACTACTTCTTAAAGATGTGTAAGTTTTTATTTGCTTGGCGTGTTCGGGTTGTCCACTACGATATATCCATTATATAACATCTCCTGGACAATGTTCTTAAAAGTTATGCAATTACCGTCACTATGGTCTTCGACATGATGAAAATTACAATAGTCATGTTCCTTATACCATGTAGGCATAGGAAAAGCGGGATCAAAACCAATATGAGGTTTTACAGGGGGAGTGCAATGGCTCCAACTTTAATAAGCTTTTCTAAGACTGAAGAATAGGGCTCTCCAATTAGAGTGTGCTTTTGATGTTCCCACTAGATTTGAAAAGTATGAACAAGGAAAATATTGGAGGAAGGTTTGGCTTGATTAGATGGATGATATGGACCAGATATGAGAACTACCACATTGGCAGATCCTTTTTCTTTTAAATAATTGTTTTAGGGTTTTGAATACGAAGAAGAATCATTTGATTTGAATGGGGCACTCTTGTTTCACAATTGGATTTTCTTTTCTTTAATGGCATGAATTTCTAGCTTTTGTGCCATGGTGAATGGTTCGTCGAAGGTAAAGAAGGTTTGCACATGCGAGTTGGTGAGATGAGTCTAGAAAAATCTCTAGCGAACAAATCTATAAGTTCGTGTTAAGGTAACTAGAAAATTAATTAGTTGATAGGACTTCACCAAATGAGCAAAAAATCTGTGATAGATTCATTGTCATTATATTGTCGTGTCGAATATAGGTTAGTCATGGCATCTTTTTTACTACATTGATTGAGAAGTGGTCTAGGAATTTGAGCCAATTGGTTTATGGAGTAGATGGAATGTCTAGGTAAATTTTTGTACCAATTTAAGGCGGGACTTATTAGGGAGATGGGGAATGTTCGTAGGAGTAAAATATTTTCATGGGAAATTAGATAACACCCATTTTGAATGACTACAAGTGTTGTTGTGGGTCTTCTTTATTGTTGAAACAGATGAACTTTGGCATTTCCCAATGTATGGGGTATATGCAAATAGGAATATATGGATGAATAGGTTCATTACAGATTTTGTCATAAGTTAAGCCATTATGAGAGTCGAAATCGATGCTTCTAGTGTTTGCATCTTTTCCATCATCATCCTAATGAGGTCATTGATGGGTTGTGAGGAATGGGTGCCTCCTGCAGTAAAGGGAGGTTGATGATGGGTGTATGATTTGGATGGCATCCTAGTATATGGGGGTTCCAAATATGAAAAATATGAAGGGGGGATAGATACGAATGATTAAGATACTCCGAAGAAGCAATATACGAGATTGGGGATAAAAAGGACTAGGTTTTGAAATGGGGTATGGGTTTTTGAAACCAAGGGTGGTTGTGATGAAACCGGAATATACAAATAAGAGGGGGCAGATGGGGCCATGCTCAAGGTGGTTGGTGAAGGGATGGTTGACACCACGGGTGCAATAGATGTCATTGGTATAGTTTCTATAGTGGATGTGGGACCTAGTTGAGAGACCACAGGGGGTAAAGTGGATGAGGATAGCAGACCGAGCTAATGGTAGGCTGATGCAAAAGTGGGGGTGAGGGAAAGAGGAATAGATACAAGCATGTCTTATACTATGTTTCCTAAGGAGTCCTAGGTAGATGAGTGGGAAATATAGTATTGCAAGGCTACGGGATTTTGGTCAAGGAGTCTTGTGAACTCCTCGTCACCGTTAGAAATGGGAATACGTGGAGTTAGATCCATAGGTGATAGGATGGAATGCAATGATGGGCTAGGTGGGAGTGGCTGAAGACTAGCATGAAATATAAGGGCATTGGCTTGGCTATGATTCAACACCATATGAATTAGCATTGACCTGGTAAAATTGTACTCTGTAGATGACATAGAAAACAACAAAAAGGAAAAGAATAGAATCTTGGTAGGTGGACTTGGTAAATGTTTCAATTAAAAATAAAAACAGGGAAATCAACACCGGTTAAGGTGACCGATGACCGATGAAGGTTACAATAACCGATACTAATTACTCATGGGAAAACACCAGTTTAAAAAATGGAGAAGAATTGATGAAAATGAAATGGGGAAATCGTATTTGATAGTAATATCGAATGTTGGAAATATGATGATGTTCGATTACTACAAATAGAAAAAGAAGGCGATGAAAGCTATTTTGGGTAAAATAACCAAAAGAGCTGGTAACTGACATCGGGTAAAACTAAAAATGATTAGATGGGAACTGATGATGGTTCTTTGGACCGACATCTCCATTCTTGTGAAATCAAGAAGTGAAGAAAAATGAATTTTGTAAATTAAATTAGATGAAGACTCAACCTAGAAGATCTAAGGATGATAATATGAGGCCTTGACACACTCAAAAATAGTCGAATACTCCAACTATGATGGGGGAGTGTGAAAGGAAGAAGAAAATGAAGAAATGTAATCCTCACAACTCAAAATGCAATTCAAGAAGAAAGCTAAGAAAAACATGAAATCTTATGAATTACTTTTATGTTACTTTAGCTTATGTTATTTGAGACTAAATTGTGAATTTAGAACAATTTTTTTGGTTGGTAAGGCATCCTATGAAGAGACAATCTAAAGGGGAGGTTTCGTGTTATGCTTTGGTGGGCAGTCCTTTATCTCGAGATAATTTCTAGATAGAGAAACCAGCTGGGCACCCACTATCAATCCTTTGATTGTGTGATCATTGACAACTTCTTCCAGGTAAGGTGTTGTTTAAGAAGATGTGTGAATTTAGATTTGTGTAGTATGGCAAAGAGAGAGAAGAAAGAAAGTTCTTTCTATGATTCAATTGTGTCAACCATCAGCTGGGCATGAATTCCAGTGTATAGGTTGCCCTAAATTTTAAATGTGAGCTAATAATGCAACATACAAGGATGAAATGCAAAAAAATTAGAACCCAAATCGACAGTTATATTCGATGTAGCAAATGATGAATATTAGAGAGGATGATTTTCACTAATGTAGAAAGAAAGAAGAATGATTTTTTTAAATGCTCCAAAAGAAATGTTTCATTTATAGAAATTAGAAAGAAGGAGCAGATTACACAAAAATAAGGTTTAGTGAATAAAAATTTAGAAAGGAAACACAAAAGATGCAACCTATATGAATAGAAAGAAACCCACAAACGAGGGTCCCACCAGGCGTGCCAAAATTTTTCACCAATAAGTTGCGTACATATGAGAAAAATAGATAGGGTAAGGGTGAGGAGGAATACCTGTGAATGAAGGTGGAAGGTAGAGTGCACACATTCTGATTTCCCGATCCAGTGCTAATTGCGAGAACTTTCTTTTTATAGGAGGAACTACCTATGAATGCAAAACAATACCACAAGAGGAATATTAAACAATATATGTCAGTGGACTACCTAGCGTGTGCTAGATCCGGAAGTGTGATACTTCCTAGATGGCTATCAATCCACTGTTTAATACAATTCAATGCAAGAAATAACGTAAATAAATAACATCCTACTGTAGTTGATATGATTTAGGTATCTAATTCAAATATAATAAGCAAATCTAATCTAGTGGGTAAGGTTATGATCAGATCTAGAGGTTGGGCAGGTAGCCAAGGTGACTAAGATAGGTCAAGATCAGGTTTTGGGTGGTTTGGTTTATTTGGGTGAAGGTTATGAGGTTGTTGTTACAGGAAGAATGACCGAGATACGAGAGACCGATGTTGGTCTCGATATGATCGATGCCGATTGAGAAGAAACCGACAACAATTTAGGTTAACTGGTGTTGGTAGGGGCAAAATGATAGAAACTCAATAAAACTTGGTTTTGAAGATTCTATGTGATTACATAGAGAATGGGAGAATGAGGGTTAGGTTTCCAAAGATGCTAAGAATTCTCAGAGACATCTGGATTCGGTATAGAGATCTGGGAGGTTGTAGGTGGTTAGGTGGAGGGATTGACAGGAAGGTGGGAGGTGATGAGATGCAAAGGAGACTAGGACTCTCAAACAAAGATAAAGAAACTGATCTAAATAAGTATGGAAAGATGTAGATCCAAATGCACTTACTTGTATTTGTAGATTGGTGGTTGGATGAGGGTGATGGTTAATCTATGAAACTGGTGGTTAGTGCTTCTGTAATGCTTCCTGGAATGTTATTGTGAATTCTTAAGCTTCAGATTAGTCTTGGTGTTGATTTAAGATGTCTGGATGTGCAAGAGGGCTTTGGTTCGTGATTACATGCAGATCTCTCTCTTCTTATACTTGAATAATTATTACCCCCTCTGGAACAAGGTTACCAAAGTGAATATATGGTAATTGATGACAGTTTAGGTTAATCGGCATCGGTTACGGTGAGAAATCCTAGGTTTGCCAAAATAATAGATCTTGGCTATCTTTTTACTAGTTCTTCCCGTTGGTTCGGTTCTAAAATGGTAATTTCTGCATAAATAAGTGGGAATGTTGTTAGAGAAAGAATAGGCATCTAGTGTTAGGGTTATACTAAGTCTTAATTAGTTATGGTAAGTAGAGATTGAGTCCTAGTTAAAAGGAAACATGCTAAAAATAGGTCTATAATGAGGTATCTAGGTGATGTGGTGGGGTGAGATGTCTAGGTGAGGTGGAAATTAATTTAATTAAGGTAATTAAATTAATGAATATTGTGAGAATGGGAATTAATTTAATTGTAGGTAATGATCTTAACCTTTACACTCAAATCGAAATGAAGATAGAGAAGGAAATCATCGAATTCTTACCAACCATGCATTTTTGGGAACTTAGAACTAGTGTGTGAACCATGAATATGAACTATCTCGCTTATCAACCATTCAAGATAGGGAACAAATATGACTTGGTCAATGTGGGAACTCAAACAAGAACTCACCATCTATTTAGCCTTGAATGGTTTTAAAAAGGTTAACCATAAACCTATGTATGAAAACCTATTTAATCCTATTCAAATATCATTTTGTGGATATTTTTCTCTTACTTTCATCTTTCTACAATATTTTCCCTTAGGGAACTACTAGGATATTCTTATCACTTATTAAAAATTTAAACATAAATACTACTTTGTTCTTATTACAAACACACCCCACAAAATCAACTATAAAATAAACACGAGGAAAAATTCCTCATGACCTCCTATAGCCTCTGCAGTTGATTGTTCCCAATCAATCTCATACAACAAAAATAGTTTCCATTTATTCCTGTCTCTAGTATTGGCATTTATCATTTCCGCTCACTTTATTCATGGTAGTGTGTGGCCCCATGTCACTACCAAACTTACAAGAAAATGCTAAAATTCCTCCTTCCTTCATTGCCTCCATCCTCTAGTTGAAGATTTTTAACTCATATATTTGGATATATATTTGCATTTTTAACCCTTTTTTACCTTTGGAAAATTTTGAAAATTTCCCCGCTTGCCCCTTGGACCCACCACGTGTCCCTAGGTGGGCCCGACAAAATCGCAGGCCAATTTTGATGAATTTTGGCACTTTTTTGAGAAAAGGAAAATTTTCTCAAAAAAATCCACGGGCCCGAACACCCACTCTCTTCCTCGCCATGTGGCACTCTTTGATTCATTGTGGGGCCACACCTCCAACTCGCCTTCGATCATCCGGAAGCATAAAACTCTTTGCAGCCCGCGCTCCTCTTTCTGACCCTTTGAAAATGCCATGTGTCGGCCCCCGATTGGTCATGCGGTGGCACACGTCCAAAGTGTTTCCCTATCGGTGTAGTGGACAACTTTTTTCTATGCCAAAATTTGTAAAATTTTCAATATTTTCCCCTAGCTCCGAACCTCCACCTCCTTTTGGACATGTGTCCTGTTTTCATTGGTTGCGGGACTTTGGCCAAAATTTGACTTTTACCCTTTGAAATTGAAAAACTTCAAAACTATCACAAACTCCACGGATCCATTATACCCTTTTGGACACATGTCACTTCGTGATTTGTGTGGAGATCCGGCTCAAATTTTAACTTTGAAATTTTGCCTCCAAAGGAAAAAAATCAAAAAAATGCACAACCCCACTCCTCCCTTAGCTCCCTTAGACACGTGTCCACTTCTTATTGGAGGTAGGCCTTTGGGTCAAAATTTTACCTTAGCATCGAGGAAAAAAACAATAAAATTTTCCAAGTCCTTCCTCCACCCGCCTGACCTTCTTGTGCCACGTGTCACCTTCCAATTCGTTGCGGGCCTTCGGTAAAAATTTGATTTTGAGAAATTTGCAAAAAGTGAAGGCAAAATTTCTAAGTGCCCTCCACCACCCGCCGATCCTCCAGCCAATCAAATTGTGCCACGTAGGCACTTCACTATAGCAATGCAGGGCTGCGGCAATTTTTTTTTTTGTCAAAATTTCAAAAAGTAACAAGTTAGAACATTCTCCTGCATATCCTCGGCCAATAGGAGCCTGCCACATCACCAAAAGTTTTTGATGACTAATTTGATGGGAAAATGACACCCGTATGCCCATCAAAACGTAAAAAATACATGGGATGCCCTAGAAATCAAATTTTTTCACAAGGAGGACAGATTTCTTGGTTTTAAACCAAATGAAACATGATTTTACATTGTTTTCGACCTGGGGAGCAGGATTTTAACCTCAAATTACTTGGATTCGATCCACTTTGAGTTTTTTGCATGTTTTGACAAAGGAAAAAATGACACAGCCCATGGGAAAGAAGAAATTAGGGCACAGAAGGGGGAACTTGGAAATTGGTTCAAAGTAGGGAAAAATAATAACTTAGGCAATTTCAAAGAATTCCATTAGGATAAACGAATTACAGATCACCCACTTGAGCAAATAAAACGTTTTTGAGAAAAAATGGATATAGAAAATTAGGGAAAAGTGTGCAAACTTAGAATTTGCACCAACACATAGCCACCGAAAATGAAATTTAATTTAATCAATTAATACTTTAAAAGTATTATTTCCTTCTAAAAGGGGCTGCATTAAATAAATTAAATTTATTTAATTTTGGAATTCTATTTTTAAATTCCTTTTGTCCACTTCCCTTTGTTGAATTTTCCATAAGCCTGGGTGCCAAAATTGGGTGGATAAATATTAACAAATATTTATTTAATGCATTATTATTCATCTAAGGTGGGTCGCACTTTTTGGAATAATAGAATTCTATTTTTAAAAACACATGGCAATGAGAATTTTTACCCTGCAAGGAAGCCCCAAAAATCCCATGATCCACTGAAGTGGTTTGAATTTGACAATGGGATTATTTAACCTGCATGGTAGGTAATAAAATCCCATGATTCACTTAAGTCACTTTTCTTTTATTTCACCATGGGAATTTTTACCTGCAAGGGAGGCAATAAATTCCCGCCTTTGCTGTTGCCTCTAATTTTCCCACTGCAACTTAAGTGAATTTTCCATCATGGGAAAAAGTACTCTACAAGGCCGGTAATAAAATTCCACCTACCTGCTGCTTCCATTTTTCCCATTATGCACTTTGATTCTTTGTTTTCCAAAAATGTGGCCATCCTGAAAGAGGCTTTTGGTGTGCAAATTTGTCTTTTCCCAATGAATGGACCTCGATGGCATATTCCTTCAGGAATAATGTGCATATGTGATCCCTAGTTACTCTAGGCCAAGAATCAGGCCAAACCGGCAAAGGAATTGATCTAGAGAAATTTCACAGAAAATGAAACGGGAAAACACAAAAACACAAAAAGTTGCCAAAAGTCACAAATAAAGTGCATAACTCATTCCTAGTTAAAACCCTTCTGGTATATAGGAATAATGATATGTTTGATCACAACAGGGTTAAATTAGAGCACAAATTGCCTCAAACAAGGCTCAAAATTACTAAATACAAATTTCTTGTAGACAAATCCCGACGACAGAATATAACAATTTTGGGCATCTGGGTATTTGGCGAAAATGGCTAATATGGCTCTTTGGGAATATTTTGACACAATACAAGAAATTTCTGGCAATAAAAACACAAAACGACCCATTATTTTAAAATTACAAAAAAATTGGATAAGGTAGTCATATATTTTAGGATGAAATCTGGGGACACTAGTATAGGATCGAGTTTAGATTCACGTGCCACCCTTGGCATCCATTGCAAGTCACCCATCTTTATGCTTACCATTTTGATGCCTTTTTAATTCTAGTGTTGCTAGCTCATATGTTCAAATAGATTTTGGCACTCCCTATACTTTTTCTTCTTTCCACACTAAGAGTATTGCAATAGATCAAGTAATTCACACTTATAGTGCTCCGTAGATCCATAGTTGTAACAAGTTCCACACGCGAACTCACTTCTTCCTCCTCCATGGTTGTCATGACCATGAAATCCTCCTCAAAACCTCTTCCACATGCCCCTCCATTTGAATGCACTTTATAGTGATGACCATCATCCTTGGAATTATTTGCAAGGCTAGTTTGGCATACACCAATATCAATGGCATCATGTATCTGATCAATCAATCTATAATACTTCATTTCATGAATAGTAGAGGTGAAAATATTTCAATAACAAGAAACATTCGTATGGATCGTACACTACAGAGTAGACACCTATTTGCATCATGATATCCATGGAAAATCTCATAGTCCAGGTGTCATGGTGTGTATCGATCTCTAAGGGAAGATGTCCTTTGTATGCCCCTCTACCTCAAAATCTATGCACCATAGGCTAGTGCGTGTTAGAGTAGGTATTTACCTTAGCTCATGTTCACCTAGGTACTTTATTTACCTTTATTGTATTTATCCTCACCCACTTATGTGTGTAGATATTTCTTTTATCTTATTTAGATATTAGGAGATATTATCTAGTTGTTAGGTATAGTTTTTTCCTTGATCTATGGTATTGACTAGATCCTTGGTGTCTAGTTATCTCCTAAATCTATGTTCTTGGCTAGTTCTTTGATGACTAGTTATTTCCTTGATTTATGGCTTGATCTACAACCTTGACTGGTTCTTAGATTGTTATTCCTTTCCTATTTAAGCAAGGCCCATTCTCAATGCATTACATTGAGTTCCATAATAATATATGATATTGTTGCTCATTTGTTTGTAAAGGTTTTATGTAAAGTTATTCTGGAGAATTGCTTTCATCTTATTGATCATGGTGTTTGATTAACATCTATGTTTTAAGCTTGGTATGATCTGGTTATCGTTCCTTTCATGGTATCAGAGTATGAGATTGTTGTTGGCATCCGTCTAGAAGCACACTGGTTCACCTCGGGATTCATGCCCACCAGAAAAGAAAGCACATGATTATTTTTTGGGTCTATTGGATTTGTCAAGATCTGCACAGAGCAATTTTCTTGTTGCGGCATATTTGTCTTGGTTTACGTGTAGGAAGGTTTTGGATCTTTCCTTTTTGGTAGGGGTCCACGGATGCCGTGCACATTTTTGCTATTTCAAGAAAATCCACAAGTTTCTATTTTTGGCAGTAAAGGTCACTGTCTACAAAGTCTAGAAATAGTAATTTTCACTGAAAGCAAGCGGCGAGTTGGATGTGACTTTCTTGAAAACAACCCATTAAAATCCTTAGCCCTTGGTCATATGGTATGGTTATATGAGGGCTTAAAACTTGTGATTCCTACTAGTAGGTGCTTAACTTCAGCCCCCTTTAATTTTATTTGTGTGGTGAAGGCAACAACATTTTATTTCCTTTCAGTGGCACCTAAAATAAATAACAGAGCAAAATATTAAAAAGCTTGTAACTTTTGATCGGTAACTCGGTTTTGAGTGCTGTTTTTTGCAAAAGTGCTTGTTTTATCATGCTCTTTCCATTGTAGTTATTTATTTTGAGACTTTCACTATAATTATAAAGTACCAAATATGGAGGAGTGTTGTAATCAATTGTGGATGCAATTTTGGCTAAGCCCGACGTCCTAAATTTTTGGGAGTTACAATTTGTACCTATCATGGATTCTGAGAATGATATGCTTTTCTCTGAAGTATGTGGACTTCAAGAGGATATTGTAAGATTTGTGGAAGAAAATAGATCACTTAAGAAGTGAAATTCTCTTCTACAATCACTCATTCATGATAAGGATACAATAATACACTTCCTGCAGAAAAAACTTGCTAGCCTACAACATCACCATCATATTGTGGACAACCATATCCATGCTCCTAGTCCACTTGTAGTTGTTGCTCTTGTACCCACTGACATTGATCTGCTAGTCTTTGAGCCTGAACCTACTTTTGATGCTTCTAAACCTATGAGGCTTGTTACTGCATGCTCTTCCACATCTGTGCCTATTACAGTACCACATGTTGTGTATCCTACTTCTACTCAGCTACATGGATTTTTTAAGAAGCATACCACTGCATTCAGTTTTGACATGCTCGGTCTATGGGTCTCACTAGTGGAGTCATTGGAAGACATTCACAGGGTATTATTTCCTTGATTCCACATGTTAAGTGGAATTCTCATCGTGACATTAGTTTTCGAGAAGATACTTCATTGGGATAAAACATTGATAGAGATCCTTTTTTTGTTCGCTCGACTCTTTCCGAGAATCCTGAGAAACACATGAGTTCTACATCTTGATCGTGGCTTGAGAAACTTGAGATTTTAGTTGTCGACATGATCAACCCGACACACATTCTCGATATTCTTTTGCATGCAACCATTGTGCATTTTGCACCAAGTCATATCGCAGCATCTTCTTCATCCATCCGTGTTGATTCTGGTGGATATTTGATCACTCACGAGGTGACATAGGCATTCATTGAGAGGACTCTATAGGCATGGCTCCTCCACCATTCGGCCTCTTGCTCCACTTTCTATACCTTCTACATTGTGATGCTTCTTGTTTTGAGAATTTTTCTTTAAGAGTGTAGTGTATCTCTTTTTGTTGAGAGATTTTATATCCGTATTTTTGACACTTTTGGCATGTTGAAAGTATCTCTTATGGGGGATCTATTATGGTGCATTCTAGTGTTAGTTTTTCAGTGTTCGAATAGTTATTTTGGGAAACTCATATAGATTTGTAGCATCACTCCACCCATTCAGTAGTATGGGAGGGTGTGGTGTTGATCTTACTTCTTTGGATTTCATGTCCTTGCCTTGTTACCTTGGCTTTTCTTGGGCGTGACACTCTAGAGTTTGTGTCCTTGCCTTATTACTTTGGTTTTTTTTCTTGGATCATGGCACACCTATTTGCAGTAGCTGATCGAATTATGTTTGGTGTTTTTTTTGCACTTTCGACATCACTCCATTGACAGTCTCCTTATATGGAGCTATTCTGAGTGAAACTTAGAGTCACTTTTTTTTGAGTTTTGTGAGTGAGTAGTGGATTCAAACCACAGCAGTACACCAAACTTCTTTAGCATTGTATGAGTTTTTTGAGCCGAGGTTCTTGGGATGCCTTGGAGCGGGTCTTTATGGATTACACACTATAGTAGTAGACACTGTTTGCATCATGATATCCATGGAAAATATCATAGTCCGGTGTCATGGTGTGTACCGATCTGTGAGGGAAGATGTCCTTTGTATGCACCTCTACCTCAAAATCTATGCACCATAGGACAAAGGTGCGTATTAGAGTAGGTATTTACCTTAGCTCATGTTCACCTAGGTACTTTATTTACCTTTATTGTATTTATCCTCACCCACTTATGTGTGTGGATATTTATTTTATCTTATTTAGATATTAGGAGATATTATCTAGTTGTTAGGTATATTTATTTCCTTGATCTATGGTATTGACTAGATCCTTGATGTCTAGTTCTCTCCTAAATCTATGGTCTTGACTATTTCTTTGATGACTAGTTATTTCCTTGATTTATGGCTTGATCTACGACCTTGACTGGTTCTTAGATTGTTATTCCTTGCCTATTTAAGCAAGGATCATTCTCAATGTATTACATTGAGTTCCATAATAATATATGATATTGCTTCTCATTTGTTTGCAAAGGTTTTATGTAAATTTATTCTAGTGAATTGCTTTCATCTTATTGATCGTGGTGTTTGATTAGCATCTGTGTTCTTGGCTTGGTATGATCTGGTTATCATTCCTTTCAAGTCTCATGCGCCAAATTTGTAGATAATTTCTACAACTATTTTTCCGCTTTGTAATTTGATCTTCAAGAAAAGGGCTAACACTGGTATCCATGCTTCTAATAGTCTCATCATGTAGGGAAACCTCTAAGGCCTCGCGCTGGTCTATGAAATTCTTGGTCGAAATCACCCTCCTAAAAGGTGTTATCAACCCTCTAATAAACCACTTTGAACATGTTGTAAAGGATGAGTATCATAATATAGTTTTAATAAGAGAGTCTTAAAATGTGCATCATATTCACGCACACTCTCTGATATACCTTGTTGAATATCCTTCAACGCGCTAATGCTTTTTTGTTCAAACTCAGGGACATGAAATTCAATTAAGAAGTAATTTTGCGGTGCGGTGTAATCTATCACTATATGGTGGGGGTCATACTTCCTGAGGTACTAACTATGTGTGTGTCCTACAACATTATTACAAACCGACTTGCCTTCCATTTTAGGGTAGTGATCCCCTTTGCACACCATAATATCTCACACTTGTGTACATGATCTACAACATCCTCAACACCTTTATAGTTTGATAGATGCAAATAAATTTTGAAGAATACTTGCTTTGAGTTGGTTGAGGCCCTTTTCCACCTGATCCAACCTTGATTTTCTCCAATGTTGCCTCAACCTCTAGATCCACTAGATCTACTAGCATCTACTCCTCTTGACCCACTAGATCCTCTAGATCTTATAATTCCACTAGTTCCTATTCCACCGATCCATCTCATGTAGGCTGGTAAAGGTCCTCAAGTAGTCATGCCTTGTGTCCCCACTATCACACTAAACTATGTGCCAACAGTCTATGATATTGTAACACTACTAGATGTGTGTAATACACCACTTCCAAATGCAATACCAAAGCTTTATGTACCCATACTTTTCCCAAATGTCATTCCAAAAAATATACCTCTAAACAAAGGAAATGATTGTGTAGCCATAAATGTGCCAAATAAAAAGTTAAACCTCCTTGGTTTTGATCATTACTTCCACTAATATAGACTAGGTTAATAATACTTATCTCTTGATTTGGAAAACTAAGCACCAAGGGTTGGTCACGAATTAGATTCAAATGCACACCGATGACTCTCCTTTCTCCAAGTGATGAACTCTCATCGGAAGTGAAGGGGTCTCTCTCATGTGCTTTCTAAGATGGGGTAACACGGACTACTCGGCTCCACATTCTCCACATGAACCTCAATTCCTTCCTACAATGTCTCTGCTTCCATAAATCCATCACTCCTGCAACCTTGCATTATCTGGAAAATTCTCTTTACGTGCTTCATTACACTTGAGTTGTCTCTCTTCCCTCTCCTTTTCATCCGCAAGGCCCATCATGTTTCTCCACTCTAGCTTCCTCTCCCAACTCTCGGAAGAAGCTTATCCATCCTTAGGAAATTCTTGAAACTCGGTGTGATGATCAAGATCTTTATAGATAAGGGGATAACATGTAAAAAGATCCTCTAGGTTCCCTTAAGAATTCAAACTCAGCAACCTCCTGGACAAGAATATGTAGAAATAGCGTATCTCCGTGGGGTATAATCGGTCAACACTCTTTTCCACAAATTATCAATAACATGTGTCCAAGTCGATCAACATATGCAGCCTTAGATATTCATCTTGGGTCCACACATGATTTCTATAATACCATATTGATCTAGATACATACGTTGAAATCCATTCATACAACTCCACTTTGGAAAGAAGAAAAATAAGGTCTCATATAGCTCATGATAAAGGTGATTTTTACCCATTTACGTGCAGCAAACCTAGGTATAGTACTAAATCTCTAAGAAAATCATCCTCCATGCTCTTAAACCATGCTTCGACACTATCCAATGTCAATAATTTTATCATCATGCATCATTCTCACAACAACTTCAGAAAGAGGTCCCATAAATGTAACCAAGATGTAGTAATTTTATGTACCCTTAATACCACTTTTAACACCAAGTGCATGGGCCTATCACCCAAGAGGAGGCTGGGAACTCAACCAAGGCACATGTGGGTGTTGAGCCCCACCTTTATGTGAGCATTGTGAGAAGGTTTTTCCATTGCTTTGGAGGATGATTTGCAAAATGGAAGTACATTAATTTAGTTAATAAGGTAGAAGGAGCTTCTAACAAATCCACATCTTAATGTTTTACAAAAACAGTAATAAGCATACTAAATCAGATCTGAACCATGATATCCATTTAACACAAGGATTTACACCCTTAAACATGATATACGAACAAAACCTTACATATATATATATTTATTTTGAAAAGTTTTTGTAGCCACATTATAATCGAAGAGGTCATCTTAGACCATAAATATAAAATATCGAGACCTAACCCCTACCATCTTAACCTTTATTACAAATATTAGTACCATAGAGAGGATCATGACATCCCTCACAACCCTTAGCACTAAGTTCTCTAAACCCTAACATTACTACAACACTCATTACTTAGCATATTACTCTTTATGAATTATATTCTCTATTTCCATGCATCTTTTTGCTTTCGCGAATCTCTTTTTATAGGATCAACACCCACCGCCATGCCTTCCCTTTTGAGCAGATCACATGCTAAGTGTCAATGTGGTCCTCCACCGGTGAATTCTTATCACTTTACAAACTCTCCACTCTCTATAATGATGTCTTCTAGGAATATTCCATGCATGGAATATCCTTTTCTTGACCTCTAAGGTTCCAAGCTAGCACCTTATCCACTCAACATGCCTAGTCGGGTCACATTTTTCCTCAAGTGCCTCTAGAATGCCAAATATGGCTAAGTCCTTTGAACCTATGTTCTACCTTCTGCGTGCACCCTGGTTTCTCCTAAACCCTTCTTAAACCTCTTTATCCTGCATGCTTCTCCCTGCATGCCCTTCTTCTCATTGGTGTTACGAGTGCACACCCTTTATTACTTAGCCAAATTTCAAGGCCCAATAAGATTCCACGAGTCTCCCAAATAGTTTTTTTGATATGGACTTCATGTCCCGTAACTAACTAAAAACTAATTTTTTTAGGTCCTGGATAGTTGTAAAGGCAAAGGATAAAGACAAGTGTCAATAATTCATTGGAAAAGGTTATAAAAGTCTAATACTATGAAAGAAGACATGTGGAACCTTTTTACTAGTTTGAGTTTTGTAGAAACCAATAAATGATTATCAAGGGTCTATCACTATGAAATCCATATGTATGTGGATCTTTGTTATTTTTAGTACTTCGTAATGTAGGATAACTAAAAAAATATCATTTAATAACAAGACAACTGGCTAAACCCATACATATGTGGAAAAATATTAAAGGATTATTCTTTGTACCATTATAAGTTGCTTACAAATAAGGAAATATGTGAATTAAAACATGGAAAAATTCTATTGGCTTGCATTCTACCAAACTTGACAAAGGAATGACACCATGAAATTGGTGGCTTAATCTTATTGGTTTGAGTTTTACATTTTCCAGAATATAGGTTAACTAAATCCTAGATTTGCGAAGAACTTGGAGAGAAATCATTGGTTTTCACTTCACAAGGATCATAAACTAATGACAAGGTTCTGAAATTGTGAAGTTAAATGGATCTTTCTCATTGGATAATCTTTGCAACACTTAGTAAGTCTGAAAAGACAATAACACATGGGTTGCTCTAGTTGGCTAAAGTTTTACAAAGGTAGAAAAGATGTAGCAGTTCTGACATAACAGGTACACATGGAGCATTTTAATTGGCTCAAACTTCACCTTAAAGGGCTCTGTAGTAATAAACCGCTTTAGGTGTTAGAGGAGTTAGAAACATAATTAATCGTATCTAAAAGACATTCTTTGGGTCCATGGCATAAAAATAGACAATTATGACTGTGAAAGATAGAAAACATAAGACACGACCATGAACACGAGAGAAACAAACAATATAGTTTGAAAATACTATTAAATAGCTATATTATAATGCCATTTACCCATTATTTCTTATTCTCGCATAAAATTATACACTAATTTTTAAAATAATAGACAAAAAAATCCAAAATCTGATAATTCATTGTCCTTTATAAATGAAATATGTTTTTGTACAATACATAGTAGAATATGTAGAACACATTCATTTGCATGCTTATCAAGATACAAAATAATAATTTTAACTTCCTTCCATTAATTAAAATTAGGGATTTACATAGTTTGAGAGAGAGAGTACTTATCTCAATCAATGAATACAAAAATCTATTGTTGATAGAGATTAAGGATCAAGAATTCTAATACAAAATTCCAATAGAAAGAGAACACTGATCTATAATTCTTAATACAAAATTACAATACATCCAAAGGTTAACAGACACTAGACTATGGTCGGTTATGAGAGGAAAATACTATACACCCCATGTATATTCACCTTACCTTGGAAAAGAACCATTAGAGGTTGTACTCTATACCCCCAATTAGGACACCATTGTTTCCCCCTCTCTCTTTCCCACCACCTTCTTGTAACCTGGTCAGCCTTGGAATTAATTCCATAGACTAAATTCATAAAATCCTTAAGACTCTTTTTATAATTTTTCTCTTTCTTAGAAATAAAAGAATAATTCCTTGTCTCTCGTTTGTTCATAAATTCCTTCTCATATCTATCTTTATTTACATTTACATCTCTCTTATAATACATCCCATGTGGTTATGAACCAACATAACGGTTCTAATGTCTTTTCATAAATCAAATTAAGTCATTTTTAATTAAATGTTTGGGATATTCATTCCCCTACTTAAGCCAATAGATTAATTACAATATCTTTGTAAATAATCTTAACTCAAACTTGTATTAACAAGTCTAAAACCAAACTTGTCTTTAATAATCTAACAAGTATTTAAATGCTTTATGAACTTCAGTGATTTTGTCACATAAAACCTAGTGAGGTGGTAATACATCTAATAAATAAATAAAAGATGGGAAATACCACTCACATTAATAGCTCTAGAAGCTGAAAAATTTTGGAGACTCCTCCTAATCATCAAACAAGTAAATAGAGAGTCTCAAGTAAAGGATGATAACCTTGCTCCTTGTAAATGCATGGTTGATATCCTCATAGGATATTTTTGGCTCATAATATTTGAACAAGTTCCTCACATGCAAAATAAAGTAGAAGATGTTATGGTGATTATCACATTTCTTCTTGAGTTTTATAAAAACAAAACATACAATGTGTTTATCATGTAACATCATTTTGTGCCCACATAAAAATTTTGGAGTCCACCATGATGTGTGAAATTTTTGGTCTTGAAAACCCTCGATATCAAGAAATTTACACATTTATCTAAGATAAAACCTATCTAGCTAACATGAACTTAGCCAATAAAATAGCCTTAGCACAACATGCTTCATGCTACACCATCCTTATCAATACCCTTTACCAAAGAGGCTATGATGGGACTCTATTAAGGTGTATTAATCAGGAAGAAGTGAATCAAAAACTACTAAAAAACATTCAGGTATTTAAATAATACATACAAGTGGAATGGTCCTAACTAATAATATATTCAATGTGGGTTACTATTAGCCCACCATGGATTATGAAACATGCAATTTTTTCAAGAAGTACCATTCCTATTAACGACATGATACTCTAATTCATGCACCCTCACAATCCCTTCATCCCAACACTTCACCTTGGCCCTTTTCTAGATGGGGGATTGAATTAGTAAATAAAATCAAACCCACATCCTCTAATGGCCACACTTTCATAATCACTACCACTAAATATTTTACCAAGTGGATAGAGGTCATGCCTCTCACCTATATCACTGGGTCAAATATTTCTAAGTTCATATTCAACCACATCATTTGTCTCTTTGGGATCCCTAATTCTATTATTCTGATAACAAGGCAATCTTAAAAATGATAATGTCAAAATGTTCACTAAAAAATTCCATATTAGCCTACAATGGGCAACCCCATATTACCCACAGTGTAATGTCTAATTTGAAGCATCCAATAAAATTATTAAATCAATATTAGAGAAGACCTTTGACAAACATGGTCACAACTGACATACGTAACTATATCCAGACCTCTAGGCTTATCAAACCTCATTCCGCACTCCAACTGGAGCCACTCCCTTCTCCCTAGTATACGGCTCTGAATCCATATTACCCATTGAAGTTGATCTCCCTTCCCTCTGTGTATCCTTACAACACTTGGTGCATGAAGAGGATTACCACCAAGCACACCTTGAAAAATGATAACTCTTGAATGATAAAATAATTAGAGCCTTATACCATATAAAGGAATATATAAATCTACTTTGTTGCAGTTACAATAAAAAAATCAAACCTCAACAATTTGAAATTGGTGACCTTGTGCTTAAGGAAAATTAGAAAAATACTACAAAATAACATGAGAAGTAGGGAAATTTCGAACCTAATTGGTTAGGACCATATATTGTGACTGCTAAATTCAGATCTGGAGCATATAAGTTATCTAAACAAGATGGAAAAGAGCTTAAAGAGCCCATGAATGTGGTTCATCTAAAAAAATTCTATTCTTAATCCTCTAAGAGTATCCCTTGTGCTAGGGAAATATTAGTGCAATTGCTTTCTTCACCTACTCACCTTGGCTCATACTTGTGTCATTCCATGTCATTTTGTGTCAAATATTTTCCTAGTTAGGTCGTCATTTCCTTACTTTGCCACTCTTGTTCACTCTTTTCCTTAGACTTGTTAATTTTCACCAAAATTGCTACGCTTTGGAGACATTCTTTCCTCTATCATTGGCATGTGTTTAAAACCAAAAATCTTTAAAATATTGAAATATGTTCAAAACCCAAAAACATTCACATATTTTCAAAATAATAAAAACATTTAAATATGTTGAAAAAATTGAAAACATTGAAATATGTTCAAAACTACCAAAAACATTATAAAAATAGCAAAAAAAAAACTCAAAATATTAAAAACACATTCACAAATTGTTTGAAAAAAGACCAAAAACTCTGTAACAAAGTTCAAAAATATCTCCATTTGATGAAAATTCCACAGATTTTCTAGATCATCTTCCGATAATTAATTTTCTTTCCCGTGGTGTATATCTATGCTCGCAAAAACATTCAATCAATTAACGATTTGCAATATAACTTTTCTTGGGGAAGACTTGGATTAAATCTAATACGATCAATTCAATCCTCTCATGTTCTAAGCTATTACTTGGGGGCATTCATATATGTCTTTTCTTCACTATGGAGCACATTATGGGTGTCTTTAAACATCATTTTTCACATTGTGTTACATTGTTGCTATTTATTAGCTTTGAGTAGATATCGTTTTGTTAGAATGTTAGTTTTTACTCACCTTGTATGTTACAGGTGTGTGTAATACTTGTTTTACATAATTTTGACTCGGATTGTATGTAAGATGATAGTTAGGATTTTTAAATACCTATATCTGGGACTCTGTTGTGTTTCGTTATTAAATACCAATTACGAGATGGATTATTAACACTTCAGTTCATATATAATTTTAGTGTAGTTAATTCCTATTCATATTGATTTTGTTTGACATGATTGTTTTTTAGAATTTTGTTTTCATCTTGGTTTATTGAATAAGCCATGATATGGTTTACTTTTTTAGTATGTGTGTGTGTGTGTGTGTTAGATTTGTTAAAATTTCTTTGTATTTGTGTCAATTGCATGTACTTTGTTGTTATCACATGTTTACCATCATCACATCTATATCACATCATCATATATCCATAATATCATCATACATCATAAATCAAAGCTAAGATATGAACATGAAAACTAATCTACATGTAACATCATCATCTTTACAAGAAAAATCAAAATTACCATCTTCATATATTCTAAATCCTGACATCATATCATATTACCACAACATAAAATGAAAAATAAAACATATCATTATCATATGGGGTGTCAAATTCCCACATCATATACATCCAAAAATAAAAATGTCCATGTACATTGTATCTCAAAAAATGTCATATATATCTCAGTATGCCATCATGGGAATTGATCTATAAAAATGTGCCTTCATCACACGACATATACAAAAATATAAATAAAATATCTTATCAAAACTGAGTCATCCATGAATCTCTCCCACACTAGGACTTCCCGGTCTATCTCTAGGTAGGGTTATTTGCACTAACCTCAATGATATTGATGTCGATGTGACCTCGTAGATCAAATTCCTAATATTTGACTATAAGCTAGAGCCCTCGACCTTCGGGACTACATCCTCATATAAAAATCTATAATTAATAGCCTCCCCTGGTATAAGTACAAGCTTTGGTAATACATTTATAATGGTACCCATTGCCACTACATAGAATATAACATCCCTCTCTATCTTCACCTTACGTAAATATATACTCAACTAATCCTCTTAGTAGTTCTCTCTGCATCTATAATCTTAGGCCATCCTGCTCGGTCATCCTCTCGGTCCAACTGTCTCTAGACGGTATGGATGGTGATGAATGTAACACCACCCTTTAATACAACTATATATCTTAATACATATAATGTGGCCATTGATGGCCCACCTGCTAATCTTGGAGCTGGTACATATACTCCTATTACTTCATATCCTCCACCTCCTCCCTCTATAACCCCAACACCTGGAATAGGTCATCTATGTGGTGATAGTGGAATCTTTAAAGGTACCCAGTGAAGGTACCTACATCTATATATCTTGTCTCTACATTGACATCTCGTGTCAAAACCAAATGTTACATCTCAGTAATGGTATCCGAGCTACATGCCCCGGTAGTTACACTACATAATCCATGTGAATATGTGCTACTCGCACTTGTGCTACATGTGTTATTGGTATCTTTGGCCCTTCGCCATGTGTACCTATGGTATATATGAAAAATGTACCTATACCTATGGCACCTAAGCCACATGATCTTGTATCTATATCGGTGAACCCTAAGCCACCATAACATGTGGATCCTATACAACCTCGGCCCTATTCTTGTGCATGTGCTTGCACATCAGCCTCGACCTCCACCTAACATATCCTACCTCTATTCCTCATTTCCTATGGCCCACCCACTACCGCTGCCACTATACCAAGATCTATTATTTCCTATGAAATAGTAATCCACTTTGGCATGATCGCCGCATAGCACACAACGTAGTTAGAAGTGGTGCATAGATCTACAATCTAGGCATGGACATCCCATGCTTATGGGATGACACTAATTTTTTTTTCCGAAGCCCTGTACCCTAACGCACAACACTCACACATACCACCGATCAACACTTGAGATATCCTATGTAACCCCAATATGTCTCTACACCCTATCTAGCTTGTAGATCTACATAATATTACTACCGATTCAAATGATAAAGTTATCTACATACATCATGTAAAACTATGTGTAATTTATCCCCCAATGATATAACCCGTATGGTCTCTAAGTCACCATACAAAGTTTTAGGTCATCAAAAGACCATCGATAGAAAACAATGTCCCCCATATGACCCCTATTCCCTACAAATAATATATCCTATCCAAAATATGAGAGATCACTAGGATACCCATCTCACAAAATGAAAACTTGTCACCAAATCATGATATGATCCTATGCCCATATATGCATTAGAGTGGGTGGACTAAGACTTCACATACCTCTATACACAATCAGATGAATGTATCTATCTAAATGCATAAGGATAAACTAATACTATGTGAAGACTTCACCCTCCATCAATCATGTAACTACCCCTATCAATCCAACTCAAACATGTGTCCTAGTCTTATTAGGTAGGAAGTAGCCACCGATAAGTGCCATCAAGTATATAGGTATCCAAACAAAATGTTTTCATCCATACAATCTTACAGGTGCACCGCCATCCCCTCTAAAAGTATGTCTTCTAACAAAAATAGGTTCAATATGTGCCCAATAATCCATGTGGCATCTCCATAAAACTCCACCAAAACACCATGTATCAAGTACCTAAAATATTTGATAAACATCCTCCAATGTAACTATCATTTCTCCCGTCAATAATCGAAATGTCTAAATCTCGGTGTGTCATATCTTGGCCATCACAACAAGAGATAATGAACTAAGACGATATGGGGAAGACATGCAATGTAATCCAGCCATGTCACCTCTAATAATATGACCAATTATTGCTGATAACTTCATGTAAATATCCTCTCAAATGACTACAACCATCCTTGACGCTCCCGCATGTCCAACGCTGGTGGTCTCTCATACAAATTATACAAAAACATAGTTAAAATTAATATTCCTCTCTCCTAACCTTATAATTTTCTTCTAAACACCAATTTTTAATGTTAGTGCACCCTTTCCTATGCTAGCACATATTTATGAATACTAGCATATGTACTTCTACACTAGCGCATTCATGTTAGTGCACCCAATTGAACAATAACACACTCACGCTATCACACTCACTCAATGATTATGCTCCTACAATGATGCTAACATGTTCAACATACTAGCACATTCATCTTTTAATACTAATTATCTCAATGACACACTAACATGTACACTTGAACACTAGCACATTCCTCGTGATGCTAGCGCACTCAAGTGTATGCACTAGCATTAAAAACCAAATTTCTTCTACCTAAAACTAGTAATAAATTCTCCAAAATTTAAAGTTTTTGAGCTACCTACTCAAGGACCCTCATCCTGCATCCACATAACCTCTCAAATGTGGTCTCGTATGGTGTTTCCTCTGTAATCGCGAGCCATCTCTATAAAATTTCATAGCTTAAACCTCACTCATAAGGAAAAAAATAATATAAAAGCACAAATGAGTAAAAACTCACCATATATATATATATATATATATATATATATATATATATATATATTCCTCAAAAATCCTAATTATTCTATTTCTTGGCCTTCATGACCAAGAACACTAATTTTTCTTCACCATTACTATGGATGATTAGTCTGCGGCTTTTTCCCTCTTCTCTCACGTAATTTCTGGTGTTCTCGTCCCGATGCGCACACACTCATGGGGGAATTATTTCTCCATTATTTTCATCTTGCTGAGAAAAATAAATGCTTTAATGTGGAAAATTAGCTACACCAAACACATTTCTCCCTCTTTTACATCAAAAATTCAAAAAAATCATATAAATTTAGAAAATTCAACAAAAAATCGTAAATTATAAAAAACCCAAAAAAATTCAAATATTCGCCAAAAATCCCTAAAAATTTAAAAATTCCAAAACTTCAACAACTCAATGCACTCTTGATAAAATAAAACCATTATCTACTACCCTGTGATATTTCCATTTTTTCAGCCATCATGATACATTATTTCCGCAATATAACTTTGCTTGGGGAAATTTTGACTCTCATTCCCTCTCCTGCAATTCATAAGTTTATTGCTTAGGGGTAGTGATCCTTTTAAACTTTAAGGTCAATATTTAATGTGGATATAACAAGATTGTCATTAGGAGTATCTAAGATCACTCTGCTCTTTAGTCTGATCCTATCCTCATGTATTTTATAAGTTTAGTGTTTGGGGAAATTTGCACTTTCTTAATCATCTTTGCGGCATGTATTAGGGGCATAGTTAAATATTTTCTTTTCAAATTTTTGTTTCATTATTGACCTTACATTTTGAACCAGTTACACATATTTTGTTACCATATTGGCTTCTTTATAGCCATTGTGCATACTTTTATGGTGTCTATTGGGTTTTTTTCATTTTTATCTTTTCTTTGTTGTGTGTGTGTTTGTTTTATGAGCATAGCTGGTTAAAACATCTCAATTGTTCTTTAACCATGGTGAAAACTCTAGTGTGTAATAAAAATTAAGGTTTCTCAAAATTTCACTCTTAGAATGAAGCTCATTCTACAAGCACAATATTTCCTATCCTCATTCCCATTCTTTATCTTCTTCCTATCAAGTAGTTGTCCACCACTTTATCGCGTGACCCACCCATTTGAGGTGGAATTACCTCATCACTCTACTTCATGGGGAATTCAAATGCTTCATTTCTTTCTGCTCACTAAGTCTTCATGTGTCTACTATCATTAAAATGACATTACTTTGTAATAACACTTTAAAGAGGGGAAAATATAGACACCCTATGAATACATACCTGTTTATCATTCTCTTAGAATTAATTAAATTAATTCATAACATTCTTTAGCTAATTTAATTAAATATTTATTCAATTTAATGGTTAATTATCCTATCATAATTTATAACTGATTAAATTATCTATTTAATTAATCTTATTTATCTATTCAGACTCCACTCCACTCCACTCCACTTCTATAACCATATAGTGGTTGGGGCAGCAAAATTACATGTACAACCATCTCTAGCAAGAACAAATCAAAATAAACATTGTTCTTGTAAAGATGAAACTACATAGAACAAATCCTCTTACTATTTGAGGAAATTATAATTATTATTCTAAAGCTCAATCAAACTATGATCCATTTCTCATGGCCTCACCCCCAGCTATAAAAAGTAGGCCATTCCTTCATAAATTATCCTTAGAAGCTTTGTGCAATTCACAACCAACTTTTGTCAAATTTACCACTCACATCCTCATGTTTATGATCTCATAACATTTTTAATTACACATTTGGAGAGCAATTCAAAAGAACCTACAATCCATTTGCATACAATATTCTACAAGTCCAATTGCTTCACAATCTTGCTTGAGGTTTATAAGGAAAAACTCAAAAGAAAGGTATAATGCTTAATTTTTTTATCTTTCAAATTCTTATGAGATTTTCATTGCTCATAATATGTTTTTGGTTAATTAAAATGAATTTTGTTACACAAAACATTGACATTTTAATTAATATTATGCACAACTTAAATGATCATTTTGAGTGTTAACATTGCTCTTGAATCACATCCCAAGATGATGAAAAAATTATATGATAAAATTAAATAACAAAATCCTCTAGAATTATGAGTATAACTGAAGTTTTCATTTAAACATGCCACTTAAACACCTTACAAAAAGTTAATAAAACACAATTTATAATGAAATGTAAAACACCTCTCTATCTACCGTAGAATAGAAGTCAAGGTTATAACATGTTACCTAGTGACATGGAATGTCACATCAACCTTTAAAACAAATTCAAATGATCATTTGATAAATTAACGTCACACATTTAGGAGCTCAGTTTACTATTTCGTAGCTTGGGACAACTGCCAAAAGTTGTAAATTCATTTTGGTTTTGGCTCATAGTTTAGGGATCCATGTTGAGAATTGAAATTCTACCGCCAAATACATTTAGTTTCACCATTAAAATCATAACCAAGTTTTAGTTTCTAAAAAACCACTTTGGGAACTAGTTTTGTAAGGGAGTTTTGTAGGCCACTAGTCATTCTCAAGCAAGGGCAAACTGACACAATTGCGATAATTAAATTTCGGAATGGTAGTTACAAATTGAACCATGGTCATTAGAATGGAGTACCCTCGACTCCGAGTGTTTCCTATACATAAGGGAGTGTGTTTTAGTCTTGTATATTGGTTTTCAACATCATTTTCATAGTCACTCAAGCTAAATTGGTCACTTTTGTAAACTCAAAAAAAAAAAGTAGAGAAATTTTTTGGACCATTTGATAGATTAATAACTCATGAGAGACCTTAGGACACTTTTACATGACTATATGGAACCTTTGGTTGTCACTTGCATTAAGAAATTTACTTTTGGGAAATATCATATTTTTCTCTCTCTCTCTCTCTAGATTGTAAATGAAATGAAATCGCAAATGTATTCCTTACCCTCTCTTTATTGCATGTAAAGTGTTTGATTTTGTTTTGAATGTGAAACATGTTATCTTGTAGGCTATTTCCATACTAGCTTCTAGGAGTGACCATGTTTGTGCTTACATGTACCCTAGATACAGGAATTCATTGGCATTACTTGTGGTTTGAAATAACATGTTATATTTGAAAGCAATGTAATTAGAAAGGATAAATAAACATTATGACTATAAATGAAAATTTAAATTATTGATTATATGATGAGTAGGAACATGTTATTGTATTGGGATGTTGAAAAGGGGTGTTTTTCATAGGTGTGATTTTGATTTTGGTTTATTTGTTGATAAGTGTGTGGATGTGCATATTAACTAGAAATGAAATGAATTTTTGAACTATGCTCATGTGTAAAATTAATGAATGTACTCTTTGTGTGTTTTAATAAATACTTGGGAACTTGAAAGAAAATAACAAAATTGAAAAGGATGGCAGTAAATATATTGTGTGGAATGCCTTATATGTGATCACCTTCATAGCATAGATAATTAAAATTGTAATGATGAACCTAGTTACATAAATACTTTTTAGCTCCTAGCTTAGAGGAAATAAGATCACAAATTCAGGTTAGCGCATGAACATGTATGTTAATCATAAAATGAAACAAAATTACCTTAAAGTAATACAATGTTTTAACACTTTTAGGATGTTAGTATAAAAGACAACAAGATGAACCTAATCTAGTAATCCTTGAGAATGTTATATTTTAAATGTGTGTTAAATGTATATCATCCCTCCTAAACGAGATCTAAGAGAATTATTGGTCTAAAAATGATACATAAAAATGTGTATCTTACTATTGAGTGACCTCACTAAAAAAACCACCATTTACCTTGAGATATGTTTTGAATAAAGTCTTCACATGTATTCCTAGAGACTTAGTGGTACTTGTTTATGTATGTGTGTTTCTCCTAGGAACCTAGTAGGGAATGTTTGTTTATATGGAAGTGTGTAAGATGAAATAGTTAAAACACATAGTTTCAATTTTGTAATATGAGGGATGTAATGTCTAATAAATGTAATTGTGTGGTTGACTTATAAAACTAAGCTAAAAGGGAGGGGATAAACAATGTAAGTTCATGGGACTATAGGGGCACTTAGGAAATGTAATATTGTGACATTTAATGGTAATCAAACAAAGCTTGGTAAATAGTAAAGTGATGTGGTACCATCACATTAATACCTCAAGGTGAATCCTGATTCAAATCACATGAAAACAATATAAAACTGGTACATAAGTAGAAATGAAGGGGTTGTTCTTGTTAGGTTTTCACTATTTTTGCAAAATTGTCATATTTTTATCAAAATATTCACCTAGGGATATAATAAACCAAAAAGGATCATAATAAAATTTCATTTATGTTGGTGAAATAATTTTTCATAGTTTGGATTATATGTTTTCACCAATGGTCATGGGGCTAATCCCATCCTTTTTGGGTATGGGGAGGATCCTATTATTGAATGTAAACTAACTAAAACGTGAGGTGGATGTTAGGCCAAAGTGATCACATAATATTACTCCTTTAAACCTATGGAAAAGTGTGTGTATAGTATACAAGGGATGAATTTACTTAGGAAATAGGTAAAGGGAGTAGGAGAAATAGGGAGAGGGGTTAATGTTGTGAGTATGAACTAGCATATTTTCACCAATAGTAACCATAGGTTCACATTCAATAAGAAGAATTCAACCATGAAATCAACAAGAAGACTAAAAATTAGAGACACAAAGTTCTATGAATTCATCAATGAAGTACACAAAGTTACTTCTTGGTTGTACAAGATTGTAATACTTGAAAATTTGGAAAATAGAGAGGATGGAGGAACACAAAAAGGAGATGGAAGAAATGTAGCTTTTATTACTTACAGTAGTAGTTAAATCCGATAACTTATAAAAATTACCAATCTCTTAGAATGGAGAAAAAATGCCAATTTATAGCTTGAAAATGTCTCTTCCTCCCCACCACATGACTTTTCATCTCACCACCATGTGACTTTTCAAATTCCTTAGGAATGAAATTAAGTCCTTTTCTTATTTTTGAAAAGGGATTTTTATAATGCAACATAAGTCACTTAAGTGAATAAGATGAAAGAGTGAAAAACAAATTTCTCAATGAAATAATAGAATGTTAGAGAGAGAGGAGAGAGAAGGAGAGAGAATTGATGATTTAGAGACAAGGAATCTCTTATTGACAAGGAATCTAATAATGACGAACTAGCCTATGATGAACTATGAATGAACTTTCTCTCCCTTAACCACCCGTTGAATTGTGACACTAAGATTACAAACTTTTTCTTCTATAAGACATGGTCACATTCTAAGGTATTGACCAAGTGTTCAAAAACAATGTTATGAAAACTATATTAATATGGGAACATGATGGTCCTATTTGATCATAAAGGTGTATCCCTTTGGAATGAAATCAAATTCAAGATGCTCAAACATGTTCACGCTTGTATTTTTATTGTTGAATAAGGTATTCTCATCTAGATAGAAGGATTGTTCCCTAAATGAAATTCTTATCCAGTAACTACTTGTTGAAATAAAATGTGGTGATTGCAAATGATTCCTCCTGTGAGATGCAGGCACACTCCAAGGCATCAAATGAGTGTTCAAAAACACTACTAGGTGAATTACAATATGTGAAATTGAGATGATTTCTCGTTCTTCCAAACATGAAAATTATGTTTGAATACAATAAAATTTAGGACATATAGATCATCCCTTTATCCTTCTCGGATCCAAAATTCACCTTCACGACAAAGATGTATTATTTTTGAATGGGAAAATAATTAGGATACCTTGAACCTTTTTGTTCATATTATCCTTATTGAAATAGGTATTTACCTTTAGATGGAAGGATTTATCTCTGAATGAAACTTTGTGCCCCTAACCTCCTATTGGAAATAAGTATTGTGGTTGAAATCTCCCTCTCCCGTGAGCTACAAGCACAATCAAGGGCATTAAATGAGTGTTCAGGAACACTGTTGTGAGAAAATGTAACACAAGGACTGCGATGAATTCTTTATACTAGTCTTGGGTACCTCAAGCTTGTGGTTTAATTGACAATCCTTCACATACAAGAGTTCATTCTAGCTTGGTGTTTTCCATGATGTGATTCATATAATTACCTATTTTTGGAAATATAATTGAACACAAGGTCATATTTGCAATAAGATGATCATCACCTTCCTCCTTACGACCACCTTGAGCGTCAAATTTTAGCTCCGTGAAAATTTCTTGAATGATTCAACCATGATGATTCCTTTATGTGATAATTAGGATGAGTTGAATCATCTAGCTTCTTACATCAAAGTGTGTCGACAAAATTCATCTCGAGACTGATGTTTTGGGATCTTGGAAGGGATTTCTCTCCAATTTGAACATTGAGACAACTTCCTAACCTTGTGATTATGGAAAAAATAAATGATATAGGTGAAATGTGAGTTTATATAAGAGATCCGAGCCTAGTTGCAAGAATTTTTATTTTAGTAAGTCCCGACTAGGACAACTATTTTTGGGAAGTTTTCACAATTTACACCTTTTGATTTTTTTTTCTTGTTTGGAGTATTACAAAGTGTTGGGAATTCACTGTTATTGGAAAATTACTTTACTTGGATATGTGGAGCCTTGCACACTTAATATTTTGGGAATGCAGTATTTTGGATAACAGGTTGCAATGAAATTGGTCTCAAAATTTTAGGTTTTACTTAAGGACCTTTTGCTCTAGGTTTTGAGGTTTTTTTTTCTGTAGGAAATATGTAGATACAAAAAGGAAACTTCTCAGGCTGAATTTTTCAAATGGATGCTACAAATTACACACAACATCAATGGTAATTCTCTTATAATCATCTTGAGGGATTTTTTGAGAGGGATGTACTGGTAGAGTTTGATGGGAATTAGGTTCAAGTTTATGAGTTATGAGAAATTCTTAGTTTTGAGAACTCAATGTTTTGGAAAAAATAAAGTAGCATACATGTGAAATAATGGAGTTATGGGAGGGAAATACAAGAAAAATATGAATGAACAAAATGGCTAGTGTTTTGAGAGGTGGAGAGTTATTTAAATTTCTTTCAATTTTAACTCACCCATTTGACTTGATAGCTTAACCAAGGTTGGTATGTAGTTGAAGTGGAGTTACACACATGTAAGAGTGGAAATGGGAACACAAGGTACACACAAGTGTGACTTGTAATAGATGGTGATAAGTGGTAACTACTTGTTCCTTGTGGATGAGATGCAACAATTAGGAATGTGCATTAGAGCCAAAAATTGAGTTCCCAGTGACTAAGAGCTACATGGAAGGAAGGGGTTGAAATTTTTGTCCCATTTTCCCCTTTTAACCTTGATGAAAATTGAGAAAACAAGGGTGAAAAATTATGACTTGGGTTCAAGCACATGAAAGGGGACAAAATAGAATGTAAGTTTCTGAAACCTAGGTGTAAAAGTGGTGAGGGATGAGTTGCAAGAGGTTTTCCATGATGGTGGGTCACAATTGTTTTTCCCCTTATCCCATTTACACCTTAAGGATAAGAAAAGGGGAAAAATTGGATGGAAAATTGTGGCCCGAGGGTTTGGTTATCATTAAAAGTGGCCCATGCAACGTAAATCACTTATCTACTCACCCTAACACCCAAAGTCATGTTCTTAAGTTATGAAACCTAAAAATAATGGGAGGGTCATTATTTAGTGTCCCCTTTGTCCATTTTCACCTAAAATACAATATAAGGGAACACTAAGGGTGAAAAGTGTGAAAAAGGAGTTTTGAAATTCTGATGTCACCCACCAAGTGCATTTGAGGACACTACGAGTGGGTTTTCCACCCCAGGAGCATAAAAGAGTGTTTTGGGATCAAATATTATATGATTTTGACTCGAAACCATCTGGTGTGATCATTCCAACCATTATTATAGCTAATTTTTTGTGAAATTTAGATTTTAGGGCCTATTCCTTCCTTGAATTGAAGGGGTAGTTGTAGTTTTTTTAGATTAACACAAGATTATTAAGTGTTGGAAAAAATGTGATATGTTCATCATGTAGATGGTTCCAAGAGTTTTTATGATTATGTTTTACCTCCCAAGTCCTTTTGGAACTCCCGTAATCATCTAGAAATGTTGGCTTTCACCATTGAAGCCTTCATTCCTTATGCCCAAAATGACTTGATCTTAACTACTATATTCCCGACATCAATTTCTTACACCAATTTTCCATAAAATACCTTTTATAAATTCATTTTTATCCTACAAAAATCCCTTATGATTTGAAATTTACTTGTAATATTTCGTAGGTTGTTTACTGGGCTTGTAAAATGGCCAAAAATTTCATTTTCTAGGCCTTTGGGAGTAGGTGTTCTTCCTTGAATCTTAGTGATGTCTTCAATAATATTAAAAATACACCCCTACATATGAAAAAAACTTAAAATATTGTTACTACATTCTTATGATCAAGAATGATGATGAAACCGAGGATAGTTTGGCCATAGGAAAAATTCACGATGATCAAGAGAGGGATTTTCAAGTGGGGCCTTGTTTGTCATGGCCAAACATTCCAATTTTACATATTATACATTTAACATGAAAACAAATAGATCTATCTTGGGGACATTAAAATGTAATGGAAAATAAAATACCTCAAAAATATCTTGGTAAGTAGAACAAAACCTTGAAAACAGGGACATATAGTCATTCCTTCTCCAACTAACATAATTGTTAGGAAATTAATATTAATGTTTACTATGATTAAGAATTAATGAGTGATTTGTAATAACAAATCATGTATATATTTTGTTAGTATATAAGTTGTTATTAACAACTTATATTTATGGATATATTATTTGGTGATATATTGTTACAACAATATATCACGAATAGATTATTGTTTTAGGAGAAGTTGCAGGAGATGTTGTAGGAGATATTTGAGGAATTGTAGTTCCTCATATTTAGGAGCAATCTCTCCTATACATATGCATTGTATGTAAAATGTAATGTATCCGGAATGAATTGAAAGATACATTATTATTCCGTGAATAATATTAGAGAAGTTTATTGTGTTGAATAGAAGAGATATTGATTTGTGTATAATTTGTTGCTGTACATTTCTGTAAATCTGATCCAGGTCTATCATTTGGTATCAGAGCATGGATAACCATGTTCACATAATGCATTTTTCATATTAGAGAAGGGGATGCCTCTGGTTCATTTCTATTTCCAGCAGCAAAAGAAAAAAAGGGAAGAAAAGACGTTTTTGTAACATCATGGCGCAGCTCTTCTGCCAAGCTTGATCCAAAACAGGCCTTCAGTAAAATACTCGTAACTTTCTCATTTCTTAACAAAATTGAGAATTTCAAAGTGTTCTGAAAAGCTTGCAACGTGGGGAATAAAACCCAGAAATCGTTTTGGAAAATTCGTTTTGATAAGTGAGCAGTTCTGTGCAGAAATGTGACGGGTTTTGTGCCTGTGTTTGTTCCTGCGAAGTGCTGGCAGGCATATGAGGTATGGGCGAATTCATAAATCTATTCAAACATTCCATATGTGTTGCAATCCACGTTTAGAGGAATCCCGAATCCCGAGTCTGGCTGTCGCTTGAAAAATGTTATCTCATTTTTATTACCCAATAACCAGTGGATCACATTATAAGATCTCTGCCTGTCTATATGGTATCTCTGGAAATTTTGTTTAATCCTTTGCTGATCTGATCGACAGTTCAAATGGTGAACTGAGCATTCAGCCATTACCTCAAATTCGTCCACGTGCTTGATATACAGACTGATACTTAGGCATGCAAAGGATTTACAAATTCATAGCCATCAATGGATAGATCAGGCAGACAAATAAAGGCAAGTATTTTTCCAATATTCAAAGGTATTTGCATTTCTTAGCAAAGCATACACATGTTATAGAGGTCAGGGCAATTATGGCTCTTAGTTACTCTTAACTAGCTTGTTGTAGTTTGTGAAAAATTGTTAAGTCTCTTTAATTACTTTTTACACGGATGCATTCTCGGTAGAATCCGACGTCCATATTGTGTGAAAATGAATAAGTTGAGTCACATTGAAAAATTTGAAGGCAAAGACTTTCATACCTGGCAAGTGCGGACTCAATTATTCCTAATCAACAAAGACTTATGGGATATTGTTGATGGAAAAGAAAAAAACCGACAAATGTAGATGAAGCAATAAAATGGGACAGCAGAGATCGAAAGGCTACAGAAATTATCGGATTGGGTCTATCAGATGCTTATCTACATCATATAGACTTAAAAAAGTCCTCTCATACAATTTGGGTGACATTGAACAAGTTGTTTGGATCACAAATGGGAAGTGCAGCGATATCCTTAAAGCAAAGATTGTTCGGCCTCAAGATGGAAGAAGGTGAGAGCATGGTGGAGCATATCAGTAAGTTTTGGTCTATCTATAATCAACTTGCTGGCATAAAAGTAGATGTACCTGATGATGATGCTAAAGTAGTATTACTTAATAGCATGCCTTCATCTTATTCTAATATGGTTTTTACATTAAGAAAAATAAATCCAAGTCTAGAAGAACTTATTTCTTCTTTGTTAGATGAAGAAAAAAGAATTATGGTTGTTGAACCAGAGGAGACTGCAATGTTTGGTAGAAACAAGAAAGCATTTGGTAAGAAAATGCCCAAATACGGTTCAACCTCTAAAGGACCGAAGAAACAATTTACATGCTACTATTGTAAACAACCTAGTCATATATCTAACAATTGCAGAAAAAGAGCACAAGACTTACTTGATGGGAAACTACAAGATAATGCCATGATTGTTGATGAAGAAAGAGAAAATGAAGAGGAAGAAAATACCGCACATCAAAGTGATGAAGATTTTCTCTTCTAGATGATTTTTAACTGGAGGATGGAGGCACAGGAGGCTGGAGGGCATCCAGTGACCTCTCTTCAGTCACCAACGAAGGGGCCACACAGAATGATTTGGTGGCACAGGTGTGCAGTGTGAGTACTTGTTTTTTGAGTTTTGCAGTGTTCCAGATTCAGTTGTGTGGTGTGAATTTCAGCTTGGTGTGATTCTTTTTCAGAGTTCCTGTTTTGGATTGAATAAGTGAAATGTTCACAATGAGGGGGGGAACATGGTCTCATTGTTCCATTTCCATTATGTTTTATTGTTCAGTTTGGGTAGCAATATTTCCTACATGATTCCCTTTTGTAGTGACATTGTATAATATTGATCAAAAGTATTGTAGCAATCATGATGTAAAGGTTTTTGGTAAACCTGTAAAAACCAATTGTGTAAGGTTTTTGGTAAACCTGTAAAAACCAATTGTGTAAGGTTTTTGGTAATCCTGCAAAACCAAGTGTGAAAGGTTATTGGTACACCTGCAAAACCAATTGGTAAGGTTGTTGGTAGAAGCCGAGAAAACCATCAGTGGAAGAAATGTGCATTGGCACATGTTTGAGTTTTGTGCAAGCCCAATGCTGCACATTTGCGGAGTTGATCATGAGCACACAGAGGTGGCAGGCTACAATCAGTGAACGAGATATGTTGTACCATGTAAACATTAAGGGGGGGAATGTTAGGAAATTAATATTAATGTTTACTATGATTAAGAATTAATGAGTGATTTGTAATAACAAATCACGTATATATTTTGTTAGTATATAAGTTGTTATTAACAACTTATATTTATGGATATATTATTTGGTGATATATTGTTACAACAATATATCACGAATAGATTATTGTTTTAGGAGAAGTTGCAGGAGATGTTGTAGGAGATATTTGAGGAATTGTAGTTCCTCATATTTAGGAGCAATCTCTCCTATACATATGCATTGTATGTAAAATGTAATGTATCCAGAATGAATTGAAAGATACATTATTATTCCGTGAATAATATTAGAGAAGTTTATTGTGTTGAATAGAAGAGATATTGATTTGTGTATAATTTGTTCTTACATTTACTCAGAAATCTGATCCAGTCTCTATCAATAATAAATGACACAAACAAGGAAGACAAAATCAAACACACTAAACAAAAGGGAAAAATAAAATAAGAAAAAATCATAATATATGGGAGGGAAATTTACAGAGAGGTGGCGAGAATAATATACACACCGAAAAATGGGATGAGAAAAAGTAGATACCATCATGGAATAGTTGGATGAATTCATACCCATTCTAAAGCTTAAAAATAACTAGTTGATCATGCCATGCTCTCATGATGGCTCTACATGGTTTTAGAGGAAGGATAAAGATTAAATTATCATTCTCGTCGATATTGCATAGAAAAATCATTTGCATCCTATGACAATTTTTGTACTTGTTTGAAAGTTTTATTCTTTGTAGTCTCCATCTGATATCTTGTGACCATAAGAATCCATTCTTCCATGTTTTCAAAAATGGAATCTCTGATTTCAACATGAAGGTAGTTATCATACTCGTGTGAAATTTTTAGCATGGATTCATTTCCAAATCTCATAGGTAATTTGGATGTGATGAGAATAATTTGATTCTCTCCCCATTGACATGATTCTTCTAACCTCTCATTTTGTTGTTATAAATTATTCCTTTTAGTACATATCACTTCATCCTCGGTGTGGTAAGGTTCACATGATGTATCCTCCTCATGAAAATATAAAATACATATTTTTTATTTGTGACATGGAAAGAGTCATTTATTTCATCTTGGATATCTCCTAGAGATTTATCTTCTTCACGGGTAAAAAAGAAGATTCCATACTCATAGTTATGATTTCTATCGCACCCTCTTAGTGATGATAGAGAAATAAATCAGATGAGAGTTATTTTTCTCTTCACTCATCCACCAATTTTTCAAGAGGGAAATTGAATTATTTTATCCACTCTTTTTAATTATTGGTCATTTATGCAACAAATGAAGAGACAAATTCGTAGAAGGAAATCATCAATAACTACCTCAAAAACATTTTATTGAATTACCTATGGTAGATAATAGGGATTCATCTCTTGAATATCTTCATGGTCGGTTGAAATATTAGTGATAAAATAATTATCATCTCCTATGCACATTAATTCTCCAAAGCACTATGCTTTAGGAAAAGTGTAGCTACGAGATGAAAATTCAACTTCTATGCTTTCTTCATAATTTACTTGAGGTGTCATCGACACTAAAATTTTCCTCCGTAATTTCTATTTCATTAATGTATGTATTAGGAATAGGATGTTGTTAAGTGTAATTAGTAGTAGTGTCTGATAGAAGATAACGGCGCCATCAGTACGGTGCCACCAATAATGTAGAGTACGGTAACAGTCAAAGTACAATAGGAATGTTGTAAAAAGTAAATATTTGTCGTAAGTGGTCCGGTAATGTTAAAATGTCAAAGTTGGGATAAGTAGAGAAGTAGGGTCTACATGATTAGGAATTAGAAATATTATATTGGTAATAAGGACAAGGAGTGAGGTCATAAATATTTTGTGTATTTTATTTGTAAAAAGTCTAAAAATGTGGAACCCATGTGAAATGATAAGGTTTATCTTATCTTAAAAGATAAGCTTACATGTACAGATAAGAGTTAAGGTATGGAATATGATTCGTTAGAGTGGATTTCTTATCCTATCTTAGAGATAAGATGGATAATCCTGGAAGTTCTATAAATAAAGAGGCCACCCCCCTCATTTAGCATAGAAGGAAGTAGTGAGAAATATTGTAGGAAGTGTGCGAAGGAAGCCATCAGTTTAAAGGTGTGTTGAAGAAGCCATTAAGAGGTGTAATTGTAAAGTTTCTTCCATAGTCTTGGTGAAAGGCAAGTGAAGTCAATAACACTTGAAGTACCTCATGGGTGAGATTGTAACAATTTCATGTTAATATTATAATTTACTTTGATATTTCAGATTTGTCATCATTCTATCTTATCATAGTCGATGGTATTCTTGTGTTATGTTGTTGTTTTGTTTCCAGATTACATCCACCAAACTAAAGGTTGTGCATTAGTAAATAATCATAGCACGAGGAGTTCCCGGTGAAGAATTATCATAGTGCCGGATTGGTGATGACGGTGCTTTGTTGAAATTCATTGGGATGCTCAAGAAGAGGAAAATTGTAAGAGGAAATGAAGAGTCTTTAGATGGAATAAACAATCTATAGTACATAGAATCAAAAAAATTCCTTCTTGAATATGGCTCTCCTCTTCCTCCTTGCTATGGATTTCTTCAAGATACTCATAAGTTTCTTACACACCACAATATAGTTCAGAATTTTAAGACTATTTTGAGGGTCATAAATTCCTTCTGCAACTCTCAAAATTATTTACACATAATCCTTTTTCAAGGTTTCCATTTCTTCATCTCCATAAGTAATAAAATCATCCAAAGGAAGAGAAACAATTTTTTTTTTTTTAGTTTTTCAACCAACAACATAGAATTCAAATATTTGACTTCAAGAGATTCCTCTTTTCTTACTTCATCTAGAGCTTCGTCTTCATGTTTTTCATACAAGATTTCATATCTTTTCTGCATTCTACTCATCATGATCTTAGATTCTCAATCATCATCTTGTTTAATGCCCATTTTATATCCTCTAGAAGCACTCTGTTTTAATTGAAGCCACAAGGATTTGATAGTAGGATCTTTAGATGTAACAATTTTATCCATTCTAAATATCCTTTCCATAACTTATATAGGAATGCCACCGACCTTCTTTCTTTTTATTGTTTGCAAAATTTTTTTTGAAGTGAGAATCCTCTCTACTATGTTAGAATCCATATTTTATTAAGATATGGTTTGGAGTAATAGATGATAAAAATCTAGATACTTTGATGGTCATATTCATCTTCATTGTTGCTATCACATATCGGTACCAAACACCAATATCGAAACTTTCTCATTGTGATATGGTAAATGAATGTGAAAAGGATTCATTCCTTTATAGAGTGGCCGTTAGATGTTTTTATTGATTTTTGGTTTATTTTTATATATTATATATATATATATATATATATATATATATATATATATATATATATATATATATATATATATATATATATATATATATATAGGGTGCACAAGGAAAATATTCCTAATAGATTTGCTAAAAATTGTTGGTGAAATAATTTGTCGTAGTGCAAACTATTGGTTGTCACCAATGGTCACGGGGCTAAGCCCCTCCTTCTCAGGTATGGGGAGGCTTACATTATTGAATGCAAGCTAACTAAAACTATGGGTTATCCGTTAAGCTAGGGATCACATAAGAATACTCCTAAAACCTATGGAAAAGTGCTTGTATAATGTACAAGGGAGGAATTTTCTTGGGAAAGAGGTATAGATGATTAGGAGAAATAAGGAGAGGGGGTTTAATGTTGTGAGTAGGAACTAGGATATTCTCAACAATAGTAACCAAATTAGGTCCAAATTCAATTATAATAATTAAACCATGTAATCAAAATAAAGAATAATAAATTAGAGACACAAAGTTCTATAAAATTAATTAAGGACACAAAGTTACTTATTGGTTGTATCACATTACAATTATTATAAATTTGGAAAGTAGAGAGTGTGGAGGAACATAGAAAAGATATGGAAGAAATGTAGCATTTATTACTTTCAGTAGTATTGAAATCTAATAACTTACAACAATCAACAATTACCAAGCCATTGGAATGGAGAAACCATTCCAAATTATAGCCTACAAAATGTCTCTTCCTTTCCCCACATGAATTTTCATATCACCACCATGTGAATTTTCAAATTCCTTAGGAATGAAATTAAGTCCTTTTATTATTTTTGATAAGAGAGTTTTATAAAGAAACATTAAGTTACTTAAGTGAATACGATGAAAGAGTGAAAAACTACATTCTTAATAAAATAATAAAATGTTAGAGAGAGGGAAGAGAGATAAGGAGAGAGAGGTTATGGTTTAGAGATAGGAAGATATTTCTGAAAAATAATATATCGATGAATAAATTTCCTCTCCTTAAACCACTGTTGAATTTAGACACCGAGATTGAAAAATTTTTCTTCTTCAAAACATGGTACATTCCAAGGTATCAAACAAGTGTTTAAAAACATTGTTATGAAAATTACACTTGAGATAGGAACATGATGATCATATTTGATCACAAAGGTGTCCCCTTTCTAAATAAAAAAATTCAAGATGCTCAAACATGCTCATGATCATTTTTGATTATTGAAGAAGGCCTTATTCTCTAGATAAAAGGATTTCTCCTTGAATAAAATTATTTTTCCTCCTCCTATGAGATGCGAGCACACTCAAATGCATCAAATGAGTGTTAAAAAATAGTACAAGGTGAATTATACTACATGAAATTGAGATGATTACCTATTATTGAAAACATGATGATTATCTTTGAACACAAAGTCGAGTTAGGACATGGAGATCATCCTCTTATCCTTCCTAGCTGAAAAATTCACCTTCGAGAAAAATATATATACTTTTCAAATGGGAACATACTTAGGACTCTTGGACACCTTTTTGTTCATCTTATACTCATTGAAATAGGTATTTTCCTCTAGATATAAGGATTTATCTCCAAATGAAACTATATACCCCTTACCTCCTATTTGAAAAAAGCATTATGGTTGTTATCTCCTTCTTCTATGAGCTACAAACATACTCCACATATTTTAATGAGTGTTTAGGAACACTATTGTGAGATATTATACTACATGGACATGTAATGACCTCTTAATGATGGTTTTGGGTACCTCGGTAGCATGTGGTTCAAATTACAATCCTTTACATACACTAGTTCATTTTGACCTAGTTTTTCCATGGTGTGATTCACATGTTTCCCTTCCTTTTGTAAATTTAATTGAAAACACGATAAAATTTTCAATACGGTGATCATCACCTTCCTCCTTGTGATCTCCTTGAACTTAACATTTTTCCTCTGTGACATTTGTCTGAAAGATTAAACCGTGACGAATCATTTTTTTGACAATTAGGATGAGTTAAATCATCCAACTTCTTGCATCAAAGTGTGTCATATAAAATTCACCTCGAGATTGATGTTTTGGGATTCGATAGGTATATCTCTCTTGTTTGAACCATGAGATAAATTCCCATCCTTTCAATTGTGAAAAAAGTAATGAGATAGTTTGAATGTGATTTGGTATAAACAATATGATCTCAGTTGCAAGAATTGTAATTTTTAGCGGGTCTCAATTAGGACAACTATTTTTAGTAAGTTTTCTCAAATTTTACCTTCGATAGTTTTTACTTGTTAGGAGTATCACAGGTGTTGAGAATTTTCCATTTTTTGAAACTTACTATATTTGAACATGTGGAGCCTTGTACACTTACAATTTTTTAAAGGGTGTCTTCTAGATGTTGTATTGCAATGAAATTGGTATCAAAATTTTAGGTTTCAATTCAAGACCTTATCCTCTAATTTTGAGGTTTTCCTTTTGTAGGAACTCCATAGATCTAAAAGGAAACATCCCATTATAAAATTTTCAAATGGATTCTAAAAATTATATATAACATAAATGAAAATTCTTTTATAATCATCTTGAGGGATTTTTTGAGAGGAATGGATTGGTAGAGTTTAATGGGTATCGGGTGCACGGTTTGTGAGTTATGATAAATTCTTAGTCTTGCGAGGTTCATGTTTTGGGAAAAATACACAAACATAAATGTGTAATAATGGAGGTTTAGGATGGAAATAAAAACACTTTTCATAAAAAATGGCTAAGTTTTGTGAGAGGCAAAGAGTTATTTAGATTGCTTGCAATTTTAACTCACCCATTTCACCTGATAGCTTAACCATGGTTGGTATGTGGTTGAAGTGGAGTTAAACATGTGTAATAGGTATAATGGGGACATAAGGGACACAAAATTTTTACTTTCAAAATATGGTGATAAGTGGAAACTTCTAGTTCCTTGTTGGTGAGATGCGGGGGTTGGGAATGAGCGGTGGGAGCCAAAAATTAAACTCTCGAGTTACCATGAGAAACATGAAAGGAATGGGGTCAAAAATTTTTCCTCTTGTCCCATTTTCAAATTTTTGACAATGGGGAAAAATGGTTAAAAATTTCAACATGGGTTTAAACACATGAAAGGGGAAAAGGTAGAATGTAATTTTTGAGACCTAGGTCCAAACGTGGTGAGGGGTGAGTTGTAAGAAGTTTTCCATGTTGCAGGGTCACATTTTTGTGCCCCCACTATCCCATTTTCACATTTTGTATGACACAAGGGGATACCTATGGTGAAAAAGTGTGACTTGAGGGTTTGGTGATCATGAAAAGTTGGTAAGGGAACCTAAATCACTCATTTGCTCACCCTAACACCCAAAGTCATGTTATTAAGTGACGAAACCTAAAAATGATTATAAGTCCCAATTTTGTGTCCCACTTGTCCCCTTTTAACCTTAGGGAAAATTTGAGGGGAAACTAAGGGTCAAAAAGTGTGACAAAAGAGTTTTGAAATGCCGATGTCACCCGCCGAGTGTATTTGAGGACACCGAGAGAGGATTTTCTACCCCAGGAGAATGAGAGAGTATTTTTGGGTCAAAAATTATATTAATTTGACTCCAAAAAAACTGTTGAGATAATTCCAACAAATATTAGGATCCAAATATCCCTAAAATTTGGTTTTTATGGTCTATTAATTTCTTGACTTGAAGGGATAATTGTAATGTTCTAGATTATCATAGAAGATTCTTAAGTATTGGAATAAAAGTGATATGTCCATAATATATAGGTTTCCAAGGTATTTCTGATTATTATATTTTTTCCTCAAAAATCCTTCTAAAACTCCAAAAATCATCTGAATAAGTTGGTTTTCACCGTATGAGCCTTCATTCCTTGTGCCTAAAATGACCCAATCTTTCTTGTTCGATTCCCAATATTAATTTCTTACACAAATTTTCCATAAGCTTTAATAGATGAATTCATTTTTCTCTTATACAACTCTATGATTATTTGATTCTTCCCTATAAGATTTTAGAGAGTACTTAAATGTTGTAAAATGGCCAAAAATGGCCTTTTCTAGTTCTTCCTTAAATCATAGTGAATTCTTCAATCATCTTAAGCATAAAACCGTACACATGAAATAAAATTGAAAATATTGATAGTACATTCATATGATCCTAAATGAGGACTAAACTGAGGATAAGATGGCTTGAGGAAGGGTTCATAGTGATAGAGAGGAATTTTCAAGTAGGGGCTTGGTTTCATGGCCAAAAGTTTAAATTTTTCATGCTAGACATTTAGTATGAAAATAAGTCTCAGTACCTCACTTTGGGATGTTTAAAAACATACACTTGAAAGTGAGTTGTAATTTATTGACCATAGAGGTTACGATACATTTCTCCTTAGATCTGATAGAAAACTTGTTCTAATACCTTAGTTGGACCACAAGGTTTTGAGAAATGACACTATCGTTAGGGAATCTAATTAGTGGTTATATTCTCTCGTGAGGTAGATATGTTGTATCTAACCTAATGTTGACCCATGGAGGGTTATAGGAATTGTAATTAGAGTTAACTTATTGAATGACCTCTTAAGAGGTTGTTTGTGGAAAATTTTATATTTAATTTTAGCTATCAAAATTGTGTTTCTATAACATGTTGGTTTTAGGAGTAAAGTGAAACTTGGAGTTTTTCTTATAACTTAAATTAATCCTTATTATGTTGTTAAAGATGAATATGAATTTCTCCATGTGAGAACATGCATTTAAGAAAACATGAATTTTTAACCCAAAAAATGAATCTTTTGACATGTAAATGTTAAAATGACTAATAAATTTTGAAATATAACATTAACTACAAAAGGAAAATAAATGTACTCTATTGAGTGAATATTTAAATGAAAAGTTAAAGGGGATTTTTGTCCCTCTTAAAATTAATATTTTCCCTTTTATCTTCATGGTAATTTACCCTTTTATGTAATGAAATTAAAACAATATCTCATACAAATATGCTTTTTGGGAAATGAATCCTTAGTTTGAGATTGAGTGTTATGATACTTGTATGTGTTTAAAAATGATTCTAACTAATATTTGAGTTATGAAAATTATTTAAAATAGAGAATGAAACCAAATAAAGTGTACCCCTTGTAAGATAAACTTTAAATGATAATAATATGTAATTTTTAAGAAAAAGAAAATATGCATTTACACATTAAATTCTCTTCAAATCAATAAGGTAAAAAAAAGGAATTCAATTTTAATGATGATATAAACTAGAAAGAAATTTACTTTGTGGAACATGTTTATCTTCTATTTCTCATTGTGGCAATATAATTATATAGTGTTTCATTTGTTTGAGAAAATGTGGCATTAATATGCATCTTGTGTCATCATGTTATATGTATGGTCATCATGTTGGTGTGAGATTTAACCATTGTTATTGGAGGAATAAGGTGTTTTTAATGAAGGGAGGAATAAGGATTATTATGTGTTTTACTTTAGAAGAACCAAAGGAATTCTTGGATAGTCATAGTGGAGGGATAAATGCATGTTAGAATGGAGGAATAAAGGGCCTATAAAATTTTATGTGGTGTGTTTCATCTTGAAGGAAGCAAAGGCTAGCTAGGATTCCTTATTGGAGTGTTAAGTGGTAGTTGTAATGGTGATATATCCCACATTGTAAGCCACTTAGATAGGATTGTTTGTGTGATTTGTCTCTATATTTTTTTCCAATCACCTTCTCATCATATTGTATACATGGGTCCATGGTTATGTAAGAATATCATGTGATGTTGATTTATTATAAAGCGAGACCAAGTGGTGTAGTAAAATGATAAAATAAAGAAAACAAATTTATCTTGGCTTATTTTGTCTTTTTTTTTGTCCTACATGTATGGATGTTACATTTAGTATCGAGCATAGGTTCATACTCTTAAAACTCTAGGAAATTTTGTATTGTGATGGATATTCATGGTGGAAAAGATAGAAGAGTAATTTTATATTATGTTGTGATGTGACAAACATGTACTTGTAATGATATGAATGTATATATTATTCTTACCACTTAGTGTTGATTTGCTAAGCTATTTATGTGTTTCATGCTGAGAGTAATCTCTCATGAACTCTACATGTATTTCATGTGTGTTACCACCTTGTGTGAAAACAATTTTATTGTGAAATGTGAAGGTATTGTAATGTTCCATTATTATGTGATTTTTACATTTTCACTAATGCGTTGCGTGATAAACTATTCTTCCAAGTGAAATGATGTCATATTGTGATGTTGACATGATGTTATATTGTATTTATGTATATGTCATGATGTTGAATAACTATATTCATTGCACATATGTATTCATATATTATGTGATAAATTCATGTCATGAATTGGGGGTATATGGTGATCTCATGACCCCTATTGTATTGTACTTGCACTTTGGTTGTATTTTATGGAAATGTGACATGTTGTAAAGCATGGAATTATTGTGATGTTTTATATAATATGTATTTTATACATATTATGCTATGGTTTTTGTGTGTAATTAACTATTTTTTTAGTTATTTGGTTATGTGTGTTGTTATGAACCTTACACTAGAGACCCCATGTGTAGTATCAAAGGTGTATGTTGAGATTGAGGAAAAATGGACCATTTTCCATTTTACTCAAGCCAAGTATAAGGCATGAAGTGGAGTATTACATAGATTGAAAATCCACTTCTATTCATTTGGTATGTATGGAATTTTCTTAGTGGGTGTCATGTATATTGTGTTGCACTGAGACAACTTAGGATCGATAGATAGAAACTTGTAACTTTTTCTCTATCCCTAACTAGCTGTCTTAAGGATGCCCTTTCTATGGTTATAACTATGTTGAGTCTTGTGGGATTTTGGAGATGATGATTCAGATACATACTATGGAAGTTGTATCATTTGATCAATTATTATATTACATTATGAGAAGATTCTCGATGCCAAGATTCACACTCAATTAGATAGTACCATAATGAGAAACCTCTTTAGAGGCTATTATAGTGCCTTATAATGTGAATATTTTCATCTGTATTTTATTTGTAAACTTAGTTTCTTTTGGAACCATCAATTTTAATTGATTTGTTACTAAGATTCAAGGCTCATTATTGCCTTTTGTGATATTTTTACTATTTGAATATGAATAGTTAGTAAATTTTTTGATTTATTGATATTTCCAAGATCTGGTTGTTCTCAAAACTCGAAGCTTTATAGATTTTAATTCCACTTGTCTATTCATTATCCACTATGGGCCTTAAATGTTTGAATGAGTTATTTCTATCACGTTTTATGTTCTTATATGTTTGATATCAACTTGATATGGTCCATGTACAGAGTGCGGGTATGCCCAAAGGTTGTAGGATTTTATTTCTTAGGGATGCATGCCCCAGGGCCTTTGGCTTTTCACGTGATGGGGATATGTGTGTTTAGGTCCATGGAGTGAACCAACATGGTTTTGGTACTATGATTCTTTTCTTTGTTTGAGAGGTATATGGAGTTTGTTTTGGGAGGCTAATGGAGTTCTTGGAGGCATATGGATTTTGTGTTTATAATATATTAGTTGATTCATGAGTTACTCATGTGAGTCTGATGTTATGTATTTTGATGCTTGAGGCTTGATGCTCCTCATTGATGACATGTGATATTTGATCTTATCTTGACACTACGTGGATATAATTATTAGTTTAAGTCATGTGATTTTTTTAAAATATGTATTTATATGATTCCTTACCGTTGTGTTAAGCACGTGTTAAGTAAATTATTAGTTGGGGGATGTGTATTGAGTACTATGTTGTGTGGACTATAATTTTCTTCCCATCTTTGGGTTTTTGGCATTGTTTTGAGTTATTGTCATGGAAATGTGTTAAAGGGTGTAATGTGAAGTTGGCCGTGTTATGTTTTGGACCCTGTATCACATGATCTCATGTATTGTTGGTACCCCATGAAAATAATGAAATTGTTTTTTTAAAAGAAAATGTTGTGAGAATTAAATGAAAGAGATTATATAAACAAAAATACTTAACGAGTAATAACATAAAACAACTTCCAAAATTCATAGAACATAATTAATTGGATATTTTTTTTGAAGTTTTCTTGTCCCCTTATAGTCATGCTTCAACGATAGGTTCAATGTTCACTATGACATGAGTGGCTAATATTACCTTCATTCATGTGTCCCTTTAGCTAACCTAGCATTGTGTCACATTGAGGATGATGCTCTTATAAGGGGAGGAGGATGTAGTTCCCCTCTTATAATTTCTATAAATACGATTTCCATACTAGACTATGGATATGAGAAGATGTAAATTCAAATAAAAACCTTTAATGGATATGTGAATTTTAATTTATTAAAGGTAAAAAAAACGTTGAGGGACCTTACCCCTTACAATTTAAAGATCCATATGAGAAGATGATTCAATACAAAGTAGTCCAAAAAATATAACATATATAATGATAAAACCATTCAGGATCCATCCCGAGCATTAAAACAAGTAAAAACATAGAAGAAACAAAAACTAAATAAGACTACTGACAAAACTAACAACATAATATGTGACTTAAGTACAGTTGTCTCAATTATTTCTCAATTGCGATCGATTCATGCATCATCAAGTTTATTAATGACCAAACATGATTTATGGTTTCAAAATTCCATGGCTTGGACCTTTGATTTGAAATTTTAGTTTGAGTTAGCCTCTTGACATGACCTTCATTTTTAAATGATGTGTGACATTTGTATGCAAATATTGCTAGCATCCTAGACAATTCTCTTATTTAAAATTTCCTTTAAAATACGCAGATGCGTGACAGGTGGAATCCTTTAGGTTGTTCATGTATTTGGAACCATGTTAGTTTACTTGTATTGATGAATGCCAATCGACCAACATCGAGAGAAATTTATTTACACATTCTTTCGAAAAATTTGATTTGTGTGTCGTCTTTGCTACTGATGCATAAAACTAATACATGGCACATAATTTCCATTTGTGTGTTCTTCTCATAAGAAACCCTTACAATGGGGGATAAAACCATCTCACAACATTTACTTAGAAATGATGAAGGATGCTTTTCTTCTATTGGTGCATGTGATTTACATAGGACTTAAGACTTTGAACACAACCTATAAATCTTTCGTAGGACCAATTGTTTCCACTTATAATGAATCAATGTATTATAGATCTGTCAACATAGTTTTCCTCTTTGGTTAAAGTTCATTTTATCATTATAGGTATAATTCAAGGTATAGGCATGTCATCACCTATTTCTTCAGAATTCTTAGGATTCAAAATTTCAAAATTTTAAACTTGTTTGTCTATCATTCCTACATATCATAAACACTACCACACACTCGTGACATCACAATTTATTGATAAGAAAAGAAATCAATAAATAATCTTAAGAAGCAATACCTTGTGTATCTCCTAAACATCCATATTTCAAAGAAATTTTCATCTTGTATGTTTCTTCCTAATTTATTTGGAGGTTTCTTTGGGATCCTTATCTTAGATTTCATTTTATTTAACACCCATTTTTCCTAAGATAATCCTAAATTTCCAAGTGGGTCCCCTACCTTGTTGATAGAGTAGGGGTGTGTTATGTTCATAATATTTATCATACTTGTTACATCTAATTCCACTATTACTATATTTGTCTTCTCTTACATGCATTCATACTACTGATATTATCATCTATATGGTTTATATCTATTGTTATCGAGTTCTTTTCTTGCATTCTATGGTTTCACAATGTAATAACACCTTCCTTTTTGTAGGTACAAGTTATTTATGGTGACCACCTCTTCAACATCATACACTCACCTATAATTTTTCAGACATATAATGTATGGGAACACATATTTTATCTTAATCCAAGTTCTCAACATGGTTTTCACACATGCCTAAAAAGATGGATCATTTCTTCAGGTGTATTATACACTTATAACATACATATGTAGAATTATAGGGTAAGATAGAAGTATAAACAAGGTATATGTACTTAGAAATCTAGAAAAACACAAAAATTTAGAAAAATAACACATGCTTGAAACCATATATGTTGGTTAAGAACATATGGTATGGTCCTGACCCTCTCATAAACTTTTAAAAGGGGAAATTACATCAAATTTAATAGCAGTTTAAGATTTTCGGCTATAGATTCAAGTTTTTGCACAATTTTAGACTCAATTTAGACAAAAATAGGGGACACAACACACTTCACTCCTTCCCCCATGGAATTTAGTTTCTACTACACTTTTAGGAATACAAGGGTCATAAGTCTCCTTGCTCTATAGACATTTCAATATATTCCATTTTCTATCAAGTAGTGTGGCACATGGGAAGGTCATGGGGAACATATTATATTTTATAATGTATATCCTTATTTATGGAGTTAGGCCTAGATCTATCTACAGTAGTTTGTTTTTGTGAGGTTATTGAATTTATTGAAGTGACTAAACTCTTTGTAGGCATACTTTCCTTTCCTCTTTCACTCTAATGGAAAGATATCATAGTTCTTGAAAAGTTGATTACACAATCTTCCTCCTTAGTGAGGTGTTTTGGAAATTTTAATATTTTTCTTCTCTCCTTAGTATTCCATGTTGGGTTTCATGTAATAACATGTCGGTTTCTCGTCAACACAATTGGGGAGTGATCAACCCCAACCATTTGGAAAAATCAACAAAACAAAATATTCAAACACAAGTAAAGCATGAGAGTTTCTCCCTCTGCAAATAAACATGTGTATTCATTATTTACATCTCTTTCATTTCATTCTTATTTGAATGTAAATATTTTGTATTAAACTTTACATTTGGGTTGAATTTCAATTATTTATCATGAAAATTGACTACACCATATGTTGTAGGTCTCATCATGGAACATGCCAACACAAAACACAACATGATTTTACAAAATAAAATTTTGAGTGAAGATAAAGTGTGTCTATACACTTATGTATCTATTACTGTAATCATGTAATTTAATTTCATACTTAAATGGGGGGGAATGTAGACACTCAAGTTTGGTAATTCAATTTTTGACATTGCTAGTTTTGACAATGGATTCTTGTTAAGATAAATACAACCTTCCCATTACCGATTAACACATTATGATGTCTCTTGTTTAAATTTTTTATCCTTGCATGATGACATGTTGTCGAATTCTAAAAGTACAATGCAAAAATTCATTGATATATATACCAAGTAAAAACTTACAAACTTCAGATTACATATTTTACTTTATTGGTCAAAGCCATACAATTTAGTTAGCGAACTATATCTAGTCTTGGATGAATTGTATGGTCTTAGATTGACATGTATTATAACTTTGGTTTAAAATTAATATCTTTTATTGGGTCTTCTAATCTCTCTAGGTGTAAATTTCCTCGATAAATCATGTAATGAAACCCTATACAAGCAAGTAAACACTACCTCATTTTCTAACATGGAAATTATATGACACTATATTGATACACTCACTTCCAACACTTGCAAAAGGAACCCAAATCTCCCTAAATATAAAAATAACACATCTAAAGTCATTAATACAACATTATCTATAGGTATAAAAATTCTCACTAGGTTAAGACAATAATCTCTCTCATTTACAAGAACTTAAACATCCATTCCCCAAGTATCTTAGCAAGGGTAAATTCTACTCAAGAATTTTCAAAGATGGCTATTAAATCTAGTTGCACTCATTTAGATATCACATGATATGTGGAGAAAAACATTAAATTTGAGGCCTCATTGGAGTAGTACCAAAATTGGTAGTGCATGGGAATTCCCATAACCCAAATAATGTTTTTTGTCTAGGAATTCCCATCCACAGTTAAGTTTTGAGATCATGATCATATTTTTCAGAGATCTCCACAACATGGTCACAAATTAAGGTTTTATAGTGGAAAATTTCTCCAGACAACGAGATAGTGTGTAGAAGTAGTAGAGCTCAAAACCAAGTAGGTCCAAGACTATAAAAAGGGTCAATACCATATAAAATGACCCTAGTAGGGTTGTACAGGACGGTCTTGTTCTAGGTTTTTTCTAGTCACAATACTAAAAACAAAGAATAGTAAAGTTTAGATCTCCCATTTTTAATAGTGCATCCTTACAAAAATTTCCAAAATCATCATTAATCCAATGAGTACATTAAATTCTTTATGTTTTTAAGTTCATATATTATCTAGTATATAAATTACAAGTATAAAAGTGTTATTATGATTGTGGTAATTAACGTTGTAAGTTAATTAGTTAGAATAACCACATGTTTCTAACCCTTACTTCCTTTGGTATAATAAATCACTAAAATAAATTAGGTTTTCATGTTAAATCTAATTAGGGTGTAAAAATTAACTTCAAATGAAATAGTGGAAACGTCAACTCAAACATATGCCCATGTATGAGTTTTATCATCTCTCAAATTCTTGTGATATATCTTGCACATACACATTTGATAATTTATCAACACTATGAAGATTATCATATCTTTCTCAATCATTATTGTTTTCTTCTATCTCTAGTTTGATATTATTTCATCATATAACTAACCATTTTTGCTTTTATTTCACCCTAGGTCACTCCTCAAATCACTAAACATGCCAAAAATTTCCTTTCCCTTCCATAAAACCTCCCTCACTCTCCCTCCTACAACAAACATTCCCCGAATCACCCACCCTTTAGCCCAATCATCTATCCCTCTCTCATGGTCGTGAATATGGATTAATGAAAGTGCATAGTGAATGGGTACATTGGATGGCATTGGAGTGGGGGTTGAAAACATGTGAAATCACCCTAGCATTTTATATAGGTTGTTATGGTTATTTAGGTGTTTATAGAGATATTTGTGTGAAGTGTTATGTTAGTGAAGTCCAAGCTCTCTATATGGGGGTTGTGAATGGTTAGTCTGTAAATTAATTATAGAGGTAGTGGGATAATGTTGTATCAATTGTGAATATTTTATGGTTGGCTAGGTTTCCATAGAAAGTAATTGGGTTTCTATGAAAATCTATATGTTTAGTTTTTTTAATATATTTAAAAATTTGTAATTATGTTTATAATGACTAGTTAAAAGGGTAGTGTTATTTGAAATAGCATGTTTAGAGAAAAAAATTGGTGGACAATTTGTGTGATTTGAATAATGATGTGGGCATGGTAAATTTGGATAGAAAATTGGTCTAATTGGTATGTGTGTTAAAAGAGAGCATGTAGTGGGGCTTCCATAGTGAATTATCAAGTTTATATAGTGACCAAAGTTCTTATAACGACAAACTATATTTTTGAAATATTGAATTAATTTAGCTTGCAAAGGGTATCAATGTTCAATTTGGGTGGGGAAACTTTATTTAAGTGAATTTAAGGATAGTGATAGGTTGTAAAGAGTGGGATAATATTACTTTACACTTGTGACTATAGTTGTGTGGTGAATGTGTAAAGTTAAGAAATTAGAAATCTGTACAATGTTTTGGTATGACTGTTATCGAGATCTAGGAATTTATGGTGACTTATACAATTATGGAAAAAAATTGTGTCTATAATGCCTTTTTAGTAGCTAATACCAGTTGGGATTTTATCTATTAAAATTTATTGGTGTCCAAATGGTTTCAAAATTGGATTTTGTAAGTAGTTTAGACTAGGGTTTCAGAAAAACCCTAGGGTTTTTAGTTATAATGAATTTTATACAATTATAGTAAAAGAATGTATGATTTAAATGGAAAATTAACTTACCTTTGTCCTTAGCCATCTATAAAGATGTGCCACATATTCTTCTTCTTCCTCTTCCCCCTCTATATCGCTAGTGGGTCCATATAGTAAATTGAGGGTTTTTATTTCACCTCCTCTTTTCCTTGCATTTGTCATACTTATTTTATAGTCACAAATTTTAAGAAAATACTCTTAATGTATCCTCATTTCACTATTATTTTACCTCATCTCGCTTATCGGTTTCTCTCTATCACTCTCCAAGGGAAAATAAATAAAATGCGTTTGAGTTTTAGACTATTAGATTTTTGTTTTATGTTTATAGGTAACTATTGACAAGGTTCTTCGTTGGATTTTGAGATATCCACGAACCTAAGGAGATAAATGCTAAATCCTATAAGAAGCCATAGATAACATAGGAAAGCCACTTGAATAATGTAGAAAGCCGTGAATAAAGGAGGAAAACTGTGACATACTGAGAAAGCCACGATATATGGGAAAAATCCGTGTTACATTATAGGAAGCCACAAAAGCTGACATAAAGTCACATAATCAATACAAACCATGTCGGAACACAAAAAAAAAGCCGACAGAGGCATGAATCAAAAGAAGTGACTTTTGGATGTTTTTTATTTTGTATATTTATTGCAACTAACCCATTGTATATGGGTGTGTCACAAGAAATGAATATGTGAGTGCCATATTAAGAGAATTGTATAAGAAATTATATGAGATAGAATGAGGATATGAATGTAATTGATACTAATGTAATGATTTCTAAGAAATGAATAAAGATTGAAGTTTGGGATGAATTATGTTATGTGTTTCCTATTTCTGTTAATAGTTTAGATCCATTTAATTTTCCTACGTACATCCTTAACTTAAGGTAAAACGTCCTAAATCCCACACTGTTGTCGGGGTTTTAGGTCAACATTTGGTGTCTGAGCCCAAGTATCCTTTTGTTAAGTGGATGTCAGGAAAAATATCACCACCAGGATATTGGAAACTAGCACTGACAAAGATAGAGGATTGGTGGGGAAAACAAATTCATATATTTGTGAAAGGAGAATAAAAATACTAAAGGTATCATATAAAGAAATAGAATCAAAAGTTGTCAAAGAATACGATGAAGAATTTTGGTCTCATTTTCCACATTTTTGTGGCCTTTCATTTTATCTCATGCCAAAAGAACAGAGTGGTCTAAATTACATTTGAGAGAACCTTTCGAGTGGACTGCAGAAAATTTAACTATAGTTAATCACTTAGACGAACCTTGGATGAGGGAAATTGATTATTGGTATGAGACTACCCTAGATTCATACATAATTACTTGGGCCATATAGGGTTGGACTAGTTTTGATTACAAGAAAGGTGAAGTCTTAAGTGGAGCAAGAGGTCATTTTCATCAAATTAGTTCCATTTTTAATTAAGGTTTTGATGATAGAAAAGGATTAATCAAAAGCACAAAAAAGTTCCTTTAGGGGACAAGTACTACAGGATGGAATATGTGAAGGGGGGTGATCCAAGAGACATGAATTATCAAAATTAATGGGGTGTTGGTTGGGGTGGAAGAAATAGGATGACATGGGAAAAATAAAAAGACAAAAAATTAGATAGTTGGAAAAAAGGATTAAGAGAATTAAGGGGAGTTAGTAATTTGAGAAAAATAACTAAAATGAGGAGGATGGAAGAGAGAGCAAGATTAGCTGTAGAGAAGAGGGAATTAGAAAAGAAAATAGAAAAACAAATATTAGAAAGAGAGGAAAGAGAAAAGAAGATGAAGGAAAGGAAAGAGAAGTTGAATAAACCTCAAAAGAAAGAAAAGAAAGAAACACCCACTTCAAGTGGAGGCTAGCAAGTGGCTACCCCGAAAAGGAGGAGATTATACAAATTCTAGCTATAATACCCACACCAGGTAGAGACCAACATGGTTTGGTTACCCACGGAACCCCATGGTACAATACACATAGAGTCCAGTTCAACAAGAAATAACGAGACAAGCTATTTTAATGAGAGATTTACAAATTGTTAGTAGGAGGTTTAGAACCAACTTTTAAGAGGGTATTGGAAGCATAAGGTTGGGAAGAAGAGGAAATAAGAACACCATTACTGATCAAAGAAAAGGGTGAAGAAGAAGAAGAAGTTACTGGAATGAAAGAATTAATTGAAGAATTTGGAGAGAAAATAAAAATAGTAGATGAGGAAAATAGAGAAAATATGGAGAAACAAGAGGAAGAAAAGACAGAGGCAATAAAAGAGAAAAATGAGGAAGGAGATAGATGGGAAAAATAGGAAAAAGAGGAAGAAAAACAAAATAAGAAGAGGAGTGACGAGGGATTAGAAGAAAGACATAGATTAAGAAATAATAAAGATAGGAAGGTAGTTATGGAAAAGGATAGTTATGAGAAGTCACCAATTAAAGACATGTCCCCCAACCACCACATGAGCTCAATAGAGATGACCCCCTGGAACGGTCATCATTCCATGTGTCACTTGAAACACCTATTCGAAGGATAGAAAAGGGGAAATATTGGAAGAAAGATATCACAAATTGCAAGAAGAGAGTTAGAAGAGACAATAAATTGTAAGAGAATTTATAGAACTGTTAGGAGAATTATATTTTGATATTGAGTTATCTAGAGACAAAGGATGAAATAATAACTTGTAAAAGTTACAAAAATAATCAGGAAGATGAAAATAGTAAAACAACAAACAATTAATCAATCTCAAAGACATTATCAATCATTCGGATGGATGGCACAAAAGATCAAATTTTCACTATTTTACTCAAACTCAAGTGATGCTTTGGAACATTTGTTCTTATTGGAGACCCAATGGAAGAACAGAAACATCATAGATAACATAGTCAAATTAAATGAATTTATCAAGCACTCTGAGGGAATACACCTTAAGATGGTACATGAAAACAAATGCCTAAAGAACTAAGGACTGAGATGCTATTGAAAAGTAATTCAAGACAGGATTCCATTTTATGGAGGCACCATTATAAGGGGTTATCAAAATGAGATACCTCATCCAGGAGAAAAGGAAACAATTAAGGAATTTAGCCATCGATTCAAAACTACTACCAGGAAGTTGGAGGAGCCTCTCACAGATAAACAATGGATCAAATGGTTCACTTCAAGACTTCTCCCTATATCAGAGGAACACTAGATGGACAATAGTTCAAAAAAATTCAAAGGAAATAGATATGGCAATTAGACTAGAGTCACAACCATGGTGTAGAGAAGGAGAAAATTCAATAAAAATAGAATTGGAAAGAGTACAATTGGAACTAGAAAAATTAAAAATTCAACAAGAAATCCAAAAGAATGAAGGGATTAGAAATAGTTCACCACCGAGGATTCATTTAAAACCTAATATTTGGTGCACAATATGTTGTGCTAAAGGGAATAATAGAATAGAATGTCCTCACTTAGAGAGTGTAAAAAGAGTAGTCATGGTTAGACAACATTATTCACAGAGAGAATATTCTAGTAATGTATCACCATCAGAAAAACATGGTGTAACATTTGAATACCATGGGACCAACAAATGCAGGATACCTGTCCTTTACTAGAAGTTACACCTCTAACTAATCAATTGATGTATTGCACTGCATGTGGATCATACAACCATTACCATCACACTTTCCCCTTTGTAGAGGCATTGGAGGATTTAAAATATTATAATACTAGAAGAGCAATAGATGTGAGATAGACTACAACACCCAATCCCCCTACAACACAAAAATTCTTATAACAAACCCTCCACCCTCAAAACCAACAATAACTACACTGTAATACTAAAACCAACAAGGTTGAAAACCATAGTTCAGAGGTGGCTATCAGGGAAACAATTATAATCCAAATTACCAAGGATATAAAAATAAGGATACCATAGGGGATACAAAGGAGGCTATAGGGGAGGTTATAGAGGTGGTTATCAAGGAGGATACAAAGGTGGCTATGAAAATTACCAAGGAGGAAGAGGTTATCAAGGTTACAATGATGGAGGTTACCACAGAGGCTATAGAGATAATCAAGGAGGTGGATATCAAGATAGAAGACCACTAAATTGCTATAAGTGTGGTCAAGATGGACACCTAGCTAGAACTACACAAAACCTGATCCTTGTGGCTTCTTTCATGAAAGAGGACATGATTCATTCAGTTTTCCTAAATCTTCCCAATTCTATAGGAATGGAGGGACCTAGTTAGAATCTTTAGGAAAATATGGTCAGAAGCATATGCAACACCTTACTAAAATTCCATGGGATGACAAGACAATAGATAAATATAAAGCCGTGAAATCATTTAGCTCAAAAAGTAGATCAATATAAGAGGATTAAAAGGAAGAATCCAAATAAATTTATATGAGAAGGAATGAAGCCAAAACAAGAAAAATCATTGAAGATCCTAGATACATAGTATACATTACTACTAAGAGTTCTACAAAGAATGAGGCTGCACCTAAAAAGAAGAAAATAATCAAGTTACCACAAGAGGAGAATTATTCTAGTGAAGATGAATGGAAATTTAAAGAGATTAGACCAGATCTCTATATGAAAGAAGTTGAGAAAAGTAGGGCATTAGTAAAAGAGGCACAAGCCTAGGAAGAAAAGGAGAAAAACTATTTTGTGGAGGAAGAAATCCTTGCTTTGAAAGAAATAACTAAATTAACAATCAACCATGGTCTAGTAGAAAAATTAAAACAATTTAGAAAATACTGGAATAAGGAGGAAAATATTTTTCATGTCCAGAGAATTGAAGTAGGACATAATAAGAAGAAAAGAAATGTGTTCTGTACCCAATGGAAATGGTGTAAATTTATTATCTACTTATATACTCGATATATTTGACACCACCATCACAAGAGTGCTACTAGATCTTGGTGTAGATGTAAACATGATGTCCAAGACTACTTGGGAGAGGCTAGGTAGGCCTCCTTTGGAACTGCAAGGTATTTCATTGGCTTAACAGATGGATCATCCAGAAAACCATTAGGAGCGTTGAAAAATGTTGAAGTAAAATGTAACATTCCCATTTTAAGACTTTAGAAATAAGGAATTTTTTTTTCATAATGTTCTCTATTCTAAATTAACATAATTTAGAACACACATTCATAGCCAATCAATCTCATAATAGAAAACCATATGCAACTGTAAATGACTCGGTGAAACACCGATCTCTCATTTCATGACTCGGTATCATACCGATCTCTCATGTTAACTTTATCATGTGTATACCATGTATACTTGGTTATTTTACCCTTTTAAAGGTATCAAGTGTTCTATTTAAGAGGCCTATTTGAGTATCTGATTACCGATATTCATCTGAAATCCCACTTCTTAAACTAGGTGACATAGGACAACACAACTAGTAGCTTGCAATACTTTGGCCAAATATTTTAAACATATTGTTCATGTTTATATTCCTAGATGACATACTTGTCAAATGAAATACATCCTTCACCTTACTTGATTTTTTATCTAGAATGACATTAACTGACTTCTGTTAGTCCACTTGTTCAAGGTTAAACCCTAGCCAAGGTTAACAACATGGCCTAGTATGGAGGAATGCTTATAGTGACTGAGGGAATTTAGACATACTCAACCAACTTGCATCAATTGGGAGTGTCCATTTATCTTAAGTAAACGTGAGTTGACATAGACACTAGGTCATGACCTTATCCCTACCTAGTGTAAAACTATGATCAAGTCATATTTTATGTTAGTCTAGATGAACAAACTCGAAAGGGTGTTGAAACATGTCAACTACAACATAGTATCCTTGTGAAGACCCTAGTATTCCCAAAGGTAATGCCCTATAGTTAGCGTGTGTCAACACATGTATGAGGTTTTCTCATCTGGGAAAAGATAAATTTTAAAGAAATTTAATGACTTATTAATTATCTCATTACAGATTAATTACAGTTACCCTACCAAGAAACTAGGTTCATTGAACATTAGGGTTCCAAGTTTAAAAATGCAATTAGAAGTAGGTATGTAGATACATCTTCTCCTAATCATTTCATAAGTTATTTTTTTATACCATTAACATTCTGATTTATATTTTACATAACAGATCTAGCACACATTAAAGAGATGTTTTCTTACTTACTTACCCAAGCCTTAGCTTACTTAAGTTCTGAGTAAGTTATTTTTATATTAGAATTCAATGGAATGAAGTCTAATCCCATTTATTTTCCTTTCCTACATTCCTATTCTAGTTAAGGAATTATTCAAGAGGAAGCACACCTTCCACTATCCAAAGATAACATTCAGATTCATTCCCAAAAGGTCTTAAGACAAGTCTATGATTAATTACATGGTAGTTGTCTTCCCTTTTTCCTTATAGAGGGTTAATGTTCATTTAAAACCTCATAGTTCATTATAAATTAACATCAAGTTTTATCTTCATTCAAACATTTGAATTAAACATAGTCATAGTGTTATAGTTGGATAACCATGCAAGAATGACAACTTATTAAGTTACATTTTCACTAGAGAGGGTAGTACATCTAGCACTGGATCTCTATTTAATCTATTCCAAACCAAGAGGGTATGTTACTAATAGAAAAATAGAGAAATACTTAACATTTCCATTCACATAATACCCAAAAAGGATTACACATCAAGTACAAGCAAGTTCACAAATATTTCATTCATCAAGATGATTCATACATTATAATTCCAAACACTTCAGACATTTCTAATGTCAAACAACAATAACAAGATCAATTACAAGTACAAATTTATTTTTCCATCAAATACATTTCAATAATGAACCATATTTCATCATAAAAGATCCAGTCTCTTTGATAAACAAATGTAACTTCCTATAAATATTTTCTCCTTTCATCACTTACGAATTCCATCTAAAAAATGATAAAGACGGGTCGGTTCATTGAAAGAGCATGATAAGAACTAAATATTTAAATGATGTGCTTTTAGCTAAATGTTTCATAAAGAGAACTCTACTATTATGCAAAATTCCTAAGTAATTTAGAAATACATATCCAAATGGAGTTATCATACTTAAATTAAAAGAGAGATAAAAAGTGATAAACCATAAAAAAAGTAAGAATAGGTCATAATATAAACAACTTCAAACTTCCATACTATTGTATTTCATAAAAAGAATTAAAACAATAATTCAGATAAATAACCTTTCATCACAATCCAAATATTATTTTCATACATTACTTTACATGTTTCCCTTCTTAGTTAAACCTATTTAACATAAGGAGATAACTATCCTAACTATCTTTTAGGAATAGTTCAAGATTAGAATCGATACTTTGATCTTGACATATCATTCACTTAAATTCATCCTAAAATCAGAGATGTCAAAAATAAAATTAAAAACATAAGATTTATTTTAGGATGATTCAAATCACGTAACTTAGATGTGTTATAGATTTAAGTATCCTAATACTCAACTTCAGAATTAGAACCTAATTTAAGTTAAAGTTCAGAAACTAAACAGATCTCATCAAAGAGTAAGATTAAATTAGCATGTAATTGGGACTACACACACAATCCCTAAATAGATACAAAGTCAACAACGTTAAGTCAAATTATTAGATTGGAAGTGTTTAACAATCAACTTCAACTCAATCATCCATCCATATATTTCCTACGAAGCACAAATATTTACTCAAAATAATTCCAACCAACACAATAATTAGTTCCAAGTTTAAAAACATTAAATGCCAAGAACTATTAGTTCCCTCCTTTTTCCATGCCACTTCCATCTCCATATTTGGCGAAGACTAAATTTAAATTTTGCATGCAACCAAACTCGGTGGAGGTGCCAACTCATACCCCCTCTATATTTTCTCATGCCCATGCCAAAGTTGGCAGCACCAAGGATAATACCACCTTAAATCACAATTAAATGTATAAAAAAGATGCCACCAACCAGCCCAATTGCCATGTCATCCATTAGGCCCCCTTAGGTTAGCCATTCCCATAGTTAGGTTAATATTAATTTAGGAAATCAACATAGGTCCATAGGTAGGTATTTAGTTAAATTATTAACATTCTAAATAACAAAATATCATAGGTACATAGGTAAGAATCAGCTCTAGGCTATATTTACTAACATTTAGACATAGTTACAATAGGTTCCCGATCATAGCAAACATTATATGCTAATAAATGAAGAACAAGCCATGACATTTTCATTCAACATATAGCAGGTCTAAAGACTTCATCCATTCTCTAAGACAGCTTAGAATCCAAAGATCAAATGATCTATCAGAATTGGTTGTTATGACCACAAAATTATGAATTAAAACCATACCTTGGATCAATGGAATTGATCCAAGGTAATTTTATTCTGAAAGAAAAATTTATGAAAACAGAAACCGAATTTCTCAATTCAAGTAGCGAACTAATTCTGCATAAGGAGGTGGGTTACTCTTATTAAATATAACAAAAACATGACAAAATGTACTTGTTCAATAGATGAATTATTTTCTACTGCAAACATGATTTCCAAATTCATAAGAGTACACCATCATAAGAAAAAATCACTTGTCAATGTTTGTACCTTCAAAATTAGAAATCATCATAGGTACTAATCATGTTGGAGGTGTTACATACCTCCCTCCTAAAAAGCATCATCATCCCGATGATTAACTTAGTCAAAATAAATTCAATCAAGAATATAACAAAAATATAATTCTTTTATTCATAAGTTCATAGCAAAAATAGATTTGAGAAATTCAAATTTTCATAATTATTCAGCATTAAAATAGTTGTTTCAATACTAAAAAATATAGTATCTACCAAAACTCGACAGTGTTTATTGATATGCTAAGAATTAAATCTCCAAGTTTTATCAATCAACATAATCAATTCTTCTCAAACAAATGTGGAAAATCAATTTTCATGTCTTTGAGGTTTTCCCAGGTTGCACTTTCTTTGTTAAATTGGTCCCACTAGACCTTGCATTGACTTATTTCATGATTTATTAAGTGTAGTTTGGTGAGTTTCCGGCACTCGAATGGGTTCAACCATAATTATTTTTGGGTCTTGGACCTGCGAGGTAAAGCTAAATGATAAGCTACATGGTTGATTATTTTGACAATTTCAATGGGTCCTACATAATGAGGTGATAACTTGGCAGCCTTGGTAAAAGTTACAGAACTCTTTTTTAGTTTAACTTGCAGAAATACCTTTTCACCAAGTTCAAATTTCTTGTCAACCCTTTTTAAGTCTACATAAATTTTTTGCCTATCTGCTACTTCTTTTAAACATTCATGAATCATTTCAACTTTTTGTTCCATTTTAGTAAGGATCTCAAGTCCAATTTCCTCTCTGTCCTCTATACTATTCCATCTTACTGAGTTATACATTTCATTTCATATAATTCTTTGAAAGGTGCCATTTTTAGAGAGGTGTGATACATTTTATTATAAGAAAATTCAACTAGTGGAAGGTAATCTTCCCATTTGTACTATTGACCCATGAAATACATCCGTAACATATCTTTCAAAACTTGATTAACTCTTTCAGTATGCCCATCCGTTTCGGATGGTATGCTGAACTAAAATTTAGTTTAGTTCCTAAGGTTGCATTAAGTGTTTTCCAAAATCTATATGTCATTCTTGGATCTCTATCTAATATGATCAATTTAGGCACTCCATGTAATCTAAAAATTTCATGCACAAATATTTTTGCTAAAATAGGTGAATCATCCTTAAGATTACCAACAATAAAATGTGCTACTTTTGTTAGTTTATCCACAACAACAAGAATAACATCATGCTTATTTCTTGACATAGGCAGCCTTGAACAAAATCCATGCTAATTACTTGCCATTTATACTTGAGGTATGTTATGAGGGTATAGTAAACCAGCTGGATGCATATGTTCAGCCTTAACATGCTGACATTCTAAGTAGTGTGTCACAAAATTAATTACGTATTTTTTCATCCCTTTCCAAAATATTTCTATTTTATATCAGCAAGCATTTTCGTAATGCTAGGATGTCCTGAAAAATGTGAATTATGAAATTTAGTTAACAATTTACTTCTAATTCATTTACCAAAGGTATATATACTCTATTATCATATCTCAAGATTCCTTCGTCATCAAAGTGAAAACCTCTATATCTCACATCATTTGGATCTACAGCAAGTGTTATTTTTACTTGCTGAAAATAAGAATCATATTCCATAACACTTTTTACTTCATCCTTAAACTGAGTTCTCAACGTTATAAGTGCAGAAATATGTTTCCTATGACTTAGTGCATCTACCACTCTATTTTCCTTTCCTTTTATATAACTTATGTCAAAATCATACTGAGATAGAAATTCTAACCATCTTCATTGTCTTACATTCAAATTTGGTTGAGTGAAAATATACTTCAGCCCAAGATGGTTAGTATTTAGTTCAAAAGGTGTACCAAGAAGAGAATGCCTCCATTCTTAAAGTGCATGAATAATGAAAACAAGCTCTAGGTCATGGGGAGCATAGTTCAATTCATGTAACTTGATTTTTCTACTTTCATATGCTATAACATGCTCATTTTGCAATAAAATACCTCCAAGCCCTTCCTTGAAAGCATCTGTTACTACAAGTAAAGTCTCCATTTGGATTAGGTACAGCCAAAATAGGTGTAGATGTAAGTTGATTCTTTAGAGTCTTAAATGCAGATTCACATTTTTCACTCCACACAAATTTCTTATCTTTCTTTTGCAACGAAGTTATTGGTGCAACGACCTTTGAAAAGTCTTTAACAAATTTTTTATAGTAACCAACAAGACCCATGAAGCTTCTAACTTCATGTACATTCTTAGGTACATGCCACTCAATTATTGCAACAATTTTTTATGGATCTACAACTATTACATCTTTACTTATGACATGTCCCAAATAGTGCACTTCCATCTCATAGAAAGAACATTTGGACAACTTACCATATAATCTTCTCTTTCTTAATATTTCCAGAACTATCTTCAAATGCTCATGATGCTCATCAATGATTTTAGAATATATGAGAATATCGTCCAAGATCAAAAGTAAAAATTTGTCCAAGTATTCTTGAAAAATATTATTCATTAAATTCATAAAAGCTATAGGTGTATTTGTTAAACCAAAAGGTAAAAATGTGAACTCATAATGTCTGTACCTTGTCCTAAAAGATATTTTATGAATATATTCATCCTTGATTCTTAATTGATGATATCTAGATCAAAGATCTATCTTAGAATATACTTGATGCACCACACATCTGATCAAACAAATCATCAATTCTAGGAAGTGGATATCTATTTTTATTGTTGCCTTGTTTAACATCCTATAATCAATACACAATCCAAGTGTTTGATATTTCTTTTCACAAAAATTACTAGGTGCTCCCCAAGGCAAGACACTTGGTCGTATCAAACCTTTAGACAAAATTTCTTGTAATTGTGCCTTAAGCTCTACCAATTCAATGATATTCATTTGATACTATGCCTTGGAAATAGGTTAGGTTCTAACTTGATCTCAATTGTGAAATCAAAATCTTGTTTGGGTGGAAGACCAAGTAGTTATTCTGGAAAAACATCACTCAATTTTTGTAACAAAGGGGTATCTTTCCAATAAGTCACTATCCCCTTCATTTTTTAAGAATTTTTTACTACGTAAAAAAATGCAGCCTTTGTTTTTTTCCTTTTTCAGTTGCATCACTTGGCAATTTCCTAACCGAAATCTCATGTTTTACCCCTAAATGTCTCCTATTTTCTACAGGCCATCCAGAAAACTAATATGTTTTTCAAAACAATCAACCTTTTCCTTATGTTCAGCTAGCCAGTTAACACCTATGATTACATCGTAAGACCCCAAAGGAGCAACATAAAGATCAAATTTAGTGGAAAAACTAGGCAAGTCAAGGACTGGTCCAAAAAGACACATATTAACTATGTGGACATCATTATTTCCATAATGTACATCCCATGATTTATCCATTTTTCCATCTTTTCTTTTTAATTTTGAAGCTATTTTAGTAGAAATAAAGCATTCAATAGATCCAATATCAAAACGTGTAGTAACATGTATACCAAATAACTTACTTAACACTTCTATAGGTGTAACTTCCTTTTCATCTTGTTTGTCATCTATCGTAACATGTAACTTATGCTGTTGATTACATTCATCCTTCCTCAAAGGACACTAATTTACGTAATGATCTTTGCCACAATTGTAGCAGCCTCCTACATGTCCTTTATTAGGCTCAAATTTATTTCCTACCTTAAAGTTATCAATTTTTCCTCCATAGGACTTACTAGTCTATTATTATTGTTCTTGAAAAATTTGTTTCGTACATTAGAAACATGTATATTTGTTGCAATTTTCTTATTATTATCAACAAAAATTTGTTTTTCATGCCCAACTTTTTCCATGGTCCCTTTTTGAGGGAAAGGGACGAAGAAGAATTAGGAGCTTTCTTTTCGATTTCTACCTTATGGGCAGAGATTTATTTAAATTTTTTCTCCTGCCTTATGGATTTTCAAAAACCCCTTCCATAATGGTTGGGTTGTGAAAATATCCTTCACCACTTATAATGGTATTTAATCCCATAATGAATTTTTGTATCCTGAAATTCTCGTCACTTTGATTCTAAGGTACATACTTGAGTAGCTTAGTAAATCTCTACCTGTAATATGTTATAATTAGATTTCCTTAAGCTAAGTTCTGAAATTCAGTCATTTTATGATCATAGTAAAGTTGTAGTAGCCATCATTGCCTAAAATAATTTTTAAATTGATCCCAAGTGATGTTTGTTTCATCAATGTTTAACTCAAATTTATGGCTGTCCCACCAAAAATATGCCTCATTGGGAATCTTGTAAGCTCCACATATTGCCTTAGTTTTTTCCGAGAAGTTCCTTATAGAAAAGTACTTCTCCATTTCACCGAGCAGCCCTCACTCCATCTCCTAGTGAAGGGCCGTCAAACTTGGGTGGACTTATCCTTTTTATATCATTAGTGAGTTCAACTCGCTAATCTTGCCTTTTATTCTCATGATGATAGGTGCATTTGCATTAGCATTGGTAGAATTATTTTTATCAACAACTAAATTCCCCATGTTGGTGTTGTCCACAAGAGGTGTCTCGATTTTATTATCGCATCTTCTTCCTCCTCCTCATTGCCCATCAATTGTTGTTCTAAAAAATCTAGATGATTTCTTGTGTCCAATAGGAAAGCAAGGATCTCATTGATTTTTTGGCATTTTTTGCTTCTCCACTTGGTGGTGGGTTGTTTTTCTGCATTTCCCCTCATTCTAATCCATTTTCAGTTAACAATAAAATTTAAGTTTTATCAGATTATGGACACAATAGGTCCAAGAGCTACAAACTTTAGCTCTGATACCAAGATGTAACATTCCCATTTTAAGACTTTAGAAATAAGGATTTTTTTGCATAATGTTCTTTGTTATAAATTAATATAATTTAGAAAACACATTCATATCCAATTAATCTCATAGCACAATGCTATATGCGATTGTAAATGACTCACCTGAAACACCGATATCTCATTTCATGACTCGGTATTAAACTTGTCTCTCATGTTAACTTTATCTTTTGTATACCATGTATAATGACTTCTTTTACCCTTTTAAATGTATCAAGTGTTCTTATTTAAGAGGCCTATCTAAGTATCTCTACCGATATTCATCCGATATCCCACTTCTTAAACTAGGTGACATAGACAACACAACCAACATCTTGCGATACTTTAGAAAAAGATTTTAAACATATTGTTCATGTTCATATTCCTATATGGAATACTCGTCAAATAGAATAAATCCTTCACCCTACTTTGGATCTATTATCTAGAATGGTATTCAATGACTTCATCGATCTACTTATTCAATTTTTAACCCTAGCCAAGGTTAGCAAAATGGCCTAGTCTCGGAGGACTACTTACGGTGAATAAGGTTAATAAGACATACTCAACCGACTTGTGTAGATTGGGAATGTCTATTTATCCTAATTCAATGTGAGTTGACCTCAACACTAGGTCATGCCCTTATCTCTACCTAGGGCATAACTATGATCAAGTCATATTTATGTTATTCTAGATGAATAAACTCGAAAGGGTGTTAAAACATGTCAACTACAATATAGTATCCTCATGAAGACCCTAGTCTTCCTGAAGGTACTGCACTATAGCTAGCATGTGTCAACATCCATCTGAGGTTTCCTCATCTGGGAAAACATACCTTTTATATAAATTTAATGACTTATTAATTATCTCATTACAGATTAATTTTACCCTACCAAGTAACTAGGTTCATTGAACATTAGGGTTCCAAGTTAAAAACTACAATTAGAAGTAGGTATGCAGATACATCTTCTCCCTAATCATTTCATAAGTTATTTTTTTATACCATTAACATTATGATTTATAATTTACATAACAATTCCAACACACATTAAAGAGATGTTTTCTTACTTACCCAAGCCTTAGCTTACTTAAGTTCTGAGTAAGTTATTTTTATATTAGACTTCAATAGAATGAAGTCTAATCCCATTTATTTTCCTTTCCTACATTCCTATTCTATTTAAGTAACTAATCAAGAGGAAGCACACCTTCCACTATCCAAATTTAACATTCGATTCATTCCTAAAAGGTCCTAAGACAAGTCTATGATTAATTACATGGTAGTTGTCTTCCCTTTTCCTTATAAAGGGTTAGTGTTCATTTGAAACCTCATAGTTCATTGTAAATTAACATCAAGTTTTATCTTCATTCAAACATTTGAATTAAACATAGTCATAGTGTTATAGTTGTATAACAATGCAAGAATGACAACTTACTAAGTTGCATTTTCACTAGAGAGGATAACACATCTAGCACCCAGATCTCTATTTAATATATTCCAACCCAAGAGGGTATGATAATAATAGAAAAAATAGAGAAATACTTAACATTTTCAATCACACAATAACCAAAAATGATTACACATCAAGTACAAGCAAGTCCACAAATCTTATATTCATCAAGATGATTCATACATTATAATTCCAAACACTTAGGACATTTATAATGTGAAACAACAATAACAAGATCAATTACAAGTACAAATTTCTTTTTCCATCAATACATTTTAATAATGAACCATATTTCATCATAAAAGATCCAGTCTCTTTGGTAAACAAATTTAACTTCCTAAAAATATTTTCTCCTTTGATCACTTACGAAGTCCATCTATAAAATTGCTAGCATGGGTTAGTTCATTGAACTGAGCATGATAAGCACTAAACATTAAAATGATGTGCTTTTAGCTAACTATTTCATAAAGAGAACTCTACTATTATGAAATAGTCCTGAGAAATTTAGAAAGACATAGCCAAAAGGAGTTACCATACTTAAATTAAAAGAGAGAAAATTTATAAACCATAAAAAAGTAAGAATAGGTCATAATATAAACAACTTCAACCTTCCATACTATTGTCTTTCATAAAAATAATTAAAATAGTAATTTAGATAAGTAACCTTTCATCACAATCCAAATATTATTTTCATACATTACTTTACATGTTTCCCTTCTTAGTTAAACCTATTTAACATAAAGAGATAACTATCTTAAATATATTTTAGGAATAGTTCAATAGTAGAATCAATACTTTCATTTCAACATATCATTAACCTAAATTCATCCTAAAATCATAGATGCCAATAATTAAATTAAAAACATAGGATTTAGTTTAGGAGGATCCAAATCAAGTAACTTAGATGTGTTACAAAATTAAGTATCCTAATACTCAAATTTAGAATTATAACCCAATTTAAGTTAAAGTCCAACAACTAAAAAATCTCATCAAAGGGTAAGATTAAATTAGCATGTAATTAGGACTACACACATAATCCTGGAAGAGACACAACATTACCAATGTTAAGTCAAAAGAGTATAATGGAAGGGTTTAACAATAAACTTCAAATCAATCATCCTTCCGTATATTTCCTAGTAAGCACACAAATTTACTCAAAATAATTCCAACCAACACAATAATCCATGCAATCATACACTACTTTAGCTATACTGCCTTGCACAAATTGAACTCAATCTTATCAAACAAGTCTAGAAGTTTTATTAATGGAACCGATCCAAGAAGGAAAAAACCTTCACATCAAGATCAAGCAAGAAGAAGATTAAAGAGAAGATATATATATATATATATATATATATATATATATATATATATATATATATATTAATTTCTCTTAACTCTAAGCATGATTAGGAAAAGACCAAAAGATAACCATGAACAATTATTGACCATCTCAATTTATATTGTCCCAAACAAAAATCCCAAATAGAGAACTAATCACAAATCAAATTTAATATCCAAAAACAAAAAGAAGAAAAGATGATAAAAACAACCATTCCTTTACCCAATGACATTCAATAACACGACATTGACAATTTCCATCTTAGCAAAGATAACAAGAAAATTCTTTCCCCAAGTACATAGAAAGGAATGAAAAAGATGACAAAAGGATAAGTCTGAAAAGACTCCTAAATATCAGATCCTTGAAGAAAATACATGAGCATAATGATATATCAAATCTCGAGTACACATTCCTACTCAACAGAGATACATTAGCCTTAGTTTGTAAAAGAAATGAAAAACAAGTTTGATGGCCTAAGGCCAAGAAATAAACTAACTATAAGAAATGTCCATTGAACTACCCAGAAGATCAAATAGACAACAATAACCAAAAATAGTAACCAATACCAAGGAATTTTTCCCTTCTAAGCTTTGAATGCCCAAACTTTCACTAGCTACTCAAAAACTCAACATAGTAGAAAGTGAGTTCATTTCCCTCATGGGATCAAATAGTCAGGCATAGTGGACCAAACAATATCACAAGAGAGTATAAGTATAAGTTACATGCTGAAGATAAAAGCTTAAATAACTAACATGTCGTGAAATGTTAACACTTGCCAAGTATAACCCAATAACTTAACTTCCTCAATATCCATTGGAGCAGATGACCGCAACTAGGAGATTAAAAACAAAAATCCAAAATCACAACACATAAGTGATAAGAAATCATACACATTCTCTATTTTGATCATTCCATCATAACCCAGAAGAATATGCTAAATCCAGGGTCGTAGAAGTTTAATCCCCAAAAAGATTCATACAAGATCAAACGATAGTCAAGAAAATAAAAAAGTTAATCCTCTGAAGTTTTCTCACTGGGTGATACAAGATCTCTTTAAACAAGTTCCACAAATTTAAGCATTCGAGTTACCTATAGTTTAACACAGTTCAACAAGAGTACAAAAAATTATATTTCATCTTAGGCTCAAGTAGAAGATGTAAAGTATAACCCAACAAACCAAATTAATAAAAATAGAACCCATATCACACTTTCCTCATACAAGCGGAGTCGAAACAAAATTCACATAAAACAACACCAAAAATAAACTTATGCAGAGATGATCTAAACAACCATGCAAAAACCAAATTGTTCCCAAGAAGAAAAAGTTATTTTAATGAATCATTTAAGTAAAAGCAAAACAACTTAATGGGTAGAGCCTATCATTCCTGATAGAGCTTCTCCTTCACTGATTTGTAGAAGATTTCTAAGCAGAACTTCAACAAATTCTTCTTATCCATGAAACATCAACCAAATTTCAACACTTCTCCCTTCTTCTTATAGTTTTCGCAGCCAATCATAGCTCTATGTAATGAAAAAATAATATTCATGCAAGAATCGAATTGGACGTTCAAGATATGAACAACATCATGTAGAGCCCAAGCTCAAAAACAAACATCAAAACAACTAAACCCCTCATGCATCTTCCTAGGCATTTTTTTCCATGTTCAAAAACATTAAATGCCAAGGATTGTCATTTCCCTCCTTTTCCATGCCACCACCATCTCCATATTTGGAAAAGACTAAATTTAAATTTTGCATGCAACCAAAATTGGTGGAGGTGCTAACTCAACCTGTAGACACAAAAATTAGATCACACTCGCCCTTGGTCCCTTTTAAAATAACTAACTTAAACATATTCACCTAACCATGACCCCCTACCCCACATGAGTATTAATTTAATTATTTACAAGTAAATTAATACCTATCCTCACTTCATTCAATATTTAAATATCTTAATTAAAACAAATTTCCACCTCACCTAGACACCTCACCCCACCTCCTCACTTATACACCTCACCACAAACCTATTTTTAGCATATTTCCATTTTACTAGGACTCAACATTCACTCACCATAGCTAACCACATTCTCACTCATTAAAATTTAATGTTCTATTTTGATCCATAAGAATAGACTGAGTGGCAAAAAAGATTGCCAAAATCTAGCATTTTTAGTAAATATAGGATTTCCCACCGTAATCGATGTCGGTAAACCCTAAACCGACACCAGCCACCCTAAACGCCACCGGTTACTATTGATGTCAAATCCCAGCACCCACAGGACTCTGCAACACGATGGGTTGAGACTCTCAGTGCGATTGCATAACATGGAGCTTTTCCCAAGTGTGGGACCTCGCGAATTGGAAAAGCTCTCCAGATGAAAGGCCGGTTCCTATTCCTCTGTTGAGATGCACATGTAAAAAATGCAAAGGGTTTACTCAAAACCTAAACTAACTTGCCAAGGAGACAGGTAAGAAAATGCATAAAATAAAACCTAAACTCAAAGGTGATGCACCGAGGAATGAAGAAACACCTCGTCTTGCCAATAAACACGTACCATTAAAATGCAATGCAAGATCATGCACAGAGATAGCGATTCATAGTGAAAGATCAAGGGGATGCAAATGAATATAGAGAGGGTTGAGAATTATCCACGTAAATGCATTAATTTTCTCCAAAGATTGATACAAAGACACCGCAAAATCCCAAGAGGCAAGGTTGCATTATAGTTTCAAATGGGAGGTTTTAACTCCACAAGTTCACTGCCAAAGAGAAGAAGGGAGGGCAAAACAGAAATGTCCAACCTTTAGAAAGAAGCCCCTCCTTATAATTTATAGGAAGAATGAGAGAGAAAAGAGAGAGGAATTCGAAATCTGCCCCAACCACCTCCAGAATGCACTTAACTCATCTCATAATGATGGTAGGTGAGAACCCAGTGAACCCAAAAGTGGAGAACTGTATTTTTCATTTTTAAGAACTTTTTCTCACCCAATTAAAGATATCCAGATTATAGTTGGATGAGAGAACCTCGTAGGCTTTCCGAAAAGTCCAACCTTGCATGAATCTCGAGCTCCCAGGTCAAAAGTTATGGCCATCTGGATATCTAGGTCGTGCATTCTTCTGCTTCGTCAGCGCTCAAAATGTTATGCCTCCTGAAGGTGCACCATAGGCGCATCCGTGTGTGTGTCGACATCCATTTATGTGCGCCAAGGCACAACTTCTGCCTATTGACACTCTATGTCATGCACCATTTTCCATGCGCCTTGGTGCATACATTACCCTGTCGACACTCTGTGTCATGCGCCTCCTTCCTGCGCCTTGGCGCATACATTCTCGTGTCGACACTCATTTCCATGCACCACTTCTATGCGCCTTGGGTGCACCGTTTTCCCTGTCGACATCCATTGTCATGTGCCACTTCTGTGCACCTTGGGTGCACCGTTTTCCCTGTCGACATCCATTGTCATGTGCCACTTCTATGCGCCTTGGGCGCACCATTTTTCCTGTCGACATCTATTGTCGTGCGTCACTTCTGTGTGCCTTGGGCGCACCGTTTGCCCTGTTGACATCCATTGTCGTGTGCCACTTTTGTACACCTTAGGTGCACCGTTTGCCCTGTCGACATCCATTGTCGTGTGCCACTTCTGTGCGCCTTGGGCGCACCATTTTCCCTGTCGACATCCATTGTCGTGCACCACTTCTGTGCGCCTTGGGCGCACCATTTGCCCTGTCGACATCCATTGTCATGCACCACTTCTGTGTGCCTTGGGCACACCATTTTCCCTGTCGACATCCATTGTCGTGCGTCGCTGTGCTCCTTGGGTGCACCGTTTGCCTGTCGACATCCATTATCGTGGTGCCACTTCATGCACCTTGGGCGCACTGCTTCGTTTGCCTTGTCAACATCCATTGTCGTGCGCCACTTCACATGCACCTTGGGCGCACCATTTGCCCTATCGACATCCATTGTTTTACACCACTTCGTGTGCCTTGGGTGCACTATTTTCCCTGTCAACATCCATTTTCGTGTGCCACTTCGCACCTTGGGCGCACCGTTTGCCCTGTTGACATCCATTGTCCGTGCGCCACTTCTGTGCGCCTTGGGCATGTCAGGGATTTGAGCTTGTTTGATTTCTCCATTCTCCTGCTTGACTATATCTACCTGGGGGAAAGATATATATAACCATTTGGTGACTCAATGGGATTACCTACCTGCTAGGTAGAAGATCAGTGATCTTTTAGCAATCCGTTGGGCATGGAGTCATAAGCAATAACCTGAAACCAACTTGATATCTGATCCCGATCCTGATATCGCAACTCCTTCTTCGAGAACACGCTGAATCATAAAACCAACCCAGAGCAACAAAACCTATGCCAGAGCACTTAGGGAAACTAAAGCCTAACTACAACAAGACAATGTGCATATGCACTTAGAGGAATTGAAACCTAATCTAATATTTACAAGGGTAAAACTTTTCTCTTTTCAGTAGCAATGTTTAAGATAGATTCCATTGACCGGAATCGAAAGTTCTTCTTCGTCCAATGTAGACAATTAGAAGGTATTGCTATTTTTACATCCTGTGACCATGTAGGGGCCACTCCAAATGGCATCAAACTTGGACTGCCTTCCCGATTTTTCTCGATCTGCATCCCATTTCAGAACTAGTCCCCCTCCTGGAAGGTCCTTGCTCTTGCTTTCTTATCAAACCATCTTTTCACTAAGGCCTGATCTTTCTCAATTGTTTGAACTGCATGTTCTCTAATTTCTGCCAATTCCATTAGCTCTGCATACCTGGCCTCCATTGGTTCGAACTCAGCCAACTCCAATTGCTTCATGAACTCCAATGCAGGCAGTTCTAATGATATAGGCACATCGCCTCTTTTATTAGACCAACTTGTAAGGGGAATTGCCTGTAGACCTCTTTGGTGTTATTCTATCAGCCCATAATGCTGATTTTAGCCTGGTATGCCATGTTCTTTGATTTTCATCCAGAGTCCTCCTGATGATTCTTAGCAAATTTTTGTTCGTGGACTCTGCCTGTCCATTACCCTGTGGGTAATAATTGGAAGAGGTGCTCAAGTAGATTCCATTCTTGACAGCCCATTCTGTAATCTTAGAACCTATGAATGCCAATGCATTGTATCGATATGATAGTGGCGGCACACCAACTGGGTCACTATTCCTTCATAAAAGTCTAATATGTTAGACTCATTTGCTTCTTTTGAGTCTTTGTTGCTTCGGTCCACTTGGTGAAATAGTCCGTTGCCGTGAGAATCCACTTGTGGCCTTGGCTTGAGTTTGGATTGATGACCCCGACGAAGTCCAATCCCCATTACATAAATGGTTGGTCAACCAGAATTGGGTGCAATGGAAGCGCTGCTAGTCTTTCTTTGCCTGTGAAGAGTGCACATTTCCTACACTTTCTTATCCATGTATAGCAGTCACTGAAGACTGTCGGCCAATAATACCCTGCCTTCATTATCTTGAGAGCTATTACTCGTGGGGCAAAATGTCCTCCAGAATCTCCATCGTGAAAATTTCGTAACACCCTCTCAATTTGGCCTGTCCCAATGCACCTCAATAGAACTCCATTGATGTCTTTCTTAAACAAAACACCACCAACAAGCACATATGGAATGGCTTGTAATCTGAAGTATCTCCTCTTTGATTTTCTCATTTCTGGAGGGCATAGGCCTATCTGTAGGAAGTGTATCACATTCTGAGTCCAACAAGGAGTGGGCACATCATCATTTTCTTGTTCTTGGTTATTATGTAGTACTAGGACAGCCTCTTTTTCATCACCCGCTTCATCTTGTTGACTCAAGGCTAGCTGCTCACATAGTCCCTTCCCACGTACTAGTTTGGTGACCTTGATCTCAATGTCATATTCCATGACACGAGTTATCCATCTGCACGTTTCTCATTTAGATCCTTGTTTAGAAGGAAGTCCCTGACTCCCGCATGAGAGACCAATAAATGGATCTTGTTGTTTGAGACTAGGTGCTTGAATTTCTTTAAGCTCCGATTCTTTGCAAGGACATGCTTTTCAATGAAAGAGTACCTAGTTTCGTATTCCTCCAAGCCTTGACTGAAGAAAGCAACTGGTTGTTCTAATCCTCCTTTGTTTTGTTGTACCAGGATTGCAGAAATCGTGTCCCCACCACCAAAGGCATACAACACGAAGTCCTTAGAGAAGTCTGGATTGACGAGAGTCGGAGCTTGAGATATAGCCTCTTTTATTGCCTCAAAACTTGCCTTGCCTTCAGATGTCCACTTAAATGTCATACTCTTCTTTAACATCAGCGTTATTGGCTTCACAAGAGCAGCAAAATTTGGAACAAATCTGCGGACAAAATTGATCCTTCCCAAGAAGCTTTGAAGAGCCTTCTTGTGACTTGGCAATGGCAATGCTCGAATTGCTTCAACTCTTTCTGGGTCAATCGTCAATCCCTCCTTTGAAACAATATGGCCTAGAAGTTTTCCCTCGTGAGCCAAGAATATGCATTTTTTGGGATTCAATGATACCCCAAATCTTCTACACCTCTGAAATACTTGCCTTAAATGACAGAGGTGATCCGCTGCATTTTTTGAGAATATAGTGATGTCATCAAGATATATCAAAACTATTTTATTGATCAATCCCTTAAATGCCATATCCATTACCCTTTGGAAAGTTGCCCCAACATTTGATAGCCCAAATGGCATCTTCTTGTAGGCATAAGTCCCCATTTGGTGGTGAAAGTTGTCTTGAATTGGTCATCTTATTTCACCATTACCTGATTGTACCCTGAGTAGCCATCTAGGAGAGAGAATCTCTCTGAACCGGATACTACTTGCAATATTTGTTCCATTGAAGGAAGTGGGTAATGATCTTTGAGAGATGCCTGTTTAGGTCTCGAAATCCACACACAACCTGATTTCTCCACTCTTCTTCCTGACCGGAACCAAGTTTGCAACCTAGCTTGAGTGCTTGATCGGGAATATAATGCTTGCCTCTATTAGCTTATTTAGTTCTTTCTTCATTAGAGGCTCAATGTGGGGGTTGACCGGTCTCTGTTTCTGCCTGACGGGCTTAGCATCTGGATCCAATTCGATGGTATGTTGTGCTAGATTTGGATCGAATCCTCTTAAGTCTTCATAGCTCCAAGTGAAGACATCTAGAAATTCTTGGCAAAGCTGTATGAAATCTGATTTCTCCTGCTCAGTGGCCACTTTACCAATTTGAAGTGTTTTGCCTTCCCCAACCGGAATCGGCTCTGAGTCTTCTCTCTTGACCTATATGTTTGCCTTTTCCTTACGAAACTGGTCATTAGGGTTGAAGATAGACTCCAATGTTACCAAACCCTTAGGAAGCTTGTTTGTCCGCAGCTGTACTACTTGATCCCCATCTTCTTTGCTCTAATCATCCCGATTCTAGCTGAGAATTCAGCCTCTTCTTGTAAGAAATTGACGATCTGTTGATCGTTCTCAAACACCTGCCAGCTTGTGTTATTATCTAGAACTGCTGGCCTCACAATCACATGGATATGTGGCTATGTTTTTCCCCTTCTGATGTTGTCAACCACATCAAACGTTGCTCCAACTGCTGCGAGCCTATCTGTGACTTCATTTTTCTTCTTGGGTATGGACACAATGTTGAAAGCTTCGAAATCCTCAATGAGGTCCCATACCCTATTCTTGTAGCTCCTCAGCAAGTTGTTCTTTGTAGCATGTTGTCCCCTAACTTGGTTGACGATTAGCTCGCTATCTCCAAACACCTGCAAGTTCTTTATGCCCCTTTTCCTGGCCCAATGAATTCCATGAATCAATGCTTCGTATTCAGCCGTGTTGTTTGAACAGGAAAACTGGAAATGAAAAGCTGAAAAATATTTGATGTCTTGTGGTGAAATCAACATTGCACCACCTCCAGCACCTTGTTTGCTTCTCGAACCATCGAAAAATAATTTCCAAACTTTGTTTTCATCCTTTTTTTCAGGCTGAATGATGTCGGGAATGGGTGAATTTTCTTCGTGTATACAATACACGCCCAATTCAGATTCTTCAATTTCCTTGTATGGGTCAAATTCATGACTCTTGTTTGCCCATTCATCCAAAGTTAAATAAGGAATTCCCTCGACCTTAGTACCTGTTTCTAGATCACTCGAACACTCCTCTTGATCAAAAGCTGAGCAATTTGCATTGATAGGATTTGGTACATGAGGCTCTATATGGAAATTGGCAATTGGTTCTGACTTGATTGTTGCTTTGGCTCCATACCTTGTCCTAAAAATCATGTGCGACCAATCTGCAGATAAATATCCACCGATTTTTGCAGTGAAGTCCCTTGATAGACACAACGCAAAGAGTGGCGGAAGGTCAATCACAGACACATCTTGCAGAACTGTAACATTAGGACAGGAATGTAGTGTTAGGCTTAACCCCTTGATGACCCCAACTGTTCCTACTGCCGTTCCATCTAGCTGTACTACTCCTTTCAGCACTGGCTCATACTTCAGACCTAGTTGATCCGCTATTTGCTTTGGCATCACTGAACTACTTGCCCCTGAATCTATCATGCAGTTGTGTACCAAGTGGTTTCCAACAATCAACGAAACATAGAATGGTGGAGGCTTCAAATTTTTTCTTGTCTGGCCCCCATCATGTTGCATTGTATTAGTGAGAACTTTCTCATGTCCCTGGTTTGATACATTTGTGGCAGACCAATTAGCCATTGCAGCTTGCAATAAATCTCATTGCCCTGGGATCACCAGTGATTCCCACATGGAAATGTTCACATGTGTCTTCTTCATTTGATCGATGATGTTGAAGGGGGATGAATTGTCCTTTTCTTTGTCCCTTGCTTAGCATGCAACCTTTTACGGAGCTTGAACAGGTGCATGTGTTGCTACAACAGGTACCTTAGGTTGATTCTGCACATTTGGAGCTGCGTTTGGTCTACTGACCCCTTGTTGTGTAGGAGTGGACTGAGAAACAACTGGATCACACGGTTGTCCCTCTCCTATATTTCTCTTCTTTGACCGTGTGTTGGCAGCCACGCCTTGAAAAGGCTGTTGGTTAACTCCACAGAAGTCTTCCGTTTGCCAATTGGCCAATGTGGTTTCTGTTGGAGGTCCTTCTTGTTGCGTTTGTTGCTGTTGATTCTCCTCCTGGCTTGGTTCTTGAGGCACACTAATGGTTTGCACCATCAAGGCCTGATTTAGTGCACCATTGAAACATGTTGACTGATTGTGAGGTAGATTGCAAGGGTAACACCAGTCGTATTCCTGTGCCATGTTATTTTGTGCCGGGACCAAGGCTCTTGAGGACGTCATTGCATTTGGATCATATGGTCGAAATGGCCTGGCAGCTTGAGGTTGTCCTTGGTTTTGGTTTTGATTTGTAACCTGAGGTGGTGGTCTATTTTGTTGGTATGGGGGCCTAGCTTGGTACTGTGCTTGAGGCTGATACGGTCTAGCACTTTGAGCTTGCTATCTTTTGATAGTCACAAGCTCATTTCCAAGGTTTTGTAGCTGTTTCATAACCTCCTGCAATTCCTTTGAAGTATTTGAAGAAGTTGACACCTCATTATTGCTTTGATTTCTAGGAGTTGGAATGGGATTCAACTCTGGTGCTTGACTGGTTGTAGGATTTCCCATATCCGGATAGAGAGGCATTGGTGGCCTTGGTGCAAGCTTGCCAGCTTGGATCAAACAGTTCTCTGCTCTGATAGTTGTGTCGTAGGCCCCTGGCAGCGTTGTCCCTCCCATTGATTGGATCATCATGGCTATGTCTGAATTTATAGCCTTTAAGAAATAAAGGAATGCTCCTTCGGCGGTTGGTCTAACGGCTATTGGAATCCTGTCCCATGTCCGTTGGAATCTGAAGTTGAAATCTACCATTTGTTCGTTAGGAGCCCTTTTGATTGTTGTCAGCTGTTCCAATAAAGATAAATTGTCCGCCCTCTCCCCGAATTGGCTGCAAAGAGTAGAACAACCTGCTATAAGGCTCTAAACCATTGTAAGGCCTTGGCTTTAAAATATGAAGCCAACAACTTGATCGCAAAATCCATTTCATTTATTTCGTGGATTGCACATGCATTAGCAATATCTGGATGTGATCAATAGGAGTAGTATGATTTTCTCCTGTGAAATAGGGTATGTTCTTTAGTGCTGCAAATTTGGAATTTGATTACGATCATTTAGGGCAAGTGGACTACTACCTGTGAAATTGACAAAGGGATTCGGTGGTAGACGTGCCATTATGATTGGCCTAAGAACCACAGTCGATGCGAGAAAAGGCCTACCAAGTGGAGGTGTAGACAAAGTCCTGTTAGGTGGAGATGGTGATCTTTGTGGTCTTCTTCCTCTCCTTCCTCTACCTAGTGAAAGTTACAAGTGGAAAAATAGCCCCTCTTCTCGAGTATTGGACCTAGTTTGAATTCTTCTCATATGCCTAGGCAACCTTTGCTGCTACACCACTGAATTCTATCCCCTTCGAGTCGCGGATGTGTTAGAAAAAATGAGCCTCAAAAGGGACTTACGCCAAGTTACACACCAAACCTGACAATATTTAAAAAATAGAAATTTGAAAGACCTGTATTTTTGATATTTTAGAGTTTGGAATTTGATTTGAAATGACAGTCCCGAAAATCCAAAAATGCCAGACTTCCGAAAACCTGAAAACCGAAAATCAAAAAACCATGAAATTTTGAAAGTCAAAATCTCAAAAATATAAGAATACCCTTTTGAATATTATCCCCCGATCTATCAACTGGTGAAATTTTGACTTGTTTCGAGCAAGTTAAGCCCTTGAAAATTGATTTCAAAGTTCAGCCTGGAAGGTGAAAATCTGAAACTGTAAAACCTACAATTTTTAAGTCCGAATTTCTTGAAAACTCCTTCAAATCTTGTGGAATGACCTCTTGGTCCCACCGGCATGCCAAAAATGTTGATGTCAAATCATAGCACCCCTAGGACTCTACAACACGATGGGTTGAGACTCTCAGTGCGATTGCATAACATGGAGCTTTTCCCAAGTGTGGGACCTCGCGAATTGGAAAAGCTCTCCGGATGAAGGCCGGTTCCTATTCCTCTGTTCAGATGCACACGTAAAAATGCAGAGGGTTTACTCAAAACCTAAACTAACTTGCCAAGGAGACAGGGTAAGAAAATGCATAAAATAAAACCTAAACTACAAAGGTGATGCACCGAGGAATGAAGAAACACTGTCTTGCCAATAAACACAGACCATTAAAATGCAATGCAAGATCATGCACAGATAGCCAGATTCATAGTGAAAGATCAAGGGGATGAAAATGAATACAGAGAGGGTTGAGAATCATCCACAGACATGCATTAATTTTCTCCAAAGATTGATACAACACACTGCAAAATGCCAAGAGGCAAGGTTGCATTACAGTTTCAAATGGGAGGTTTTAACTCCACAAGTTCACCTGCCAAAGAGAAGAAGGGAGGGGAAAAACAGAAATGTCCAACCTTTAGAAAGAAGCCCCTCCTTACAATTTATAGGAAGAATGAGAGAGAAAAGAGAGAGGAATTCGAAATCTGCCCCAACCACCTCCAGAATGCACTTAACTCATCTCATAATGATGGTAGGTGAGAACCCCAGCGAACCCAAAAGTGGCGAACTGTATTTTTCATTTTTAAGAATTTTTTCTCACCCAATTAAAGATATCCAGTCGTAGTTGGATAGAGGACCTCGTAGCTTTCTGAAAAGTCCAACCTTGCATGAATCCGAGCTCCCAGTCAAAAGTTATGGCCATCTGAATATCTGGGTCAGGGTCTGCTTCCTGTCAGCGCTCAAAATGTTGCGCCTCCTGAAGGTGCGCCATAGGCACATCCGTGTGTGTGTCAACATCCATTTACGTGCACCAACGTGCAACTTCGCCTTGTTGACACTCTGTGTCATGCACCATTTTCCGTGTGCTTTGGGCGCATACATTACCCTATCGACACTCGTGTCATGCACCTCCCTCCTCCTTCACCTTGGCGCATACATTCTCGTGTCGACACTCATTTCCATGCACCACTTTTATGCCTTGGGTGCACTTGTTTGCCACTGCGACATCCATTGTCATGCGCCACTTCTTTGCACCTAGGGCGCACTGCGTTTTCCTATCGACATCCATTATCGTACGCCACTTCTATGCGCCTTGGGCGCACCGTTTGCCCTGTCGACATCCATTGTCATGCGCCACTTCAGTACGCCTTGGGCGCACCATTTTCCCTGTCGACATCCATTGTCATCTGCCACTTCTATGCACCTTGGGTGCACCATTTTCCATGTCGACATCCATTGTCATGCGCCCATACGTGCGCCTTGGGCGCACCATTTGCCCTGTCGACATCCATTATCGTGTGCCACTTCTGTGCACCTTGGGCGCACCATTTTCCCTATCGACATCCATTGTCATGCGCCACTTCTGTGCACCTTGGGTGCACCATTTTCCTGTCGACATCCATTGTCATGTGCCATACATGCGCGCTTGGGCACACGTTTCCTGCCGACATCCATTGTCATGCGCCATTCAGTGCGCCTTGGGCTACACCGTTGCCTGTCGACATCCATTGTCGTGCGCCACTTCTGTGTGCCTTGGGCGCACCGTTGGCCCTGTCGACATCCATTGTCGTGCACCACTTCTGTGCGCCTTGGGTGCACCATTTTCCCTGTCGACATCCATTGTCGTGCGCCACTTCTGTGTGCCTTGGGCGCACCGATTTGCCTTGTCGACATCCATTGTCGTGCACCACTTCTGTGTGCCTTGGGCGCACCATTTTCCCTGTCGACATCCATTGTCGTGCACCACTTTTGTGTGCCTTGGGCACACCATTTTCCCTGTCGACATCCATTGTCATGCGCCACTTCTGTGCGCCTTGGGTGCACCATTTTCCCTGTCGACATCCATTGTCATGCGCCACTTCTGTGCGCCTTGGGCGCACCGTTTGCCCTATCGACATCCATTGTCGTGTGCCACTTCTGTGCGCCTTGGGCATGTCAGGGATTTGAGCTTCTTTGATTTCTCCATTCTCCTGCTTGTCTATATCTACCTGGGGGAAAGATATATACAATAGTTACCTTATATTATTTCCCATAACCTTGTTTGAGATTTTTCCACATTCTCAAGTTTTGGAATGAAGGAGATCTACATGCAAGCAAGAACCGAGAGACCTTTCACACATCTAGATAGCCATATCTAGAACCAAGACTATTAAAAAGGTATTCGCATTCATGGTAGAATTACAGGAAGCATTGCCATATAAATGAGAACCATTCCATAGATCAATGGTCACCAACATCTCCAACCACCTCTCAACCACTAAAGGAATTTGGAACCCTTCTAAACTCAGAGTAAGTTGGTTTCTCCTCTATCACTTGTAGTTGTAATCTCTATTTGCCTTCATTTATTCACTATTCTTACATAGATATATCCTTCATCTTTATATCTATCAACCACCCCCTCACACCCCACCTAAACTTCACCAAAACCTATCCCAAAACTACCTCCCTCATGCGAGATCACACAAACACCCTCCAACCTCTATGTGCAATTACAGAGAGGACATAAAACATGTTACGCATCATCCTCAAGTTGTCCACGATCACCGACATCGTTTAACCCTAACCATGGTTGTTTCATCCGATACCAACATCGGTCTCCTCAATCAATATCGGTCATTGTGACTATCAACCCAACCTAACAACTCATTTCCCGGTATACCCTAAACCTCACTCAAAACCTTACCACACCTATCTCGTGACCTTTCACCTCACCCTCCCCAACAGAGTCCTCTCCAACTATCTATTTCAAGATAGAAGAGAGCCCAAACAACCTTCACCTGACTCCCCACTACTTTCGACAAGGATGGTGATATTGGGCATCCTAAACCGGTATTGACCATACCTAAACCGACATCGGTCACCCTGACTTGCATTGGTCTCTATGTCTAATAATACTGTTCTAGACCATCAACCTAATTACCTCACCCAAAACAACCCAAACTCTCACCAAAACTTACCAAGACTCATGTCGTGACTTGTAGACCACATGTGTTACCCGCAAACCATCCTAAAAAATTTACTGCATAGCATTTTAGTATTTAATCGGATCAACGTTGATAGTAATTTGAGGCACCTAAATCATAATTCTAACACTAGATTATTTTATTTACATGTTTAAGTTATTTTATATTGATTTATAAATAGTGGATTGATGACTTTCTAGGAAGTATCACACTTCCCAGATGTAGCATACACTAGGAAGTCCACTGTCATATATTATTTAACTCTCTTTTTTGGTCTTGTTTTGTATTTCAGGTAGTTCCTCCTAGCCAAAAGGAAGCTCTTACAATCAGATTGGATCAAGAAGTAGGAACATGCGCAAATTTTTAACTAACCATCACAATAGGTATTCCTCATTGGCCCATACCCTTATCTATTTTATCTAAATCCTTAATGAAAATGGTGAAACATTTTGGTACGCCTGGTGGGACCCATCTAGGGTTCCTTGCATTTTATTCATTCCTAGGTGAAATTTTTGTGTTTTTTTCCTTCTAAAAATCTTCCAGAGTAATTTTCTTCTTTGGAATCTTCCTCTCCTTCTATTTTCTAAAATCAAATGTGTTTTTAGTGCTATAAAAAGAATAATTATTTTCTTTCATTAGTATTGTATTAGTGAAGGAGCATCCCTCATCCTATTCACTACTTGCTACATCGATTATCACACTTTAATTTGGGCTTAAAACACTTGCATTTCATCCTTGTACGTTGCATTTTATCTCACATTAAAATGAGGGCAACCTATATCTTGGAAATTATTCCTAGTTGATGGTTGACATAAATGAATCATAGAAAGCATATTATTTCTTCTCTCTCTTAACCAAACTACATAATTTGAAGTATATACATCTTGTTAAAACAACATCCCACCCGGAAGAAGTTTCCAACGATCACATGATCGGAGGATTGACGGTGGGCACCCACCGGGTTATCTCTGTCGATGCAAATCGAGAGAATGGCCTTGCCCCACCATCCTGCCATCTCACCATAACATAACTCAAACCTCACCTTTAGAATTTCCTTCTTCATAGGAATCCTTCCCAACCAAAAACTCTACTCTAAATTCACAATTTAGTCATTTAAATAACATAAGCTAAACACACTAAATTCACTTATAGGATTTACGTATTTTTCTTAGCTTTGTACTTGACTTACGTTTTGAGGTGTGAGGTTGTATTCTCCATTTTTCTCTCCTTTCACACTCCATAATCATAGTTGGTATATTTCAACTATTTTTGAGTGTGTTAGGGCTCATTTCTACCATAATCAAACTTATGGGTTGGTGTTTCATTCCACTTTAATTAACAAAATGAAACATTTTTCTTCATTATTCAAATTTCACAAGAACCAACATCCGTCCAAAGAACCATCATCAGTTTACATCTGACCACCATCAATTTACCTAGCCAAATTCAGTTACTTATTCTTTTGGTTAGTTTACCCAAAGGACACTTATCTCATCTTCTCTTCTATTTAGAGTCTTTATGTATCATTGTACTCTTTGTACTTTGATAACAGTCATCAAATACAACTTTCCTATCTAATAGTCATCAATTTCTCCTCATTTGTTGAAACTGTTGTTTTCTCATAGTAATTGGTATCAGTTCCTGTAATCGTCATTGGTCACCCCTTAATAAATCGCTTAGTGTGGCGGCATTAGTCACTCTGTTTTGATTTTAATCAAAAATTTACCAAATTTCCCTCTCGAATCTAGTTTGTCCCATATCTATTGTTCCTTGTGTCATTTACAGAGTACAATTCACCTAATATACGTTGATTCACATGGTTTTGACTTGTAACCAAACTAACACCCTCATATTTCATGCCAGTTGTCAGCCACTCCCACCTAGTCCATCACCTCCCTTAATCTTATCACCTATGTATCTCGACTTAGATCATCCCCATCACTACTTGGCAATGAGGAGTTTGTGACACTTCTCGACCAGAACTTCTATTTCCCTCCAAAGACTTACCTTCTTAATTCTTCCACTCAAGATTCCTCAAAATAGTTAATAAATGGCATACTCGTATCTATCCCTCCCGCTCTTTCCCCACTTTTGCTTCAGCTAGCACTAGCGCAATGCTACCATCATCCACTTTACCACATGTGGTGTCTCAACTAGATCCCACAACCACTATAACTACAACACCTATGTCATCTATCGCACCCACAAAATCAATTCTCCCTCTAACAAATGATTTAAGTATAGCCCCATCTGCACCTGCCGCTTCACATATGCCCATTACATTGCAACCACCCTTGATGTCAGTAGCTTACACCTCTTAATCACCCATGATGACACTTTTCTCCTATGAACTTTCCCGATGTCCTTGACAAGACCAGCATTGGATTGATACAGTGGACTACCTTGACATTCCATTTATTCCTTTAATTAGGTAGCCCAAGCTTTCTTAGATCATTTAAAATCAATTTTTCCAAGAAAGTCACCATGACTAATCTCTATTCAACTTTGACAGATATGACGACGATGAAACTATCATAGATTTTGTTTCCCTACCGCGTAGTCTTATTAACCAATTGACGTTCTAGCTACCTCAGACTGAACTTATTGAGTTGTTAACTAGAGCTTGTGCTAGACACATCTCACCAAATCTGCAAGTCCAAACCTTCTAAACCTTTGATGAAGCATTCACCATGGCACAAAAATTGGAAATTTGCACCATTGAAGAAAAGAAGATCCAATTACGAAACAAGAACACCCCATTAAAATCAAACAATTCTTCTTCATCTTCAAAACCTCAAAATAACTATTCAAAGCCCAAAGGATCTACCAACCTGGCATTCCACAAGGAAGGACCACCTCATCCTTCTAATCAAGCCCAAACTTCTTCCAATATTTTTCTCATCCAAGCCTTTCAAATCCACTAGAGTAGCGGAAGTACACCTTGATTAGAGATCCCTATTATTCATCATGGAAAAGATTCTTACAAACTGGATCCATTACACTTCCTCCCATAAAACCTCATATAGGTTTTGATCCTACTCATCCTATGCCTACATGGTATAAAGAACATGATTACTATAATTACCATCACGTTAAAGGACATAGTGATGGTAACTACATAAATTTTAAAAACATTGTCCAAGAAATGATAGATAATGGAGACCTTGTCATGGATAACCCGAATGTGCCAACAAATCAAAATTTTCACATCTTTAAAAATTTGTTCCCTAATCATAAACCATCATCTAATCAAAATAGTGAACCTTCATCTAGTGAAAACAATGTCCATGAAGTCCACATGGTTTTTGATATCATACCTTGGTCGTTCCTCAAAACCTACCTACTTCATCTATTGGGGAAATTTTTCCACAAGCTCCCCTTCCTATAGCGGAGCATACCACTTCTATTCCTTCACCCATAGAGGATTCCCTTTCATCTCCCCCTACTCTCTTTAAGGATCCCACATCTTCTACCAATGCCATTTCACCTTCTACCTCACACCCTACTTAGAAGTCAACAATTTTAATTCTCCCATTTATAGAAGAATCATCTCCACCTTCTCCTCCAGAATGACAAAGTCTACATCACCCCGAATATTATCTCTCCTACCCATGGGAGACTCGTGAGACATACCACTACCTATTTGGGGAAGTTATCCCCCTGCATCCAAGGACCCCATTGACATGATCTCAACTCTATTACCTATAAAATCCAAAGCTAGCCAATTCCCTGTCTCAAAAAGATATTTCATAGGTATTTCTACCAAACCCATTCCATCCTTTTTATCATTAGTCCCGTTTTCATGCACGGTCAATCAGTTGGATTACATTGATCATTCCATGCTCTGGGGACATCTTCGCCTCCCCTTTTTGACCCAAATGCAAATGTTTCATGAGGATAATTCCACGATCTACCCAAAGGTATCTTTGGAAATTGAATCAACACTCGATCATGTTGATCAAAGCAGATTCTTCTTCTTATTCATCATACCTACCTACATCCAAACCTCTACCCACAACTAAAATTGTTACCAAACCTAAAACCTACCCACACCCATCCCCTCACCCATATCTAGACCCATCACTACTTTGGGTGTCATGCCGACATCAAGAATTACTCACCCACCTATCGAGTTAGATTTAGCTACGTCATTCCAAGCCCACACCAACATTATCCTCCTACCTAAAAAGAAAACCCAACCTTCTAGGCCGCACACACCGGTCTTGCCTACCATACCTTTGTCACCTTCCCCCTTCCATCCATCAACCTTGACCAAATAGTCTCTACCCAAGGCTATTAAAAATCTAAATAGCCTATTGCTTCATCAAAATCCTTCATTACACCTCATTCACCCAAAAAAAAAAAAAGCACCCTTACCTTCACCCATGAACTTCTTACCACCTATACCTCCATGAGTTACTATAACCCCAATATTTCCTATATGACTTCAACCCCTGCTCGCTGCTACTGCCCACACATCTACCAATAACTTCCACCATAAATTGGTTTCCTCTATGGGTAACTGTCCCCCCTTCCACCATTTGATTTACCATTTGCATCCATTACCTCCCCATGTCACCTTTACCCAAAAAGGTGTAACCCAAAGATAAGAATCTGCTACCCTCCAATAAGGTATTCAAACTAACCAAACCTTTCATCACCAGCTCTTCTACCCCACTTTTGCCCAAGAAAATGCCGAGAAAAATATAGGAACATATCACTTATCAAACTAGTAGACCAACCCATTCCTCCTCCTATAAATCCTCTTCCCTCACAATCATCCACACATGTACCCAAACCCACACTCACTTCCCATTGTGATCCGTTAGTGAGATCCTACACCAACATTTTAACCAATCTCTTAGAGACTTCCATCATCACATTACCACCGCTTCAACCTTATGATCCTCTCAAACCCAAACCAAAAGGGTTTGATGAAACCACGATTTGTGCCTATCATCATGTGTCGGGACATGATGTCAAAAATTGTAAGGCTCAAGACATTTCTTTTCCAACTTTTTCCTCGTGAATGTTTTTTTGAAAATTACAACCTTATTGATGAGGACTATGCGCCACCTTCACTGTCACCATGCATCGTCATATTTTACCGATTCGGCAACTAGTATCTCCACCCCCACAACCATTTTACCCACCTCTAAAATTTGAGATCAACATGGAACATATTAGATAATTAGCCAAACCACCACCCAAATGTCATTGCACCCAGCTCACTTCAAAATGATTTTCTCCCCCGGTAGTTTTTCCCATCATGTTGTTACACCACTCATCCTACACCTTCTCCATTTTACCCCCCCTCATATTAACATGGTTCATGTTTCCACCCACACTCATAAAGACAAGGGAAAATAAAAATCAACCAACCCATCAACCAACCCTATACCCAATATACCATCTACACCCACACCCAAAATCACCATCCGCATGAGACCTATAAACCCCTTCTCTCGATGGGGTCACCCATTGCGCAATGATAAAAAAATTACATCAGTCCCCTCTAAAGATATTATTGTATGATCTTGTTCAAACTTTTGAATCTCATAGACAAGCCCTTATTGAGTTTTGCAATCCATCAAAGTTTTACCCAATGACCCCACACCAATGGCCTCCATTATTACCCCTCACCATGTGGCCTCGCTAACCAAATCATCTCCTTCTTCTACCCCCATGCCCACTCCTCAAGTCACCACCCTCAGCTTCTCTGATGAGGAGATTGTACCTCTCCAGTCAGATGACCCTGATCCCGCCCTATTCATTTCTATCTATATCGATAACATACACATACGATGCGTCATGATTGATGGTGGTGCTAGCATTAACATCATCTCCTCCCATGCATATAATCAAATGTGTAGCCCTTATAACTATATCTATAATAACCCGATTATTTTTGCTTCTTCAATGACATCATCTCCTCTACCCTTGGCAAACTTATCCTTCATGTTTGTGTAGGTCCTCGCACTTTCCTGGAACTATTCTACATATTAGAAGGAGAGTTCTAGTATAACCTATTGCTTGACAGACCCTAGATTCACATCATGGGTTGTGTTCCTTCAAATTTACATCGTTGTGTAAAATTCAAGCATGAAGGACATAACTACACCATCCCCACTAACCCATCACCATTCAAAACTTGCAACATGTTGTACCAACCCAATGATGTACTTGTACCAGTCAAAGCATATGCCACTACTCCCACTTCTCCTTCACCCACAAGCCCATCCACCAATGCTGCCACCACCTCTCCTACATCTAATTATTCTATTCCTACTACTATTATAGCTTCCATAGCCAACCAATCTACTTTCAAACTAATCGATACCCCTCCTATCTAGTCATCTAGTGAATCATCTACCGCTTATAAAATATCGACACATTCCTCAATCCACAAGAGTATGGAAACCTTTGTTAGCACCCTCGTTATGACTACTTCATAGGAAAGGTTTTCCCTTGTGGTCCTCCCCACCTTCGCACTAACCTAACATATGGGGGAATTGACACTCCACTTATTCACCCCAACCTCCATCCAAAACATGACCATTTTCATCTCGAGCTCCAATCCCTTACTAACTATTACTTTTCCCAAAATTTCCTCCACCGTTGTGCATGAAAAGGCTTTGGCTTCAATTTTTATGAACAACACCGCCATATTGTCATTTCCTTTACCAGCCATAAACATAATGACCATAGTGGCATTGGCTTTACCATACCACTTCCCAAGAAGGCTGCATCGACCTCAATGAGGAAGACAAATCTTCTCCATCCCATTCACCCACATCACCATCTTCACCCATGGAGTCCATAGAGCCCGAATCTATTCATCGTAACTTTTTTTTTTCATAAACACAATTTCCTGGGAATTCTTACATATCAACATGATGGCTAGGATCCCTCTTCTCTTCCCTTTCTATATCCTAACATGATATATGACGATACGCCTTCTATTGACATCGTTTAGTGTCAAGATGATGAGTCTATCCTCACCTACCTTGGTGTGGAAGATTATTATATTCACCAATTATTATCCTCTGAGACACAAACCATGTTGAATGAATCTACTATCGAAATCAACATTAATACTCAGAACGATCCACACATTCTAAAGATAGGCCGAGTCATAGATTTTACTTGAACAAGAAGCTTGTACCTTTTTCCTCCGAGACCATAGCAATGCTTTCTCTTGGTCTTATGCCGATATGCCTAGTATTGACCCAAAAATCATGGTCCACAATATTGTAACCTGATCCTTATGCCAAACCCATAAAACAAAAGTTGTTAAAAATGCATCTTGACATTTCTCTTCTTGTCAAAGAAGAACTTCGATGACATCTCTTGGTTTTCTTCATCCTACCCATTGGCTATCCCCAATGGATTTTTAACATTTTCCTATCAAAAATCAATGGGGGACTCTACATTTGCACAAAATTTTGTGACCTAAACCTAGCTTGTCCCAAAGATGATTTTCCCCTACCAGGCGTTAACCAACTAGTTGATCTCACCACCAGTCATGAAATGCTATCACTCATGGATAGTTTCTCGGGTTATAATCAAATATTACTCGCTCCTGAAGATCAACAAAAAACCTCCTTCATCACTCCTTGGGGGACCTTATGCTATTGATTCATGCCTTTTGTCCTTAAAAATGTTGGTGCTACATATCAACGAGCCATGACTTATATCTTCCATGACATCATGCATCATATATTGGAAGATTACGTAGATGACCTTCTAGCCAAATCCAAACATAGGTCCGAACACCTGACAGTCCTTAAGGTCATCTTTGACCGCCTCATCAATTATTGTGTTCACCTTAAACCATAGAAGTACATCTTTTCGGTACTTTTAGGAAAAATCCTTGGTTTCATAATTTCTTTGTGTGGCATAGAATTTGATCCTGCTACATTCAAGGCTATTCTAGAAATGCCTCTGCCTACTAATCTCTGATAATTTTGAAGCTTGCAAGGTAAGTTGCAATCAATTCATCATTTTATCTCGTAGCTTTCTGACTGTTTTCAACCATTTCATCATCTCCTCAAGAAGGATGTCTCCTTCAAAAGGGATGATAAATGTCACAAAGCCTTCAAAGCCTTAAAACAATTCCTTATTCAACCACCAATTCTCATTCCCCCTAAGGATGACCAACCCTTTTACCTATAAATTTCCTCCACTGACCATTCTCTAGGTTTCATGCTTGCTCACAATGATGAGCAACATAGAGAGCAAGCGGTTTATTACATAATCCATACCTTTTTGTACTTATGAAACTAGATACACCCCTGCCAAAAATTCTTCTTAGCCTTAGTTTTATTTGCCACCAAGCTTCACCACTACCTACTTAACCACAAAACCTTCATTTTCACCAATTTTGACCCCTTACATTACATGTACATCAAACCCTATCAACATCACCATGTTTCATGTTAGCTCATACTTCTCATAGACCTCGACCTTGAATTAATTCATTAAAAATCCATGAAAGGCAAAAACATCACCGACTAACTAGAAGATGCACCTCTTTTTGGGAATCAACCCTCTAACTTTGATTTCCTAGATGAATCCATAACCACCATCTCCTTGGATGATACCACTTACCAAATGACACTCTTCTTTGATGGCTCCAGTGTGTCGGTGTGGGGGTGGGGCCGAGTGTTATCCTCATTCCTCTTGATGGTGAACCTATGCCTTTATCTTTAAAATTGGATTTTGATTATACAAACAATATCGCCAAATACGAAGCACTCGTATTGGGTCTCTAGGCTACTTATGCCTTAGATGTTAAGTCAATCAATATATTTGGTGATTCCTAGGCTGGTCGTATACCAAGTTAGTGTATATACCATTGTCGTAATGAAATACTTCAAAAGCATAAACATCATGTAGACATACTTTTGACTACCTTTGACAATTACAAAATTCAAACCACCCCTCGTTCTACCAATAAGTTTGTAGATACCATGGCCTTCTTGGTTTCTCAGATACCTACTTCACCTACCAAATCTAAAATATTTGTCACAATACAAAGGTTACAATCACCCATTTATTTACCTTGTGAGGTCTACTCTATCGGAACCATTACCCCGACCCACGTGACCTTTGGTATAAGCATTTTGTTGACGATCTTTCCCTTTCCATTCTACCTTCTAATCTCACTCGTAAAGGATAACGTGCCTTTCTTAAAAGCATCTCTCGCTATGTCATCATGGGTGATCTCATTTATAATCATGGATTGGATGGTATTGTCTTACAAAGCCTTACAAGTTCTGAAGTTCCATACACCATCAAGGAAGTTCACGAAGGAATTTATGGAGGCCACTTTAGTGGTTTAGGTATTGCTAAACACATTCTTCACCTTGGCTATTATTTTCCAACCCTAAACCGTGAATGTTGTGACTATGTAAAATGTTGTGTGAAGTTCCAACAACATGCTAATATTCATCACACACCTAGTCATGCCTTATAGGTCACATGAGACCTTAGGCCTTTGTCTCAATGGGTATTAGATCTTTTTGGAGAGATCAATCCACATTCTTCACAACGTCGTCAATGGATTATAACCATTATTGAATATTACACTAAATGGGTAGAAGCCATCCCCATCATTTCTACAAAAGATGAGAAAATATGGGAATTCATTAACCATCACATCATTTTTCGCTTTGGTGTCCCTCACCGTCTCATCACTGATAATGGAATGAAATTCAAAAACAAAACCGTACGTAAGTAGTGTGACACTTTTGGCATTCCACTAAGTTTCTCATCACCTTATTACCCACAAAACAATGGCCAAGTAGAATCAACCAATAAAACCTTGAACAAAATTATTATGAAAGTAGTTGACAATCTTTGGGAAGGAGTGGCATACGCTCATCCCCTTCATCTTGTGGGCTTACTGCACTAGTATTCACACCTCAACTTCCACCACACCTTTTTCTCTGGTCTATGGTACCAAGGTTGTCTTGCCTCTTGAAGTTCAAATTCCATCTCTCTGCATCTCACTACAAGACATGCTCAATGACAATGAATTTCACTATGATCATTTTTCGTAACTTAAGTTATTAGAAAAAATCCATCTCAATGTTCTTGACCATCTCCAAATCTACCAAAATGTATCAAATGTGCCAATGAAAAATGTGTCCACAAACGAAACTTTCAAGTTGGTGACCTCGTCCTGAAGGAAAATCAACATGTTACCAAAGAAGAGAAAATTAAACGGGGAAAATTTTCTCCTAATTGGCTTGGACCCTGTATCATTACCCATGCATATGGATTAGGTGCTTATCATTTGTCTTCACTTGAATGTACACCCAAACCTGAGCCCCTCAATGATTTACATCTTCGACCATTTTATTATTGACATTAAGGCCTATATCAATTTCTGTCAAAATTGACCGCTCATCCCTTGAGCATAGTTCACCTTACTTATTACCCACTTTTGAGGATCAATGACTAAACAAGAATCATGTGATCACCCATCACCTTTTATCCTTATCTTTAATATGATTACCACAGCTCTACTCACAACATGATTTGTATGATACTTTTCATCTTTTTAAAGATGGAATCCCATAGTCATTCATCACTTGAAACCACCTCTTTCATAGTTAACCTCTGTGTGTTATGGTTTTTTCTTCTAAACAAGAACCTAATCTTCCTCTATAGTCTTTTCCATGACTTAAAACGTCCAAAAACAAAATGGGATTCAACTCCTTGAGTCAAAATTCTAGCAAAAAGATGACTCCCTCAAAAGGGACATCTCTTCTCTCTACCTCATTGCCATAAATAGACTAATCCCTTAAAGGACAACTATATAAAGTTATTGCAAAAATACAATAAAATGTTCAAAAGCTTCCCACATCGATCAGCTTCATGAAGACCTCAAGGAGATAATATACTCATCCCATATAGACTTCCCACATCGATCAATCTATTAAAATTTAACGAATGAGGAAAATGATAATTTTTGTCATGGGCTTACCTATTTTTGATCCTGGGTTTCTTGCTAGGTAAAGATACTATCATACACTAAGTACACTAAGCCACCCACTTTCACCTCATTTCCTTTTCACCCTAATTTTCTCTCTGATCAAGGAGTTTCAACTATGTGACATTTCGTGATCATGTGACTTTCTTCACCCTTAGAATAGTCCATTATACAATGCCTTTAGGGTTTTACGTTCATAATCCCATACCCTTCACCTTCCTCATTACTTATTGATTATCCTATATAGGACTAGACCATCCACACCTACATTTTAGCCTAAGACTCAATCATTCCTATCACCTACACTCAATCATACCTAAAGCCTACCAACCCATTCCTCTACCTCATCATATTATTCCCTAGCTTATGGGATAACTACATCGGCCTGAGGCCCCTTTTCATTGGGGCTATGTAGGAAGCAATCTTAGGGAATGGGGCCCTTAGAGGTTAGCTCGGCTACTCTTTACCCTAACCTATTTTTCCCATTTTCATATTCATATTCTATCTTAGTTTTCATTTTCTACAACACTTGGAAATTAATACAAACATACATATCTACCATGATTCACATCATAAAAAAACCAATCAATCGGTTTACATTTCCACAATATCAAAGATTTTAGAAATCTACACCATAATACACATATAACTCATCATTTAATTACCATGTTACCAATAACTTCCGACATTAAATCAAAATTAGAAACTAAATCCATCATGCCTATACCTAACTCCACCGTGCCTAACCGACTTGACTCCACCATGCCTAACCGACCCCAACTCCACCATGCCTAAATGAGATAACTCCACCATGCCTAAATGACCTATCTCAAACATACCTAAATGACCTAACTCAAACATGCCTAAGTGACCCAAATCCACCATTCCTAACCAACTGAATCCACCATGCCTAAATGACTTAACTCAAACATGCCTAAATTACCAAACTCAAACATGCCTAAGTGACTTGACTCCATCATGCTTAAGTGACCATACTCCACATGTGCCTAAACCAACATAACTCAACCATGCCTATGAACTAACTCCACCATGACTAAAACACCTAATTTCCATCCATATACAACTATTAATAAAAAAATTCAACACACGTACATCATCCACAATCATCAATCTCATCATATAAGTATGTGTATCCATCTAATATACACTAATACAAAATAATATAAATCTCTCAAAATCTTATATATAGCCTCATCATCTTTTGCATGCGACCCAATATATGATAAAAAATGTCAAAAATCTCATATACATCCTCACCATCTTTGGCACGTAGAACGACATATGATCAAAAATATCAAAAATATCATATACAACCTCACTATCTTCAACATGCAGGTGATATCTATAAAAATCATAATCTAAATACCAACATCAATCATCAACCCCTTTTATATCCAAGTCCATCTCACTTGTCTCCTCTACTCCAGTCTGGCACCTTGCCAACATCTCTCCACCTAACATAGGTAAAGGTCTCACCCCCACTAGACCTATAGTTGGGTCGTGCCTTCGTGAACTTTTTGCCTCACCTTGATTCTATCTATGGGCTTTTGGACCCCCGTACTTTCTATAATATGCGTGTGGGACTGCATCCTCTCACTCGAGGCATCCTGTACCATTTTCTCTACATAGAAGGGGACATGTATCCCGATCCGTAGTCAAATGATTTTGGTAATAGCGCACCTCATTTAGGGAATCCCCGAACCACATCATCGATACTATCTATGGAGGTGCTATGGGCCTCACTGCCACCTATGTACTAAGACCTACTACTTCTAGCCTTTTCCCTATGCTTGTAGCTCTTGTCCCCGACCTTGTGTGGGTACATAAACCACCACCTTTCCTAGGTAAAAACTAACTTCCCCGTAATGTAGTCACCTTACACTATAAGGTGGCTACTCATTACTGTGTCTAATGCCATAGCTGGTGGCTCTAAAACCTATGACCATTGCTGAAGAGTGGAAATTCGTGCCCCATCCTTTTTTGGCCCCTATGCATGTACATGTGCCAGCAATTGTCCTTGTAAAATAGTCACTTTCCCCATTAAGGTAACTACCTATGCCTATGTAATGCAGCTAGCCGCACTCCCAATATTATCACCTGTCCCCTGTAGTGCATCTCTTTGCACTATCACTTTAGCTAAATCCTACGCTTTGACTATGGAGGTGTGACTGTAACTCTGCAGCCCACCACCATCTGTACCTATCAGTCACCCCTACATCATCAATCAATCCATCCACTATAATCTCCGCTTTGACCTACTAGATCTGTAGGGTGAGGTAGAGGAAAAGGCCTCTCCACATCCTCTCAAAGAATACCATACAACAAGCGGGGGCACATTGCAGGCTAGCCCAAATTATCACCCGACTCCATCATATGGAATTAGCTTGTGCTCGCTGGCATGTATACCATACATCCACCTCAATAGTGAAAACCCTCGTAGCTCCCCTCCTCGCCTAAATTTCATGTAGCCCACATATGGCCACCATACGATATCCATCACATAAAGCCCCTCAAACCTCTGCCTATAGTGCATGACATCGTAAGTCACCTCCTCACCTTGTCGGCAATCCCCAGCTACCACCCACCTCTTGTAACCTACTCTCTGTCCACCTCTATGCCAATCTTCTACTAGAAATCCTCACAGCCACACTATCACAATGTGCTCATACGCCCAACAATGCAACATGAATGTACAACATAGGTCAGTAGCAAGACATCTTATGGTAACCCTAGAGCACTTTGTATAATCACACCAAGTAGGCGGGTGCCTAAATAAAGTGGACTCTGATCCTCCACCATCTCTTACAAAACCCCCATAAAACCTCAGGGAAACCGCCACCCTCTAAATTAGGTAGAGCATAACACCCACTGCAACCATCATCGCACTCCAATCACGTTTCCTCTAGGTGTGCTTGTCGCACAACACCCTATATACAATGCTCACGCTATGCTCGGTCCAACTCAGTCATCATCTCCCCAAACACTATGATCATCTCCTCGAAGGCTACATCTGCTGACACTATATACACTAGCTCACCAACAATCGAAATTACAATATTCAATAGACATCCTCTAGTGTGATCGTCATCTCGCCGGTAGGTAAGCAGAAAGTGTTGGTCGTGGCATCCCATCTATCGATGAGCGTGACCATGAGGCTATGATCCCGTCAGATCTACCTATACTGTCTGATGCCAACTAGGCCAACCACTTGAATGTGCCCCCACTCCTCCATGGTGTGACAAGGTTGGATTTCCCCCAATAGTGGTGGGAATTTTTCCCGCAGTGTTAGCTAATGTCGTGCCTACACCCATACAACTCAACCATGTCAAAAGTGTTACACACCTATCTATTCCATACCTACTTCACTGACCTATCATCTACCCTACACCCATTTACCCCAACCCCATATTACCTTGGGATGTCAATTGCCTAAATCTCTTCCTCTTACCTCACTTTTCGTCCATCTTCTACCCAATTTTTACCCATCTCTATTTCCACCCAATCTTTTCCCTCCCAATCTAGCCTCGCCCCATTTATTCTGACCAATATTAGTCATTATTGACCACTATCGGTCACACATGACCGACATTGGTCACCTAACCATGACTGATGCAGGCTTAATCGACCAATGCCAGTCCACCCTTGACTGACATCTATCAAGTTTCGGCTCCACATATAAAATCCCATGCCCCCAACTTTTCTAAAATTTGAAAACAAGCCCTAAAACCTACCCAAACACCCAACCAACCCACCCACAATCATTTTTACTACCTAAATGACCTCTATGGCCTCTCCCCATACCCAAATCCATTCATTTTACTTACATTTTCAAAAAATTGAAACCCCCATTCTTTCCATTTTTACCTAAGTAATTTAATTCAAAACTACAAATGGATCAAATCCTACCTCTACACGTAGGTGCCTCCTCACCGGATGTCTGGTCTCCCCATGTTGTTGGATTAACTAAACCTCCACCCATTTCTTCCATGTCTCTAATCATTCTCCTAAGCATCTAATGAATTAACTTATTCCACCTGCCCTCATGGACTCATCTTCCTCACTCCACCAACCAAACAAATACCACCACCTCAGCCACATCCACTCACTTTGTCCACTTATCCATGTCAAAACTTCACCCTCCTCACAAGTCATTTTCCACCGTGTCAAATGAACAAATGAATAACATTTCACCTATTTTTTAAATTTTTACCCTACCCTTGACGTGACCGACGCGTCGGTTTAACTTGACCAACCTCGGTCGTGTGCCCTAATAAACCATGGTTAGTTTCTCTATACTTGCATCTATTTGCCATAACTATTGTTGGTTATAATTTTTTGACCCCCTCACTCCACATTACACCACATCTACTTTCCCAAAACCTTTTCCCACCTAACCTAAAGTTGACCTTGACCCTACACCTCACCCCCATGGCCTTATTCCTATATCTCCTTTGTTACATATTAGGAGTGGTTATTTTCCCTATATCTTAGCCTTACCCATGTCATGACCTATTTTCCTGAACCTTACCTACTTGGTGTGACCATTGACCTTATGCACTCGCTATACGTTGCGATGTTGTTACCTATGTTGTTTTATCCCACCAGCCATACCTTGCATATTTTTGTGTCATTCATCCTGACCAAACCTTTGGTGTACCAGAACATACCTAAACGTTCCTATACCTGACTTAAGTTGTGTTTCTAGACCGTATCCTATACCTTGGATTTACTTCTCACCCTCCCTCACCCCTAGCAATTACCATACACCCTTATAGTCTTTCCTTCACCCTTGGGGAATTATTTTCCCCTCCCATCCTCATATCTACCTCCAAAAACCCTAGCCCCCACCTACTAGCTCTCTCTTGTACCTTTTCAATGTTGTATACACACCACACTTTACACCATTGTTACCCATTTTGGCAAACCCAATGACCTTTCCTTGCCTACCTATCAAGTGGTCTACCCAAACAATGCCTTGACCTTTTGGATGTACTAGAACTACACCTACACATTCCTACATCTTACCTAGTTGTGTGTCCTGGACCGTATCCTCTACCCTAGATACCGGACCTCAACAACGCTTGTTTGGATAACTATACCAATTTTTCAATAATGTGGAGTCTATTAGCTCTCCCACTTGGCTACCTTACTAAAAGCCATGCATACGCATCCACCCGATCACCTTGAAATTTTCTTATACATATTTTTCCCATAACCTAACCTACCCAACCCTACCTAACCAATCATTGATTATGTGGACACTCCAATTCATTGTACTCACTAAACCTTGTGATGTTACTACCTATGTTGTTTTAGCCCACCAACCATACCTTACCTATTTCTATGTCACTTATCCTAACCAAACCTTTGGTGTACCAAAACATACCTAAACATTCCTACACCTGACCTAAGTTATGTTTCCAGACCATATCCTATACCTTGGATACCTGAATCACTTCACCCTTATTTGGAGAAACCTATCGACCTTGGACGATGTAGAGTTTCGCAAGCTCTAAAACCCGGTATCGTGTTGTAATCTATACATGTGCATGCATTTGATTTCCATTACTCATTACCAAATTTTGACCCCGCCCACTAACCATTACCTAAGTTGACCATCACCCTTTACCATATTACTCATACCCTTCCCCACCTATCTTCACCAACTACACCTTTAACAAACCACTCACTGATTCCATCTTACACCTTATTAGTGCCTGGTTTGAGGGGGATGACCTTCACCCACACAAGGGGCAATCACTTCCTTTTTTTTCAGCATTGCTTACCAATAAAAAACTACGTAAAAGGGGGAAATGTAGACACCAAAATTAGGTCACACTCCCCTTACTCCCTTTTCAAATAACCAACTTAAACATATTCACCTAGCCATGACACCCCTACCCCACATTAATATTAATTTAATTATTTATAGTTAAATTAATACTCATCCTCACTTCATTCATTATTTAAATACCTTAATTAAAACTAATTTCCACCTCACATAGACACCTCACCAAAAACCTATTTTTAGCATATTTCCCCTTTTCTAGGACTCAACATAACTAACCACATTCCTGATCATTAAAAGGTAACATTCCATTTTGATACACGAGAATAGAATGAGATGACCCAAAAATATTGCTAGGATATGGCATTTTTAGTAACCCTAAACCGACGTGGGTCACCCTAAACCATTGTTAGTTACCTTATATTCTTTCTGGTAACCTTGTTTGAGAGGTTGGCCACATTCTAGAGTTTTAGAACAAAGGAGATCTACATATAAGTAAGAACCAAAGACCCTTTCACACATTCAAATAACCATATCTAGCACCAAGACTGATAATAAGGTGTTGGCATTCATGGTAGCATTCCAGGAAGCACTACCGTATCAATGAGCACCATTCCACGGATCAACCGTCATTAGCATCTCCACCACCTTTCCATAACTACAAGAATTTGGAACCTTCTGGACTCCAAGTAAGTTGGTTTCTCCTCTGTAACTTGTAGTTGTATTCTCTATTTTCCTTCATTTAGTCACTGTTATTACATGGATCTATCCTTCAGCTTTGTATATATCAACCACCCCCTCACACCCCACCTAAACTTCACCAAAACCTATCCCAAAACTACTCCCCTCACGTAGATCACAAAAACACCCTCAAAACTCTTTGTGAAATCATAGAGAGGAACTAAAATGAATTCTAAAGCATCCTCAAGTTGTCCACACAATGACACAGTTAACCCTAACCATGGTCAATTTGTCTTATACCAAAATCAGTCTCCTCAATCAATATCGATCACTGTGTTTGATCACAACCCAACCTAACAACTTAACCCCGGTCTACTCAAAACCTTACCACACATATCTTGGACCTATCACCTCACCCTCCCCATAGATACCTCTCCATCTATCTTTTTAAAGGAAAAAGAGAGCCCAAACACCCTCCATCCGAGTCCCCGCTACTTTTCATACTTGACCAATATTGGTCATCCTAAACTAGTATCGATCATACCTAAACTGACATTGGTCACCCTAACTAGCATTGGTCTCTGTGTTTGATAATATTGTTCCAGACCAACAACCTAATTAACTCACCCAAAAACCTAAAATCTCACCCAACCTTACCAAGACTGCCTCGTGACTGCGGACTACTTCATGCGGCTACCCACAACCCAACCCAAAACCTTTACCTGTATAGCATTTTAGTATTTAATCAGATCAACCTTGAAAATAATATGAGGCACCCAAATCAACACTAGCACTAGATTATTTTATCTACATGTTTAAGTTATTTTATATTGATTTATAAACATTGGATTGACGGCCTTCTAGGAAGTATCACACTTCTCGCTTCTAGCTTACACTTGGCATTCTAATGTCATATACTACTTAACTCTCTTTCGTCATCTTGTTTTGTATTTCGGTAGTTCCTCCTAGCTGAAACGAAGCTCTCACGATTAGCATTAGATCAAGAAGTTAAAATGCACGCAATAACCTTTAAACCGACCATCGTAATAAGTATTCCTCCTTGGCCCATACCCTTATCTATTTCGTTTAAATCCTTAAAGAAAATAGTGAAACACAACCCCCTCTATCTTTTCTCATGCCCATGCCAAATTTGGCAAGACAAAGGGATAATACCACCTTAAATCCCAATTAAATTCCTATAAAAAGATGCCACCGACTAACCCATGTCATCCATTAGGACCCTTAAGTCATCCATTCCCATAGTCAGGTTAATATTAACTTAGGAAATCAACATCATCCATAGGTAGGTCTTTAGTTAAAGTTTTAACATTCTAACTAACACAATATCATGGGGACATAGGTTAGACTTAGCTCTAGGCTATAATTACTAACATTTAGACATAGTTCCAATAGGTTCCCGATCATATATAACATTGCATGTTAGCAATGAATAACTAGCCATGATGTCTGCAAAGACTTCATTTATTCTCTAAAGACAAATCGAATCCAAAGATCAACTGATCTATCTGACTTGGTTGTTATCACCAAAAAGTTATGAATTAAAATCATACCTTGGATCAATGAAATTGATCCAAGGTAATGTTGTTATGAAAGAAGAATTTATGAAAACAAAAACCAAATTTCTCAATTCAAGTAGTGAACTAATTCTACATAAGGAGGTGGGTTGCTCTTATTAAATACAACAAAAACATGACATAATGTACCTTCTCAACAGATGAATTATTTTCTACTGCAAACATGATTTCCAAAGTCATAAGAGTACACCGTCATAAGACAAAATCACTTGTCAACATTTGTAACTTCAAAAGTAGAAATCATCATAGGTACTAGTCATGTTTGTGGAGTTATATACCTACCTCCTAAAAAGAATCATCGTCCCGATGATTAATTTATTCAAATTAAATTTAATCAAGAATATAACCAAAATATAATTCTTTTATTCATAAGTTCATAACATAACTAGATTTGAGAAATTCAAATTTTCATAATTATTCAACATTAAAATAGTTGTTTCAATACTAAAGAATTTAGTATCTTCCCAAAATTGGTAGGTTTATTGATATGATAAGAATAAAATATTCAAGTTTTATCAATCAACAAAATCAATTCTGCTCAAATAAATGTGGAAAATCAATTTTCATGTCTTCAAGGTTTTCCCGGTTGCACTTTCTTCATTAAAATGGTCCCATTGGACCTTGCATTGACTTATTTCACAATTTCTTAAGTGCAACTGGCAAGTTTCTAGCACTCGAATGGGTTTAACCATGATTATTCCTAGGTCTTGGACCTGCAAGGAATTCCAATTTAACACATGTGATAAATTTGAAATGTATTTCTTAAGTACAAAAATATTGAAAACATCATACATTCATGATAAAGAAGGTGGTAAAGCTAAACGGTAAGCTACATGATTGATTATTTTGACAATTTCAAAGGGTCCCACATAATGAGGTGATAACTTGGCAGCCTTTTCAAAAGTTATAAAAATCTTTTTCGGTTTAACCCACAGAAATACCTTTTCACCAAGTTCAAATTTCTTGTCAACCCTTTTTAAGTCTGTATAACTTTTTTACCTATTTGTTTCTTCCTTTAAATGTTCATAAATCATTTTAACTTGTTGTTCCATTTCAGTAAGGATCTCAAGTCCAATTACCTCTCTATCCTCTATACTATCCCAACTTACTGGAGTTCTGCATTTCCTTCTGTATAATGCTTTGAAAGGTGCCATTTTCAGAGAGGTGTGATATGTGTTATTATAAGAAAATTCAACTAATGGAAGGTACTCTTCCCATTTGTACTATTGATCCATGCAATACATTCGTAACATATATTCCAAAACTTGATTAACTCTTTCAGTCTGCCCATCCATTTCTAGATGGTATGCTGAACTAAAATTTAGTTTAGTTCCTAAGGCTGCATTAAGTGTTTGCAAAAATCTAGATGTCATTCTTGGATCTCTATCTGATATGATCAATTCGGCACTCCATACAATCTGAAAATTTCATGCACAAATATTTTTGCTAAAACAGGTGAATCATCCTTAAGATTACCAACAATAAAATGTGCTACTTTTGTTATTTTATCCACAATAATAAGAATAACATCATGCTTATTTCTTGACATAGGAAACCCTTGAAAAAATCCATGCTAATTACTTTCCATTTATATTGAGGTATGTTATGAGGGTATAGTAAACCAACTGGATGCATATGTTCAGCCTTAACACACTTTGACATTCTAAGCAGTGTGTCACAAAATCAATTACGTATTTTTTCATCCCTTTCCAAAAATATTGTTGTTTTATATCAGCAAGCATTTTCATAATGCCAGGATGTCTTGAAAAAGGTGAATTATGAAATTTAGTTAACAATTTCCTTCTTAATTCATTTACTGAAGGTATATATACTCTATTATCATATCTCAAGATTCCTTCATCATCAAAGTGAAAACCTCTATATCTCACATCATTTGGATCTACAGCAAGTGTTGTTTTTACTTGCTGAAAATAAGAATCAGATTCCATAATACTTTTTACTTCATCCTTAAACTAAGTTCTCAACATTATAAGTGTAGAAATATGTTTCTATGACTTATTGCATCTGCTACTCTGTCTTCCTTGAATTTTATGTAACTTATGTTAAAATAATACTGAGATAGAAATTATAACCATCTTCATTGTCTTGCATTCAGATTTGGCTTACTGAAAATATACTTCAGCCTAAGATGGTCAGTATTCAGTTCAAAAGGTCTACTAAGAAGATAATGCCTCCATACTTGAAGTGCATGAACAATGGAAACAAGCTAGGTCATGGGGAGAATAGTCATGTAACTTGTGTTTTCTATTTTCATATGTTATAACATGCTCATTTTGTAACAAAATACCTCCAAGCCCTTCCCCAAAAGCATCTGTTACTATAGTAAAGTCTCCACTAGGATCAGGTATAGACAAAATAGGTGCAGATGTAAGTTGATTCTTTAGAGTCTTCAATGTAGATTCACATTTGTTGGCAAGAAAATTTTTCTTGTGGACAAATTTGTGGATTTCATCCCAACGCTATGGGAATCTAAGTCCCTCTACATTTGAATGGTGCCTCTCCCATTATTTAACATGTAAAACCAAGGTGGATTTATGGTGGTTTTTCAACCGAGAGATCCAGAGGAACACTCCACTATCCTTATGGCAATAATGCAACTCCTTGCTATAGCAGAAATTGATCTAATAAAGGGAGGTAGTGAGAATGAAGGATGAGGAAATCAATGTTGTGGGTAGAGTGTCGGATGCCCATACACATCAATTGGAAGTTCCATTAGATGTATTAATTAATAGAAAGAAAATTTTGCAATTTTTGAGTACAAGCTAGAATAAAACACGCTGGTCACAAAGCACCAATCGATTTTTCCATCGGGGGGACATAAAATTCCTTCCTTTTTTATTTATCTCAGAGTTGAAACTTGTACAATGAGTGGGAATAGAAGAAAAATGCAGAAGAGGAGAATATAAGAAGACTAACAATCATTTTTGTCCTTTGTTCACAAAAACATGCTTCTAGTTTCCAAATTCGATTGTTGGCCTTTCACAAAGACTTCGAAAAACCATTAAATCATTCGACCCAAAGCCATTACAAACAAATTTGATCATTTCCCCTCTTCCAGATTCCTCTGCTGTAAAGAAAACACTTCTAACGAGCCCAAAAAGAGCTTCTACGTGTAAAAATGTGTTTTATATTTCAATTTTCTAGTTTGCATATGAACTATTTGATCCTTTGCCCTAATTGCTTTGAAATCGGGCCATCCACGTGGCAGGAGAACATTGGAGTGGAGTTGGGGGAAATTTTTTTACATTTTTTGCATGCCAGAGATGTTTTCTCAATTTTCTCCCACAAAACTCCATCAAAATTTAAAATTGAAGTGTCCATCATGTGGAGAATTTCACCAGCTTTCCATTGATACCAAAAATGTGAAAATCCAAGATCTAGATTGAAAGATATGGCCTCTTTAAGATTTAGGGTGAAATTTGGGTCTCATGGGACAAACTTTGACCTTTTTCCCTCTTTTTTCAAATTGGGAAAAATTTCCCCAAAATCTCCATGCCCCCACCAACCCAATGACACGTAGTGCTTTCTGGTTCATCCACAGGCTTGAATAACATTTCTCCCTCTTTTTGTGAATTTGGAAATTTTTCTCAAAATCCTCCGCGAGTCCGCCACTCCGATGACACGTGGATCTCTCTTATTGGTTACAGGCCTTAACCAATTTTTTCTTCATTTTCTTTTGCCGGCTTATGGGCCAGATTTTGAATTTTGAGTTTCTAGCTAAAAAGGCTGTGTGTCAAAATTCTCTCCCTGGCCCCGTGAGTCTGTTTCCTTCCTTCGGCAGGCCTACGGGCCAAAGTTTTCCTTTGTACATTTTAACCCCAAAAGGGATAAGTTTCAAATTTCTCTCCGTTCCTCCACCAACCCACCAATTCCCTTGGAAAAATTTCCTCCTTACCTCTATGGGCCCACCCAGTGAATATTTCCCCTCAAACTCCATCGATCCATAACTTGCAAAATACAAGGAGTTAGGAGGACTTCCTTACCTTTCTGGAAGGGAAAGAATTATCTACCTAATGGAGGTGTTTCCAATAATCCTTGATCCTTTGAGAAGTTCATATTTAAAAATAATCAGACTGGACCATCTTCAAAGGGTAATAACTCAACAATTTCTAAGTCTAGACTTGGTAAAAGAAGGAAAATTTTGAGGGAACAACATTGGCTCTAGCTTAGGGACATGACATGGATTGAACAGGGAAAAAACATGGCATGAGGATCTAGAATATCAAGTTTTAAAACATATAACGTTGACCAATTCCTTATCCATTGGGCCTTTCAGTCATGTACAATTCTTGAGGAAAGTAAGAAGGAAGAAGAGGACACACAAACCAAAAACACACCAAAACAGAAAAGGAAAACAAAACACATAACAAAAGAGGGGGAAAAAAAAGCTATGCTACAAGGCAAGGGACAAATCACTTTCACTGATGATATAGCTTCAAATATTGCCCACTTCTAGAAAATCCTAATGGATTCCCATCCAAGTATGATAGGAGAAAAACATCCTCACCACAAGTTCTAAGAATTCAAAAAGGTCCCAGCCACAAAGAATCAAATTTTCCATGACTGCCCTTTGGTTCTCTTCTCTTATCCAAAAGTAGGACCAAATCTCTAGTGTGAACTCTCTTACTTTAGCTCTTCTCAAAAGAGCTTCTTCACTTTCAGGTGATGTTCTTTTATTCTTTCCACTACTTGGGATATGCTCTCTTCTAGCTTCTCGAGGAAAAGTATCCTCTTGTCAATGTAATCTTTGTATTGGTTGTCTTCCATTGTTTGAAGTAGCTTGAGAGCTTGCATTTCAATTGTAATAGGAATCTCTGTTGAAACTTAATATAACAGATTGAAAAGGTGACATGCCTATTGCCTTCTTAGGAGTGATCCTATCAGCCCACAATGCATCATATAATTTTTTTGTGCCAATTATTCTGATTCTCATCAATAAGCTTGCAGATAATGGTCACAATATTTTTGTTTCTTGAATCAACTTGACCATTCCCTTGAGGATAGTAGTCATAAGAATGAACTAGAGAGATTCCAAAACCATAATAGAACTCTGTCAATTCTCTTAAAGAGAAATAAGTGGCATTGTCCACAACAATCTTTTGAGGCACCCTAAAATGGACAATGATGTATTCTTTGATGAAATTGCAAACTACTTCAGAACTAGCTTGTTTGGTTGGAATGGCTTCCACCCATTTGGTGAAGTAGTCTGTGGAAGTGAGTACATAAGTATGCCCAAAACATGAATGGGGATTCAACATGCTAATGAAGTATAGCCCCCATTGTTGGAATGGTTCTTCAATAATCACATTCCTGAGAGGCGATGCAACTAACTTTGGTTTTCCAACAAATTGCTAGCATGCTTTGCATTTAGAAACCCAAATCGAGTATCAAAAACAAGAGAAGGCCAATAGTACCTACCTCTAAGAATTTTGTGGCCGATCCACAATGGCTGAAAAGTGTCCACCCAAAGCTTGATCATGATAAGCTTTGATGAGTTTTTCTTGTTGGTCCTTGTCAACACATTTGAGAAAATAGCCATTGATCCCTTTCTTATAGAGTGCATGATTCCAAATCACATATTAGGCTGCTTTCAACCTGAGATTTATTCACTGCTTATAATCTAAATGAGGAGGGAATTCCCCATAGGTAAGAAAGAAAGCGATGTGTACATAGCATTCCTTTGTAGTATTCATAAAGAGAACTTGTGGGCAATCTTCGAGCAGGTTGGGCAAGTGTCATCTCTTTCTCCAAGATGAACTTTGAGAGATTCATCTTATGCAATCAACTTGCACAAACCATTTCATCTAACCATATTAGAGAGCTTAATCTCTAGGTCATACTCTTGGATCCTTACAATTAAATTTCATCTTTTGGCTCTGGGATCTTGTTGTGTCAAGATGGACTTGATTGTACTTCTGGGGATTGTCACCACGGTGTGAGAGTTGAGTATGTAAAATCTGAAATTCTTCATGGCCTTGATGACTTTGTATGCATGATTATCCAATTGATGTAATTTACTTCATGATTCTTCAAAGGGAAGCTCATGAAAGAAATAGGTTCTTCCAATCCTTCATCATTCTTCTCGAATAAGGACAATAGAAAGAGTGTGCTCCAAGGCATAATCACATGATGAATTCCTTGCTGAAATATAGAGATACCAGCATTGGAGCTTTGGCAATGGCCTTCTTGATTTCTTCAAATGTTTATTTTCCTTCACTACTCCATTTGAAACTTGTTTGAGGATTCATCATAGAGGTGATATGCTTTGTTATTTCAGCAAATTCAAGGACAAAGCGGTGAAGAAAATTTACCTTCCCAAAGAATGAGTGCACTCCTTTATTACTAGTGGGAAGAGATAGTGCTTGAATAACAATTACCCTCTCAGGGTCAATATGTGCTCCATGCTTATTCATGATGTGTCCTAACAGTTTGCCTTCTATGACTCCAAAGATACACTTCTTGGGAGTTAGAGAAATGCCATGTTTTCTACATATTGCAAGAATTTTCTCCAAGTGGAAGATATTCTCACTTCTCTTCTTTGAAAACATGGTTAAGTCATCAAGGTATATGAAAATGAAATGCTTGAGATATTTGAAATCTAGTTCCATGGATCTTTAGAAGGTGGCTCCCACATTGATTAGGCCAAAAGGCATCTGTTGTAAGAAAAAGTGCCCCGAAGGAGTTGTGAAATCCATCTTGCTACAATCTTCTTCACCAAATTTAGTTTGATTATACCACGAGAATCCATCAAGAAAAGAGAGCATCTCGGACCCAACAACTTCTTGTAAAATATGATCCATGATTGAAAGAGGGTAATTTTCCTTAAGAGTTGTCCGATTTAGATTTCTAAAATCTACACATATTCTGATCTCCCCATTTTTATTTCTGACCGGTACAATGTTGACCACCCATGTTGAGTGGTGAATGGGGAAAATTATTTTGGAATTCAACATCTTGTTCACTTCTTCCTTGATAACATCAGAAATCTTTGGATTATAGGGTCTTTGCTTCTTCCTAAAGGGCTTAGCATCTTACTTTAGAGGAATGGAATGATGCATTTCCTTCAGTTGAAAAGATTTGAGGTTATCATAAGAGTAGGCCAGCACATCAGAGTACTTTTTAAGCAAAGCAAGGAACTTCCTTTTATCTTGAGGTGAGCATCATTTTCCAATGTTGACCATCCTTGGATCTTCATAAGTCCTAATGTTTTCCTTGTCAAAATCAGATGGACAACGAGAAGATAGCTTTTCTTTTTCATGAATAAATATGTCATGCTTGTCAAACAGGTCCTCCAGAGAGACTAGACCTTTGGGGATCTTGTTACCTTTCAATCTGATCATGCCTTCATCATCCACTCTTTCAATTTCATCTGATGCATCTTCAACCACAACTTCTCTATGTGGATTAACACTTCCCTCAAAGAAGATATTATTGAAGTTGTCTCTTTGCTCCAAGAAGGCTAAAATCTGATTGTCATCATTGAAAACTTGCCAATGATCCGAGTTATTAGGTAAACTTGGTCCTCGAAAACCATCTCTATGGTTATTTTATCCTTACCAAAAGAAGGATGAGAAGTCAATAGGGATGCTAATACTACAAGAGAATCAACTCTTTCATTTTGTTGTCTTGGGATGGATTCAATAGAGAATGTCTCAAAGAATTCAATGCAATCCCACACTCTATTCATATAATGCCCGAGCCTTGGGTTCTTCACCTGGTATTGCTAGTAGATTCGCTTCACTATCACTTCAGTATCACCGAGGCATCTCATTTTTTTATTCCCATGTCTTCCACTACACTTATGCCTAAGAGGAGAGCTTCATATTCTACTTGTATTGTTGGTGTTGTCAAACTACAATTTGTATGCAAAAGGATGCATCACATTAGAAGGAGAGTACAACACAACACCAGCCCCTAAGCCTACTTTGGAATGGCTTCCATCAAAATCCATAGTCCAAAACTGATCTTTCTTTGATTCTGAGGAGAGTGGCAAGTCTTATTCTCGTTGTGAAGTAAGGAAATAGTTTCCTAATCCACAATATTGAAATACAATATTAGCTCTTAGCTCACCGGAACGTCTTCTTGTAAACTTCATTTTTCTTACCAAAAGCAACTTCTTCATCTCACCCTTTACTAGAATAGTTGTAGAGGTCTAATCCATCTTTAAATCTCCACTAAGGTCTCTACAAAAACTTCTACTCAAGAGCATGCTAAAAAATGTTGGAATGTCTACCACTAAGATAGTTAGAAGTACTTTCTTATCGTGGGTATTCAAATCAGCCACTTATGAATATTTTATCCTTCCCACTAGTGGTACTTTCTTATACTCCATTGAGTAACAAGCTCCATTAACTCTAGTTAGTGTCAGGCTGAGAGAATTGGTAACTTTGAGTGGCATTATGTTATTAGAAGCTCCAGAGTCAATGATGTAATTCTTGAGCTCAAAACCCTTCATGAGAAGAGAAAATTAGAAGGTTTCCACCTTATATATTTTGGAAGCACTTAGGGCCAACATGTTTTGAGAAGGTGTTGTAGATGGTGTCAAGAGTAGACCTTTAGAATTTGAACTTTAGGGTATAGAACTGCTGCTCTGAACAACATTGATTAGTCTATCAAACTGATTAGGGTGTGTTTGTAAGTATTCAATCTCTGAGAGTTTCACTTTTTTCTCACTTGCATGTTCCAAAAAATCAAATTGGACAATGTTGGATGAGGGGGAAGTTCCTGGAGTGAGGGAAGGTTTACATGGTAAGGGTCTTTGAGGAACTTTGGCTGACTTGGAAATTGGATTGTCTTCTAAGGGTGAGGCCATCAACTTAGAAGGAGGTGAAGGTGAAGCTATGGTATGAATTTTAGCTGACTTAGAATAGAATTCATTGGAGGGAGGAGTGTTTTTAATAACTTGTGAGCTAGAAGAAGGAAAAGGTGACTTACTAGATATAACAACCTGATCTCTAGCAGCCATTTGGCCTGGTTTCATTTTGGTTAAATCCATTAAGGGTGGTAATGGTGAGCCTTTACTGATGATCTTATTTTGTGTGGCTACTGGAGTGGGATCTTCTTTAGTTTTATTTTCCTTTTGAGCCACGGAGGGTAGAGCATCTTTCTTGGATTGATCTCGAGTGAAGACAACACATGAGAAGCTTGGGGATTCCTCTTCTTCTTCCCAATCATCAACAAACTTGAATAAGCCATTGTGTATATCAACTTCTTCAATTTTGAGGTAGCCTTCATAATCCTCTACTATTTATCCTTCAAGTTCATCAATTTTAGAATCCTCTCTTGATTCTCTCGGTGTCACAGATAGCATTGATGACAGGTGCTTCAAGGGGAAATTGGTGAGGAGGTGGTACAATTGTTTACTTATTAGGGAAGTTTAGCCTCCTTGGATCATTCCTTGTTGTCATTTAGGACATGTGTTTCTTCAAGGAAACTAGATAATTTGACATTTTCTAGAACATAGTATTTATATTTATGAAGTAGAACTCGGAACCTTTTACTTCCCATCCGGGCCTTTCACCTTTCTAGAGAGGATTAAGTCATCACCAGTTTTAATGGAAAAGTCTTGAGCTTCCCTCAGTGTGTTTGTTTGGGCTCTTCTAAGGAAGAAACTAACTTCTGATGGCAAGGCAATCGATGAAGAATCTTCTCAGGTGGTTCTCAAGAGGTAGCACATATTCAGGATTCTTCTTATCAATATGTCAAACCTTGCTAAAAAGTTCCTCATGGATTCAGAGCTTTCTTTTTTTATTTGGACTAATTGTACCAGCAGCTCTTGACTATCTTTAGTGCTCTTGAATATATTTTCAAATGCTCTTCTAATATCTTCCCAATTAGTAATAGATCTTTCCGGAAGCATGTAAAAACATTCAACATCCTTTTCCTGAAGTGATTCCACAAATAGTCTGACTGACACATCTTCATTCTCAACTCCTAATACACCACAAGTAGTGATGAATGCTGCTACATGTTCTTCAAGGAGTTGAGAACCATCTCCCCTTGAATTTGGGAAAATTATTTCTAGAGCCTCTTGGCAGATCATGAAGAGGTTGTTAGAGGGCAAGTGGGTCTGTGTTTCCTCCCCATGGCACAATAGGCCTATGTGCTTCATGTTCATGGTCACCCATTCTATTTCTATTTTTGGTTTCTTAGTCAGCTAAGGTTGCCTCTCTCTCCTCTGCCACAGCTTGGAGTCTTGTAATTTCTTCAAGTTGAGCTCTAATCTCTTCCTCTCTGTCAAACCGAGCTATAACCTTTGCTTCTTCTCTCTCTAACTCCTCAAAAGTAGGGTCAATCACTCCTCCTTGCCTCAGCTGGTGAGTATACCTTCTATCAGCCAACTTGAAAGTTTATTGTCTTCTCTTTCACAACCCAGAATTTTGTAGCAATGGTGAGATGATTTACACTCTACCAAATATGCCAAGTAACCTCTTTCAGGTCTGAAATGATTTCCTTTGGATATGATAGAGAAAAGAAGGTTTTCTAGAAGGATTTGCAAGAATTTTGAGTTACATCCATGTAGTTCATATGGCTACTCAATCAAGAACTCTTCTATTTGAATCTTTTTGTATTTTTGGATCACAAGGAATTTCAGACTTCAAAGGAAAACTTAATGATATTTTAAAAACATTGTGGTCATTTTTGGGTGTAGATGTTGCAACTCTACCCCACAAGGGGCGCCAAAAGTCATTAGCGAGAAATATTGTTTTGTGGACAAATTTGTGGACTTCAGCCAACGCTATGGGAATGTAATCCCCTCTACATTTGAATGGTGTAGCTCCCATTTTTAGCATGTAAAACCAAGGTGGATTTATGGTGGTATTTCAACCAGAGATCCACAAGAACACTCCACTATCCCTACGGAAATAATAGCAACTCCTTGCTATAAAGCGTAAATCGATCTAAGAAAGGGGAGGGAGTGAGAATGAAGGAGGGGGAATCAATTTTTTCGGTAGAGTGTCAAATTCCCAAATACATCAATTGGAAGTTTCATTACATTCATTAATTAATAGAAGAAAAACAAATTTTCAATTTCTAAGCACAAGAAAAAATAAAACACACTGCACTGGTTGCAAAGCACCAATCAATTTTTCCATCTGGGGACATAAAATTCCTTCCTTTTTTATTGATCTCGAGTTGAAACTTGTACAACAAGTGGGAATAGAAGAAAATGAAAAAGAGGAGAATAAAAGAAGACTAATAATTGTTTTTGTCCTCTGTTTGCAAAAATGTTCTTCTAATCTCAAAATTTGATTGTCGGGCCTTTCACAAAGACTTCAAAAACCATTAAATCACTCGACCCAAAGTCGTTACAAAAAAATTGATCATTCCCCTCTTCAAATTCCTCTACCACCAAGAAAACACTTCTGATAAGCCCGAAAAGAGTTTCTACGTGAAAAAATGTATTTTATATTTCAATTTTCTAGTTCGCATATGAACCATTTGATCCTTTTGCCTAATTGCTTTGAAATCAAGCCATCCACGTGGTAGGAGAACATTGGAGCGGATTCAAGGGATTTTTTTGCACTTTTTTCATGCTAGAGACGTTTTCTCAATTTTCTCCCACAAAATTCCATCAAAATTTAAAATTGAAGTTTCCATCATGTGGAGAATTTCACCATCTTTCCATTGATACTAAAAACGGAAAAATCTGAGCTCTAGATCGAATGATATGGCCTCTTGAAGATTTACGACAAAATTCAGGTTTGTGGGCCAAAATTTGACCTTTTTCCCTCTTTTTTCAAATTGGGAAAATTTTCCCAAAATCTCTATGCCCCCGCCAACCCGATGACACATGGCACTTTTTGGTTCATTTGTGGGCTTCAGAATAACATTTTGCCCTCTTTTGTGAAATTGGAAATTTTTCTCAAAATCCTCCATCGGTCCGCCACTCCGATGACACATGGCACTCTCCTATTGGTTATGGGCCTTAACCAATTTTTTCTTCATTCTCCTTTGCAGGCTTGCGGGCTAGATTTTGACTTTTGAGTTTCTAGCCAAAAAGGCTAAGTGTCAAAATTTTCTCCCTGCCCCACGAGTCCGTTTCCTTCCTTCGGCGGGCCTGTGGGCCAAAATTTTCCTTTGTGCCTTTTAACCCCAAAAGGGATAAGTTCTAAATTTATCTCCACGCCTCCACCAACCTGCCAATTCCCTTGGAAAAATTTCCTCATTATCTCTCGTGGGCCCGCCCAGAAAATTTCCCCTCCAAACTCCACCGAGCCATAACTTGCAAAATACAAGGAGTTAGGAGGACTTCCTTACCTTTTTGGAAAGGGGAAAGAATTATCTATCTGATGGAGGTGTTTTTAAGAATCCTTGATCCCTTGGGAATTGCCATATTTCAAAATACTTAGACTGGACCATTTTCAAAGGGTAACAACTCAAAAATTTCTAAGTCCAGACTTGGAAAAAGAAGGAAAATTTTGAGGGGACAACAACATTTTTCACTCCACAAAAATTTCTTATCTTTCTTTTGTAACAAAGTTATTGGTGCAGCGACATTCAAAAAGTATTTAACAAACTTTCTATAGTAACCAACAAGACCCATGAAGTTTCTAACTTCATGTACATTTTTAGGTGCAGGCCTCTCGCTTATTGCAACAATTTTTAATGGATATACATATATTCCATCTTTACTTATGACATGTCCTAGATAGTGCACTTTCGTCTCATAGAAAGAACATTTGGACAACTTACCATACAATCTTCTCTTTCTTAAGATTTCCATAACTATCTTCAAATGCTCATGATGCTCATCAATGATTTTAGAATATATGAGAATATCATCCAAGAATACAAGCACAAATTTATCCAAGTATTCTCAAAAAATATTATTCATTAAATCCATAAAATTTTCAGTGCATTTGTCAAACCAAATGGTAAAACTGTGAACTCATAATGTCCTTACCTTGTCCTAAAATTTGTTTTATGAATATCTTCATCCTTGATTCTTAACTGATGATATCTAGATCACATATCTATCTTACAATATATTGATGCAACACGTATCTCGATCAAACAGATCATCAATTATAGGAAGTGGATATCTTTTTTTTATTACCGCCTTGTTTAACATCCTATAATCAATGAAAAATCTAAGTGTTCCATCTTTCTTTTTCAAAAATATTACTGGTGCTCCTCAAGGCGAGACTCTTGGTCTTATCAAACCTTTAGATAACAGTTCTTGTAAGTGTGCCTTAAGATCTACCAATTCAATGGTAGTAATTCAATATGGTGCCTTCGAAATAGGTTCAATTCCCATCTTGATCTCAATCATGAAATCAAACTCCCTATTAAGTGGAAGATTGGGAAGTTCTATCGAAAGACATCACTAGAATTTTGTAACATCGGGTATCTTTCCAAGACTTCACTATCCCCTTCATTTGTTTCAAAAAATTTACTGCATAAAAAATGCAGCCTTTGTTTTTTGCCTTTTTAAGCTACATCGCTAACAATTTCCTAACATAAATCTCATGTTTTACCCCCTGAATGTATGTTATTTTCTACAGATCATCAAGACAACTAATATGTTTTTCAAAACAATTAACCTTTTCCTTATGTTCAGCTAGCAAATTAACCCCTATGATTACATCATAAGACCCCAAAGGAGCAACGTAAAGATCAACTTTAGTGGAAAAACTAGGCAAGTCAAGGACTGCTTAAAAAAGGCACATATTAACTATGTGGACATCATTATTTCCATAATATATAGCCCATGATTTATCCATTTTTCTAGGTTTTCTTTTTAATTTTGAAGCTATTTTAGTAGAAATAAAGCATTCACTAGCTCTAGTATCAAAAATTATAGTAACAAATATACCAAATAACTTTCCAGAACTTCTATAGGCATAACTTACTTTTCAAATTATTTTTCAACTACCAAAACATGTATCTTATTCTCTTGATTGTGGTCATCCTTCCTCAAAGGAAATTGATTTACATAATGATCTTTTCCACAATTGTAGCATCCTCCTATAGGTTCTTTCCTAGGCTCAAATTTATTTCTATCCTTAAAGTTATCATTTTGTCCACCATAGGACTTTTTCCTTTATTATTGTTCTTTACAAAGTTGTTTCGTACATTAGTAGCATGTTTATTTTCTGCATTTTTCTTGTTATTATCAGTAACAAATTTGTTTTCCATGGTCCTTTTTGGGTGCAAGGGACGAAGAATAATTAGGAACTTTCTTTCTGATTTCTTCCTTATGGGTAGAGATTTCTTTCAATTTTTGCTCCTACCTTATGGATTTTCAACAACCCCTTCCATAGTGGTTGGGTTGTGAAATTCCACTTCACCACCTATAATGGGATTTAATCTCATAATGAATTTCTATATCTTGAAATTCTTGTCAGTTTGATATTGAGGTATGTACTTGAGAATCTTAGTAAACTTCTCCTAGTACTTCGTTATAGTTAACTTTCCTTGAGCTAAGTTTTGAAATTCAGTCATTTTCTAATCATAGTAAAGTTATGGCAGCCATCGTTGCCTAAAATAATTTTTAAATTGATCCTAAGCAATGTTTGTTTCATAAATGTTTAACTCAGCCTTACGGTTGTCCCACCAAGAAGATGCCTCATGGGAAAGCTGATAAGCTCCCCATATTGCTTTATTTTCCTTTGAGAAGTTCCTTATAGCAAAGTACTTCTCCATTTCTCTCGAGATAGTTCTATGATGTATATCCTAGTTTAGTTCGATCAAACACGGTGGAAATATCCTTTTATAGCATTAGTGAGTTCAACTACTAATCTTTCCTTTTTATTCTTAGGTTGATTGGGTGCATTTACATTAGCATTGGGAACATTATTGTTATCAACACCTAAATTCCCCATGTTGGTGTTATCCACAAGAGGTAGCTGATTATTATTACCTCATTTCCCATTATTTGTTGTTCTAAAACAACCATACGATCTCTTATGTCTAACAGGGAAGCAAGGATCTCATCAAGTTTTTGGGAACTTTTTGATTCTCCACCTAGTGGTGGGTAGTTTTTAGAATTTCCCCTCATTCTAACCATTTTATGTTAACAATAAAATTTAAGTTTTATTAGATTATGAACACGATAGGTCCAAGAGATATAACCTTCATCTTTGATACCAAGATGTAACATTCCCATTTTAAGACTTTAGAAAAAATTTTTTTTTGCATAATGTTCTCCATTCTAAATTAACATAATTTAGAACACACATTCATAGCCAATTAATCTCATAAAAAAATACTATATGTAGCTGTAAATGACTTGGTGAAACACCTATTTCTCATTTCATAACTCAGTATTATACTGATCTCTCATGTTAGCTTTATCGTGTGTATACCATGTATATTGAATTATTTTATCCTTTTAAAGGTATCAAGTGTTTTGTTTAAGAGGCCTATCTAAGTATTTGTTACTCGATATTCATCTGAAATCCCACTTCTTAAACTAGGTGACATAGGACAATACAACTAGTAGCTTGTGATACTTTGGCCAAAGATTTTAAACATAATGTTCATGTTCATATTCCTATACAGAATACTTGTCAAACATAATACATCCTTCACCCTAATTTATATGTTATCTAGAATGGTCTTCACTGACTTCTATCAGTCCACTTGTTCAAGGTTTAACCCTAGCCAAGGTTAGAAACATGGCCTAGTGTGGAGGACTTCTTATGGTGACTAAGGGTATTTAGACATACTCAATTAACTTGCATTGATTGGGTGTGTCTATTTATCCTAATTCAATGTGAGTTGACCTCGATGAACTATGATCAAGTCATAGTTTATGTTAGTCTAGATGAATAAACTCGAAAGGGTGTTGAAACATGTCAACTGCAACATAGTATCCTCGTGAATACCCTAGTCTTCCGAAGGTACTACCCTACAGCTGATGTGTGTCAACATCCGTCTAGAGGTTTCCTCATCTGGGAAAACATACCTTTTATAGAAAGTTAATGAATTATTAATTATCTCATTAAAGATTAATTACAGTTACCCTACCAAGAAACTAGGTTCATTGAACATTAGGGTTCCAAGTTAAAAACTATAATTAGAAGTAGGTATGTAGATACATTTGCTCCCTAATAATTTCATAAGTTATGTTTTTATACCATTAACATTCTAATTTATATTTTACATAACAGATCCAACACACATTAAAGATATGTTTGCTTACTTACTTACCCAAGCCTTAGCTTACTTAAGTTTTGAGTAAGTTCTTTTTATATTAGAATTCAATGGAATGAAGTCTAATCTGTTTATTTTCCTTTCCTACATTCCTATTCTGGTTAAATAACTAATCAATAGGAAACACACCTTCCAATATCCAAAGTTAACATTCGGATTCATTCCCAAAAGGTCCTAAGACAAGTCTATGATTAATTACATGGTATTTGTCTTCCCTTTTCCTTATAGAGGGTTAATGTTCATTTGAAACCTCATAGTTCATTGTAAATTAACATCAAGTTTTATCTTCATTCAAACATTTGAATTAAACATAGTCATAGTGTTATAGTTGGATAACCATGCAAGAATGAAAACTTACTAAGTTGCATTTTCACTAGAGAGGGTAGCACATCTAGCACCCGGATCTCTATTTAATCTATTCCAACCCAAGAGGGTATGTTACTAATAGAAAAATTAGAGAAATACTTAACATTTCCATTCACATAATACCCAAAAAGGATTACACATCAAGTACAAGCAAGTCCACAAATATTTCATTCATCAAGATGATTCATACATTATAATTCCAAACACTTTAGACATTTCTAATGTCAAAAACAATAACAATATCAATTACACGTAAAAATTTCTTTTTCCATCAATACATTTTAATAACGAACCATATATAATCATAAAAGATCCAGTCTCTTTGGTAAAAAATGTAACTTCCTAAAAATATTTTCTCCTTTCATCACTTACAAATTACATCTACAAAATTGCTAGCATGGGTCAATTCATTGAACTAAGCATGATAAGCACTAAAAATTAAAATGATGTGCTTTTAGCTAATTAGTTCATAAAGATAACTTGCTATTATGAAATAGTCCTAAGAAATTCAGAAAGACAGCCAAAAAGAGTTACCATACTTAAATTAAAAGAGAGAGAAAAAGTGATAAACCATAACAAAAGTAAGAATAGGTCATAATATAAACAACTTCAACCTTCCATACTATTGTCTTTCATAAAAATAATTAAAACAATAATTCAGATAAGTAACCTTTCATCACAATCCAAATATTATTTTCATACATTACTTTACATGTTTCCCTTTCTTAGTTAAACCTATTTAACATAAGGAGATAACTATCCTAACTATATTTTAGGAATAGTTCAAAAGTAGAATCATTACTTCCATCTTGACATATCATTCACCTAAATTCATCCTAAAATCAGAGATTCCAATAATCAAATTAAAAACATAGGAATAAGTTTAGGATGATCCAAATCACATAACTTAGATGTGTTACAGATTTAAGTATCCTAATACTCAAATTCAGAATTAGAACCCAATTTAAGTTAAATTCCAGCAACTAAATAGATCTCATCAAAGGGTAAGATTAAATTAGCATGTAATTAGGACTACACACACAATCCCCAAAGAGATACAACATTACCAACATTAAGTCAAAAGAGTATAATGGAAGGGTTTAACAATCAACTTCAACTCAATCATCCATCCAGATATTTTCTACTAAGCACAAATATTTACTCAAAATATTTCCAACCAACACAATAATCCATCCAATCATACACTACTTCAGCTATACTTCCCTAGCACAACCTGAACTCAATCTTATCAAACATGTCCAAAAGTTTTATTAATGGAACAGATCCAAGAAGGAAAACACCTTCATCAAGATAGAAGGATGAAGAATATTAAAGAGAAGATATATATATATATATATATATATATATATATATATTAATTTCTCATAACTCTAAGCATGATTAGGAAGATACCAAAAGATAACCATGAACAATTATTGACCAGCTCATTCTATATTGTCCCAAACCAAAATCCCAAATAGAGAACTAATCAGGGATCAAATTGAATGTACAAAAACTAGGAGAAGAAATAATGATGAAAAAACCATTCCTTTACCCAATGACATTCAAGAACACAATATTGACAACTTCCATATCCATAAAGACAATAAGAAAATTCTTTATCCTAAGTACATAGAAAGGAATGAAAAAAATGGCAGAAGGATAACTCTAAAATAGACTCCTAAATCTTAGATCCTTGGAGAGAATTCATGAGCATAATGATATATCAAAGCCCGAGTACACATTCCTACTCAACAGAGATACATTAGCCTTAGTTCGTAAAATAATTGAAAACATGTTTGATGGCCCAAGGCCAAGAAACATACTAACTATAAGAAATGTCCATTGAACTACCCAGAAGATCAAATAGATAACAATAACCAAAAATAGTAACCAATACCAAGGGATTTTTTCCTTCTTAGCATCAAATGCCCAAACTTTCACTAGCTACCCAAAAAATCAACAGAGTAGAAACTGAGTTCATTTCCCTCATGGGATCAAATATTCGGCATAGGGGCTCAAACAATATCATGAAAGAGCAGAAGTATAAGTTTCAAGATGAAGATAAAATGAAAAATAACTAACACGTCGTGAAACGTTAACACTTGCCAAGTATAACCCAACAACTTAACTTCCTTAATAACCATTAGAGTAGATGACTGCAATGGAGATTAAAAACAAAAACCTAGAATCACAACACAAAAGTGATAAGAAATCATACACATTCACTATTTTGATCATTCCATCATAACCTAGATGAATATGCTAAAGCCATGGTCATACAAGTTTAATCCCCAAAAGGATTCATACAAGATCAAATGATAGTCAAGAAAATAAAATAGTTAATCCTCTGAAGTGTTCTCATTGAGTGATACAAGATCTCTTTAAACAAGTTCCATGAATTTAAGAATTCAAGTTACCTATAGTTTAACATAGTTCAACAAGAGTACAAACAATTTTGACTTCATCTCAGGCTCAAGTAGAAGGAGTAAAGCATAACCCAACAAATCAAATCAAGAATAACAAAACCCAGATCACACTTTCCTCATACAAGTGGAGTTAAAACAACATTCACATAAAACAACACCACAAAATAAGAGCAGAGTTCTTTTAATGAATCATTTAAGTAAAAGAAAAAAAACTTAATGGGTAGAGCTAATCATTTCGATAAAGCTTCTCCTTCACTAATTTGGAGAATATTTCCAAGCAGAACTTCAACAGCTTCTTCTTCTCCACGAAATGTCAACAAAATTTCAACACTTCTCCCTTCTTCTTATAGTTTTCACAGAGTCCAATAATAGCTCTATGCAATGCAAAAATAATAGTCATGCAAGAATCAAATTGGAGGTTCGAAGATCTGAACAACATCATGCAGATCCCAAGCTCGAAACAACAAAAGATCAAAACAACTAAACCCCTCATGCATCTTCCTAGGCATTTTTTTCCAAGTTCAAAAACATTAAATGCAAAGGACTGTCAGTTCCCTCCTTTTTCCACGCCACCACCATCTCCATATTTGGTGAAGAATAAATTTAAATTTTACATGCAACCAAACTCGATGGAGGTGCCAACTCAGCCCCCTCTATCTTTTCTCATGCCCATGCCAAAGTTGGTAGTACCAAGGATAAGACCTCCTTAAATCCCAATTAAATGTCTAGAAAAATATGCCACTGACCAACCCAATTTCCATGTTGTCCATTAGGCCCCCTTAGGTTAGCCATTCCCATAGTTAGGTTAATATTAATTTAGGAAATCAACATAGGTCCATAGGTAGGTCTTTAGTTAAAGTCTTAACATTCTAACTAACAAAAGATCATAGAGACATAGGTTAGACTTAGCTCTAGGCTATAGTTACTAACATTAAGACATAGTTACAATAGGTTCTGATCAAAGAAAACATTGCATGCTAACAAAAGAAGAACCAACCATGACATTTACATTCAACATATAGTAGGGTCTGAAGACTTCATCCATTCTCTAGCATAGTCAGAATCTAGAGATCAACTGATCTATCTGACTTGGTCATTATGACCACAAAATTATGAATTAAAATCATACCTTGGATCAATGGAATTGATCCAAGGTAATGTTATTATGAAAGAAGAATTTATGAAAACAAAAACCAAATTTCTCAATTCAAGCAATGAATTAATTCTGCATAAGGAGGTGGGTTGCTCTTATTAAATACAACAAAAACATGATAGAATGTACCTTCTCAAAAGATGAATTATTTTCTACTACAAACATGATTTTGAAGTCATAAGAGTGTAATTTCATAAGACAAAATCCCCATTCAACGTTTATACCATCAAAAGTAGAAATCATCATAGGTAATAGTCATGTTGGATGCGTTACATAAAATTCATGGGAATAAAAAAGTAGGTCAATTTTGAGGTGGTATAAAATGTATCTTTCAATCCATCTTATAATGCTATCTTAGCTTTGGAGTGGTTCGTGGATTGTAATAGAACCCTTAACTCGGAAGAAGAAGAAGAAGTGACACTCTAAGCAGATGGCATATGTGTACATGTACCCTTACATGTAAGAATGAGTGTTATGTGGGCGAAGAAGTATGGCATGATACTAAAGGAGAATAATTTGATGATATTCAAGGAGTATACACTTTGAATAAGTTCTCTAGTATTGATAAAGAATTCAAACCAAATTCAGAGGGTGAAATTTTAGTTAAAAGTGAAGCCACCAGTGACGGTTTAGATAATGTTATTGAATCCTGGATACATGGATTTCCATAATCAAGGACAAGAAAATTACATTATGCAAGAAGGATCCCACCAGAATAATCACTTTAGAATATGATTTCGCATATACTAATCTAGAAAATTTCTCTCTCATGCTTGATAGATTTGAAGATGATGATGGCTACTATTTTACAAAATAAGAAGATGGATTCAAAGATGATAATGGGTACTATTCTAAAAATAATAATTTGAAGACTTACCTTTAAATACGTGTATAGATTAAACCATGGAGCATCCACCAAACCCTACCAAAATATTCAAGATTTGGAGATTTAGAAGGGTACATTAAGATAATGGAGAGAATATTCCTAAATGAAAAAGCTAGAATGATGGTTCTTTTTTTGGGGTTTTTTTGATAGATACTTTTGTTTAATATGGAGCTTCATTGTAATATCCTTTTGTAATGGGCCCTTGGAGCCTTTTTTCCAACTATTATCTATAAAAAAAGATAGAATGGAGGCCTTGGATGACACCCTGACAATAAATGTCATGGGTTGGTGGGAGACTCATAAACCAAACATATCTCACTAGAACTCATTTACCACATTTCTCAAAATGAGATATTTGGAGAGTGAGGGTTATTAGTGATACCTAAATATAACGGTGAAAATGATCCATAGAGATACATTCAAATTTGTGAATGATATTAACAAATATGTGGGGATCATTCCCCCTTCATATAGACCCATACCACGGTCTTGGTATATGCACCAAGAGATCATACATAAAACAAGGGATTAGAATCACACTATCAAATCCTTATGTCACACATTTAAGTTTTGGGATGCAAATTTGAACATCTTGCGTGTGTTGTAGAAAATCAGAACTTTCTTATTTTAACTCCAGAAGAGGAAACACAATAATACTAAAAAGAAAAATTAGAAAGAAAAGTATTGGAACATCAAGAAAGTGTAAATAAAATTCCAGAAATGGCACACTGTTTTACAATAGAAAAACAAGAGAGAGAGAGAGAGAGAGAAGAAAACCAATAAAATATGAGGTAAAAAACAATAGAAGGTGAAAGAGAAGTGGTAGAAACCAAGAGGAAGGAGACAAATATATTATTATCAACCTTTGAAGCTCAGAACTAAAAACATTGGCATGAACAGGGATGAAAAATTTTCCAAGATTGGAGATTACTGGTCAGATGAGGAAGTGGCCAAAGTAGTAGAGTTACTACAAGAATTTCAAGACATCTTTCCTAAGGATTTTAAGGAGTTGAAAGGCATAAAGGAAGAACTAGGCACAATGAAGATTCAAATCAAAGAAGGCTTCAAACCTTTGAAGAAAATACCTTACAAACTCAATCCTAATCTAAAGGTTAAGGTGAAATCAGAGATTGACAAGATGCTAAACACTGGAATCATCAAACTAGTAGAAGATTCAGAATGGATAAGTCCAATGGTCATCCAAAATAAGAAAATTGGAGAAATACACATATGTGTAGATTATAGAGAATTAAACAAATCTTGCATTCATGACCCATTTCCTACACCTTTCACAGAAGAAGTATTAGAGAATGTGGTAGGAAGGGAAGTTTATTCTTTTACTGATGGTTTCTCTAGTTACCATCAGGTTAGAATTTCCCCTGAAGATCAACCAAAGACTACATTTTCCATAGAATGGGGTTCATTTATGTATATTGTAATTTCATTTGGACTAAATAATGCACCAACAATCTTTAGCAAGATTATGATTAATTCCTTCAAAGAATTTATCCATGATTTCTTGGAAGTATATTTAGATGACTAGATAGTGTATGGGTTGCTAATATTCAAGTTGATGTTTTCAAAAATGTAGGGCATTGAAAATCTCCCTTAATTTGAAGAAGTGTATATTTTTGACACCATTTGGAACATTATTGGGACACATTATATGTAAAGAGGGATTGTTGATTAACCCAGTCAAAACCTCGATGATTGTCAATCTACCCCATCCTAAAACAAAAGGATGTAAGAACAATTCTAGGGTATATAGGATACCATAGAAAATTTATAAGGAATTATGTAGAGATTAGTGCACCCTAGAAGAATTATTGAAGAAGAGGACTAATAAATAGATACAATGGAAAAAGAATGTGTAGATGCATTTGAAGTATTGAAAGACAAGATTTTGCATGCACCTATCCTAATCTTTCTTGATTGGAAGGTTCCATTTCATGTTCATGTGGATGCATCTGGCATTGCAATTGGAGTAGTACTTGACACAACCTCGAGAGAAGATGGATCATCCAGTTGCTTTTACAAGAAGGAAATTAGCCAAGGCGGAAAGGAACTACTCAACAATAGAGAGATAAGCTTTAAGTATGGTGTATGCCCTACAGAAATACCACCAATATCTATTAGCTACTTCTTTTGTATTTTATACTAACCATGAGCCATTGAAGTATTTTCTAAACAAACCAGTATTACAAGGAAGGATTTGTAGATGGTTGATGTTATTTCAAGAGTTTGACTTCATTGTGGCAGTTAAGCCAGGAAAGTTAAATAATGGACTAGATTACTTATCAAGAATAGAGAATGGAGAGGATGAAGGTCCAATAGATGATGATTTCCTGGAGCTCACCTATTTAGAGTTGAAGCTATTCCAAAATAATTGGATGAGATAGCTCAGTTACTTGCTACAAGATAATTTCCAGCAGACTACACCAAACAACAAAAGAGAAGTTTATTAAGCATAAAGCCTTCCCATTCACCTTGATTCAAGGTCAATTATACAAAAAGGACATGATGACATTTTGAGAAGAGTAGCTTTGGAGTATGAAAAAAAAAAATTTGACATAAGAACATGAAGGAGTTTTAGGAGGACATAATGGTGGGGATCAGACAATAAGGAAGGTGTTGATGGCTGGATTATGGTGGCCCACACTATTTAAAGATGCACATAAGCATGCCAAATCTTGTGACATTTGTCAAAGAGTAGGAAAACCCAATGCATGTGATGAAATTCCATTAAAAATTTGTTAGCACTTGCACCATTTGAAAAATGGGCTATATATTTCATTAGACCAATCAAACCAGCTTACTAAACACTCTCAGATAGGTTTATCATCACAACTACTGAATATTTAACAAGGTGGGCAAAGAGGCGGTTCCTACAAAAGATTACACTACTAATACTGCAACTAGGTTTCTCTATGAAAATATCATTACAAGGTTTGGATGTCCATTAAGCATTACTAATGACTAGGGAAGCATTTTTCAATGCCACCATTGAATAATTGCTGATTAACTTTATGATCAATCACAATAGAGCACACCATACCATCCCCAAGAAAATGGAATAGTAAAATCCTTTAATAAAGTTTTAGAGAAGGTTCTAACCAATATTTTTCATTACAATAGGAATACTGGGATTTAAAGATACCATCTGCTCTATGGGCATACCACACAACATACAAAAGGCTCACCAAATACTCTCCCTTCCAATTGGTTTATGGATTGGAAGTTATGGTACCTCTAGAGTTTGTGCTCCCAAGTTTGAGAGTTGTAGTTACCTTTAGAATGAATGAAGATTCATCACTACATGAAATATTGATTGAATTAGAGAAGCTAGATGAAAAAATATTCATAGCCACATATAACCAAACACAAGAGAAAAGAAGACAAAAGGCATGGCATGACTGCCACATAAAGAAGAATGAGTTTGATATTGGAGATAAGGTCCTACTATATGATAGAAAATGGAAACATCCATGGGTAAGCTCAAGGTGAGATGGCTAGGACCTTATGTTGTCAAAGACATACTATCTTTAGGAGCTACAAAATTAGAAACTTTGCAACATAAGGAATTACCAGGATTTGTAAATGGAGCCAGATTAAAGAAGTATAATACTTGAAGTAATAAGAAACAAAAAAATAAAGTAAAAAAAATAAAAATAAAAATCTTCCTATCTGAAAACTAACAATTTGATGGATAGGATGAGGGGTAGGATGAAAACCTACAAGGGCATCCTCACTCTAAGAAACATAAGAAACAACAAAAATAAGAAAAATAAATAGTTTCGAGGAAGAATACACATGTAATAAAGAGAAGGAAGAATCGTGGAGGAACAATATCGCACAATAAAGAGAAGGTAGAAATGTGGAGGGAGCATACCCATGCAATAAATAAAAATAAAAAAAAAAAAAAGCCATGGAAATAAGGGAAGAAAAAGATATGAAAAGAAGGAATAAAGAAAACCACGGAACGAAGGACTGAGGAAAAAGCTACAACATGAAGAATGGAGAAAAAACCGCTAAATGAAGAAATAAGAGAAACTCCATAATGAAGGAATAAATAACCATAAAATGAAAAAATGGGACCAATAAATCCACACAATGAAGGAGAAAACCACATAATAAAGTTATAACTATGGGATGAAGAAAAAGTTGCCGAATAAAATAAAACACGAACACATAAAATACATGGGAAAAAATATCATAAAAAAAAAAGTTATTCAGTTAAAAAATGTAATAAATGTGGTAGGTAAAAGGAGAGAGGTTATAAAAGGCATCAACTTGGAACAAAATAAGGCACAAAAATCTAAGGAAGAGAAAAACGATTCACCAACACAAGTGTAAGAAGAAGAGACTAGGAAAAAACTAGGGAAAACTAAGAAGAAAAACATGGACAATCCAGTTGAGGTCACACAAGTAGAGCTCCTAAAGCCAAAATTCATGAAGCATTCCATGAAAGAAAACCAACATGATCCAGAGGGTGCATTTTCACATATTCCCTACAAATTCACCCATACACAAGATTTACATAAATATATTCATTCCCATATTGTTGAATATGACCACACACTACTCGAGGTAGACAGAACATTACTCATAGAAGAAGACCCCAATACAAAGGATTTAGTGTATAAAAATACTACCAAAGTAATCAATGAGTTAAAGATCAATGCATGGAGTCACATTCCATATTTTCCTAGGGCAGATCATGCCATTAGGTCCTTCTAAGTTGACTACACAATCAAATGTTGTATTTGGATCAACCATACCTTATTGATACATAATTTATGGCTAGGGTTACAAGATTGTGGGCAAAAGGATGCTCAAAATTACAAAGAAGAAGATGACATTAAAAGATACGATCTAGTGATGGGAGTGACAAAGTCAAAGTGCAGGGTATGCATCACAGAAAACATTGAAATCATGCACTCAAGTATGTTGCTAAGGCCATATGCTTAAATATTTATCACACTAATAGAGAAGATGGTCCCATGGACTTAGCACACAAACTAGCCCTAGACATGGTAAATTCACACTCAAAATATAACCTAGCTGAATTATTGGCCTCCGAATTTCATGAAAACACAAGGAAAATAAAATAAGGAAAGCATACATTTTGTTATGGCTCCATATTAATATGCTTAGCTATGTATTTTACAAAAACCCTACCCCACAAAGAAACTAGTAGAATGACAGGAAGATAAACTAGTGGCTGAAAAAATTTGGGAACATATGAACAATTTAGATGTCATCACTCAAATTACATCATTATTAGGGTGGGTAAATAGAATAAGGAAAATAATTGGAAACAAATCAAGGATTTCAAAAAATTGTTGCAAGGTATGAGAAAGAAGTATATTTCATTGTTGACATTGATTACACTTTCATTCAACCCATAATTCCACATACAGAACACATCCCTCCATTACCATATGAGGCTTTAGATGAACTAGTGGCCACATCAATTGAAGCAATCAAAAATCTACCCGTGGATCCCAAGAAACAAAAATTTCCAAATTTTGATGAAGTCATTGAAGAAACATTAACGGACTATATATAAAAAATACATGGCACAATATGGAAAAACAGAATCAAGTAAAGGAGGAAATAAAACATACAAAAGGAAAAAAAGTCCCGATTATTGTAAAACCTATGACCAAATTCCATTAAAGAATTAGTAGAAAAAAGGGAAACTAAAACAAGTTGTGACCAATATAGAAAAATAAGAAGATGAATATGAAAAAATATCTGAATCAAGAAGAAGAGAGCACCCCATCACCCATACACCCATAGGAACAAACAACACCTCAATTTTCTAGAAGAAGTAAAGCCATGGGTGGAAACACACTTAACTAGGTTGGCATATGGGTATTATAAAAAATTCTTATCTCCAGGTGACATATCCCAAATAGCTCAAGAGTACGAAGCCAGTTCAGGGAGAGAACAAATGGCCATAGTTGAGGCCTTGGTTTACTATCTAAAAAAATTACATTAGACATTGGGGATATTAGTCACTTACTCTCACCTAAGTTAGAAAAGGAGATGCAAGAAAAGATAGAGGTAGAGGAAACACACCGCCTAAAATACCTTCAACAAGAATGATTAGAATTGAAGAAAAAGAAGAAGAAGACTTCCATAGAACAAAACCGCTTCAAAGAGGTAGAAGAACTAATTGGGTTATTAATTAAAATAAGAAAGGAAAGAGAAGAAAAAGCATCAAAACCCACAGCTCAAGACTTAGAACATAAAAAAAGGTTGTGGTAGAAGAATAGAAAAGGAAAAAACCTAGAAACATAAAAAACAGAAAAGCATGTGGAAGTGGCTAGACACAAGAAAATACAATTATAAAAACAAAAAAGAAAAAAAGAAAATCAAAAAGAAATAGAGGAGGCTAAAAATTGCTGAAGAGGAAAGAAAGAAAAAAGAATTAGAAGATGTAGAGAGAAAAAAAAAAAGAAATGGAAAGAAAAGAGGTAGAAAAAAAGTAACAAGAGGAACATGAAAAAAAAGCAAATAGAAGAAAAAAGAAAAAAAAAGAAAAATAGGAGAAAGAGGAAATAAAAGGAAGAAAAAGAGGAGACAGAAAAGAAGGACAAAGAATAGAAAAACATGAAGGAAAATAAAGAAGGAAAGGAAGGATTAAGAAAAGAAAGACCAAAAGGAGAAAGAAATGAAAAAAAGGAAGAGAGAGAAAAGAAGAGAAGGAAATAAAGGAGAAAAAATAAAAAGAGGAGGTAGAAAGGAAATAAAAATAAATAAGGGAACAAGAAAGGAAACAAAAGCAAGAAGAAGCGAAGCAAAAGGAATTGGCAGAGAAAGTACATAAAGAAAAAGAAGAAGAAGAGAAAAAGATAAAGGGTGAGAAAGAGAAGAAGGAGAAGGAGGAAAAATAGAGGAAGGCACAAGAACATAAGAACACACTTCCATCAGCTTCAGCCACAGAAACATCTACAAGTATAGTATCCACACAGGCACCTAGGGATCCTATAGTTAAAATTAAGTTAGCACTACAACAACAAAGAAAGAAAGACCACTCTATACAGCTGCAGCAAGGGGTAGTAGAAAAAACCACAAAGGATATAAGGTACACTTAGACAAAATTTCCCCCTTGCAGAAGATAACTTGTGGCCAAATATTGGAACAAAGTGCTAAACAAGACTAGATGCAATGGTGCATAGAGTTGGAAGAAGTTATGCAAAATATTTTATCTTCCATTCAAATAGAAAAACCCCACATCACCACTAATCCAAACTACAAGTAGAAGAAGCTACATAAAAGGTATTCAATCACATCTTAAAAGAAGGCAAGGTTAGTTTAGAAGCAGAAAAGAAGAAAATCCAAGAAAACATTGTGGAAGACTACAAACAACAAATCCTTAAGCCACAAAGTCTAGAGAATCGAGAGAAGAAAAAAAATACAAGCATGCGTGACTAAGTTAGAGATAGAGTTACAAAATTATATGGCCTACTATACTTATACAATTGGATGGCCCAACAAAACTCAAATAGAAAAAACATAGCTAAAAAAATTGGAATAACAGATCCATATAGAATCAACAACATACGATATCAATTGGGATAAGGATGGTACATAAAGAAGGTAGATAGTTGAATTGACTGAAAAGTACCAAACACAACAAAGAGTATGGAATGAAAGGATATTAGATATGCAAGAATGTAGTACACCACTAGATAGAGCAATGATTAGAATGTAACAAGAACTCACAATAGCCCAAAATAGATTAGGGATAGTACAATTTAAGTCACCACCATCATATATTCTTCAACTTGATTTAGGGAAAATACACAACTACAAGAGTGGACAAAGCAGATAGATGCACATATAGAGTTGTGGTATACTTTTGAGAAGAATATCATACCCCAGATTACCAAATACATCCCCTTAACACCACCATAAATAAGAAGAAAGTTTCAAAGGCCTGGCATCCCATAAGTCCAAATGAGTGAAGGAACTCTTCCTTACGCCAGACATCTAAGTTTCGGGGGGTTGATGCCTAGGGTCCCTTAAAGTGGCATCCCATAAGTCTAGTCGGGTAATTTGAGTGAGGGAACCTTTCCCTATGCCAGATGTCTAAGTTCCTGGGAGGTGATGCCCAATTTTGGCTAAGGGAAAAAGAAAGATGAAATTTTGTTCAATTTTGAGAGATGAAGACAAGGTTCTTCATTAGTTTTGGTTATCTCGAGGATGAGACAATTTTTAAGTTAGGGGATGATGTTGACATGGTTCTTCATCGGATTTTGAGATAACCACGAAGATAAAGAGATAATTGCTAAAGCCTAGAAGAAGTCACGGATAACATAGGAAAGCCACCAAAGAATGTAAAGTGAAAAGCCATGTATAAAGGAGGAAAACCTTGACATATTGAAAAACTCCATGATATATGGGAAAACATTGAGTAACACCAGTAGGAAGCCGCGGATTGAAGAAAGCCACATCGAAGAACACAACAAAACCAACAACAAGAGGCATGAATGAAAATCAAAAGAAGTGACTTTTAGATGTTTTGTATTTTGTATATTTATTGTAATTAATCCATTGTATATGGGTGTGTCACAAGAAATGAATATGTGAGTGCCATATTAAGAGAATTATATAAGGAATGAATTGTATGAGATAGAATGAGAAGGATATGAATGTAATTGAGACTAATGTAATGATTCCTGAATAAAGATTGAATTTTGGGATGAATTCTGTTATGTGTTTCCTATTTCTGTTAATAGTTTAGATCCATTTACTTTTCCCGCGTACATCCTTAAATTAAGGTCGAATGTCCTAAATCCCGATATAAATAAGTATCATATAACTTTATAATTCATAATATATATATAAGTATTATATAAAAATATTATATACATGTATATATAAGTATTATATATGTTATACAATATGTGTATATATTATATTATATGTACGCTATTTTATATTACGTTATTGCATTATATAAGTATAATATATTATATATTATGTATGTTACGAGTGTTATAGGGAAATGTACCTAAATTTTGGTGACGCATTGAAATTTTTGAATGTTTTTAGGGACTTAGAGGGAATATCCTCTATTTTAAAAAATATTTCAAAAGTTTTTGATGTTTTTACTTTTAAAATGTTGTTATTTTTTTTTAAGGACATTAAAATGGATTTGAATAACATAGTTTTTAAATATTTTTACCAAGAATGTTAAAATGGGTTTGAATAACAATGTTAATAGGATGAAAACCATACAAAAATTCCTTGACAGATAAGGTCAAATGTAAACTTTAACTTTTGAAACCAACATTCCTTATACTTTTCCAAACCATGCATGTATTCATGATAATGAATGAAGCTCGATGCCGATTAAATATGCAAATATGGTAAGTTTCATAGATGAAATTATTACCTATTTTACATTTATCAAAATAAAAAATAATCCACATCTCACTTCATATATACCAAATTAGTGATATGGAAAATTGGGATAGACTTTCAAAAATCAATTACATTTACAAATTAATTGAGTTGAATTCAAATTCTATAAATGGAAAAATATATTCTATCTCAACAAAGAAAAAAAAATGTAATGGGATGTTGATAACACAAGAAATTTATTCCAATTCATGAAATAACACAACAAGAAATAAGCTTATGAATATTTTAACTATTCATTGTTATCTTCTTGTATTTCCACCAACTTGTTATTGCTTACATGACTTGGATTTGTAGTCATAACTAATGTTCCCTTCTTCTTCCTCTCTATATATGTAGCTATGGGAATATTCCATTCATTTTCCAAATATCTACCTATTAGGATATTCATTTCATCATCATATTCATTATTTATAGTTTCATGAATTTCATCACCATCACTTTCATCATCATCATCTTCTTCAAAATCAACTTCACCTTGATCATCGAATTGATCAATATGATGATCTTCTTCATTATTGACAAGGTCATCATCATCACTAAAATCATGTACATTGTTTCTATTAAAAACATCATTTTTTCCCATGATTCTCATGTTACAACACTATTGTCATCAACAACATGTTTCATCATTTCCTCACAATGCAAGATGAACAACTAATTACCTTCTCTCTCTATATCACATAAATAGAGTTAAAAATTAATTCATGAAAAATGAGACCTACATATATAAATTGTGCGCATGAAAAAGGAGAAGATATACATAATAAAAATTACACAAATTAATACCAAATTAAAAGGTTGAGGCAATATATATGGATTTTTAATCCTCATGTATTGCTCTAAAAATTCCAACCGAGTAGAAGCCACTTTCATTGTCCACTCTAAAAAAATTTTATCAATAGAAGGGTACCAAGTACACCTAAATATGAAAAATTCAAAACTTCTATAATCAAGTTTTATTATTTATTATATCTTACCAAAATAATCCAATTTCCCTTGGACCAAATTCTTGTCATTAGCACTAGCTTGGCTAGCCTACTCAAAAGGAACAACAAGTGACCCTTCTCTTATCAATATTTTCCACATGAAAATATTTTTTTTTGAAACAAATTTTTGAATGTTTACTCACCTTCATTATGTCAAATCATTTAAGATAGTATTAATAGATTTATAAAAAAATATAAAACACGTATGTATGAAAAAAATGTTGTAACAACTAACCAATTCTTCACATCCTTGCACTATGTCCAATGCTTCTTGTGTCATTACCCTTTGATTGATGACATGAATATTTTCTAAATATGAACTCATCCATTCAAGAGTAGGTTGTTTTGGTAATGGTATTTACATATTAGTTGGGAGTGGTTTATGTGGATGTTTCTATCTCCAATCAATCCTTCAACTCTCATGGATAGTCTTTTCTTCTTCATATTTTTGAAGCCACACAACCATCTTTAAAGTATTAAATAACATGAAATTATCAATGGAATCTTTTTCAATAGGCCCTAAAACATACATCATATATGTTTGATATGAATTTTAATACATACCAAGTTTCACAATTTTTCTTTCTCCAAGAAGGTTATCTAATGTTTCATTTCCATGTTTAGCATCCCAAATGCATGGTATTCATGGAAATTCCTCCCTAAGATATTCATATATGTTAAAAAAATCTCCTAAAAAATGTATCCTTATGCCATAGATCACTCTAGATGTGTTAATTTTTTTACAAATACCTTTAGAGTCTTCATGTACCTCTCTAGCCAAAAACTCCATTGTGTGTTAACTACACAGTCACTTGAATATCATTGATCAAATGAACTATTAGATGAGTTTGTGAATCCATGAAAGAAGTAGGTAGTTCCTATACATTCCAAAAAGTGTAACTTACTTTTATGTGCATTCAAATCCTTGTGAGTGCGGGGATAAGGTAGTCGATGTAGAAGATGATGAGGTTATTGTGGTCTAGGGCTATGGGTGATGTAGATATGATGAAGAAAGAAGAGATGAAAACATGAACGAGCCAAAATATATTTTACCTATACTCTTGGGAAAACAAAAATTTCTCATCGAGGACGAATATTCTTGTACAAAATTGATCACGGTGTATGGTTTGGTTAAGGATGATGGCAACACGAATCCATAGATATATGTCTTGGTTAGTGAGTGGATGGATGTTTAGTTGTGCTACTTGGGTAAAATGATCACTAGAGGTGAGTAATCCATTATTAGGCAAGGTCATATGAGATGAGGTAATGGATAATGCATGAGGTTATGGGGAATCAATTTTTAATGGAAAAAGGTTTCTAATGAGGTGTTGTATATGGTTATTGTATTGAATGGATTCCTTGTCAAATAAAACTAGCTATGGAATACTATGTAAGAAAAATGGTGAAGATTGAAAGACTTATCATTTGAGCTCAAATATAATTTCATCTTGGAGGTTTTAAGATTCAAGTGGGGTGTGGGACACAAGAAAATTTTCCACCTTTTTTTAGGAATATCTATCTATCCGAGTCATCCACGGTTGAGGAGATGCACTTGTTATCCGGTGCTTTATATGATTTGGATTAAAGAACTTAATTAACATGTGATGAAAGGCTATCTTAAGATGATCTTGTAAGTTCATTTGGTTTGAATTATCACTCATTTTAATATGGATCAACATGTATTGTTGTTTGAGATTTGATGGATCATGCAATTCAAATGATGCATTTGTGTATCGTTCTTGTTTACAATGTCGTTATCATGTAAAATGTTTAGCATGAAAAATTCAAATTTGTTATCATGACAAGTCGGACCTCACTTGAAAATCCCTCTCTCATTCAATGTAAACTTTTCCTCCACCCAAATCCATTACTTGTGCTACCATCATAATGGCTAGGAAGAATGTGATAATGTGATTTTCAAGTTGAAGATATTTGGAACCAAGAGAAGATAAGTTCTTCAAGAAGCTCCAAAAGTGCTATTTTTTCATTTTTACACCTTATGAGAACCCTCGGGAATATACAAGGAAAATATAAAGCACTTGAGAAGTGTGTGGTATATCTATGTAATCATATACATCATGTAAGGAAACTTATGTAAGAAAAAGAGAGGTTTAGGAACAAGTTATGTAACATCGGGCTAGTTGTAACATGGTATAAGGAAATGAAAATGGTGAAAAAGCTAGTTGGCTTGTTCAGAATGTTTCAGGAGCCTCAGATGGATTAGGAAAAAAATCAGATACATATCCAAAAGATACAAATACCTACTTCACATTGAAAAATGTTTTAGGAGATTCTAGGGAACATATTTTCATATTTTTTCCCAGAGAGTGCATATGCGAGATCTTTGATCCTAATAAAGACTCAATCTGAAGATTTTGGGAGTTATAATAAGAGTTGGGATCAGATTCAAAAACAAAATTGAATTAAAATGAACCCTCAACATTCTATATATATTTATTTTGAAAAAAATGCAAATTTTCCTTTAGTGACAGATTGGACCTTCCAGAACTGCTTGTGACTAGATTTGGAAAGGGGAATGCATTTCAAAAAGGGGGAATAAAAAGGTCATGAAAAATGTGGAAATGTATTATTTGGGTGTTTTCACTCAAAATAATATAAGTTTTTCCCTTTGAACTCTATACCTACCTTTGGTGATGATAAAATGGAATCGGATGGCTATTTTGGACAAAGTGTTTGATGAAGGAAGGCTTCCAAAAGTGTCAAATGAAAAATTTGACACTTATGATGTCCATTTTTACCATTAAAAAATTCAAAGGGGATAAAAAAATGTTCCATCATGGTGAGAGATTCATGTTTTGAAATTGCATCACTAAATTATCACTTGAGGTGTTAGAAAGGTGTCTTTCACTCATACCTCAAAATTGGTCCCTTCCTCATGATGGTCGACCCTAGACACACTTATGAGGGGTTTATGTACCTTTTTCACCTTTCAAGAGTGACATGGTGGACATGAAAGTGTTCCACCATAGATGAGGGAGAGTTTTGTCACTTAAATCACACCTTTGGGTGTTAGGAAAAGTTTTCAACTTTCCTCTCAAACTCGGCCCCTTCCTCATGACAATCAGACCCATGGTGCATTTTTAACACCTAATGTCCCTTTCCACCATTTTTCCATTGCTAAATGTAGTAAGGGACATGATGGGTTCTGATATCCATTTAGTAAGTATGGAAATGGAGGAGGGATACTTTACATCACTTAGGTTACAATCACGATGGCTAGACAAGTGTTTTAAACCTCACAACCTCATGCCCCCTTTCCCGATGATCGAAACCGGGTGAATTTTCACACTGTGATGTCCCTTTTTCCCTTAATAAATACGGTAAGGGAAATGGGGACATCTAAGACCCATTTCGTAAGTTTTAACCAAACCCTCTCATGTCATCTAACCCAAGTTAAATAAGGTGAGTTAACTTGGAAAATCAGAGTGAAAATTCATTTGAAAATGGATCAAGGAATTTAAATATAAACATAGCTTAAAAACTATCTATTTTTCATGTTTTCTAATCACCCTCCATTTTTTTTATGGTTGTGAAGAAAAATTAGACATCCGCGATGGCCAAAATGCATTATTTCTCATTGTTTGCAAACCCCACCTTTGATGGAATTGAAACTAGGACTGTAGATTCCCTATGTGAACACCTTTGAAATAAGAGTTTACATGACATGATTTATGATATCATCCATTTTTATATTATTATTACGTTTTCATCCATGGAAAATGTCTCCCCAGATCTATGAAGTTGTAGCGATCCAAATTTCCTAAAAATGGAGACGATGATCTACGAAAAATCGGTTTATAATGAGCACTTTCTTGCCCCATGAAAAAGAGTATGATTGAAGATATGGAGGACTATTATTTTTTCATTATTACTTGTCCAAGAATAAAGCACATACTTGCAAGTTTACGTTTTTTTTCACAAAGATCCAGATGAGAGAAACCCTTGAAAAGTGGAGCAAAACATCGTGGTGTGAAGTAGAATTTTGAGAAACCATTTTCACCCCGATTTGACACTCTTTGGAAAATGTATATGTTTGGTAAATAACTATTTAATAAACTTACTTAGAATAGTAATTATGAAGTATAAATGGTTTCAAGTAACTTAGTTCATTCCCCAGAGGAAACGTTCTCAAAAGTCACAATTCGATAAACTTGCCAAAACTAGTCACCCTAGGAAGAACTTACTAAAAATAGTAAGTGTATGGAAAATGCTCAAAATGGTCATTATTTTTATCCACAACATACCTCACTAATCTCAAGCTTCACAAAGGAAAAACATGATTTCAAAGAGGTGAATAGTGGCATTGTGTCTCAAGTAGAAGAAGAGGTCTCTCGGTCCCTATTTTGGTCAAAACAATTTATTTTGGTCTTGGTGTGCTTCTCACTCCATCGAAGGGTTGATCAAACAATATAACATCCAATATCTCACCTTTATTCATCATTTTTTAGAGTATCCTTCACCTCATCTTATTGGTTCTCCATTTCTTGAGGGCTGAGATCATCATATTGAATTATGTAGGCAATGATCTCAAGATTGTTGGGTTTCAAATTTACACTGTAGGTGAAACCACAGTCAGGGGAAAAATAATTCCCTCCTCTTTGATGGGAGAGGTTCCCTTATTGAAATCCAGAAACAGGATTATTTACAAATCTACAACTTTCATAAAATGTGGTCTTTTGACATATGAAAATGCATTTTATCCAAGGAAAAATAAAAACGCAAGAGTATGGAAGAATGAAAGGGAAAAAGATGGTAGAAGAAGACAATACTTTTAGGGAAAGATATTTCAGAAAGAACCCCTAATTGTATTGGATAAATGAATTACATAGAAGAACCATTCACATTTTTACCAGTGTGCAATCACACAGACACAAAGTTCTCAAAATTGCATTTTGAATAACACAAAATATCTTAGCTTCTATTTGATTAAATGATTCACAAAACAGAGTAGAGGGAGAGAGGGAAACATAGGAAAAAGAAAAAGAAGCTCTTGTATTGATTTTTCGGTTCAAAATTATAGTCTTCACATATCAGAATTTCCAACCCTAACAATGACTTCTAGAGCCCATCAAATAGCTCATGAAAAGTGGTTACAACTTCCTCCAGGTGAGAAAAATGGTTTTTAAATAGATATCATCATTAGTGCCCTTTCAAAATCATCCATTTGAGAAGAAAAACCATGGTGAAAAACCAACTAGTCCAAACACATAGACATTTCATTTTATTTACTAGTTTTGATATGAACTATCGATTTTCTATTAAAATGTTAAAATTTGACCATCCACATGAAAGGAGAAGATTAGAGAAAGCATGGGTAAAGCCACTTTCCATTTTTGTGAATTTTTGTGTTTTGGTCATTTTCAAAAAATTTCCCCACATTCCTACCTTGACTTTTTGACTTGGACATGCGGCAGCTATGATTGGAAATAGGATCACCATTTAATTCTAAGAATTTTGACCTTTTTGGAAAAAATGTACAAAATCACATTTACCCCTACCATCCCATAGCTCGACTTGATCTGGACATGTGGTACAAAATGGTTGGAAATGGGTGTGTGGCTCTCGTCTGAACATTTTGACCTATTTTACAAAAAGGTGCAAAATCTAGTTTACCTCTGCCATCCCACTACTCCACATCATCTCTTTGGACACGTGGTAGACTTAGATATGCTGCGGGATATGGGAAAAAAATGGTTACGTTAACACTTATTAACCTTTGGGTCAAAAGGTTAACAAAAAACATGAAGTCTTCCATGGCTCTTCCAGTTCGATTCAAAGATGATACGTGACAACAATCTATTCACGGTGGGCCTTCGAAATTTCCCTTTCATCTTCTCCACGTAGGCTCATGGGTTGGACTTCACCAATTTTACTTTGATAAAAAAAAGAAACATTCTTGAATAACCCCGCAGCTCTGCCAGTCCACCAAAGGGAAAATTTGTCAAGTTAAGTCTACCAAGCCATAACTCAAAAAGTACAAAGAGTTAGGAGGAATTCTTTACCTTTTTGGAAAGGGGAAGAAATTTCCCATCTGATGAAGTGATTTTCATGAGCCCTCCAAGTCTTAGAAAGTTCCAAATTCAAAAATACCTCTTTTCAAGTATATTTTAAGGGCACCAACTCAATTTTTTTGCTATTTTAGAATTAGAAATTAAAGGGAAGTTTGAGGGTGACAACATCTAGATATTTCTGGGGATGACTTAGCTTGAAACAAAAGCACAAGGCAAGATCAAGAACAACATACCAAATATGGAAAATGAAGAATAGCACCTTATCCATTGGGTGATAGAGTCAAGAGGCAAGACCAATGTAAGACAACACACACAAGGCAAGAAAGAAAACAAACCAAAAAGGGGGCCCAAAACAAACACCCCACACAACAAGGAAGAAAAGGGAAACAAACAGAAATATAGGCAATATGCAATGTATAAAGGGACTTCGTAATCACCTAGGACCTGAACAACTTTAAGTACTTCCCACTATAAGGGAGTGGGAGAGAAGATCCATCCATGTAACTCAAATAAAAAGAGTTCTCACTAGCAAAATGTCTGATTTTGAAGGGACCAAGCCAAAGTGATTCTAACTTACCATGGATTCCTCAAGGCTCATGTCTCTTAGCCCATAGAAAAATTGTGTCGCCTACCTGGAAAGCTCTGGATTTGGATTTCTTATCAAAAAAATCCTTCACTTTCAACTGATGGGCTGTTATTCTATCAACCACATGTAATCTATCTTCATTCAACTTTTGGAGATAAAGGATTATCTTGCTTAGAGCATTGTTAAAGCTTGAATCTTTAATAGTTTTCATCAAATTCAAAGTTGACAACTCCACCATCACCAATAGTTGAGCTTCCACACCATACACTACTTAGAAAGGAGACATTACAATGGCTCTCTTATGTGTAATCCTATCAGCCCAAAGTGCATCATATAATTTCTTATGCCAATTTATTTGAGAATCATTCACAAGTTTCCTGATAATGGTCACCAAATTCTTGTTTATTGATTCAAATTTTCCATTCCCTTGAGGATAATAATCAGAAGAGTGAGAAAGAGATATTCCATATCCATAAAAAAATCCATTATCTCAGCAGAGGAGAAGTTAGAAGCATTATCAGTCACCACTTTGTTTGGAATTCCAAATCTTATCAATATGTTTTCCTTTATGAAGTTGCATACTACTTTAGAAGTAGTACTCTTGACTGGGATGGCTTCCACCCACTTGGTGAAATAATCCATGGCAGTCAACACATGAGTATGTCTAGCACTTGAAGATGGATTGAGAGTTCTAATGAAATCCAAACCCCATTGTTGAAAGGGCTCCTCGATCACCACTAGCTTGAGAGGCAAAGCAGCCAACCTTGGTCTTCCAACAAACATTTGGCATGCTTCACATTTACTCACCCACTTTGATGCATCTTGGAATAGAGTGGGCCAATAATAGCCAACACGAAGGATTTTGTGAGCTATTACAGTAGAGGAGAAATGCCCCCACAAGCTTGATCATGAAAAGCAGAAAATAATTTCTTTTGCTTCTCTTTATCTACACATTTTAAAAACCTTCCATCTACACCTCGTTTGAAAAGAGCATTTTCCCAGAGAACATACTATGTAGATCTATGTTTGATGGCTCTTTTTTATTTTGTAGTCAAGTGAGATGGGCATTCACCATAGGTCAGAAAATGAGCAATATAAGTGTACCATACATCTGTAGAGATGAGAAACAAAACCACAGGCAGATCTACTTCATCTTTGGACACCGTTTCATCAACACCTTCAAGAATGAGCTCACAGAGGCCCTTACCATGAACCAACTTGGTTGGATTGATATCCAAATCATATTCTTGCACTTTTTCCACCTAATTACCTCTTTTAGTTCCAAATTCTTGTTGTGTGAGAATCGATTTGACACTTGTATCATGCACAAACACAACAGCATGAGAAGTTAGAATATAAAATATGAATTGTTTAACAACTTTTACAATAGAAAAAGGATGTTTCTCCATCATGGCATATTTCAGTTTGTGGGATTTCAAAACATAGCTCATGAACACTATGAGAAATTTGTGATCTTCATTTTTTTGAGTTAAAACAACAGCCAAATTGTTTTCAAAGGTGGCATAGCAATATATAATAAAATCTCTACTAAAGTCTGGACACGCCAAAGTGGGAGTATTTGCAATGGATTTTTTGATATCTTGAAAAGCAAGCTTTCCTTTAGAGGACCAGCCAAATTTTCTTCCCTTTCATCATGTGAGAAATGCTCATAGTAAGTTTAAAAAAATCAGGTATGAATCTCCTCAAGAAATTAATCTTACCAAAGAAGGAATGAACACCTTTCTTACTCGTGGGAAGAGGAATCTACTTGTATGGCCTAAATTATTTCTAGATCAATTTTGATTCCATATTTTGAGACAATGTATCCTAATAACTTACCTTTGGTTACAAAAACACAGAATTCTTAGGATTCAAAGAAACTCCATGCTCTCTACATTTTTGTAGGAGTTTTTCAAGGTGTTGAACATGATCTGCTCTGATTTTTGAAAAGACAATCAAATCATCCAGGTATACCACAATGCATTTCCCTTTCAAACTACCAAAAGCCAGATCCATATCCCTCTGAAAAGTAGCACCAAAGCATTAATAATTCCAAAAGGCATTCTCTTATAGGTAAAGGTGCCCCAAGGAGTGGTAAAGGTGGTCTTATGCTGATCTGTAGTGTTTACCTCTACTTGGTTGTACCCTGAGAATCCATCCAACATTGATAACATCTCCAAGCCTATGACAACTTGTAGCACTTGGTCCATCATGGGAAGAGGATAGTTATCTTTCAAGGAAGCCTGATTTAGATTTCTAAAGTCAACACAGATTCTAATCTCCCCATTTTTCTTTCTGATAGGCACTATGTTAGCAATCCAAGTGGAATGATGGATAGGAAAGATGATCTAGGATTTTAAAAGTTTTTGTATTTCTTGAAAGATAGTGTCAACAATCTTTGGATTATACTACCTTTGCTTTTGTTTAAAAGGCTTGATGCCAGGCTTAAGAGGGATGGAATGTTGCATTTCTTTTGGTTTAAAAGCTTTGAGATCTTCATAGGAATAAGCAAGCACATCAACATACCTTTTCAAAAGATTTATCACCTTCTCTCTTTCTTCTTGAGTACAGCATTTCCCGATGTTCACCATTTTAGGTTCATTTATACTTCCTATATTTATTTTTTCAGTTTCAGTAGACTACTGATTTCCTTGAGAAGCCTTGGACTTAACATATCTATCATGTTTATCAAAAAGATCCTCCAAACTCACCAAACCCTTAGGAATTTTGTTTCCTTTCAGTTTGATACATCCATCATGATCCATCTCTTCTTTAACACTTTCTTCATTTGAAAACACACATTCTCTGGGCAAGTTATCACTTCCTTCAAAATATAATTGATCAAATTTATCTCTCAATTCCAAGAAAGTGATTAGATGTTGGTCATCATTAAAGACCTGCCAATTGTTAGCATTTTCGGGAATGATAAGCTCGTAATTCATTTCAATGGATAATTTATCCCGAGAGAAGTCATGATGAGGAATTAAAAAGATCCAGACCGATAGGGAATCAGCCCTAATGTTTTCTCATCTTGGTACTATTGTAATGGAGAAAGAATCCGAGAATTCAATAGAATCCCAAACTAAAGTTCTATAGTGCTTCAATTTTCTATTTTTAACTTGATAAAGGTCTCGGACCTTCTTTACAACTAGCTCAAAGCATCACCATGAGAAAAAGGTTCTTAACTCCCATCTCCTTTTCCATATTCAACCCAATAATGAGGGCTTCATATTTAGAAATATTATTGGTATTCTCGAACTGAAACTTGAAAGAAAAAGGGTGAATCTTACCCTCGGGAGAGATCAACACTATACAAGCTCCAGAGCGGTTGAAGAATAGTTGCCATAAAAATCCAATGTCCAGACATCATTAGGATCAAACACTACTCCTTTTTATGGATTTTCTTCATCCGGTGACATAATCATATGGTTCCCATGCCCAATGTCTTCATATAAAATCAGTGCTTTTTGATCATTTTTTTTACACAATATACTAAGCTTGCTTCTCGGCATCACTTCTTCATCTTGCCATTTCTTGGGATGAGTGCATGTGACCAATCCATTCTGATTTCCCCTCCAAAATCCTTGAAAATTTTCCTACTCAAGATCATGCCGTAGGAAGGAGGAATGTCAACAACTAAGATGGTTTCAAAACCTTTTTCTTTGGTGAAGCAAAGAAAGCTACTTTTGTATCCTTGATTATCCCAAGTAAAGCCACTTTCTTACTCTCCATAGAATAACAAGAACCATATGTGTGGGTAAGAGTGAGGCCCAAGGCATGAGCTACTTTAGCAGACATTTACATTGTCGATTCTCCGAATCAATAACACAATTACTAAGCTTGTGGCCGGCTATGTGAGAGTCACATATAAAGGTATGATTTTCTCATTAGGTGATGTGACAACAACTACAAGATTTGGTTGGGAAGGGGAAGAAGGAATTGGCAAAAGACCTTTGGAAACATGTGATGGGATTTTAGATTTGGAGTTGACACAATCAACCATTTTGGAAAAGGCTTTGGGATGGGTTTGATAAAAATCAACCTCAAAAATCTGAACCTTGGTTATCTTTATGTGTTCAATAATATCAAAGATCCAAATATGGATGGGGTATCATTACATGAAATGTAAGAGACCTTATCCCTATCAACTCTATCATTTGACACAACGAAAGCTTTAGAAGCATAATCGGATGAGAAAAACAACAAAGCTTACCTTTTGTGTGGAGGTGGTGGGGATAGGAGAACCTATCTTTGTAAGCACTAGAATGGTATTGGAAAAATCATTTGATTTCTTTGCAGGCTACAAAATTTTATCCTTTTTTGCTGGTATATTCTTGAGTCATGACAGCATATGACTCACTATTCATGTCAGCCACTATATCATTATAATCATCCTCATCATCAACACCTTCAGTGGTGAGGAAGTTGACTCTAGAATCGTTAGGCTGCTCCAACTCTTCATCAACATCTTCTTCTTGATCATCATACAATTCATTCTCTTCTTCATCATCAGGTTTAAGGACTTTACATGTTGTGTTGATAGGCACTTTGCGAGGTGGACCTTCAATTGCCAACCTGGTTTGAGAAGAAAGCAGTTTGTTCCTAGGCTAAGAATTATTCCTTGGAACATCTTGGTATGGAGCATGTTAAGCCAATTGTTTTTTTATTGCAATGAGGTTATTGGCCAACTTTTGTACCAACTGATCTGAATTACCTCTAGGAGAAGAGGAAGAAGATGATGTCTTGGATTTCTAGGATTCTACTTTTAGTTTTCCTGACATGATCAAGTCATCTTCCACACTAACTACCAACCTCTGATCCTCATCCAAAGTTTCTAGATTAGATCTCCTTAGATCATAGCTTACTTCAGGTAGTTTGCATTCAAAAAGAAACATTTTTGGATCTGATCAATAGGCTTGGTATCTTGTGGAATTTTGTTAATTAGTTTGTTAAACTTAGCCACAAATTCCCTCATGGGATCTTGTGGTTCCTTTTTTATTTGAGAAATTTGGGAAAGCAAAGCATGCACATCTTCTATAGGTTTGAAATGGTTCTCAAATATTGTTCTCATAGTTGTCTAATTTGTGATTGCTCTAGCAAGGAGATGGTAAAACCAATCTATTGCATTGTCTTGTAAGGTCTCCACAAACAACCTAACAGAGACATCTTCATGCTCCACATCAAGGACTCCACATGTAATAATGAAGGCTACAATGTGTTCATCAGGGTGCACTTTCCCATCACCCCTAAATTTGGGAAAATTCTTTCTATTACCCCTAGGTAACTCATGCAAAGGTTGTGGAAGAGCCAAGGGACCAACTCGGTGGCCCCAAGGTAATGGAATTTCCATCCTTGGGAAAAATACTTGAAGAGGAACTGAAACACCAGTAAGAATCAAAGCATGGAGATTAGGGCTAAGTTTCTCTTGAGGGATCCCACTCTCAAGGGTTTTGTCTTCAACAGGGGGTGTGATTATAGAATGAGCTCTTCTATTTCTCCCTGTTGAAGGAAGAGGAAAACTTGCTATTCCATAAGTTGAAATTGAGAATCTTCAACTCGAAGAGCTCTTCTTCCACGTGTGTATCTAAGAGTTTCAATATCAATGGAATGATGAAATTATTGTTATTTTTAGAAAGTAATCTATTGAAATCATTCCCTAGTGGATTCACCAAAAACTATTGGGTTTCAAATTTGCACTTTAGGTGAATCCACGGTCGGGGGACAAACAAGTCCCTCCTCTTTGTTGGGAGAGGTTCCCTTATTGAAAGTAAAAATAAGATTATTTACAAATTTAAAAATTTCATAAAATGTGGTCTTTTGACATATGAAAACATGTTTTCTCTAAGGAAAAATACCAGCACAAGAGTATGGAAGAATGAAATGGAAAAATAAGGTAGAAGAAGACAATACTTTTAGGCAAAAGAGATTGCAGAAAGAACCCCTAATTTTATTGGATAAATGAATTACAAAGAAGAACCATTCACATTTTTATGAGGTGCAATCACATAGACACAAAGTTCTCACAATTGCATTTTGAAGAACACAAAGTCTCTTAGCTTCTATTTGATCAAATTATTCACAAAACAGAGCAGAGGGATAGAGGGAAATAGAGGAAAAAGAAAAAGCTCTTTTTTTTATTTTTCATTATAAAATTATAGTCTTCACATATCAAATTTTCAACTCCAACAATGACTTCCAGAGCCCATCAAATAGCTCATGAAAAGTGGTTATAACTTCCTCCAGGTGAGAAAAACGGGTTTTAAATATATTTCATCCTTTGTGCCCTTTCAAAATCATCCATTCATGAAGAAAAACCATAGTGAAAAACCAACTGGTCCAAACACACAGACATTTCATTTTATTTGCCAATTTTGATATGAACCATCGATTTTCTATTAAAATGTTCAAATTGGACCATCCACATGGAAGGAGAAGATTAGAGTGGGTGTGGGGAAAGCCCCTTTCCATTTTCATGAATTTTTGTGTTTTGGTGATTTTGGAAAAAATTCTCCGCATGCCCCACCTTGACTTTTTGACTTGGACATGTGGTAGGCTATAATTGGAAATAGGATTGTTGTTCAATTCTGAGCATTTTGAACTTTTTTGAAAAAATGCACAAAATTACATTTACCTCTCTCGGCCCACAGACTTTTCACTTGATCTGGACATGTGGTGCAAAGTGGTTGGAAATAGGTGTGTGGCTTTCGTCTGAACATTTTGACCTATTTTGTAAAAAGGTGCAAAATCTTGTTTACCTCGACCACCCACTACTCGTGTCGATTTTTGGACATATGGAAGCCTTAGATATGTTGTGGGCTATGGGAAAAGATGGCTACCTTAACAATTCTTAACCTTTTGGTCAAAAGGTTAAAAAACACATGAAGTCTTCCATGGCTCCGCTGACCTGATTCCAAGATGATACGTGGCAACAACCTATTTGCCGCGGGCCTTGGGAAATTTCCCTTTCATCTTATCCACATGGGATCACGGGTCAAACTTCATCAATTTTACTCGATAAAAAAGAGAAACATTCTTGAATACCCCAGTAGCTCCGCTTGATCTTTCCAACTTAGCCCATGAGCCAAGCCATAACTCAAAAAGTACAAAGAGTTAGGAGGACTTCCTTACCTTTCTGGAAAGGGGAAGAAATTTTGCATCTGATGAAGTTATTTTCATGAGGCCTCCAAGTCTTAGAAATTTACAAATTCAAAAATACCTCTTTTAAGTATACTTTAAGGGCACCAACTCAAAATTTTTACAATTTTAGACTTAGAAATTAAAGGGAAATTTGAGGGTGACAACAAAGATGCATCAAGAACTTGGAAGTATGGAGGAATTGTAGTGTTCCAAAGGTTTGAAATATTATTTAAGCAAAGGAAATAATTCCTCATTGTATTCAAGTGGTCAACTTCTCATAACCTATTCTTTCAATGAGTCCAAAGGTGCATCATTCTGGTGAGATATCGAAGGGGAAAAGTTTCCAAAGGATTAATCTTCATCTACAAAGCATCACAATGTTGTAGAGGGTCATTATAGATCAATTTTTAATCTTCATAGTTTATCTTTGTTGAGGGTAGAGGCATATTCATCCATGATTTTGATCATATTTTCTTTCCTCTCTTCATTCTTTCCCCTCTTCTCTCCTCCTTTATAATTCTTCATTGTATGCAATCATGGTATTTTGTCCTATTTACTTAAGTGACAATAAAATATTTGTAAAATATAAAATTACTCTCTCAAATTATAAGAGAGGTAATTAATTTGTCTCTTCTAAGGGTAATTGAAAAGTCACAAGTGGAATAGGAATATGAAGAGTCATGTGGGGGTAGATGAGAAGACAATTTGCAACGCTATAAATTGGAATGAATTATTAATTCAAAAGGGGCATGAAAGTTAGTTTTTCTATAGCAACTGTTAATTGTTGTAGGTTTTTGGTATTTCTATCACCACTACACAAGAAATAAGAGCTTGATTTCTTCCATTTCCTTTACTCATGCTTTCCTCTATTCTCTATATTCGAACTTTGCAAGACTAGTGATCTTTAATAACCAAGAGGGAAATTTGTGTCCTTGATTGATAAATCTAAAGAATTGTGTGTCTTTAGTTTTTTAGTCTTGATATGATAATTGCTTACATTTTTCTTTTCCTCTAATTAAATGTTAACCTAATTTGGTTATTGTTTTTGAATGCTACTAGTACCTACTCAAAACAATAAACCTCATTTTATTAATTTCCCGAACTCTCCTTTATCCCTCATTGCTAAAAATTCCTCCCTTGTACTTCATACAAGAACTTTTCCATAGGCTCAGTGAAGTGTTCCTATGGAATCCCCAACCTATTGGCCACACCACATAATTAATATAGTTTGAATTCAATAATGGGAGCCTTCCCATATATAAGAAGGATGGGCTTAGCCCCATGACCATTGGTGGAAACACATAATTTGCAACATAAAAAATTAATTCACTAATACTTTTTATGTTCAAAATTCTTGTTACAATTCTTTTGAGAGATATGCACTTTTCCATTTTCTTCCCTTTCTAAGCATATGAGAAAAAATGACATAAATAAGGTACAATTGATATGATCGTGCAAATGGAATTTTTGATCCAACATTTGTAGAACAATTGAAATGTGATTTCAGAATTCCTATTGTACGAGATAAAAAGACAATTTACTGAACAAACTCTTGAAGGTCATATAGAAGAAGCAATTGCAAAACCATTAGTCTATACTCCACAATAAGAAGAAAGAGAAGAATATGATATGGTAGCATAAGCACCTATTCCATGGGGAAAACCCATTGTTATATTGGATTTGACCCCTCCACTTCATGAAATTATTAAAAATTCAAGAAATAACTCTCCAAAATTCTATGGAGATGGAAATAAATGACCAAATCGTCATATCAATTCTTTCATCATAACTTTGTGGTATTCTTGGGGTACAACATGAGTATCTTGTAGTGTGGCTATTTTTGGAAAAATTACAAGATGTCGCTGTGGACTAGTTTTACTATTTTCCATCATGCTCAATTTTTGATTAGGGTAATATGAAAAGAAAATTTGAAGCAAGATTCAAGAATGCAGAAGATGCTCATTCCCTCCTTGCTCAATCAATTCAAATGAAGAAATAACCAAAAGAGTCTATGAGATATTTTGTGGAAAAATTCAACAAGTTGATCAATAAGATTCCCACCATTTCCTATCCTACTATAGATAATCTAAAAAGGTTATTCTTTAATTCCCAAATACTTGAAGTTAGTTTCATACTATGGAGAGTTCAACCAAACACTTTGGAAAATGCTCAAGAAATTTCCATAGATGTGGAAGATGACCTCATCATGTTAGGGAAGATAAAGAATCATTTAATGAAGGATAAGACTCACGGTTCCAAAGATGAAAGATCTGATCCAATGTTGCAAAATTTGGATAAATATTTGACAATATTGAAGAAGGAAGTTTCTTAATGAGTATCCCACCAAAACTGGAATAGGAATAAGATTGTAGGATCACCCCAAAGGCTTGCCTCGGAAGATCCACTAGTTATAACACATGTTTGTTAGATATTTTTTCAAAGAAAAACTTTAGGTTCAACTACAATACATGGGAAAAATTCCTCCTTGAATAAAGGGGAGGCACCCTATTTATTACTAATCTAAAACACACCAAGAGATATGTACAATATTTACACTATTCTAACCATTAGGGTTAGGATCTCATCCCAGTAGATTTATTCTTTTTATAAGAGAATAAATGAAAGAATAAAGAAAGAAGAAAAAGATGAATTTCTAAAAAATGAGAAAAGAATAGATAAATAACGTGCTTTCTCTTCAAAAACGCATATCAAAAGATAATCACACACAATTAAATTGTAATAACTTGATGAAGATTCGATGAACTAGATCTTAAATAAAATAATAATTTAACACATTGAACATAAGAACAATACATAAAATGAAAATATTCCCAAAAGACAAATTTTGAAATAGATATGTTTAATATTATTCGATGATAAACAAAAAACACAAAGTATTTCTCTTTTTCCAACTCTAAGATCTATGACATGTAAAAATCTCCCACCCTTTGCAATGCCAAAACATTTTATATTTTTACAAAAGGGGTGGAGAAAAATAAGGAAACAGCTGGATTGACATACTAAAAATAGTAAAAATGATTTAAGAGTTCCTTTGACTGGTTCTTGTAAAAAGACCAAGTAAAACTTTCATATTAAGAGTATGTTAATATGTTTTAGAAAAATACATGTCGAATGAAAAATAAAAATGAAAAGATAAGTCCACTACTCAAACTCATCCTTTTCTTCCTCCTATTCAGCTTGTATGGATAGGAATTCTTGAAACTTATGGATCATCTCTTCGATTATTTCTCATCTGGTTTACATGAGTAATGATTTAGTACCTTGCATGTTTCATATGTATTACCGATATTCCCTGGAAGCTTATGATATTTCTTGATATACTTAGCCAAGTTACTAAGAACACTTTCACAAAGAATCATCTTGTCAATAGCTTCCAAACCAAAGTCTTCTTCCACTATCGATTCCTTCTCAACCAGCTCCTGAAAGGTCTTGAATAATTCATCTATAAGAAAAATATTCAAACCATCATCCAGAACTTTCACCATGATTCTTGACAATTCATCATTGATATCATTAATGACATCAACTGCTTCCTCTCTGGATTGTTGAAGTTTTCTACAAGCCTCTTGAAGGATCTTAACCCAAAATTCGATGGATTTTCAAATCTCAAAATGTTTTTAGCATCTTCCATAACTCCTTAATAAAAATTTCTGAATCAACCCTTTTAAGCTCATTAATAGCTTTAAAATTCAGATCCAAATTACCATTCTCTTCCAGAAGTTCATCTTTATCTTATCAACCTCCTTTATAGCCTTTTTCAATGCATTGAATGTGTTTACCACATCATTAATTACCTTTTTTCCTTGCATGAGAAGATGTTGAATCCAATCATCCACTACTCTACCCATCTAGTTGATCTTATCCATTTTAGTTATCAATGAGAAATCAAAATGGATTAGATTAGGAGTAGGAGATGAGATCTGAATCTATTTAGGATTGGAGAGATTGATCATAAAATCCATTAGTTGTTTAACCCTTTATTTTAGTTCCTTCTTGGAGGCCTTAGTCTCCTTGAGTTTTTTTACCAAGGTTATCCATAGCAGCTTACACATATTTTTGAGCACCTTTAGTAGTGACATTCCAAAGATCAATCTTTTTAATTTGATAGTTCACATCTGTAGGTTCTTCTTTGAATTTATCTACTGTAGGAACAAAAATATTTACAAACCTTTGACCAAATTCTTTAACATAGATACACAAGATGGTCTTGGGTTTTTTTATTGACCTAGAAGGTGTTGGATTTAAAGATTTGAAATTGAAGACCTCGGGAGGTACAAGTGTTTTCCTCTTCTTTGGAATCTATCAAGTTAACCAAGAGGGAACTAAAGAGGAAGGTAACTCTTGAGGAGGAATTGTAATCATCAGTGTAGAAAATGGAGTGAGAAAATTAGTGACTAGAGATAAAGAGGTGAAAAGAATGGTGGTAACGATGCTAGAAGACACTAAAAGAGGGAGGGGAATGGAAAATGGAATTATAGAAGTGACTGGTGGAAATCCCAAATTCAATCCTATTCCATTTTAAAGAGGGGAAATTGATGAGAATATGCTTTCTATGGAAGATACAATCGGTGATGAAGGGGATGAAGGAGGAGGAGAAGAAAGATCAACAAATGTAGATGTTTTTGGATTTTCAAGGTAGAATATAAAGGATAAGAAGGGATGTGAGGAGGAGAGAAAATGAAAGAGGGAATTTGGGGTTATTTAGTTATAACATTAACTAAGGAAGTAACAAGGGAGTAAGAGGTAATGGGCTGGTCGAATATAGTACTCAATAGTGTCTCTTTGACAACTAGTGGAGAAGGAGAGTCAAACACCACAGCTGATGAGGTAGGAACACCATATAATGGAGGATGAGATTTAAATCCAATGTTAACAAACTTAAATATTGCCTTTTTAGGTGGGATTACACCTTTATCCTTTTCTTCATGATATGGACCCGATACTAACGTGGATGTGATAGGAATGTTTTGGAAGCTATAATATTTAGGATGAATGACCCATGAATATAAGTATGAATTAGTGAAAATGAGAGTTTGAGAATACCTATCTTGGATAGATGTTGATTCTTTGATGGACCAATCAATCGGAGGGAATCATGCATTATCTTTGTCCATTTATTCATACATAGGTTCTACAACATTCTCATTGTCAACCACGTCCTCAGAAACATCAACAAGATCCAACATCTTGATTTCATCTAGGTTCAATCTGCTATTGTCCTTTCACCTTATTACTACCTTATCCTTGCAATCAATCCAAATGTCCTCAAGGTTTGGAACATGAAGTTGTAGAGTCCCATGAGCCTTAAGAACACCTTGATAATAAAAACTTGGCCTTGGTAGCATGGTCTTCTTGAACTTATCTTGCATTTCAAAGATCACATTTTTGGCTTTGATAATGGAGGAACAAGTGTATCTTCTAATATATATAGGAAAGGAAATGAAATATTTATGTTTTCTCTGTTAGAACTTGTGGAAATCCAAGAGCTACCAAACCAATTCCATGAGGATCCACTTATCGCTTGGATACCTAGGAAGACGCATGGGTGATCCCTAAAATATGGCAACTCGCAAATAGCTGAATTTACTGAATTTTAAAAAGATGTAACCCCATTTAGATACCACGCTCCATGCATCATATGAGACTCTTTACTTCAAAATAGTAGGTTCTAATCTAAAATTTTTCTCATAGAAGAATGTGTCATTGACGCTTCTGAAATGTTCTTGACTTACCTTCAAGGATAACTGAGGATAAAACTTGTAAATATGATCAGAAGACCTATTACATAATGGATCCAACCCATGATAATTCATCATTCCTAATTTGACATAAGTAGCAGAAGACATCATGTAGAACTTACTTGTAGATAAGACTTATTTCATTTGGGTATCAATAGTGTCATTGATAAATGTTCCCCAATCAAAGAATCATTTGTTATTCTTGATGGTGGAGATAAATTGATACACCACCCACAATATTACTTGGCATCAAGGAGTCAAAAATATTGATGAGAAGTGTGATGATGTTATTGATCTCCAAGATAAATTCACTCCTAGGAACTATTTTTGGAACCTAGACACAAAAGGCTTAGGCTTAATCAAGTAATTTTTGTTGACATATTTGACACAATTATCCAAGTCATTATCCTAGGCAAGCAAGGTATTTTAAGGGTTTTATCAAACATATTGATCAAATTTGGAAATCCTTAGAATTTCATTGAAATAATTAGTATTTATCTTGATGACTAATTCACCTACTTGATTTCAGACTGACCTTGAATCTGAATCAAAATGGATAACATGTGTAAGAATAAACTCAGGAAACTGGAAATAAATGGGAGAAGCTACAACCAAAGGTAGCCAACTTGTGTAGAGGGACTGCAATCATGAAGTCTGTGAAGAATTTTGTACTATGCTCCAAAATTCATCCATGTCCACATGCCTTAACCTGTATCTCTGATATCAAAATTGGAATCAATGCTAGAAGGGAGCACAAATCAATGATATTTTTACTTCATCTTTTTAGATATTTCCTTATTCCCCTTTCCCTAACCTAAATTAGACATGAGGAACTGAAGAACAATATTTGTAAAGCTTCCTAGAACCTATGAAAGAGATTAAGGTTTTTCACCCTATAAAGAACATCTCGAAAGTTCAATAAACTGTCATGGTTTTGAACCTATTTGTCAACCAAAAAATCAAAACATTGTGGGATTTGAAAATTTCTCGACACTTTTGAAAACGTAAAATACCATCATAAATTTGACCATGTTTGGAAGGTGGGAAACTTGATACACTGTGGAAGATATGGTTTGTTCCTTAGGTGAGGAAATCAAACTCTATGGAACTCGGACTTGATCAACAAGAGCAAAAATCAAAACAATCTATCGAAAATTCACCCTATTTCGACATGAAGATAACTCAAACATTGTTGTAGGCACAAATCCACTAAGTGATCATTTTTAATATGTTAATCTCGAAGCCTTTATAAAAATGAGCAAGAAAGGAACCCAAAAATAGTCCCCACTTCCCTTTGATAAATAAAAATAAAAATTAAGGGAGAAGGAATAGAAATTATTTTAAAAATGTAAAAAACAACTCCTTCCACTTAATGCAAACATATCAAAGACCTAAAAATCACCAAAAATAATATCCAGAGGAAATTTTACTTACTGCAAGATGAAAACACCCTTTAAATCTAAGAAAAATAAATGAAAATGCCAAGGAAATGTAAATCACTCTTTGGGAGTGTAATAGCAAGAGATAGTTTGGAATGGCGAGGGAGTACAAAGGTATAAGTGACGTGGAAATATCCCATATTTATAAATTACATAACATTAATTACATGTAGACGGCACATGTGGATCACTAGCTTCTATCCTAGCATTGATGGCGTTGAATTCATAGGTGGAAGGTTGACTACATTTGTCATTTCATGTGATTATGTAATCAGGTCCCGAAAAAATCTATACAAAGGGGTCCATCAATGAGTTGGGGTTCGAGTTTGGATAACATGAAACATATGGCATGAAAATCACCCTCCTTGACCAGATGCAAGAAAATTCGAAAACTTGAAGTGCAATAGTGTGCCGGGTTTCAAGTTTTGGGAAACATGAAGCATATTGCATATTCTTCAACAATGGAATGTTATGATGCATTCAAAACCCGAAATCCCACATTGAGTTGGGTTTTAGAGGTGGAAATAACTTTTCATAAAACATTCATTGTGCTAAGGAAACCTTGAAATCCAAATCAAAGGGAAAACAAGGCATTTTCAAAGTAACTCTTGGATGAGAGAGGACTCAAAAGAGGTTCATCAAGAAAATGTCAATTAATTATCTCCATTTTCTTGATAAAATTGAAAATGAGATAACAACTAGCTCCAAATGGGGACTTTATTTGATGATTTGTTGAAAGAGGATTCCCGATTCAAAGTATCAATTTATTTTGCCACAGAGTCAAAAATAAAAAGAGATAAAAACAAGAACAAACATAAACCAAAGAAAAGAAATGAAAAGAAAACACACTATCGTAAAATCAAAAACGTAATAGTAAAAGTAAATTATGATACAATGCAAGAATAACTTGCACTACTGGAGAAATAGCTTGAGATGTTGCCCACTGTGAGGCAACGAGAGTTGACTTCCATCAAGGTACGAAAGATAGAAGCTATTTTCTCCACACATTTGATGGATCTTGAAAGGCCCTCTCCATAAGGAATCAAATTTGTTATGTGTTCCTTTTGGTTCTCTTCTTTTATCCCATAACAAAACTAGATCCCCAACCTGAAAATATCACTTCTTATTTTTCTTATCAAACATCTTCTTTATCTTATCTTGATGCTCCTTTATCCGGTCCACCACTTTGGATCTATTTTCTTCTAGCTCTATCAAGTACATGGCTCTTTTTCAATGGAGTCTTAGATGGTATCATCTTCAATTATTTTAGCTAACCTTAAGGCCAGAAATTCCAAGGAGATAGGAATATCCACATCAATTCCATAAAACACTTGAAAAGGTGACATCCCGATAGATATTTTTGGAGTAATACAATCATCCCACAGTGCATCATTTAATTCTTTGTGCTATGTCCGCTGATTTTCATCAACTAGCTTCCTGATTATAGTCACCAAGTTTTTATTACTTGATTTCACCTAACCATTTCCTTGAGGGTAGTAATCTAATGAGTGAGCCAAAGTAATCCCATAACCATAAAAGAATTTAGTGAGTTCATAAGATGAAAAATTGGAAGCATTATCAGTAATAATCTTATGAGGGACACCAAACCTGACTATTATATTCTCTTTAATGAAGTTACATACAACTTCAGAAGTAGCATGTTTTACCGGGATGGCTTCCACCCACTTTGTGAAATAATCGGTAGTACTTAAGACATAACTATGTCCAGCACTAGATATGTGATTTAATTATGTGATAAAATCTATTCCCCATTTCTGAAAATTATTTTTATTACCACTTGCCTTAGGGGAAGTGCTTCAAATTTAGGATGCCCGACAAATTTTTGACAAGCCTTTTACTTAGCCACCCACATAGATGGATCTTGGAAGGGAGTAGGCCAATAATACCTTTCTCATAGAATCTTGTGAGTTGTAACAGATGATGACAAATTTCCTCCACATGCTAAGTTATGGAATGCTTCCAAAATCTTACCTTGTTGAATCTTATCTACGCACCGAAGGAACACTCCATTAATTTCCATTTTATGTAAACCATTATCCTAAAACACATACTTAGCTAACCTTAAATTGAATGTATATTTATATTTGGGTATTGGATGTTTGGGACATTCTCCATAAGTTAAAAAGAAAGAAATATCTGAATACCACTCATTTATTGTACTTATAAAAATATTCATAGGCATTTCTCTCGTGATCTTCATCGGTTGTGTGAGATTTTTCTTCAGAAATTTTCTCAATGATTAATTGACACAAACCCCTTCCACATACAATATTTGTAGGTTTAATTTCAAGATCATACTTTTTAAATTTAGCAATCTAATTACCTCTTTGGTTACCTATATTTTGTTGGGTAAGGATGGATTTCATCGTCGTATTAGGAACAAGTACCACCGTATAAGAAGTCAGGATGTAATACCTGAAATGTTTTACTACTTGAACCACTACATAAACATGTTTTTCAATATGATACTTTTTCATATCATGATCATTTAAAGGAAAAATCACAAAATAAAGTGGATATCCAACTCCTTCGATATTCTTTTGCATCAATATGGTGGACACTATATGAGCTGAGGCATAGTTGTACATAATAAAATCTTTTTGAAAATATAGGAAAACTAGAATGAGGGCATGAGCTATAGCTTCCTTGATTTCATCGAAGGAAAGTTTACTATCATAAATCTATCAGATTGGGACTTTCCCTTTCATCATATCAATATTGTGTCATGTCTTTTCGAGAAATCTATAAAAAACTGTCTAAAGAAATTAACCTTCCCAAAAAAGTGAATGTACACCTATTTTTCTTGTAGGAAGGGAAATAATTTGTATAGAACTAACCCATTTAGGATCAATATTAGTTCCTTATTTTGTCACAATATGTCCCATTAATTTCCCTTCTACGACTCCAAACATAGATTTATTGGGATTTAGATAAATCTCATGTTTTCGACACCTTATCAATATTTTCTCTAGGTGATCACAATGGTGATGCATGTTCTGGAAAATACCATAAGATCATGTAGGTAAACCACAATGATTTTTACCATTAAATCATTTAATGTTAGATTCATATCCCTTTAAAACATATCTCCAACGTTAATCATCCCAAAAGGAATAATCTGATAAGAAAACGTACCCCATGGGATAGTGAACACCGTCTTATGTTGATCTTATGCAACAACTTCAACTTGATTATATCCCAAAAATCCATCCAACATAGAGATCATTTCAGACCCTGTTACTATTTGTAATACTTGATCCATAATAGGAAAATGGTAATTATCTTTCAACAAAGATTGGTTGAAAATTTGAAAATCAATGTAGATGTGAATTTCTCCATTTTTCTTACATACATGTGCAATTTTGGATACCCATATAGAGTGATGAATGGGGAAAATTATTCTTACATCCAACATCTTCTGAATCTATGTAAGACTGGTGCCCTAAATCTTGGGGTTATAATGTCATTTTTTTCTGTATGATTGAGCATCTGATTTAAGAGAAATACTATGTTTTACATCCTTTGACTTGAATGATTTCAAATCTGTGTAGGACTAGGCTAAAACATCCATGTATTTATTTAAGAGTGTAAGAATCTTCATTTTTTCCTTAGGAGAGAAATTTTTCCAATGTTTACGATCTGTGGTTGCTCAACGTTTCCCAAATTAACTTGTTTAACCTCACCAAAAGAATTTACTACTGATTGTTTCTTTTTTGAATAAATTGATCATGTTTTTCAAACAATCCTTCAAGAGATACTAAGCATTTGGGAATTTTTTTCCCTTCAGCTAGATGACTTCTCCACTAATCACTTGTCATGAATCAGAGATAGATTCATGGATGTTGATTCAGAACTCTCAAAATAAAGTTCCCTACAATTATCAAACTTTTCTAGAAAATTCAAGATCTATTATTTATTGTTGAATACTTTCCAATTTTAGAATTATCGACACGATGGATGGTAAACTATCTCAATAGTATATTTATCTTCCTTAAACTCTAGACGTGGAAGAAGTAATGAAGCGGACACCGCAAGGAGTCTGATTTTCATTATGACCTCTAGGCATTATCTTGATTGAAAAGGCATCAAAATATTCAATATAGTCCTAAAAATTGTTTCTATAATGTCTCAATTGTTCATTAATTACTTGATAAAAATTCTTAACTTGATTGACAAAGAGCTCATACCTCCTCATGTGTTCAGATTCTTGATCCCTTTGTCTTTTTCCATCTACAATCCTAATAACAATGATTCATACTTGAATTTGTTATTAGTATTGTCAAATTGTAATTTGAATGACAAAGGAAAATCTTCAAACTTAGGAGAAATGAGTACCACCCCTATGCCAGATCCAGAAGTAGAGCAACTACCATAAAAATATAAATTCCATATCACGTTAGAATCCACCTCCGTGACTAAAATGGAAGTGAAATCTTGGTCCAAGGTCATGAAGTAGTTTCCTAAACCAACATCTTCAAAAAGGATTCGAGCTTTAGGATCATCAAACTTGGTGACTAGGTACTTCTCTTGAGGTTTGGGTTCAAGAACATGTATGGTTCCATTGGCCACAATTTTTCCTTCATCTAATCCATATGATTATCTCCACTAACATCCTTGAAAAAACCTCTCCCAAGAAAGATACCATAATCTTCTAGAATATCTACAACTAAAATAGTCATCCCGACTTTCTTCTCTAGAAATGTGGAAAATGTGAAATGCGCATCCTTGATTTGGTGATCAAAGGGACTCGCTTAGTTTCCATGGAGTAGTAGCATCCAAATGGTTTCATGAGAGTGATTCCTAGAGCATGGGACACCTTTATAGGCATAACATTATTTGAATCCCCAAAATCAATAATGTAATTACTGAGTTTGAAAGCATTAATCAGTAAGGATAAATAAAATGGCTTAATCTTTCCCCGTAGGAAGAGGTTGACACCATATTATTTTGAGACAGAGGATGAGTAGGATTGGGGAAAATTCCTTTTGATGTAAAATTAGGTGGTATGGTGGTTGTGCTTTTAATGAAATTGGTGATCCTTTCAAATTTCTCTAGATTGGAATGTAGATATTCTACTTCTGATATTTGAATTTTGGTACTTTTATCATGATCAACAATATCAAAAGTGGTATAGGAAGGAACATTCGAAGGCACAAATCCTTTGACATTGACTTGTAGACTTGGGAACTGGTCTTAGGTATAGTGGAAGAAGAAGGATTAGATGAAGTGGTCAATCTATTAGCAACTGGTTTTTCCTTTGGTTATAAGGGTAGGGGAGTTCCCATTTTAGCCATAATTATTGAATTTTAGTTTTCTTTACATTTCTCTACTTATTTCCTCAAATTTTAAGATTGATTGAATACAAAAAGTATTTACCAATAGATTCGTAATAATATCCTTCATATTCTAGATACCAATATTGGATTCATTAGTTTGAATCGTCGTATGACGCATCACCATAACGAGAATCTTAGAAGGCATCATTGGCCTTGTCATTTTCTTATTCCACTTCTTCTTCAAATACATCAACAACTACATTAATAGGATGTGCTTCAATGTCCAATATCAATTTTTAGGGAAGAAAGTGATTCCTATCTCTTTTGGGACCACCATTGTTATTGTTAAAATTCCTCCTAGGGATATCCCTATAAGGAGTGTTTGATGCATGTTGAGACATTTTCTTCTTTAGACTCAACAAATCATTGGCCATTCTTTGGATCATGGGATCAGTGGTTCCTTGAGAAGTAATTTGATTCTTAGCTTTGGAATATTCCCTTATGATTTTTCCTACTAGGATAAGATCATCTTCAATTTCTATGGCCATAGCTTATGTGGCGCCAAGTTGGTAATAACAAACCTCCTCGGTAAAAAAATTACATCGGGGATCTTTACGTTGACAAATAATATATTTTTGTTTTCAAGGGTATGAACTACATGGTCTGGATCTTAAGGATTAGTTTATTAAACTTGGCCAAAAATCATGCATATGCTCCTACAGTTCTTTCTTCATATGTGTGAGCTAAGCTAACAACACATGCGAATATTATACGGGTTTGAATATATCCTTGAAACATATTGTCATAGTAGCCTAATTGGTAATACATACATCCAAAAGATGATAAAACCATTCCTCAGTAGTTCCTTGAAGTGTCTCGATCAAAAATCAAACATATAAATTTTCATGAGCCACTCCCAAACTCCACAAGCTGAATAAATGTATCTACATGTTTTATGAATGTTTCTTTCCATCACCATTGAAATTTGGGAAGTTCTTATGAGATCCATGTGGAAATTCATGTAATGAGGAACCAATGCAAGGGGGCTAATAGTTGGACCCCAAGGAATATGAGCTTGTGGTGGTTTTTGTTCATCCATTATTCTGAAGCTGGTATACATAGGAATATGGGTATCAATCAATAATATTACTCGATAAGTGGCTAAGGTATCTTTCTTGCATGACATTATTTCTTCATATATGTGATAAACTGCTTGCACATTTGAAAGATATCCTTTCAGTGCAAAATTTAAGGTATGTTGTTGCAAAAAATAAAATAAGGGATCAATTTCACCTCTTTCTCATTTTACACAAGTATATGTCCTTCTTTCCAGTTTGACCATGGAAAAAAAAAAAAAATTAGATACAAAGTCTCTAATAATATAAAAAGATTAGTATTTCTTATTTGTATCCCCAACATAGTCGCTAAAAATTGTTAGTCGATATTTAGTCAAAGAAAGATATGTGGTTCAACTACATTACACGAGATAAAATACCTCCTTGAATAAAGGAGAGGTGCACTATTTATTACTACTCTAAAACACAACAAGACATATGTACAATATCTAAATTCTTCTAACCATTGGGGTTGGGATCTCATCCTAGTAGATTTATTCCTTTTAGAAGAGAATAAACGTAAGTAGAAAAAAAATAGAAGGAGGAATTTTATTAAAATGAGAAAAGAATAGATAAAGAACATTCTTTCTCTTAAGAAAACACAAATCAAAATATAATCACACACAATTAAATTTTAATAACTTGCATGGAAGATTCAATGAACTATATATTAAAGTAAAGAACAATTTAACACATTGAACATAAGAAAAATACCTCAAATGTAAAATATATTCCCACAACACAAAGTTTGCAATATATATCTTTAATATTCTTCGATGATAAACAAAAAACACAAAGTATTTCTCTTTTTCCAACTCTAAGCTCTATGACATTCAAAAATCTCCCACCCTTTGCAATGCCACAACATTTTACATTTATAGAGAAGGGGTGGAGAAAAATAAGGAAACAATTGGATCAACATACTAAAAATAGTAAAAATGATTTAAGAGTTCCTTTGACTGGTTCTTGTAAAAATACCAAGTCAAACTTGCATATTAAGAGTATGATAATTTGTTTTTGAAAAATACATGTCGAATGAAAAATAAAAATGACATGATAAGTCCATCATTCGTACTCGTCCTTTTCTTCCTTTTATCCAGCGTGTATGGATCGAAATTCTTGAAACTTATGGAGCTTCTCTCGGGATTCTTTCTCGTTTAGTCTAGAGGAGTAATGATTTAGTACCTCACAAGTTTCATATGTATTATCGATACTCCCTACAAGCATCTGATATTTCTTGGTATAATTAACCAAGTTACTAAGAACATTTTCACATAGAATCATATTGTGAATCCCTTCCAAATCAAATTCTTCTTCCAATTTTGATTCCTTCTCAACATGCTCTGAAGGTCTTGAATATTTCATTTGCAAGAAAATATTCAAACCATCATTCATAACTTCCACCATGATTCTTGATGATCCATCATTGATATCATTAATGGCATCAATCTCTTCCTCTTTGGATTGTTGAAGTTTTCTACAAGCCTCTTGAAGGATATTGACCCAAAATTCAGTGGATTTTCAAAAATCAAAATGTTTTTCAGCATCTTCCATAAATCCTTAATCAAAATCTCTGAATGAATATTTTTAAGCTCATTGAGAGCTTCCAAAGTCAGATCCAAATTACCATTCTCTTCCATAAGTTCATCTTTTAGCTTATCAACCTCTTTTCTAGAATTTTCCAATGTATTGAATGTGTTTACTACATTATTAATTACCTTTTTATTACACTATAAATTTCTAAATCCAATCAACCACTTCTCCATCCCTTTGGTTGATCTTGTCCATTTTTGGTGTTGATGAGAAATCAAAATGGATTGGATTATGAGTGGGAGATGAGATTTGAATCTTCTTATGCTTGTAGAGCTTGAGCATAACATCCATTAGTTGTTTAACCATTTATTTTAGTTCATCCTTGGAGGCCTTATTCTCCCTAAATTTTTTTACAAATCTTATCCATAGAATAATGAGCATCTTGTTGAGTGCCTTCAGTAGTGACCTTCCCAAGATCAATCTTTATAATTTGATAGTTTGCAACTGTAGTGTCTTCTTTGGTTTTATCTGTGGTGGGTATAGAAATCTCGGAAAAACTTTGATCGGATGCTTCAACAGAGATATGCGAGATGGTCTTGATTTTCTTGGTTGATTTGGAAGGTGATGGATTTAAAGATCTGAAATTTAAGGCCTTGGGAGGAACAAGTGTTTTACTCTTCTTAAGTCTAATGGTTAACCGTAAGGGAACTAAAGAGGAAGGTACCTATGGAGGAGGAGTTATAATTGTTGCATCTCAAACTTACAACCATCTTAGATGAAGTTAAATTGGTTCATTGAGGTAATAATGGGACTATCTCCAAGTTATGGGACCTTTCACATTTGAGACAAACCTCTAGAGAATGCCCATTCCTCTAACTACTTTTACTATTACTGATACTCCTAATGCTAAAATGGAAATCCTAAGATAAACATGCCAAGGGACTAGGGATAGAAGGATATGTAGAAAGGAAAACTAATCTAAGGGAGGCGATAGCACCGTAAAGAAAGAAGGGTGAACATGATTTGTTTTAATCAAAAATTAAGGAAAATGCGCACAAGACGGATAGAAAATTCTAGGACAGACAAAAACATAGTCACATAATCAATTTGATGAGGAAAAATCAGAAAAAAATATGCAAGGGAATTGAGAAATCACAACAAACACACAACGTAAATGAGAGGCAAGGAGGAAGAATAAAAGAGGTCAAGGAAGAAGATAGCCACAAAAATGCTTCTATTACTTCTAGAAATGCACAATCTATTACAATGGTATATGAGGCCAATATTCACATGTAAAGACCATATCTAAAGGCTTGTAACTTAAAATTCAAGGAACTAGAACAATTAGTAACACTAGAGGATCCAATGTTTCCAACCCTTTATAATGAGTAATGCTCTTACATTTATTGAATAAATGAGTGAAGAGGAGGAGAAAGGAGGGAAAATTGGATTTGAATCTTCAACCACCACCAATCTAGCAATGAATGCCTACAAATCCACCCGTAAATCTATCAAATGCACTTCCCTGTGACTATTTGGTGTGTAGGAGAAGTAAGGAGGAAAGATTTGAATTAAATAGGGTGGTTAGAGTGATCTAATCTTGTATTAATGGCCTGAGTGACGTTTCCCTAATTTTTCCTACCAAAATATGATTTTAAAAAGTACGTGTATTCCATGTCGAAGAAAATTTCCAATGATCCCAAGTGCACGTGTGTTAGAGGGTGTAGAAAAATTTATCACTATATAAAGGCTACAACAAAATCTCAACACAAAATAACATGTGGCATGTGGCGATTGGTTGAATATTGGCCAACTGTTCATCTATTTTTTCATTTATGTCACGTGTTGCACATTGGTTTGTTGCAAGGATTTGGTTCCCTGTCGGCACACTTTGATACATTTTGTGTGATAAACTCATTCTATCAGGCTCCTACATGACACACTAACTAGTGAAAAAGAAGGCACAAAGACATGTATGGATGGAAGAAGAATAAAAGAAGAAAGAGAAGAGAGGGTGCGCATAAGTGATGCATGTGAGAGGAACGAGAACATAAATATAGGAGGTAAGTATGTAGATAGGGTGTGAACATACGCAGAAGGCAATGCATGGAAGAAAAGAGAGAACCAAAATGCACATAATCATCGAGTGTAGAACCTAGAGGAGTGAGAAAAGTAGTGACCGGAATGGAGATGTAAGTTGTCAAAATAACTAGGGAGTTATTTTGGGCAACAATAATCATTAGTGTAGAACCGGAGGAGTGAGAAAAATAGTGATCGAAATGGAGGGTGGAAATAATGGCGAACGATGGTAGAAGAAACTTAAGGAGGAAGGGGAATGGAAAATGGAATTCTAGAAGTGACTGGTGGAAATCCCAAAGTTAATCCTATTCCACTCGAAAGAGGGAAAAGGATGAGAAGATCCTTTTCATGGAAGATACAAGTGGTGATGAAGGGGAGAAAGAAGGAGGAGAAGAAAGAGCAGTAAATACATATATTTTTGGGATCTATAATGTAGAATGTAGAGGAGAGGAATAAAAATAGGGAATTTGGGGTTTTGAGTTATAAGATTTAATGAGGAAGTGACAAGGGAGTAAGAGGTAATGGTCTTGTTAACTACATTAGTCACTAATGTCTCTTGGGAAACTGATGGAGAAGGAGAGTCAAGTACCACAACTAATGAGGTAAGAATAATATATGATGGAGGGTGAGACTTAAATCCCCTGATAAAAACTTGAACTTTACCTTTTTAGGTAGGATTCCACATTTACCATTTTCCTCATTAGAGGGACCCACTTCTGATGTTGATGTGACAAGAAGTTTAGGGAAGATGGAATCTTTAGGATGAATGCCCCATGAATATAACCATGTATTAGTGCGAATGAGGGTTTGAGCGGCCCTATCTTGGATAGATGATGATTCTTTGATGGACCAATCAACTAAAGGGAATCCTACATTATATCCATCCATTTATTTATACATATGATCTATAACATTCTCGTTGTCAACCAAGTCCTCAGAAACATCAACAAGATCAAACATCCTTATTTCATCTAAATTCAACATGTGATTGTCCTTTTGTCTTATTACTACCTCATACCTGAAATTAATAAAAAATTCCTCAAGGTTTGGAACATGAATTTACAGAGTCCCATGAGCCTTAAGAACACCTTTATGACCAAAAATTTTCCTAGGTAGCATGGTATTCTTAAACTTCTCTTACATTTCAAAGATAACATTTTTTGATTTGATAATGGAGGAACATGTGTATCTCCATTAGATATAGGAAAGGAAACATAATATTTATGTTTTCTTTGTTGGAACTTGTGGAAATCAAAGAGCTATTGAACCAATTCCATGAGGATCCAATTATTTCTTAGATACCTAGGAAGACACATGAGAGATCCCTAAAATATGGTAACCCAAAATAGGTGAATTTAATGAATTGTAAAAATATGAAACCCCATTTTGATACCACACTCTATGCAGCATATGAGACCCTTTTGATTCAAAATATTAGGTTCCAATCTACAAATGTTCTCATAGAAGAAAGAATCATTGCCCCTTCTAAAATGTGCTTGAATTCCCTTTAGAGACAACTAATGATAAAACTTGTAAATATGATCATAAAATGTATTTCTAGATGGATCCAACCCATGATAATTCCTCATTCCCATTGTAGCATAAATAACATAAGACATCATGTAGAACTTACCCGTAGATAAGACTTCTTTCATTTGGGTGTCAATAGTGTCACTGATAAGCATTCCCCAATAAAAGTATTGTTCAATCTTCTTTATAGTGGAGATAAAATGATACATTCACCCATGAAATTTCGTGGCATCAGGGAGCCCAAAAATTCTACTAAGAAGCATGATGATGTCACTAATCTCCAAGATAAAGTCACACCAGTGGAATTGTTATTGGGAACCTAGACACATAATGCTTATGCTTAATTATGTACTTTTCACCGACATATTTGACACAATTATCCAAGTCATTAGCTTAGGCCGGTTGGGCCATTTAAGGTTTTGTCCCAACATATTGATCAAAGTTGGGAAGCCTTAGAAGTTCATCAAAATAATTGATATCTAACTTGATGACTACTTCACCTACTTGATTTCAGATTGACCTTGAATTTGAATCATAATGGCTAGCACATGTAAGATTAAAATTGGGAAAATGGATAGAAATCGGGAATGGATTTATGAATTTTGTGAATAAATTTATAACTTTCTCCAAAATTCATCCATGTCCATATCCCCTAACTCTGTATCTTTGAGAGTCAATCCTAGAATGGGAAAAACTCCTTAATATTGGTACTTAATCTCATTAGATTCTTACTTCTTCCCATTTCCATTTCTTGAATCATACATGAGGAAATGAAGAGAAATAGTTACAAATATTCTTGGAACCCCTAAAAGAGATTTGGGTTTTTCACCCTACAAAGCACCTCTAAAATTTTGATAAACTATTGGGGTTTTGAACTTATTCATCAACCTAAAAACCCGAAACATTATAGGAGTTGAACCTTTCTTAACACCTTTGAAAAACCAATACACCATCATAACTTTGATCTTGTCTCAAAGGTGGGAACCCAATACATTGTGGAAGATATGGTTTTTCCGTTAGGTGAGGAAATATGAATCTTTGTGGAACTCTAGAATTTCTCAAAAAGAGATAAAACTTGAAACAATCTATCAGAAAATCACCCTATTTTGACATGAAGAAATTTTGAAACATTATTTTAGGTGAAAATCCACTAAGTGATCATTTTGAGCATGTTAATCTTGAATCCCTTATAAAAATGAGAAAGCAAGGAACCCAAAAAGACTCCCCACTTCCCTTTGATAAATAAAAAAAAGTATTGAGGGAGAAGGAGCAGAAAGTATTTTAAAAACATAAAAAGCAACTCCTTCCATTTAATGAAAACTAAAGAAATACATTAAAAAAACCAAAAATAATATCCGGAGGAAATTTTACTTACCGAAAAATGAAAACACCCTTTAAATCCAAAAAAATGAAAATAAGAAGAAAACGTGAATTGAGCTTTGGGAGTGCAATAGTAGGAGATAAGTATGAATGGAAGAGGGATTAAAAAGGTATGAATGATGTGGAAATATACCCTATTTATAAATAACATAGCATTAATTACATGTAATCGACACATGTGGATCACAAACTTCCAACTTGACATTATTGGTCTTGAATTTAGGGGTACAAGGGTTACTTCATTTTTCATTTCATGTGATTATGTAATCAAGTCCCAAAAACCCGATACAAAGGGGTTCATCAATGAGTCATGCTTCGGGTTCATACAACATGAAACACTTGGCATGTAAATCACCCTCCCGACTCGATGCAAGAAAACACGAAAACCCAACGTGTGATAGTGTGTTGGGTTATGGGTATGGGAAACATGAATCATATTGCATATTCATGAATGATGGAATGTTATGATGCATTTAGAATACGAAAGCCAAAATCCCACATTGAGTTAGGTTTTAGAGGTGGAAAACACTTTGCATAAAACATGCATTATGCTAAGGAAACCTGAAATCTGATTCAAAGAGAAAATAAGGCATTTTCAAAGAAACTCTTGGATGAGAAAATACTCAAAAGAGGTTCATCAAGAAAATTTTGATTGGTTATCTCCATTTTCTTGATAAACTCAAAAATGAGATAACAACACCCAAATTACATTTCATCAAACTAAGGGATTTTATTTTATTTTAAACTATTTAATTAACTTGATGCCTTCAATGATTATCAAAACATAGTAGATTAATCGAACATTAATCGATACTCCATAATCCATCTTGATAAAAATGGTAATCATGTGCAACTACAAGGGTTTACTGATCCTTCTTGACCCCCTTCATTCCTCTATATGAGATGATATACATTGTATATCATTGGTTAGACCTTTGTAGGTACAGAGAATCATGTGCATATTCTTAGTGTCATCCAATGAAGCATACAAATACTACACTCCAGATCAAAACATAATTGAAAGAATAAATGGTGAAAAGACAATGCAATTAGTCATTTGCACTACCATGGTCGTATTTTTTGGCATTGCGCTAGCAAGCCTAGTTTCATGACTATACATAAGCCATTAAAAAAATTCTTCCGTTCACTACACAACTATCTCAACATAGTATCAGAATTATTTTTTGTTTATTAAGTATTAAGTTTACAGTTAACAATTTTAGTTATTCATGTATATTAACTAATAAGTTCAAATACTGAAGATGCAAATATCATAACTTGGCATCCGGGTCATACGGTTCATGTCAACACCATTTTAGGATACCTACAAAAAAAGGTACATTCACATAATGAAAAAATTCATTATGCATATGTCCCTCTCTCTGTGGCCATCCCAAAATGATATGGGTATGACTCGTATGACATGAAGGTTGTGTCACGATTCTTTCCTTTGATTACAATTCATTATACTTTTAATTCTAATATAATGTTAACAAAGTTTCGTTATGTCATCCAATTTATGTAAGAGGTTTACAACAATCTCATCAAGTCATTGAATGATATATGTACCTCCATACATGTAAATAAACTATATAAATTTATGATCAAGAGTTTGGTTTAGTCAAATGAAAGACTTAAAACCATTTCGTAGAATTTAAACATCATTAGCGCTCATTTAGTTTACTTAAGAAAAATATGAACACATGTATAATATCATGTGTTCACAATGTAATTTTGTACTTTTATCCATATTTTCGTAACTTCTTTCACACTAAAAGATAATGGAATCGGGTATGATCTTTTGACAATACGACTCAATCTTAAAAGTGTATTTTGTTGTTATAAAAATGCAACAATATGTTTTCTCATTGATTTAATCATATAAATTGATTTATATCATCTTACTTATCTAAGATAAACATATATATCTTCATATTCATCTATTAATAATAAGTACATCACTTAAAATTATTGCTTAAGTATACTTTCATATTTCCTTTCTTAAATTACTATTTTTGTTATACACCAAAAGATCATAACGACATCTTACAATAGTTATGTTATTATATTAAGTATTATTTCACATTTATTAACTTGTCCTTTACAACGCTACAAGTATATATTATAAACAATTATACTATCAAACTTTAATAGTAATTCGCAATGAATGATTTTCTACTAAAACAACAATACATAAATGTTGTAAAACATAATTACAAAAATATGGACCATAACCATTAGAGTTTATGGTTAATAATTTCATTACATTTTCACAACAAGATTATCAAAGATAATCTTTCAATACATTAACCTGCACAATTACCTTACACATTTATGGTAAATACTTCCGCATAATTTAGATACAATATATTTAGTACAATCATGTGAAATAGTACAATATCATTCAATGCATGATCTGCTATTTAATAGTTTCGTTACATTTTTCCAACCTATAATATGAAACTGATAATTTTTCCATGGCTAGCTGAAAATAACTAGCATGGATTATTAACCTTAATCATGCAAAAACATTATGAAATACAACGCATTATAAAGTTACCCATATTTTATGAAAAATGAACTTTTAAACCAATACGAATCTATGTTCAAATAACACCATAATAAACAACCACAAATTTTAACATTTATAACATTACTATATCTCTAAGTCGGTGGTCCTATCAAATGTGTATTTTATCGAAATTATCTTTAAAAACTATTATTGACTAACCTTATATCGCTTAGTACCCATAATTAATTCAAGACATTGGTATAACCAATCAATTCAATCTTAAGGATATTAAATAATAATCAAGTATACTTATTCAAACATTTTAAGACCAACACCCTATTATTAAAATGAGAAGACACCTAATCTATCTTGTTCATTAATTTTTCCAAGACGAGGGTTTCAATCATTTATTTTATCGATTAATCATTTTTCCATAATTACACAATCATATGTTTCAAGCAGATATTTCTACTTCAGCATCTCATCAATAATAATCATCCTAAGTTTACCCAACATATACCTGTATACAATATTTTACCTCAATATTCTATAGGCCGGGGAAATTTAATAAGTTACTACCATGATAATTAGTTAAATAATGTAATATTATGATATTAGGGAGTTAAAGACGCAACCAATCACTATAAAATTCATTCCCAAATTTATAATGCTAATAAAAAGGAGATTATGAGTGCATTATCCCATCTACCATGATCCTTTGACATAGACATCTACTAGAACCCCTAATCACAACCACACCATGACACAAGTTTGTAACCAAACTAGATAAAAATTTATTTCGGGGGTAGAGAAGGAAGTAATCTTGTTACCGCATAATGTTCTCGAGAATAATAGAAATGCTCCACACCTCAATCTGTCATAGCATAAACAAAGAAATCTTGTCATGGTAAAATAGTAAAAACATTAAAACACAGTCGATTTAATCATTAGAAACACATACCCCTCATTTTAAAACAATTTCTAAGGCGATGTGGGCCAATTTGTTCATTCCCATTACAAATCATAAACCGAGAAAGAGTAAGCTTTATTACGGAGACACATAACTTAATATATTAAGAGGATCTTGAAAATAAATTACCAATTTAACACTAAGCCACAAACCGAGTTTTATTTGAAGACATTTATTATTTAAGCATCTATATATTTATTTAATTTAACCAGAAAAAGATTACTAAATAATATTATATATTCCATAATGAAACCATGTGTTTGGGTTAATTAAATAATCCATTCTTGATAATATGCCATGTTTCTCCATTCTCTACCCCCGCCACCACTGCACCCTCCCCTTGCTGGTCGTCTGTGCTTCTTCTTCCATTCCCCCTACTACTGCTCCTACCCCCACTTCGCCTCCACCTCAAATAGACTAGTTACCAGGGGGCTTCTAGAAAGCTTAACCTTGAGACTCTTGCTGTGGAGAAGGGTCCTCATGAAATTGAAATTACACATGACCTCCTGAATATTAGCAGTGCCAGTCCCCAGGATGTGCATATGGAAAGCTCTTCAAAAAGGCTGGAAGCCTTAGAGGCTGATATGAAACTGTTGAAGGATGAGGTTAAGAACTTGGAAAAATAGAAAGGTAAGAGGAAAAAGGAGGAGGAGGTGGATATTGATAGCAGCCAGATTGATGATATCTACAAGAAGCTGAACTCCTTAGACTCCCGTTTAGGGAAGGCCAAAACTTGACATGATTACAACATGGCCATCTTTAGGGTGATTGAGGAGTTCATTGAGCAACATGTCAAAAGTGTCTCCAACCTCAGCGGAGTTCCGGCAACACTTTGGGGTAATGATAAGGAAAGCAAAAGGACCATTGAGCAGCTGGATAATACTGATGCTGCCCACATGACAACTTTGGGTATGTTCCATTCCTGGAAGAATATCAAGACCAACATAGACAAAGCTACCAAAAAGTAGTTGTAGATGCTTTAGCTGTTCTTGTATGTTTTTATGCTATTTTTTTGCGGTCTCTCTACTACTTTTTTGTAGTATTTTTGTTGTTTTGTCTTGTTTGGGTAGTGTTTTTTTTGGCTACTTTGAGCTTCATTGTCACATTTGGATTCTGATCCTTTTCTCTCTGGTTCTCATTCCTATTCTGGCTCCTAGGCCATCTTTTGTACTCAAGGGTATAGTCCCTTTCAAAAAACTATTTGCCAATAATAAAAAATATATATATGCTTGAAACTATTTATTACTTCGTTCGTCGAGTCAAAGAAATGAAAATGGCCGAAAGAAAGATATTTCCACCTTTTTCCTACAAAAATTACTCTAAATTGAATGCATCCAAATCACCCATTCAATTCTAATTTATACAGTCATCACATAACTAGAAATATTAGCACCTATATTTAGCAAGTGTAGCCCATGTAGAACCCCAGCTGAAAATAGATTTATACCTCCATGTGTAGCTCGATAAAAGAGATTTAAAAAACTAAAAACAACCACAATAAAACCTAACTACATGTAATTATCTTCCTAGATAATATTTCCAATATTGAAGGGACCATGCATGCACTAACTCCCTCATAGTGCCACATAGTGGCATATTTACAACATATTAACACCCTATCCATTTTACCTATCATACTTGGAATGGAGGTGTTTAAGAATTGGTGAGATTAACTATAATTTCATGGCATCCTCATTTGGTCCAAGTCTTGAGTAACAACTCTAACATACTATTTCCAATATTTCATGGTGAGAAATAACAACTAAGAAATCATTTTATACTTATATATTGTCATTCACATATGGTAAAACCATTTTAATTTCAAACAAGAAATACTAATGAATATGGATGAAGAATATAATAATCACAAATAAAATGCAAGTAAATACCTTTCAACGCTTTTGTTAACAATGAAAAGGGATTATAAAAAATCAAATTAATCATTCATGTCAATTACCTCACCATTATCTATCTTACTTACCAATGAAATGGAGTAGGACATAAAAATTTAATTTCTCGATTAATAAAGTAAAACTTTTAGTTAGCGTAACAACCCATTATGTCCAAGACATGCATCCTTTAGCTCATTACCAAAATGTAACACCCAAATTATGCTTCATAAAACTAAGGGAATTTTTTTTTTTAAACTATTTAATTAACTTGATGCCTTAAATGATTATCAAAATGTAACATATTAATCCAACATTAATTAATATTCTAGAATCCATCTTGACAACCTATGATAACCATGTGCAACTGTAAGGGTTTACAAATCCTTCTCATCCCCCTTCATCACTCTATATGAGCCGATATACATTGTATATCATTGGTTAGACCTTTTTGTAGGTACAAAGAATCATGTGCATCTTCTTAGTGTCAGCTAGTGAAGCATACAAATACTTCACTCTAGCTCAAAACACAATTGAAAGTAGAAATGGTAAGCACACAATGTAATAAGTCATTTACACTACCACATCCATAGTTTTTGGCATTGTGCTAGCAAGCCTAGTTTCGTGACTACACATAAGCCACTCGAAACTTGTCTTCCTTTCACTACACAATCATCTCAACATAGTATCATGATTATTTTCCATTGATTAAGTATTAAGTTTATAGTTAACCATTTTATTTATTCATGTATATTAATTAATAATATCAAATACCAAAGCTGCAGATATCATAACTCGGCATTCGGGTCATGCAGTTAATACCAGAACTAGTTTTGGATACCTATAGAAAAATATACATTCACGTAATGAAAAAAGTTTTTTTACATCCATCCCTCTCTCTATAGCTATCCCAAACTAATATGGTTATGACTCGTATGAAACTAAGGTCATGTCACTATTATTTCCTTTGATTACTATTAATTATAATTTTAATTTTGATAACATATTAATAGAGTTCTATTATGTTATCTAATTTACGTTATACGTTCTGATGATATCATCAAGTCATTGAATGATATATGTACCTCCTAATACATGTAAATAAACTATAAAAATTTATGATTAAGAGTTTGGTTTATTCAATTGAAATACTTAGAACCATTTCATAGCATTTAAACATCATTAGCGATTATTTAGTTTACTTAAGACAAATATGAAAATTTGTACCATTTCATGTGTTCATAATGTACTTTCATACTTTTCTCCATATAGTCGTAACTTATTTCACACTTTGAAATATAGTGGAATCGGTATGATCTTTTGACGATATGAATCAATCTTAAAAGTGTATGTTGTTGTTATAAAATTCAGTAGTATGTTTTCTCATTGATTTAATCATATAAACTAATTTATATCATCTTACTTATCTAAGATCAAAAAATATATCTTCATGTTTATCTATAAATAATAAGTACATCACTTATAATTATCTTAAGTATATGTTGGTATTCAAACTTACACCCGTTCCTTGGATTAGAAAGAGTCAATTTGTTTGAGACAACAATGGAACCGTCCCCAAGTTTAAGTTTTTTTACCTAAAACTGATCATTTCAAATCATTACCAATTTTTCAAAGGTTTTTATCCAGGTTCGAGTATCCTGAAGGATTGTTAGAATATTTTTCTAACTTATTAACCTTTGAACCTATAGTATAAGCTGGTACAGTTCATTTTCTATGGTACGTCCGTCACATATTCATTTTATTTAGTTAATAAAGTAAAAATTTTAGTTAGCGTAACGAACCATTACATCCAATACATGCACCTCTAGCTCTGTTACCAAAAATGTAACACCCAAATTATGCTTCATAAACCTAAGGGAAAATTATTTTTTTATTTTAAAATATTTAATTAACTTAATGCCTTAAATGATTATCAAAACATAACATATTAATCCAACATTAATTAATATTTTAGAATCCATCTTGATAGTCTGTTGGTATCGAGATTTAATCTCCTTCACAACTTGAAACAAAGATCATGAATCTCGCATAAGACACTCAAGGATAAATAGATGTTTTGTATGTCGTTTGTAGCTAGGGATCACACCTATCTGCATGTTTGCATTCAAGAATTGAGGGAGTGGATAGCACCTTCATAAGGGTTTTGATCTAACCCTCACTATTTTAGGTTGTGCCTATCAACCAAGGCAAGAGAACCTGTATTGCAGCCCCTATATGGTAAGGAGATGAAGATATCCTTGTGTTTTGCATATGGTGTGGAGGAGGCTTTGTGAAAACATGATCAAATATCCGTTATCCAAACACAAAAGATATTTCACTACTAAATGATGGAAATGTTCTCAAAACAAAGCTAGAGCTGCTAAAGACATGATAAAACCATGATCAACCTTGTGCATTTTTGTGAAAGGATTGAATTATTTTATGGACACATAATGCAGATGTAGGGGTATTGTAGATAGGATGAGTTATTTAAAATGAAATTATGATGAGAGACCTTGGAACAAGAGTAGCTAGAAATCATCACCTTCTTTGGGAAACCTTGCAAAAGAATTACAACACCTAAACAACAGAGATGTTTCAATGAATTTGAAGTGCTCTTTCAACCAAGATGTGTGCACAATGGATGCCCAAATCTGCACTATTCCATACAAAATTTGATAGCCCACAAAAATTATTGAAGAAAAATATCAATAAAGCATTCAGAACCCCTTGTTAGATCATGTCCTAAGGTACACCCAAAGGTTTGTAAATACCCTCAATTTACAAGGAAGGTAAGATGGATTTAAATCTGTTTATCTCCACTCAAATGAATGCTCTTCTGAATGGAAGATTGTAGATGCCTTCAAACCCTCTACAAGAAATGAGACCATGTATGACCAATAAAGATCCCAAACACAAGATTGTAACATGAGCATGAAACACAAATTGAAAACATATTGAAATACAAGTGCATGCAAGCTTTTCCAAGAGATAAAACCAGTTAATCCAAGAATTTGATCAAATATATTAGCAAGGGAATGTTATTTAAACAATATCAAAGCTTGTTGATGGATTTATAGCTGAAACCAACTCAACATGATGAACATTTGATGCAAACAGGAATTAAAATGGCTCTCAGGCAGTTTCTCCAAAAAGGAAATGGACTTCTTCCAGTTTTCCCTGTGAAAATTCTTCTCTCCTTTTTCAAAATTCTCAACCAGACCTCAAAAATGTTTCCAAAACTACATGATATACCCTATGCCAACTTGGATCCTTGCATCCCAAGAAAAGAATATGCCAAAGGGATCAAATTTGTTACAAAACCCTATCCATTTGATGAAAAATGATATAAAACTGTGAAACAACTCGCCAAATGCCAGAGATGCACAAATATTTTAAAATATTGCATGAACTCAGATCCTTATCCATCCCAGGGTCACGTTTTTGGCATTCCACCATGCCAACATGCATTTGCAATCATTTTTCACCTTTTTCCCTCATCATTTTTAACTCTGCAACTTTTCATTTTTACATTTCACGTGTTTTTCACGGGCTGAGAAAAATATCTCACAAAGAAAACTATAGGGCTCCAAATTATCTCAAATAAATGAAGCCATTGTGTTCATAAGGCTAAAGGGATGCATATTCATATAAAATTTCATGTGTTTTAGTGCAAAAATGACTATTCCACACTTCTTGGAGCTCCAATGGCACCCAAAAAATGAAATTACACAGCTGCTGTTGATTAAAATAAACTTTAAATTTCACCCTCCACGTGTCAAATGATATTTTTCCTCTTTCTCTTTGGATGGGTGGGACACATATTTAAATACCATTGGACCAAACTTCCAACTTTAAAAATGTGTTTTGAACCTTTTACGCCCTTGGGAAAATTTTGAAAATTTTCCCTGCTTGCCCCCGAATGTGCCACGTGTCCTCCGTCTCATTGGATGTGGAGCCTACCCTTCAAAATTACCTTTAAACCTCTGGAAGCACAAAAACCATTGTGCACTGTGCTCTCCATCTCTACTTTTGAAATGTGCCATGTGTTGCCCCATGATTCGATGCAGGGGGACACATTCAACTTTTCCCATCGGGGCCACGGACAAGCTTTCTGGTTTTGGGATTTTTCACCAAAATTTGTAAATTTTTCAACATTTCTCCCGTGCTCAAAATCCCAAGTTTGGGACACGTGTTCGCTTTTCATTCATCGTAGGCTTTCGAGCCAAAATTTTCTTTTTACCCTGTGAAGTTTAAAACTTCAAATTTCTCCAAACCTCTGCCCCTCCATTTCATCCCCTACATACGTGTCACTTTCCTATTCGATACGGGCCTCTAGGTCAAAATTTTTCCTTAGGCATTTTGAAGCCAAAATCTTCAAAAAATTCCAACTATTCGCCTCTCCATGTTGACTCTCCTGGACTCATGTTGCCATTCCACTTTGGGCGCGGGTCGTCGAGCCAAATTGTAACCTTAAAATTTTGAAGTTAAAAGACTTCAAAATTTCCATAAATTCTGCCCATCCATGCCAAATTTCTTGGACACATGTCCACCTTGCATTGGGTGCGGACCCCGGGAACAAATTTTCTTTTGCATTTTGAAACCAAAATTTTCAAATTCTTCCAAGTTCCCTCTATTCCAGTCGATCTCCCTGGACACGTGTCACCTTTCCAATGGTTGCGGGCTCGCGGCCAAATTTTTCCCCTGACACCCCGAGCCAAAAAAAACCAAAATTTTCCAAGTCCTTTACCATCTTTCTTGGCCCTCCTGGACATGTGTCATCATGCCATTCGCTGTGGGCCTTCAAGAAAAAAATTAGTTTTGAGAAATTTTTCCAAAATTGAAGAAATTTTTCCTAAGTCACTTCCACCACCTGCCAATCCTTAACCAATCATATCAGGCCACGTAAGCACATCCTTGTGGAACCGCGGGGCTGCAGGGAAAAATTTTCTTTCGACATCCTTGAGCAAAAAACAATAAAATTTTCCCAACTCCCATGCGGTCTGTTTGACGCCCCGTGCCACGCTGCTTCCCTTCCATTGGATGTGGGCCTTTGGGCAAAAACTTGATTTTGAGAAATTTGCAAAAAATGAAGGCAAATAATTTTTAAGTGACCTCCGCCACTTGATGCTCCTTCTTTCCAATCAAATCATGCCACATAGGCATAGTAGGAAAATGCGGGACCGCGGAGCAAATTATGCCTTCACCAAAAATTGAAAATTTGACAAGTTATAACATTTCTTCCGACCACACCCAGCCAATGAGATCCTACCATGTCAGCATAAACTTTGCCTTGAAAAATTTGATGGGTAGAACATGCCCGTATGCCCGTCAAAATGAAAAAACGCAGGGGATGCTTCTGAAATCAAAATTTCTCACAAAGAAGATGGATTTTTTGGTTTTGAATCTAATGAAACATGATGTGGGGATGATTTAAGCTTGGGTAGCGAGATTTCACCCTCATAAAAATGGAATTCGATCAAACATGGGTTTCTTTCACTCTTTGGCCAAGGAAAAACAACGCAGCCTCGCAACATGAAAAACTAGGGCACAATAAAGGAGAAATTTGGGTTTTGGTTCAAAAGGGTCGAATAACAACATTGAGGGCAGTTTGAAAACATTCAACTGGATAAAATGAGTTACAGATATTTAGCTCAAGCCACAAGGACGTTTTGGAGTAAGAATGGAACATGGAGAATAAGAGTAAAGTGTGCAAACCCATAAATTGTATGAACATTAGCTCTTGCACGGGGATGGGCACTCCTAGTGAATGCCATAAGCTCACAACATAGACAAAGTGCCAGAAATCCATTGGGAAAGGATTCAAAACATGCATAGCAGCCCTAAAAACCATAATTTTCACCAAAAATAGACCGAGAGAACAACACCAACAATGGTTGCTAAGGACAAAATGGAAAACCACAATCCAACAACAGAAAAAACAAGGAAAAGACAAAAAAAAAAGGGCTATACAAAATGTACAACTTGTGCATACGTCCTTTGGGGATTTAATCCAAAAGTGTTTTAAATGTTTGCCATTAACAAGTAGCTCCAACAAATACCCATCTAAATCCTTGAGAAAAATTATATTTTCTTTAATCCCGATATCAATGGCATAAGGGCCCATCCATAGAGCATAAAATTTTCCATACTTGCCCTTGTCTTCATGCCTACTATCGTGCACGAAAAACCAGATCTCCAACACTAAAAGCTCTAGGGGTGACCTTCTTATCAAACAACTTCAATTTCTCCCTAAAATTGACATGCCTTTGATGAGAAGCTCTCCTTTCTTCATCCAAATAAATGATCCGATTGATTCTTGATTCATATGGGCCATGTTCTTGATCTTACTGCAACCGTTGGGAAAATTGAAAAGTGGATAATTACAGGTGTAATGGTAGCAAAGCCTAAGTTCCATACACCAATTCAAATGGGCTTTTACCAGGTTGCTCTTTTTAGAGTTATCCTATCAGCCCAAACTAAAAATTTCAATTGTTCTCCCCACTTCTTCTTGTTGATTTCCAAGGTTCTTCTAATGATCTTGATCAAGTTTTTGTTACTTGATTCATCTTGCCCATTCCTTGTGGGTTGTACTTTGAAGAATAGGTCAGATTTATCCCATATTCATTGCACATTGCCATCAAAGGCTTGGCTCTAAAACAAATAACATTAGTAGACACAATCTTAACTGGAACCCCGAATCTGCATATGATATGATTCAAAGCAGAAAATCCATTACCATTTGGTGTGTTGCCTTTCTAGATGGAATTGCCTTAACCCATTTTGTAAAATAATCGGTTATTACAAGGATCCACTTGTAACCCGCACTAGAAGGATCTGAAATCTCACCAATAAAATCCATTCCCCATTGTTTGAAAGGAGCTTCAATTGATACAGGCTGCAAAGGAAGGGAGCCTGAAGCCTTCAATCTTCCTGAAAAAAATTGGCAACTATCACACCTTCTAACCAGCTGGTTTGCATCTTTGAAAAGAGTTGGCCACCAATAACCAGCTCTTAAAATATTATGTGCTATCACTCTCCTAGCAAAATGTCCTCCACAAACTCCCCCATGGAAATCAGCAATCAACTTAAGAGCTTCATCTTCAGTTATGAATTTCAAGAGGACACCTTCAGGGTTTTTCCAAGCCAGCCCAAGGTCTATTATGACATATTTCTGAGAAGCCAGCTTGAGGGATCTTTTCTAATTTTTATTTAAGTGACTGGGATAGCATAAGTGCTTGAGGTAATAGACCACATCCTTGTACCACTCAAAAACCATCAATTTGTCAAGGAGATCTACCCTTTCTTCCCCTATTTTATTCACTTCTACATTCTGCAAATTACTCTCGGCCATGAGTTTGGCAAGACCTAAACCTCTTACCACTTTGTTGTTTATATATCCATATCATACTCTTGTAATTTTTTAACCCATCTACATCTCTTGCTTGATATCTCCATGTCGATAATATGTCTTTAACCATGGTGTGGGGAACATAAGCAACAACATTTGAACTCAAAATGTAGGGCCTGAAAATCTTTGTTGCTTTTACTAATGCAAATGCTTGTTTCTCCGTAATTGTGTACCTCGGTTCAGCCAAGCTTGTAAATTCTTGCTAAAGAAAGCAATAGGCCTCTCAGCTCCATTTTCATCCTTTTGTAGCAAAACTGAAGCAATAGTAAATTCAGATGCAAAAGAGAAGATTTGGAAAGGCATCTTATAGTTTGGAGCTGCCAAAATAGGTGCATGCTTGAGTGCATCCTTTATTCCTTCAAAAGCTTGGATGGCATCCTCCTCCCACTTAATAACTTGATCCTTTCTTAGCATGCTTTTGATTGGAAGAGTCAACTCAGCAAAATTGGAGACAAACCTTCTAATGAAATTGATTTGGCCAAAGAAAGATTGAATACCCTTCTTGGTTCTTGGAATAGGCACCTTGCTGATTGCTTCCACTCTCTCAGGATCTATCATAACACCTTCTTTAGATATAATATGCCCCAACAGCTTGGATTTTGGCACACCAAAATGACACTTCTTTGGATTAATTGAAATGCCATACTCCCTACATCTAATCAACATCTTCTCTAGGTGTTGCAAATGGTCTCGCATTGTCTTGAAAAAATAGTCACATCATCTTGGTAAACTATAATAAACTCATTGATATAACCAGCAAAGGCAACATCCATTGCCCTTTGAAAAGTAGCACCAGCATTCATCAATCCAAAAGGCATCCTTACAAAAACATAAGTCCCCCAAGGAGTAGTGAAGGTTGTCTTAAGTCTTTCTGATTCTTTAACAACTACTTGATTGTATTCGGAGAAACCATCCAAAGTAGAAAGAATTTCTGACCCTGTCACAAGCTACAACATATTCTCCATGTTTGGAAAAGGATAGTTTTCCTTCATAGATGCTTTGTTTAGATTCCTAAAATCCACACAAAGTCTGATATCTCTGTTCTTCTTTCTAATTGGCACAAGGCCGGAAACCCAAGAAGAGTATCTAGTAGGCTGAATGATGCCACCATCTCTCAATTTATTCAACTCTTCTTGCATTTTCATGGAAAGTAGTGGGTTAATAGGCCTTTGTTTTTGTCTAAACAACTTAGTCTTGGCCTCAAGGGGAATCTCATGCTGAAATAAATCTTCTCTATATGCCTTCAGCTCTGAATAAGACCAAGTAAGGCAGTCTTGATATTTCTTTAAAAGTTGGGCATAGGACTGTTTTTCTTCTTTGCTGAGATGACTACCCAACCAGATCTTCCTTGGTTTGTCTTTAGTTCCCAAATTGTGCTCTTCCACATCCCTTGAAGCAGACATCTTTCTATTAATGATGCAATCAACATTGCTAAAATTGGATTCAAGTGCAACAAGACCCTTAGGAATGGTATTTGTTTTCAATTGTATAATATCCTTGTCAAACAAAATTTCTCTTCCTTCATTCATGCACACCATTGGTTCCCAATCAATATTTTGACCATAAACTCTCCTTGGCATTGTAAGAATCTCAACACTTGTGCATCATCATCAAAAATCTGCCAATGTTTCACATTATCCGGGATAGCTGGCCTTGTTAGCACTTCAACATCATATTCACAAAAAGGTGAAATGGTGCAATTATCAAACTTAGAACCAAGAACAGCCAGCTGATCAGCAACAACATTAAGACTTCTATCATGGTAAACAATGTTAAAGGAATCAAACATTTCAATCAAGTCCCAAACAACATGCTTATATTGCTTCATATGGTGATTTTTTGTGGCATATAACTTTCTTACTTGCTTGAAAACCAGATTTGAATATCCTTTAGCAACAATATCCTTTACTCCATACTTCCATGCAATCCTTAATCCCAATAATAATGCCTCATACTCAGAAATGTTGTTAGTACATTCAAAATTGAGCTTGAAGGAAAAAGGAAACTCCTCTAAACTAGGGGAAACCAACACTATACCAACACCATTTCCAACTTTGGAGCAAGCTCCGTCAAATAGTAATGTCCATAGAGAACCTACCATACCAAGGAACTCTGATTTTTCCATCTTATTGTCTTTTCCATCAGTAAAACCAATGAAATTGTCAACTCTACATCAGCAAACAACACTTCATAAGAAGCATTATCGGGATCTTCAATCAAGTGTAACATCTTCTTTTCACCATAGAGTTTGACAAGGCTACCCTCAATGGGAATGGTGGCATAGGACATGTCCATTTGAACACTACCATAAACACTTGCAGCCCACTTTCTTGAAAAAATCATACCCAATTTGGTAGGGCAGTCAAAAATTACAACATCAAGTTTTAAATTCTTACCCTTGGATAGGCTGAAAGTTGCACCACTAAACCCTTCACACATCCAACAACCGGCACTTCCCTTGAATCCATGTCTCATACAATTTCCATATGCTACTATCACCTTGATATCCAACTCATTCATAACTTATAAAGGCATAACATTACATGAAGCACCGAAATCAAACATGCAATTGTGAAGCAACCTACCTTTTAGGAGAAAAGTTATGAAGAATGGATCAACATTCAATTGCAAATCAACCAAGGATGTCCCCAAGTATACTTCAGGTTCCTCTCGAATATCTTCCATTGGTGGTGGTGTTTCGGGGCTAGCAACACTTTGAAGAGGACTCTTAATAACATTTACATGTCTGCTTGGTATACTCTTTTCTTCTTTCAATCCCAAGTATTCAAAAGCTCTTTTCTTGTGTTCAGAATTATGAGAAATTAAATAATGGGAACACTCACTTTAATTTGGCTCAATACCTGGGCTATATCATATGGAACATTCTTTGGCATAACAGCATTGGAAGGGAAACAAGAAGGTTCATACGATGGAGAAGTATTCTTGGCAGCCTGGGCATGAAGAGGACTGATATTTTTACATGGGACAATAGGGTTCTTAGCAATTGTTTCCCTTCTAGGGTTATCTTTGGGAATGCTTGTGAGAAAGGGCGTCTTTGGCTTGGCTTGACAACCAGCTCCTCTAACAACTTTACTTCTAGTATTGTACTCCTTTTCTTGACCAACCACAACATTCATTAACAATTTTCTATCTTCCTCCGAAGGAATACCACCATCATACTTCTTTATCATTAAAGCCCTTAGGTATTCAAAGTCATTATTAAGAATTTCAAAGGCCTAAACTACATCTACATCATGAGTTTGAGGAAGAGAAAGAAATGGTACCCTCTTTATGTAATCCCAAAAGGTTACATCATTCCTTGCACTTATCACATTTGTTGATGTTGTTGCTTGTTGTGAGCCCGAAAAGCTACCCATCATACAAATGTCATCATCCATTTCATTCTCATTATCATCATCTATATATTTCTGGTCCATTTCACATGGTGGATGAGGAAGAAAACATCTGTCACACCAATCCATATCAGCAACTTCTTGAACAGCAGCAACTCTTGCAGTTAGAGGGTCAGACACCACTCTATTTTCACGTGCTTAGGGTTATCTATTTTCAGATCCAACAAGCCCTTTGCCACTATCATCTTTTCCTTGATCACCCCTAGGATGATTACCAAATCTATCATGGTTTTGAGTTATTTGCTGTCCTTGTGAACTTTTCCCAATTCCTTTCTCCGCCCTGGCTAATTTGTAGGAAATTTCTTTGACAGCCCCTGCCAAAGTCTTGACAACATCCTCCAAATCATCTCCCTTGCTAGTTTGAGGCTTCTCAGGGTTTATCAGCTTCACACCATCCATCTTAAGTGGTTTACTAATAGATTTAATATTATTTTCAATTTGAAGTTCCATGGTGAAAGCTTACCTCAGGTTTGTAGGATGTTTGTCTCTCAAGTAATAGGCTACCTTTTTATCAAATGCATCTACATATTTGATCAAGCAAGATTCATCACAAGGCCTCAAAATTATAGGTAGCCTTCTCAATGTCTTATTAAACCTTGTATTGAAATCATGAACGGTCTCATTAGGGTTCTTCTTGATGTTCTCAAACTCGGATAGAAGGAACCTTGGATCTGTTTTGTCTCCATATTGTAATCTGAATGCATTACTCATCTCAGTCCATGAATCAATAGAGTTATTAGGCAGAGCTTTATACCAATCTCTTACATCTTCCTCAAGTGTATGGATAAACAACTTGATATACACATCCTCAAATTCTATTTCAAAGTCTTCCATCATGTTAACAAAGAGTTTGAGATGCTGATCTCCAGTTATGACATTGTTACCTTGGAATTTTGGTAACCTATTCCTCACATCCTATGGGACAGCATTTGGATAACCATCCATTCCTCCAAAATTTATAGGACCAAAGGTGTTTACAACAAATGGAGATCTAGGTTGAGCTAGATTGTTTGGTGGGGGTGATCTTGGAGGTGAAACAATCTGATGAGGAGTAGTAATGGGTCTGATTGGAATATATGAATGATCTCTAAAATGACAACCCCCTAAAGGCTCTCTTTCTTGATAAACTTTAGAAAACTTAGAAACTACAGGAGCAGATTTAGGAGCAAGTTTTTTAAATACACAAGAAGGTCCCTCACCTGATGGAGAATGAAAATCAGCAAGAAGATTGCCTGAATAAGATCTACTTGAAGAGGAATTATAATCTTCAATGACAGGTTGTTCTCCTTCAAATTCAACTATGGGGATTCCTTTCCTTGCAACAAAATCACCAACCACTTTCCACACTCTTCTTCCTTCTAGTTTTGAGCTTCTTGATTCGGTGAGAAACTTCTTAGAAGAGTCCTTGATGAAGAGAGATCTCCTTCCCTCCAGTTTGACAAATTTAAACGACAAGTTTCAAATGATAAAAATGTGTTAGACAACTGGTAATTTCAAGATCCCAACAACATGGAGTCACCACCAAGGATTTTCACCTTAGTTGTGTAAGAAAGAACTAAAATATTCTATTAAATGAATTCTATACTGAGAACTTGCAAGGATTCACAAATCAGATTTTCTTCTTCTTAATTCAACCAAAAACAGTGCATCCAAATCACATAAAATGCTGGTAGATGAGGAGAGCAGGCTGAGTTTGAAGTATTTCTTACCCAAAACATCCAAATCTGAAGTATGAAATGATATCTCAATAATATAATAGCTCAAATACTTGATCACAAAAATGCTCAAACCTTTCAAGTACTTCAAAACCACCAAGAAATTGCAATAAATCCCCAAAAATGGTGCCACTCGGTGTTGGTATCCAGATTTAATCTCCTTCACAACTTGAACAACATCATGAATCTACACAAGACACTCAAGGATAGATAGATGTTTTGTATGTGATTTATAGCTGGGGATCACACCTATCTGCTTGTTTGCATTCAAGAATTGATGGAGTGGATAACACCTTCATAAGGGTTTTGATCTAACCCTCACTATTTTAGGTTGTGCCTATCAACCAAGGCAAGAGAACTTGTATTGCAGCCCCTATATGGTAAGGAGATGAAGATATCCTTTTGTTTTGTATATGGTGTGGAGGAGGATTTGTGAAAACATGATAAAATATCCATTATCCAAACTCAAAAGAGTTGTCACTACTAAATGATGGAAATGTTCTCAAAACAAAGCTAGAGCTTCTAAAGACATGATAAAACCCTGATCAACCTTGTGCATTTTTATGAAAGGATTGAATTCTTTTGTGGACACATAATTCAGATGCATGGGTATTATAGGTAGAATGAGTTAGTTTAAAATGAAATTCTGATGAGAGACCTTGGAACAAGAGTAGCTAGAAATCATCAACTTCTTTGGGAAACCTTGAAAAATAATTACAACACCTAAACAACGAGAGATGTTTCAATGAATTTGAAGTGCTCTTTTAACCAGGATGTGTGCACAATGGATGCCCAAATCTGCACTATTCCATACAAAATTTGATAGCCTTGCAAAAAAACTTGAAGAAAAATATCAATAAAGCATTCTCGTAACCCCTTGTTAGATCATGTCCTAAGGTACACCCAAAGTTTTGTAAATACCCTCAATTTATAAGGAAGGTAAGATGGATTTAAATCTATTTTTCTCCACTCAAATGAATGCTCTTCTGAATGGAAGATTGTAGATGACTTCAAACCCTCTATAAGAAATGAGACCATGTATGACCAATAAAGATCCCAAACACAAGATTGCAACATGAGCATGAAACACAAATTGAAAACATACTAAAATACAAGTGCATGCAAGCTTTTCCAAGAGATAAAACTACTTAATCCAAGAATTTGATCAAATATATCAGCAAGGGAATGTTATTTAAACAATCTCAAAGCTTTTGATGGCTTTAAAACTAAAACCAACTAAACATGATGAAAATTTGATGCAAACAGAATTAAAATCGCTCTCAAGTAGTTTCTCCAAAAAGGAAATGGACTTCTTCCAGTTTTCCCTGTGAAAATTCTTCTCTCTTTTTTTCAAAATTCTCAACAAACCTCAAAATTGTTTCCAAAACTACATGATATACCCTATTCCAAATTTTATCCTTGCATCCCAAGAAAAGAATATGCCAAAGGGATCAAATTTGTTACAAAACCCTATCCATTTGATGAAAAATGATATAAAACTGTGAAACAGCTCACCAAATGCCAGAGATGCACAAATATTTTAAAATATTGCATGAACTCAGATCCTTATCCATCCCAAGGTCACGTTTTTGGCATTCCACCATGCCAACATGCATTTGTAATCATTTTTCACCTTTTTCCCTCATCATTTTTAACTCTGCAACTTTTCATTTTTACATTTCACGTGTTTTTCATAGGCTAAGAAAAATATCTCACAAAAAACACTATAGGGAACAAAATTAGCTCAAATAAATGATGCCATTATGTTTAGAAGGTCGAAGGGATGTAGATTGATATTAAATTTCATGTGTTTTGTGCAAAAATGATGATTCCACACTTCTTGGAGCTCCAATGGCGTCCAAAAAATGAAATTACACACCGCCATTGATTAAAATCAACTTTAAATTTCACCCTCCACGTGTCGATGATATATTTCCTCTTTTTCTTTGGACGGGTGGGACATGTGTCCAAATACCATTGGACTAAACTTCCAACTTTAAAAAATGTGTTTTGAACCTTTTACGCCCTTGGGAAAATTTTGAAAATTTTCCCCGCTTGCCCCCCTGAATGTGCCACGTGTCCTCCATCTCATTGGATGTGGAGCTAACCCTTCAAAATTTCCTTTAAACATCCAAAAGCACAAAAACCATTGTGCACCCGTGCTCTCCATCTCTACTTTTGAAATGTGCCACATGTTGCCCCATGATTCGATGCGGGGGACACATTCAACTTTTCCCGTCGGGGCCACAGACAAGCTTTTTGGTTTTGGGATTTTTCGCCAAAATTTGTAAATTTTTCAACATTTCTCCCATGCTCAAAATCCTGCCAAGTCTGGGACACGTGTTCACTTTTCATTCATCGTGGGCTTCCGAGCCAAAATTTTCTTTTTACCCTGTGAAGTTTAAAACTTCAAATTTCTCCAAACCTCCACCCCTCTATTTCATCCCCTGCACACGTGTCACTTTCCTATTCGATACGGGCCTCTAGGTTGAATTTTTCCTTAGGAATTTTGAAGCCAAAATCTTCAAAAAAATTCCAACTATTCACCTCTCCATGCTGACTCTCCTAGACACATGTTGCCATTCCATTGGGTGCGGGTCGTCGGGCCAAATTGTAACCTTAAAATTTTGAAGTTAAAAGACTTCAAAATTTCCATAAATTCTGCCCATCCATGCCACCTTTCTTGGACACATGTCCACCTTGCATTGGGTGTGGACCCCTGAAAATTTTTTCCTTTTGCATTTTGAAACCAAAAATTTCAAATTCTTCCAAGTTCCCTCTATTTCGGTTGATCTCCCTGGACACGTGTCACCTTTCCAATGGTTGCGGGCTCATGGGCCAAATTTTTCCCCGACATCTCGAGATTTTTCCAAGTCCTTTACCATCTTCTGGCCCTTATCGACATGTGTCATCATGCCATTCACTACGGAGCCTTCGGGCAAAAATTTAGTTTTGAGAAATTTTTCCAAAATTGAAGAAAAATTTCCTAAGTTACTTCCGCCACCCACCAATCCTTGACCAATCATATTAGGCCACGTAAGCACATCCCTGTGGAATAGCGGGGCTGTGGGGAAAAGTTTTCTTGACATCCTTGAGCAAAAAACAATAAAATTTTCCCAACTCCCACGTTGTCTGTTTGACCCCCTATGCCACGTGTCGCCCTTCCATTGGGTGCGGGCCTTTGGGAAAAAACTTTATTTTGAGAAATTTGTAAAAAATGAAGGCAAACAATTTTTAAGTGACCTCCACCACTCGATGCTCCTTCTTTCCAATCAAATCATGCCATGTAGGCACAGTAGGCAAATGTGGGGCCGTGAAACAAATTCTCCCTTCGCCAAAAATTGAAAATTTGACAAGTTATAACATTTCTTCCGACCACACCCAACCAATGAGAGCCTGCCATGTCACCATAAACATTTCCTTGATAAATTTGATGGGTAGAACATGCCCGTATTCCCGTTAAAATGAAAAAATGTAGGGGATGCTTCTGAAATAAAATTTTCTCACAAAGAAGATGGATTTTTTGGTTTTGAATCCAACGAAACATGATGTGGGGATGATTTAAGCTTGGGAGCAAGATTTCACCCTCATAAAAATGGAATTCGATCAAACACGGGTTTCTTTCACTCTTTGGCCAAGGAGAAATAATGCAGCCTGTGAAACATGAAAAAATAGGGCACAATAAAGGGGAAACTTGGATTTTGTTTCGAAAAGGTGTAGAATAACAACATTGAGGGCAGTTTGAAAACATTCAACTAGATAAAACGAGTTATAGATCTTCAACTTGAGCCACAAGGACGTTTTGGAGTAAAAATGGAACATGGAGAATAAGAGTAAAGTGTGCAAACCCATAAATTGTACCAACACAGCCTATGATAACCATGTACAACTGCAATGGTTTACAAATACTTCTCATCCCCTTTCATCACTCTATACGAGCCGATATACATTGTATATAATTGGTTAGACCTTTTGTAGGTACAAAGAATCATGTTTATCTTCTTATTATTAGCTAGTGAATCATAAAAATACTTCACTCTAGATCAAAACACAATTGAAAGAAGAAATGGTAAACAAACAATGTAATAAGTCATTTGCACTACCACATCCATAGTTTTGGCATTGTGCTAGTAAGCCTAGTTTCATGACTGCACATAAGCCACTTGAAAATTGTCTTCCTTTCACTACACAACCATCTCAACATTGTATCATGATTATTTTCCATTGATTAAGTATTGATTTTATATTTAAAATTTTTATTTATTCATGTATATTAATTAATAAGTTCAAATACCAAAGTGACAGATATCATAACTCGGCATTCGGGTTATGTGGTTAATACAAAACTGGGTTGGGATACCTATAGAAAAATATATGTTCATGTAATGACCAAAGTATTTTTGCGTCCATCCCTCTCTCTGTAGCCATCCCAAAATGATACGGTTATGACTCGTATGACACTAAGGTCATGTCACCATTTTTTCCTTTGATTACTATTAATTATACTTTTAATTCGATAACAGTTAACCAAGTTTCATTATCTTATATAATTAATCTTATAGGTTTATAGTGATATCATGAAGTCATTGAATGATACATGTACCTCATAATACATGTAAATAAACTATATAAATTTATGATCAAGAGTTTGGTTTAGCCAATTGAAAGACTTAGAACCATTTCGTAGCATTTAAACATCATTAGCGCTTATTTAGTTTACTTAAGACAAATATGAAAATTTGTACCATTTCATGTGTTCATAATGTACTTTCATACTTTTCTCCATATAGTCATAACTTATTTCACACTGAAAGATAGTGGAATCAGGTATGATCTTTTGACGATATGAATCAATCTTAAAAGTGTATGTTGTTGTTATAAAATTCAGCGGTATGTTTTCTCATTGATTTAATCATATAAACTAATTTATATCATCTTAGTTATCTAAGATAAAAAAATATATCTTCATGTTTATCTATAAATAATAATTACATCACTTATAATTATCTCTTAAGTATGTGTTGGTATTCAAACTTGCACTGTATCTCAAATATGGAACAACTAAGTTTTTGAGACCACAATGGAACCATCCCCAAGTTGTGGGATCTTACGTGCTTGGGATGGATCTCTAGAGAATGTCGGCTTTGCTACCTACCTCTAACACTACTGCTACTCCTAATGCTAAAATAAAATCCTAGACTAAACATGCCAAGGGACCAAGGATAAAAGGATATGAAGAAAGGGGAAATCCTAAGCTAAGAAGGCGATAGCGATAGGGAAAGGGTCGATCTCTCTCCAAAAGAAGTGAAGGAAATAGAGAGGGCACATGAGAAGAGGGTGGATGATGGGTGCCATAGATAAACATGTGGCCTCAGCATTCCAGTGTATGCAACACATAAACATGAGGAATGTAAGTGGGACTACACACAACATGCCATAAAATGAAAACAACGAGGTGAGATGTAATGAAAATTAGATAGGGAAGAAAAAGTTCCATAAAACATGATTTTATTGCTTAAGGGATGCACAGTCATTTACACTCATGGAAGGAGGAGAGAATACATTACACATACCATGCCAAGGTCTGAAACCCATGGGAATTCAACCACTATTTTCATATGGTGCCATTACAACAAAGAGGGATCCTTTTTACAAAGAAGAACTATGTTATTTATAGAAGAAGGAGAGAAGAGAATGAGAAAGAGATGGAAACTCGGATTCAAATCTTTAACCACAAACAATAAGTGATAAATACATGTAAATCCACCTATAAGGCTATCATATGTGCTTCCCCATGTCTATTTGGCATGTAGAAGAAGGAAGGAGGAAAGATCGATTGAAATCTGGTGGTTGAGGTTGATTAGATGTGTGCATTGATGATCAAAAATATGTTTCCCTATTTTATACCAACCAAATCCTACCTAGATTTGAATTTGAAAATTCCAACATGTAGCTTGTGTCACCAGCTCTCTAACAAGTCCAGGTGTGCACCGATCGGGGCTTTGTAGTAGAAGATATGAGTGTCAGAAGATGTTAGAGCTTTCTGGGCACACAAGACACATGACATGCATCGATTGATTGAATAAATCAGCCAACTGTTCATCTAATTTGTCATTTCTTCCATGTGTTATTCATTGGCTGGTTGTGAGGATTTTGTGCCCTGTTAACATGCTTTGATAGGTTGTGTGTTGAAAACTCAAGTCTTATATATGACATGGAAAAGTGATTGGAGCAGAAGAACACACAAGGTATGGAAGAAAAAGGTAGGCGCATGAAAGGGAAACGATGGAAGGTACACGCAGAGGTGCACACGTAAAGGGAATAGGAGAATACTTGTAGGGGACAAGTATGGAGAAGGCGTGAATGCATTCAATTAAATAAGGATGTGTGACAAGTAGAAATAAAAGGGGGCGCGTGAAGGAGTGCAAGGAAAAATAGGAAGTGCAAGGCACGCAAGTGCAAAGACATGTGAGGGAATTATCCAATTTGGAAGGAAAGTCTGCAGAGGTGTGCACAAGGAGTGTGTGATAGAATTAAAAAGAAAGCAGGTGCATAGGAGGAAAGTGCAAAGGGGAAATGGAAGGAGATATTAAAATGCAAAGGGAGAAGCAAGAAGGTGCGTAAGGGCACACGAGTAACCGATATTATGCCAAGGTGTCAAAAGAACAATCTTGAGTGTGCACAACCTGAAATGTGAAAGCATCGTCGTCGAATGAAAATATAAGTTATCTAGATAACTATAAGAGTTATTTAGATAATAGTTTTGGTGACTTTCGGGGGCCATCTACCTGCTAGATGAAGAGACCAGTAGCCTTAGAAGTCCATTGGGCATGGAGTCAAGCACTAAACTTGAAGATTTGATCTGTAACTTAAAGAACATCCTTGAAGTCACTTGAAGCTCTGTTTGAACTCGAACTAAACTTCTCTTCTCATGTGAATATTTCCTAAACTAGATTCATGTGATTGAAATATGTATGCAAACTATTGGAAATACCTCTGCCAAAATTGAACTTCCATCCCAAGAAGTAACAAAAGGGGCATGCGGGCACAACAAGAAAGGAAAGGCACCAGAGGGAGTGCACCGAAATAGAAGCACAACACTATGTACAAAACTAAAAATCATACATGTCCCAAAGGGAACATGTAGAGTGTGTGCAAGAACTTGTGTTACTGAAATCAAACCTAAACTAGCCTACTCTAACCAGAGGCAAAGGGAGCTCAAGTAAAACCTGCTACAAGTAGGGAGAAGTAGTTTCCCTTCCTCACAAATTGTGACCATGTAATTGATTTGGCGCTGAACATATTTGGAAACAAGAGTGAAAAACCACCTTGCAGATGGTGTTTCACCCTCCTCAAAGTATCAACAAAAAAATATATACCTCCTAAAGTTGTTCTACACTTGGATCTGGGAGGTGCTACCACCAACCTTTGGTGCACTGAAGCTCTACCTCATCCTCTGAAATGAGCATGACATGTGGAAACTTTGTTTTTGGCCCTAGACTATCTAGGTATCGTATTGGGCACGGTCTAATCCTTTTGATTTTCCCATTACTTTGAATCTCAATCCCATAGATGAGATTTTCTTGAAAAATCTCTTTCTGAAGGGGAGCTTTTGCAAGCTAAGTCATGCAAAGTCAGGTGCGTGAGGTTCTACCTCTGTAAGCAACTCGGTCTCCTTAAGAACTGTGCCCTCTGGAACTAACTGATTTTATTTTGGAACAAGTGCTCATATGATTTCCTCTTCCCAGTTGGAGTCACATGAGTCATGTCATTCTTCAATTGTTCTATAGTCATCGAACATGATGATGTTGGTTAGGAAAGGTGCATTGGTAGGGGACTATTTTTTTATGGTACAACTAGGTAGAGGGGACTTGGAAGGAAATGGGAGGATGAATCTAGAAGAGGCATAGGGTGTGCATACTAAAGGAATGGAGGAATGTGAGGAATAAGGGATGGAATAGAAGTGAAGGTGAGTGGATGAAGGGTGGAATTCTTAATGGGGGTAGCGCGTAAGAAGTTGGGAACATGCATAGTGGGATGAGATGATGTATGTTGGCATGGAGTGGGAGGATTGTAAGATGGTAGTGCAAGGTTACCCCTTTGATAGGGTTACCAAACCCAAGTGCATCAACATATCATCTAGATTAGTCTCCAGCTCACCCAAGGCACGTGCAAGTTTTGATTCCCTCCTTTATGTGAGCTTTCTAAGAATATTCTTTCCTACACGGGGATGTATTAAAACCATAGGATAGATGAAATTATACATAGGATTTCAGATGTAAGGTTTTAATCCTATTTGATGTATCCCAAACAATATTTTAACATGATCAAATAAAAGTATAAGCAACCATGAAATAAAATTGAGGAAGCTGTTGTTGCAAATCAGCGACACCTGGATGTTGATCGATTTCTAGTTTGATCATCCTAAGCATCCATTGTGATTACAAAATAATGAATCCTTTCCCCAAGTGTGGGACTTGTAAAATGGGAAAGGAATCTCCGGATTAGAGGCTGGTTCCTCAAACTCCTCGATCGGATATATCACTTGCATAGTTGCGGATGTTTAAAACTCAAAATCCTACTCTAAATTCCAAAGTGGATAGAGATAGAGAATACAAAAAGCTAAAACTAATGCTAATAGGTGATGCACCAAAGGAGTGGTAAGCATTGTTTATCACGTAGATTGAAACAGTTCACAAAATGCAACAAAAATTCATGCACAAATTGATAACTATAATGGAGGATCAAAAATTAGTCAAACAACACAAGCAGAGGATGGAAACTTAATCATAGGGCTTGTATTGTTATTTTTACATCAAAAATCACTTGCATTACAACACCTGAGAGGAAAAATAGGTTACAATATTGAAAAAGGTTTGATATTCCACCAAATCACTTCCAAGGTGAAAAAGGGAGCTTGCTATACACAAAAAATGTTCAACCCTTTGAAAATGAGCCAAATATGGCTTTTACAGTGTAAGGGACGAGCCCAGGAGAGAGAAACGCAGGAAAACATGGAAGGGATTCAACCATTGACTAAAATGCAATCAAAATAGCATGGGAATCCTTATAGACCCATCCCCTGACATTTTTGGCCATGCTGGGAGAGAATACGAGCCATTCTTCATTAAAAACAGTGGTTGAAACGTCATTTCTGTCCATGACCACGTGCCAGAGGTGTTTTTCAATTTTCTCTCTTCAAACTCCATCAAAATGCAAAAATGACCCCGGAATCTTGTAGATAATTTTACCACTTTCCATTGATATAAAGAACGCAAAAAAATGAGCTCTGGATCGAAAGATATGGCCATTTGAAGTTTTAGGGCAAAACAGGGCCAAATCAGATTGGCGGGCGAAAATTTGAATTTTTCACCTTTTTTGCATTTGGGAAAATTTCCCAAAAAATCCCCATGCTCCACCTTTCCAGGTGCCACGTGGCATGCTTTGATTGGGCGTGGGCCCATCCTGCTCCATTTTCCTTTATTTTCACCTTTGGAAAAATTTCCCAAAATTCCCCGCCGGGCTGCGAGTTTGGGACACGTGGCAAGTGCTGATTAGATGTGGGCCTGTATTTCCTGAATTTTCCGCGAGTCACTTGATCATTTTTGACCTAGACATGTGGCATGACCCCATTAGGTGTGGGTTTGAATGATTGTGGGCTTTTCCTTGATTTTAGTGCCACTGGACATGTGGCGAGGTCCCATTGGTCCGCATTTGGGGGTGGGATTTTCCCTGTAAAATTTCCTTTGTTTTTTCCTTTGGGAAAAATTCCCAAACTTTCCCCACCCTCCGCCGGATCAGGGACATGTGTCACCATTTCATTAGTTGTGGGTTCTCCTCAAACATTTTCACTTTTGCACAAACACTTTGGGAAAAAATCCCAATTTCCTCCCACGCTCCGCAGCTCCGACCCCTGGGGACACGTGTCGAAACATGATTGGTTGGCGGGGGTAGTGGGCCAAAAATTCCTTCTTTGAAATTTGGTGAAACACTTTGCCAAAAATCCAACTTCTCCTCCACCCTCCGAAACACGGCTCCATAGGACACGTGGCATGTTTTTATTGGGCGCGGGCCCTCTTTCCAAAATTTCCATGCGCCAACACTTAGCCAAAATTTTCAAATTTCTCCCCTGGACACATGGCATCATCGATTCATTGGCGGGGTGGGAAAATATTTCCTCTTGAAAACTTTGCCAAAACACTTGGTAAAAAACCAAGTTCTCTTCCGACCCCACCTCCCTGGACACGTGGCAGCATCTCATTGGCCACGGGCCTTTCAGGGGAAAATTTCCCCAAAAAACTCCACCGAGCCATAACGTAAAAATACATGGATTTAGGAGGAAAACTTTACCTTTCTGGAAAGCTGAGAAAGAGCTCTATCCAATGGTGCAATTTACAAAAAGTTTTGAGTGCCTAAAAAGCAAAAAATTATGACTAAGGCACAAGAGAGGGAAGAATGAGAGGAGTTAGCCACAAAAATGAGCGGGGGTACATTTTGGATAACAATTTTGGTGACTCAGAGGGGTCATCTACCTGCTGGATGAAGTTACCAGTTTCCTAAAGCAATCCATTGGGCATGGAGTCATATTTTCTCTATTTGGTACCCCATCTGACTAGAACACTATAAGGAGGAAGATGGAATATCACCTGATGGGGCAAGGCCTGCAAACACATTCCCAGGAACAACAAGCTTGTGCCAAAGCTCTTAGGGAAAGAAAAATAACCTATAGCAAAACAATGTGCACAGGCACTTGGAGGAATGAAAACCTAAGCTAATATTTACAAGGTAGATAATTTCCCTTTAGTAGCAATGATTTAGATGGATTCCATTGACTGGAATCTATAGTTCTTCGCCATCGAGTGAAGACAATTGGAAGGCATTGCTGTCCTTACACTTTGTGACCATGTAGGGGCCACTCCAAATGGCATCAAATTTCGAATGCCTCCCCAGTTTTCTCTATCTGCATCCCATTTTAGCACTAGATCTACAACTTGGAAGGATCTATTCTTGGCCTTTCTATCAAAGGTCTTCTTTATCAAATCCCGATCCTTCTCCATGGCTTGGGATGCACGATTTCGATTTCTTGGAGCTCCATCAATTGCATATCCGACTTCCATGGGCTCAAACTCCAACAGCTCCAATCTTTTTCATGAGTTCCAATGTTGGCAACTCAAGTGACATGGGCAAAATTTCCTCTTTTCCATAAAAAAGCTTGAATGGAGAGTTACTGTAGATATTTTGCGAGTTATCCTATCAGCCCATAAAGCTGATTTCAACTTATTATGTCAAGACCTCTGATTTTCATCAAGAGTCCTAATGATCCTCAACAAGTTCTTATTTGTAGATTCAGCCTAGCCATTACCCTGAGGGTAATAGTTTGATGAAGTACTTAGGTAGATCCCATTCTTGACAGCCCATTCAGTCACCTTAGACCCAATGAATTCCAATGCATTATCTGATATTATTGTAGCAGGTATGCCAAATTTGGTTGCTATTCCCTCATAGAAGTCTAGGATGTTAGATTCATTTGCTTCCTTGAGTGCTACTGCTTCAGTCCATTTGGTGAAATAATCTATTGCTATTAGAATCCATTTGTGCCCTTGGCTTGAATTGGGATTAATGAATCCAATGAAGTCTAAACCCCATTGCATAAATGGCTGGTCAACTGAAATTAGATGCAATGGAAGGGCAGCTAGCCTCTCTTTACCTGTGAAGAATGCACAATTCTTGCACCTCTTGATCCATGCATAAAAATCATTGAAAATCTTGGGCCAATAATAGCCAGCTCTCATGATCTTTATAGCTGTCACTCTTGGTGCAAAATGACCACCAGCTGGTCCACCATGAAATTCTTCCAACACCCTATCAACCTGATTTGTACCAATGCATCTCAGCAATACTCCATTCACATCCCTCTTGAACAAAACACCATCAACAAGAGCATATGGGACAGCTGCGCAATCTGAAGTGTCTTCTTTTGGTCTTGTTAATTTCTAGATAGCATAGACCTATGCTTAGGAAGTGCATTATGTCTTGGGTCCAGAAAGGAATGGGGACACCATTATTTTCTTCTTGAGTGCTTCCTTGCTCATGGCTGTCTTACAACGCCAAAATAGGCTCCTTCTCGTCGCATGATTCCTCTTGTTTGCTCAAAATCAGCTGCTCACACAATCCTTTTCCTCTGACCAACTTGGTGACTTTGATCTCAATGTCATACTCCATGACATGAGTAATCCAACCTGCCCTTTTTTCATTCAAGTCTTTGTTGAGGAGGAAGTCTTTAACTCCCACATGAGAAACCAACAATTGGACCTTATTGTTTGAAACTAGATGCTTGAATTTCTTCAAGCTCCTAATTACTGCAAGAACATGCTTCTCAATGAAGGAATACTTCACCTCATAGTCCTCTAGGATTTGGCTGAAGAAAGCAATTGGCTGCTCATCATTGTCTTTGTTCTACTGTACCAAAATTATAGAAATAGTATCATCACCCCCAAATGCATAGAGGATGAAATCCTTGGAGAAATATGGGTTGATGAGAGTTGGGGCTTGAGAGATGGCTTCTTTGATTTCTTCAAAACTCTCCTTGCCTTCTGCTGTCCATTTGAAAGCCATGCTTTTCTTTAACATCTTGGTGATAGGCTTGACAAGGGCTGCAAAATTTGGGACAAACCTCCGAACAAAATTTATTCTCCCCAAGAAACTCTAAAGGGCCTTCTTATGGCTTGGAAATGGTAGTGCTCTTATGGCTTCAACTCTTTCTGGATCAATTGCTAATCCTTCTTTAGAGACAATGTGGCCAAGGAGTTTTCCTTCATGGGCTAGAAAAACACACTTTTTAGGATTCAAGGATACTCCAAACCTTCTGCACCTTGTGAACACTTGTCTCAAATGAAAGAGGTGGTCTGCTGCATTTTTGAAAAATAGTGATATCATCAAGATATATCAGCACTATGTTGTTAATCAAACCCTTGAACGCCATGTCCATTGCTCTTTGGAAAGTAGCTCCAGCATTGGACAGCCCAAATGGAATTTTCCTGTATGCATAAGTTCCCCATTTGGTTGTAAAGGCTATCTTGAACTAATATTCTTCCTTCGCCATAATCTGATTGTACCCTAAATAGCCATCAAGTAATGAAAACCTTTCGAGCCAAAGCAACAACTTGTAAAATCTACTCCATGGAAGGAAGTAGATAATGATCCTTGAGAGATTCTCTATTCAAATCTCTTATTTCCCGCTCTTCTTTCTTACTAGAACCAAGTTGGCTACCCAACTAGAATGCTTGATAGGGAATATGATTCTTGATTCTATCAACTTATTCAATTCTTTTCTCATGAGAGGCTCCATGTGGGGGTTGACTGGCCTTTGTTTTTTCCTGATGGGTTTAGTACTTGGATCCAATTCAATGGTATGTTGAGCTAACTCAGGATTGAAACCTTTCAAATCTTCATAGCTCCAAGCAAACACATCAGGGAATTCTTGACAAAGTTGTATGAACTCATACCTTTCTTGTTCAGTTGTCATCTTGCCAACTTGGAGTGATTTGTCTCCTTCTAACAAGATGGACACTGAATCTTCTCCCTTGACTTGGATGTTTGCTTTCTCTTTCCTAAACTAATCATTAGGATTGAAAATGGACTCCAAAGTAATAAGTCCCTTTGGTAGCTTGTTGGTTCTCAGCTGTACCACTTGGTCACCATACTGCTGCTCCAAATTTTCCTGATTTTTAGCTGAGAACTTAGCCTCTTCTTGCAAGAAATGGATGATTTGCTGATCATTTTCAAACACTTGCCAACTTACATTGTTGTCTGGCACTGAAGGCCTCACAATCACATGGATGTTTGGCTGTACCTTGTCTTTCTGAATGCTTTCAACAACGTCAAAGGCTGCCCCAACTACTGCAAGCCTGTCAGCAGCTTGGTTCTCTTTTCTAGGAATGGATTTTATGCCAAAACCCTCAAAATCTTCAATGAGGTCCCACACCCTGTTCTTGTAGCATTTGAGTAGATCATTCTTGACAGCATGTTGCCCCTTAACTTGGTTGAAAATCAACTCACTGTCACCAAAGACTTGCAAGTTCTTTATTCCTCTCTTGATTGACCAATGCAATCCTTGTACCAAGGCTTCATATTCAACAGTGTTATTAGAGCATGCAAACTGAAATCTAAAAGTTGAATAATACTTAACTCCTTGAGGTGAAACAAGCATAGCTCCCCCTCCTACACCTTTTCTACTCCTTGATCCATCAAAAAAAAACTACCATACCTCATTTTCATCCTTGTGGTCCGCTTTGGTGACACTAGGAATAGGATGATTTTCTTCATGCATGTAATAGACTCCTAATTCAGATTCTTCTATTTCTTGATAAGGATAAAAAGCATGCACCTTGTTTTCCCATTCATCAAGAGTTAGATCTGGGATGCTTCCTACCTTGGTGTCAGCTTCATCAGTGCTTGGATAATCTTCTTGATCAAACGCTGAACAATTTGTATTGATTTGGCTTGGAGTGTAAGGCTCAATGTGAAATTTTGCAATAGGTTCAGATCTGATTGTGGCCTTGGTTCCATATCTTGTTCTGAACAACATGTGTGACCAATCAGTAGATAAGTAACCTCCAATCTTGGCTATGAAATCCCTTGACAAACATAGGGCAAAGAGTGGTGGAAGGTCTATTACTGAGACATCTTGCAAAACAACAACGTTGGGGCAGGCATGCAAGGTAAGACTCAAGTTTTTTATCACTCCAACTGTTGTTACTATTGTCCCATCCAATTGCACTACCCCTTTGGATATGGTTTCATACTGAATTCCCAACTGATCAGCTATTTTCTTGGGCATTACTGAACTACTTGCCCCGGAATCAATCATGCAATTGTGTACTAATTGATTCCCAATGATCAATGAAACATAGAATGGAGGGGGCTTCAAAATTTTACCTTGTTGTCCTCCATGATTCCCCTTAGGCTGGGCAACATTTGTGAGCACTTTCTCTTGCATTTGGACTTGCTAATTTGAAGTTGACTAGTCCTTCATGGTAGCTTGTAGCAAATCTCTTTGGCCTAGGATAGATAGTGATTCCCACATTGATATGTTTACATTTGTCTTCTTCATCTGATCAATGATATTGAATGGAGATGAAGTATCCCTTTTCTCCCTTGGCCTACACATTCATTCCTTGCACATGGGCAGCAGCAACTGGCATTTGAGTTGGCTTAGGAGCTATTTTGGGCAGTCCTTGTGTGTTTGGGATTGAATTTTGTTTGCCAATAGTTTGTGGAGTGATAGAAGATTGAGGATTGCTTGGGGCTAATGGCTGTTCTTCACCCAAATTTCTCCTCTTTGACCTTGTGTTGGCTGCAACACTTTGGGAAACCATTTGATTCATGCCACAAAAATCTTCTGCCTGCCAGTTTACAAGTGTGGTATCATTTGGAGCTGACTGCTACTTCTGGAATGTTTCTTGATTACCCTCACCCTCCACACCAGTTGTTGTCACCATTAATGCTTGATTCAAGGCACCATTGAAGCACATGGATTGGTTGTGAGGTTCATTGCATGGGAAACACCAATCATACTCTTGAGCTACATTGTTTTGTACTGGCACTAATGCTTTAGAGGCAGATGTAGCATTGGGATTATAAGGCTGAAATGGTCTATTGGCAGGAGGCCTTGCTTGATTCAAATTTGCAGCTGGGTTGGGTGGTCTTTGGGGTTGATATGGCTTCCTGTTAGGCTGAGCTTGAGGCTGGAAGGGAGGTCTAAAACCTTGGGCTTGCTACCTCTTGAGTGTAACCAGCTCATTACCTAAATTTTGTAATTGCTTCATGACTTCTTGAAGTTCATTTGAGGTACTAGAAGATGAAGTGGAAGCTTCACTTGAATTCTAATTTCTAGGAGTGGGAATAGGAGCTAAATTAGGTGTTTGATTAGTGTTTGGGCTCTCTAGACTTGGAAATAGTGGCATTGGAGGCCTAGGAGCTAGCTTGCTAGCTTGAATCAAACAATTTTCAGCTCTAATGGCAATGCTATAAGAAATGGGGATAGTTGTGCCTCCCATGGACTGAATTAACATAGAAATATCAGAATTTAAAGCTTTAAGGTAATAAAGAAAAGCACCTTCTGTTGTTGGCCTGACTGCCACTGGAATTCTCTCCCAAGTCCTTTGAAATCTAAAGTTGAAGTCAGTCAGCTACTCATTGGGAGCTCTCTTGATGGTTGTCAACTACTCCAAAAGGGACAAGTTGTCTCCTTTCTCTCCAAACTGTTCATGGAGGGCTATACATAGTTGATTCCAATTTTGAATAGAACTTGAGGCAAGACTCCTGAACCATTGTAAAGCTTTCCCTTTGAATGAAGATTCCAGTAGTTTGACGGCAACTTGCATCTCATTGATCTCGTGGATTGCACAAATTTTAGCAATATCCTTGACATGATCACCAGGAGTAGTCTAATTTTCTCCAGTAAAGTATGGAATGTTCTTCAGTGATGCAATTGGGATTGGATTTTGTGCATTGAGAGCAAGTGGGCTGCTGCCAATGAAATTGACATAGGGATTGTTTTGTGCCATTCTGATTTCCCTTAGAACCCTAGTTGATTGAATGAAATGCCTACCAGGTGGAGGAGTTGAGAGAGTTCTATTTGGTGGAGATGGAGACCTTTGAATCCTCCTCCCTCTTTGCCTTCTTCTTGGAGATAACTACAGATATTCAAACAACACCTCTTCTTCTCTAACTCTTGACCTTGTGGTGATTCTTCTCATGAGTTTTTAGGTCTTCACTACTAAACCAGCCGATTCTTCTTCATTGGAGTCGCCATATGTGCAATTTATAGATATTTAAAGCAAGAAACTTATAACAAATGCACATCAATTTTGTTGCAATGAAGATGAAGACTTCTAAGGTCCCACCGGGTGTGCTAAAAATATTGTTGCAAATCAAGAGCACCCCTGGATGTTGATCAGATTTCTAGTTTGATCATCCTAAGCATCCAGTGTGATTGCACAACATTGAATCCTTTCCCCAAGTGTGGGACTTATAAAATGGGAAAGGAATCTCTAGATTAGAGGTGGTTCCTCAAACTCCTCTGATCAGATATATCACTTGCACAGTTGCAGAGGTTTAAAACTCAAAATCCTACTCTAAATTCCAAAGTGGACAGAGATAGAGAATGCAAAAAAACTAAAACTAATGCTAATAGGTGATGCACCAAAGGAGTGGTGAGCATTTTTTACTTCTGCAGATTGACACAGTTCACAAAATGCAACAAAAATTCATGCACAAACTAATAACTGTAATGGAGGATCAGAAATTAGTCAAACAACACAAGCAAAGGATGGAAACTTAATCACAAGGCCTATATTGTTATTTTTACATCAAAAATCACTTGTATTACAACACCTGAGAGGTAAAAGAGGTTACAGTCTTGAAAAAAGGTCTAATATTCCACCAAATCACTTCCAGGTTAAAAGGGAGCTGCATACACAAAAAATGTTCAACCCTTTGAAAATGAACCAAATCTGGCTTTTACAGTGCAAGGGACGAGCCCAGGAGAGAGAAATGTGGGAAAATGTGGAAGGGATTCAACCATTGACCAAAATGCAATCAAAACAGCATGGGCATCCTTACAGACCCATCCCCTAACATTTTTGGCCATGCTAGGAGAGAATGCGAGCCATTCTTCATTAAAAATGGTGGTTGAAATGTCATTTCTGTCCATAAGCACTGCCCGGAGGGCATTTTTGATTTTCTCTCTTTCAAACTCCATCAAAATGCAAAAATAACCCCTAAATCTTATAGATAATTTTACTAGAATTCCATTGATATAAAGAATGCAAAAAAATGAGCTCTGGATCGAAAGATATGGCCATTTGAAGTTTTAGGGTAAAACAGGCCAAATCGGATTGGCGGGCAAAAATTTTCGCCCGCCAATCCGATTTGGTCCTGTTTTGCCCTAAAACTTCAAATGGCCATATCTTTCGATCCAGAGCTCAGTTTTCACGTTCTTTATATCAATGGAAAGATGGTAAAATTCTCTACAAGATTCTGGGGTCATTTTTGCATTTTGATGGAGTTTGGAGAGAGAAAATCAAAAATGCCTCTAGCACGTGGTCATGGAAAGAAATGATGTTTCAACCACCGTTTTTAATGAAGAATGGCTCACATTCTCTCCCAACATTGCCAAAAATGTCGGGGATGGGTGTCGTAAGGATGCCCATGTTGTTTTGATTACATTTTGGTCAATGGTTGAATCCCTTCCACGTTTTCCCACATTTCTCTCTCCCGGGCTCGTCCCTTGCACTGTAAAAAGTCGATTTGGTTCATTCTCAAAGGGTTGAACATTTTTTGTGTATAAAGCTCCCTTTTTCACCTTGGAAGTGATTTGGTGGAATATCGACCTTTTTCAAGACTGCAACTTCTTTTACCTCTCAGGTGTTGTAATGCAAGTGATTTTGATGTAAAAATAACAATACAGGCCCTATGATTAAGTTTTCATCCTTTGCTTGTGTTGTTTGACTAATTTCTGATCCTTCATTATAGTTATCAGTTTGTTCATGAAGTTTTGTTGTATTTTGTGAACTGTGTCAATCTATAGAAGTAAAAATTCTCACCACTCCTTTGGTGCATCACCTATTAGCATTAGTTTTAGTTTTTGCATTCTCTATCTTTGTCCACTTTGGAATTTAGAGTAGGATTTTGAGTTTTAAACCTCTGCAACTTTGCAAGTGATATATCTGATCAGAGGAGTTTGAGGAACCAGCCTCTAATCTGGAGATTCCTTTCCCATTTTATAAGTCCCACACTTGGGGAAAGGATTCAATGTTGTGCAATCACACTGGATGCTTAGGATGATAAAACTAGAAATCTGATCAACATCCAGGGGTGCTGCTAATTTGCAACAATAGAAACCAATAACATACACATGAAAATAAGGGGAAAACCTAGATCAAGATCCATTGTAAGAGTGTTACGTAATCGCTTTGCAAGATATATTGATAAGTCGAATACATTAGCTAAGATTACATCAAAAGTTCTATTCATGGAAAATGTTCATAGTAGGATAGATTTCTTTACATCACATTGCTCTCTATTACACTCATTACACATAACTTCCTCATTCATCCCCTCTCCCTTTCTCTTCTATAAATGACCCTCTCTAACAAGCATTTAAAGGAATATTATCCTAACTGTCCATCATCATTTGCGGAAGCCTGCTGGAATATTCTTATGATTGCTCTACCACTACTTAGGAATATGCTAGATGTCACCATGCATTTCCATTAATCAAGTATATTTAGCATGCATGTGTCATCTAATCATTAACAACATTGAATCCTTATCCTTTCATGATAATCATAATGATTCCTTGGAATATCCTTTTCTTGAATCGTAAGTATCCATAACTCATCCACATTTGTATCTGGTTGTTTTCCCATTCACTCCCAATGTGCATATTTTTCCTATTTGTCCAAAACTTACTAAGTCCTAACTCCATCCTTCCCTGGTGTGACCCTTCTCACCTCTCTAAGGACTACTTCTGCATGTGCCTTCATACCATGTCTCCATGCACCACAAGGCTTCTTCCCTTAGGTACTTAGTTTCTTTTAGGGGTCCAACATCACCCAACACTTAACTGGTTACCACCCCAAAAAACCTTCATGCTAACTGAGAAAAACTCTTGTCGACCAAAACCTATTATTTTAAGAATGTTGCTCCAAAGAATAAAAATTAGTAGTAGGGAAAGAATATAAGAAAAGAATTAAAGAATGGGGGGGTGCTTATATGACCAATTGAAGGAGTTCGGGAATTCCATGTTTTCTAATAAGGCCTTTCTTGGTGCATCCCCTACGACATTAGGCACCTCATCTAGGATGATTTCCTCCACCTTCCCATTTAATGCACTGATGGCCATCCCTAACTCCATGCATACACCCTAAAATTCAACCATCCACTAAGTGATGGAGTCTCAAATCTCCCGATTCTCAAATCTAGCTTTGTGCGCTTTGTTTTGATCTTCTCTTTCTGGGCCATGGTGTTAATGACCAATTGTGTGTACTCTTCCTTGTTGGTGGGGATGGTCTCCTACAAAACTTTGAGGGATTTTCCTCCTCCTTTGTCATCCATGCGTTGATTATTGGCTCACATTTCCTATAGTTGTTGAAGCCTCTATTTGCTAGTATATTCACCTCCTTGAGTTGGGAGAGCAAGTCTTCCAACTCAGTGATCCATGCTTCAACGACGACCTTGTTCTCTTCCTTTTATTTTTCAAGCTCTTTAGCCATGAGGCCCACACCATCCTTAATGTTAATGAGAAAAATCCATACGAGGTCCTCAAGATACTCCATCTCATCCCCATAATATGTCATGGTATGGCTTACCGATGTCGGACATTTCCCGAATGTTCATCATGAGGGCACCAACTTGGGAATATGCCTCCTTTGTCTACACCTACTCTCCCCTTAACCCTTGGCATAACTTTTCTATTTATATATCCTTTCTCTTTCTTTCTAGGATTAAGGTCTGAATAGTGGCTCTTGTATCTAGACTATGTCCGATTACCTCTAAAGACATATTTTGCAAGGCATTAAATGCCTACTCATCTTAAGGTGGTTAGGATCCACCACCTTATATGTATCTTTTCCCTTCTTCTTTAAGTAGAAAGTCTCAATCACATGATCATTGACCTTGAACTCAAGTTCCTCGGCGTGGAAGTGCATAGTCTAGTTGAACATATTCCTCATTCAGGCACACCCCCATCTTGATCCAACAATTCCCAACCATGTAAATTTTCTGGTGGGAGGGTGGCCTAAAACCTTGCACGTAAAACCTTCTTGGGGTCATCCACAAAGTCCATGTGTGGGGACACTGGCATCCACTTCTTCCTTGTATCCTTGTGCTTTTTCCTCTACTTCTTTACCCCATGGGTGAATCCCATATCCTCATTTATAGTAAAGGAGTCCCCCTTGTCTTCCTTTGGGCTGACATTCTACGGTGTGGCGGATTTGTGCCTCGAATCTTCCTATCCCCTACTAAATTCTCCTTTCCTTATTCTCGTGCCTTACCTACATTTGTGGCCTTCACCTCAACCTCCTGCCCCTCCAACTCCACTTCCAATTATGCTTTGAAAGTGGTGGGGTATTTTTATTCTGATCCTGTATGGGGCTTGATGCATCATGCATCTTCTATTTCTTTTCCTCAGGCTCTTCCTTCTCTTCTTCTTCTTCCTTGCACCCTGATGATGAGGTGTTGGTGCCACCTTGTTGTGAAGTGCTGACACCCTTTTTACTATTCCAGCACATGTAGTACTTATTCTTCCTTGAATTATCTAACTTCCCTTCTTGTTCTTGTTCTTGTTCTTCTTGTTGGTATTCTTGTACTACCTTCATGGGTGGGATTGAAGCTTCCTATGGTTTTATAAAGGGAGAGTCTATAACCTCCACCTCAATCCCTCCCTATGTTTTTGGGTGTAGTTGCATGAACACCTAATGGAAATACCACTTGATGGTAATGCTGACTTGTGGGTGTAAGTCCAAGAAATATGGTTCCAAAACCTCAACGTAGGAAGGCCAAGTGCCATACTTGTATGTAATGCGTAAGGTGTGGACATCAAAATCTACCTTATCTGCATCAAAACCTAATTTCTACACTTCCTTAATCCTATTGATGGTGCACTTCATATATCAGTAAGTGTATGCAAAGGGGAGCTTGCACCATATCCCCATCTCTCCTTTGGCCATCATGAACCTTTGTAGACAATAGTGTTGGGTGACAAAATTTTTTACCCTGTCACTAACAACTTGTAGAAACTTATGGGGGATGCACCACTCATTCTCAAAAGCTCCATGCAACCACTCAAACCACATATTCATTTGTGCCTTATAAGCATTTGAGATGGTCCTATCGTAGGTGAAATGTGTGAATTGGATTATAGGGACGCATGCATAGATGGGTGAACTAAAATGTTCCCATCTGTCCGTTCAGGATGCCAATCTCCTAGAACATGATTAATAGTAGGATGGATCCCCAAGTGATATTTTCTCCTACCTTGTTCTATACCCACACCTCTTTGATAATGCCATTTGTGATGAATTGGGAAAAGTTGTAGTGTTCCCTCTTGGACACCCTGTAATCCACGTACAAGAATCTACGGTTGATGTCCAGCCACCTTTTTGATGCACCAAATTTGTAGCTAATGATTTGGGAGGTGAATCTCGTCTGGGGTTTGGGAGGTCTATAATTTATAGTACCCTACCCCCTTCTTGTAATTTATCTTATTTTCCAACTCCTCGATCTTGGTAGTGTCACACAAATCAAGTGCCATATCTACTCCAAAGATTTTTGTAAGTCTACTACCATTAGAATCGATGGCTTTTGATTCTCATTCTTCTTCCCATGAAGTAGAAGAATTATTCATGTACCCACAACTTCAACCACCTAAAAGCATAGTAGGATTGGCAAAGAAGAGCAGCTCCCATAGATGCAAAACCCTATTCTTTTACAAATATTGTTGTACTAATTTGTCAACCTTAGGGTTTTTGAGCTTGTCCACCATTTGGGTGTCTGACACAAGGTCTTCTCACATCATATTTTCATTTTTGATCATTCTATGGTTGTACTCACTGATATTACATCTATATAGCTTTGAGCTTCAATTCTAGGCCTTGATAATCCCAGAAGGGTACTACATCTCTCAAGTAGATCTCCACAAGATCCTCCTTTTCCACCACTAATTTCTTTATGTGTGCCTTATTTGGTGCCATATTCCTTTCCTTTCCATTTCATCACTCATGCCCTAGGTGTTATGTTCCTCTCTTCCAAATTCCCTAACTCGATAACTTCCCCACTTCTCTTTCACGTCACCTTCTTCCTTCTCTATTGTCTTCTTCCATCCATGCTATGTCACAAATTTTACTACAGATTTTCACAAGTCTACTAGTTTGTGAAAGTACCTCACGTCTCTATTTTTCAACAAACCCTCATCACACTTTGAGCTCGGGAGCACAAAAGAAATTATCTAAGGCAAGGTAGTTGAAATGACTATCCTTATCTCTTATTTATACTTTATCGATGCCTTAGAGTTCCTCCAACCACGTTTCCTAATGTCACTTTTTAATAAAACACTTTTCTTCACTTAAGGAAACTTCTGTGAATTCCTCTCACGCTTCATAGCTATAATCTATAGGTGCTCCAATACCACTTAGACTACCATAGACCTCCTTCACACACATCTCCACACTAAAGTACATAACCTTTGTGTTGTCTACTAAGTAGTTCCCTATAATGCTGCCTATCTTATGTCATACCACGCGATCCTTACCTTATTTTGGTCTTCATGTTATTTCAACCCACCTTCTTAACTACACAAAATTTACACACATTTTCTATCTGCACACCTTTTCCATCCCATTACTCATTCTTCTCGCCTTCATGCTAATTTTTCCCAACATTTTTGGCCTCCATGTTCAATATAGCTGCTACCTCACCCCACACAAAAATGTATATGTGATCCCCTACATATAGAACCTCTTATAATGTAATTAGCTACCGGTGTACCAATGTGAAAAACAAAGCCAAAAATCACAACAAAGGAAACAAACAAAATACTAAAGGAAATATAAACTAATTGGAAAAACTACCTTATTTCTTACTCCACATAAGCCTTATTTATAGTAGGGATTTAGCCTACTCCCATTAAAGTAACTTAGTAACCTCATCTCATCCAGTGCTACTAACTAGAATGTACCTCAATCAAGGATGTACGAGATGATATATGGCCCAAACCAATGGACTTTCAATTTTCCAGGATGGTACAAAAATTTGGATTCATAAAGCAAGACCATCTACCCAACCTTGAATTGTTTGTTTTTAATATGGTGATCATGCCATGATTTTTGTCATACCTTTTCAGTCTTGACTCCACCTAGTAAGTGATCACCTCTTTTTAATTGCATTAACTTCTCCATGTGCTCATGTAGTGCTTTCTCGATATCTAACCCTCATGTGTGCGTAATAAGTAGGGATGGTAGCATAAACTCTACTAGTAACACAAATTCCATGTGAAACACCAATTGGAATAGTGTGGCCCAGTTCAATCTCTTATAGGTTGTCATATACACCCATAGCATTGTTGATACTTTTTCATACAAATCCTTTCCTCCCATATCACAATTTTTATCAAAGCATGTGGCTCAAGATCTTGTTAAATGCCTTAGCAATTCCATTGGCTTATCGGTGATAGGGGTAGTATTGTGGTGGGATACCATGAATTCTCGCTAACAAAATCTTGAACTTATCATTCAAAAAGTGTGTGCCTTTGTAACTAGTCGGATATTTTCCCACGGGAATCTTACTACTATGGTTACTATGCAATCCTTAGTAGGTGTTTTCCTCTACCCATCTTGTTAAGTAATCACTAAATGTAATGATATAGTTCAAATAAGTCATTTACGTGGTAGGTGAAATCGATCCTATAAAATCAATGGCCCACTTCTCAAATGGTTATGCACTAGCTATCGGTCTCAAGGGCATATCATCCCTTCTTTTAGGTTTGCCAAGGTGCTAGAAATGGTCACAATCCTTACAAAACTCAATAAAATCCTAGTAGATGCTTTCCCACCAAAGCCCTACCAATATAATCTTCCATGTAGTGGCATTCCCTACATAATGTCCTCTTACATTCCCACCATGTCCTTCATCCATGATTGCAACACGCTTATGTTCTAACACACACCGGTGTAAAACCTCATCACAGCCTAACTTGTATAAGTCTCCACCAATTAACATGTAGGGCATGACGTGTATGGCTAATTGCTTCCTTTCCAAGGTCTTCATTCCCTCTGGTGCCACACCCATTTTGAGAAACATAGTAATATATTCCAAGTCAAAGGACATGCGTCATAATCTAAATAGTTGTGCATCTAACATTGTATCCTCTAAGTACTCTATGTGTCCTCCCTAAGTCAATCCTTGATAAATGGTCAGGCCCTAAGTTACTCTTTCCTGGTTTCACAACAACTCTAAACTCAAACTCTTGAAAAATCAGGACCCACCGATATATGTACCCTTGTAAAACGGGCTTGTTCACCAAGTACTTCAATGCCATGTGGTCCATGTAGAATATGAAGGGTGTTGCTAATAGATATTACCTAAATTTGTGTAGCACGTAGATCATTGATAGTGCTTCACACTCAATAGTAGTATAGTTATGCTCTGTTGGTGTCAAATTTCTGCTAGCAAAACACAAGGGGTGGTCAACAATTCCTTCTCTAGGTTGTGCTAAGATTTCCCCAATCGTCATTCTTGAAGCATCAACATGTACATGGAATGGATTATCCCAAGAAGGAAAGTGTAGTATGGGCATAGTGATAATATTATTCTTTAATGTATCGAATGCCATCTACTGCGCCTCTCCCCAATGGAATGTACATCCATGCTTCAACAATTCCTCTAGTGGTGTGGCAATTTTGGCATACCCCTTAATAATTTTTGGTAATACCCCATATTCCCAAGGAATCTCTCGCACTATTCTCTACCCGGTAGGCTCCCCCAATCCCACAATAAAGGAAACTTTGGCAGGTTTTACCATAAAACCTTCCTTACATATGATATGCCCCAACAGGGTTCTAAATGGAGTAGTGAAGAGACATTTCTTGATGTTGAGGGATATGTGCAACTGTCGGCATCTCTCGAACATCAACCGTAAATTTTCACAATGGTATTTCACTAGTCCATACATTGTCCAGTCATTAAGGTAGACTTAAAGGAACTTATGCATAAAATCTTAAAGTGTCTCAACCATTATGTGTGAAAACACAATAGGCATATTATTTAATCTGAAAGGCATGAATGTGTAGGTAAAAATTCCCCATTCAATGGAAAAAGTTGTCTTTTCTTGGTCTTCCTTTACAATTCTAACTTGATGATATCCTGAGAAGCCATCCATGAAGGAATAGATCTTGTGCCTAGCTACTCCCTCCAGGATTTCTTCGGTGAAAGGGGTGGGAAAGGGATCAATGACACATACCACATTCAAATATCTATAATCAACATAGATCCTTATCCTCCCATCATTTTTAATGCTAATAACCATTGGGATTATCCATTTTGATTCCTCAATAGCTTCAATGATACCTAAAGAGATCATCTTGTTTATCTCTTCCTTGACTTCGAAAACATAAATTTGGTTTCATTTGGTAAGGTATCTTCATAATTAGGTGCACTCCTTCCTTTAACTTGATTTTCATTTCCAAGGAGTTGTGAAATCCTTTAAGCTTGTGGTACCCATATGGAAATAAGTCCTAAAACTTGGGCAATAGATCAATGATCTTTGAAACCTTCTTTTCTGACCAATAGTCCCCAATAGTAGCCTCCTTAGGTTCGATTTTATATCCAATTTTAACCTTCTTTGTTTTAAGGGGTTCATGGTAGGCGTGCACTTGCTCATCAACACTATTTGTTACTTTATGCATACCCATAGTATGGTTAACATCTAATTTCTCCACTTCTTCACCATCGATCACATAGACCAATTTTACTTTCTCTTTCTCCATGCATGCACACTCAAGTTGTATCTCTTTTGATTATTTCTCATCAAAGTGCACTTATAAACAAGGTTCACCCAATAATTCTAGTATTTTATCCTCTCTTGCCATGGCACTATCTCCTATCCTTAGGTTCTTAACAACTGCGACACCTCATCAACCGATGGCTTACTTGCTTTGATATTCAAAATCTTGAAGGAAGTTAGCCATAAAATCCTCGACAATTTCTTGTTTGATGGCGCATCTCTGAGTGAATGTACCATGCGTGTGCGTAACCTTGTAAAGTGGAGTATAAACTATGCACCCATAAAGATAGTGACAAGACTTCCATGCCTTCCATATATGCCTTCTCACATGCTTGGATGTGAAATAAGATCCTTCCCATGATAATCTTGAATGATCGTAGGTGCATTTCTCTTGGAAAACCTAACAAAGAATGTGATTCTCACTTCATGCCACTCTAGAAGGCTATTGCGATGGGTCACCCACCAACATGTTGTGGTTCCGAGCAAGGTATAGCTAAGCATCCCTCTCCTCTTGACCTCACTTCTCCAATGGGTCTCCATTTCTCATAGGAAAACATCAAGGTTGGCTCCTCTAGAATAAATTGGTAACTTATTTCCTCCTAGACACTTGATTGAGGGTGCATTTTTTACTCTCATCACAGAGCCTCTTAACTAAGTTCTCACGAACTCATATGTCCTATGCACCTAATTTTCACATGCCACACTAGTTGTATCACTTATAGATTGAGCATCTTCCCACTGAATAACACCCTCCTTTGTTTGTTACACAACTTTAGGATCTCGGATAATATGCACATAGATTCTATCGAGGACTTATTCTCCTAAGGGATAAGTATAAGGTGATGACTTCCCATCGCTAGAAGGATAATAACTGTTATTCCTTGTTTTCAAAACTTATGTACCCCTTATTGAATCGTACGTCGAACATTGTTCTTAGAACACCGGGGAACCCAAGTAATGCTAGAAATTTGTCCACCTTAGCTAGCACCAAGACTTTGAAGTCTCCAATGAATTTTTTCCCTTGGATAGCGATAAAAACATCCCTCAAGACACCAATAGGCATCACCTTTGTCTTGTTAGCAATATATAACACATTTGAATATAACTATAATGGGGTCTTCCCATTTGATACCATGCGTCTAAAGTGAGAACATTAACTTTTGCACCCTTGTCTATCAGAATATTGCTCAAAATCCACCCGTCACCTACTACATTTAGGGTAATCTCCTTATCATAATAAATGGTATGAGGGGGAAGGTTATCATGCAATATCTATCACTCGTGCTCTCCTCTTTGCATGGTACCTTTTCATGTAACCATTCCCCTAGTAGAGGGATGATATTCTCTTGCCTCAACATTTTACATACTTCCTTGACTTCATCCAGATCCTTCTATGGAGCCTCACCACTCTTTCTTTGTTCCAAATTCCTTGAATGCACCTTGAAGCACCGGATCTCTACTTGTAGGCTTTGAATTACATCCATGGTCTCTTGATAAACCTATTTCTTATGAATAAGGTACTGATACTTCTTGTGCACCACCTGTTCTCTAGTAACCACCGGCCTTTGCTTTGGTAATTCCTGGCATGTGTAGCCTCATCTTGTGTTGTCACTAGTACAAGTTCTAACTCTAGCTTTTGTTTCACCGTTGGAATCCATTACAAGTCAGTCTTCTTCAAACTTACTAGTCCTATTCCTTTATCCTTCATTGTTGTTTGGCTTGTGTGTTCAAATAAATATGGGCATTCCTCATACTTTTGTGTTTCCCACACCAAGAACATTACAATAGATCAGGACAATTGCACTTATAGTGCTATGTAGATCCATATTTGTAGAAATTTCTACGTGGGAACTCACTTCTTCTTCCTACATGGTTTCCTCAACCTCAAAATCCTCCAAAGAAGCTTGTTCTGTGGGCTCCTCGATCTGCATGCCCTTAATAGTGATGACCATCATCCTTGGAATTATTTGCAATACAGGTCTTGTGCACACCAATTTTAATGACATCATGTATCTTTTCAATCAATCTACAATCCTTAGTGTCATGAGTAATAGAGGTGAAAATATTGTAGTATTAAGACACATTATTATGGATCATGTGCTACAATAGTGAACACCTACTTGCATCATGATCTTTGTTGAAAATATCACAGCTCTACTATCATGGTGCACACAACTATGTCTCGAGGACAACTATCCTTTATATTCTCCTCCACCTCACAATCCATGCTCTATACGCCACTATGAGTCTCATGGGCCAAGTTCATAGATAGCTTCTCCAACTGCTTTGCCATTACAACAATCTTAGCTTCAAGAAAAGGGATAACACTAGTATCTATGCTTTGCCAATAGGCTTAGCATGTAGGGTAACCTCCAAGGCCTTATGTGAGTCTATAAAAGTCTTGTTTGAAAGTTCTCTCTGAAAAGGTATTATCAACCCTCTAAAAAACCATTGAGCATGTTGAGAATGATGAATTTCATACAATAGTTTTGACAAGAGAGTCTTGAAACGCACATCAAATTGCCACACACTCTTTGTTATACCTTATTGAATTTCCTTCACCATGCTAATGCTCTTCTATTCAAACTCGGGAATACAACTAAATAGGCATACATAGTGTTTTGTAATCTCTGAACTATCCGGTGGGGTTCATACTTATGGTACCAACTATGTGTGCATCCTTGCAACATTGTTACAAACTGACTTTCCTTCCATTTCGGGGTAGTGATCTCCTTCACACGCCATAGCAGATCACACTTGTGGACATTTTCTGCAACATCCTAAACACCTTTGTATTCTGATAGGTGCAAAGACATTTTGAAAAATACTTGCTGATGGGGTTGAGGCCCTTGTCTCACTTTGATTATGAACATTGATTTCCTCCGGTGTTGCCTCTACCACCAGATCCACTAGATCCACCAGCACCTATCCCTCTTGATCCACCAAATCCTCTAGATCCACTAGGTCCACTAGTTCCTATTCCACCAAATCCACCTCCCATAGCTGGTAAAGGTCCTGAAGTGGTCACACCTTGTGTCCCCATTGTTGCACTGAACTGCATGCCAAAAGTCTATGATATTACAATGATACTAGATGTGTGTCCCATGACACTTCTAGATGTTATACCCAAGGTTTGTGTACCTGTAATTTTCCCAAATGTCATTCCAGATAGTATACCTCTAAACATAGGAAATGATTGTGTAGCCATAGATGTGCCAAATGAAAAGTTATACCTCCTAGGTTCTGATCTATCACTTTCAGCAATACCAACTGGGTTAGTAATACTTATTCCTAGATTTGGAAAACTAAGTGCTAGGGGTATGTCACCAAGTGGATTCAAATGTGTGCCAATGACTCCTCTCCTTTCTTCATATGAAGAGATTTATCTAGAAGTTGAGGGGGTTTCTCTTCCACACTTTCTAAGATGGGGTAGCACAGACTACTCAAGCTCCATGTCCTTTGCATGAACCTAAATTCCTTCCCGTAACATCTACCTCCATAAATTCATTTCTCTAATAAATTTATGTTGTCTATCTAACTCCCTCTCATGAGCTTCAATTCGTATCTCTTCCATCTCCTTTTTATCCACAAGGTCCACCATCTTCCTCCACCCTAGCTGCCTCACCAAACATTAAGAAGAATCTTAGCTAGCCATAGGAAATGCTTCCAAATTCAATGTAACGATTAGGATATTTATAGCTAAAGGTATAACACACAAGAACGATCCTCTTGGCTCTCTCAAAAACTCAAACTCGACAATATCTAGACAGGAATATGTAAAACTCATGTACTCCAAGGTGTAACCTGTCAACACTATACTCCACTAGTGATCAAAAACACGTCTTAAAGCCATATCAACATCTTGTAACCTCGATACTCATCTTGGGTCCACACACTAGATTTATAGTACAAGCTTGATCTAGATGCATAAGCTGAAATCCATTTATAAAACTCCACTAGAAAGCAACAAAAGAAGGTCTCATACAACTCATGATACAAATGTTCTTCTACCCATTTACATGCATTAAACTTAGGTCCGATACTAAATATCTAAGAAAACTCATCCTCCATTCTTTTAATCCATACTTCAACATTATCCAAGGTCAAGCGCTCTATCATCATCGTGCACCATTCTCACAAAATCTTCGATAAGAGGTCCTAACAATGGAACCAAAATGTAGTCTCCCTAGTATTGTTTTTTTAACAACCAAACCCAAATGCACTAGCATATCATCTAGATCAGTATGGATCTCACCCGAGGAATGTGCAGAACCGAGCCCTCCTTTATGTGAGCTTTGTGAGAATATTCTTTCTTACACAGGGATGTATTACAACCAAAGGATAGATGTAATTATCCATAGGATTTTAGATGTAATATTTTACTCCTAGTTGATGTATCCCAAACACAGATTTAACATGATCAACTAAAATTAGAATCAACCATGAAATAACATTGAGGAAACTAGTAACATACACATGAACATAAGGGGAAAACACAGATCAAGATCCATTACAAGAGTGTTACAAAACTACTTCATTATATTGATAAGTCAATACATAGTAGCTAAGATTACATCAAGAAGTTCCATCCATGGAAAATGTTCATAGTAGAAGAAATTTATTTACATCACAAAGATCTCTATTACACTCATTACAAAATACTTCCTCATTCATCCCATCTCCCTTTCTCTTCTAAAAATGACCCTCTATAACAAGCATTCGAAGGAATCTTCTCCTAACCGTCCATCATCATCTGCGAAGCCTTACCAAATCTTCTCATGATTGCTCTACCACTACTTAGGAATCTTTCAGATGTCACCATGCATTTCCCTCAATCGAGTGTCTTTAACATGCATGTGCTAGCTAATCCTTAACAACCTTAACTCCTTATCCTTTCATGATAACCGTAATGATTCCCTAGAATATCCTTTTCTTGAATCGCAAGTATCCATAGCTCATCCACATCTGTATCTGGTCACTTTTCCATTTTCTCCCTATGCACATCTTTTTCCTATTTTTCCAAAACTTACTAAGTCCTAACTCCATTCTTCCCTAGTGTGACCCTTTGTGCCTCTTTGAGGACTACTTCGCGCATGCCTTCATGCCCTACCTCCACACACCACAAGGCTTCACACCTTAGGTACTTAGTTGCTTTTAGGGGTCCAATAGAGACCCATGGGAAGTTGGCCACCATTTTGGCATGGTGCCATTACAACAAAGAGGGATCCTTTTTACAAAGTAGAACTCTGCTATTTATAGAAGAAGGAGAGAAGAGAAGGAGAAAGAGAGGGAAAATCATATTCAAATCTCCAACCACCAACATCAAGTGATAAATTCCTACAAATCCACTTGTATGGTTGTTAGAAAAACTTTCCTATGTTTGTTTGGCATGTAGAAGAAGGAAGGAGGTAAGATCTGATTGAAATCTAGTGGTTGAGGTTGATTAGATGTGTGCATTGATGATCAGAAATACATTTCCCTATTTTCTACCTACCAAATCCTACCTAGATTTTAATTTGAAAATTCCAACATGTAGTTTTTGTCAAGAACTCTTTGAAAAGTCTAGGGCACGCTGATCGTGGATATGTAGCGAGAAGATACAACTTTCAAATGATGTCGATCCATATGGGCACGCAAGACATGTTTCCCACATGCATTGACTAAATAAATCAACCAACTATTCATCCGATTTGTAGTTTCTTCCACATGTTATTCATTGGCTAGTTGTTAGGATTTAGTGCCTTGTTTGCACTCTTTGATAGGTTGCATGTTGCACACTCAAGTATGGTAGATGATGTGGCACGTGGATGATGCGAGAATAAGGTTCAAGGCATGAAATAAAATGACAAGCGCACGAAAGGGAAATAGAGGGAAGGTGTGCATGGAGGTTTGCATGTAGGATGAATAGGAGAATACTTGCAGGGAAACATATAGAGAAGGGGCATGAGCATTCAACTTAATAATGGCACACGAAAATAGAAATAAAAGGGGGCGTGCAAACGATCATAAGGAAAAAGGAAGTGTAAGGCATGCAAGTGTGAAGGCATGTGAAGGACTAAGCCAATTCGGAAGGAAATTGCAGAGAGGTGCATGCAAGAGTGCATGATGGGATGATAAAGAAATCAGGTGCACAAGAGGAAAGCACAATGAGGAAATATTAGGAGATAGTAGAATGTAGATGGAGAAGTAGGAAGGTGCATAAGGACACGTAGAGGAACTGCAATTGTGCCAAGGTGTCGAAGGAACAATCTTAAGTGTGCACAACAAAATGTGAAAGCATTAGTGTCGAATGAAAATATAAGTTATCTAGATAACTAGGAGATTTATTTGGATAACAATATACTTTCATATTTCCTTACTTAAATTAATATTTTCATTATACACCAAAAGATCATAACGACATCTTAAGACAATTATGTTATCCTATTAAATATATTTCACATTGATTACATTGTTGTTTATAACATTACAAGTATATCTTATAAACAATTATATTATCAAAGTTTACTATTAATTCACAATGAATTGTTTGCTACTAAAAGATCGATACATAAATACCATAAAACGAAATTACAAAAATCTGACCATAGCCATTAGAATTCATGGTTAATAAGTTCATTACATTTTCACAACCGTGAGTATCAAAGATAATATTTTAATAGAACTCACATGGTTTCCTTACACATTTGTGGGTAATACTTCTACATAAGTTAGATACAATACATTTAGTACAATCATATGAAATAGTACAATATCATTCAATGCATGATCCAAAATTTAATCATTTCGCACTTTTCCAACCTGTAATCTGAAAATGATAATTTTTACATGGTTAGCTCAAAAGAACTAGCATGGATTATTAACCTTAATGATGCAACAAAATTTATAAAATACAACGTATTATAAATTTACTAATCTTTTATGAAGCATGAACTTTTAAATCAATGTAAAATCTATGTTCAAATAACACCATAATAACCAACCACAATTGTTAACATTTTTAACATAACTATATCTCTAAGTCACCATCCTATCAAACGCATATGTTATTGGGAGATTATCTTTAACAACTATTATTGATTAACCTTCTATCATTTAGTACCCATAATTAAGTCAAGATATTGATACAACCAATCAATTCAATCTCAAGGATATCAAACAATCATCATGTATGTACTTATTCAAACATTTTAAGACCAACACCCTACTATTAAATTGATTCGATAGCATAATCTCTCTCATTCATTAATTTTTCCAAGAGGAGGGTTTTAATCATTTCTTTTATCATATTAATCATTTTTCCATAAATTGATAATCATATGTTTCAAGAAGATATTCCTACTTGAGAATCTATCAATAAAAATCATCCTAAGTTTACCCAACATATTCCTGTATACATTATTTTACCTCAATATTCTATATGCCGGGAAATTTAATAAGTTACTACCATGCGACTTACTTAAATAATGTAAGATTGCAAGATTAAGGAGTTCTGGACACAAAAATCACTACGAAAGTCATTCCCAAATTTAAAATGCTAATAACAAGAAGATTATGACTACATTATCCCATCTACCATGAGCCTTTAGCACAGACATGAACTAGAACCCTAATCACGACCACACCACAACACAATTTTTTATCCAAACGAGATGAAAAATTTGTTCAAGGGTGGAGAAGTAATTAATATCGTTACCCCATAACTTTCTCAAAATAATATAAATGATCCCCACATCAACTTCGATAGCCTAAACAAAGGCGTCTTGCCAGTAACTTAGTAAAAAAATTAAATCACGGTCGATTTAATCATTAGAAACATAGACCCCTCATTTCTAAAAATGTATGAGGCCATGTGGGCCAGTCTGTTCATTCCTATTACAACTTGTAAATCGAGAAAGATTAAACTTTGTTGCAGACCCAAATCTTATTCTCTCACGAGTATCTACCCATTTAACACTAAGCCACAAACCAAGGTTTATTTTAAGAAATTTATTATTTAAGCCCATATTCATTTCCTTAATTTAAAGAGACCAAGATAACTGAATAATATGCTACAGTTTATAATGAGACCACAAGTTTGGGTTAAATAATCCATGCCTGATAATTTGTTTGAAAATTTTTATTACTTCGTTCCTTGAGTCTGAAAAATCAAAATTCTTGAGCAACAGATATTTCCACCTTGTTTCCTTCCAAAATTCTACTAAATTGAATCCACCAAAACCCCCATTCCATTCTAACTAATACTGTCACCTATCTAGAAATATTAGCACCTATATTTATTAGTGATATCAACAAAACCAAAAACTACCAAAATAAAACCTAACTGCATGTAGTTAGCTTCCCATAGTATCTTTGCAATATTCAAGGGACCATGCATGCATTACTTCCCTCACAGTGCCACATAGTATTGTATTTAAAACATATTGCCACCATATCCATTTTACCTGCCATACTTGGCATGGAGGTGTTTACGAATGGGCAAGATTAAATAAGAAATCATCATATACTTATCAATTGTCATTTGAGTATGGTCAAACCATATTGATTCCAAACAAGAAAGACTAATGAATATGGTTGAATAATATAATAATCGTAAATCAAATCCAAGTAAATACCTTTCACCACTTGTATTAACAATGAAAAGACAGTATAAAAAATCAACTTAATCATTCATGTCAATTACCTCACCATTGTCCATCTTACTTACCAATCAAATGGAGTAAGACATACTTAAACAATTTAATTTCTCATTAAAATGGTACATGGATATCTTGTCCTTTAAACATCAATAATCACTTTGTAGGAGTACGATCAGTCAAAGAAAATATGCAAACCATCATGTTTATAAACAATGCATGGTGATAAGCATGATTGTAAAACACACACATTGTGCATTATGTTCAAGCACCGGTTAACTAAATAATCCAAATATCATATGGACCAAAATAGTATTTTCTTAATATACAAAAAAGGTATTTTACCTTACTGATTAAGTCAACAAAAACTTGTACCTTGATGATCCAAATTTTACTTGTTACAATTGAAGACCATCTTATCATTAAAGATCAATGACCATCATCATGTTAAGAAAAGTAACTTTTAACATTTATCATTATTTCCACATAACGAATAATACATTGCAACTATGTTTAGATTCACCATATTTGTAAATTATTCTTTCCAACAAGTGGGGTGAACCATAAGATCAATATTTGTTACAAAAACTAAGTAATATATCCAAGCATCAAGATCATCTCTTTCAAAAAAGTAACTCATAACACACAACATAACAAGGTGCACTACAATATCCATTACAAGTACAACATTCCTAGCTATATCTCCCATCATCGAAATCATCATACTCAACATGGTAAGTACATTCAAACATCAAATAAAAATAAGAATAAGTTATAAATGCTAATTACTTTATGAACATTTGATGAAAAGTGTTATTACACAACTGCACATGAAACTACGTGTAAGTGTGTATATCCTTTTAGGATATACATATGCATGTGTAGCTACATAATAAGCTAAGTAACAAGGATTATCCCTATGCCTTCATAAACCACTCTTCATTTTATGAATTATCCTTTCAAAAATAGAAGTTGTGCGATGTTACACTAGTCAATGCAAAATGTAGATTTAATGAAGATGAAAGAGGATAAATTATTGAATTAGAAATTGAAGAGGAAGAAGAAGAGGAATGTGTAAGGACTGGATATATATTTTTATATTAATAATATATTATATTATATTAGCAAGTAAAATGATACAAAATAATTGAACAAAAAATTGGGTGGTATGAGAGAAAACCCCAAAGTCATGAACAAACTAGGAAAATCCTAGGATAAACCAACTAAAACATAGTCACATTGAGAAAGAAAATAAGAAGATGTTGTAAAAATTTGATCGGATGTAGGAAGATCATGTTTATGATGCCATCTAGATCCAGTAAGGTCTTGGCCACTATCGGGCATCTCCCATTTAGAACCAACATGACCCTCCTCTTCATTTTCTTTTGTAGTGTCATGAGTTAGCGAGATGGCTAAGGCCATATGCAGAAATTTATCCAGTGGGGAAGAATACTCAACACATCATGAGTGTGTAGATTGGGGGAGCTAGCGGGGGGATCCCTAACCATGGTGACAAGATAGTGATGGGGGAGAGAAGCTCTACCTTGACAGCTTGATTGTGAGGGGAGCGGTGATCCCAAATGAATGAACTTCAACGATGAGAGTGACTCCAAAGACCACTTGGGGGACGAACCCCATGGGGCGGAGAGTGCCGTGGTAGGAGAGGATGACTCCCAAGCCACATTGCATGGAGTGTTTCCCCAATGTTGGAGGATTTTTAGAGGTACTCCAATTCAAGGGCCATTTTATTCACTTGCGCTTATATCTGCAACAACACATTGGAGACAACAATTAAATTATTATAAATAGAAAATTATTGATCAACTTCAAAGCACGAAAAAATAGACAATATTTCCTCTATTTCTAAATCCAAAAATAATTTCCCCTCTCAAAGCATTCCAAATTTTTCTAGACACGTGATGTATCTTAGGATTGTCACCTAGCAAAATATGCTTCTAGGTGAAACATTCAGTCCGAAAGGGAGAAATAAATAATAGATCCAATTCTAAGCCTTTTGGGCTTTATTGCAAAATTAGAAAAGGTGGGATAGGGTTTCTGTATGGATGAAAATGAACACGTGATCTTCAACCGTACTCGACCCCCCGAGGTCATGTCGGAGCAGCCGATGTTGAATGTGTGTGGCTAACTATAGGAAAATCAAAGTGACTAAGATCTGGTAGTGTGATCTCTTGGTATCGGAGTTGACAAAGAGGAGATTTAGAGGCTATGAATGGGTACCATGAATTACCTATGGTGTGTTTACCTAACTTAGATCTAAGCGTTAAACTAGTTTGAAGTGTCCATGTAAACTGAATGAAATTAACAATCTATGCTACTGCTGAAAGGGAAGCTAATATAAACAAATCACCAAACTGAAATATTTCAATCAAAAACAATAATTTGCTTCTATTCTAAATAATTAAAATATTTCTAAACTAAAACTAAACAAGCAAAATAACCCGGTGTGGTTATTCACCCATGTTGAGTGTATTGAAACTAAAACATGAACTTTTCCAATTAATCCATGATATGTAGACAACCTCCTACATATATTCTCTCCTTCAAATCCACAGGGATGGGAAGAAAAGGATCCATCACCGGGAGTTGCTATGAAATATTCAAACCCTCTTGGAAATTAACTAATTACTTGAAAATGAAAGGAAATTGATTAATACTATATTTGATATGATGTAATAATGATAAATTATAGGAATGAAGGAAATTAAACAACAAATCCAACTTGGAATTTATAGAACAGAGGTAAACCAAGTTGTGTAGTAATTTGTCCCATCAATTTTCCCTTTCTTTCTCCAAGTGTTCATGTGAGTCCAAGGGATTGGGAATACAAGAACAATAGCATGAGGATATCTCTTGAACAATGGCAACTTAAAGGCAATCTGGATGTAATGCAAGTATAAGAGAGATAGCACAAGATATCCGAGCTTGGCTATGCAATTCCTAGTAAGATCGTAGCAAACAATACAATGAAATATACACAAAATTTGCAGGGACCTTTGCTTGAATACAAGCATGGATTATATAGGAATGGAGGATGGGAGGTTACTTCATGTCAAGGCAAGAAGAGGTAGTTGCACTAATTAAATCTCATTTAAAATATAAGGAGTAAGGAGAACCAAGAAAACAAAGATATTTTTAGTCAATTTGGCTCACGGATGCATTTTAATAGCAAACTTAAGTGAATTATCGCATGTCAAAGCACACATGAAGAATCTAGAAAAGTAGGTAGGACCACCACACTTTGTAGGGCAGCAGCCAGGGACCGCTACTGTTCTTGGGAGGTGGTTTATGAACCGCCGTCTAGGAAGGGTGGTGGTCCTAGCACCGAAGGCCAAAACAAGCACGAGAAGAGAGGTGGGGAATTGGAAAATTCATGCAAAAGCTAAGTAAGGATGTCTAGGCTACAAATATTAACTTTGAATGGGTTTTAGAGCTCCAACACGTTCTTGAAAGGATTTTGAATCATCATTGGGGTTTCTTTTAACTATTTTCCCAATAATGTAGCTCATCTAATTTTGGGTGCGTACATATTTCCCACTCAAAGAAGCATCTTAGCCATGAAAAGGTGTAAAACGTAGAGTCGAGTAAGGTGTTCTTGAAATGGGGAGTTATAATCTATACCGACATGCCCATGTGTCGAAACGTCGACATCCAAGCTCTCACTTCCTGCAAGAGGAAAAGAAGACTCACATGCGAGATAGATAAAATATCGAAAATAAAACACTAAATTAAAATGATAAGAGGCCTTAATATTCGAGTGGGGATATAGAAATATATCTATGCCAATATTCCTTCCTTGTGATCACATACACTCAAAATGAGGTCAAAACAACATATATTTATCAAAACAAAATCACTTTTCAATTCATTTGTGCATATCAACTTGTTGATTTTTGAGATTTTGGCCCACATTGACCATTTTTCATTTTCTATCATGGTTGAATTGGAATGGATTTAGGAAGGGTATGTTACGTTAGGCCCGGCCCTTTACTATTTAAATACTTTTGAGAATAACTCCTAAGAAATTTTTAACTAGAGCGGTCATAAGGGGCCTTAAAGAGGCAGATATGCAAAGTTCCTTTATTGCTTAGTCTCCATTTTGTGAGGCATATATGATGGTTTTTTTTTTTGTGCTCATTGCAAGTGTTTTGACCGCACCTAGTGTGTGATGGCATCATACAAAACTATGAGACACCATGATATGTACATATATCTCTTTTTGGTTTGGTTATTCCTTGCATAGAGTTGGCTTACATTGATGATTTGATTCACGTGTGTACTCTTAGATGTTTAGAATTTCTAATTTTTATACTTTTCAAAATGAATGTAGTGGACATGAATGCTAACGAATGATTTCTTTTTTCTTTTACTTTGTAATGCTGATATATGATAATGCAAACACATTCTATTGCTGAACTTTAGTTTCTTTAAAAATATTTGGTACTCCGTATTGTTTTGGTAAAACTTGGTGAAAGAGTGATATGATAAGTGAATGAACTTACCCCACTCCTAACTCCACGCAACCAAGAAGATGTGAGGGCTCAACACCAAGAGCTAGAAAGGGAACAAGTTATGAAATTTTATTGAATGGTACTGATGAGGGATAGACAATGGTTTGACAGACCAAATTACGACACTACAAACTCACCCTACTCAAGTTACCTCATAGCTTAGAATGTGATTTAATTTCTAGTTTATCTAGAATTAGATCCATAAATGGCCACTTGGTTGACAAAATATGGTTTTGAGGTTTTAAGCTCTTTTTGAATTTTGGACATTTAACTCACTTTGTTTTGATTTATGATTTCACGGCATTTGAATGAGCTGCTTCTAACTTTCAAGTTTGTCAAAGAGACCCCCTACACATTTCCCCATGCTACCAGTAGGAAGTATGGGCTCATCACCATGGGAAAGGAATAGGAAAGTAAGGGAATTTCTCTCCTTTCCCAACCCTACATCACTAGTAAGAGACACAGGCTCAACACCGAAGGTTGGTAGGGAAAAGAAATGTGTAAAACAAAATTTTCTCGTATATTTCTATTTGAATTATTTATTTAGGAAAAATGTTTAGAATTTTCTTATTTCCAAATAGATGTATATGGGATACATGTGACGCCAAGAAGCTTATAGAATAGATCATGGGAAAAGACACCTAACCTAGGAAGAGACCAAAAGTAGAACCAAGTATGCAAGCCTTGGTATGGTTACTTTCAAACCTTTTTTATCTTTCATAAACAAATAAAATGATTCAAGAATAATTGATGATACTATGAACGTTTGAAGACATATGATTTGAATGTTTTTCTAATGTATTTTAGAATTTTTAGGATTTTCTATAAGAATAATATCCTTGATCATAACTTTTACAAAATGAGCAGACAGATGAAAATGCAATGCAGATTCCATAATGTATATATGAAAATGCTGATGAAACTACATGTCATGATGTCTAAGTTGAAGAGAGTTAATGAATATCAAATTCTTCACCCCCAAAAAGTACACAATGGAGAACAATTGTCCTCAAAATTTCCATTCTCTTGACAAGGGCGTAGCATTATGGGTTTAACTTATAAACCTTTCCCAGAAGTGTATATTGTCCAATCATTAAACTCATTTATGTGAGAGAGGCATTCATTCACTTCCTTGTGACATTATTGAGACATGGTGTGTGGGTGAGCATGACTATGCTGCTTGGCCTTGTTTCCTATGTGGAGTGTTGTGTTTATTTGTGACTCTTATTAAATGATGAGGCCTTGCCCCATGGATATGGAAAGCTTAGTTTTAGATGCACATGGGTTGAAACTAGGGTTTAGAATAGAACAACCCTCAGAGATGGTTTTGATGGGCATCATTTTAATCTCAAATTTCCCTTCTTCATTTGTTAATTCTATCATGTTTACACCTAGACCTAGGTCATTGGAGGGAAGAGATGCTAAACCGAGAAGACTACCCATCCATGTGGTTCAAATGGAAGGAAAATCAGATCGTCACTCTCTAAGAGTTTCATAATTCCCATTGTGGTTTTAGTGGACACTGTTTCCATAGATATTGATTTACCCTTATCTGTTTTTCTACCTCAAATATTTTTGGGTCAATGACTTTAACCTTTGGAATGTCCACGGTGATCGGGACTAACTATTTTGTTAGAGGTGGTTTGTTCAATTGGTTCATAGGAATTTTACACTCAATATGGAATCCTTTATTCTTCTTGAGGTTTTATAAGTGTATATCGAAGGGCTTACAATCCCCTTGAGTGATGAAGACCTTCCCCAAATGGAGGAATCTAATATCCTAAAATAAGGTAGAAGGGACAACCATGTTTTAACTTGTTTCCCTATCGATAATGTAAAACTCCATCAAGATGTTTTTAGGACTAAGAGTGACTAGAAGAACTATGGTTCCAATCAAGGTCATTTTAAGACTATCGTACCCCCATAACCTGTTTCTTGTAGAGGAAAAATTTGTCTCTCCATATCCCAACTTATGCAAGAAAGATAATGGAACCACATTTACAGTAGCCCCGTCATCAATCATGGCTCTCTTAATGAAATTGTTATAAACCCAGACTTGTAAAAATAATGCAGGATCACCTCTTTGAGCAATTTTAGTGTCAGATGACATCTTGTCTATATAAAAAAACCCAGTATCCCTATCATTCTGTCCCAAAGGATGTATGTCAAACTTGATATGATTTATTTGAGTGCTAGGAGGTGGCATAACATGGATTAGATGACCAATACCTAGTGCATTGAGCAACATAGAGTGATGCGTAGGTGAATTCTTTAACAAATCAAGGAATGAAATGTGAGAAAAGGTATTGTTCAAATTCGAAATTAAATCATAGGCTCCTACTAGTTTCATGATTGTGGGAAGGAAAGATCAGCTAGGGGTTTTAAAATGTACTCCTTCATCTGATTTGTTGCATTAATTTCATGCTCAACCTCTAGCTCAACTAATCCCAAGATTTTTGTTTTATTGTTTGAACCAAGGTTAGGAGCGACCCGTGAGTTATTGGAAGTTGACGCTTCGTGGTCATTATTTCCTATAGGAATGCCTTTGTTTGTGTTTTTTTCAATTCACCTTGAAGTCTTCACAATGTGTAGGGAGAAGATATTGAAATATGCTCACATTAGCATTATGAGGAGCTCAAGTCGTGTATAGTAATATTGTGAGTTTGTTTCAGGATTTGCTAGGAACATGTCTATAAAGAGTTGCCTTTTATTTTTAGGAAGTCTTTACAGAAACTTGTTGTAATCATGAAAATTCCTACCTTCATGACCTCAAACCTTATGGAAACCAAAGTATAGGTTAGGTTTGTAATCTCTTGGTCTTTGATAAGCATCTTGCTATTGTTGATTATAACCTTGGTTGTAGTTTTGAAATTGGTTTTTATAACCATGATTCATTTCCCCTTAGCCAGATTTTTAATACTAGTTTGGGCCTTGGGTTTGATTTTGTCTTTCTAGTGGAAAATTTACATCAACTATGTTGATAGATGACATAGTGTTAGGGCCTCTTTGATTTCTGATTTGTTATTATTATTGTTTCCATTGTTTGGAAAACCAATTTTCTTGGCTTGATCAATAGCACCATGATTTCGATTCACACCCTTAGGTCCTTGGTTGTTGGCACCATTGTTTTGATAATTTGTATTATTTTGATTTCGGGATACCAATTTCCCATTGAGATCACATGTCTTACACCCACTTGTCTATAGAGACTTGGTTAATCCAAAGCGTACCTTCCAAAAATTCCTCATAACTACAGAAAGGAAAATTTTGGACCTCTTCCTTAGTCTCTTGATTGAGTGAGTGAAGGAAAAGATCATATAGTTCCATCCAGTCCATGTTGGGTGTACTTTCAGAGGAATAGAGAACTTGGTGCCATCTCTAGATGAAATGGGTGACATATTTATTTTGCTCGTCTAATATGCAGGAACTCCCTAATCCTTGTATGCAACAACTTTTTCATGTCAAATGATTTGATGAACTCGGAAACAAGTTGTTTAAAGGAATGTATTGAAGATTCGGTATCCTATAAAACCAATCCAATAAAATTCCTTCAAGAGTATTTGGAAAGATCTTATGTACTACAACATCCCAAGGAAGTAATTCCCTGATAGCAGTAGCATAGGCCTTGATATGAGCATTTGGGTCTCCTTCTTCCTTAAATTTTGGAATATCTGGAAATGGGTGCAGAAGTATGACACCATGTATGGTGAAGTCAAGAGGCTCCCTTAAGTACTCGGTGCATGTACCGATTGCATAAGATTCCACCATCGAAGATCCTTGATGAGGAGGAGTTGGAAAAGATGCATTATAAGCATTGATGGGAACATATGGGGTCCCTTGATATGGCATGTAGGGAGAAAGAATGGTATATGGGTCCATCTGGGATTTTTTGAATACATATGCATGTAAGGTGGGATAGTACCAGGATATGTACTAGTGGGCATAAAACCAGGGAATGTCACATTGCTTGTTGTGGTGGCATTCAAGAATGTGATTTTGATAAGCCCTTGCATAGGATAAACTTGAGAAGCATGAGGACCAATCCCTGGTGTGTCTAACCTTGTGAGAATATCACCTGGATTTGAATGAGTCAAATAACCTTGTTGTACATGATATTGCATTGGTTTCTCATTAGAAGGGATGTATCCTTTTTGCCAACTAGATACCCCATGTTATGCTCTACTGTATGTGTTGGTTGTGAAGTCTTGGAACTTTCTAGTTCTCTAATCCTCCCCACTAAATTAGAAATGATATCATTGGGAGAGAATTGATTCACTTGTTGGGGTGCATATGGCATAGGGTTTGATTGAGCAGGCTCATGATACCCTGTGATGAATTGTTTAGTGTTATAATTATTGTCTTCCTTAGAAGTAAGAATCTTAGGATAGGTATTCAAAATATCATAGACTGAATCCTTCATTCTATCTAAATACTCATTTATTTGACGAAGAGGATTAGCTATTCATGAAAATAGATCATCCTCTATTGACTGAATGGAAATGTGAGGTCTTGACAAAACCTTATGGTAAGAACATGTTCCATTTGTGATAAAAACATGGTTTGCATTGGGTTGAATGTATTACATGTCTTACGGTTGATCAACCACATCCATCCTTACATAGCTAATGGGGTTTGAAGTGTAACTAGGGGAGGTGTGAATGTTTCTTGTGTAATAGTCACACCATCTCGAAAGAGAAGGGGACTGTTGTGGTTACACGTTGGTGTATTATCTATCACAACCAAATGGCCCACAAAAATCTCTTCTAGACATACTTTATAAAGTGTAAAATACCTACGAAAATAGGGGAAGAAATGGAGAGGTGAGGTAATATCGGTGAAAGACAGGAAACAAGAAGGAATTAATCCTTCACGTTGGGTTCACCAATTTACAAAAATGAAAATGTACACGTGATCTTCAACCGCACTCAACCCCGAGGTTTTTCCGAGATCGATGGTGTTGAATGTGTGTGGCTAACTATAGGAGGATATGTGACTAAGATCTTGGAGTAGGATCTCTTGGTATCTGAGTTGACAAAGGGGATATTTAGAGGCTATGAATGGGTAGCGTGAATTCCCAATCGCTTGTTTACCTAACTTGGATCTAAGCGCTAAACTATTTTGAAGTGTCTATGTAAACTAAATGAAATTAAAAATATATGTTACTGATGAAAGGGAAACTAATCTAAACAAATCACAAAAATGAAATATTACAATCACAAACAATAATTTTCTTCTATTCTAAATAATTAAAATATTTCTACACTAAAACTAAACAAGAAAATAACTTGGTGTGGTTATTTAGCTATCTTGATTGTATCAAAAATAAAAAAGAACTTTTCCAATTAATCCATGATATGTAGACAACCTTATACTGAGATATTCTCTCCTTCAAATCCACAGGGATGGGAAGAAAAGGATCCATCACCGGGAGTTACTATGAAAGATTCAAACCCTCTTGGAAATTAACTAATTACTTGCAAATGAAAGGAAATTGGTTTATACTCTATTTGATATGATGTAACAACAATAAATTGTAGGAATGAAGGAAATTAAACAACAAATCCAACCTGAAATTTACAGAACAGAGGTAAACCTAGTTGTGTAGTAATTTTTCACCTCGGTTTGCCCTTTCTTTCTCTGAGTGTTCATGTGAGTCCAAGGGATTGGGAATGAAAGAACAATAGCATGAGGATGGTGCTTGAGTAATGGTAGCTTGAAGGCAATCTAGATGTAATGCAAGTATAAGAGAGATAGCACAAGAGATTTGAGCTTGGGTATGTAATTCCTAGCAAGATCGTAGCAGCAATATAATGCAAGATACACAAAATTCTCAGGTCCTTTGCTTGAATACAAGCATGGAATATATAGGAATGGAGGATGGGATGTTACTTCATACACAAGGAAAGAAGAGGTAGTTACAACTAATTAAATCTCATTTAAAATATAAGGAGCAAGGAGAACCAAGAAAATAAAGCTAGGTTTATCCAATTTGGTTCACAGATGCATTTTAAAAGAAAAATTAAGTGAATCATCACATGTCGAAGCACGCATGAAGAATCTAGAAAAAGCGGGTAGGATCACCACCCTTCTTGAGCAGCGGTTGCAAAATATCACCTAGGAAGGGTGGTGGTCACGGAATTGAAGGCCAAAACAAGCATAGAAAGAGGTGAGGAGATGGAAAAATGCATGGAAAATCTAAGTAAGGATTTCTAGGCTACAAATATACACTAGGAATGGGTTTTGTAGCTTGAACACCTTCTTGAAAGTATTTTGAATCATCATTGGAGATTCTTGTAACCATTTTCTTGACAATGTAGCACATGTAATTTTTGGTGCCTATAGTTTCCAAGTGACAACAAAATTGAAATTTTGGAGCCGAACACCAATTTGAACTAGAAGGGCACCAATCAATAGGTCTTAGTGGAGAATACACCATAGAAAATGAGTGATTTTAGGTTCTACATAAGCTTACCAAATAGTATTAAATATCCTTCTCCAAATGGAAGGGGAAGAATGAATACCCTATCCATTGTTGAGTTTATAAACCATGAGATGATGGGGAGACATCCAAGAGTAGCCTTTCTTTGGAAGAGTAATTCTGAAGGAGTATCCATGAACAATTTTCAATCTATCCACCATGGATGAGAGGATATCAAAATAATTTTGTGGCTCATATGATTCGAGATAAAGGAAATAATGTCGAATAATGTTGGCCTGATCATGAGAGGAAAGTTAGAAATTGGATCTGAGTTCATTTGAGGGACACCAAGATTGAAGGTTCTTGAAAAAAATCCTTGATGGAATGAATTCCTCACTTGAAAATTTTGAGCACATGGATCTTGGGGACCTCTATAAGACACTCGATCCTAGAATTCGATGATAGGAGACCACCATAAGGAGTGATGATTAACATATATGCCATTATGATAGTCTTCACCATTCCATTAGAATCATGGATTGATCTGTACCATGATTTCTAGATAATTTCAAGAAAAATGTACCAACCACTTTGATAAGCACTTTGAGAGCAATGAGAATATTGATGAAACCTAAACCCTTCCAAGTTATCTAGACATAAGGGGAACCCTCTTCTATGCCATGGAACAAAATATATTTGCAAGACTCTTTTCCTTCAATTCTATAAATTATCCATTCGGCACGAGCACTTGTCCTTAATGCAAGTTGTCAATAAGGCCCATTCCTCAAGATTATATGGGTACACAAGAGGAATCCCATGTAACTCGTGAAATACTTTTCCGAAACATTATTGGACTAGAGAAAATATTTGAGAAGCCTTTCAAAATTCTACACATATTTTTTTTATGGTACCCAAGAGGGAGTAATAAACATGAATGGCTTCAAGCACTTTGGAGAAAATCTAGAATTTACCCACTAAAGACAGTGGTTTGGTTATCCAATACTCAAGATTTTTAGCAACCCATTGAACAACATATTGCCAAAGATCAATAGGTGATGCTTGAAAGACAAAGGGGATGATAAGAAATTTGAACAACTCACCGTGAAAATCATCTTCCAATCATACGAAGCCATCCAGGGGTGTAGGAAGAAAATATTACCTATAACACTATGTTTTCCGCCACCGAATGGAGAAACTAGATGATGATAAAAATTATTGTTGGGCCCTGAAATTTACTAAGTCCCAAGGAAGAAGTCAACACGTGCGGGAGGTAGTAAAGAAGGAAGGAGCTTAGGAAAAAGTGTGCAAGTGAAAGACATGCGGTAGAAGAGGTTGGTGTGCATAGGAGCAGGAAGGTTTAGGGAATTAGCCATATTTTGAAGGAGTTATCGCATGAGAAACACATGAAAAGCCCAAGTAGGTGTGCTAAATAGATAAGGTGCCAGAATGGAGATTTTGAGGTCAAGAAGAGAATATTCCATGTAAGATATATTCCTAGGATGATCATTATAGGTATTGGAGGCATTTTCAAGCTAGCATATGAATTTGACCATGGAGGACCACACTTCCACTTGGCATGTGATCTGTCATGAAGGAAACCAAGGAGGTGAATCTAGATCTGTTTGAAGGAGTACTTGGGTCTGAAATAGAGGAGGAGGAGAGTACAACGAAGTGCTAAGGAAATTAAAGAGGGGTTTAAGTAGTAATAAAGTTCTCTAGAAATACTTACAAGGATGTTATTGAGCTTATATGCATGGGTTTGGTTATGAACAAGGGTTATAAAGGGTAGAATATCTTAGAACTCTCTCTGCAGAGTATTTTTGGAGAGTTTAAGATAATATTCCTTGATGTATTCAGTTTATATGACCCTTATGAGGTAATCGGGCTACTGTAAATGTTTTTAAACAAATATATGTGTTTGATTCTAGTTATTCATGTTCTTAAGTGTAGAACCTTATGTTTTTATTATTATTTTGGGTCGAGATCTAGTTTTATTATGCTTATTTACAATGTTCATTTCCATTCACGATGCATACATGTACGGATCTATTGTCTATATCTTATGTTATTGAGTGAATGTCTATGTTTCCATTTTTGCAACTCATTCTTAATCAATGAAGGACCATTCTCACGAAGCTCACATAAATGAGGGCTTGCACTGTACACCTCGAGTGATCTCCCAACACATGTTAGGTGATAGGCCAATGTGCTTGGGGTAGAAATAAGGTATATGAATACATGGCTACATTTTGGTTCCATTGTTGGGACCTCTTTTTGAACTTGTTGTGAGAATGATGTGTGATGACGGAGCATTTGACATTGAAAAATGTCGAATATTGGATCAAAATCATAGAGGATGAGTTTTCTTAGAGGTTCAGTATTGGATCTAAGTTTGATGCACGAAAATGGGTGGAGGAGAACTTGTATCACGAACTCCATGAGACATTCTTCTGTTGTTTCCCAGTAGAGTTGTATGAATTGATAGCAACACATGCATCGAGGAAAATTTGGTACTATAGACATTATGTTTAGACCCAAGAGGAATATTAGTGGTTTCATGATTTTGATCTTATTTGGACCCGTGTTGTTGATCACTGGTGTAGTAGAATGTTGAATAGTTATACCTTGGAATACACTATTTCTACATATTATTACCTAAAGATCGATGAGTTTGAGTTCTTCAAGGATCCTAGAGGATAATTCTTGCATGCTATTCCACTGGCTATCAAGATTCTAGTTATTACTTTGAGTGTGGAATCATTTCCCATGGTCAGCTAGACTCCTGCTAGGTGCAAGGCATGAAAGATGGCGTGATACAAGATGGTGAACCTTATGTTCGAAATGGAGATATAGGAGAGGCGGATCAATAATAATGAATCTTGGGAGAGGGATTTGGAAATATAATGTGAAGTTGTAAGAGTGATGAATTTATGGAAGCGGAGCGTTGCGGGAAGGATTTGAGGTTCACGCGAAGGACGTGGAACCTAAGCGATCTGAGTTACCCCATCTTGGCAATCGTGGAAGAGAAACCCACTCGGTTTCTAAAGAAAGGAGGAGATCCTTAGGTGTGCATCTCAACCCATGTGGTGACCAGACCCTTGTACTTAGTTTTCCGGTTCACGAGATAAGTTTTGATAATCCAGGTTGGTATTGGTATTGGTATTCGAGTGACACCTAAGAGGTATAATTTTCATTTGGTACATCTATTGCTGCATAGTTATTTCCTATATTTGGAGGTATCTTATCTGGTATGATATTTGGGCAAGGTGTGGATTCACAAGGTTTTAGTATCACATCTAAAAGTAGCACAAGAAACACATTTGGGAGTGGTTTGGTATCATATATTATCAGCGCGTAGTTTAGTATGACAATGGGATCACGGGGTGTAAGCGTGTTAGGACCATTACCTATGATAAGAGGAGGACCCGGTGAATCTACATCAGTTGGTACTAGTGGATCTAGTGGTGCTGGAAGCAGTGGAAATATTAGAGGAGGCCAAGGTTATGGATTTGGTGGTTAAGTGCCTCAACAACCTCAATAGGTATTTTTGAGATGTCTTTGCAATTACTTGATTACAAGGGTGTGGAAGACAACTGCAGAGCATGTGCACAAATGTTAGTTACTATAGCACACAAAGGGTATCATTTCCACAAAGGAAGGTCAATCTATTTTCAACCACATTGTAAGGGTATGCACATAGCTAGTATAGGAAGTATGATCCACACCAGAAAATGGTGGATTTCATTTCGCTACATAATTCCTTTTTGGTGGATTTCCACATACTTGATTTTGAACAAAATATCATCAGCGTGTTGATGGAGATTCAAAAGGAATGGTGGAGAGTGTTCGGGAGTATGGCGCACGCGCTTCAATATCCTCTTATCCAAGTTATCTTATGACATTCACCCTTCACAACAAGCTCAGTGGTTCATTAAAGGACTTATCACATTGTTCGGAGAGGAACTTTCAAAGATCCACACGAGGACTTGGAAGCTTCCTTGTGCACTCAGTAGTAGGAAACATTGATTATAACATTATCATTTTAAAAATTTAGAAAGAAGGGAAGTTTTTATTTATGTCATAATTAATGTTCTCTGTTCTAAATTAACATAATTTAGAACACACATTCCAATGCCAATCCATCTCATAACAAAAAACCATATGCAACTATAAATGACTAGGTGAAACACCGATCTATCATTTTATGACTTGGTATTAATTCAATTTCTCATGTTAACTCAATAACGTGTATACAACTTATAATTGGTTCCTTTACCCTTTTAGGGGTACCCAAGTGTTATGTCTAAGAGGCCTATCTAAATATTTGTTACCGATATTCATCTGAAATCCCATTTCTTAAACTAGGTGACATAGGACAACGTAACCAACAACTTGCAATACTTTGGCCAAATTTTCTAAACATGTTTATCATTTTTTCATTAACATAATCATAAAATGGAATAAGTCCCTCATCACACTTGTTCTAATATCTAGAGTGGTATTTCGACTTCTATTAGTCCAATCTGATTCAAGGTTTCATACTAGACAAGGAAGTAACATGCACTAGTGTGGAAGACTACTCATGATGACTAAGGGTACATATACATACTCAATCAACTTACGTCGATTGAGTGTGTCTAGTTATCCTAAGTCAACATGATTTGACCTCAACACTAGATCATATTCCTATCCTTGTATAGGATAGAACCATGATCCAGTCTTACTTTTATGTCAATCAAGTTAAACAAATTATGCGGGGTGTTGAGACATATCAACTGCATCATAGTATCCTCATAATGACTCTTGCCATTACAAAGGTACTACACTTGTAGTTGATGTGTTCCAACATCCAACTGATTTTCCTCAACTAGGTTAACATACCTTAAATTATAATTTTATTAGCCCATTTAATCATTTTCTAAAGTATTAATTACAACAACGCTTAAAGATTCATCTAGCATCATTTAACCTATAAGGTTACAAGTTGAAACTACATGTGAGGTAGGTATGTAGGTAAATCTAATTTCTAACCATTTACTTACATGTTTAAGTTTGTCTTTAAATGAAACAACCTACATTATCTTATGACAAGATTGATCTTAAAGTTATGAAAGTGTGTTAATTAGTTCCTTACTTATTTCAGCCCTAACTTAAATAGGTTCATAATAAACCCTTTTTTTTGGACTTCATGAAGATGAAGTCTAAATTCCATTTAATTCCTTATCAAGCATTCCAAATTTAATTAAGAAATCTTCCTAAGGAAGTACACATTCAACCATTTACTTACAACATTCATAACACTTTAACAAGTTCATAAATTATGTCTCAATGATTGATTTCAAGGGAATTATCCTTTTCCCTAAATCAAGGACTAATGTCCAATTATGAAAACATATTACATATATTTCAAATACATCAAGAGGACATACTTATATATATCTATATAATTTATTCATGATTCCTTTCCATTGTTCTAAGGATCTATTTAAGAGTGTCAACTTATTAGTTGCATCTCTTTATGTGATAACAACCAACTAAGATTTCATATTCACAAACTCATAGTTTTACAAATATAAGAACTATTAAGTTCCAAATTCCTTAACTCTAAAATATATATACTTCCCTCCTTCATTTATGATATTACTTAATAATACCCCACAATATATGCCAAAGAAGGTATTTCAAAAGGTAATAATCAACAATCATCACATTATTTATTCATAAAAAGAGATACATTCACTAAATCCAAAAGTATCTCAAAAATTACAAAGTGTCATAACAACAACAAAATATAGTTTTTATTACAACTTTATTTTCCGACAAAGTACATCTCAAGTAATGATGCCACATAATCATCATAATAAAGATACAATTTCTTTAGTAAAACAAATGTAACTTTCTATATGTCTTTCTCCTTTCATCTTTTATGAAATCCATCTACAAAATTGTTAGCATGAGTCAGTTCATTTGAACTAAGCATGATAAGAACTATAACATTAAAACATTGTGCTTTTATCTAACTGTTTCATAAAAATAACCATGTTGTTTATGAAATAGTTCTAAAAACACAATGATAAAATAAAATAATTTTCCCTAAAATATTACAACCAAGAAAGAGAGAGAAGATTAAAGTTTCTAATGTGTATGTAAGGTTTAATTAATTAGCATATCAACCCTAAATTTTCATCCTAAAAATCTTTTCAACAAGATGGAAATAAAACATCAGAATTAAAGAAAGGAAATTCATAATTCATTCTAAATTTTCCTTATCATTCAATTTACAAAATAAGGTACTTCATTTAACTAGTTCTAACTTTTCAAGAAGTAATTCTAGATATCTAAATATACCTTCCAGAATTATATTGTTTTTCTATTTCAATTGAACATTCAAATCAATACTTGAAGGAATAAATAGTCAAGACATAATTATATTCCTATCTAAAATCACAACTAGTAGAGGCTCAACAAGAGTCTAAATTATATTGATTAAGAGTATGTTTCAGTACTATAAATAAGGAAGACATAATCAATAGAATCAAACAAGATAGCTCACAAAATAAATGCTCTAAAAGACCTAAGTGAGTTCATTTCAAGTTCAACTCAAAGGAACAGTCATAACTTACACTCTACAGTCCTAACAACTACACTTTTATAGCATTCATAAGCCAAAATAAGGATGAGCTACCAATCGAGTCACTCAAGTTTCAACCAACCACTATCAAATCCAAAAAGGGCAGAATGGTTAAATTTTAGAACCAAACTAAAATAATATCATTCCCTTTATCTTATGTTAGAGTTCATCAAAAAAGAATGGTTACAAAGGTAATGAATGAATAAAATTCTAGAATTAAAGAAAGAGAATTCAACCACGTCCTCAAGAGACTCTTCAACACAACAGTCTCAAAGATAACAAAGTATCTTAAATATTCTATCCAATATATTAGTTACAGAGAAAGGAAAATAGGTAAACATCAAGAAGATCTAGTTTCCCAAACCCCAATGTTGGAAAAAATTATGAAGAGCATTAATGAAAGTAACCAAACTTCCCTCTATACAAAGCTACTAACACATTAAGGAGGAAGCCACAACCATATCTCATTTCATAGGCTAAGCATCCACTCTAAGAAAAGATGGATGAAATGATACAAAACCAACTTCCCTAAGAGTAATGCACATCAAGTGCTTAATCAATCAAGGAAACCCACTTAAGATCTACAATATCTTAACTGAGGTAACAACATAGCTCAAAGTTGGGAATCAATAAATGATCCAGGAAATAAAACAAAAAATTATATCATATATAGAGAAAATCAGTTTGTCCTTCCTCCATAAAAGTAAAATCACCATTCATAATTCAACCAAATAACAAAGAATCATTTTAGTACTAGAAATATCAGTGAAAGAAAGGAAAAGAGAGTAACTCAGACCCATTTCAAGTTAGTTCCCCAAAGAACTATCAATTAACAAAATGAGAAGGAGAGAAATATCATTCGACAACTTCCTTTCACAAAAGTTCAACAACAACCAAAGATTTAGAGTGAGAGCTTCCAATATCTAAGAAGATATACCAAGGTAACCAAAATCTCAGGGTGGGTTTATGAAACTAAGAAGTAAATACAACAACAAGTAACCTTAAAACTTTCATAGTAATTCCTTCTATATAACTTATTTAGTCAAGGCTCAACGAAATGAGCAAAAACAATAACAATTTACCGAAAATATAAGTATTCCCAATCCAACATGAGTTGGGTATTCCACTCAGAAATAAAATACAATCACGAACCAAGTTGAACAGAAAAATGGTCTCCACTTCCATTATCAAGAAAAATACCCAAAACAAAGAACTTACATTAACTTGAACAATGGCATAATGCCAAAATGGAGACTCCTTCAAGATAGATTCCCAACGAAAAACTGAAAACAAGCATGTAAATTAATATCTATAGGTTTCCATGAGTCATGTAACTGTTAAAAGCATTAAAAACCTCCACATAAATTTTCAATTAGTCGAGAACCACGTAGACTGTTTTTTCAATGGCAAGAAGGTCTGAATTTACAAACAAGCTAGCATTGCAATTCATAGTTCACACTTTCATATTTTTTTCTCAACAATGAAGAACCAGATAACATCCAAAGAAATAAAACAAACACCACTGATGCAAGAATAATCAATCATAAAAACAAAACTAGAAGGTTTCCACAAAGAGCAAAGTTGTTTTTATGAAGCATTTAAGTAAAAGAAAAAGAATTAATGGATAGGGCCTATCATGCCTGATAGATCTCCTATCTTCACTTTCTCTCAGAAAATATTCAAGAAGAGCTTCATTCCTTTCAACGAAACACCAAAAACTCCTCAAAACTTTCTTCTCCTTCCTCTTATAGTTTCACAGTGGTATTTTTCTTCACTTTAACCACCATACATGACAAAATAAATATGCAGGGATTCGAACTTAGGGTTTGAAGAGAAAATCCAAATGCAGAGACTAAGCTCACATAAGACCAAATGACAAAAACAAAACCAAAACCATTCCTTTTTCCATCTTCCTCCTTCCTAGGTGGTTTTTTCGCTATTTCCAAAAACATTAAATTCCAAACATGACTAACAATCCTTCTCCTTCTCTCGCCACCACCAACTTATGTTTGGCTATGAATAAATTTAAAATTGCATGAAAATAAAACTTGGAAGATGTGTCAATTAGACCACATTATTAATTTTCATGCATTCACCAAATTTGGCAATATCAAAGAGATAAGACCATTAATCCATCATAAATTTCTAAAATTGGGTGCCACCGACCTTCCCCTTTTCCATGTTGTCCCCTTCTCCTTAGGTTAGTCCATGTTTAGGTTAGGTTTATAACCTTAGTTTAGGAACTAAATTAGGTCCTTAGGTTTAAGTCTAAGGTTTAGTCTTAGGCTTTCCTTTAATCATTAACATCACACATTAATAAAAGAACATAGTAACTTAGGATAGGATTACCAATTTAGGAACATAAATTTAATTAGGTCCCTTTAGTAATAGCTAAGACTTGCATGATAAACTTACCAAAGAAGAATCAAAAGCCATCAAAGATCACTTACAAAGAAAGGAGCAACAAAGATCACCTGACTCTGAGACAACCAAAATTCAAAGATCACATGATCTGTCTAGCTCGTCAATATGACCACAAAGTCATGAATTAGAAGCATACCTTGGATCAATGAAATTGATCCAAGGTATTTCTGTTCTACATCCAAGATTATGAAGACTGAAGCACAAATTCGAGTGCAACAAAACTATGAACAAGTTTAAACTAAATTAATTTCTCGTTTTCCAAAGTAGTGAATTATTCAACATAGAAGAGATGAATTATTTCATTCTCAATTCAGCATAAACATGGCAGAATTGTACCTATTTCAGCAGATAACATATTATCTAAAGTAAACATGATTTCTTGATTCACAAGAGTACACCATCTTTAAAAAGAATCACACGTCAATGTTTACAACTTCAAAATATAGAATCCATCATAGATATCAACCATGTTAGAGGTGTTACATTGATACAGAGTTATTCCGTTCCTAGAAGCCCAAATTTTTGTAATGAAAAAGAAGTTGGAGAAATTGTCTACGAACTCTTCTCATGAGACTCGCAACGGGTTATGGTGTAGGGATTGTGAAGTAGAGGGTCATACAAAGGAAAATTTTCTATGAAGGTCGGTTCATGACATATCGATGGACTATGAGATTTTCCACAGAGATCGTGATACAAGTAGGTGTCCACTACTGCAATGCACGATCCAAAAGAAAGTATCCTAATACTATAAAATTTACACCTCTACCACTCATGACACCCAGGATTGTAGATTAATTGACTAGATATATGATTTCATTGATACTGGTGTGCACTAAACCAGTGTTGCCAGTAGTTCTAAGGACGATCATCATCATTATGAAGGGTACACTGAAGGCGAAGGTCAAGGTAAAGGATTTCAAGGAGGATTTAGAGGCCATGGAAATCATGGGGGAGTAAGGAGTGAATTACCTTAGGGAACTTTCTATAACTGTGGATCTAAAAATATTACAAGTATGAGTGTCGCAATTTCTTTGCAGGTGCTCTTGGTGTGAGAAAAATCACAAGTATGAAGAATGCCTGAAATTGTTTGAACACATGAGCTAGAAGCAATGGAAGGATAAGGGAATTGGGATGGTGAGCATAAAACATGTTGATCAACAATGGATGCTAAGGGTGGCACGTGAGTCGAGTTATAACCTATCTTTGCGATGAAGCAAGCTAAGGATGTGCATGTGAGGGAGATAATAGAGAAGAGACTACGATTACAAGAGAAGACATGGTATATGGGAAGTATCTAGACCCTATGCACCAGAAGGAAGTGTATCAAGAAACCATGGATGTTATTCAAAGCCTACAAGGAGAGATCCAGTTCCTGAAGGAGAAGTCACAATAGTTAGAGTAGAATAAGAGCGTTGAGGCTCCATAAAAGGATATAGATGAAGTCAAGGAAGTATGTAAGATGTTGAGATAGGAGAATATCATCCCTCTATTAGGAGAGTGGCTGAGGGGAAAAGTACCAAGTGTCAAGGAGATCATGAGAGGTAGGTTTTGCATGTTAATCTACCTCCTCACAGCCTTGACTATGATAAGGAGATTACCTTAAATGTAGTTATTGATGGATGGATCCTAAGTAATATTTTAATTGACATGGGTGTGTAAGTTAATGTCATCACCACGACACATGGAATAAAATGGGAATACCTCAATTACATCCATCTTCAAATGTGCTATATATGGCTAATAAGATAAAGGAAATGCCCATTGGTGTTTTACATGATGCTTCTATAGCTATAAAAGGGGAAAAAATTATTGGAGACTTTGAAGTCTTGGTGCTTGCTAAGGTAGATAAATTTCCGGTGTTACACAGGTGTCCCAGTGCTATAAGAACAATGTTGACTTACGATTCAATAAGGGGTATATAATTTTTGAGAAAAATGAGGTACGTGTTATTATTCTTCTAACGGATTTAAATTTAGCACCCTATACTGAGCCCTTGGGAGAAGAAGACCTAGACCAGATCTATGTTTGCACAATAATATACCATGAGGTTATGCATCCAACAAAAGAAGGTGTTATTCATTGCTAAGAATCTCAATCTATAAGTGATACAACTAGTGTTCCATGTGATAATTGGGTGTATAGGACATATGAGTTATTCGGAAGGTTTTTAAGAGGATAAGTGACAAGAGTAACAAATGCATGCTCGATCAGAACTTGGGAGGAAAATAGTTACCAAGTTACACTAGGGGAGACAACCACGATGTTTTCCTGAAAGTAATGAAGACCTAGTGGAGATGTGAGATCGAAAGGAGAATTATGTTTAGCTATACTTTACTCGGGACCACAACACATTGGTGGGTGACCCACATTGAGATAACCTTATAGAATGGTGTGAGGTGAGAACCACTTTCTCTGTTAGGTTTCTCTGAATTAATGCACCTACTGCTATATAAGACTATCATTTCACGTCCAAGCATGTGAGAAGGCCTGGATGGAAGGCGAGGATTCCTTTCCTCCATCTTTATGGGTGCATAAGCTTTACTCCACCTTACAAGGCTACGCACATGTATGGTACATTCATTCATAGCTGCGTTGTCAGACAGGAAACTAGCCTAAGTTGATGGCTAATCTCATTCAATATTTTGAGTATTGGAGTACTAAACCATTGGTGAATGAGGCACTACAGGTTGTTAAGCACCTAAATATGGGAGATAGTTCCATGGTGGAGGATAGAGTACTAGAGTTATTGGGTGAACCTATCTTGGAAGCATGCTTCGATGAGGAAGAATCAGAGGAGGTACAACTTGAGTGCACATGCATGGAAAAAGAGAAAGGAAAGTTGGTCTACATGATAGATGGTGAAGAGGTGGAAAACTTGGATGCTAACCATACTATCGGTATGCGAGAGGTTATAGATATTTATGATGAGAAATCATTAACCTACTATGAACCCCTGAAAAATAAGAAGGTTAACGTTGGTTCAGAGGAATAACCTAAGGAAGCTACTATTGGTGATTATTGGATAGAAGGGAAGGTTTCAACGATTATTGATCTATTGAGAAAATTTCAGGATTTGGTTCCACGCAGTACCATGAGCTTAAATGAGTTCACCACTCTTTGGGATAAATGAAGATCAAGCTAAAGGAAGGTGTGTGCCCAATTCAAAAGAGACCTTATCAAATGAATTTGAATCTATGTGTCAAATTCAAGGAGGAGATTGACAAGATGATTACATCAGGAATCATTGAGGTTGTCGAGGAATCATAATGGATAATTCTGATGGTCATCCACATTAAGAAGGATGGGAGTATATATTTGCATCAATTATAGGGATTTGAATGTGGTATATGTCATTGATCCTTTTCCAACCCCCTTAACTGAGGAGATACTTGAAGGAGTAGTCAGGCACAAGATCTAATATTTCAAAGATGGATTCTCAGGATATCATCATATTAGAATTGCAAAGGAGGACCAAGAAAAGATAACTTTTTCCACTGAATGGGGAAGTTTTTCCTATAAGTTAATTTCATTTGTAATGAAGAATGCACCTATTGTGTTTTCACACATTGTGGTTCAGGCATTTCAGGACTTCATCCACAAGTTTTTGCAAGTCTACCTAGATGATTGGATAGTGTATGGATTAGTGAAGGACTATTGTGAAAATTTGAAGTTGATTTTAGAGAGATGTAGGAAGTCAATTATATCTCTCAAAATTAAGAAATGTGTCTTTACTACTCTATTTGGCACCCTATTAAGACATATCATATGTAAATAACACTTGTTAGTGGATCCTAGCAAAGTTCTCATTATTGTGGGATTGGAGGAGCCTACCATCTACAACATAGTGTGTGGGTTCCCTGGGCATATGGGGTATTACTATAAATGTATTAAGGGATATGTAAATATCATTGTACCATTAGAGGAGTTCTTTGAAGCACAAAACAAAATATCATTGGGGAAAGGCACAACAGATGATGTTTGACACATTGAAGAATAGGCTTATCAACTTTGCGCCCATAATACACTTTCCCTCTTCGAATAATCCTTTTCACGTGCATGTTGATGCATCCGGGATGGAGATTGGAGTAGTATTAGCATAAATTGGAGAGGGAATTGTTGACCATCCCTTGTGATTTGCTAGTAGTAAGATAATCCTAGAAGAATAGAATTAGACCATCATGAAGCGTGAGGCATTATTGATGATTTATGCACAACAAAAATTTAGGAAATATTTTCTAGTGATACCTTTTATCTTTCACATGAACCACATGGAATTAAATTACTTAGTGAACAATCCCATCTTACAAGGGAGCATATGCAGGTGGGTCTTATTGATTCAAGAGTTTGAGTTTACGGTTGTTGTAAAACTAGGTAAGATTAATTTGGGGCCTTACCACTTATCAAGGATCGACTTAGGAGAGGACGTGAAAAGTATTGAGGATATAATGCTAGATGCACAACTATTTAAATTATAGTGCATGCCCTCTGATTTGGAAGATATCACTTTGTGTTCTTAAGAATAAGTGTGGCACCAAAAGGGATGAAGGAATTAGAAAGGAAGTAGTTAGCCATACGCGCCACACCCTATATGTTAATTGGTGGAGACTTATACAAGTTGGGTTATGATGAGGTTTTGCATCGGTGCGTGCTAGAGCATGAGTGCACTTTGTAATCATGGAAGAGGCTCATGGTGGAATTGTAGGAGGACACTATGTGGGGAATGTGACTACGCACAAGATCCTCTTAGTTGGCCTTTGGTGGGAGATAGTTTACAAGGATTGTATTGAATATTGCAAGTCCTATGATCATTTCTAGTGCCTTGGTAAGCTAGGAAAAAGGGATGAAATTCCATTGAGACCAATAGCTAGTGTTGAACCATTTAAGAAATGTGTAATTTACTTTGTAGTCCCTATTTCACCTTACTATATGAAGGAAAAGTTTATGGTACATCATTACTTACACTTTGTTTATCTAACTATGTAGGCAAAGACAGGCCTACGAGGGGTTGCACTGTAGCCATAGTAGCAATATTCCTATAGGAAAATATAATCAAGAGGTATGGCTGCCCTATGATTTTAACTAGTGACCGGGGTACTCATTTTTTGAATGATACCACCAATATCTTGTTGGGAAGAGTTCATGGTGGCTCATCACAAGACTAATCCTTATTACCCTCAGACTAATGGGAATGTTCAGGCATTTAACAATATATTGACTCATACACTTACCAATATTTGTGATTTTGGGTGGAAGGATTGGGATGAAAAAGTCTTAGCCATGTTATAGGCGTATAGAACAACTTACAATAGATTGCACAAAGCCACATCATTCCAATTGATATTTAGAACAAAATATGTTTTATCAGTAGCATTTATGTTACCCTCACTACATATCATATGTGTAGGAGGTTTAGCTAATGAACAAGTGCTTGAGGAAAGCATAGACGAGTTGATACTGATTGGACAAGTGACATGCCATAGCATGACGAGTCGAGTCGAAAATGGAAAAATCCAGGGTAGAAGTCATGACATGATCATCACATTAAGGAATAAACAATTTGAGGTTGGAAAGATGGTTTTGCTTTATGATTCTAAGTTTATATGCCATCCGGGAAGCTCAAGGTCCATTGGTTGAGACCATATTATACTACCCATATACTTGATTCGGTCTTTAGATGGAAAGTGACTTCTATGTATTTCATGGAAGTAAGGTGAAGCCCTACTATAAATAAGGCTTCTTTTTGTTTATAAATAAGGCAGTATTTCTAGTTAGCTTAGGATTTACCTTAATGCATTCTCCTTTCTTTGTGTTTCCCTTTCTAATTTCTTTGTTCCTTTTAGGTTATTTTTGTCATATGTGTGCACCGGTGGCTAATTACATCATCAAGGTGATATGCACAGAGGACCATGTATCTTTTTAGGATGGGGTGGAACACAAAGGGGAAACGAGTAGGACGTGGTAAGATTTAGAAGAAGTTCTTGAAGCAATGTTGATATGGTGGCCTAGGATGTAAAGTCAAAGGAGAATGGGGTCAAAACAACACGGGTAGTAGAGGTGATCATTAGAGGAGATTGGTGTCAAAAGGCTTTGAGAAACCATGTACAAGGGTAAAAAGTGTAGGAGCAACATGAGGTAGGTAGTGGAAATAACTTGGTCCAAGACATAGAGGAAGAATTGACTTTGGCATGGGAGAAAGCGTGAAGAGTTCTATGGTCAGGTAGTTGAGCACCGAGTGTATCGAAGTGTTCGTGTAGGTTTGCGTGTAAAGAAAAATTGTTGGATAGAACACGTAGAAGGATAGTGTTGGAAAAATTTGACTTTAACGTAATTTTATGTTTGTAGGTGACATCGAGGTTTGTGTAAAAAAGTAAAAATCTATAAATATAAGCTCGGGGAGAAGTATTCATTCACCTTACATTTTGTTATCTAATAAGTTCTTATGATCTAAGGTTATTCTTTTGAAGAAATTATGAAGAGTAGTGTACGAGTAAAAGAAATCAAAGGTGAATTAGTGTGGAAGAAAATTACATTGGCGTATGTGGAGGAGTTTGTTTGTGGGTTACCGACTGTGGATACATTGTCTTATGGAAATGAAGTGCTCCATGTTAGGTTTTGCAGGCTAGGGCATGGGTTTTTGTGAAAAGTTCATAGAAGTGGAGACAATATTTTGAGTAGTAATAGAAATTAACACAAGGGATAAAATAAAGAGAACCAAGGAAGAGAAAATGAAACAAACAAAAGGACAAAACATTTCACCAAAGAAAGGAATGGGAAAGGGTAAAGGAAAACCAACCATTTCCACAAGTTTCAACAAAGAATGGTATGCAGAGATGTAGTACCCACATGGTGTGCTTTGTTAGGGAAAGAGTGGGTGTTGCATATAAGGAAGATGGCCATGAGTGATTACAGTCATTACAAAAGAACCATAGAAAATGAGATGACTCTAGAGATGGTTCACCCAATTGAAAAGGGGACAACGATGGGAAACCCATCTATGATGATGAAGTAAAAGTAAAGTTAGAAAAGGATGGACTTCTGAAACTTTATGAGTTTCCCTATTTTGGAAAACTGGAGTGACTATACTAGTGGTTAATGTCATGCATACATGAGGACTACTTCTATTTAGCAAGAAAGAATATGTGCATAAACCCATATTTGATTTCTAAGTTCAATGGCCTAATTTGTGAGGGAGAGATGATAGATGAGGACTTGTGTGATGAGGAGGCCATCAATAAAAAAATTGAGGTATATGATTATAAGAAGGGTTTGTGGTACTTTGACATCACTATAATCATCGAACCTGTTATAAGGATGGTCACATGCTTGGTGACAAAAAGCTGAATGGGAAGGAGAGATGGACATAGATAAACAAAAGCTAGTTGAATGTATGTCATAAGATCTTGGAGCACACCATTTACAACGTCTCATATTTTTTTGTGGAGGATAATGTTGATGTTTTGCAGAGATAGGGAGAAGATCATGTTTGGTAATTTCCTCCTTACCATTGTCTTTTCAGAGATTGGAGTGCCTAACGGGCCGAGATAAGGTTTTTGAGAGTACGGATGAGGACCACTCTCCCACAAAGAGGTTTTAAGCTCATAGTTGTGAGACCACGATGGCCTATAACAAGGCATGCTTAGAGAAATAATATAAGTGGATGCGTGATGCATTCGAGAGATGAATGGAGGATACTAGAACAACTTCCTACACTAGTGGATGGAGAAGCTGAATTCATCATATACCAACACTTTTGTATCGGCAAGTTTACCTTGATATATGGAACCAAGGGTCCTTAGTTTAAGTTACCCTTATCCTTCATAGTGAAATATTTTCAAGGAGCGGTAAATAGTTTTAAGAGGATAAGAAGATAAAATTTAATCTAAGTGTTATAGTAGATCAAGATTACCATGAGATGTGCAGACCTTAGTGTATCCAAAAGAGTGCACCTATGTAGAAAATTATGTATCTCATAACGCACACATAGTAAAATCGGTGGAATTTCATATTGCGGGTAGGACATCGGTGAGGGTGTATGTGCGGCTAAGGCCCAATTTTGAGAAGAGTGATTATGTTGAGGATGACATCAAAATCCATGAGGACCTTGCCAAGAGGAAGAATAAGGTAGTAAATAAGAAGATAAAATGGGAATAGACTCCTGTAGAGAAGGCACTAAGCGTGCATATAATGTAAACTATAGGGGCACAGGATTCAGGTGCGGGTACAAGCATATACATTCGATGGAAGAAGATTCCCATCAAGGAGTCGTTAGAGAAAGAATAGTATCCTAGGAGAGAATATTTTCCTCGAAGGAGGATTCCACTATGTTGGAGTCACCAGTGAAGAAAAATCAAATGGTGGCACAAGGTTTGGACTCATAGAAGATATAGAGCATCAAGGATGATGATTTTGAGGATGAAAATGAAGGATAAAATGAAGAGCATGAGGAATCTCAGAATCCTCTTGTGTATAATGTACACAAGTCTAGTGAGGAAGGGGATAAAGAGGAGAAGTATTATGAGGGTTCCCATAACAAAAGAGGGAGTGAAGAGGTAACATACGTGATCAGAAGACCTCAACCCCAACCAAGTAGTAGATGGATAACAATGTAGAGAGGGAGGTGGTAGGTATTATCTAATAGTTGGTAGAGCATGAAGTAGAGTGAAGTGCCAAAGAAGTGCTAAAGGAAACTAAAGAGATCACAAGTGTAGGAAAAGAGTATGGGAGCATAGGTAGATACCCCAGCTTAGCAGTAAGCTTCCCAATGACAACACACATAGAAGGGAAGGGCACAATAGTGGTGCAAGAACACACTATGACATATATTAATGATCCAAGCAAGTTATTGTGCATGCAATTCCAAAGTACTATGACCACCAAACAACTACTCACTTGGTATTATTTTGATGAAGAGGGTGCGTACCCGCATAAGGAAAATGTTATCCTAGGATTTTGAGTCCCACATTGATGAGCCTAAGTTTGAGGTAAATCATGATGCATTGATGAAGACACCAGATTCCAAGGGAATAAACCCTCTTGTAAATACCGAGAAAGATGTCATATGATAAAATTTGCAACGTTCTCAACAAACTATTAGTGGAGGTGGAAGCAAGAATCTTTGTGAAATGATAGAATAAGGGTCTTAGAGGAAGAGATTCATAAGAAGAATGAGAAGATCATTGATAAGGAAAGGAGATAAAATAAGAGGAATTGATTAGTGCACATCTAAGGCGTGAATTGAGGGATGAAAAAGAAACGGTGCAAAAATTCCACAAGAAGATAAATGCCATTTCAAATTCCATTATCTTAAAGCACCCAAACCTGGCCCCTCCTGAGCAGAAATACAAGTCAACCATGCATTTCTTGGAAGAATTAGCACACATACTCACCATGGAGAGGTAACCACTTGCATTAGAATCAAGTGGAAGAAGTAATGGTGCACCAAAAGAAGGAAGAAAATTTGAAGACTAGGGAGATACTAACTTGGTACTCTGAGCTCCTTGCCTTAGTAAATATCACGGTGTAAATGGCAAAAGTTGTATATGACAACTGTGGTAACATGGAAAAAGTAGCAAGCATATTAGTTGTCAGCCATGAAGTGGATCTGAAAGAATTTCAAGAGAAAAATAAGGGCAATAGGGCGGAGTAGGACAAGATCTTGGTTGAGGTAGAGAAGAAATCAGAGGTGATCAAAACCTTAAGGGTTTCAATTAAAATTAAACTAAAAGAGTTATACCCCATGTCAATCACAAGATAGACCCATTGGGAGACCTTATCAAGTAGATGGAAAGCATTGAATATATGCTAAAGTCTAACGGGTATGAGATGATTTTTGATGAAGTTAGCAAGATGGTGGGTGACTTACTTTAATAGGAATAGAGTATGGTGGATTCTTGGTTAAGATTGAAGCCCCCATGAAGAAATATTTACCACTTTTCATGCATTAGTAGTAGGATTCTTCCATTATTACATTCTTTCATTCTTTACTCGATCCACGAGATACTTTCATTTTCACTATTCTTTATTATTTAGTGGAAGGTTAGAGTGTTTCCAGGATAGAAAACACATGTAGTGTGGGGTAATGTTGGGCCCTAAAATTGTAACATTCCCATTTTAAGACTTTAGAAAAAGGGATTATTATTTAAATAATGTTCTCTGTTCTAAATTTCATAATTTAGAACACACATTATTTATCAACCATTCATATAACAGATAACCATATGCAGCTGCAATTACTTGGTGTGCTACTGCCGATCTATTCATTTCATGACTCGATAAACTACCGATCTATTCATGTTTAACATTAAATACTCGAATACTTATCCATATACTACATATACTTGGTTATCTTTCCTGTTTAAGGTATAGAGTGAGCTGACTAAGGAACCTATCTAAATAATTGTTACCAATATTCAACGCATCACGAACGTTAGATTAGGTGACATAGGAAAACACAACTAGTAGCTTGCAAACTTTGGTCAAATATTTCTAACATACTATAAATATTAGTATTCCTTGACAACATACTCTTCAATATAGAATACATCATTCACCCCACTCTATTGTTATCTAGAATGTTCTTTACTAACTCACGTCAGTCCACTTGCCCGAGGTTTAACCCTAGTTCATGTTAACAACATGTGTTATGATAAGGGGAGGCTCACTAAAACTTAGGGTAAGTTGGCATACTGGGTCAACCTAAGTCAACCCCGTGTGCCAAGGTATCCTAAGTTTTAGAGGGCTACCCCATATCTTAAAACATGTTTCTAACTTGACCTAGAGAAAAACTAAGATCAAGTCCAATTTATGTAGATCTGGATGATCAATGCCAAAGGGTGTTGCCACATGCGACTACATCGTTGTATCCTCAAGAAGATCCTAATCTTCTCAAAGGTATAGCCCTGTAGTTGGCATGTGCTAGCATCCTACTGAACAGCCTCATCGAGATGTACATACCCCAAGGAATTTATTAATAATTTAATTAATTTGGATTATTCAAACAGATTTCAGCAACTTTTCCTAACCCTAATCCAACACTCCTTAAGTTCTTTTCTAAATTGATTCATTTAGCCCATTAAGAACTTTGTTATATTCATTGCCACTTTTAATGTTCAAATACATAGTTAAACTATCAATTAAGTGTAACTACACAATGTTATAATATGTCTTATGTAAAAAGTACAATAACTTTTTAGAAAGTTCAGTGCCAGAATATATCCAAAATAAAGTAGACTTCATAACAAATGAAGTCTGATAAATTGAAGTCATGATACCAAACCTTTGTGGTTTATGAACATTTATGAAAGATGAAGATTCTTTCACTATATGTAAGGCATTAGGGTTTATTCTACCCAATGACCACATTTTTCAATGTATGTTCATCCTACTTTGTATTACTATGTTATATAGTTTAAATAACGAATATCATATTCTACAACTTTACAAGTTGCATCACAAGTAGGGAGATTGAACTAAATCCCTTGATCCAATCTTATTAAAATTTATCCATTTAACATATAAATAATATGAAGATTAACAACAAGATAGAGCCCATCTCTTTCATACAAATACAAAATAATTTACACAACCAATACAGGTAATCTCACAACTTTCAGTTTATCTTTATAACCATTACATTTACAAGACTTATGCATTTAGGTATACTGCATAACAACCATCTTAATTATAAAATAATACTACTTTTCTTTTCCAATACAATCTCAAGAACGAATTAGAGTTCTTCACAAGAATTAGACTTAAATCAGCCAATGCATCATATAAGTTTTTCCTTCTTTATCACTTACGAAGTCCATCTACAAAAATTTCTAGCACGGGTCAGTTCAATGAACTGAGCATGATAAGCACTAAGCCTTAAAAATAAGTGCATTCCAATAATTTTTCCATTAAAACATCTCTACTTGAATGAGACAATTATTACATCAAATAATCAATATGTCAAAAGAAACAAAAAAGTACATTATAAACAAATGACTTCACTTCCCGAGAGAAGGAAAAAATATAATATACTATATGATCCTTACAAAATAGAGTCTAATTGATTCAATTAATTATCCCAAAGCAAATAACACGTTATAGCATCTCATTGTTCCTAACCTTTTATAAAATAAAACAACATTTATCTTTGCTTCAAACTAAAATAATAGTTCAATGCATGGTTCATATTAGGATGACTCATCTATCTCCTAAACAAAAGAAGAAGAAGAACCATTACAACTATGCCCAAACACAACACATCCAAGAAACAGAACAAATTCAAAACATGATTTAATTGTTTCTTTCAAAAGACAATTACCTTAAAATTTAACAATTGAGATATTCATTAGAACATAATTTCATCTTAATCTAAGAAGGAATAGAGAATCAATCGATCTACCTATAAGTTTAAATCTACTTCCAAAAATAGAATTTAACTTTTAAAGATCTGAAACAACGTTCAAAGATCAAGGTAGACTCATACATGAGTTACTCTCTACTCTAGATCATCCAAGAAGAATTCTTAAAAAGATAGAGTGCAAGAGACAACTCACTCATCTCAAACCAAACAAGTAAGTCTTGTCAAACAAATAGTCTCACACCAAACAAGCTAACATTTACGATTCAATAAAACCAAATAATATAATCTCTTCCAACATCATTTCTACAAATGATTGTGTAAAGGTAGACCAAATAACTCATAAAGAAATCTCTAAATAAAAAGAGAATCAAAATAGAAAATTTCAACCAATGATCAATCCAGTAGTAAGAAAGCACACTTCCATATTTCTTATAATTTTTTTCTTTCAAAGAGTATGAGTTTCTATTCCATACACAGGATCAAATAAAAATAGCAGTCTAAAAACACAGTTGGTTCTAAAGGAATCACATTCATTTCCTATATAAAGTATTAAGGTGTATTTAGAGTATTCATGAAGAGATTTAAAAATGACCGATCAAAATTTTTAACATGATCCGAGGTATCAACAACTTAGATTCGAGATCCCATAGTCAGATTTAATTTTTGCATTACAAAAAGAATAACCAGTTCTTGATTCAATAAATATTATAATACAAAAACTATTAGAACAGAGTCAAGTAATCCCTCCATAATTATACAGTACTAATTTATTAAGTTCTTCTCATAAATGAAACCCAGAGTCTATTCTAAGAGATCTGAAGATACAAGTTTCCACGGAATAGAGAGGAAAATAATACCCTCAATTAAACGCCATTGATATCTCAGAAAAGAAGAAACAGTTCTTAAAATGAATTAACAAATATATTCATCAAATGAGGACATTTTCCATCAAGATCTCTAAGAGTTTCCCAACAACTCAACCAATTATTCTCCCAATTTTCTTTGAGCAAAAACTCGACAAAAGAGTTGTAAGTTTTAAACGTTTATTACAAGTAGAACACAACTCCAAAGTTCTAGAATAGAGTTGACAAAAGTCCTAACAAAGTTCATAACTATACAAATAACCAAATACGAATGTGATGAAAAACACAAACCTCCATTAACAGTTTGAAATTCCACTAAATAAAACATGGGTACAGAGCCACATACGGCTTCAACTACAGTCCCGATTTATCCAAAAATACAAACACTGGTTCATAGCGACAAGTGGCTCCAACAAGAGTTTGTATCAAAACACGAAGCCCAAATACTAGTCCTTACAGCCTCAAGGTTCCTACAAAGTTCAAAATCTACACAAGTAATAGAATACAAGTGCTTTGTAAATTACTAATCTACAATAACAGTTCCAAATTTCTCAAAATAATATAAAACATGGGTACAGAGCCCAATATTATCTCTCAATGGGACTCAAGTTTCACCCAAAGTTCGAGCCCAAAATGAGTAATAACATTCAAATACTGTGTACATTATGAACTAATAGTAACATTTCGTATAATCATAAGGAACTAGGCTATAAGCACCGAGCTTTATATGAGCTTCGACAATAGTCAAGCGATATACATAATTCTAACATGATTCAGAACAACAAGAAACTCTATCAAAAGTTCTCAACAAACATAAAAATAGAACCAAGTTCCAAACTAAAATGAGCTCAAATAAAGGTTCAACAAAACACGAGCTCAACACAAGCTAAAAATAAACCCGTATACAGGCTCTAGTCCACACAAAACGAGCTCAACTGAAGTTTTGATGAGATTCAAGTTTTCCCCAAACACAGAACCATAATAATAGAAATGATGGTTATCTTAACAAATCACTTCCATTTCCAGTTCCAAAACAAAAGTTGAGAAACAAAAAAATGTTTTGCATGCATTATATTTTAAAGAACTATATATGGTAAGTTTCCAAATAGAACATCATTTACCAAGGATTCAAAACCAATATAACAAGATTTAATAAACCCAACAAGCCAATAATTAGATAAGATAAGAAATCCAAGAATCTCAAAAGAGCAGACTTGTTTTAATGAGACAATTATAAGAAAGCAAGAGATCTTAAAGTTTACAGCCTATCATGCCTGATAGCACTTCTGTCAAATCGAAAAGAACCTCCAGCCGAGCTCAAAACTTCTCCTCTTCTCCACAAAAATCAAATAACAATGTTCTTTTTCCACAATGCCTCCTATATATTCCATGAACTGAAAATAGGTTTAAAACCTCAAAAATAGCCATTAAGTGTAGTTCAATCACTAGTTCAAAAACCAGAGAGCATGCAAAGAAAAATTGTGAAGTATGCAAAGTGAAACAACCACATTCCAACCCATTTGCATGCCTTCTAAGGTAGTTTGAGCACAAAAACAAAAAACAATTAATTCCATTAATTCTAATTTTCTGCCTAACCTTCCTTGCCACCGCCTTTCATGTTTAGCGATTGCCAAATCAAATTTAACAAGGAATTCCATTTTAGTGGAGTCTCCACCTAAGCCTTCACCAAGTTCACTAACCCCTACCAAAGCTGGCAGTACCTCTATGCAATTAAAACCTTATCAACAAATTTAATGCCTTGGAACCATTGCCTATAATACATGCGACCACCAATTCCCCTTCATGCCCATTAGTTTAGGGTAGACATAGTTGCTTAGGTTAGATCTTAGGTTATCTTAGGATAGGTAACCTTAGGATATAACCCAATCAATAGATAACCACCTTAGGTAGTTCCCAAATAGGTTAGATTAATTCCAACACAATAGTTTTTAGGCATTAGGTTAGATCATCTCACAACCATATAGCATTAGGTTTTAGGATAATTTAAATAACCTAGAATCCTCTCCAAAATCCTTTAGTTCAAAGCTTAGGTTAGGATAAATTCAATTAATTAACATAGTTAGGTAATAAATATATATATTCTTACCTAGCTTAGGATTCCGTAGGATAGTCCCTTTTGTTTTAGGAACCAGAATGTTTCCCAAGCCGTGTATAGGCTATAGTTCATTTGTGTCAACATTGTCCTGCCACAATCGAACTGAAAAGATCCAAGCACAACATACGACTGAATAGAACACATTCACACAACAATCAAAGAACTTGTAACCAACAAAGTTCAGTCATATGTCTATTAATTCTTGGAATGTTGATTTACCATTCATTCAACAAAGCATATTTTAAAACATTCCTTGGATCAAAAATTGATCCAAGAATGAGTTAGATTAATATATAAGTTCACAACTCTTAAACCAGATTGTAACCCACCTACAAGAAATGAAAAATGGATTCAAAGAAGCCATTCCAATTTAGTCAAAGGATCTTAAGAACAGAAGATGATTTATCCATTTCAAGCATGATCTCCAAAAATCAAAAGAACATATCTTTATAAGGAAAAATCACATGTCAACACTTGAAATGTAAAGGAGGAAAATAACAACTATCAAGGGTGTTACATGCTCCCCTCCTTAAAATAATTATCATCCCAATGATTACCCCTTTTTTTTTAACAATATACATCAGGACAATCACTTCATTCACTTCTTTTACCATAAGTCAAAATATATTAGAATCTTATAATTCAAGAAATCAACATTAATAGTTGTTTATCCAAATCAAATAAATATCTGCCCCAAATTGGCATATTTAATGTCATATAAAGATAAAATCATAAATTTTTATCTCATCAAAAAATCAATTTTGTTCAAATAGATATGGAAATGTAGTTTTCATATCTTCCATATTTTCCAAGTTGCACTCTCTTCGTTAAACTAGTCCCACTTTGGACCTTAGATTGACTTATTTCTCAATTTGTTAAATGCAACTGGTGATTTTATAGCACTCGAATGGGTTTAACCACAATTATTCTTGGGTCTTGGACCTGCAAGGAATTCCAATTTAACATGTGTGATAAATCGATACGTATTTCTTAAGCAAAGAAATATGGAAAACATCATTCATTCGTGACAAAGCAGAGGTAATGCTAAATGATAAGCTACAAGGTTGATTACTTCAACTATCTCAAAAGGTCCCACATAATGAGGTGATAGCTTGAAAGCCTTACCAAAAGTTATAGAACTCTTTTTTGGTTTAACCCGAAGAAAGACTTTCTCACCCAGCCTCAAATTTCCTATCAACCCTCTTGAAGTTATCCTAACTCTTTTTCCTATATGCTGCTTTCTTTTAAGCATTCACGAATCAACTTAACTTTTTGTTCTATTTCGTAAAGATTTCAGGTCCAATTACCTCTCTATCCTCAATGCTATCCCAACTACCGGGGGTTCTACATTTTCTTCCGTAAATTTCCTTGAAAGGTTCCATCTTAAGAGAAACATGATATGTATTGTTGTAATTAAATTCAAATAATGGAAGATATTCTTCCCACTTATACTTGTTGATCCATCTGATACATTTGTAACATATCTTATAAAACTTTATTTATTCTTTTAGTCTGTCCATCCATTTCGGTGATACAAAGAACTGACGTTTAGCTTAGTTCCTAGAGCTGCATTAAGCATTTTCCAAAATCTTGACACCATTCTAGGATCTCTATCAGATATTATTAATTCAGGTACCCCATGTAATCTAAAAATTTCGTGTACAAATCTTTTATCCAAAACAGGTGAATCATCCTTCAGATTTCCAGCAATAAAATGAGCTACTTTTGTTAGTTTATCAACAACTACCAAAATAACATCATGTTTATTTCTTGACATAGGTAACCCTTGTACAAAATCCATGCTTATTACTTGCCATTTATACTATGGTATGCTATGAGGATACAATAAACTGGCTGGGTGCATATGTTCCACCTTAACATGTTGGCACTCTAGACAATGTGTTACATAATCAATAACATCTTTCTTCATTCCTTTCCAAAAATATTGTTATTTTATATCAGCAAGCATCTTTGTAATGCCAGGGTGTCCCGAGAAAGGTGAATTATGAAATTTAGCTAACAATTTCTTTCTCAAACCACTAAGCAAAGGTACATAAACTCTATTTTCAAATCGTAAGATTCCTTCCTTATCAAAGTGAAAACCCTTATACCTCAAATCATTAGAATCTATAGTAAGTGTTACTTTTACTTGTTAAAAGTAAGAATCAGATTCCATAACACCTTTTACTTCATCCTTAAACTGAGTTCTTAGTGTTATAAGAGTAGAAATGTGCTTCCTATGACTTAGAGCATCAGCCACTCTATTTTCTTTACCCTTAATATAACTTATGTCAAAATCATATTGAGACAAAAACTCTAACCATCTTCGTTGTCTTGCATTCATATTTGGTTGAGTGAAAATATACTTCAGCCCAAGATGATCAGTTTTCAACTCAAATGGTTTACCAAGCAGATAATGCCTCCAAACTTGAAGTGCATGAACAATGGAAGCAAGCTCTAAATCATGCGGATCATAATTCAACTCATGTAACTTAAGTTTTCTACTTTCTTATGCAATAACATGACCACTTTATAAAAAAATACCTCCTAGACTTTCACCGGATGCATCACTTACCACCATAAAATCTCCATCAGGATCTGGTACTACAAGAATAGGTGCTGAAGTTAACTATTCTTTCAAGGTTTTAAATGTAGTTTCACATTTTTCACTCCAAACAAAATTTTTATCTTTCTTCTGTAAGGAAGTTATTGGTGCAGCTATCTTAGAAAAGTCTCTTACAAATTTCCTATAGTAGCTAGAAAGTCCCATGAAGCTTCTAAATTCATGTACATTCTTTGGTGCAGGCCATTTGGTTATAGCTACAATTTTTGAAGGATATATAGTAATTCCATCTTTACTTATTACATAACCCAAATAGTGGACTTCTGTGTCATAGAAAGAACATTTGGACAGTTTACCAAACAACCGTCTCTTTCTCAGAATTTCCAAAACTACTTTCAAATGCTCATGATACTCTTCAATGCTTTTATAATATATGAGAATGTCATCCAAGAATACGAGCACAAATTTGTCCAAGTATTCTTGAAAGATTTTATTCATTAAATTCATAAATTTCACAGGTGCATTAGTTAATCCAAAAGGTAAAAATGTAAACTCATAATGTCCATACCTTATTCTGAAAGTTGTTTTATGAGTGTCCTCATCCTTAATTCATAATTGATGATACCCAGATCCAAGATCTATCTTGGATTATACCGATTCTCCACGCATCTGATCAAATAAATCATCAATCCTAGGGAGTGGATATATATTCTTGATTGTTGCTTTGTTTAACATTCTGTAATCAATGCACAATCTAAGTGTTCCATCTTTATTTTTCACAAAAATCACCGGTGCTCCCCAAGGTGAAACACTTGGTCTAATCAAACCCTTAGACAAAATTTCTTGCAATTGAGCCTTAAGCTCTACTAATTCTATAATAGTCATTTGATATGGTGCCTTAGATATAGGTTCAGTTCCAGGCTTGATCTCAATCATGAAATCAAATTCCCTTTTGGGTGGAAGACCTAGAAATTCTTCCAAAAATACATCACTGAAGTCTCGTAACAGCGGATATTGATCCATGAAATCACTATTTTCCTCTGCAGTTTCTAAATTTTTACTGCATATAAGGTACATCCTTTATTTTTGGCCTTTTTAAGTTGCATAGCTGACAATTTTCTAACAGAAATCTCACGCTTCACACCCTGAATCTCTGTTGTTTTCTACAAATCATCTAAACAACTAATGTGTTTTTCAAAATAGTCCACTTTAGCCTTATGTTCTGCTAACCAATTAACACCTATGATTACATCATAAGACCCTAAAGGTGCAACATAAAGATCAACCTCTATGGAAAAGTTAGGTAATTCAAGGACTACTCTAAAAAGACACATACTAACCGTATGAACAACATTATTACCATAATGTAAAGTCCAAGATTTATCCATTTTTCTAGCTTTTATTTTAATTTTCAAAGCAAGTTTACTAGAAATAAAACATTCAGTAGCACTGTATCAAAAAGAATAGTTACAGGTATGCCAAATAACTTACCAGGAACTTCTATAGGTGTAGCTTACTTTTTAGCTTGCTTGTCAGCTACTGCAGCATGTATCTTGTGCTATTGATTATGATCATCCTTCTTTAAAGGACATTGATTTGTGTAATGATCCTTACCACAATTATAATAGCCTCCTACAGTCCCTTTCTAGACTCAGAATTATTTCCAGTCTTAAAGTTATTATTCTGACCTCCATAGGACTTTTGTCCATTGTTATTATTTTTGGCAAAATTGCTCCATGTATTTCCAATAGTCTTATTCATTGTTGTTTTCTTATTATTATCAGCTGAAAACTTACTTTTATTACCAAACTTCTTCCATGGTCCCTTCTTAGGTGCAAGAGAAGATGAAGAGGGGTTTGGAACTTTCTTCCTTACTTCCTCCTTATGAGCAGAAATAGCCTTTAATTTTTGTTCCTGCCTTATGGCTTTTTCAACAACCCCTTCCATAGTGGTTGGGCTATGTGAACATAAAATTCTCCCCCAATAATGGGATTCAATCCCATAATGAATTTTCGTATCCTAAACTTCTCATCATTTTGATACTGAGGTACATACTTGAGGAGTTTTGTAAACCGTTCCCAATACTCAGTTATTATTAGCTTTCCTTGAGCTATGTTCTGAAATTCAATCATTTTTTTATCGTAGTAGAGTTGTGGTAGCCATCATTTCTTAAAATAACTTTTAAAGTGATCCCAAGTGATGTTAGTTTCATGAATATTTAACTCAGCCTTACAGTTGTCCCAACATGAAGATGCTTCATGGGAAAGCTGATATGCTCCCCATATAGCCTTGATTTCCTTTGAGAATTTCCTTATTGGAAAGTACTTCTCCATTTCATTGAGCCAATTCTCAACTCCATCTCCTAATTTGGTGCCATCGAACTTGGGTGGACTTATCCTATTTATGTCATTAGTGAGTTCTACTGCAACTCTAGCCTTTTTGTTATCAGGTTGAACAAGTATGTTAACATTGTTATTATCAACACCCATATTGCCATTGTCCCCTAGAGGTGGTTGATTATTGTTATCAGCTTCTTCTTCCTCCTCATTTCCCATTACTTTTTGTTTAAGCACAACCAAATGATCTCTTGTGTCCAATAGGGTAGCAAGGATCTCATCAAGTTTTTGGGTAGTTGCCACTCCTTCCTTAGGTGGAGGGTTATTTGCAACATTTCCTCTTGTTCTCACCATTTTTGTTATAAGAAAATTTAAGTTTAATCAGATTATGGACACAATAGGTCCAAGAGCTGTAACCTTCAGCTTTGATACCAAGATGTAACATTCCCATTTTAAGACTTTAAAAACAAGGGAATTTTTTTAAAATAATGTTCTCTATTCTAAATTTCATAATTTAGAACACACATTCTTTATCAACCATTCATATAACAGATAACCATATGTAGCTATAATGACTCGCGTGCTACCAATCTATTCATGTTTAACATTAAGTATTGAATACTTATCCATATACTACGTATACTTGGTTCTCTTTCCCTATTTAGGGTATTGAGTGATCTATCTAAGGAACCTATCTGAATAATTGTTACCAATATTCATCTACATCACGAACCTTAGACTAGGTGACATAGGACAACGCAACCAGCAGCTTGCGATACTTTGGCCAAATATTTCTAACATATTATACATATTACTATTCCTTGATGGCATACTCATCAATCTAGAATACGTCCTTCACCCCACTCTATTGTTATCTAGAATGTTCTTTACTGACTCACGTCAGTCCACTTGCCCGAGGTTTAACCCTAGTTCGTGTTAACAACATGTGTTATGATAAGGGGAAGCTCACTAAGACTTAGGGTAAGTTGGCATACTGGGTCAACCTAAGTCAACCCCATGTGCCAAGGTATCCTAAGTTTTAGAGGGCTACCCCATATCTTAAAACATGTTTCTAACTTGACCTAGAGAAAAACTAAGATCAAGTCTAATTTATGTAGATCTGGATGATCAATGCCGAAGGGTGTTGCCACATGCTAACTACATCGTTGTATCCTTGAAAATCCTAATCTTCTCAAAGGTACATCCCTGCAGTTGGCGTGTGCCAACATCCTATTGAACAACCTCATCGAGATGTACATACCCCAAGGAATTTATTAATAATTTAATTAATTTGGATTATTCAAACAGATTTCAGCAACTTTTCCTAACCCTAATCCAACACTCCTTAAGTTCTTTTCTAAATTGATTCATTTAGCCCATTAAGAACTTTGTTATATTCATTTTCACTTTTAATGTTTGAATACATAATTAATCTATCAATTAAGCGTAACTACACAATGTTATAATATGTCTTATGTAAAAGTACAATAACTTTTTTGAAATTTCAGCACCAGAATATATCCAAAATAAAGTAGACTTCATAACAAATGAAGTCTGATAAATTGAAGTCATGATACCAAACCTTTGTGGTTTATGAACATTTATGAAAGATGAAGAGTCTTTCACTATATGTAAGGCGTTAGGGTTTATTCTACCCAATGACCACATTTTTCAATGTATGTTCATCCTACTTTGTATTACTATGTTATATAGTTTAAATAACGAATATCATATTCTACAACTTTACAAGTTGCATCACAAGTAGGGAGATTGAACTAAATCCCTTGATCCAATCTTATTAAAATTTAGCCATTTAACATATAAATAATATGAATATTAACAACAAGATAGAGCCATTTAATATAGATATAACCTTTACATTTACAAGACTTATGCATTTAGGTATATTACATAACAACCTGTCTTAATTATAAAAGAATACTAATTTTCTTTTCCAATATAATATCAAGAGTGAATCAGAGTTCTTCAAAATAATTAGACTTAAATCAGCCAATGCATCATATAAGTTTTGCCTTCTTTATCACTTACAAAGTCCATCTGCAAAAATTGCTAGCACGAGTCAGTTCAATGAACTGAGCATGATAAGCACTAAGCCTTAAAAAGAAGTGCATTCCAATAATTGTTCCATTAAAACAAATCTGCTTTAATGAGACAATTATTACATCAAATAATCAATATATCAAAAGCAACGAAAAAGAAGTACATTATAAACAATTGATTTCACTTCCAAGAGAAGGACAAAATATAATCTACCATATCAACCTTACAAAATAGAGTCTAATTGATTCAATCAATTATCCTAAGACAAAGAACATGTCATAGCATCTCATTGTTCCCAATCTTTCATAAAAGAAAACAACATTTATCTTTGCTTCAAGCTAAAAGAAGAGTTTAATGCATGGTTTAGATTAGGATGACTCATCTATCTCCTAAACAAAAGAAGAAGAAGAACCATTACAACTATGCCCAAACACAACACATCCAAGAAACAGAATAGATTCAAAACGTGATTTAACTGTTTCTTTCAAAAGACAATTACCTTAAAATTTAACAATTGAGATATTCATCAGAACAAAATTTCATCTTAATCTAAGAAGGAATAGAGAATCAATCGATCTACCTACAAGTTTAAATCTACTTCCAAAAATAGAATTTAACTTTTAAAGATCTGAAACAACATTCAAAGATCAAGGTAGACTCATACAGGAGTTACTCTCTACTCTAGATCATCCAAGAAGAATTCTAAAAAAATAGTGTGCAAGAGACAACTCACTCATCTCAAACCCAACAAGTAAAGTCTTGTCAAACAACAGTCTGCCAAACAAGCTGACATTTACAGTTCAATAAAACCAAATAATATAATCTCTTCCAACATCATTTCTACAAATGATTGTGTAAAGGAAGACCAAACAACTCATAAAGAAATCTCTAAATAAAAAGAGAATCAAAACAGAAAATTTCAACCAATGATCAATCCAGTAGTAAGAAAGCACACTGCCATATTTCTTATACTTCTTTTCTTTCAAAGAGTACGAGTTTCTATTCCATACATAGGATGAAATAAAAATAGCAGTCCAAAAACATAGTCGGTTCTAAAGGAATCACATTCCTTTCCTATATAAAGTATCAAGGTGTATTTATAGTATTCATGAAGAGATAGAAAAATGACCGATCAAAAATTTTAACATGATCAGAAGTATCAACAACTCAGATTGAGATCCCATAGTCAGATTTCATTTTTGCATTACAAAAAGAATAACCAGTTCTTGATTCAATAAATATTATAATACAAAAACTATTAGAACAGAGTCAAGTAATCCCTCCATAACAGTACAAAGTACTAATTTATTAAGTTCTTCTCATAAACAAAACCTAGAGTCTATTCTAAGAGATCTGAAGATACAAGTTTCCACGGAATAGAGAGGAAAAGAATACCCTCAATTAAACGCCATTGATATCTCAGAAAAGAAGAAACAGTTCTTAAAATGAATTACCAAATTTATTCATCAAACAAGGATGTTTTCCATCAAGATCTCTAAGAATTTTCCCAACAACTAAACCAATTATTCTCCCAATTTTCTTTGAGAAAAAACTTCAACAAAAGAGTTGTAAGTTTTAAACGTTTATTACAAGTAGAACCCAACTCCAAAGTACTAGAACAGAGTCGACACAAGTCCTAACAAAGTTCAGAACTATACAAATAACCAAATATGAATGTGATGAAAAACACAAACCTCCATTAACAGTTTGAAATTCCACTAAATAAACATGGGTACAAAGCCACATACAACTTCAACTACAGTCCCGATTTATCCAAAAATACAAACACTGGTTCATAGCGACAAGTGGCTCCAACAAGAGTTTGTATCAAAACATGAAGCCCAAATACTAGTCCTTATGGCCTCAAGGTTCCTACAAAGTTCATAACCTACACAAGTAATAGAATACGAGTGCTTTGTAAATTACTAATCTACAATAATAGTTCCAAATTTCTCAAAAGAATATAAAACATGGGTACAGAGCCCAATATTATCTCTCAATGGGACTCAAGTTTCACCCAAATTTTGAGCCCAAAATGAGTAATAACATTCAAATACCGTGTACATTATGAACTGACAGTAACAGTTCAAATTATCACAAGGAACTAAGATACAAACACCGAGATTTATACAGGCTTCGACAACAGTCTAGAGATATACAAGATTCCAACATGATTCAGAACAACAAGAACCTCTATCAATAGTTCTCAACAAACACAAAACCATAACCAAGTTCCAAACCAAAACGAGCTCAAATAAAGGTTCAACAAAACATGAGCTCAACACAAGCTAAAAATAAACCCGTATATAGGCTCTAGTCCATGCAAAATGAGCTCAATTGAAGTTCGAAGGATTCAAGTTTTCCCCAAACACTTAACCATAATAATAGAAATGATGGTTATCTTAACAGATCACTTCCATTTCTAGTTCCAAATCAAAAAGTCGAGAAACAAAAAATGTTTTGCATGCATTATCTTTTAAAGAACTATATATGGTAAGTTTCCAAACAGAACATCATTTACCAAGGATTCAAAACCAATATAACAAGATTTAATAAACCCAACAAGCCAATAACTAGATAAGATAAGAAATCCAAGAATCTCAAAAGAGTAGACTTGTTTTAATGAGACATTTATAAGAAAGCAAGAGATCTTAAATTTTAGAGCCTATCATGCCTGATAGCGCTTCTATCAAATCGAAAAGAACCTCCAACTCGAGCTCAAAACTTCTCCTCTTCTCCACGAAAAATCAAATAACAATGTTCTTTTTCCACAATGCCTCCTATATATTCCACAAACTGAAAATAGGTTTAAAACCTCAAAAATAGCCATTAAGTGCAGTTCAATCTGCTGGTTCGAAAAACCAGAGAGCATGCAGAGAAAAAATCGTAATGTAAAGTGAAACAACCACATTCCAACCTGTTTGCATGCCTTCCAAGGTAGTTTGAGCACGAAAACCAAAAACAATTAATTCCATTAATTCTGATTTTCCCGCCTATCCTTCCTTGCCACCGCCTTTCATGTTTAGCGATTGCCAAATCAAATTTAACAAGGAATTCCATTTTAGTGGAGTCTCCACCTAAGCCTCCGCCAAGTTCACTAACCCCTACCAAAGTTGGCAGTACCTCTATGCAATTAAAACCTTATCAACAAATTTAATGCCTTGGAACCATCACCTATAATACATGTGACCACCAATTCCCCTTCATGCCCATTAGTTTAGGGTAGACATAGTTGTTTAGGTTAGATCTTAGGTTAGCTTAGGATAGGTAACCTTAGGATATAACCCAATCAATAGATAACCACCTTAGGTAGTTCCCAAATAGGTTAGATTAATTCCAACACAACATTTTTTTAGGCATTAGGTGAGATCATCTCACAACCATATAGAATTAGGTTTTAGGATAATTTAAATAATCTAGAATCTTCTCCAAAATCCTTTAGTTCAAAGCTTAGGTTAGGATAAATTCAATTAATTAACATAGTTAGGTAATAAATATATATTTTCTTACCTAGCTTAGGATTTTGTAGGACAGTCCCTTTTGTTTTAGGAACCAAAATGTTTCCCAAGCCGTGTACAGGATATAGTCTGTTTATGTCAACATTATCCTGTCAAAATCAAACTAAAAGATCCAAGCACAACATATGACTGAATAGAACATGTTCACATAACAATCAAAGAACTTGTAACCAAAAAAGTTTAGTCATATGTCTATTAATTCCTAGAATGTCGATTTACCATTCATTCAACAGAGCAAATTTTAAAACATTCCTTGGATCACTGAAATTGATCCAAGGATGAGTCAGATTAATAGATAAGTTCACAATTCTTAAACCAGATTGCAACCCACCTACAAGAAATGAAAAATGGATTCAAAGAAGCCATTCCAATTTAGTCAAAGGATCTTAAGAATAGAAGATGATTTATCCATTTCAAGCATGATCTCCAAAAATCAAAAGAACATATCTTTATAAGGAAAAATCACATGTCAACACTTGAAATGTAAAGGAGGAAAATAACAATTGTCAAGGGTGTTACAAAAATTGACTAAGTCCTTAGGAAGAATTCATCATGCGCGGGAGGCAGTAAATAAGGAAGGTTCTCAAGAAAAAGTGTGCAAGGGAAAGGCCCGCAGTGGAAGAGGTTGGTGCATGCTGAAGAAAGAAGGTTTAAGGACTTATCCATATTTTTAAGGATTTATCCTAGGAGAAACATGTTAAAATCCCTAGTAGGCATGTTGAATGGATAAGTTCCATCCTGGAGCCTTGAGGTCAAGAAAATAATATTCCATGTAAGGGATATTCCCAGGATGATCATTACAGGTAGTGGAGGCATTTGCAAACTAGCATAGGCATTCAACTATGGAGTACCATACTTCCACTTGGCATGTGATATGTTCACAAAGGAAACAAAAGGTGGTGTATTTAAGTCCTATTTAAAGGAGTGCTTGGGTCTGAAATAGAGGAGGAGAGTAACAATGAAGTGTTGAGGAAATGAAGGGTTAAAGAGGGTTTTAAGTAGTAACAAGGTGCTGTAGAAATACTTACAAGGATGTTATTGAGCATATATGCATGGGTTTGGGTATGAACAAGGGTTGTAATGGGTAGAATAGCTAAGAAATCTCTTTGCAGAGTATTTTTGAGGGTTTAAGATAATATTCCTTGATGTATTTGGTCTATATGACCCTTATGATGTAATGAGGCCACTATAAATGTTTGTAAATAAATATATGTGTGTGATTCTAGTTATTCATGTTCTTAAGTGTAAACCCTTGTGTTCTTCATATTATTATAGGTCAGATCTAGTTTCATTATGCTTATTTACAATGTTCATTTCCATTTATGATGCATCTATGCATAGATCTATTGTCTGTATCTTATATTTTTGAGTGAATATCTATGTTTCCATTTTTGCAACTCATTCTCCATCAATGGTGGACCATTCTCATGAAGCTCACATAAAGGAGAGGCTCGGTGCCCATGCACGCCTTGGGTGAGCACCCAATGCATGTTGGGTGATAGGTCGGTGTGCTTGGGGTAGAAAGAAGATATATGAAGAAATGAATACATTTATAGATACATTGCATGACATTTTAAATGTTATTCTTATTTTAAATGATCATAAGAAAGTAATCATCAAAGAAAGTGGACATTGAGAAGTTGAGCACTATCAAAAGAAGGCAAGGTAATCCCCATGAAAATCCCTTCACTCCAACTTTAGCAAAAAAATATTGAAAACCTTTCACTGTAAGAATATAAGGAGCCAACACTTAGTGGAAACCTAATATATGTAACAAAAGAGGCCAAATAGAGCTAAGATGTCCCCATTAATGTTGATTTAATTCGAGTCATTAGTGAAGAGTATCTTGACAGATTGAATGAAAATATGACCAAAGCTCAACGCTAGGAGCATTGCCAAGATAAAAATTTAATTCTATCATGTCATAGGCCTTCTCAAAATAAATTTTAATGAAAAATTCTTGTTGATTGGACTTGTGGGCCCATTCCATACCTTCTCAGACAACTATGATGTTGTCCAGAATGTATCACCCTAGATAAATCCAGTTTAATCTAATTGAATAATGGCCGACAAAATTTCCTGTAGTCGAATAGAAAGGGTTTTGATAATAATACTATATGAAACATTGAGCAAGGTGATAGGATGCCAATTGGTGATTAGCTCAGGGTCCCCAGGATTAGGTATGAACTTGATATTCCCTTTGTTAATATGAGTGCCAAATGACTGATTTTGGAAACCTTGAAGATAAAATTTGAATAGGTCCATACCAACATTATCCCAAAGTGATTTTTAGAACTTACGGAAACCCATTGCACACCGGGTCCCTTTTCATTAGCCATTTGAATGACCACTTCATGAAGGTCATGAAGGGTTAACATGCAATCACATGTGGTCTTATGTGCCTCGAGATATATTTTAGGGAACCACAATTAAACATTTTTCAAAAACAATAGGTCACTCATCCAAAGGAGATTAATCCTAAAAAACCATCTTTTAATGGCTGAAAAAGGCCTGCAACAAATGTTGGGGTTTTTAAGTGAGTACCACCATCATTTATGGTCAATATTTTCTCGAAAGGAATGCTTGGATTTAAGGGAAATATAAATTTCCTTCAAAACCTGATCCCCACATTTAAGCCAATTTAGATGGGCACAAATTTGAGTGACTCAAGAATTAAAATTATCCATGATTTTAATCTTTTGGCGGAGCTCTACTACCTGAAGTTGTAGAGTTTTAGAAAAAGGATTTTTTTCAAGCACCATCACCGCCTAACTTAGAGTGAAGGAGGTAGTTGAGTATGATCTACTTTAATTATTTTCCATCTTTCGACCATATATTCTAAGGACTATGGTCATCCTAGTCATCACATCCTCCCACCATTAGGTTTGGCTGGAATTAAGAGGTGGATGATAATGCTACAAGTGACTATGTGAAGGTGTTAAATTCCACACATGCTTGATATGATTGAGTGTGGGCCTATGTTCCATCAAGGAAGTATTGAGAAAAAAATAACCTTTATGACAAAAGGGTCACCTATCTTTCCAAGTGATGTGAAATCGGATAAGGAAATGATCTTAAAGGATGAAATTTGGCATCACTTCCATAGAAAAAAAAAAAAGTTTTTGTCAAATTAAAAATATTGAGTTAATAGCATGGCTCTATAAATCCATTTGAGAACATGATCCGATCTACCTATGATATTGGAACAAGTAAATAAAGCTTCATAGGTGGGTGTGTGAGAGGTGTTGGGGTCATTAAATCTCAATTTATTGCAAATATAGAACTACACTTCCTTTTTCTAACTTTCCATTGAATAGGCAATTTCCCATACTTATCATAGGAAGCTCCACCATATTATTGTCACCGTATATAACCCAATAAGAATCAAGAATTTCATTATCTATCCATCACAAAAATTGACTCTTTCAACCACATCATTAGAGGCATGAATATTAATGAAGCCTAAAGGGTGGTTTCAATATTAAATAAGGAACAAATGGAATAATTTGTGGGATCAATACCCTAGGCCATAAAAAGGTCTGTCATTCAAGGAAAAAGGGAGATAAAATCCCCATGCCCATGGTCATGATTACTGGTAAGAGATATTTACAAACCATCTCAAACTGAAAACATGTAACTTTCACTTCCTGTCTAAATTAACAAGTGATTGGAGTCTGTAAGACCCTGCACATTCCATGACATGTTATTCATGATTATGTCGATAAAGGAAAAGAAGCTGGATATTTTGAATTCATATCGATGAAGAGTTTGATGAGCCTAAATATATCTACTCCTATGAAATGTTCACTCAATCACAAAAGGAGAAAGTAGGCTCTTCTTCTACTTCCCAAGTGAATCCTTTGAATCCTCAAAAGGTGACTCTACAAAAATAACAAAAAAAAGAGGATCATCAAATCCTTCTTCCATAGGTCATTTGAGAATAACTATAAGACTAATTCAATCAATAATCCTTCTTCCTCTTTGGGTAGGTCTCATTAAACTTATGTTGAAAAATCATCTTTTGTTGATCCTAAGAATAACCATGTCAAGGTTTTCATAACTCATGATATGCTTACATCTTCTCCACCTTTTGATAGCATTGACCTATAGGAAAGCAAAAATATAAAGTTTCAATTATGAGTACTTAAAAACACATCCTAAGAAATTCGATAGGACTGTTCAATTTATCAAAGGAATTAGTTTGGTGTTATATTCTAAAAATACTACTATCAAAGAACTACCTCATACCTCTTGTTCCACTCCTCTAAATTTCCTCGCTTCCACACCCTCTACCTATGGGAAGGTATAATCTTTCTATATAGCCTTGTTGGTCAACAATTATAAATTAAATAATTACATCATTAACTTTGGTGCTTCCGACAATGTTATGCCTAAAAAGTTTCCAAATATCTTGGTCTCTCTCCCTCTCCTACCTTTGGCCATTTCTATTCCATGGAAATGAAATAAGTGTCTCTTATTGGATAGGTCAAGGATTCTCAAGTAGCATTGGAAGATTACCCCGATAAAAAGATCATGGTGAGAATCTTGTAATAGATATTCTAGCCTCATATGGTTTGTTTCCTGGACAATAACATCTATTGAGATGTTGTTGGAGATATGCAACTGGATTGGTCGCATGCACCCATTCCATCAATGGAAAATTGAATAAAATTCTTCCCATCAAGGAAATGAAATACATCATTCAAATACCAGAAGACCAAATGACAAATATCTCATGTCAAGATTCAAATTATTACAAATTTTTCATGAATTTTGAGGAATATGTTGAGCTTCCCATGTTGGTGGAAGAATATCCAAGCATCATAAATCCTTTCAAAGAAAATCATGATGACTTGATGGAATCAGAATTTGAAAGCACTTCCCATGAGATGTGATCATGTATACGGATTCTCTACTATGTTGATGATGGTCACGTGAGTCAAGATTCATATTCTTACAATGTTTTCATGAATTTTGAGGAATATATTGAGCTTCCAATGTTGGTGTAAGAATATCCAAGCATCATAAATCCTTTCAAAGAACATCATGATGACTTGATGGAATCAAAATTTGAAAGCACTTCCCACGAGATGTGATCATGTATATGGATTCTCTACTATATGTTGATGACGGTCACGTGAGTCTTTAATTACAAAAAAGCCATATCAAAGTGAAGATAAATGCTGATCAAGAATAAGGAGTGATGCCTAACAAGTTCTTATTAGGTGATTTCAATATTTAAAACTATGTTCTCAATGTTTGGCATGAAGTTATATTCAATGAGTGTGTTTGTGAATATGAACACTTCTCTTTCTCGATGGGAGAGGATTATAAGAGATGTGAGAATGACAAGATGTTTCAGCCTCTTGAATTTAAAATGATTCAAGGAGATGATGACTTCATCATGGAAATGGAATACTTAGTTCTTGGTGGTGAAGGTTGGGAATATGACAATATAAATATTTAAGCTGTAGTTTTGTGCTCATTCCACTTTCATGAAGATGGAGACATTCTCAATGAAAAATGGATCGATGAAATGGTGCTTAATCCCAAGGCTAATTTTGTTGAAAATGAAAATATTATAAACAAGGAATTTATGAACAAGAATAAGATTTAATATTTCAATGTTGACTCCCTCGATAAAATGATGATCTCATCATGAAGATAAATTTTCAGGTCCAAAATGGCCAAGTTAAACAAGATGATGGTTTTCATTCTTCACATCCGACCTTGTGCTCATTTTCTTTTCATGATAATAAATATCCACAAACATCATATGATAATGGGAATCATGTCAATATTGAGCCAGTAAGCATGAAGGAAGACAATTTGGAACAATTTGCAAACATGGAACATCAAGAGGCTAGTGATAATATTAAGGTTTTCAAATCATATTACGAGAATCAACCCGTGGAAGTGGTATTCATGAAGTAAATAAATAATGAAGAAAAAATGCCAAGTATGATCAAGGCTCATCTTCACAACAGTGATGAAAAATTAGAAATTGGAATGAACTCATGTATCAATGAGAAAATGGAAATAATGTGTCAAAGTAATAAAGGAGATTAGTTGGGAAGAAATGCATTTGAATGATACCCGTGTACGGGTAAGAACATAGTTTGAATTGGTGCTTCAATTAAAGTGGGATGTCCTAAAATTATATGTAGGTGATATAGGATGTTTTCATTCACATTTTTTGTTTCCCTTTCCTATTGTGTGTTTTTTCTTATTATGTGTGTGTGTGTGTATAATAAAGGAAGTTTCATTGTGTGCCTATGTGGTGACTCTCTACAACCCAATGGATAAGGCATTGGTCCATGTAGTGTCTTGAGTTATGCGGTTCCTCATTGTTATGTCTTAATTATGTTTGATCCAAAACAAGTCCCTAAGATAGAGACATTTGTTTTCATGCAAATTTTTAGCATGAAAAATTCAAAAAAATTTGTCATGAAAACCTAGACCTCATTTGAAAATCCCTCTCCGATCAATGTATACTTGTCCTCTGCACAAATTAGTTCTTGTTTTACCCTCATAATGGCTAGGAGGAATGTGATAATGTTATTTTCAAGTGTTTTCACGTGCAATGGATCTATTTCAATTTTATTCATGAAGATATTTAGACCCAAATGAATATAAGTGCTTCTAGAATCTCCAAAAGGGTTATTTTTGACCTTTTTGCACTATTCGAAACCCTCAAGGAATGTAAAGGGAAAAGATAAAGAACTGTATAAGTGTGTGGAAAATATATGTAATCATCTGAGGTGGTTTAGGAAATTTCTACAAGGAAAATTAAGTTTACTGAACAAGCTATGTAAGATCTGGGCTAGTTGTAGCATGGTATAAGGAAATGAAAATTATGAAAAAGATAGTTGGGATTGTTCCGAATGTTTCAAGAGCCTCGAGATGGATTTGGAAAAAAAATTAGATATTATTTAGAAATATAATAATTCCTACTTCACATTGAAGAATGTTTCAAGAGATTCCAATCAACATATTTTTGTGTATTGGCCCGACAAAGTGCGCATGAAGATCTATGATCCTAGTGAAGACTCAATCGAAGATTATGGGAGTTCTAAGAACATTTGGGATCTGATTCAAATTAAAAATTCAATTAAAAGGAACCATCTATCCATATATTGAATTAAAAAAGAAAAATTTCCATATATTGAGTTGGAAAAAGATGGAAATTTTCCTTCAATGACAGATTGGACCTTCCGAGAACCGCCCTTGACCATATTTAAAAATGAGCATTAATTTAAAAAGCGGAATAAATAGGTCATGAAAATTATGGAATTTTTTTTTGGTGTTTCCCACTCAAAATAATATAATTTTTTTCCTTGAAGTCTATTCCTAGCTCCAATGGTGAGAAAATGGACTCAAATGGCTATTTTGAGTAGTGTTTGGTGAAGGAAGGATTCCAAAAGTTGAAAATGCACAATTTGAAACCCATGATGTCCCTTTTTTACCTATGAAAAAATTAAAAGGAGGCATTATGGACATAATAAAGTTCCACCATGGTGAGAGGTTCATGTTTTGAAGTTGTGTCACTTAAATTGTCACTTGAGGTGTTAGAAAGGTGTCTTCCACTCACAACTCAAACTTGGCCCCTTCCTCATGATGGTCGGACCTAGGTGTACTTAGGATGGGTTGATGTAACTTTATTACCTTGAAAAATGGACATGGGGGACACAAAATTGTGCCACCATGGAGGAGGGAGAGTTTTCATCACTTAAATCACATCTTTGGGTGTTAGGACAAGTTTTCAACTCACCTCTCAAACCTGGCCCCTTCCTCATGACAATCGACCCATCGCACATTTTTCAACCCCTTATATCAATTTTCACATTTTTACCTTACTAAATGTGTTAAGTGATATGAGGGGGTATGAGACCCAATTAGTAATAATGACGATGGAGGAGGAAGACTTTGCATCAACTAATTACAAACTTGATGGCTAGACAAGTGTTTTCAACCTCACAACCTCATTCCCCTCTTTCATGCTGATAAAAATCTTGGAAAATTTTCACACCCATGATGTCCATTTTTCCCTTGATAAATGTGGTAAGGGACATGGGGACATTTGAGACTCATTTGTTTAGTATTAACCTCACCTTCAAAATACCTGATTTAAGCAAGGTGAGTTTACTTGGAAAATGGGAGGGAAAATTCATTTTAAAATGGATCAAGGAATTTAAATATAAAAATATCTCAACACTTATCCATTTTTCATGTTTTCTCACCACCCTCCATTTTTGTTATGGTTGTTAAGAAAAACCAAACACCCACCATGGTCAAAATGCATTATTTATCATTGCTTTCAAACCCCACCTCTAATGGCCCTCAAACTTATATTATAGCTTCCCTATGTGAATGCATTTGGAATGAATTTTTCAATACCTCATCAATTTTTATAGTATTCAGAGTTTTTCAACCATGGAAAATGTCTCCTCAAAACTACGGAGTTGTAACGATCCAAATTGCTTAAAAATTAGAGAAGGCAATCTACAAAAAATTAGTTTTCTAATGAGCACTTTCTTGCCCCATGAAAATGAGTATGATTAAAGATATGGATGAATTTTATTTTTTATTCCACCCTATCCAAGAAGAAAAGAGATACCTGTAAGTTTACTTTTCATTTTTGCAAAGATTCGGATGAGAGAAACCCCAAAAATTGGAGCAAAGCATCCCAATGTGAAGTAGAATTGTTCAAACCATTTTCACACCGATTTGACACTCTGGCCAAACTATATTTTTAGTAAGTCCCTATTAAATAAAATTAATAATAATATTAATTCTTAAGTATGAATGGATTCAAGTCACTTGGTTTACTATCCAAGAGGAAAAGTGCTCAAAATTGATAATTTGACAAAATTACCAAAACTAGTCACTCGAGAAGAACTTACTAAAAATAGTAAGTGTCCATAAAATGCTCAAAATTTCCATGGTTTTTTATCCTCCAAATACCTCACTAATTTTAACCTTCACAGAGTAAAAATCATGTTTTCAAAGAGGCGAACAATGGCATTGTGTCTCAAGCATAAGAGGAGCTCTCTTGGTTCCCAATTTTGGTCACAAAAATGTATTTTGGTCTCGTTTGATTCTCACTCCATTGGATGGGTTGATAGAAGGATATAAACATATTCCATCCAATATCTTACCTTCATTCATTATTTATTTAGAAGCTTCTTCACCTCATATCATTGGTTGATCCATTTCCCAAGGGATGAGATCATCATGTTGAATTGTGTAGGAAATGATCTCAAGATTAATAAGGAACTTAATATTATAGAGGAATTGTAGTGTTTCAAAGGTTTGAAATATTATTGAAGGAAGGGAAATAATTAATCATTGTCTCAATTTTTCAAATTATCATCACCTTTCCTTTCAGTTATTACAAATTTTCATCATTTTTGTGAGGTCTCAAAGGGGAACATTTTCCAAAGGATCAATCTTCATCCACGAAGCATGCAGAGGGTCATCATAGATTAAGTTTTCATATTCTTCATCATCGAGTTGATATTAATCAAGGGAGGAGGCATATTAATCCATGATTTGGATCATATTTTCTCTCCTCTCTTCATTCTTTCCCCTCTTCTCTCCTCCTTTCTAATTATTCATTGTATGGAATCATGGTATTTTGTCCTATTTACTTAAGTGACAGTAAAATATTTGTATAATGTAACACTAATCTCTCGAATTATAAGAGATGTAATTAATTGGTCTCTTCTAAGGGTACTTGAAAATTCACGAGTGGAATAGGAATTTGAAGAATCATGGAGGGGTAAATGAGGAGAAACTTTTTAATGCTAGAAATTTGAATGGGTTCTTCATTCCAAAAAATATTGAAAGTTAGTTTTTCAGAGTAGCAATTATGAATTGTTGTAGGTTGTTGAGATTTGTATCACCACTACACAATAAATAAGATCTACATTTCTTCCATTTCCTTTACTTATGATTTCTTCTATTCTCTCTCTATTTTGCAACTTTGCAAGCATAGTGATCTTGAATAACCAAGAAGGAACTTTGTGTCCTTGATTGATGAATCTAAAGAACTGTGTGTCTCTAGTTTGTTAGTCTTGATAATTGCTTACATTGTTGTTTTCACCTAATTAAATGTGGACCTAATTTTGTTATTGTGTGTAAAATCTTATAGTTCCTACTCACAAGAATAAACATATGTTTATTAATTTCCCCAAATCTTCTTTATCCCTCATCAATGAAAATTCTTCCTTATACATTATCCAAGAAATTTTGACACATGCTCATCGGAGTGTTCCAAGCTGATACCCAGCCTATTGGCCACCCTTTAGAATTAGAATAGTTTACATTCAATAATGGAAGTCTACCCATACACAACACGGAGGGGCTTAGCCATGTGACTATGGGTGGAAACATATAATTTGTAACATGACAAATTATTTCACCAACAAAGGTCAAGTGATTTTGTTTATAAGATTATTTGCATTCACAAACATCTTATAAGTGCACTAAAGATAAGTTTTTAACTACTATTTATGTTTTTAAAACATTTTATTTGAGCTAAAATGAAAGTCTCAATGCTTATAAAAATACATGTGTTCAAATCTAATCAATTCTAAGTTGCTTGTTTGAAAGTTCCTAGTTTTGGACTATTTTGAAGAGCGAAAATTATGCGATCTAAGCTCCGAATTCTAAATTGAACCTAATCTAGTTTGTAATTGAAAGTTCTCTAATCTAACAATTAGATGCGAGTCTACAAATGTAAATAACTAAAATCATGTTCTTATTTTTAGATTTTATTTTAATTCTAAAAAAAGCCAAATTTACCTAAATCTAAAAATAAACAAGGAAATTCTCTCTTAAAACCTAGAGCTTGATCCCAAAGATGGGAAGAGCCTAGAGGAATATATTTGGATATTCCACCCTAGTTAACCAATGAAAATTTCAATAAAATAAATTTACTCTAAATCATCTTTTTAGTCCATTTTTTTGTTTTTTTATTTACTATGGAAGAAATAAAATTAAATCAACTCTAACTATGGAAATAAATAAATAATATAGATCCAAGCTATCTCTTGAAATTGAGATGAAGTTGTCTTGTATCTATTCCCTTAAGAGAATACTAAATTGATCTCTTCCAAAAGGATTATGGTTGATGTTTTGAGAGGGAAAAAAATATTTCGATACAACCAGGAGGAAGAATATGCATCTAATATAAAGTTGGCTCAAGGGGAGGAAGAGTATAGTTTAGTGGCCATTATGTTCTCTTCTCGTGGTAGAAATGAAAACTCAAAATACTCAAGGTGATTTTTAATGGAAGATTTTTTTGGATGCTTGATCTCTCTCTATCTCTCGGATGAAGAATGTCAAAAAACAATGTTCTCTCTAAAAATTCTTAAAACATAGGGGCTAAAAATGAGTGAACAATTTTCCTAACATATAACCTCTACATGTTTTTGATAACAAATCAAGGTCAAAAGTCAATAAAAGGCTTATATTTAATCAATTAGGGAGTAAAATCAAGTGCTAGGGGATAGGTAAGGTGAATCGGGTGTTAAAAATAAGGAGAATGCATGTATGGGGTAAAAAAGATAAAAATTCATGAATTAGAAATGAGAGTTTAACTTGTGATGGAACCACCGGTTCATACAGTGGTGATTATGAAACTATCAACAAATGTAACGAAACCGTCACGATAGTTACGTAGGCTGTTGTGGTGGGGACTACTCGCTTCAACGGTTACATAAATCCCATGATAGGGAGAAAAATCCCAATCCCAGCTTTGCATCTCGAAATGGTAAAAGATGCTAAAAAGGAATAAAAAGGCCTAAAAGGGTGTGAAAGATTCTAAAACGGGCTAAACAAGGGTTGCAGGACTAGGAGGGGTTCAAGGGATGGTTATAGTTTTTTTGAAAACATATTATGATGTTTTTGGAGATCCTCGTCATCATCACTATGCATTTTAACTCTAACATAATGTAAAATAGGGTAATTACGAATTTCCCCCTTGGGTGAGTAGACATGTTACGAATTGGATAGTATGTGATGCTTGAGAAGGAATCACTAAATCAAAAAACATAAGAAAATTACGTTACATACATATCTTACCTTACAAGACAATGAATCCAATCGTGTCCCACATCTATAGTATAAAATAAAAAGAAATAAAATTAAGTGGAACATATCAAAATAAATAGAAATGACTATGCAATCAAAACCAAATAAGAGGACTCACCTTTTAGGTGTGGTTTAGAGATACTACCTTCTCACTCATGCATACTTTGGAGTTATTTTTACCCATCTACTAAATTCTAACCCCATGAACGTTGGCCTATCACCCAACGGGCACTAGCCCTCACCCGAGGCACATGTGGGTGTCAAACACCTCTTTTATGTGAGCATTGTGAGAAGATATTTCAATTATTAGAGGATTAGTTGCAACGAAGTGAATATTCACGTAAAATCACAACATGAGCTATCATATCCTTATACCCAATAATTTAATAATAAGAGAAAAATCATGGCATGAAATACAAGGAACATATTCACCATTAAATATAAGGAAATACCAATAGGGTTTGCACCCTTGAACCAAATGTTTAGAAAAAAGCCATATATTTATATTGATCATAGTCTCAATAACCACATTACATTTAAAAGGGTCATATCAGACCAAATGTATCAAGATAGGGATCTAACCCATATATCAAAGGTCCTAGATATGCTTTCCTTATTATAAAAATTTACATACCCATCCCTTAGACATGATAACATTCCTACAGTCCTCTAATGAGAACCCTAACTCCTAGGGCCTCCTAGTATTCTTTGAAGATTTTCACTCTTCCCATGATATATGTCTTGGTTTCTCTCTTCATGCCTTCATGTATTCTCGTGTGTCTATGTGTGTGTCTTCTTCTACCTGAGCATCTCTTCTTATAGGATAAAAACCCACCACCATGCCTTTCTTCAAGAGCATATCGATGCCAAGTGTCAATGTGGTCCTCCAATGGTGCATGCTTATTCAGTTTTGAGCTCTCCACTTTCTGTAATGATGTCTTGTTATCCAAAATTCACCCCGAGGTAATTTTGATAACATGCATCAGATTATTCTGTCCCGAGCAAGTAGATTGATTCAAGGCCCAAAATCATGAAAATCAGCTAAGTCCTAGTCCTCGCAGCAGCTGGGACAGTTGGGACATCGGGGCGCGAATCGCCAAAAAGCCGCCAGCGGTTTGCAGAAATTGGGACGTCGGGACGCCGAAAGGGCGAACCGGCCGAAAGTGGAAAAAATCACCAAGTTTTGTCTGGGACATCCGGGACAAGAGTACGTGGAGGACGCGGATTGGCTAGTTTGGCACAAGTCAGTCCATTTTGGGTGGGCCGGAGAAATTTGTCCCAGACAGATGCAGGGGCAGTTGGGCCAAAAGTACGCGGAGGACGCGAACCAGCCAGTTTTGGCCAAAAACAGAGGACTTTTGTTTGGGATATCCAGGCCAAAAGTATGTGCAGGACACGGAGAGCCGAAGGAGCTGAAAGCCAATCAAATCTTGCCACGTGTCTTCAACGCAAAGAGGAACAGGGAAGGCCGAATCAGGCGGATCGGAGAAATTTGTCCCAGATGGTTTGGGACATCCGGGCCAAAAATACGCGAGGGATGCGAAGACCCGGAAAAGCCACCAACGAATCAGAATGTGACGCATGTCACAAGGGGAGGCGCAATAAAATTTCGACTAAGTGTTTTTGGCTGAGTTTTAAAGGGAGCGAGTTGGAGCGTTGGCCCGAGCCAATAAAAAGAGGATGCGTGTCGTAAAGGAGAAGGGGAGTGCAGAGCTTAGGGAGGACTTGGAGAATTTGGCAAAAGTTTTGGCTAAAAAACTAAAAGGTAAAAGATGCCCCCGCACCCCTGTCAACCAACCAAAGCGTGCCACGTGTCCCAAGTGGCGGGGCACGGGAAAAAATGGAAAATTTTCCAAAGAGTTAAAAAGGTCAAAATTTCAAGGAAAGCCCGCGGAAAGGTGGAGGAGAGAGAATTTCTCTGTGAACCAGCACCTGACATGTGGCATCGATCGGCGAGTGCAGAAATTTTTCAAAAATTTTCCAAAATGCAAAAAGGTCAAAATTTAAAATTTTTTGCCCGACATCCGTTTTTTGGGCCGTTTTACCCCAAAACTTCAGACCTTCATATCTTTTGATCCAGAGCTCGGATTTACACGTTCTTCATATCATTGTAAATCTTATGAAATTATCTATAAGATTTCATGGTCAATCTCTAATTTTGGTTCAGTTTGGAGAGAGAAAATTAAAAAAATTTCTAGTACGTGTCCATGGCCGAAGTGACATTTTAGCGACCAAATTTAATACAGAATGGGTTGAACTCTCCTCCCATTTGGTCAAAAAAGAATAGGGTATGGGTTTGTAAGGTCCTCCATGCTGATTTAATGCATTTGTAGTCAATGAGGAATGGGCTCCCACATTTTGTACATTTTCTCTCTCCAGGCTTGACCCATGTAATGTAAAAGCCAGATTTGGCTCATTTCTTCGAGGGAACACTTTTTGGCATAGAAAACTTCTTCTTTCACCTCCAGCAAGTGATTTTTGCAAGAATCAGACCTCTTCAAAGATTGTAACAGTTTTCTACCTCTCTGAGGTTGTAATGTAGTGGTTTTGACATTGGAGATGATAATGCAAGCTTTGTGAATGGGTTTCAGTCCTTTGTTTGTATTATTTGCTTCATTTCAGATCCTAAATTATATCTTATCAGCCTATGTATGTTTTATGTTGCAATCTTTGGTTTGTGTCTATTTGCATGAAAAAAATATTCACCACTCCTTTTGGTGCATCACCATCTTTAGTTAGTTTCAATTTTTGCATTTCTATCCCTGTCTCCTTGCAATTTAGAGTAGGATTAGGATCTGAACCTCTGTAGTTGTGCAAATATAGATCTAAATCAGAGGAGTTTGAGGAACCAACCTCTAATCTGGAGATTCCTCTCTCAGTTTCATAAGTCCCACACTTGGAGAGAGGTTTCCATGTTGTGCAATCACACTGGATGCCTAAGACATCATTTAGAACCTTGATTTGCATCCAGGGGTGCTGTGATTTTGCACTAACAGTTTTGGCACGCCCGGTGGGACACTAGAGGTCTCATTTTTATTGCAGTAAAGTTGATGTGCATCTGCTGCAATTTTCTTTCTTGAAAAAGAGCTATTATTTGCATATGTAGCGACTCCAAGGGAAGAATCAATGGTTTCAGCGGTGCAGGCCGAAAACTCATGAGAAGAATCACCACAAGGTCAAGATTTGGAGAAGAAGAAGTGTTGTTTGAATATCTACAATTATCCCCAAGAAGAAGGTAAAGAGGAAGAAGGATTCAAAGGTCTCCATCTCCACCAAACAGAAACCTCTCAACTCCTCCACCTAGTAGGCCTTTCATTCAGTCAATAAGGGTTTTAAGACTAATTAGAATGGCACAAAACAACCCCTATGTCAACTTCACAGGCAGCAGCCCACTTGCCCTCAATGCACAACATCCAATTCCTATTGCAGCCTTGAAGAACATTCCCTACTTCACTGGAGAAAATCAAACTACCCCAGGTGATCATGTTAAAGACATTGCCAACCTTTGTGCAATCCATGAAATCAATGAAATGCAAGTGGCTGTACAAGTTACTGGCATCTTCATTCAAGGGTAAAGCATTGCAATGGTTTAGGAGCCTTGGAGCTGGTTCTATCACAAATTGGAATCAGTTGTGTATAGCACTTCATGAGCAATTTGGAGAAAAGGGAGACAACTTGTCTCTTTTGGAGCAACTGACAACCATCAAGAGAGCTCCCAATGAGCAGCTGACCGATTTCAACTTCAGATTTCAAAAGACTTGGGAGAGAATTCCAGTGGCAGTCAGGCCAACAACAAAAGGTGCTTTTCTCTACTATCTCAAAGCTCTAAATTATGATATTTCTATGTTAATTCAGTCCATGGGAGGCATAACTATCCCTATGGCTTATAGCATTGCCATTAGGGCTGAAAATTGTTTGATCCAAGCTGGAAAACTTGCCCCTAGACCTCCCATGCCATTGTTTCCAAGTTTAGAGAGTCCAAATACCAATCAAGCACCTAATTTGGCTCCTTCTCCCACTCCTATAAATCAGAGTTCAAATGAATCTTCCACTTCATCTCCAAGTGCCCCAAATGAGCTTCAAGAAGTCATGAAACAATTGCAAAACCTAGGCAATGACCTGGTTACTCTCAAAAGGTAGCAGGCCCAAGGTTTTAGACCTTCTTATCAACCCCAAGCTCAGCCTAATAGGTAGCCATACCAACCGCAAAGGCCACCTAATCTAGTTGCAAATATGAATCAAACAAGGCCTCCTGCCAATAGACCATTTCAGCCCTATAATCCAAATGCCATATCTGCCTCTAAGGCATTGGTGCCAACACAAAACAACATTGCCCAGGAGTATGATTGGTGTTTTCCATGCAATGAGCCTCATAACCAATCCATGTGCTTCAATGGTGCTTTGAATCAAGCACTAATGGTGACAACTACTGGTGTGGAGGGTGAGGGAAGTCAAGGAAATAGCCAACAACAAGAAACATTCCAACAACAATCAGCCCCAAATGACACCACATTGGTAAATTGGCAAGCAGAGGATTTTTGTGGCATGAACCAGGCAGTTTCTCAAGGTGTTGCAGCCAACACAAGGTCAAAAAGGAGGAATTTGGGTGAAGAACAGCCATTAGCCCCAACCAATCCATGACCTTCTATGGTTCCACAAGTGGTTGGCAAACAAAATCCGGTTGTAAATGCACAAGGGCAGCCAAGAACAGCCCCTAGGCCAACTCAAATACCAGTTGTTTCTGCCCACATGCAAGGAGTGAATGTGCATTCCAAGGGACAACAAAGAGATCCTCCATCACCATTTAGTATCATTGATCAGATGAAGAAGACAAATGTTAATATATCAATGTGAGAATCCCTATCTATCCTAGGCCAAAGAGATCTGCAGTAAGCTGCCATGAAGGACTGCCCAACTTTGAATCAGCAGGATCAGATGTAAGACAAAGTGCTTACAAATGTTACCCAGCCTGAGGGAAATCATGGAGGACAACAAGGTAAAATGTTGAAGCCCCCTCCTTTCTATGTTTCATTGATCATTGGAAATCAGCTAGTGCACAATTGCATGATAGACTCCGGGGCAAGTAGCTCGGTAATGCCTAAACAAATAGCTGATCAGCTAGGGCTCCAGTATGAAACAACATCCAAAGGGGTAGTGCAGCTAGATGGGACAACAGTAGCAATAGTTGGAGTGATTAGAAACTTGAGTCTTACCTTGCATGCATGTCCAAATGTTGTTGTTTTACAAGATGTATCAGTCATAGACCTTCCACCACTCTTTTCCCTATGCTTGTCAAGGGACTTCACAGCCAAGATTGGGGGATATTTGTCTGTTGATTGGTCACACATGCTGTTTAGAATGAGGTATGGAACTAAGGCTACAATCAGGTCAGAACCTATTGCAAACTTCCATATTGAGCCTTACACTCCAAGTCAGATTAATGCCAATTGCTCAGCATTTGATCAAGAAGATCACCCAAGCACTGATGAAGCTGACACTAAGGTTGGAAGCATCCCGGATCTAACTCTTGATGAATGGGAAAACAAGATACATGCATTTGATCCTTATCAAGAAGTGGAAGAATCTGAGCTAGGGGTCTATTGCATACACGAAGAAAATCAGCCTATTCCTAGCATCACCAAGCCAAACCACAAAGATGACAATGAGGTATGGCAGCTTTTTTTTGATGGATCAAGGAGTAGGCAAGGTGCAGGAGGTGGAGCTATGCTTGTTTCACCTCAAGGAATAAGGTACTATTCAGCTTTTAGATTTCAGTTTGCATGCTCCAATAACACTGCTGAATATGAAGCCTTAGTGCAAGGGATGCATTGGGCAATCAAGAAGAAAATAAAGAACTTGCAAGTCTTTGGGGATAGTGAATTGATTGTAAATCAGGTCAAGGGACAACATGCTACCAAGAATGATCTACTCAGGTGCTACAAGAACAGGGTGTGGGACCTCATGGAATATTTTGAGGGTTTTGGCATCAAATCCATTCCTAGGAAAGAGAATCAAGCTGCTGATAGGCTTGCAGTAGTAGGGGTAGCCTTTGACATTGTGGAAAGCATTCAACAAGACAAGGTACAGCCAAACATCCACATGATTGTGAGGCCTTCAGTGCCAGATAACAATGTTAGTTGGCAAGTGTTTGAGAATGACTAGTAAATCATCCATTTCTTGCAAGAAGAAGCTGAGTTCTCAGCCAAAAATCAAGAAAGATTGGAACAGCAGTATGGTGAGCAAGTGGTATAGTTGAGAACTAACAAGCTGCCCAAGGGACTTATCACTTTGGAGTCCATTTTTAACCCCAATGATCAGTTTAGAAAGGAGAAAGCAAACATTCAGGTCAAGAGAGAGGATTCAGTATCCATCTTGGTAGAAGAGAACAAACCATTGCAAATTGGAAGGATGACAACTGAACAAGAAAGGTATGAGTTCATACAGCTATGTCAAGAGTTCCCTGACATGTTTTCTTGGAGCTATGAAGACTTGAAAGGTTTCAATCCCAACTTAGCTCAGCATACCATCGAATTGGATCCAAATACTAAGCCTATCAGGTAGAAACAAAGACCAGTCAATCCACACATGGAGCCTCTCATGAGGAAAGAATTGGACAAGCTGATTGAGTCAAGGATCATATTCCCAATCAAGCATTCTAGTTAGGTTGCCAACTTAGTTCCAGTCAGAAAGAAGAGTGGAGAGATTAGATTGTGTGTTGACTTCAGAGACTTGAATAGAGCCTCTCTTAAGGACCATTACCCACTCCCTTCCATGGAGCAAATATTGCAAGTTGTGGCTGGCTCAGAGAGGTTTTCACTACTTGATGGCTACTCAAGCTATAATCAGATTATGGTGAAGGAAGAAGACCAGTTCAAGACAGCCTTCATAACCAAATGGGGAAATTTTGCATACAGAAAAATGCCATTTGGGCTGTCCAATGTTGGTGCTACCTTCCAAAGGGAAATGGACATGGCATTCAAAGGTTTGATTAACAACGTGGTGCTGATTTACCTTGATGATATCACTATTTTTTCCAAAAATGTAGCAGACCACCTCTCTCATTTGAGACAAGTCTTCATGAGGTGCAGGAGATTTGGAGTGTCTTTGAATCCTAAGAAGTGTATCTTTCTTGCACATGAAGGAAATATCCTTGGCCATATTGTCTCCAAAGAAGGATTAGCAATTGATCCAGAGAGGGTTGAAGCCATAAGAGCACTACCATTGCCAAGCCACAAGAAAGCCCTTCAGAGTTTCTTGGGAAGGATAAACTTTGTTCGGAGGTTTGTCCCATATTTTACAGCCCTTGTCAAGCCCATCACCAAAATGTTGAAGAAGAGCATGGCTTTCAAGTGGACAGTAGAAGGCAAGGGGAGTTTTGAAGCAATCAAAGAAGCTATCTCTCAAGCACCAAATCTCATCAACCCGGACTTCTCCAAGGATTTCATCCTCTATGCATTTGGAGGTAATGACACTATTTCTGCCATTTTGGTACAACAGAACAAGGATAATGATGAGTAGCCAATTGCCTTCTTCAGCCGGAGCCTAGATGACTATGAGGTGAGGTACTCTTTTATTGAGAAGCATGTGCTTGCAGTAATCAGAAGCTTGAAGAAATTCAAGCATTTAATCTCAAACAACAAGGTCCAGTTGCTGGTCTCACACGCTGGGGTTAAGGACTTCCTCCTCAACAAGGATTTGAATGAGAAAAGGGTAGGTTGGATCACCCATGTCATGGAGTATGACATTGAGATCAAGATCACCAAGCTGGTAAGAGGGAAAGGATTGTGTGAGCAGCTAGTTTTGGGGAAGCAAAGAGAAGTATGCAATGAAGAAGAGGCTATTTTGACAGTCCAGGACAGCCATGAGCCAAGTGGCAATCAAGAAGAAGACAATGCTGCCCCCACTCCTTGCTGGACCCAAGGCATTATACACTTCCTAGGCACAGGCCTATGCCCTCCGGAGATGAACAAGACCCAAAGGAGACACTTCAGATTGCAGGCTATCCCGTATGCCATTGTTGATGGAGTTTTGTTCAAGAAAGATGTGAATGGAGTGCTGTTGAGATGCATTAGCACAAATCAGATTCAAAGGGTGTTGGAAGAGTTCCATGGTGGACCAGCTAGTGGCCATTTTGCACCAAGAGTGACAGCTCTAAAAATCATGAAGGCTGGTTATTATTGGCCCAAAATCTTCAAGTGATTGCTATGCATGGATCAAGAGGTGTAAGAATTGTGCATTCTTCACAGGAAAAGAGAGACTTGCTGCCCTTCCATTACATCCAATCTCAGTTGACCAGCCATTCATGTAATGGGGTTTGGACTTCATTGGAGTCATTAATCCCAATTCAAGCCAAGGGCATAAATGGATTTTGACAGCCACGGACTACTTCACCAGATGGACAGAAGCAGTAGCACTCAAAGAGGCAAATGAGTCTAGCATCTTAGACTTTTATGAGGGGATAACAACCAGATTTGGTGTACCTACTACAATAATCTTTGATAATGCATTGGCATTCATTGGATCTAAGGTGACTGAGTGGGCTGTCAAGAACGGTATCTACCTAAGCACTTCATCAAACTATTACCCTCAAGGTAATGGCCAGGCCGAGTCTACAAACAAGAAATTTTTGAGGATCATTAGGAGGACTCTTGACAAGAATCAGAGGTCTTGGCATACCAAACTGAAATCAACCTTATGGGCTGATAGGATAACTCCCAAAAGATCCACAGGTAACTCTCCATTCAAACTTGTCTATGGAAGAGAGGCAATCTTGCCCATGTCACTTGAGTTGCCAACATTGGAACTCATGAAGCAGCTGGAGTTGCTAGAGTTTGAGCCCATGGAGGTGAGGTATGTAGAGTTGATGGAGCTGCAAGAGATCAGAAATCAGGCATCCCAAGCAATGGAAAAGGATCAAGCTTTGATCAAGAAGACCTTTGATAGGAAGGCCAAGGATAGATCTTTTCAGGTTGGAGATCTAGTGTTGAAATGGGATGTGGATAGAGAAAAACTGGGAAGGCATTCAAAATTTGATGCCATTTGGAGTGGCCCATACATGGTCACGAAGTGCAAGAACAACAATGCTTTCCAATTGGCCCCATTGGATGGTGAAGAACTGCAGATTCCAGTAAATGGAATCTATCTCAAGCATTGCTTCTAGAGGGAAATTCACTACCTTGTAAATATTAGATTAGATTTTCATTCCTCCAAGTGCTTGTGCACATTGTTTTTTGTAGGTTAGTTTTGTTTTCCCTAAGTGCTTTGGCACAGCTTGCTGTCCATGGAGATGTTTTGCAAGTTCTTGCTCCGATCAGGTGATATTCCATCTTCCTCCTTACACATTCTAAGTCAGTTGGGGTTCTAAACAGAATATTTGATGACTTCGTGCCCAATGGACTACTTCAGGCAACTGGTATCTTCTACCTAGCAGGTAGGTGACCTCGCTGAGTCACCAAATTGTTATCCAAAATTCACCCCGAGGTAATTTTGATAACATGCATCAGATTATTCTGTCCCGAGCAAGTAGATTGATTCAAGGCCCAAAATCATGAAAATCGGCTAAGTCCTCCTTGCGGCAAGCCAGGACAATCGGGACAAATGGGACATTGGGGCGTGAATCGGCTGAAAATCCGCCAGCGGTCCACGCAGCAATTGGGACGTCGGGATGCATGGGACGCGAAAGGGTGAACCGGCCGAAAGTGGAAAAAATCACCAAGTTTTGTCTAGGACATCCGGGACAAGAGTACGCGGAGGATGCGGATCGGCCGGTTTGGCGCAAGTCAATCCATTTCGGGTGGGTGGAGAAATTTGTCCTAGATAGTCCAGGACAGTTGGGCCAACAAGATGCGAGAGGACGCGAACCAGCCGGTTCAGCTGAAATAGAGGACTTTTGTTTGGGACATCCGGGCCAAAAGTACGCGTGCGATGCGGAGAGCCGAAGGAGCCAAAAGCCAATCAAATCTTGCCACGTGTCTTCAACGCAAAGAGGAACAGGGAAGCCCGAATCTGATAGATCGAAGAAATTTGTCCCAGATGGTTTGGGACATCCGGGCCAAAAATACGCGAGGGATGCAAAGACCCAGAAAATCTGCCAATGAATCAGAATGTGACACATGTCACTAGGGGAGGCGCGATAAAATTTCGACTAAGTGTTTTTGGTCGAGTTTTAAAGGGAGCGAGTTGGAGCGTTGGTCCGAGCCAATAAAAAGAGGACACGTGTCCTAAAGGGGAAGGGGAGTGCAGAGCTCGGGAGGACTTGGAGAATTTGGCAAAAATTTTGGCCAAAAAACTAAAAGGTAAAAGATGCCACCGCACCCCTATCAACCAACCAAAGCATGCCACGTATCCCAAGTGGCGGGGCACGGGGAAAAAATGGAAAATTTTCCAAAGAGTTAAAAAGGATGAAATTTCAAGGGAAAGCCTGCAGAAAGGTGGAGGAGAGAGAATTGCTCAGTGAACCAGCACCTGACACGTGGCATCCGACCGGCGGAGCGTGGAAATTTTTCAAAAATTTTCCAAAATGCAAAAAGGTCAAAATTTAAAATTTTTTGCCCAACATCCGTTTTTGGGCCATTTTTCCCTAAAACTTCAGACCTTCATATCTTTTGATCCAGAGCTTGGATTTGCACGTTCTTCATATCATTGGAAAGCTTATGAAATTATCTATAGGATTTCATGGTCAATCTCTAATTTTGGTTCAGTTTGGAGAGAGAAAATTCAAAAATGTTTCTGGTACGTGTCCATGGCCAGAAGTGACATTTCAGCGACCAAATTTAATACAGAATGGGTCGCACTCTCTTCCCATTTGGTCAAAAAGAATAGGGTATGGGTTTGTAAGGTCCTCCATGCTGATTTAATGCATTTGTAGTCAATGAGGAATGGGCTCCCACATTTTGTATGTTTTCTCTCTCCTGGGCTCGACCCATGCAATGTAAAAGCCAGATTTGGCTCATTTCTTCAGGGGAACACTTTTTGGCATAGCAAACTTCTTCTTTCACCTCCAGCAAGTGATTGTTGCAAGAATCAGACCTCTTCAAAGATTGTAACAGGTTTTCTACCTCTCTAAGGTTGTAATGCAGTGGTTTTGACATTGGAGATGATAATGCAAGCTTTGTGAATGGGTTTCAGTCCTTTGTTTGTATTATTTGCTTCATTTCAGATCCTAAATTATATCTTATCAGCTTGTGTATGTTTTATGTTGCAATATTTGGTTTTTTTCTATTTACATGACAAAAATATTCACCACTCCTTTTGGTGTATCACCATCTTTAGTTAGTTTCAATTTTTGCATTTCTATCCCTGTCTCCTTGCAATTTAGAGTAGGATTAGGATCTGAACCTCTATAGTTGTGCAAATATAGATCTAAATCAGAGGAGTTTGAGGAACCAGCCTCTAATCTGGAGAGATTCCTCTCTCAGTTTCACAAGTCCCACACTTGGAGAGAGGTTTCCATGTTGTGCAATCACACTGGATGCCTAAGACATCATTTAGAACCTTGATTTGCATCCAGGGGTGCTGTGATTTTGCACTAACATGTCTTCCTAACAATATTCCATGCGTGGAATATTCTTTCCTTGACCACTAAGTCTCCGTGTTGGCACCTTATCCACTCGAAATGCCCAATTAGGTCACGTTTTTAGTCAAGTACCTTTAGAACTCGAATATGGCCAAGTCCTTAGACCCTATGTATTGACTTTCATGCGTACCCCAGTTTCTCCTAAACCCTTCTTAGACCCTTTTCCTACATGCTTCTCCATGCATGATTTTATTCCTATTAGTCCCACGTGCTCACACACCCTTTAGTACTTTGGCAATATTTTGAGGCCCAACATCACCCCACACTAAGATTGTTCTCCTTGGAAAAATACTACTCCTTCAAAGAATAATGGATGGTGGGATCTAAAAAATTTGAATGAAGATTTAAATAATGGAAGAATGAAGCATAGAAGAAAAGAAAGAATCAAATATCTTCCTACTACTATAATAGGAGTGGGAACTCCTTATTGTTGCCTCAATCTTTTCAAGGCATCCACTTCACCCTACGCCTGCAAGTAGGTAACCCACTAGAGCACTTACCTCCTAAAAAATTAGTTCACCAACATTATAATTTAGCGTATCTACAATAATTTCGAGATGATTATTAAGGTCTTCATGCACGTCCATTCTACGAGTGATCCAGGATATAACTCCTTAAGATAGTTCTTGATCAAACCTCACAAGGTTTTGATTTCCTCCATATTATTTTCAACCTCGGCTAGGATCTTATCCTACTCTACCTTTTTCCCCTTATTTTTCTCTTGATATTCCTTCAGACCCACCTCATGTGTAGCAACTAGTATGCTAACTACCTTGTCTCTCTCAGTGCAGTTATCATACATAACCTCAGCCATCTACACGGTGGTCTATATAGTGGAAACGAGCTTGGAATATCATGTCACTATCTCCCCTATTTTCTATTTATCTTCCTCCTTTTGGCATGCCAATGCCTCTTCTACTTATTCTATAGTGAGCGGTCATCTCTCCATGGTAAGGATGTGGGTTAATTATTCCAAGAATTTCAAGGTAGGCTCATATTTCTACTCATGCGGTGCTAAGTTTGTGTGTTTAAAAGTGATGGTGTCTGTGATCCTTTCAATCTTATTATACACCTCACGTACCTTCACCTTCTCCTCTTTTAGTTCTCACCTTAACTATGTGATGATTAACTATTCTTGCTTTAGATCTTCTATTCTCAATGAGTTCCCGCTTCTCTAGTTCTTCCTCTAGGAACCTTATCCTTTCATTCCTTATGAAGAGTCTTGCCTCAACCTAAACTGATAACTTGTTGAGGGCATTATAGACTTTCTCATCAGATAACTATTGAGCATTTATCAATGGACTCACTCCTAGTATCTCGATACCTTCATCAACACCCCTTTGCTGAATTTGAACTCGGGCTCATCAACATGGGACTCAAATTCCCAAGATAACATCTTCCTTGTTCATGGGTACTCACCTTATTCTTTGAATGAAGACCATGCAAGGAGTTGGTCTGTGGGAATGGTACTGAAGCACATGCATAGTACCTTACTTGGATCATTGATATAACTCATTTCTTGCTCCGTGCCACTACCACACTCTTTCCTCCTATGTGCGCTACCTTTGGAAAGATTATCGTTAAGTTGGGATCTCTGCCATGATCCCATAATATTTTCCTATGATTTCCTCCTCTATCTCCTTGACCACCTCTTCAACATTGTGCTTCACCTTATGATCCTGCAAATCCTTTATTATGACCTCTACTTCTCTTTCCATGGCCTCTTCTATCTACTCATTGGTGAGGCTTGGGGTCCTTTGATCCCTTGTATTTACTTGCTCACTTTGTCCCCTTTTCCTTGAGCACCTTCTTTTTCTCCATCCCTCTCTTCATTTCCCTCATCCTCAGAGTTGTGCACATCATACATAGGATGGTACTGATCCTCTGCATGCTTGTCATCATATCTCTTGCCTCTATAGGCCTCCAGACTCTCTAATCCTTCTGAGTCCACCTTCTCCGCTACCTTATTCCTCTTCCTAACTAGTGATTCCACTATTGGAGACTCTTCCTTCTATTCTTATTTAGTAGGTGACTCCTTTCTAGGTGATTCTTCTTGTAGAGTAGGCTCTTCTTGCTCTAGCACCTCTTCCTTAGGTGATTTCTCCTTTTCCTTAATGGGGGACTTATTCCTCCATGCATATTTTCTCATCTTCGGGCTTGACTCTTGTGCACCCACAAATTGTGTTGTTTGCACACTTGGTGCCTTATTTTATATAACCTCTTCTCTTTCACTCTTCCTTGGTGTGGCATTATTATTCCCAATGGGGTATTCAAAGATGGAGACATAATTTTCCAAGTAGGCGCCCTTCTCATACTTGGGATTGATGTGGAGGTATACCCTCATTGCAGTCCTTCTAGTAATCGGTAGTGTCACACGTTTTGTCATGCATACCTCATGGGATACATACTTCTCCACATAAGCACACTTTTTAGGGTATACCAACTTCCTTCATAGGTTACGGTGGTCCTAATTCACCTCTCCGAGGTTGAACCTTAGTATTTTGGTCTCCTTAAAGTGATTGACACCTACTTGGAAATATTGTGCGGTGAAGGAGAAAGGTAGTTTACACCATGGGCTCTTAGTCCCATCTGTCAACGTGAATCTGCCAATGCAAAAATACTAGTATACAAAAAACTTGGCTTCTCCTTATACTAGCACTAGTAATTGTTGGGTATCCTCCATTCAGCCTCGAACACATTGTGCATCCTCTTGTACCATTTCTCTAGGCATGCCTTGTGGGCGGTTGTCATGGTATCACAAGTGTATTTTTAAAATATCTTTGCGGGGGAATGGTATTCATCTATATTTTCCAATACAAACTTCTTTGGCCCATCAAACACTCCAATTTCTAAGAAAATGATGGTGAGGAGGACATTGACAAACATGATATTTTCTCCTTCATGTGTAGAACTGATGATTTCTTCTGTAATGAAGCTGGACAAGTTATAAATGGTTCCTTCCGAAATATTTGGCACACATTCAACCAAGCCTTGTTTATTTGTGTCCACCTTTCCTTTTCATTCAAATTGGATACCAAGCATGTGGCCATCCTCATCAATGGGTTAGAGATATTTGAGATATCAAAATAACACGAGCCATTTTTATAATCATAATCCTAGAGTGTCTCCTTACTGGCTTCCTTGTCCTCCAAGTCATCATCTAGCAGCTCCTCTTCACGTAAAAAAGCATGTAAACTTAAAGATTAGGCGAGGGGTTATGCACATCCTTTAGCCTATGAAGTAGAAGTGGTCCTCGTACATTCGTGACATCAACCATTGGTACAATCACTCAAGTTTTCCAAAGTAGGGAAACTCATAAAGTTACAGCAACCCAACCTTCTCCAATATTGCCTTCACTTCATCATCATAGATTGTCATCCATTATGGTGTCCTTTTTCTATCGTGTGAACCAGTTCTAATGCCATCTCCTTCTCTTTGGTGCTTCGCAATGGTTATAATCACTCATTTCCATCTTCCTTGCATGGGATACCCATTCTTTCTCGAGTAATATGACGCGTCTAGGTATTGCATCTCTATATACCACTCCTTGTTGAAACTAGTGGAAACCACCTATTTCCCTTTTCCCTTGCCCTTCTTTGGTGAAACAGTTTCCTTCTTTGGTTCCATCTCCTTTTTGGGTTACTAAAAATCCTCCTTTCTCTTCTTCCTCACTCTTCTCATATATGTGGCTTCCTCCGTGAAAAAACCCCTTACTCCCACACTCTAGCTACGTAACCCTAACCTTGAAAATATCCTTCCTTCCACAAGATGATGTAATTTCTTACCGATTTCAAAATTCCAAAAACCTCTCCTCTATGCCCGTGTACCTATTTTTCCACCCTAGTTCGCAAATCACACTAGTCACACACTCAGATCTTCACAATATCCTTTCGCACAACTTCTTAAGGATTCCCTAGTTCGCAAGAGCTCTTCTTTATCACAAATTCAAGGTAAACAATAATGTGCCCAACCTTCTACTTATATATTTTTTCTCATCTCATGCGATAAATGTTATGCCACCTACCAACGAAATTTTGCAATAAATGTGGATTTTTTCACTAAAGCTCACCCTTAAGTGCTCTTACCCCTGCACCCAATCCTGCACAAAAAATATTTACAACCTTGTGGCACGTAAAAATCCTTACTAACCAAAGATCCTTACACATGTGCTTGTAACAATGAAGGCACTTATTCTATCCTTAACTTAATTTTTTCCCTTACCTGCCTCATGATGTTCCTGTGCTTCTCATCCTTTTTATGTGGTCTTTGAAAATCTATCTTGACACAAAAATTCCTTATGTCCCCCATTTCTATACATGGTCTTCCACACTACACACCTTCAATCCAGGCCATCTAAACACAACTTCCACTACCAAATTCCATTTTACTTTACATTACTCCACCCCACACAAAAATAGACGTGTGGTCCTTTATGCATACATAACCTTTTGAATAATAATTGGTTACTCGCGCAAGAGGTGTGAAAAACAACAACACAACAAGAAAGGAACAAGTAACAAGAAAGGGAAACATAGCAAAAATAATAATAAAAGGAAATCCTAGGCTTAATGGCAATACTTGCCTTATTTATAAACATAAGGAAGAATTATTTATAATAGTGATTCAATCTAATCCCATTGAAATGTCCTAGTAACCATGTTCCATCAATTTCTTCTAACCGACAACCATTTGAATCAAGGATGTACGAGATGATATAATGCCCTAACTAAAGGGATTTTTAGTTTCCCACGATGGTGCAGAAACTTGGAATCATATAACAAACCCATCTTCCCAACCTCAAATTATTATTTTTTAATATGGAAATCATGTCATGCTTTCTGTCATGCCTTTTCAGTCTTCTGACTCCATCTAGAAAGTGATTGAATTTCATCCAACTACATTAAATTATCCATGCACTCTTGAATTGATTGTTCATTAGCTAACCATCTGCGTGTGCAATACACAACAATGGTTTCATAAATTCAACAAGTACAATAGCCTCCATGCCAAACACCAATTGAAATGGTGTGCCCTTGTTCAATCTCTTGTAGCTTATCTTGTATGCCCATAAAATGATTGATACCTTGTCATCCTAATATTTTCTTCCCACATTGTAAATTTTTGTCTGCGTGTGACTCATAATTTTGTTAAATGCCTCAGTAGTTCCATTATCTTGTGGGTGATATGGGGTAGTCTTATGATGGGCCACCATGAAATTTTCCAACAAAATCTTGACTATTTCATTTTAAAAATGTGTACCCCTGTCACTAGTCAAGCTTAAAGGGCATCCATACATGATGATTATGTTCTCCCATATGAACCTAGTAGTTGTTGTCTTTGTGTAATCCCTTGTAGGTGCTGCCTCTTCCCACCTTATTAAGTAATCAGTGTAAGTGATGATATAGCACGAACTAGTGCTTCATGTGGTAGGTGAAATTGCTCCTACAAAATCAATTTCCCATTTTTCAAATGGTTTTGCACTGGCTATGGGTCTTAAGGGCATCTCATCTATTTTTCTTGGCTTGCCAATGCACCGACAATGGTCAAAGGCCTTGTATAATTCAATGCAATCCCGGCAGATAATCTCCCACCAAATCCCTGTGAGTAGAATCTTCCACACCGTGGCATTCCCTACATAGTGCCCTCCTATAATCCCTCCATGTTATTATTCCATGATTGCAACACAATCATGTTCTAACATACATTGATGTAGAAACTTATCACATCCTAGGTTTTATAATTCTCCACTAATTATCATGTAGGGTGCGATGCATATGTATGATTGTTTCATTTCCAAAGTTTTCATTCCTTCTCGGCGCCACACCCATTTTGTGAAACACAACAATATATTTTAAGTCAGAGGGAGCATGCTACAACCTAAACAGTTGCACGTCTTACATATTATCCTCAATTCTTTTTGCATCCCCCCCTGAGTTGATTCTTGACAAATAGTTAGGCCCTAAGTTATTCTTTCCTAGCTTCATAAAAATTGTAAACTCAAATTATTGAAACAATAGGACCCGATTATATATGCGCCTTACAAAATGGGCTTATTCACCTAGTACTTAAATGTCATGTGATCCATATCAAATATGAAGGTTTTTTCTAGCAGATATTTCCTAAACTTATGTACCACATAGATCATCAATAGTGCTTGCACTTAGTAGTTGAGTAGTTCTCGCTTTGCTGGTGTTAACTTCCTACTATCGAAACACAAGGGGCGGTCAAGAATACCTTCTCCAAGATGTGCTAAGACTACTCCAATTTCCATACCTAAATCATCAACATGCACATGGAAAGGATTATCCCAAGATGGAAAACACAATATGGGTGTAATAATGATTTTATCATCCAATGTGTCAAACGTCATCTATTGCGCCTCTCCCCAGTGAAAGGCACTCTTGTGTTTTATAAAATTCTCTAGTGGTGTGACGATCTTGACATACCACTTGATAACCCTCCAAAGAGTAACCTATATGCCCAAGGAATCCTCACACTATGCTCTGATTGGTAGGCTCCCCAATCCCACAATAATGTCAACTTTAGCAAGATCCACCAAAAAACCTTCCTTACATATAATATGCCTCAATAGGGTCCTTAATGGAGTAGAAAAAACACATTTCTTAATGTTGAGGGATATCCTCAACTCCTGACATCTGTCAAAAATAAGTCTCAAATTTTCACAATGGTCTTTCACTAGTCCATATACCACCTAATCATCAAGGTACACCTGAAAGAATTTATGGATAAAATCTTGAAATGCTTGGACCACTATGCCTAAAAACACAATAGGCACGTTATTCATCTGAAAGGTATGAACGTATAGGAAAAACTTACCCATTCAGTGGTGAAAGTTGTCTTCTCTTGGTCTTATTTAACAATTCTAACTTGATGATATCATGAGAATCCATCCATGAAAGAATAGATTTCGTGTCCAGCCACTCCTTCCAGAATCTCCTCGGTAAAAGGGGTTGGAAAAGGATCAATTACACATACCACATTTAATTCCATGTAGTTAACATAGATCCTTATCCTTCCATCCTTTTTAATACTGATGACCATGGGGCTTACCCATTCTAATTCCTCCACATCTTCAATGATTCCTGAAGTGATCATCTTGTCTATATCATCGTTGAATTTATCGCAAACATTCGATTCATTCGATAAGGCCTCTTCCGAGTCGGGTGTGCACCCTCCTTTAACTTGATTTTCATTTCTCCCAAGGAGTGGTGAACACATTTAAGCTCATGGTATCTAAGAAAAATTAAGTCCTAAAACTCACACAAGTAGATCAATGATCTTTGAAACCTCCTTCTCTGACCAATAATCTCCAATAGTGGTCTCTTTAGGTTCCATTTCTGAAACAATGTTAACCTTATTTGTTTTGAGGGGTTCATGGTAGGCATGTGCTTTCTCATCAGAACTATTAATAACTTCATGCGTACCTTCATTATGGTTAGCATCCAAAATCTCCATATCTTCACCATCTATCACATAGACCATCTTTCCTTTATTTTTCTCCATGTATACGCACTCAAGTTTCATCTCTTTTGACTCTTCCTCCTCAAATCATAGTTATAAGCTAGGTTCAGCCAATAACTCCAATATTCTATCTTCTAGCATGACACTATCTCCCATCATTAGGAACTTAACAACCTACAATGCCCTATCCTTTGATGGTTTATTGATCCGATAATTGAAATCTTGAAGGAGGTAATTGGTCAACTCCTACCAATTTCTTATCTTACGGTGCATTTAGGAGTGAATATACCATGCACGCGTACAACCTTGTAAGGTGGAATATAGCATATGCACCCATAAAGAAGGTGAAAAGGCATCTACACCTTCCATCCATGCTTTCTCACTTGCTTAGATGTGAGACGAGGTGGGTTCCTTCCCATTGTAGTCTTGTATTGTAGTGGGTGCATTGATTTGAGAGAACCTAATAGAGAACACGATTCTTACCTCATACCACTCTAGAAGGCTTTCACAATGTGTTTTTACCAACGTGTTGTGGTCCCAAGAAATTTATAGTTGAGCACACCTCTTCTTTCGATCTCATTTTTCCACTGAGCCTCCATTTCTCATAAGAAATCCTTAGGGTTGGCTCCTCCATAATAACTTGGTGACTTCTTCCCTCCTAGGAACTTGAATGAGTGTGCATTTTTACTCTTATCACATAGCCTCTTAACTATTTCCCAATTAACTCATAAGTCCCATGTACCCAATTATCACATGTCACACTAGTTGTATCACTCATGGACTGAGCATATTCAAACTAAATAACTCCCTTTGTAGGGTGAATCACCTCAGGGTCCCTGATAGAGTGCACATAGATCTTGTCAAGAACTTCTTCTCCTAAGGGATCAATATAGGGTATTGACTTCCCATCGGTTAAGGGGAGGATGATCCACTCTTTCTTGTTCTCAATGATTATGTATCCCTTATTGAACCTTAGGTCATTATTATTCTTGTAACACCAGGGGCACCCAAGTAATGTTGGAAAGTTTCCACCTTGGCTAGCTCCAAGACTTAAAAGTCCCCTGAACTTTACTCCTTAGATAGTGATAACAACATCCTTCAAGACACCAATGGGCATTACCTTTGTCTTATTATCCATATACAACACATTTGAATATGGATATAATGGGGGCTTTCCATTTGACACCATGCATCCAGTCAGTGAGAAAATTGACTTCGCCGCTCATATAAATCAAAATATTGCTTAGAAGCCACCCATTTATAACATCATTCAAGGTAATCTCCTTGACATAATCAAGGCTATGGGGAGGAATGTTGGCATGTAGAAACTACCTCTCACACTCTCCTTTAGTACATGGTACCTTCTCTCATAACCAATATTCTAGCAAGGGGATGATATTATCTTACCTCAAAATCTTTCATACTTCCCTAAGCTCAACTAGATCCTTTTTGGAGCTCCAACATTCTTCCTTTTCTCTAACTACCTTGACTACTCTTTTAGGCATTGGATCTCTCCTTACAGCTTCAATCACATTCATATTTTCTTGATACACTTCTTTATGATGAGTAGGGTCTAGATACTTTCCATGCACCACCTCTTCTCTAATAACTAGCGTTCTTTTCCTCGGTACTTCATTAGCACGTGCAGCCTCAACTTGTGTTGTAACTCGCACAGCTATATTTCCGACTCGCACGCCACTCTTGGCATCCATTTTGAATCAGCCTTCCTCATTCTTACCATCATGACGCCTTTTTACTTTAGGTGTTGCTATCTCATATGTTCAAATAGTTCTGAGAACTCTTCATACTTATGCTTCTTTCCAAACCAAGAACATTGTAATAAGTCTAGGCACTCACGCTTATAGTGCATCGTAGGCCCACAATTGTAATAGGTTCCAAATGGGAACTCACTTCTCCTTCTGTGGTTACCACGACCACAAAATCCTCCTTGAAAACCTCTTCCATGTGTCCCTCTGTCTACGTTCCCTTCATAGTGATGACCAATATCCTTGGAATTGTTTGCGAGGTGTTGGCTAGAAAATTTGTCTTGTGGACAAATTTATGGATTTCAGGCCAACACTATGGGAATCTAAGTCCCTCTACATTTGAATGGTGCAGCTCCCATTGTTTAGCATGTAAAACCTAAGTGGATTTATGGTGGTTTTTCAACTAGAGATCCATAGGAACACTCCACTATCCCTATGGCAATAATAGAAACTCCTTGCTATAGCAGAAATCGATCTGAGAAAGGGGAGGGAGTGAGAATGAAGGAGGGGGAGTTCAATGTTGTGGGTAAAGTGTCATATTCCCACACACATCAATTAGAAATTTCATTACATGCATTAATTCATAGAAGAAAGACAAACTTGTAATTTTTGAGCACAAGACAAAATAAAACACGTTGGTCACAAAGCACCAATGAATTTTTCCATCGAGGGCCTTAAAATTCCTTCCTTTTTTATTGATCTTAGAGTTGAAAATTGTATAATGAGATGGAATAGAAGAAATAATGTAGAGAAGGAGAATAGAAGAAGATTGAATGTTATTTTTGTTCTCTGTTCACAAAAACATGCTTCCAATTTTCAAATTTGATTACCAGCCCTCATAAAGACTTTGAAAACCATTAAAATGTTCAACCCAATGCTATTACAAAAAAATTTGATCGTTTCCCCTCTTCTCGATTCCCCTTCCACAAAAAAAACACTTCTGATGAGCCCAAAATGAGTTTCTATGTGTAAAAATGTGTTTTATATTTAACTTTTCCAATTCACATATGAAATGTTCACTCCTTTTCCCTAATTTCTATGAAATTGGGCCATCCACATGGCAGGAGAACATTGAAGAGAAGTTAGGAGGAACCTTTTTTGTTTTTTGCATGCTAGAGACATTTTCTTGATTTTCTCCCATAAAACTCCATCAAAATTTAAAATTTAAGTGTCCATCGTGTAGATAATTTCAACAACTTTACATTTATATAAAAAATGTGAAAAACTAAGCTTTGTTCGAAAGATATGGCCCTCTCGAATATTTTACGAAAAATTGGTAAAAATAGAGTCCAAATTAGCGTTAGTGGGGTCAAGCTTTAAAATTTTCCCTTTTGGAAAAATTTCCCAAAACTCCCGTGGGTCTGCCACTCCAATGACACATTGCACCTATTGGTTGATCCATGATCAAAGACCTTTATTTCCTTTTAAATTTCACTTTGGGAAAAATTCTCAACTTACCTCTGCACCCCGCTGCTCCACCAACTTCTCCTCCGCAGGCTTTCGGGCTGATTTTTGACTTTGAGTTTTGTAATCCAAATTGGCTAAGTGGAAAACTTTCCTCCGCACCTTTGCTAATGTTCTCCCTTCCCCTTCGTGGGCTGCAGACCACTTTGTAACTTTTGTGCCTTTTAGCCAAAAGGGCTAAGTGTCGAATTCCTCCCCACGCCTCCGCTCTTCCTTGACACGTGGCACTCTCTAATTGGTTGTGGGCCTGCCTAGGGAAAATTTCTCCTCCAAACTCCACCGAGCCATAACTCAAAAACTACAAGGAGTCAGGAGGACTTCCTTACCTTTCTAGAAAGGGGAAAGAATTATCTATCCGATGCAGGTGTTTCTAAGAATCCTTAATCCCTTGGGAAGTTTTAGATTTAAAAATCAGACTGGACCATTTTCAAAGGGTGACAACTCAAAAATTTCTAAGTCTAGACTTGGGAAAAAGAAGGAAAATTTTGAGGGGAAAACAATGGCTCTAGCTTGGGGACATGGCATGGATTGAACAGGGAGAAAACATGGCATGAGGATCCAGAATCTCAAGTTTTAAAACATATAACGTTGACCAATGCCTTATCCATTGGGCCTTGTAGAGTCATTGTACAATTCTAAGGAAAGAAAGAAGGAAGGAAACACACCAACCAAAACCACACCAAGATAGAAAAAAAACCAAAACACACACAACAAAAAAGGGGGAAATAATAAAAACTATGGTACAAGGTGAGGGACAACTCACTTTCACTGATGGTATAACTTCAAATATTTCCCACTTCTAGGAAATCCTAATGGAGTTCCATCCAAGTATGATAAGAGAAAGGCATTATCACCACAAGCTTCTTGAATTTGAAATGGACCCAACCACAAAGAATAAAACTTACCATGACTTCCCTTTGGCTCTCTCCTCTTGTCCCAAAGTAGGACCAAATCTCTAGCTCTAAACTCCCTTGCTTTGGCTCTTCTCAAAATAGCTTCTTCACTTTCAGTTGATGTTCTTTGATTCTATCCACTACCTGGGATCTACTCTCTTCTAGCTTCTCAAGGAAAAGGATCCTCTTGTCAATTAAATCTTTGTATTGGTTGTCTTCCACTATTTGAAGCAACTTGAGAGCTGGAATTTCAATTATAATAGGAATCTCTCGCTTCAACTCCATATAGCAGCTAAAAAGGTGACATGTCTATTGCCTTATTAGGAGTGATCCTATCAGCCCACAATGCATCATATAATTTTTTGTGCCAATTCTTCTGATTCTCATCAATAAGCTTGTGGATAATGGTCACAATATTTTTGTTGCTTGACTCAACTTGACCATTCCCTTGAGGATAGTAGTCAGAAGAATGAGCAAGAGAAATTCCGAAGCCATAATAGAATTATGTCAATTCCTTCGAAGAGAAATATGTAGCGTTGTCTACTACAATCTTCTAAGGAACTCCAAACTGAACAATGACATTATCTTTTATGAAATTGTAGAAAAATTCAGAGCTACCCTCTGTTTAGTTGGAATGGCTTCCACCCATTTTGTGAAGTAGTCCATGGTAGTTAGCACATAAGTATGCCCAACACTTGAATGGGGATTCAAAATTCCAATGAAGTCCAGCCCCATTATTGAAATGGCTCTTCAATAATCACAGGCCGTAGAGGTAATGTAACTAATTGTGGTTTTCCAACAAATTGCTCGCATGCTTTGCATTTAGAAACCAATCTCTTAGTATCAACAAAAATAGAAGGCCAAGAATACATGTTAGTACAAATTCACAACACCCCCAAATGAGTTATGGATCTACTTTTCTAAGGTAAACTCATCTAGTGTGAATGCACAACATTGAGTTTTCTCCAAGGTGTGGGACCTTGCAAGGTGAGAAAACTCTTCGATTGAAGTTGATTCTTACTCCTCTATTTATGTGTATACATGCAATCTTTGCAGAGGTTCTGATTCAAAATTATTACTCTAAAATTACCAAGGGAACATGGTTGAGAGAAAACAAGGAAATGAAAACAAAACTAAGCAAAACAGAGAGGTGATACACCAAAGGAGTGCTGAACTCCTTGCTTTACAAAAAAATAGACACGAGATCATGAAGATACAACAAATTTATGGATTTCAGTGCCAACACTATGGGAATCTAAGTCACTCTACATTTGAATGGTGCAGCTCCCATTGTTTAGCATGTAAAACATAAGTGGATTTATGGTGGTTTTTCAAGTAGAGATCCATAGAACACTCCACTATTTTTGTTCTATCTGTCACAAAAACATGCTTCCAATTTTCAAATTTGATTACCAGCCCTCATAAAGACTTTGAAAAACCATTAAAATGTTCAACCCAATGCTATTAAAAACAAATTTGATCGCTTTCCCCTCTTCTCGATTCCCTTCCACAAAGAAAACACTTCGATGAGCCCAAAATGAGTTTCTCGTGTGCAAAAATGTGTTTTATATTTAACTTTTCCAATTCACATATGAAATGTTCACTCCTTTTCCCTAATTTATTTGAAATTGGGCCATCCACATGGCAGGAGAACATTGAAGAGAAGTCGAGGAACCTTTTTTGTTTTTTTGCATCTAGAGACATTTTCTTGATTTTCTCCCATAGAACTCCATCAAAATTTAAAATTTAAGTGTTCATCTTGTAGATAATTTCAACAAATTTACATTTATATAAAAATGTGAAAAACTAAGCTCTGTTCGAAAGATATGGCCCTCTCAATATTTTGCAAAAATTGGTAAAAATAGAGTCCAAATTAGGGTTAGCAGGTCAAGCTTTAAAATTTTCCCTTTTGGAAAAATTTCCCAAAAACTCCCGTGGGTCTGCCACTCCAATGACACATTGCACCTATTGGTTGATCCATGACTTTAGAAGACCTTTTATTTCCTTTTAAATTTCACTTTGGGTAAAATTCTCAACTTACCTCTACACCCCGCTACTCCACCAACTTCTCCTCCGCAGCTTTCTGGGCTGATTTTTGACTTTGAGTTTTGTAATCCAAATTGGCTAAGTGGAAAACTTTCCTCCACACCTTTGCTAATGTTCTCCCTTCCCTTCGTGGGCCTGCAGCCACTTTGTAACTTTTGTGCCTTTTAGCCAAAAGGGTTAAGTGTCAAATTCCTCCCCACGCCTCCGCTCTGCCTTGACACGTGGCACTCTCTAATTGGTCAGGCCTGCTGGGAAAATTTATCCTCCAAACTCCACCGAGCCATAACTCAAAAAACTACAAGGAGTCGGGAGGACTTCCTTACCTTTACGGAAAGGGGAAAGAGTTATCTATCTCGATGCGGTGTTTCTAAGAGTACTTAATCCCTTGGGAAGTTTTAGATTTAAAAAATAAGACTGGACCATTTTCAAAGGGTGACAACTCAAAAATTTCTAAGTCCAGACTTGGGAAAAAGAAGGAAAATTTTGAGGGGACAACAGTGGCTCTAGCTTGGGGACATGGCATGGATTGAACAGGGAGAAAACATGGCATGAGGATCCATAATCTCAAGTTTTAAAACATATAATGTTGACCAAAGGCCTTATCCGTTGGTCCTTGTAGAGTCATTGTACAATTCTAAGGAAAGAAAGAAGGAAGGAAACACACCAACCAAAACCACACCAAGACAGAAAACAAACCAAAACACACACAACAGAAAAGGGGGAAATAATGAAAACTATGGTACAGGGTGAGGGACAACTCACTTTCACCGATGGTATAACTTCAAATATTTCAGCTTTCTAGGAAATCCTAATGGATTTCCATCCAAGTATGATAAGAGAAAGGCATTCTCACCACAAGCTTCCTGAATTTGAAATGGACCCAACCACAAAGAATAAAACTTACCATGACTTCCCTTTGGCTCTCTCCTCTTGTCCCAAAGTAGGACCAAATCTCCAGCTCTAAACTCCCTTGCTTTGGCTCTTCTGTCAAAGAGCTTCTTCACTTTCAGCTGATGTTCTTTGATTCTATCCACTACATGGGATCTACTCTCTTCTAGCTTCTCAAGGAAAAGGATCCTCTTGTCAATTAAATCTTTGTATTGGTTGTCTTCCACTATTTGAAGCAACTTGAGAGCTGGAATTTCAATTATAATAAGAATCTCTGCTTCAACTCCATATAGCAGCTAAAAAGGTGACATGCCTATTGCCTTCTTAGGAGTGATCCTATCAGCCCACAATGCATCATATAATTTTTTGTGCCAATTCTTCTGATTCTCATCAACAAGCTTGTGGATAATGGTCACAATATTTTTGTTTCTTGACTCAACTTGACCATTCCCTTGAGGATAGTAGTCAGAAGAATGAGCAAGAGAAATTCTGAAGCCATAATAGAATTATGTCAATTCCTTCGAAGAGAAATAAGTAGCGTTGTCTACTACAATCTTCTAAGGAACTCCAAAATGAACAATGATATTCTCTTTTATGAAATTGTAGAAAACTTCAGAGCTAGCCTGTTTGGTTGGAATGGCTTCCACCCATTTGGTGAAGTAGTCCATGGTAGTTAGCACATAAGTATGCCCAACACTTGAATGGGGATTTAAAATTCCAATGAAGTCCAGCCCCATTATTGAAATGGCTCTTCAATAATCACAAAGCCGTAGAGGTAATGTAACTAATTGTGGTTTTCCAACAAATTGCTCGCATGCTTTGCATTTAGAAACCCAACTCTTAGTATCAACAAAAGAGAAGGCCAATAATACCTGTTAGTACAAATTCACAACACCCCCAAATGAGTTATGGATCTACTTTTCTAAGGCAAACTCATCTAGTGTGAATGCACAACATTGAGTTTTCTCCAAGGTGTGGGACCTTGCAAGGTGAGAAAACTCTTCGATTGAAGTTGATTCTTAATCCTCTATTTATGTGTATACATGCAATCTTTGTAGAGGTTCTGATTCAAAATTCTTACTCTAAAATTACCAAGGGGACATGGTTGAGAGAAAACAAGGAAATGAAAACAAAACTAAGCAAAACAGAGAGGTGATACACCAAAGGAGTGCTGAACTCCTTGCTTTGCAAAAAATAGACACAGATCATGAAGATAAAACAAAAAAACATGCACAAATTTGCCAAAATATAAAGAAAGATCAAGGAAACAAACCAATGCAAGAGAGGATTGGAAAATCAATCACAAAGCATGTATTGTCAGTTCCAGAATTGATACAATACATTGCAGATAACAAAGAAGGTAAAAACATGTTACAATATCCATGGGAGGTCTAAAACTCCTTCAAATCCACCTGCTAAGGAGAAATGAAGAGCTTGCAGGAGCAAGAACATCCAACCCTTTACAAATGAGCCAAAACTAGCTTTTAACCATCGAGCCAAAAATGAAAGAAAGGAAAAATGTGGGCAAATCAATTTTTAACTTCAACCACTGAAAAGATTGATCTAAATAGCTTGAAAAGATATGGGTTTCCATAAAAAATCCCATACACCATAGTACATTTCTTTACAAAGCAAAATAGAGGCCCATACTTCATTAATTTTGGTGGTTGGAGTCATTTTCTATGTTTTTTGCATGCCAGAGACGTTTTCCTATTTTTCTCCCACAAATATCCATCAAAATAAAAATTGGACCCTCCATCATGTAGATAATTTCACCATCTTTCCAATGACACCAAGAACGCAAAAATCTGAGCTCTGGATCAAAATTTATGCCCCTCTGAAGATTTAGGGAAAAATAGGGCAAAAATGGATTAGTGGGCTGAAACTTTAAAATTTTTCCTTTTTTGAATTTGGGAAAAATTTCCCAAAAATCCCCATGCCCTCACCACTCCTCTACCAATGGAACCTCCTTATTAGTTGATGGGATCGCGTGCCCATACCTACCTTTCGCCCTTTGATTTTCCATTGGGAAAATTTCCCAACTTTTCCCCGTGCTCCACTGTCCCCCGCCAGTGACACATGTCACTCGCTGATTGGCCATGAGCATGCACCCCAAATTTTTCCTTTGACACCACTAACCACTTTGGAAAAATTTCCAAATTCTCCTTGTGCCCCGACCTCCACCGAAAATAGGACACGTGTCATCCTCCCATTATTCTACGGGGATTTAACAAAATTTCCATTTCCTCCTTGGCGGGCTTGCATGGGCCAATTTTTTCCTTTGCGCCCTTTACTATTTTGGGCAAAATCCAAAATTTACTTCGTGTCTCTGACTTCTACCTCTTGCTGGACATGTGGTGGACTCCCATTGGTTGGCGTGGGCCTCAAGACATTTATTTTCCTCTGCGGGCCCACGGGAAAAAAATTTCCTTTGTGTCCCACCGCTCCTTGGCAACTTTTCCAACTTACCCCCACCGACCCACCATTCCATCCTGCCACGTGGAACATACCTATTGTTGTGGGCCTTCCCAGAGAAAATTTCCCTCAAAACTCGCTAAGCCATAACTTGAGAAATACAAGGAGTTAGGAGGAAAATTTTACCTTTTTAGAAAGGTGAGGAAAAATTCTATCTAATGGGATAATTTCCAAAATATTTTGAGTACTTGAAGCATGCCAAAAGTTTATTTAAGTTCTAGACAAGGTGAAGAATGAGGAGTTAGCCAAAAATAAGCAAGGGGTTTATTTTACATAACAATTGGCGACTCGGAGGGGTCATCTCGCCTACTAGATGAATGATCGAGTAGCATTTTAAGCATCCATTGGGAATGGAGTCATGAGTTGTAGCCTGCAAAATGATCTAAAATTTGAAAAATTCCTCTCTGAGCCACTTGGAAACCCACTTTGAATCGGATTCTTTTTCACCAAAATGCCACTGAAATGGACTATGCAAGAGCAAAACCAGCAGCACCAAAAATATGTACAAACTAAAAATCATACATACCCCAAGTGGGATATGTAGAGTGTGCACAAGCACTTATTCTACTGAAAGAAAACCTATCTACTCTTCTCTAACTCGTAAGCAAAGGTGGGATAAACAAACCTCAGTGAATCGGTTATGCAAAATAGCTTCCTTTCTTCAAAATTGGCAGCCATGCAAATGATTTGGAGATAAGTATGGCTTCTTGGATGAGTGGAAAATCAACAAGAATATAGTCTTATACCCAAATTAGCAAGATGTCAGCTGAAATAAAATTGAATACCTCTTTTAGTTTCTTTGCATTTGGATTGAAGAGGTATGGTAGCTGATCCTTGGTACTTTGTAGCTCATCCTCATGCTTAAAGAAAGCATGACTGGTTGTGACTTCGCCTTTGGCTCCAATGAAGCCAAGTACATTATTGGGCAAGTTCTGGTCCATTTGATATGCCCATAGCTCTGAAATTCAACTCCAAAAATGGAGTCTTCTTGTATACCTTCTTGAGTGAATGATGTGGAAGAAATGATGAAGTTCATCTAGCTATTCTCCTTCATGGCAGCATGGAACTCTTCTACAATATGCAGCTCCTCATTATTGATTGCAACATCCAATGAAGTTGCTTTTGCATTATTGTAACCTATTGCAATACATTGTTGGCTTTGGAGTTCCTCCATTGTAGCTTTTGGAAGATCAAATTCTTCCAACTTTGATTCAAGAGGCATGTTGCAAACTACAGGCTGCTGTCCTTGAATTCTCTTGTCCATGGCAGCAAGTTCTTGTTGTTGGAGAATGAATGGTGAAGAAGGAAATGTTGTAATTTCAGCTGGCTCTTCATCCAAACATTCTTCTAAGTCTGATGGAAAATCAAACTCTTGAATGTCTTGCTCATAGCAAAGTCTCTCCCTCTTGTATGGTGGCCTCCAAATCTACATTTTCTTCACCATGTGTAGTTTCATTTTCAAACATGAAACTTGTCAATTCAAACTCATCCCAAAAATCAGATTTTTGGAGAGATGAAGTGGGAGAGAAACATGAAATTTCTTGTGCCTCTTGCTCACAATTTGGACCTATTTTGTTCACCTCCATAATGGCTTCATCAATCAAATCAGCCCCTTCAAATGAAAGTAAAAATGTATCAATAATGCTTCCTTCTTCTGTTGTTGTAAAAACTAACTTGATCTCATCCATTTGCTCCTCTTCAATGGGATTTGGAGCTGGTTTTTCTTCCTCCTCTGCTTGAAGACCATCTTGCTCTTGATTAAACTCTTCCTCTAGCATGAAGTTTGTCAAATCAAACTCTTCAATCTGCTACTCTAGAGGAAAAGTTGGGGCTGTGAGATCTTCTTCTTCTATGGCTGATTGTGCAACTTGAATTGGATCAGCATTTCCTTCAAATAGAGTGCCAACATGGACACTACATTTTGAGCAAACTGATTGTTGATCTGCTTCTTCCTTTTTCTCTTCTTCTGCTACAACAAAATCAGTCCTGACCACCATTTTTTCTTCAACTCTGGCCTCCTCTAGTAGGCTTCATCAGCAAAGGGATCTTCTCAATTCCATATTTAAGAGCCAAACTCACTAAGCTCTTAATCATTCCTTCTTTGCTTGGCTCTTCCTCTTGTTGTCCTTCATGACTGATTTTTGCAATTTCTTCTTCCCCACATGGAACTGGGAATGCAAGAGGAGAGACAGATTGGAGTTCAACCAATTTTGCATTTGTTTGTGGTGGTGGAGGAGGTAGAACTCCTTGTTTCTTTGGAGGAGAGGGTATTTCTATTAGCTCTTGTGGAGGGGATGACTATTTGGAAGGGAAAAGGAAAGAAGAATTGAGATGGGGTGGAAGACTAGGGAATGGAGAAATGGAAATAACTCTTGGGGCAGCATTTATTGGATTTAGAATTTGGCATTCCAAATGAGATGGTGCTACTTGAGGAATAGAAAGAGAAAAACCATATGATGGTGTAGAACTTACCCATTGACAAGGTTGTTAAGCACCAAGTTTATAGGCCTATTTCTCTGCTATCCATTGTACAAGTTGGGGCAGCATCTTCATCATGAAGTCCAACTTCTCCTGAGGGCTGAAGTGTCTTGGAAAAGGGCCTCCCCATGGACAAGGAGTCATGCAACCAATTTTGAAAGCCTTCATTTGAGCTTTTTCTCTTTTGATTGCACCATTTTGCCTCCATATTTTGAATTTTCTCCACAAAATGAGCATCTTCCATTTTATTGTCTTCATTGCATGCATACCCTTTCTCTTGATGTGATTCATAACCACACCGATTTTGTTATTGCTCATATGGGTAAGCATGTTGATCTTGAATTTGATCAAAATGTTGATTTGAAGGAGTTGTAAAACATGTTGGAGGTGAAATATATTTCTCTACTGTTGTAAATGTGAATTCCATGATGGAAATGAAGTCATGATTGCACAACTTCATGGAATGAAAGAATATAGAAGAGATGGAAATAATAATGAATGAAAATGGATGGAAAACATGTCTGCAACTCAAAGAATGAGTTATCTACCGATGATGGTCACCGATGTGCTTTTGAATATGCCTCCAAAGGATGAATACTTAACAAACACACCAACATATCAAAATAAGGTGGAAGACCTCTAAGGTCCCATTGATCATGCAAAAACTATTAGATAATATTCACAAAGACACCCCAAATGAGTTATGGATCTACTTTTCTAAGGCAAACTCATTTGGTGTGAATGCACAACATTGAGTTTTCTCCAAGGTGTGGGACCTTGCAAGGTGAGAAAACTCTCCAGATTGAAGCTGGTTCTTACTCCTCTATTTAGGTGTATACATGCAATCTTTGCAGAGGTTCTGATTCAAAATTATTACTCTAAAATTACCAAGGGGACAGGGTTGAGAGAAAACAAGGAAATGAAAACAAAACTAAGCAAAACAGAGAGGTGATACACCAAAGGAGTGCTAAACTCCTTGCTTTGCAAAAATAGACATAGATCATGAAGATACAACAACAAAACATGCACAAATTTTCCAAAATACAAAGAAAGATCAGAAGGAAACAAACCAATGCAAGAGAGGATTGGAAAATCAATCACAGAGCATGTATTGTCAGTTCCAGAATTGATACAATACATTATAGATAACAAAGAAGGAAAAAATGTGTTACAATATCCATGGGAGGTCTAAAACTCCTTCAAATCCACCTACTAAGGAGAAATGAAGAGCTTGCAAGAGCAAGAACATCCAACCCTTTACAAATGAGCCAAAACTGGCTTTTAACCATCGAGCACAAAATGAAAAGAAAGGAAAAAAATGTGGAAAATCAATTTTTAACTTCAACCACTAACAAGATTGATCTAAATGGCCTGTAAAGTGATGGGTTTCCATAAAAAATACCATACACCATATTACATTGCTTTACAGTGTAAAACAGAGGCCCATACTTCATTATGTTTGGTGGTTCAAGTCATTTTCTGTGTTTTTTGCATGCTAGAGATGTTTTCCTATTTTTCTCCCATAAATCTCCATCAAAATACAAAATTAGACTAACCATCATGTAGAGAATTTTACTAGCTTTCCAATGACACTGTGAATGCAAAAATCCAAGCTTTGGATCAAAAGTTATGCCCCTATGAAGATTTAGGGGAAAAATAGGGCAAAAATGGATTGGCGGGCTGAAACTTTAAAATTTTCCCTTTTTTAAATTTTGGTAAATTTCTCCAAAAATCCCTGCACCCCGGCCACTCCACTTCCATGTGGTACCTCCTTATTGGTCGATGAGATCGCGAGCTCATACCTACCTTTCGCCCCTTTGATTTTCCATTGGGAAAATTTCCCAACTTTTCCCCGTGCTTTGTTGTCCCAGTGACATGTGTCACCCTCTGATTGGCTGCGGGCATGCACCCCAAATTTTTCCTTTGACACCACTTACCACTTTGGTAAAATTCCCAAATTCTCCCCATGCCCTGACCTCTACCAAAAATAGGTAACGTGTCATCCTCCCATTAGTCTCATGGGATCTAACCAAAATTTCCATTTCCTCCTTGGCGGGCCTGCTAGCCAATTTTTTCCTTTGCACCCTTTACTATTTTAGTAAAAGCCAAAATTTACTCCATACCTCCGACTTCTACCTCTTTCTAGACATGTGGTGGCCTCCTATTGGTTGGCGCAGCCTCGAGCCATTTATTTTCCTCCACAGCCCGTGGGTAATTTTTTTCCTTTGCACCCGCCGCTCGCCCTTGCGAATTTTCCAGCTTACCTTTGTTGACTCGCCATTCCACCATGTCATGTGGCACATTCCTATTGGTTGCAGGCCTTCCTAGGGAAAATTTCCCTCAAAAACTCCGCCGAGCCATAACTTGAGAAATACAAGGAGTTAGGAGGAAAATTTTACCTTTCTAGAAAGGTGAGGAAAAATCCTATCTGATGGGATCATTTCCAAAATATTTTGAGTACCTAAAGCATGCCAAAAATTCATTTAAGTTCCAGAAAAGGAGAAGAAGGAGGAGTTACCCAAAAAAATGCATGGGGCTTATTTTGGATAACAATATTACCTTTGAGAATTTTGTGGGCAAATCACCATGGCTGAACAAAGTGTTCACCACAAGCTTGATCATGATAGGCTTTGAGGAGTTTTTCTTGTTGTTCTTTGTCAACACACTCGAGAAAACAACCATCTATCCCTTTCTTGTAGAGTGCATGATTCCAAATCACATATTTGGTTTCTTTTAACCCGAGAGTTCTTCACCGCTTGTAATCTAAATGAGGAGGGAAGTATCCATAGGTAAGAAAGAAAGTGATGTATGCATACCACTCCTCTATAGTGTTCACAAAGAGAACTTGTGGGAAATATTCTCGAGAAGTTTGGGCAAGTATCATCTCTTTCTCCAAGCTAAAATTTTAGAGATTCATCTTCAAAGAATCAACTTGCACAAACCATTTCCTCTAATCAGATTGGAGGGCTTAATCTCCAGGTCATACTCTTGGATTCTTGCAATCCAATTTCCTCTTTTGGCTCCTGGATCTTGTTATGTCAAAATGGACTTGATTTCACTTCCAGGGACCATCACCATGGTGTGAGAGTTGAGTATGTAAAATATGAAATTCTTCATGGCCTTGACCACTATGTATGCATGCTTCTCCAATTGACTATAATTTAGTTCATGCTTCTTCAAAGGGTAGCTCATGAAAGAAATAGGTGCTTCTAATCCTTCATCATTTTTCTGAACTAGGACAGCAGAAGAGTGTTCTCTGAGGCATAATAGTACATGATGAATTCCTTGTTGAAATCTGTATATACCATCGTTGGAGCTTTGGCAATGGCATTCTTGATTTCTTCAAATGCTAATTTTCCTTCACTACTCCATTTGAAACTTATTTGAGGATTCATCATGGAGGTGATATGCTTTGTTAGTTTAGAAAATTCGGGACAAATCGCGAATAAAATTTACCTTCCTAAAGAATGAGTGCACTCCTTTCTCACTGGTGGGAAGAGATAGTTATTGAATAGCACTTACCCTCTCGGGGTCAATATGTGCTCCATACTTATTCACGATGTGTCCCAAAATCTTACCTTCTATGACTCAAAAGATACACTTATTGGGGTTTAGAGAAATTCCATGGTTTCTACATCTTACAAGAATCTTCTCCAATTAGAAGATATGCTCACTTCTCTTCTTTGAAAACACGATTAAGTCATCAAGCTATATGAAAATGCAATGCTTGAGATATTTGAAATCTAGGTCCATGGCTCTTTGGAAGGTGGCTCCCGCATTGATCGGACCAAAAGGCCTCCTTCTGTAAGAAAAATTTCCCCATGGAGTTGTGAAATCCATCTTGCTACAATCTTCTTTAGGAACTTTAATTTGATTATACCCTAGAATCCATCAAGCAAAGAGAGCATCTCAGATCTAGTAACTACTTGTAGGATATGATCCATGATCGGAAGAGGGTAATTGTCCTTGAGAGATGCCTGATTCAGATTTCTGAAATCTACACATATTCTAATCTCCCCATTTTTCTTTCTGATTGGTACAATGTTGGCCACCCATGTTGAGTGGTGAATGGGGAAAATGATTCTGGCATTCAACATCTTGTTCACTTCTTCCTTGATAACATCAGCAATATTTGGATTATAGGGTCTTTGCATCTTCCCCAAGAGCTTCACATCCCGATTTAGAGGAATGGAATGAGGCATTTACTTTGGTTGAAAATATTTGAGCTCATCGTAAGAGTACGCTAGCACATCGATTACTTTTAAGAAAAGAAATGAAATTCCTTTTCTCTTCAGGTGAGTAGCATTTTCCAATGTTGACCATCCTTGGATCTTCAAAAGTCCCAATTTTTTTCCTTGTCAAAATGATATGGACATCGAGAAGATAGATTTTATTTTTCATGAATAAACTTGTAAACTTGTCATGCTTTTCAAACAGGTCCTCCAGAGAGACTAGACCTTTGGGGATCTTATTAACTTTCAATCTGATCATGCCTTCATCATCCACTCTTTGAATTTCATTTGATGCATATTCAGATAAAAATTCTCTATGTGGATTAACGCTTCCCTCAAAGAATAGATTATTAAAGTTGTCTCTTTGCTCTAAGAAGGCTAGAATCGATCGTCGTCATTGAAAACTTTCTAGTGATCTACATTATCACATAGATTTGGTTTGAAAACCATCTCAATGGTTATTTTTTCTTTCCAAAAGAAGGATGAGGAGTCAATAGGGATGCTGATACTGCAAGAGAATCAGCTCTTTCATTTTACTTGTCTTGGGATGGCTTCAATAGAGAATGCATCAAAGAATTCAATGCAATCCCACACTCTATTCATGTAATGCTTGAGCCTTGGGTTCTTCACCTGGTATTGCTAGAGGATTTTCTTCACTATCACTTTTACATCACCAAGGCATCTCAGATTTTTGATTCCCATGTCTTCCACTACACTTATGCCTAAGAGGAGAGCTTCATATTCTGTTGTATTGTTGGTGTTATCAAACTACAGTTTATAAGCAAAAGGATACATCTCATTGGAAGGAGAGTACAACACAACACTAACCCCCGAGCCTACTTTGGAATGGCTTCCATAAAACTCCATAGTCTATACCTGATCTTTCTCTAATTCTCGAGAGAAAATGGCAAGTCTTCTTCTTGTTGTGAAGTAAGGAAATAGTTTCCTATTCCATAATCTTGAAAGATGATATTAGCTCTTGGGTCACTTGAACTTCTTACTACAAACTTCATTTTTCTTACCAAAAGCATCTTCTTCATCTCACACTATACTAGAATAGTTGTAGAGGTCCAATCCATCTTTATCTCTCCACCAAGGTCTCTACAAAAACTTCTAGTCAAGATCATGCTAAAAGATGTTGGAATGTTTGCCACTAAGATGGTTAGAAGTACTTTCTTATCGGGGTATTCAACAGAGCCACTTGTGTATCTTTTATCCTTCCCACTAGTGGTACTTTCTTATACTCCATTGAGTAACAAGCTTTGTTAAATCTAGTTAGTGTCGTGCCATGAGAATTGGTAACTTTGTGTGGCATTACATTATGAGGAGCTCCGTAATCAATGATGCAATTGTTGAGCTCAAAACCATTCATGAGAAGAGACAAGTAGAAGGGTTCCACCTTATCTATTTTAGAAGCACTTAGGGCCAACATGTTTTGAGAAGGTGGTGTAGATGGTGTCGGGAGAAGACCTTTATAATTTGAACTTGAAGGTATAGAACTGCTGCTCCAAACAACATTGATTAGTCTATCAAACTAAGCAGGTGTGTTTGCAAGTATTCAATCTCTAAGAGCTACACTTTGGTCTTACTTGCATGTTCCACAAAATCAAATGGGACAATGTTGGATGAGGGGGAAGTTCCTAGAGTGAGGGAAGGTTTACATGGTAAGGGTCTTTGAGGAACTTTGGCTAACTTAGGATAGAATTCATTGGAGGGAGGAGTGTTTTTAATAACTTTTGAGATAGAAGAAGTAAAAGCTGACTTAATATATATATATATATATATAATAATCTGATCTCTAAGCAGCCATTTGGTCTGGTTTCATTTTGGCTAAATCCATTAAGGGTGGTAATGGTGAGCCTCTACTAATTATCTTCTTTTGTGTGGATGCTAGAGTGGGATATTCTTTAGTTCTCTTTTCTTTTTGAGCCATGAAGGGTAGAGCATCTTTCTTGGATTGGGATTGAGTGAAGATAGCACATGAGAAGCTTGGGGCTTCCTATTATTCTTCCCCATCTTCAACAAACTTGAACAAGCCATTGTGCATATCAACTTCTTTAATTTCGAGGTAGCCTTCATATTCCTTTGCTATTTCTCCTTCAATTTCATCAATTTCAGCATCTTCTCTTGATTCTCTTATGTCATAGATAGCATTGACAGGAGGTGCTTCAAGGTAAATTTGGGGATGAGGTGGTGCAATTATTTGTCTATCAAGGAAGTTTGGCCTCCTTGGATCATTTCTCATTGTCATTTGGGATAGTTGTTTCTTCAAGGCAACCGGATCATTTGTCATTTTTGGAACATAGGATCTGTAGTTACTAAAGCTGAACTCTAACCCTTCTACTTCCCATTTGGGCCTTGCACCTTTCCAGAGAGGATTAAGTCATCATCAGTTTCAATGGAAAATTTTTTGAGCTTCCCTCGGTGTGTTTGGTTGGGATCTTCTAAGGAATAAATCAACTTATGATGGTAAGGAACTGATGAAGAATCATCTCAAGTGGTTCTCGGGAGGTATCACATCTTTAAAGACTCTTCTTGTTAGTCTGTCAAACCTTTCTACAAAGTCCCTCATGGATTCAGAGATTTCTTTATTTATTTGGACTAATTGCACCAAGTAGCTCTTGACCATCTTCAATGCTCTTGAATCTATTTTCAAATGCTTTTGTAATATCTTCCCAAACAAGTAATAGATATTCCAGAAGCATGTAAAACCATTTAGCAGCCTTTACCTGAAGTGATTCCATAAATATTCTAACCAAAACATCTTCATCTTAAACACCTAACACACTATAAGCAAGTGATGAAGGTTGCTAGATGTTCTTCAAGAAGTTGGGAGCCATCTCCTTTGAATTTGGGAAAATTATTTCTCAAACCTCTTGGCAGATCATGGAGTATTTGTGGGAGAGCAAGTGGACTAATATATCTTCCCCATGGTACATTGGGTGCAAGTGCTTCACATTCATTATCAACATTTATTTTTCTATTTCTGGCTTCTTCAGTAGCTAGCGCTGCTTCTCTTTCCTCTGCTACATCTTGGAGTCTTGCAATTTCTTCAAGTTGAGCTCTAATCTCTTCCTCTCTATCAAACCGAGCTATAACCTCTACTTCTTCTCTATCCAACTCCTCAAAAGTAGGGTTAATCACTCCTCCTTGCCTCAGCTAGTGAGTATACCTTCTATCAGCTAGCTTGAAGGCTTATTGTCTTCTCTAAGGTGCTGGAATCTATTTTTTCTCTTCCAACTCAAAAGCAGGTTCTTCTTTTCAGTCCAAAATCTTTGTAGCAATAGAGTAATGTTTTACACTTTGCCTACTATGCCAAATATCCTCCTTCAAGTCTGAAATGATATCTTCTTTGATATGAAAGAATGAATAAGGTCTCTAGGAGGATTTGTAAGAATAGTCATACTCATATTCATGTGGATCACAAGGAACTTTAGAATTCAAAACTTAAACAAATACTTTAAAACCTTGTGGTCATTTTAGGGTGCAGATGCTGCAAACTCTGCCCCATGGTGGGCGCCAAAAACTATTGGCTAGAAAATTTGTCTTGTGGAAAAATTTATGGATTTCAGGCCAATGCTATGGGAATCTAAGTCCCTCTACATTTGAATGGTGCAGCTCCCATTGTTTAGCATGTAAAACCTAAGTGGATTTATGGTGGTTTTTCAACCAAAGATCCACATGAACACTCCACTATCCCTATGGCAATAATAACAACTCCTTGCTATAGCAGAAATCGATTTGAGAAAGGGGAGGGAGTGAGAATGAAGGAGGGGGAGATCAATGTTGTGGGTAGAGTGTCAGATGCCCACACACATCAACTGGAAGTTTCATTACATGCATTAATTAATAGAAGAAAGACAAATTTGCAATTTCTGAGCACAAGATAGAATAAAACACGCTGGTCACAAAGCACAAATCAATTTTTCCATTGGGGGACATAAAATTCCTTCCTTTTTTATTGATCTCAAAGTTGAAACTTGTACAACGATTGGGAATAGAAGAAATAATGTAGAGAAGGAGAATAGAAGAAGACTGACTGTCTTTTTTCCTTTGTTCACAAAAATGTGCTTCCGCTTTCAAATTTGATTTCCAACCCTAAAAATACTTTATAAAACCATTAAAACATTCGAGCTAAAGCCGTTATAAGAAAATTTAATCATTTCCCTCTTCCAGATTCCTCTACCATAAATAAAATGCTTCGACGAGCCCAAAATGAGTTTTTATGTGTAAAAATGCATTTTATATTTCACTTTACTAGTTTACATATGAACTGGTTTCTCCTTTTCCCTAATTTATTTGAAATCAGGCCATCCACATGGCATGAGAACATTGGAGTGAAGTTAGGAAGAATTTTTTTGTTTTTGTATACTGTAGACATTTTCTTGATTTTCTCCCACAAAACTCCATCAAAATTTAAAATTGAAGTGTCCATCATGTAGATAATTTCAACATCTTTCCATTGATATGAAAATGTGAAAACTGATCTCTCGATTTGAAAGATATGGCCCTCTAATGATTTAGAGCAAAATAGGTTAAAAAAGAGTCAAAATTAGGGTTGGTGGGGTCAAACTTTAAAATTTTCACTTTTGAAAAATTTTCCCAAAAACCCCACAAGTCCACCACTCCGATGAAACGTGGCACTTATGGTTGATCCGTGGTCAAGAGCTTTTATTTCCTTTTAAATTTCACATTGGGAAAAATTTCCAACTTACCTTCGCACCCTACCACTCTGTTGACTTCTCGTCCATGAGCTTTTGGGCTGATTTTTGACTTTGAGTTTTTTTTTTAACCCAAAAAGGCTAAGTGGCAAACTTTCCTTCATGCCTTTTCCAATGTTCTCCCTTCCCCTCCGTGGGCCTATGGGCCTCTTTGTAACTTTTGTGCCTTTTAGCCAAAAGGGCTAAGTGCTGAATTCCTCCCCGTGCCTCCGCTCCACCTTGACACGTGGCACCGCTCTAATTGGTTGTGAGCCCGCCTAGGGAAAATTACCCTCCAAACTCCACCGGGACATAACTCAAAACTACAAGGAGTCGGGAGGACTTCCTTACCTTTATATAAAGGGGAAATAATTATCTATCTCGATGAAGGTGTTTCTAAGAATCCTTGATCACTTAGAACTGCTAGATTTAAAAAAATCAAACTCGGATCATTTTCAAAGGGTGATAACTCAAAAATTTTGAAGTCCAGGACTTGGGAAAAAGAAGGAAAATTTTGAGGGGACAACACGAGGCTAGTCTAACACACACCAATATCAATGATGTCATGTATTTGGTCAATCAATCTACAATCCTTGGTGTCATGGGTAGTAGAGGTGCAGATATTGAAATAACATGACACATTCTTACAGATAGCGTCTTTGTAGTAGTTGGCATCTACTTGTTTCATGATCTATGTGGAAAATCTCAGTCCACTATCATGGCACATTCCAATATCCTAGGGAAATTATCCTTTATATGCCCCTCTACCTCACAATCCATGCACTATATACCATTACAAGTCTCATGCACCGAGTTCATAGATAGCTTCTCCAGTTACTTCACCATTACAACAATTTGAGCCTCAAGGAAGGGGCTAACACTGTATCCACATTTCTGACAAATGACCTCATTGTGTGGGGAAGCCTCCAAGGCCTCGCACGGGTCTCTGTGAAATTCAGTGTGAAATCGCTCTCCTAAATGGTGTTATCAATCCCCAAAAAATCAATGAGCATGTTGAGAGGGGGTGAATATCATAAGATAGATTTGACAAGAGATTTTAAAAATCATCATATTCCCGCACACTCTATTCCATTCCTTGTTGTATCTCCTTCAGGGAATTGATGCTCTTCGTTAAAACTCAAGGATATGAAATTCATCCAAGAAGGCATTCTCGCAGCAGCATTGTAATCTATCACTATCCGATGGGGTCATACTTCCGTACTACCAACTATGCACGTGTCCTTGCAACATTGTTACAAATTGAATTTCCTTCGCTCTAAGGGAGTGATCCCCTTCACACACTATAGTAGCTCAAACTTGTATACATGATCTTCAACATCCTTAACACCTTTTTAGTCTAGTAGGTGCAAAGAAATATCAAAAATAATTACTAAGGTGGTTGAGGCCCTTTTCTACCCGACCTAGAACATTTATTTCCTACAGTGTTACCTCCACCACCAGATCCACTAGATCAACCCAGTCCTATCCCTCTCAACTAACCAGATCTTCTAGATCCTCTAGGTCCACTAGGTCCTCAAGCTCTTATACCACCAAATCCACCTCCTCAAGCCGGAAAATGTCCTAAAGTGGTCGCGCCTAGCATTCCCAACATCACACTGAACTACATGCCAAAAATTTGTGATATTACATTACTACTAGATGTGTGTCCTATGCCACTTCCCGATGTGATACCTGTGCTTTGTGCACCCACACTTTTCTGAAATTTCATTCTAAAAATATCCCTCCAAACACAAGGAATGATTGTGTAGCCATAGATGTACCAAATGAGAAATTATATCTCCTATGTGTAGATCACTCACTCCTACCAATACCAACTGGGTTGGTGATACTTATCTCTTGATCTAAAAGACTAAGCACTAGGGGTTTGTCACCGGTAGATTTAGATGCATGCCAATGAATCTCCTCTCTCTAAGTGATGAAATCTCATCAAAAGCTGAAGGGGTCTCTCTTCCGTACTTTCCAAGATGTGGTAGCACAAAATACTCAGTGCTCCATGTCCTTTGAGTGAACCTCAATTCCTTCACATAACATGTTCCTACATAGATCCATTACTCCTACAACCTTGCATTGTCTAGCCAACTCCCTTTCACGAGCTTCACTATACTTGAGTCATCTATCCTCTCTCCTTTTCAGCTGCAAGGTCTGCCATCTTCCTCCACCCTAGCTTCCTTTTCTCGGCACTCGAAAAGCTTAGCCAACCATAGGGAATGCTTCCAAACTTAGTGTAATGAGAAGGATATTTACGGATAAAGGAATAACACACAAAAATGATCCTTTAGATTCCTTTAGAACTCAAACTCAACAACCTCATGATGAGAATTTGTAGAAATAGTATATTCCATGGTATAACTGGTCAATAATCTCTTTCATCAATGATAAAAAAACTCTTTTCCAAGTGAGATCAGCATCCTGTAGCCTCGATATTCACCTAGGGTCCACACGTGAGATCTATGGTATTATCTTGATCTATATGTGTATACCGAAAGCCATTCATACAACTGCACCGGAAAATAACAAAAGGTGGTCTCATATAGCTCATGATATAGGTGTTCTTCTACCTATCTGCATGTATCAAAATTAGGTGTAGTACTAAATATCTAAGAAAACTCATCCTCCATGCTCTTAAACCATGCTTTGACACTATCAAAGGTCAAGCACTCTGTCATCATGCATCATTATCACAACAACTTTGAAAATTTGTCCCGGTAATGGAACCAAGATGTAGTCATTTTTACCCATCTACTAACTTCTAACACGATGTGTGCTAGTCTGTCACCCAACAAGCACTAGGTGCTGGCCCAATGCACAGCACCGTACAGGAATGTGTGATCACCGAGGCACATGTAGTTGTTGAGCCCTTCCTTTCTATGAGAATTGTGATAATATCTTGCCATTGTTAGAGGATTAGTTATAGAGAAGTGAATATTCATGTAAAATCACAACATGAGCTATCATATCCTTATACCCAAACATTTAATAATAAGAGAAACATCATGGCATGAAATACAAGAAACATATCTACCATAACATATAAGGAAATAACACTAGGGTTTGCACCCCTGAATCAAAATAAATCCATATATTTATATTGATCATAGTCTCAATAAACATGTTACATTCAAAAGGGTTGTATCAGACCAAATGTATCAAGAAAGGGATCAAACCCATATATCGAGGTCCTAGCTATGGTTTCCTTATTACAAAAATTTTACTGCACCCATCCCTTAGATATGATAACATTCCTACAGTCCACTAATGAGAACCCTAACTCCTATGGCCTCCTAGTATTCTCTGCAGTGCTTCGTTCTTCCCATGCTATATGTCTTGGTGTATCTATTCATGCCTTCATGTTTTTTTTTGTGTGTATTCTTCTACCTCAGGCATCTCTTCTTATAGGATCAACACCCACTACCATGTATTTCTCCGGAGAAAATAAGATGTCAAGTGTTAATGTGGTCCTCCAATGCTGCATGCTTATTCATCTCCAAGCTCTCCACTTTTTGTAATGATGTCTTCAAAGGAATATTCCATGCATAATAAGTGGGATGTCATTTAGAAGAGCCATGAGATTAGGAGGAGAAAAGAGGAAATATATAACAAATTCAAAGTATTCTTGACATTCTTGATTCCATTTAATGGTGTTTTTTTGTTAGAAATTTTTTTATAGGGTTCACTTTATAAATGAGATCTAGAATGAACCTCTATATCGATCCTAAATTCCCATGAAAAGATCATACCCCTGATCTAGTGGTTGAAGGGACAATATCTAGGATATATAGAAGCTTTTTTAGTTTTTTTCACAATCTATGACATAGAACATAGTAAGGATGGTATTTGGGCCAAGAGTTATGGGTAGAATAGTAATGCCGATTGAAATGGTCCTAAGGCTATCATACCCAAAAAGAGTGTTTCGAGTAGATGAGAAATTAGTATCTCCATACCAAAGTTTCTATAAATTTAAAAAGTGTGTGCCCCATTATCTACCATAGATCAATTTTCCAAATTATCAAATATCCATCTTTGCAATTAGAAAATAGGACCTCCTCTTCTCGGATATTTTTTCATCTACAGCTTACTTGAAATAGGTACAAGAAGAATCATGCATCTCTCATTGTGGTACCTAGATGAAACATATCCATGTCTATATGGTTAACTTGCACTTTCGGTGTTGGTATAACATAATGTAAATGTTGTATCTCTATGGCATCTAAGAGTGTGAGTTGATGAGATGGGGAGTTATTTATGCAATGTAGAAATGAGATGCGGGAAAATGTCTTAGTGAGGTCAATGACAATATCATAATTTTCTATTTACTTGGGGATTGTATTATTCTACACTTCAAATAAGGCTTATTATCAGGGTAAATTTTAAGGGTCTCTCCAAAAAACCATGAAACTATTTGGTGAATTTTCAAAAACCATTGTAAAAAGGATAATGAAACCATTCAACACATTTTGCTTCATTTCCTAGTGGCCATGGCTCTATGGAATCTCATCTTAAAAATATTTGGTGTCAATAAGTTTTTCCCATTGGACATTACTCATGCTTGGTTCCAATGGAATCCTCTTTTCAAGCATGCTCTTCTTTGCAGATTTTGGAGAATCATTTTACCCCACACCATCTAGCGGATATGGAAGGCTTACAACTCTATAATTTTCAAGGGAACCAAAAAAACCATTAAAAGTATCCTGAATGAAATTTTAGTGGCTTCTAAAGAAAACATATAGAAATTTAAGCCATGTAAAAAAATTTGTATCCCTAGGATGAGGAAAATATCTCAAGGCTTGGAACATCAATACTCCATAATTAGCAGCTTCCTCCCTTAAGCATTGATAGTATCTTGTGCAAAGTGTATTCGCCCTCTAGAAGATTGGCATAAGCTGAACTTTGATGGTGCTTCCAAAGGTAATCCTGGATCAACAGGTGGTGGTGGTCTTATCAGAAATCACTTGGGTCACCTCATTGCCACTTATGTAGGATCCATGAGAAAAAAACCAACCACTACTTAGAATCCCTTGCAGCTCTCTGGGAATCAAAATTTCTAGGAACATAAAAGTGGATAACATCATTGTGGAAGGGAAATTAATGAACATTATCAATAATCTTTCTAATACCCAATTCCTAGTAAAAGTATAAGTGATTTTATAAATGAATCCTCTATATATGTAATGGTGTTAACATCATGTTTCAACATGTGTATAGGGTGGGGAATGAATTGGAAAACATTTGGATATTTTAGGGGTATGCAATAATAATTACACTAAATGGTATGATTTACATGACAACCCTCATGAATCTCATCAAATCATCATTAAAGAAACAAATGTAAATCCCTAGCTAGCGACTCTCTCATGTGTGGAAACCTTGGCATGGATTTCTAAAGTAGATTGATATTAAAATTCCTTATTAACAATTTACCTCAAAAAATGAGTGCTTTTTTATTTTTAAACAGAATTGGGGGAAGGATTCAGTGTTCATCTCTACAATAACCAATCTTTTAAGATGTTGGCGTGCTATCGGTAAGATTGTTTGTAGTTGTTATCAATGCTACACTTCATGACCATTATCTATATTTACTATGGGGGATCCTCATGTCAAGTTGAGCCTATTTTCCATCCTCAGTGGAAGGAAAATGTAGAGCTCTGGGAAACCCTTAACATTGGGGGTTTTCCATATTTTATTCAGAGGATCAAGGGGCATGACCAACACATATATCTCCAATTTGTGGAAAATTAGAAAGGGATGAACATCCAGTACAAAACAAAATATTTCAATATCTCTTAGAATCTCATCCCTTTTATAACTGGGATAAGCATTGAGTACAATAAGTTCTTCAGAGCAAATTTGATAAAGAAACTGAGGAAAAAATATTCCTAGATAATGGGGAACACCTAGAAATAAAGAAGGAAAGCATTGTTTGTGACACAATTTTAAAGCCCTTTGATGATGTAGCTTGTATGATGGTTCATTATATCACTCTCAAGGGATAGTTTTATAAAATCCCACTTTATCACTTAGTGCTGCTAAATCATTTCGAGCACGAGACCAAGGCGAGTTTGTCTTGCTATATCTAACAATATTTGGAAAAGTTAGTTGAGGAGGTTCAAGGTCATAAAAGGACTGTTCCTTTACATTAGGGGGTCATATATCTCATCCACTAGTACATTATTGATTTCATGGCCAATTATCCTTGTCCCCCACTTGCCCCACCACCCTACAACGACCCCTTATACATTCCAAGAACCCCATGTATCGATACCATGTTATTAAGCCACCCCAAAAGGGTTATTAGGAGTAGTAAAGGTAAATAATTCATGGTAGTTGGTAAATCCCCTACTATTATTGATGTTAGTGATTAGGAAACTATCCTAGAAAAATGAAATTTCAAGTTGAGACTCTAAAAACACTGGAAGATAATGTGGATTTTCTTCTCAAATCTGACATTAAAAACTCAGCTGCTAACTCCATCTCAAGCTTCAGAGAGGATTTTAACACCCTTGCCACTAAATTCAAAACTCTAGAAGATAAACATAACAAATTCCTAACCATCCATATGGTAGTTCTATACCTCTTACAAGTGCACATCTGACTGATCTGCTATGTCAGTGGAATACCAGCCTCTGCATGGAAGAATGGGAAGCTCACCAAAACATTCAAAGCCTCAAATTGGGATCCAAACATCACTGCTACTTTAAATCTATAAAAGACCCTAAGAATTTCTATCAAGATCTAGAAATAATACATTAATTAGTGTCTATGTTTATTTATGTTTAGTGTAGCTATTATAATGTTGTTATTGTGATGCCCATTAAAATAACCCACTTGAGACCCAAGAAACAACCTAGGATTAGTCAAGAAAATTATGGAATAATTTTTTTTTATTAGAAGTGACTATAACTAGGTTGTAATACAACATTTCTCACTAATAAGTTCCAGAACAAGCTTAATATACTAAACATACCTTTCTTTAATTAGTAATTATTAGAGGTTACAAGGTCCAAATTTTAGGGTTAGAAGTTTGTGTTAGGTTTAGGGGGTAATTTATCACCATACCCAATTTCTAATAGGCTCAAAGTTTTAACTTGATTTTTCCAAACCTTAACGAATTAAAAATTTCCCTAAATCATTCCCATTGGATAGGAAATTTTCTCACTTTTCTAATGATATAAAGAAGTCCTCCTAACTCCTTGTAAAACTCCAGTTATGGGCTGGTGGGCCATGGAGTGAAAATTTTCCCCAAAGAGACGCGTGTCAAGCGGGGGAGAAAAACCATTTTCTGGGTTGGTGGGTCGTGGGGTTGTTTTTGAAAATTTTCTTACAGGAGGAGAAAATTATAATTTGAACTCGTGCCTCTCGCTATGCCACCAGGGAAATGTGTCGAGCTCCAAGCTCAAGTGAAGCAGAAGAAAAGGGATGGGAAAAGCGATGGAGGAAGTTGGCGAAGTTTGCCAAAGAGGAGGGGAAAAATCCAATTGGCACCCACACACTTACGGGTCCACCAAGGACACGTGGTGCTCAACCAAACAATACGGGAACAAAAGAGGGAAGGGCAAGGTGGTGGAGGTGATTTGGAGATTTTTCCGAGGGGAGGGTGAAAGGAGTAAAAGCATGCATGAGCCCATGCATCCACGGAGGGGATTTTTCCAAGCCAAGGGCGGGAGTGCAGGACCACGGGGATCTTTTCAAAAAAATTCCGAAAACAAAATTTCAAAAGAAAAAGGTTGTGTGGTATCCTCCCCCCTGTTGTCAACCCATGGTGCCACGTAGCACCCTCTAGTTGGCTGTGAACTGGAGGGGGAAATTTCAAAAAAATTCATTAAAGTTTTTTCAAAAATTTTCTAAGTATTTTTCAACGGGAAATTTTCAGGCCACAAGCTCGCTAAGCAAAATTTTCCAAAATTATCCCGCCAAGGAAGGAAAAATTCAAAGGGTCATAACTTTTACTAGAAAGCTCAAGTTTGGGAAAATGACGAATTTCTGGAAAGATATCGATGCCCTCTTTGCATAGGAATCATTAATTTTAGATTTTTATAAGGTTTAAGGGGTTTATTTTAAGAAAACATTCTGCAGGATTTTAAAAAGCCAACTGGTAATTTTTAACTTATATATTTGGTTCAATTTGATCTTCTCCTTCACTCAACATGCTCAACAAACATGGAGGATTATTCTAGGAAGGATTTAGGATGTTTTAGGAAGGTAAATTTTCTCAACTAATTCCAGCTTTAAATTTTTCCAACAATTGACAGAAAAAGGTTATACAAAGGTTTGGGCCCAATTTTCAGTGTTTTGAATTATATCCTTAAGTATTTTTGTCAAATTTGAGTTCCTTGATGTTACATCATGCTAAATTTTATTGTTTCAAATTTTATTATTATGTGTAAGCTTGAATCTGTGCATTTTGATTAAATTATCTCACGCTTTAAAATTCAAGAAAAATTAATTTCCTAAAGGATCTGGATATCAATTTCATCATCCATATAATAAATTTCATTTCTCATCTATTCTAACACATTTAAATGATTTAAATCAACTATTCTAAATCCAAAATACAACTCGGTTTCAATTTTATGCACTTCCAAATGATACAAAATACCGTATTATTCACACATACATTTTTTTCCTTTCAAACATAGTTTTAATTATCTCTTTTTCCATATAATCAAACATTGAATTCATTCCATGCTATACTTAAGTGTTCTCCTCCTTCAATCAATCATTAAAAATGAATCTAGTTTCTATCCTTTCCCAAAATCATATATTTTAAACAAGGTAGAGTAATAAGACTTCATCTCACATGTTTCTTCCTTCTCCCATTTTCCAAAATAGGGACTCCAATCACAATTTTATATTCCAATTTAAATCAACAATGCAAATGAGGGAAGGTCTTGCAATTCTTTATTAATTTCAAAAAGAAATACATCTTTCAATGTTTGAATGCAAATACGATATTTCTATTTCTTTATTTCCAATAAACATAATAGAGTATAAATATCCTTCATACTTCAAATAGAAAACTTTAATAACCAATTAAAAACATATTTTATTAACAAATATATTACAATTTCATCCACTTCAAAGTGGGAAAGGTTACAATGAAATATATTTCACAAGGGACTAGCAAAACTGTCTTCTTCTACTCGCTCCAAAATAAGTAACATGCAAGTTTCCTTTTTCTTCCAATTTGATCACAACAAAAGTGGGGGAAAGGAAATGCTCTCCACCCAACCAAGACATCTAATGAAAGGAGAAGCCATCCTTCATCATTGGCCCCTGAGCCCCAACCACAATGCAATAAGAAATGGATAGAAACCCATGGAAATAATAGGATTCCACAACACACAACATTCTTTCAACATGCATATTCAAATTAAAACACAGTTCAACACAAGACAATAGTTTACAACTACATTTGAAAACATTCAAAACCAAACTTAGGGATGATCATGTAAGCCAAAGGAGTAAGGATTATGGGGAAGCTACGTATGCCTCCCAATGGGAATTAGGCATCCACCTGTAAAAAAACACATAAATAATTCATCACACACATCCGTATTCCACCCAAAATCCCTCCTTATGCCCCCACAAATTTTCCTTATGCCCCCACAGATTTTCCTTATACCCCCACAAAATAAGAAATGCAAGCTATTTCTTTTCGATGGTGGATCCCAAATACAAACACCCTCCCCAAGAATTCTAATACCACCGGCATTCCATTATGCCCCCCACATGAATTCCCCATAGATTTCTCCTACACCATCCCTATGGTAGTCTACCCAAACAACCAACAAACACACAAACACATTCACCATTCACACATACACAAAAAGAAATAACAACATAAAAGAAGAGCTAAGCTCCTACCTCTCCCTAGAAGCTTTTTTTCCAAATAAAAATCTCTCAATACCAAGAACATAGTCCCAAAATCAGAAATGCCAAGTATGAAATAATCTCTAATCTCCTCCAAAATCCACAAGATCTCCAAATAGAAAAAATGCATCCCAAAGAAGTAAGCAAAATGATTCAACAACCCAAAACAAGAAAAGAGTTTGAATTTTAAAGAAGAGGGAAGAGAAGAGTATGATGTGGATCCATGTAGGATGCCACATCACACATCCTCAACTCCAACACAAAAGAACAAAAATCAGTCTCCCAAGCACAATAAAGAGGTGGGTGAAAATATGACTAATTTACTTGCACACTCCAAAAACCCACACCCCAAAGGATTGCAAATTTAAAACATGAAGAAAGTGCAATTAAAACATGCAACATGATTGATAAAAATGCATTAAAAAGGCTAAAATCAACCCTCCAACCATAGGTATGGTTGGTAAATAAACTTAAGAGGTATGGGACAAGTTTTACTTGTCCCACAAGCCTCCAAAACAGCCCCAAAGACAAATTCGAATTTCCAAGGAGGTGGATTGTTTCATACTCCAAAATATGACTTACAGAACTCTTACATATCCCTTACATATTTAATACAAAGAGCCAACAACTTCCATTATTACTTTCCCATTTCCCAATTTGGTTTATTTAAATTTTAACTATATGTTTTCTCACATTAATATACCATAATTTAATTAAATAAAAGAAAGGGACACATCACTAATAAAATACATACAACAATAATAAAAAGGAAACCAAATTAATAAAATACACAAAACCCATGGTCACATATAAAGGTGATCCCCCATGGGAATCCCTAACAAAAAAAAAACATAAACACAACAAAACAAGTTGCCATGGTGACCTTGTCGAATTCACCTAGAATTCCATTGTGGTTGGTCTCTAATCCCCCGATGTTTGTTGTGAATTTTAACCTACAAAACACAAATACCTCCTTCAGCCTCATGGCCATATCAGAACATCCAAAATCAATATAAATATAATCACAAAATCATCTTAATATGTGGATCACAATAACATCAAAGCAATTTAACATTATCACATACAATTTATATCAATAACTATATCACCATCATATAATATCCATTTTTAGATCTACTCACAGTATCTAAAATCACATGTTCGAACAACATTCATAAAACATCCATGTCAAATAGTATATCATCATCCACATATGAAGTGTCTCTAATAATCATCATGCATCATAACCAAATCAAGATCAACAATAATCCATGATCAAATGTCTAACATCATACTAAATCAAAACTATAATAATGTCCATAATGTAATCAATAGTATCAAAATAAGTATCAAAAGGTGTCAAAGGGAAGTGGGCACTACATTCCCCTCCCCTTAGACTCGACTTCCTCCTAGAAGTCACTGGAACAAATGTGGAAACTGAACTCATAATAAGGTAGCATCCTCCCATGTAGCTGTAGTCTCATCATATCTATCCCACTTTTTCGCAAACATGATCAACCTCTCGCCTCGAAGGCCCACAATCCTGCAATCTAGGATATGAAAGGGATCCACCATCACCTACCCCCGATCCTACACCTATAATGATGTCTAATCCAAAGACATCGAAGGATTTGTAATATATCTCCCGAGAACTAAAACATGAAACACATCATGTACATGAAACAAGCTAGGTGGCAATGCTAGATGATAGGCCAAAGGGCCGATATGCTCTAAGATCTCAAAAGGACCAATGAATCTAGGAGCTAACTTAGAACCTTTTCCATAATGAATAGGGCTCTTGTGTGTCCTAACATGAAGGAACACCTTCATTCCCACATCAAAACTACGGTTGATCCTATGTTGATCCACATACTTCTTCTACCTATCTTGTGCCTCCTACAATCTCTGGTCTTGATCAACACCACCTACTACTCCATGTCTTGTAGAAGAGCTGGTCCAAGAGAAACCCTGTCCTCTAGCCTATCCTAACTAAGAGGTGTCCTGCACTCTCTACCATAAAAATCCTAAAAATGAGCCATGCCTATAGAACTCTTAAAACTATTATTGTAGGAAAACTCCACTAAGTATATTTACTCCTCCCATTTAGACTACTAATCCATCACATACATCCTGAGCATGTCCTCTAAAATAGTATTCACCCACTCGAAGTCATCCATATGTCTCGGGGTGATATGTTGTGCTAAAGTTGATCCTCGTCCCGAGGACATACTACATGATAGTCTAGAAATGGGAAGTGTACAATGGAGCACGATCACAAATGATCTTCCACGAAATCCTCAGTAACCTAAAAATCTCATCCAAATATACCTCGTGCCACTTTGCTCTCTAGTCTGTATAAGTAGTCTTCACTTGGGTTTTTATCTCAAGTATCCCGACATCAAGCTTTGACACATACACCTTTTAGCCGAGAAAATTGATCCATTTTTGTCAATTTATGAACCGTGACCATAATGGCGTCATGGCGATATCTCGACATCATTAGCCCAATAATGAAATCCATGGAAATGGTGTCCCAGGGCTTCCATTCGATAGATAACATGGGGATAAAGAAGGCCGATGGATGCTTGATGCTCGACCTTAACTCTCTGGAACTCTAAACATTGTGATAAAAACTAGGCCACATCTCTATGAATTCCTCTTTAATGATACAATAGTCTAAAGGTGGCGTGCATCTTCTTCACCTCAGGATGGGATAAATAGGGTGCACGATGTGCCTCTACCAAGATGTCTTACCTCTACCAAGATGTCTTGCCTCAAGCCTCCATCTTTGGGAACATAAATCCTACCTCTGTGCCTAAGAAGACCATCTTCCTCTAAGGAAAAACCATCAAACTTCCCCTCAAGGGGTCTCTGATACTCAATCTCATCTCATACTGCAATGTAGAAGTTGTCAAGAGGAAGCTGTTGAAGAATCCTACTCCACAAATCTATACTCACTGAAGTGGCCATAACCACATGTCTCTATCTGCTGAGAGCATCTGCTACCACATTCTCCTTCCCCTTCATATACTCGATCTCCATGTCATACTCACAAAACAACTCCATCTAATTTCAATGACAAGAATTGAGATTGGGATGTGTGAAGAGGTGGCAAAGACTCAAGTGATCTGTCCTGAGTGTGAATTTCCTACCAAGAAGAAAGTCCCTCCATCAGAACTAAGCATGCACAAATTCCATGAGCTCAAGATCCTGAGTTGGATAATTAAGCTTGTAATCTTTGAGTTTGTCAGACTCAAAAGCCACTACTCTACCCTCTTGCATCAACACACCTCCAAGCCCTGCTAAAGAAGCATTTATGTAAACAAAGAACTCACCCTGTGGATCTGGCACTGCAAGGATAGGTGTTGTAGTGAGGCACTCCTTTAGTGTCCTGAAGGCCTACTCACATCTGTCAACCAAACAAACTTCTTCCCTTTCCTCTGAAGGGAAGTGATAGGGTGTACAATCTGAGAGAAGTCCTAAACAAATCTCTTGTAGTATCCTTCTAATCCTATGAAGCTACGTACCTCGGTCATCGTAGTGGGTGTTGGCTAATCCATAATGGCTCTAATCTTGGAAGGATCGACGGTGATACCTTCCCCAGAAATGATATGTCCCAAGTATTATACCTCTGTTTGAGAGAAAGAACACTTCTCCAAGTTCTCGTAAAGCTGCTACTCCCAAATAAACTAAAGAACCTGGTGAAGGTGCCCCTTGTGCTCCTCACGCATACATGATTAAATAAAAATGTCATTTAGGAAGATGAGCACAAAGCGATCTAAGAAGGTATTGAATACCCCATTCATTAAAATCATGAACATTATGGGGGCATTAGCCAAACCAAAAGGCACCACTGTGAACTAATAGTGCCCATATCTCATGTGGAAGGCAGTCTTATGAATGTCCACCTCCAAAATCCTCAGCTGATGGTAATTTGACTTAAGATCAATCATAGAGAAAATTGTGGCTCCCTTCATCTGATCAAACTAGTCATTAATACGTGGAAGGGGATAACGATTCTTGATCGTTACCTTATTCAGCTGGCGGTAATCAATACAAAACTATAAGGATCCATCCTTCTTCTTCACAAAGATAATGGGTGTACCCCAAGGGGATACAATAGGATGGATAAGGCCTTTATCCAAAAGGCCCTCAAGTTGTAACTTGAGCTCATAGAGATCTGTGGAGGTCATCCGATAAGGTGCCCCTGAGATAGGATCCACCCTAGGAAATAGATCTATATGAAAATCAATCTCATGTGGGGGTGGTAACCCCGGTAGCTCCCCCTGGAAAGACATCCGTAAACTCTCTCAAATGGGATGATCATCTAGCGATGGTCCACTAGACCCATCCTCTAATTTATCAACGATCGTAACAACATACTTCTAACAACCCCACCGCACACACCACTTAAGATGCATAACAAAGTAAATGGTGTGAATAGAAATAGGTTTCTATGGTTAGTCTCTCAAAAGTGTCCAAGAACTCCACAACCAAAACATCCTCTTGATCCTCCCCAATGAGTAGCACCTCTAGTAGGTGCCCTAGAAGTCTATGACATGGACCTTGATGATCTACATGGGGTCTTCTCGAGGTCTCTTTGGTGAGATCCCACCGAATGAGCTCTAGGTCCACCCTATGTCCTAATGGGATCTATAGAGAGAGGCCCCATACTCTAAACTCTCTATGCATTGGCTCTTTTTGGAGGTCTATTAGGTGGGAGGGACTGTAGTGTTGCTATTATGCTACTGTGGTCTAAATGATGACTGTGTTGAACCTTATCCACCATGAGGAAGGGGTACTGACCCCCTCGATCTACTATCTTGCATCAATCAGTATGCAGCTCCGAACTTGGTCTCTAGCCTACTGGGTCTTTCCCCAAGTCTCCTCTATTATATAGGCCTTCTCGACGACCTTAGCTAATGTATGTGGTAGTGGATCTGAACCACACCTCCAATGTCTAAATTTAGGCCCTGAATGAACTTGTGAATCCACACCTGCTCATCCTGCATGTACTCAACATACTAGAGTAGATCCATAAATCTACTCTCATACTCTTGCTACTAAAAGAGATGCCTGTCGGAGGTCATGGAACTCATCTATTTACTGTTGTATGAACCTCCATGACAAATATCTACTCTAGAATATCTCCTCAAATAGATGCTAGGCCACTATCTCAAAATCAACATGAAGCTTCTGCTCCTCTGTCCTTCACCATACTCTAGCTCCATCCCTTAGTAGATGCATCGCAACATGAGATTTCATGTTACTAGAACAAGGACAAAGCTTAAAGTAACTTCTTAAGCTCACTGGTTAGGCATATACCTAAAATCCACCCATGTCACCTAGTAATGTGAGGGCCAAAGCTTCAGGATCTCCCTAATGTGATCTTGTAGTAGTGTGGTCCGACAACGTCTAGGTCTCTCTATATGCTCATTCCTAAGCCTAGGGCTCTGAGACCTCTTTCTATGCTTTGAAACTCAGTCACCCTATCACCTTGTCCCCTCAGTGGTGAATCTACTCTAGCTAACTCCACATGGGATTTCTCTCCTCTATGATCCTTTCAAGGTCAAGGAGATACCTGACCCTCAATGGAAGAGGATCTATCATGGCTGGCTATATGTCCTCCTCCTTATCCTCTGCATGTAGAGTGACCTTAACATCCCAAGAGTCTAAAAATCTGGCGTAGGATGGCTGTTACACCCTGATCTAGTGGTGGTGGTGGTGGTAAGTCTGAGTCTATGTCAAAATTTCCCTCACCCTATCTACACCTCCTGCATAGACCAAAGCGAGAGTTCGTTCATTTTTCTAAGTTTTATTCAATTTCCATGTTTACTAAAATATGTAATTTCTATACTAAGTTATTTTCTAGATTTTTTTTTAAAAGTGTGCTAGGTTTAAGTTTCATGTCCTAAGTTTTATAGTGTGCCCAATGGTCTAATATTTTGAACCATTTATCTGATACCAAGTGTGATTCTTGTTAAAACAACCCACTTGAGACCCAAGAAACAACCTAGGATTAGTTAGGAAAATTATGGAATAATTTTTTAATTAGAAGTGACTACAACTAGGTTGCAATACAATAGTTGTCACTAACAGGTTTTGGAACAAATTTAATACAATATAACATACCTTTCTTTTATTAGCAATTATCAGAGGTTACAAGGTCCAAAATTTAGGGTTAGAATTTTGTGTTAGGTTTAGGGGGTAATTTATCACCATACCCACTTTCTAACAACATGCTCGAGTTTTGACTTGATTTTTCTCACACTTAATGCATTTAAAATTTTCATAAATCACTCCCATTGGATAGCAAATTTTCTCACCTTTCCAACGATATAAATAATTCCTCCTAACTCCTTGTAAAACTTTAGTTATGGGCCGGTTGGGCTTGTAGTCAAAATTTTCCCAAAAGGGACACATGTCGAGCAGGGGAGAAAATCATTTTCTGGGTTGGCGGGTCATGGGGTGGTGTTTGTAAATTTTCTTGCATGGGGAGAAAATTCCAATTTGCACCCATGCCTCTGTTGTCTTCTAGGGACACATGTTTTACTCCAAGCTCACGTGGGGGTGAAGAAAAGGGATGGGCGTAGTGGTGGAGGAAGTTGGCAAAGTTTTCCAAAGAGGAGGGGAAAAAATCCAATTGGCGCCCATGTGCCCGCGGGTCCACTAGGGACACGTGGTGCTTAAGAAAACAAGGTGGGAAAGGAAATAGGGAAGGGTGAGGTGTCGAACATGATTAGGAGATTTCACCAAGGGGAGGGTGAAAGGGGTAAAAGCACGCATGAGCCCGTGCATCTGCAGAGGGATTTTTCCAAGCCGGGGTAGGAGTGCGGGGCTATGGTGATCTTTTCAAAAAATTCCCAAAACAAAATTTCAAAAGAATAAAGGTTGCGTGGTCTCCCCCCCCCCTTGTCACCCCATGGTGCCACGTGGCACCCTCTGGTTGGTTGTGGGATGGAGGGGACATTTAAAAAATGATCCCCAAATATTTTTCAAAATGTTTCTAAGGATTTTTCAACACGAAATGTTCGGGCCTTATACCCACCAGGGAAAATTTTCCCAAATTTTCCTGCCAAGGAAGGAAAAATTCAAAGGGTCAAATTTTTCTATAAATCTCAGCTTTGGGAAAACGATGACTTTCTCGGAAATCTCTCAATGCCCTATTTCCACGTGAATCATTAATTTTACATTTTGATAAAGTTTAATGTGTCAATTTTAAGAAAATGTTCTACGAGATTTTAAAAAGTGAACTGGTAAATTTAACTTATAAATTTGGTTCAATTTGATCTTCTCCTTCACTCAACATGCCCAACAAACATGGAGGATTATTCTAGGAAGGATTTAGGATGTTTTAGGAAGGTAAATTTTCTCAATTTATTCCAATTTGAATTTTTCCAACAATTGACAAAAAGGTTGTTCAAAGGTTTGGACCCGATTTTGCAATGTTTTGAATTATTTCCTTAAGTATTTTTGTCAAATTTGAGTTCCTTGATGTTACAACATGCTAAATTTTATTGTTTCAAAGTTGATTATTATGTGCACGCTTGAACTGTGCATTTTAATTAAATTATTTTCCAGTTTTAAAATTCAAGACAAAGATCAATTTCCTAAAGGATCTGGATATCAATTTCATCATCCATATATGAAATTTCATTTCTCATCTAGTCTAACACATTTAAATGATTTAAATCAACTATTCTAAACCCAAAATACAACTCTGATTTCAATTTTATACACTTCCAAAAGATACAAAATATTATATTATTCCCACATACATTTCTTCCTTTCAAATAGAGATTTAATTATCTCTTTTTCCATACAATGAAACATTGAATTCATTCCATGCTAGACTTAAGTGTTTTCCTTCTTCAATCAATCATTAAAACAAGAATCCAGTTTCTATCTTTTCCCAAAATCATATATTTTAAACAAGGTAGAATAATACAATTTCATCTCATGTGTTTCTTCCTTTTTCCATTTTCCAAAATAGGGATTCCAATCACAATTTGATATTCCAATTTAAATCAACAATGCAAATGAGGGAAGGTCTTGCAATTCTTTATTAATTTCAAAAATAAATACATCTTTCAATGTTTGAATGCAAATAACATATTTATATTTCTTTCTTTCCAATTAATAGAGGAGAGTATAAACATCCTTCATAGTTCGAATATACAAATTTCATAACACATTACAAACATATTTTCTTCACAAATATATTACAATTTCATCCAATTCAAAGAGGAAAAGATTACAATGAAATATATTTCACAAGGGACTGACAAAACTATCTTCTTCTACTCCAAAACAACAATATGCAAGTTTCCTTTTTCTTCCAATTTGATCACAACAAAAGTGGGGAAAGGCAACACTCTCCACCCAACTAGGATATCCAATGAAAGGAAAATCCATCCTTCATCATTGGCCCCGAGCCCCAACCACAATACAATACGAAATGGATAACCCATGAAAAAATAGGCTTCCAAAACACACAACATTCTTTCAACATGCATATACAAATTTAAAACATAGTTCAACACAAGACAATAGTTTATAACGCATGTGAAAACATTCAAAACAGAACTCAAGCTTGATCATGAAAGGAAAAAGAGCAAGGACTATGGGGGAAGCTACTTATGCCTCCCAATGGGAATTGGGCATCCACCTGTAACAAAATACCAAAATAATTCATCACACACATCCTTATTCCCCCATAATCCCTCATTATGCCCCCACAAATTTTCCTTATGCCCCCCACAAAATAAGAAATGCAAGATATTTCTTTTCCATGGTGGATCCAAAACCCAAAATCCCTCCACAATATTTTTTATGCCACTGGAATTCCCTTATGCCCCCACATGAATTCCCTATATCCTTCTCCTACAAAAACCCTATGGCAGTCTACCCAACAAATAAAAACACACAAACACATTCACCATTCACACATACACAAAGAGAAATAACCACATAAAAGAAGATCTAAGCTCCTACCTCTCCATGGAAGCTTTTATTTCCAAACAAAAAGCTCTCAATACCAAGAACACAATCCCAAAATCAGCAATTCCAAGTATGAAATTATCTCCAATCTCCTCCAAAATCCACGAGAGCTCCAAACAGAAAAAATGCATGCCAAAGAAGTATGCAAAATGATTCAACCCAAAACCAAGCAAAGAGTTTGAAATTTATAGAAGATGGAAGAGAAGATGATGATGTGGATCCATGTAGGATGCCACATCACACATACTCAACTCCAAAAAAAAGAAAAAATCTCATTCTCCCAAGCACAATAAAGAGGTGGGTGAAAATATGACTAATTTACTTGCACACTCCAAAAGCCCACACCCAAAGGACTGCAAATTTAAAACATGAAGAAAGTGTAATTAAAACATGCAACATGATTGATAAAAATGCATTAAAAAAGGCTAAAATCAAACCTTCAACCATAGTTATGGTTGGTAAATAAACTTAAGAGGTATGGGACAAGTCTTACTTGTCCCACAAGCCTCTAAAAACAGCCCCAAAGACAAATTCGAATTTCCAAGGAGGTGGAGTGTTTCATACTCCAAAATATGACCTACACATCCCTTACATATTTAATACAAAGAGCCAAAAATTCCATTATTACTTTCCCTTATCCCAATTTGGTTTATTTAATTTTTAACCATATGTTTTCTCACATTAATCTACCACAATTTAATTAAATAAAATAAAGGGACACACCACTAATAAAATACATACAACAATAATAAAAAAGAAACCACATTAATTAAAAAAAAAAACCATGGTCACATATAAAAGTGATCACCCCCGTGGGAATCCCTAATAACAAATAAACACAAACGCAACAAAACAAGTTTCCATGGTGACCTTGTCAAATTCACCTAGAATTCCATTGTGGTTGGTCTCCAATCCCCTGATGTTTGTTATGATTTTTAACCTGCAAAACAAAAATACCTCCTTCGGCCTCATGGCCATATCAAAACATTTAAAATGAATATAAATATAATCACAAAATCATCTAAATATGTTGATCACAACAACATCAAAGAAATTTAACATTATCACATACAATTTATATCAACAACTATATCACCATCATATAATATCCATTTTCTAGATCTTCTCACAATATCCAAAATCACATGTCCAAAAACATTCATAAAACATCCATGTCAAATAGTATATCATCATCCACATATGAAGTGTCTCTAATAATCATCATACATCATAACCAAATCAAGATCAACAATAATCCATGATCAAATGTCTAACATCATACTAAATCAGAACTATAATAATGTCCATAATGTAATCAACAGTATCAAAATAGGTATCAAAAGGTGTCAAAGAGAAGTGGGCACTATAGTTATGATGTTGTTGTAGTGTTGTAGATTTGTAGTTTTGCTCATATTAGGGCTTCTTGTTGGCAGATGGACCCTTCCCTAGTACTTTGTTAGTTTATGCTTATGGCTGGGGTGTGGCCCCCTTATATTGTTATCCACTTTTCTCTTTATTTTATATCTTAGTTGTTGATTCTATGGTTGTACTCTTGGTTAAGTTCCCTCCAAAACCTTTTACCAATAAATACCTTTTTTTTTAGAAACCAATTTCAAAATTATGGAAAATCAAAGGAAAATTTGTTTCGTGGGGTTGGTGATTTTTTTATAACATTAAGGGAAAATATTATTGGGGCCACAATAGTAGAATTATGTATATTACCAGATGTTAGCATTTTGTATGCTACCAACCATTAACATACATATTACATAATAGTATTAGATGGTAGCATACAAAATGTTATCACTAGTAACATATTGTGTGCTATTGAAGAATAACATATGGTATACTATTGGATGGTAGCATAATATATGCTACCAACTTTTCATTTAGAATTCTATCGGCTCAGTAGCACATAGGGTGTAACCCGTTGGTAGAATACTACCTACTATTTGTTAGTAGTGCTAAGTATGCTACCGACCAATAACACCAAACATGCTACTGGCGATATTACTAAACATAATACCGGTTGGAAATATGCTTTGGGTTACCAACCAATAGCCCTAAATAAGCTACCAACCAGTGACATGCTTCCAAATCTTCATATATATAAAACTAGTATAATTTTTTTCACTTTACATAATCTCTTATCTAGACTTCTAAGGCCTATAACAATGATAAAAATAACCTTAGTTGCTAGCCAAAAACCATCAAGACCATCCATTGATTCCCAATAAGGAATCTATTTTTTTGTTGTAAAAATACAAAGAAGGAAGGCCATAAAAAAATTTTGTGTGAGCCCTCCAATTAAAATCCATAAGTTTTCACACAAGAGCATTGTTATTCCACAACTCTACACCATTTTATTAGATCCCAATTTGTTTTCACAATGGATTGAAGTCACAAGTTTCATAGGGCTAGTTTATATGCCCTAATTTCCAACATACACAAAAACACTCAACTATCTTCTAACCAACTATAATAGTTCCTTTTGTAATTTTCATATTCAACTCCCATCACACACACTATCCTTTGGAGCATCCCTTGAATATATTAATTGTTTGACAAGACTACCACACAAAGATGTGGATCTTATCATAATGAAGGATATTTTGATAGACACGATGTTAAGTATTTGAGTCTCACTTAATATTATCTATTTATGCAACTAAAGTTAAGTTTTTAATAATGATATTATTATTTACATTATTTTTTATTTTACAAATTTTAATTTTACATTTTATTAAATATTTATTAATTTTGTGTCTCTTACATTCACAGTTTCCCCAAATCCTTCAAAAGGGAAATTCCTCTCAAGTATTTCAATAACCCGTTTATGCAAGCTATGGTTCAACTTTTCCACACCAAAATTATTTTACAAGGTCAATATACAAATATTCCATATTGGGCCTTGAATTATATTATGCACAACCTTAGTGGAAAAATAATGATTGGTGCACTTTCTTATCCTCTAGGATAAAAATCACATGAGTAACATTCTTGTGAATGAAACTATTTCTATTAGTTACAAAATTTTTATTCTTGTATTATACTATGAATCTCTATACAATTTTTTATGCACCCCTTATCCTCCACACTCCACATAAATCAAACAACTATATATTTAACAATTGAGCAACATGAGTTGTGTCCCAAATTTTGATTTTTTTTTAATAATTATCATTAGTTTTGTTACTAATTTATATATTATATTTGTATTAATAGCCTGTTCATGTAGAAACAAAATCAAACACTTGGGAACATGTCTAGTTCCCAAAATAATACTTGCATTCATATGATTCCTAAGCGAGAAAACTAGTAATTGATAACTATCTTTGGCATCTTTTCTATCTTTCTTATTTTTTACTTAGTCTTACACACCCTATAACCTAGTCAAGACTTCACTTGTTTATATTGTCTAACTTTAGACACTAGTGTCCATCCGTAACCCCTACTCGTAAGAGCCGTCATCCCCTCTAGGTTCCCTTGATATATTTCCACCTTAAGATCCTTTAAATTTGTTAAATTTTTCCAACTAATAAATACATGTCCTTGAAAACATTCATTGGAGTTTTATAATACATCTATAGTTTTACATACCTATTTTCTCAATCTAACGAAGTTAACTATATATATGGATCTTTCTTTAACATGTTTTGTTAAGGAGTTTATTTCATTCAACATAGGTAGAATCCATCAAAGTATAAAAAAGTTCCTAAATATTTTAAGTGGTAAAGAAGATATTTTACCTTGTCAACATTCATACATAACTTAAACATGAAACCAAATAACGATGCATATTCATCAAAAATTCTACATGGATGATCATACCTGAAAATACATCTTGTATTAACACCTTTAAGAAGTTTTCTCAGCATATGTAACTCCAATTGTAAATTTCTAAAACTTTAGAAATATTTTTGGATTACTTGACATATACACGTGCAATTCACATATAAGCTCTTTAAATTTTGTGACATTTTCAAATGTTCTAACTATCTTGTATGCAAGATTCATCCTATGAGCCATGCAATGAATTGGAATCATATAAGGGGAAACTGATGTTTGTAGGTGAACACATAGACCAATTTTATGACCCTACATTACTAATGCACCATCAACACCAACACATAAGCTTTACAAATATTGAATATGCTTTGGTTCCTAGTCTAACACCTAAAAATGTCAAGAATGAGAAAAAATAGACCTATTGATGTGTCATTATATAACTAGGGATGGATATATCTATCTCTCATGAAATTCCTTATGGGAATGATAGGGATGTAATTGATGAAGGGTGTGGTACTGTTCACCTGCTACTTTTGGTTTTTCTGAACTAGGGTGAGAGGACCCAAGTTGTAGCTTAAAAAGGGGAGGGGCATATTATTTTTAAGCCCTCAAAGTTATGATTCAATCCATATGAGAAAAAATTCATCCACATGATGTAGTACTAACTCAAATGATTGGTCATAAAAGTACAACAAACAATTGAAAGCTTATATACAAGCTACTAAAGATGAATGAAATATGACCACAACCATACTCTTCACAGAAACTATTAACAACTTAGGGTATGATGATGTTGAGATGCTTAAAACTTATAGTTCATAGAAAATTTACTTGAAATATGTGATATATGTGTGCTTTGCAATAAAAAACATGTACAATAAGAAAGGGTAATGTGATTTGTAGGCGTAGGATAGGACGGTACCTAGTTAAATGACAAGGAGGTGGATCTAATGGGGATAAATTGCAATGCTCATCATTTAAACCTATTACTTACAAAATCAAGACAACATAACCTTCAAAGGGGAATTTACATTCATTGATACCAAATTCATGTAAACACTACCACATAATACCAAAAACCTTAACACAAACACTTGTTCTTAAAATTTCCAAATATCAATTATATCAATTACACAAGACCAAAAATACACTCAAGGGATGTAACTATTCACCTCTAAAGTAATATTAAAGAAACATATTTTATAATTAAATAAATATTACAAAGTAACATTACAACACAATATTCATTCAAGTAACCAATCTTATACAATAACTAGAGATAAATTCTTCATATGTCACTAATTTAATAGATACAAGATTACTTCCAAGACCATATTCATAATTTTTTTTCCTATTCACAATCCATAATGCTTGAATGAAGCATGAAAAATGGTTATTTATTCTTTAATTTCATAAGCGAGACATAAAAAATCTCTCAATTCCTACTAATGAATTTAAAATTTATAATCACCTTATTATGAACCCAAAAATAGAACCCCTTGAAGTGAATAAATTCCTTCACTTTAATACGAAACATTTCGGAAAGGCAATATGCCTAGATACCCCATGAGGCACTTTGAAATCATGGTACACATGGAGAATTGATCCTATATTAGCAATTATGAAGAAAAAAAGAACTTAAACTGAAAAATATGCCACCTTGATGTGGTTAGTTGGAGAAATTCTATTTCATGATTAAAACTATGGAGTGGAGAATATTCCTTTTCTAGCTCACATATTTTCTTGTCCTTTAGTCAAACCACTATAATTTTCTCTAATTTTTTTTGGAATGAAGTAGATGTCTACTTTGATCATTCAATTTTTCTCAGGAAAGAACATAAAGGAATGTTTAAAGAATAAAGAATAAAGAATAAAGAATGAGAAATAAAGAATAGGGAATTATTATGGATAATGGTCAATGCTTATTTGTTTTCAAATACATTATTCCTCAAATTTATTTCTATATGCATTAAATTTTTTGAATATTCTCATAATTTATTACTCATTGGGCCCTGTGAGGTAGAGAAAGATTGTTTATTATGTAGAAAGGATATTATGAAACTATGCAAAAATAGTTTTCTCCACTTTTATTTTCTCTCTCAGCTCATTGATGCACTTCTCCAAATGAATGAATTTATGAATGGATGAATAATCAAAATTGGTGGAAGGATCCAATTCCCCTATAATATGTTATTGAAGGATTCCTATCAACTTATTGGTATCTGTAGATCCAAAGTTGAGCATGCCATTCAAAGGGAGAATTCTCTCAAGTATTGAATCAATTTCATCCATGTTATTCACTTCCTTTTCCTCCATAATATGGACTTTTATTATGTATACATCTAATACTTCCATTCTTACTCGGTAGACCATAAATATTCATGTTTTCTTCCCTTGAAATCTAGTGAGATAATCCCTTCCTTCTCTACTAATTCATCATCCATACTTGTAATTGTTTCAAGTTTTGGCAAAGTAGGCCTTCCCAATAATCTATCTCATTAATACATTTATATATTAAGGTCTGAATTTCTTCAATTCATTCAAACAAATGAACGTAAATATTACATGTTTCCTTGTGTATTACTACATGTTGTCAATAAATATCTCTCCTATTTTTTTACACCTTCCCCTTTTTGTATTTCAAATATTTGTCATTTTCATCACTTTAAGAATGATAGTTACAATTTTTGGATTTCTAGGGAAGTATGTATAGTTTGTTTTACAAAAGTTGACTAAATGTCAAATTATTCTCTATTTTGTTTCTTGGTCTCTTTATTCTTGTCAATTTTGTAGAAGAAACCTCCTAATGCTAATGTTACCTCATGCTTAACACCTTATGTGGTCAGTTTACCCAATGAGACCTTTGTGATCTAGTAATCAAGGGGAATATTTATTCGTTAAACAATAAGCTTTTGGGGTGGAAAGTTCCACAAACCTTTCACCATGTGTAGATGATGAAGGTCACATGCAAGAGGGTGTGCTTAGGTAACAAAGAGAATAGAAATGTCGATGCGTAAAGGTGCATGCAACACGTAAGAAGGAAATCGGTGCACAAAGGTCTCGTGCATGCATAGGGATTATAGGAGTTATCTAAATTCTTAGTAAAGGATAAAAATAGGAAAATAACATATGGCCTAACATGCAAGAAAGGTCCAAAAATAGAAAAGGAACTGGTAAAACATCGATAGAAGATAAATCACATGCAAAGGATGACATCTAATTATATGATCATAACTGGATAAGTCTGAGTTATTTATATATCAATATAGAGTTAAAGAAGAGTTGTAAAGAGGCATGTGAGCTATAATTAGGATGTCTATTATTATAATTAAAGAATGTAAGTGGCAAAGGACAAATTCCTACCGTATATAAATAGGTGTTGTAATCCTTGTAGTATTAAGTGTGTTAAGTGTGCTAAGTATGAGAGAGATGGAGGTTGATATTGGTAGGAATGGAATGTACATGTACTTGGGTGGTTTATGTGTGCATGGATGTAATCAATGAGTTTATTTAATGGAATAAACTATGCTTATGATGGATAATTGTGTATCGATTGTTAGGGTTAGTAAAACTGGAAATAATGTAATGGGAATTCAAATACTATTGATAGTTATCTATGTTAAATAGTTTCTTTACTTTATATGTATTATCTTGGATGTATTTTATTGTTATATTCATTCATATTATAATGTCTAAGTAGACAAAACAATTATTTAAAAGTGAATAAAGGAGGAAGTCGCTAGGTTACATGCACTTCGGGTGAGTGATTAGACCTTTGTCTAGGTGAAGTGAAAATGTGCTTGACCTTGTGAAGGGTTGGCAACTAGAATCAAACATTTTGGTTCTATTTTCGGGACACCTTTTCATTTTGATCATTGGGATGTGGCATGCCTATGACATTCCAAATATCACTAGAAAATATTGAGCATTGGGTGGAAAATGGATAGGATGAATTTTCTTAAATATATAGCAATGGATGAGATTTTAATGTGCATAAATTGGTGGGAGAAAATTTATGTTAATCACTATATGAAATTTTCTTCAGTTTCTTCCCAATAGAATTATTTCATTGGCTATCATCTTACACACAAAATAATGGTATTCAGCTAGGTAATAAGCGAGTGTGGAGCCATGATAAGTAAAAAAACACTCTTTGATTTGGATGAACCATGGACGCATGCTATAGATCATTAATGGGAAGGTGTGCTACAAAATTATACCTTTTAATACATGATTTTAACATATTTGTGTCTAGAGGAGTTAAAGATATAGTTTTTACAAAAAACAAGATGATCATACTTACACGTGCTACCTTTAATCTGAATATTTTGATGATTAAGTTTGGGATGGAGAATTTACCTATGCCATGATAAAACTCCACCACATGTAGGGGAAGGAAGTAGGTTTGGGAAAGATGGAATTGTTCGAAGTGGAAGAAAGAGAAAGAGAGGAGAGACTATGCATGTATAATGATGTACGAGAGAGGGCGGTTGAAGAGGAACCGAGATTGGGAGAAATGATGTCAAGAGAATATTCTAAGAACCTTGCAAAAGGTAAGGGACTACGGGATCACATTCTTCCAAATTGGGGAAGTGAAGTAGATGGAACCCTTTGACATCTGATGAGAGTGAGTCTAAGGAAATAATGAGAACCATTGTTAGTCATTTGAATCAACTTTGGACACCTAACCTCTATGATCGGTGCTTGGAATTCAAAATTTGTTATAGAGGATCATTACGGTGATGGTGAGAAGGAAGGAAATAAAAAATTACCACATTGGGTTGGAGATATATGTAGGAAAATTTTAGTATTAGCATAAGAAGTACAACTGATTAAGGAAGAACATATGGTAGCATAACAAGCTCCTATGTTTGGGAAAACCTTGTTTGGAAGTAATATAATAGACATGACGATAGGAAAAAGTAGTGGCACACTATGCGTTGGAGGTAATCCTATAAGTGGTATAGTGGGACGTAAGGTTGGTCTCGTAGTTCAAAACTACTATGGGGATGTAAATTATTACTTATACAGTCCCAGGGTCATGATAGGAGGATCAAGAGGCTCATGCCCTCCATCACACTTAGGATATCTTAGTGGAGGACCAGGTTCGGGATCTGGTCCCACTCTAGGAAAAGAACCACACACAAGAAAAATAATTTGTAACAACTAACACAAAAACCTCAACAACGACAATAGAAAACCCCACATATATTTTTCAAGACATCCCTTCATTTATAAAATATTGAGGTGTGGAAGATGCAACAGCATGTGCTCAAGTTTGAACTCTTATGAAGGGCCAAGGGAATAATAACTCTAGATCAAAAGGCTAGTCATTTTTCTACAACACTTCAAGGCCACACACATAGTTGGTATAAGATATATGACCCACATCGAGACATAATTGGATTATGATGCTCTGTGTACCACCTAGATGGTTGAGTTATACATACAAAAATTTGAGAAGCAGAGCATTAGGGTGCTGAAAGATATAAAGTAGGGTTTTTTTAGAGTGTAAGGGAGTATGATGTGTATTTCAAGAAATGTTTGTCTAATATTTACTATGACATTTGTCGATTCATCATGCACAATGGTTTGTAGGAAAACTGTTGATACCTTTCCAAAGGGAATTATCACATAATACATTCACTCACGACTCACATGAGGCTCTTGAAGCATAATTAAATGAAAAAGTGGTTGAGATCATAGACATGGGGGTAAGCCTATTTTATGATGCCTGTGTCACAATAATGGCCACTCATTTGGAAAATTATTTGTCAATTTAGTGCATGAAATGTATAGTGGACTGTAGTGCATCGATTATGAAGTGGAAGGACATTCAAAGGATAGATATCCATGTAGGAATGTGCACACGCTACTAATAGCTTATAAAAAATTCATAAGAACCATGATGTCTATAATTGTCTACTTTTACAACACACTACATAGAAGAACATGTCTTTGTATTGTAAAATATGTGATGTGCATACTCATCACATGGCCAATTATCATTTGATTGATTAAATTCATGAGGCTTGTGAAACATGGTGGTACCAAAATAGTGTAGAGTGTAGCTCATAAGTGAAAAAGGGATTGAGGAATGAAGGGAAAGATAATGGTAATGGGTGCTTTAGAGGTGGATACTAAGGTAGAGTATATGGTGGCCGAGGAAGGTTCACACGGGAACATGTTACACTCATGGGTTGCTTGATCACTATCACTGTGAATGGTTAAAGAATCAAGATTGCACATAATATGGAAAGGTGCATAAGGTCAAAGATTGTTTGGATTTATATAGGGAAATGTATAAAAATAATAAGAAGGATAGGGTACAACCATGATTAAGGTTGAATGTGAAAAGAAGGGGAAATAGAGGCCTAAGAATTCATTTGTAGCAGAACCTTAGCAATTATTGGTCACTATGTATGTAGAGGAAACACACACACAAGAAAGGGAAATCAAGATAAATCATCGAATAGAGGAGGTTATTCATACGAAGTATCTAGTTGCCAGCTAACAAAAGGAAATATATCAAGAGAAAATGGGCATCATTAGGGAACTCCAAGAAGGAATTCAATTTCTAAAGGAGCAAGTGTGTGAGAGGAAAGATGTGAAGCACACTAAAATACATTAAAAGGATTTGGATGATCTCAAAGAGTTATGTAAAATTATTAGTAGGAGAATATCATACCTTTATTAGGATAATGGTTATGGGACAAGATTCCATGTGCAAGTGAAAAAGGGAGCATCGATTCTATATGTAGACACCAAATTCGTGTCTTACGACCCCTTGTGACCCGCATCCCATTTCGCAACCTAACCTCATTACCTAAACCTTACACAATTATTTATTAATTACCTTGTAATTGATAAATCCACATCACCTTACCTACCACCTCATTTTGCCACTTCATCATGACCTAGCCCTAATCCTAAACTAACCTAATTAAAACCTAAAACTTGGTCTACACCTACACCCATGACTAAGGACCCCTTTCTCGCACCTAAAACCGACCTTCTAGTCACTTGACCAAGCCCACAACTAATCTCTCGGGAGAAAAGCAGGGAAGGTGGGCTGTTTTACTAAAAATAGCCTACTTTTTCCTTACCGATGCCGGTTCCTACTCGACCACTGTCGGTTACGTAACCGCCATCGGTTCCCTGTAAATGGCCTCCCCAAACCAAAAACAAAGGATTGGAATTTCATTTTTGGATCAGAGAAAAGGATTCTTTGAATCAAGAAAGAGCATCAGGAGCGATCGAGAAAACCCTGATCTTTACTTGACTGAGCAGAGACAAGTGAAGAGACAAGGAGAGTTAGCAGCAAGGGAGAGCAAGCCCAGGACTGCAACTAGATACCAGAGCCCTGTGATACTCAGCTGATTTGATCTGCTGTGTGCCAGACCATCCTACCTCAGTTCTGCCTTTGCCATCAGAACTCTTGGACTTGCATCTCCGTGAATAATCAGTAAGCTACTTCTTGCATGTACTCTTTAATAACATTTCTTCAACTTTTTGAATCATAAGTCCTCACAAATCCATTCTTGGATCCACTACCCAACGTGTCATTGCATCTAACTGTCATTCATCTAGATCTCATCACCCTATTTGCTAATATTACCTATATACAGCCCTCTGAAATAACACAACTACGAAATAACACCACCACCCCACAAAACCTTCAGATCCTGGACTCTACCGATATCGGTCATCAATAACCGCCATCGGTTATCAGTAACTGCCATCGGTTATACTGACTATAACCAATAACCAGCCTTTCCCCTACCCAGTTCAACAAAGCAATTTAATTGATATCTTATAGTCTTTTGTGTTAATTCATATTAGCAAGGGAACTGACCACCTTCGAAAGGAAGTTTTATATTTCCTGGGCCCAAGGTAGTTTCCTCATTTATTGTCTAATTAAAATCTTGTGGTCTTGTGTTCTTATTTGCAGGTAGTCCTTCCAAGACAAAAAGGAGTTCTTCGCAGTCAGCCTGATCTTTCTCTACGGTACGCGCACATCATCTCGACATTCTACAGGTATTCCTCCTAGCCCCAACCCTTATCTGTTTCTAAAAGGAACGAAACATTCCGAGTGAAACATTTTGGCACGCCCGGTGGGACCCATCTTGGGTTTCTGTTTCTCTTGCTTATTTTCATTTTAGGAAGCATACTTGTTGTTGCTGCTTTTGTTATATATTTCGTAAAGAATTTGTCTTGCTTTCCTAGTTTCGCATTAGTGAAAGTCATCTCTCTTGCTTCATCGAACATAATTTTCGATTTGGGTTTAAAACACGTGCATTGCATTCCTGCTTGTTGTTTTTCAATTCTAGTGAACGTAGATTAAGTAACAGGTCGTACACGTGGGGGTGATATCCACGGTATTGACAGGAAATTAATCTTACATTCACTGCACAACACATACCGAATCACTTCACAATTAACACAACAGCTCAAACATCCCCCTTTTTTTCCGCGGTATTCCTCCGCCCGATTGAGGTAACCTTATAAGCCAAAACAACTTGACATTTCCCCTAAGTCTCTTGTTTAGGATTCTGACATCATTCTATGTCTAAAGGCATAAGCCCACGATAATTAAAATTAACCCTAGGGTTAATCTCTGGATTTGTGTGTGCATCTTGCTTGTTTTTAGTTCTATTTTCTTTCTCATACTGCCTTCTCGTGATCATAATAATGGACACGTATACTAAACGTTGTTAAAAATCAAATTAGCAGCCTTTTTATATCTTGTTAGCCTAGACTTCTTACACCGACATCGGTTACCTGACCGACGTCGGCTATAGTGTAACCGACATCGGTTACTAGACCGATATCGGTTACTCTCTTTTCCAATTCCTGACAAACCAGCAACCTACCAATTTTACCAGTCTGAGTTTGTTTCTATTCCTGACAGATTGAAACCCTACTGTGAACTCCTGTCCATGGTTGTTATCACTCGAAAGCAAGCCGCCGCCATGGTTTCACATGCTTGCTCTGTTTCTTTGCCTGAATCACCCCCTTCACATTCTGTGGGGAATCCTACGGATACCAGCGAGGTTCCTAAAATTCCTGTGGGAGATAAGGACTTCGCCAAGTTTCTGGATGCTAATTCTAGCGCTGTACAATACTATTTGTCTCATACCCCTGACCGTACGCCTGATGGTCAGCTCCTTGTTGGTATGCCTATTAGTATAGCTGCTCATTTAGCTCCCACTCCGCCTGATAATACCGCCTTGCTTCCTGCATCTCTAGCCCCGTCTCCCAATCCGACGGCTTCAGAGGTTCATACGACTCAGATTGGCTTTCCGTTGGTTAACCTCGGACCCCACATATCATTACCGCCGACTGCCCCTACCTCATCTCTCTTGCAGACTGCTCCGTTCATGACTTGCTCTCTGCCACCTATCCACACGAGCTTTACTTCTCAAGCTCCACCTACCTTTTCATTCCCATACACGTATCCAGTGACCTCAACATCCTATATGGGACATCCCTATTCGGTTGCCTCAACATATTCATCCTCCACACCTTATCAACAATTAACCCCACCAGGGTCTAGCGGTGGTCCTTGGCCCAATTTTCCTCCATTTACCACAACCACACCATCATCTCATCCAACTACTGATCTAATTAAACAAATGATGGACAAAATGCAAAACCTAGAGGCTTCTATTTCAGGAAGTCGTAGCGCCTTGACATACGAGTAAGTTTGTCGGGAGCCCATTCACCCTTCTGTCCCCCTTCATTCATATCCTCCTCAATGGGAGTTGCCGAAATTTACTCATTTTAATAGTAAAGAGGATCCTCAACAACACTTGCGATCATTTAGACATGCTTGTTATTTGATTTCCCATGATGATGCCTTTTTACTCCGCACCTTTCCCATGTCATTATCAGGACCCGCCTTGGAGTGGTACAGTGCTTTAACCCAGCACTCAATCTTCTCTTTTAACCAACTAGCCCAATATTTCTTGGATCACTTCTCCATTAACATTGCTAAGAAAGTATCCATCACCGACCTTTATGCCATTCGACAATTCGAAGACGAATCTATCGCAGATTTCATCGGACGATGGCGGGGCCTTATCAACCAACTTACATATGCCTTGCCTCAGACTGAACTTATCGAACTGTTTACGCGGGCTTGTGCTAAGCACATCTCCCCTACCCTCCAAATTCAAACTTTCCGTACATTCGATGAAGCCTTTACTATGGCTCGAAAACTAGAGATTCGAGCCTTAGAGGAAGAGAAATTGTGGTTGCGTAACAAAAACCCCAATTTCTGAACTCCTGATTCTACCAATAAACCAAATACCACCACTCCTCACGCGTCCACTTCTTCTAAATCAAAAGGAGCTGTCCACGCGGTGATGGTTAAATCTCAAACACCGTCTAATACCCCACCAAAAACCACCTATAAGTATAAAGCAGAGCCCATCAATTACACTCCCTTGGGAGAAACTTATGGTGTCATCTTGGAAAAATTGCTCAAGGCCGGAGCTATCACCTTGCCCCCTGTTAAACCTCACTCCGGGTTTGACTCCACTCGCGCTATACCTTCCTGGTACAAAGAAAATGACTTCTGTAACTTTCACCGTGTAAAAGGACATAGTCATGAAAACTGCAAGATGTTGAAAAACATAGTGCAGGAAATGGTTGACGCAGGGGATATAACCCTCGATAATCCTAATGCCCCTGCCAACCGAAATTTGAAAATCTTCAACAAACCATTCCCGAATCACTCTCCCAACAGTAACACAAACCAGGATATCTTAGCCGAGGAGAGTGTTCATGAGATCCATGCAGTCTTTGATACCCAGCCCAAAGCCTCTATCGAGAAAATTTTGAATCAAGCCTCTTCACTAACACAGGAGCCCGAACCTCCTTTACCACCATCGAACCAAAGCGAAATCATTCCTTTACCCATAAGGGAGTTAACTGCCCAGACTTCTCTTCCCATCGATGAGTCTTCTTATACCACATCCCTACAAGATTGCGAACGGATGTTATCTAACCTATCTATTTCCCAGATTTCCCCTTCTACCCCTCTTGCTGCACAAGAGGAAGGTACGCCACTCCTTTTGACATCCTTAGACGAGGAATCTCTTGCACCGACATCACCAAATTCTTTAACCATGACGGATCCTCTCGAACATGCCCTCCTGCCTATTAGTCCTTCATCACCTAAATCTTTTCAACAACCGGTCGACCTCTTGACATCTATTGATACAGTGCCTCGTTTACCCCCTGTATCACACCCACAGTGGACCGGAATCACAACCCACCTTTCTTCCGTACAAAAGTTCACATTCACACGTGAGGACTGTCATTCCACAGAAGATAGACAGGCCCTATGGGAACGTTTGAGTACGCCATATTCTACTCAAATGCAAATGACCGATCCTGAGACCTCCACCATATACCCGAAGTGTTTACAGAAGCTTAAAATGCCCATGTTCTCACCTTCACCCCCCTCACCTCTACCAAATGCCCCGTCCACTTCTATTAACTTAGCCAAATCTTCCCCTACGCTTGGGACCTTACCCATACCCAGTCTAACACACCCACCTAAGCGGCTTGATTTATCTAAAAATAAAGCCGTCCACCCCATTAAGAGACAGACTCAATCTCCTCAACCTATGCCTCTATCACAACTAAAACCATCATCGTCACACCTACCTTCCATATTGGGACCCCATCCCTCTACCTTACATCAATATATCATACCTCCTGCGTTTCCTTTAAAGCGACCTACGCCTTCTGCACACATACAGAGATCCCAGGGTATAGCAACACCGTCACTCCGCGTATCCTGTCCACCTATCAACCCTAAACAAATTCCATCATCAAAAGATTTGTTTTCGGTCACTCCTATTTCCCCGTGGTTGTTTTCTGATACCACACCATCTGTGGCCTCATCATCCAATATAGCTTCTGCGCCAAAGAAACCACGTTTAGTGAAAAACACGTATCAACACCCCTCGGCTAAACCACCACCCATACGAACTAACCACGCCCAAACATTACCAAAACCCGCGCAATCAATACCCTCATCCTCTTCTGATTTTGACCCACTCAAAGGATCTTACGCCAAAATCCTTGCTATGTTAGTAGAGAATGCGACCATTTCCCTACCCCCACTTAGACCTTATGACCCGTCTAAACCTCGACCTATAGGTTATGATGAGTCTAAGATCTGCGCTTATCACCGCACACCAGGACATGATGTGGAGGGATGCAAAGCTTTAAAAACCATCCTTCGTCAGTCACCTCTCCCAGATAGAAAGGTTAAGAAAGACAACTTACGAAGGGAGAGACCTTTAGTTTCCATTCCCTCTCCTATACCATCTGTCCCCGCCTCACCAAGATCTGTCATTATTACAACCCCACCTCTTGAAGACCATGATTTATCCCAATCATCTTCTTCATCTCCGGTCTACGAGATTAATATGATTAGTGTTGCTACTCGAGCGCAGAAAAACAATGAGAAAGCGAAAGAAAGCACACCTGCATCCTCTCCTTCTCCGTCCAGCATCCCGATTGCACCACCACCCAAAGTGGTTATTCGTGGACCCGCTTACCCCATCTCTAATGGAGCTGCCCATCGAGCCATGATTAAACAGCTTCACCAATCACCCATAAAAATGACACTATATGATCTCATTCAGACTTCTGAATCTCATCGACAAGCTCTCGTTGAAGTTCTTCAGGGGATCGAGGTCTTACCTAATGAAACCCTTCCCGTTGCCTCCATTCTGACACCCAATCACGTTGCCTCTCTCACCAAACAACCCACCGCCTAACCACTTCGTCTCGTACACAAGCTACTGCGCATCGGTTTCTCAAAGATGAAATTGTCGATTTTGGTGCACAAGATCCTTACCTCGCCTGCTCATCTTAGCTTACGTCCGAGACATTCATGTATGTCGTGTTATGATTGACGGGGGTGCTAGCCTAAACATCATCTCTTCAAAAGCTTTTCAACAAATGAATATCCCTTCTAGCTACATGTGTGCCAACCCCATCATGTTGCGGTCATTTAATGACGCTATTACCTCTACCTTAGGCACCGTGATCCTCAACATTCGGGTAGGACCACGTACTTTACCCGAACTCTTCTATGTCCTTGAGGGAGAGTTCCAATATAATATATTGCTGGGTCGTCCTTGGATCCGGGCCATGGGATGCGTTCCCTCAACATTACATAGATGCATAAAATTTGAGTACGAGGGGAAGTCCTACACCGTAAAAGCTGATCCTCCCCCCTTTAAAACCTGCAATATGTTATACCGCCCTAACGATGTGCTTATACCAATCAAGACACCCATACATTCAACCCAACCATCCTCTTCAAATGTACCTCAACCATCCACCTCAACCACGCCTACGCCTTCAACTGATGAAACCACCGTCGCAAAAACCACTTCCCTTCCTACAGCTAACATCCCAACCTCCGACCCCTTAGTAGATGTTTTTCAACGCCTTACGCTGGGGGAGTACCGCCTATATAATGTTAGTTCTTTCCCTACCCCGCAGGAGTACGGACAATTACATGCACATCCCACCTACAACCGTCGCGTGGGGGAGGTAATCTCTTACGGACCACCCCATTGCTGCACCAACCTAATGTATGGGGGTGTTGACGCATCCTCCATTACCCCTGAACCTCCTCTTGGTGTGGTTCCCTTCTAATCCAATTTTCAATACTTGACAAATCATCGTTTCGCCCTCACCTTCTTGACTCACTGTGCTTGGAAAGGCTTTGGTTTTGGTCTTTACGAACAAGGCCGACATACACTCATTCGTACTCTACTAATGCCACACCTTTTTCTTTGGTATACGGTACCGAGGCTGTTTTTCCTCTCGAAATACAAATACCCTCCCTTAGAATATCTCTTCAGGATATTCTCACCAACGATGATTTCCACCAAGAGCGGTTAGCCCAATTGGAGCTCCTTGACGAACGTCATCTTACAGCTCTTGATCACCTTCAAATCTATCAAAAACGCATCAAACGTGCTTATGATAAGCGACTTCATGAGCGTACCTTTAAGGTTGGTGATCTTGTCCTCAAAGAGAATCAACATGTCACCAAACTAGAAAAGAGCAAACGTGGAAAATTTGCTCCCAATTGGATTGGGCCTTATATAATCACTCACACCTATGGATCAGGCACTTATCATTTAGCTTCGCTTAATGGTAAACCTGAGCCTGAACCCCTTAATGCCTTGCATCTTCGACCATTCTACTGTTGAATTTAGTGTTATATCACTTCTTATCTACCTGTTGCTCGTCCCTTGAGCTCACATACCACCACATGCACTTCGTTTCCTACACCTCATAATAAAAATCAAGCTCACATAGTTTGATTCTCACCTCACCTAAACGATGCCTTCCCCTTTTTAGTCTAGTCCATGACTTCAAAGTATTAAAATAAGCCGTATTCTTATGGGATTTTCTTGAGTCAAACTTCCTACCAAACTAGATGCTTCACGCCAAAAGAACATCTAGCTATCTAAATTATATATAGACTGTTCCCTCGAAGGACAACTATATGCCAAATTATTGCTGCTATTCTATATAGACTGCTCCCCCGAAGGACAACTATGCACTAAAATCATATCTGCTACTATAAATAGACTACTCCCTCGAAGGACAGCTATACACAGTCATCCTTTATCAGAAGCTTCTCGCATTGATCAGCTTCGTGAAGACCTCAAGAATAGCACAATCAATATCCCTTGTAGACTTCCCGCATCAATCAGTCTATATTCAGTAAAATAAAAGCCTCATTCAAAAGGAACTTTTTGGGTCATGGACTTGTCTATTTAGGGTAGGTTCTCTTTCGTTAGAACACTCACTTTGTAATAAGTTCTCTGTACCTCAGCTATATCATCCACCTCACCTCACCATTTGTTTCAACTCAAGGGACGTAACGTACACCCGATATATTGTGATCATACAACTCTTTTCACCTATGGACTTCTCGTCTATGCATGGTACCTAGGGCTTCAAGCTCGTTCTACGTTGTGTGGTTTGTTTAGCTCTTTTCACCTACGGAGCACTCTTTCTGCTTTGCCTCGCATCTAGGATTGTGTGTTGATCTTAATCAGGACATGGTTCCCTTCTACTTGGGTAGGCTAACTTTCGCTTCCCTTATACCTTTTACAACATCACCAATTCATTACCGACACCAACAACCTTACCTTACCAATATTAATATCAATATTCTTACCAACCAACCAATTGCCTAAACCGTACCAAATTGCCTGAATTCACCTCTCCCTGATCCTAAGGGAGAACTACATCGGTCTGAGGCCCCTCCTTGCTTTGTGCAAAGGGCTATGTAGGCAGCACTTCGGAGACATGGGGTCTCCCAAGGTTAGCTCAACCATCCCCTACCATAACCTATCATGTGTGGTAAATATAAATATTTTTGTGTATTTCTATTTAATCACATTCCTCTTTATCCTTTTTCAAAACACCGAAAGTCAAAACGAAAACATTCTTATTATTATAACTCAAATCAACATACATATCTCGTTTTATTTAGATGTTAAACAAATACATCTTCTCTATCATCGACACGCAGGTCGGTACTCTTATTTATTCTTATACCTTGCTAACATTTATTTAGACCCTCACGCCTCATCCCGAACTAGGTGATGATCGTGATCGTCGACCCCTCTCGCCAGGCCTCTCTGTCCTCAAAGGTACCATGGCTATTGGTACCACCCACTGATCTGCCAATCTCTCCTGTAACATATGAATACGCCCTCTCGCATGGAGGACTCCAGCCTCTAGTCTCTCCGCCCGTGACTCCGCAACCACTAACAATCCTCTTGTCTCATTCACCTGCATTTGGAGCTACTGAACCAAATGCTGCAGACGATCCCTCTCTGCTGTAATCACCGCTATGTCAGGATGATCACGTACACCTCGCAGCTTCTACTACCCACCATAATCTATAGGCCTCTGTCGTTCCTGCATCCATTACCCTGCGATCGGCTGCTACCTCTTCAGGCCCTTCTGGAGGTGTTGGTGGGAGGTGAGAATGCTTTGCCTCGGATCGATCCTCATATATGGTCTATAAGCCCGGGTATATCCCGCACAAATCCAAATTGTCGCCACACATGATCTATAGGAATCCTCTCATATTCACTGGCTCCGTGCCCCGCGATCCACCTCAATCGCTCTACACCCCTCAACTCCTCAGCTATATTCTCTGTTACCATATAGTTCCCGTAAGGCCTCAACCTACCTATTCGGCCCGACCCAAGGCCTCAACCTACCTATTCGGCCCGACCCAAGGCCTCAACCTACCTATTTGGCCCGACCCAAGGCCTCGCCCTACCTATTCGGCCCGACCCAAGGCCTCGCCCTACCTATTCGGCCCGACCCAAGGCCTCAACCTACCTATTCGGCCCGACCCAAGGCCTCGCCCTACCCATTTGGCCCGACCCAAGGCCTCAACCTACCCATTTGGCCCGACCCAAGGCCTCAACCTACCTATTTGGCCCGACCCAAGGCCTCAACCTACCCATTTGGCCCGACCCAAGGCCTCACCCTAACCATTTGGCCCGACCCAAGGCCTCACCCTAACCTACTGGCCCGACCCAAGGCCTCGCCCTACCCATTTGGCCCGACCCAAGGCCTCACCCTACCCATTTGGCCCGACCCAAGGCCTCACCCTAACCATGTGGCCCGACCCAAGGCCTCGCCCTAACCCACTGGCCCGACCCAAGGCCTCACCCTACCCTACTGGCCCGACCCAAGGCCTCGCCCTAACCATTTGGCCCGACCCAAGGCCTCGCCCTAACCAACCGGCCCGACCCAAGGCCTCACTCTACCCTTCTGGCCCGACCCAAGGCTGCAATCCAACAACTCGGCCCGACCCACGGCCGTACCACTTCAATACTTTACCCAAAATCAACACCATACACTTTTATCCACCCATCCTGTAGTTTTTTGTTCAATCGAGCTCACCTGTTCGTGTTTTCGCATGATTAGGGTTCTTGACTTGATCTGTCGACCAACTTTGCCCAGACCTAGATCGTGACGTTTATCTCAACCAAACCAACCATTTGGTGCTGCCAGACATGCCTAAACGTTCCTGTACCTTACCTGTTATATACCCTGGAGCTACTTCCTATACCTTGGATACCAGGATTATACCACCCTTGTTTGGATAAACTATCGACCTTTACCTCTGCACTACTGGTTTGCTCGTCAAATCATGTCCCCTAGTCGTACTTATGGCATTACAATATGCGTCTCGCTGCCTTGGACCTCCCCACCACCTTACCATCCTCTCTACAACATGTACCCTTTATCAACCCTATCCCTGATTTCCCGTTCACTCAATCTGTGATAGATTTGAGGGGGATTACCTATATCCTTAACAGGAGAAACCACTTCATATTATTGTCCGTGCACAGCTTTACAACACAAGCTACACGACAATAAGGGGCTAATGTAGACACCAAATTCATGTCTTACGACCCCTTGTGACCCACATCCCATTTCGCAACCTAACCTCATTACCTAAACCTTACACAATTATTTATTAATTACCTTGTAATTGATAAATCCACATCACCTTACCTACCACCTCATTTTGCCACTTCATCATGACCTAGCCCTAATCCTAAACTAACCTAATTAAAACCTAAAACTTGGTCTACACCTACACCCATGACTAAGGACCCCTTTCTCGCACCTAAAACCGACCTTCTAGTCACTTGACCAAGCCCGCAACTAATCTCTCGGGAGAAAAGCAGGGAAGGTGGGCTGTTTTACTAAAAATAGCCTACTTTTTCCTTACCGATGCCGGTTCCTACTCGACCGCCGTCGGTTACGTAACCGCCATCGGTTCCCTGTAAATGGCCTCCCCAAACCAAAAACAAAGGATCGAGAATTTCATTTTTGGATCAGAGAAAAGGATTCTTTGAATCAAGAAAGAGCATCAGGAGCGATCGAGAAAACCCTGATCTTTACTTGACTGAGCAGAGACAAGTGAAGAGACAAGGAGAGTTAGCAGCAAGGGAGAGCAAGCCCAGGACTGCAACTAGATACCAGAGCCCTGTGATACTCAGCTGATTTGATCTGCTATGTGCCAGACCATCCTACCTCAGTTCTGCCTTTGCCATCAGAACTCTTGGACTTGCATCTCCGCGAATAATCAGTAAGCTACTTCTTGCATGTACTCTTTAATAACATTTCTTCGACTTTTTGAATCATAAGTCCTCACAAATCCATTCTTGGATCCACTACCCAACGTGTCATTGCATCTAACTGTCATTCATCTAGATCTCATCACCCTATTTCCTAATATTACCTATATACAGCCCTACAAATAACACAACTACCAAATAACACCACCACCCCACAAAACCTTCAGATCCTAGACTCTACCGATATCGGTCATCAGTAACCGCCATCGGTTATCGGTAAGAATCGCCATCGGTTATCGTTAACGCCATCGGTTATCGGGTTATCGTGAATCGCCATCGGTTATACTGACTATAACCAATAACCAGCCTTTCCCCTACCCAGTTCAACAAAGCAATTTAATTGATATCTTATAGTCTTTTGTGTTAATTCATATTAGCAAGGGAACTGACCACCTTCAAAAGGAAGTTTTATATTTCCTGGGCCCAAGGCAGTTTCCTCATTTATTGTCTAATTAAAATCTTGTGGTCTTGTGTTCTTATTTGCAGGTAGTCCTTCCAAGACAAAAAGGAGTTCTTCGCAGTCAGCCTGATCTTTCTCTACGGTACGCGCACATCATCTCGACATTCTACTGGTATTCCTCCTAGCCCCAACCCTTATCTATTTCTAAAAGGAACGAAACATTCCGAGTGAAACACTATATGCTAACTTAGCTCCTCAAGATCATGAGTGTGATAAAGAAATCACATTATATGTCATGAAAAATGAGTGGTTGGTAAAAATAATCCTCACACTTAATAATTAGAACTAGATGGGAAGGCCACCATTGTAGCCATCCTTAAATGTGTTGTACATGGCTAATATGACAAGGGATATTCCCATTGGGGTAGTAAAAGATGATTATATCACCATTAAAGGAGCTAAGTCCAAGGGTGATTTTGAGGTCTTAGAGCTAGCTGAAGAAGAATACTTCCCTGCATTACTAGGTCATCCTTGGTGTTATGCTAATAACATATACTTGCACTTTAACAAGTTTTACATGAGTTTTGAGAACAAAGATGAGTGCATTGTGATACCAATGGATGATACAAATATTGTGCCCTATATAGAGCCCATAAATTTAGATCTTAAGAGAATATATACACATATAGTATGTGAGCCAAAATATTTGGATCCATCAAAGGAGGGCATTCTTCAATGGGAAAACATGCAAAGATGTAAGTGATACTGCTAGTAAGGATTTTGATAATTGTGGTCATTGTACTTACAAGATGGTTGGTTCGAGGTTTGAGGGAGAGCGACAAGGGTGATTATACCATGAATAGTTAGGTGGATGGGAAAGTTTAGTTTTCTAAAGTACACTTTGGAGAAGAAAATAATGAATAATTTTATATGCACGTTGGAAGAACAATGGAAAAATGAGGTGGAAAAAATAAATATAATGGTTTATTTTTTTAAGATGGATGATAATGTAATTTTAGGATATGCATAAATACAACTCACTAGGTTGACGTGAGTTCAAAGTAGTATTCTTGATAAGGTTTGTCAAGAACAATATCCCTTCACTTTGTTATAATATTATGATGGGAAGGTTACTTCCATGGTACATGTGAAAAATTATGACAGACATTGGATATAAAGGAAAGATGCTCCTCCATCTTCCCCGTGGGTGCATAATTTCTATTCTACTATGTATACTTACGCACATACCTAACATATACATGTTGAGATGAAGAAAGAAACAACAAATTGGCATGAGCTAACTTCGGTATCACCCATAATTTTGAATTTTTCTAATAAACCACTTTGATTCATGAAGTTATGCAGATAATTAAGTGCATTACACTGGGTATAACGTTAAGGTTGGGGAACTAGTGACTTAGTTATTTGGTGAGGCTAATCTTGAATCATTTGATAACATGGTGGAATCGAGAAGAGATTTTGGGGTATGATTGGAAATAAAAGGAAAAGGAAAATATTTCATACCGGATAGATGATGAGAGGTTGAAGATATAAATACTAAACATGTACAAGGTGTTGGTGCCATTTTTGAGCTGCAGGATTTTTCCCAAAGTTTCCTTCATTCTCGCGTGCTCTAAAATGTTTTTCTCAAATTGGTGGTTTGCAAATTTTCCCTCCAGTCAAATAACTTGAAACTCTCATGAACTTGTTTTTTTTTCCAATTTGAATGAAATCAGCATGTGTGCCCTCTTTTGTGCCCTAACTTTTCCAAAATCATGTGGTTCTACCATTTTTCCTTTTGCCTAATCATGGAAGCTTAAAATTGATTGTTTTATACTTATTTGGCCTCAAAATCCAATTCCATGATAAAAATGATTTAAAACATGTTTCAATTCGTTTAATTTTGTGAACTTAGTTGTCCTTAGTGAAAAAATTGAATTCTAGGGCATCCTTGACATTTTCTATGTTTTGATGGTCAAACGGACATCATTTGCTCGTCAATTTCATCTTTAGCATTCTAGGGCATCATTGGAAAATTCTGCATCTTTTAACAGTTTCATATGGGCATCCTTTTCCCATCAAATTTTAGCTCACAAATCTTCTCCTACGTGGCTTTTTCTAATTGGACAAGGATTGGCGGGTCATTTCTAAAGACTTAACATTTTTTGTGTTTTTGGAAAAAGTGCAAATTTCCCCGTAACTCCACAGGTCCCAGAAAAAGTACACATGTCGTAAGCAGAGTGAAGGTGGATAGGTGGGTCTTTTTGTGCCTTAAGGCATTTTGGAAAAAAAAGTTAAAGTACAAAGAAAATGCCTAGGGCCCACAATGAATTAGAATGGAACACGTGGCGGCTTCAAAGCACAAGCCCACAACGAAATAGAATGGAACACATGGCAGCTTCAGAGGATAGGACCTTAGTGAATTAGAGGTGGAAACATGTCATGTTTTCATCAAAAGTGAGATGGAAGGCTAGCGGAGGACTTAGAAAATTTTTACTTTTTGGCAAATGGGAACAAAAGTTGTGAAAAGGGTCATGCCAGTCAGGGGCCAATCAGGAGAGGACACATGGCAGGATCAAGGGTAGAAGGGAGTGCAGGCTACTAGAGGAAAAAATGAAATATTTCCTTTTGGAAAAATGAGTTAAAGTGGTAATTTGAAGCATGGCTCTATAACGAGTCAAAGGGAGACACATGGCAAGGATAGAATCGGAGGTGTGGGAGTGCGGAGGAAATGTTGAAAAATTTCCTTTGGTGAAAAGGAATTAAAGTATGAAATTAGAGTGCTTCCCCTTAGCCAATCATATGAGGACATGTGTCTTGTGGGAGGGTGAATCAGCGGAGGAAAATTGAAATTTTTCCTTTTTCCAAAAGGAGGCAAAATGTGTAAAATTGAGCCACGACCCCAGATCTAATCATATTGTGCCATGTGTTAGTGCTAAATCTCAACGAGAGGAGATGCGGGGATATTTTGGAAAAAATTCCTTTTTCCAAAAAAGGTGGAAATGTGTGGAATCGAGCCGCGATTCCGCTGGGACCCACTTTGGGACACGTGTCAAGCTCATTTTCAAAGGGTGGAGGGGCAAAGAAAAATGTCAAATTTTTAGATTTTTCCAAAAATGTTAAAATATCCAAAAGTGATCCCAAGCTCATTTCCAATCACATTATGACATGCGGAGGGTTTAGATTGAAGGGAGAAAGGAAAATCAACAGTAGCTATGCATTTTTCAATTTGGTTGCCATTTTTGCTCCAGGAAGTGTGGAAATGCATTTTTGCTTCGATTTTGATCGATTTTTTGGCAAATTCATGTCGTTTGTGCCTACAAGGACCAATGCAATTGGTTTTTAGGATCAATTTGAAGATCAAAGATGTTTTTGGAATAAATTTTTGCCCTAACCCGTCCAAAAATGTGAAATATCAAATCCAAAAGTTACAGAGTCAAATTTTGGAGGGATAAGGATGAAATAATGAAAGGAAGGGGTTTGCATGCTTTGAAGATGAAAAACATGCCTCCACAATGGATAATGATGTGAATTTTGTAATGATTCACCTTTTTTGAGGCACCTAATAACTTTTTGAACGTTTTTCTATTAGATGTCCCTTTCTGCAAGTCATGAGTGAATTTGTAACAAACTAAGATGCCATAGGATATTATTTTCTTGGGAAAGAAGGATCAAATGTAATAGAATGATATATAATGCATGTTTTTTGACATGCAAAGGGTTGGGAAATTGAAAATCATGAGAAAATTTTGAGAGAAGATCATCTTCTAAGAAACCCTCAAAAAACTCCGGTTAATGTCTTCTGTGGTTGATCTTCATTCATGTTAGAAGTGTATAGCCATCACACGCTCTCGAGATTGTTCCTAAAACTCTCCCTTGCTAATGAATCTAACAACCTTTTAAATTAATCTATATTATTTTAGGCAATATGATGTATGTTATCATGTTTAAATTTCTGTAAATAGTTTTCATTGTTCTTGTTGCAATATTGCATTGAAATCTTTACGAATCACATAAATCTCATCCTTATTGATAGTTTCTCGGCATTTGCAATTTCATTTTTCAGAAGATATTTCATTTGGTATTGAAAATAAGTAGTTTAAAATCACTTCACCTTCATTTTGTTTATAGATATTGCTTGTAATCCTTTGGGGGTACCTTAGGCGTGATTTGATCGTGAGATTTTGAAGTTTAATTGAGTCCTTTAACTTAAGATTTTGTGTTGAGGTCTCAAATATTGTGTGAAGAGTGCAAACCTTGGGCTCCATTTGTGTATCTCTTCTAGTTGAAAGATAATCAAGACTATTTTGAAGCATTTTATCTGATAGTTGTTCAAATGTTGTAGAGGTTGTCAAATATCTAGCATAGTCAAGTTTTTCTTGTCAATATCCCACCAAAAATCATTCTAAACAACTAATCCTACCCCATACTACCCCTGTTTTTACCTATATACCCACAGAAGATAAAAATCCATTTTCTAAAGTATGCAAAATTGTCTTAAGTAACCCTTGCCTTGCATTGAAAGTATGTCTATAATCTAGAAGTGATAACTTGTGAAAGTCATATTTGGCGTGTTGATAATATTTTCCTAAGGCCCTTCGTACTATTTGCACAAATTAAGAGATATATTCATCTCCTTCACCATTTGAGGGTTATAAAATAGTTCCTCTTACCTTGGTTGAAAGGCACAACATAAAATAGTTAGGACAAGATCAAGTCCTATTTGAGTGCTATCCATCTCTCCACAAATACGAGAGTGTCGGTTATATCGCATCCCCAACTACAAAATGAAATACATCATGATCTACCTATCTTCAAGCTTCATGCCATATATTTAATGTTCCTCGGTGAGAAGGAGAACAAATTTTGGTACCAAAACTAGTGGCACCACTTACGGGTACTTGTTGAAAATATTTGAGATATTTGGATACATGTCAAACCCTAGTAATGTTTCTTACAAATGCTACATGCAAGTACATTGTTGAAGCATCATTTTATAATCAGATTTGTAAGGATTAAGTGAAGATATAAGTTCTACCTATAATTTTATCAGTTTCTAGCAGTAGTTGCACTTCATTTGCATTTGTGGTTGATAGATTCAAGAAAAAGGAAGGTCTGATCTATAAAGTTTGGCAAGATTTTTAGTGTTGATAGGTATTTGACAGAGTATTTTAGTGCATTTGCACAACTAGGGTGAAAGTCCTTAGTGGCGAATCCATGTTGATTTGATCTTGATAAATACCAGTGTCTTAGCTTTCTATCATTTGTTTTTAGTGTTGCTAATATCTGCAAAACTGGAAGGAAGAAGATCTCTCTTTAGGAGGGACCCAAGTAAAAAGTTATTTAAAGAATTTGGAAATACGGTTTTAGAGGAAAAAAGTTTTGAAGATTGTTCAAGGTTAGACATCAAGCAAAGGTATATCCATTGATGAGAGAGATTAGCCTTTAGTAAAAGACTATCTCTCTTCTTCCAGTGATTTTGATTCAAGCAATATTCTCACAAATTTGTTTACTTCAACTAGTGAAGGTCCTTCTACTATACCTAGTAAGTTCTTTTCTCAATCTTCACCTGTATACTTTAATTCGAATAAAACTTTCCAAGAAAATAAGCACCTAGAGAATACCAATCTTGTGAATCACATTCTTGAGCCCTAAAGACCTCACACTCCTCGTTAGCTTGTGTCACCCCCAAGATCACCTCCACTAGAAAAACATGGCCCAACCTCCACCTAGGCCTCCATTTGTGGTCAATACCTTTGGCCCAATAAATTTTAGGGGAATGGCTGGTTATCCTAATGTTGTGCCTTAAGATGTTAGAAGTAGATTGCCAAAGTTCCAAGGGAACAATGCCATAGCAGGTGATCAACACATAAAATTTTTGTTAACATGATGGAAGAATTTAAGATAGAGCATGAAGATGTGTATATTAAATTGTTCATTCATACAATAGAAGAGGATACAAGGGATAGGTACAAGGCTCTGCTTGATAATTCTATTGATTCTTGGACTAAGATGAACAATGCATTTAGATTGCAATATGGTGATAAGACCGATCCTAGATTTCTCCTATCTAAATTTGAAAATATTAAGAAGAACCCCAATGAATCAGTTCATGAATTCAACACAAGGTTTAAAAAAACTTTAAGAAGGGTGCCGGTTAATCTGAGGCCATGTGATTAGTCATTCTTGATCAAATATGTAGATGCATTTGATAAGAAGACAACCTATTACCTAACGCAGACAAGAACCCTACAAATTTAAGGAAGACCTTTACCATGGAACTGCAGATTGAAAATAACATTAAGGCCATTGGGAAACCTCTCAAGAGAGATGGTGTAAAGTTGATAAACCCTAAAAACCTCAAGTAAGCCAGAGTGTATACTTGCAGGAAGTGGTGAAAAATTTGGCAAGGGCTATCAAATATATTTCCTACAAGTTGGCAAGAGATGAGAAGGGAATTGGGCAGACTTCACAAGGTCAACAAAAGCAAAAAACCATGAAAATTTTCCAATCATCCTAGGTGTGATCATAGATCTGATGATAGAGGAAAAGGACCAATGGGGTCTATAAATAGACATCCTTAAGCACATGAGGGAAGAGTGTTACCCGATCCCCTAACTGCTAGGGTTACTACTATTGAGGAAGTTGTTGATATTGATTGGCATGATAGGTGTTTTTGCCCCATCCTCCATGGGAAGTGGACGAGTAATATGGTGAAGCTAATAATGATGATGGTATTGATGATGATATTTGCAAGGTGGGATGTTCTTCAAGATCACAAGAAGTAGCAACATCAACTGAGGTAATAAGTGCAAGGAAAACTACAACCTTTTGGGATTGTATCAAATGGGTACAAGTATTTCATCCCCCTCATAGTCTTGAAGTTGATGTAGCATAAGATTTTGAAATTACTAACAATGACTTTAATACTTAAGAGATTTGATGATCAAGAAGTATGATGGAGGTATACCTTTGGAGGAAGATAGAAAATTGTTAATGAATGTTGTTGTGGCTCAAGAGAAAGAGCATAACACTAGGAGCAAGGTTGTTAAGGTAGTAGGGCCTCGAGATAAACCTAAAAAAACATTAGAAGACAAACACCTGCCAAAAGTTTTGCTATCCCAAGAAAAAATTACAGTCCTCATGACCAAAATGCAAAAATCCCTTGCCATCTAGTGAATCTAGTTGCCTCCATTCCATTGTTTCCATGACAAATAATGTTCCCTATGACATAGCCCAATTATTGAGCCAAATAAAAGTGAGTGTTCCAATCATTGAGTTGATTAGGATTCATAAGCACAAGAATAAAGCATTTGAGTACCTAGGATTGAAAGAAGAAAAGAGTACTCCAAGTAGAAATTTAAATGTTGTTGAAACTCCTCCTTAGATCACTACAGACCTTGAAACACCATCAACATTAGAGGATATTGGAGAAATACCTGAGGTATACTTAGGTACATCCTTGGTTTCTTCCCAATTGAATTTTTATCCATTATTTACAACTTTGATCATAAAGGATAGAGTACTTCACAATTGTATGTTTGATTCGGTGTATCATGCAATGTCATGCCTCTAGAAGTCATAAATGAGTTCGATATCAAAGTGACAGTATCCTAAGGAAATTTTACTGCCATGGACTCAAGAGAAGTGTCGGTAGTTGCTTGTGTGAAGTATTTGGTGGTCTAACTTAAATCTTATCCTAGGAGGAATTTAAAATTGGATGTTGTGATTATTGATTACCCTACCAAATGGGTATGATTTTTTCAAGAAAATGGGCTACAAGTGTTGGAGGGAGTGTCCAAATGGATATGTATTTTTCCACCATTCCCATTGAAGGTAGGCTTGTAAAATTATATGGAGAGAAGAAGATGTTGCATCTAATTGAGGATCCAATGAATGCTTCGTATGAAGTATTATTTATTGATGTTGATGTGGATAATTTTATTGGGTTTTTTTATGGTAAGGAGTAGAAGATGGATCAGTCAAATTTCCTTGAACAAGTAGGTTCTCCATGGACCTTGCCCCAAATTTTGAAATGGTGCTGGTATAATTATGATTTCTCCTAGATTGGAAGACTGCTTTTTCCTTCAAGCTTAATTTTGAATGTACTAACAACATGGCTGAGTATGAAGCCTTGTTGTTAGGTATTAGAATTACATGGAAGTATGGTGTCAAGAAAATTATTGCAAAATGAGATTCGAGCTAGTTGTCAAACAAATAAGAAAACTATATGCTACAAAAAATCAGTGGATGAAATAGTACAAGCATGCGGTTTGGGATCTAATTGAGATTTGATTACTTAAAAATTATGCATTATGAAAGAAGTTCCAATGATGCTACTAAAAATTTGCTAGTGTTAGGGTCAAGATTTGGAAATTACACCATTTCACCTTATTGTGAGTACAATATTGAAGTGTTAACTAGGCTAGTTGTCCCTGACAACATCAAACATTGGCAAGTGTTTAATGATGATGCTCAAGTGAAAAGGTTATTACAAAATCAAGGTGAGTTTGCAAATCAGATTATTGATTGGGAACCAATGCTATGTGTGACTAACGGAAGAGATGCTTTGTTTGGAAAGGATATTATCTAATTGAAAACTATCACCATTCCTAGAGGTCTTGTTGCACTTGAGTCAAATTTTAACAATGCTGATTACATCATCAATAGAAACATGTCTGCCTTAAGGGATGTGGAAGAGCATAACTTGGGCACTAATGATAAACCAAGAAAAGTTTGGTTGGGAAGAAGTCTAAACAAAGAGGAAAAATAGTCCTATGTTCAACTATTGAAGAAATATTAGGACTGTCTTGCTTGGTCTTATTTAGAGCTGAAAGCATACATAAAGGACTTGTTTCAGCATGAGATTCCTCTTGAAACAAATGCTAAGCCCTTCAGAAAAAAAGTAGAGGCCAATTAATCCACTCCTCTCAATGAAGATGCAAGATGAATTGAAGAAATTGAAGGAGGGAGGGATCATTCAGCCCACAAGGTATTCATCTTGGGTTGTAAACCTTGTGCTAGTCAGAAAGAAAAATGGAGATATCAGACTTTGTGTAGACTTTAGAAATATGAATAGAGTTTTATTCAAGGACAATTATCCTTTTCCAAACATGGAAAACATGTCTTTGCGATTAGTTACTAGATCTGAATTGTTTCCCACCTTGGATGGTTTCTCTGCTACAATCAAGTTGCTATCAAGGAGTCGAAAGATTTAAAACTACCTTTACCACTCCTTGGGAACATCTATTTATGTATGGATTCCTTTTGGTATCATGAATGCTGGAGCTACCTTCCAAAGAGCAATGGATGTGCCTTTTCTCGTTACATAAATGACTTCATTGCGGTTTATCGGGATGATGTGACTATTCTTTCAAGGAGTAGAACAAATCACTTGTAACACTAGGAAAGAATGTTGATTAGATGTAGAGAATCTAGAATCTCTTTGAATCCAAAGAAGTGTCATTTTGGGGTGGAAAAGACCAAGTTTCTTGGTCATATTGTTTCAAAGGTCAAGGCGTCATGATTGACCCCGAGAGGGTAGAAGCAATAAGCAAGGTTCCAATTCCAAGAACAAATAAGGGAATCCAATCCTTTTTGGGCGAGATCAATTTCATTAGAAGGTTTGTGTCTAATTTTGCTGAATTGAATTTCCTATTACATGCATGTTAAAGAAAGACCAAGTTATCAAATGGGAGGAGGTCATTATTCAAGATTTTGAAGAAATCAAAGAAGCACTTAAACATGCACATGTTTTGGCAGCTCAATTATAAGAAGCCTTTCTAAATCTTCTCCTTTGATTTTGAAAATACCATTGCATCTATTTGGGTACGAGAAGAATGAAGATGGGGATGATAGGCCTATTGCCTTATTTAGCAAGGATTTTCAATCTTCCGAGTTAAAATACACAATCATGGAAAAAAAAACATTTACCTTGGTGAAAGAAACAAAGGTTTTTCAGGCCTTACATCTTAAGTTCAAAAGTTGTTGCTTATGTTCCCAACACCATGGAAAAGACATCATATCAGAGATGGAGATCTCAAGCAAGAGATGTAGATGGGAAAACAAACTGCAAGAGTATGACATGGAAATCCAAACCACAAAGTTGGTGAGAGGTTTGGGTATTGCTAAGCTCATGGTTGAGAGAAACTTGCAGACTATGGAAGTGAATGAAGTAGAGGAAGAAAGGAAATATTTTCTTGAGAAGTTGATAAGTTCTTAGTGGTACAAGGATGTAATATTTTACCTCAGACACCTATGCTACCCTGATCATTTAAAAAAAATTAGAAAAGATCCCTAAAGATGGCTTCTCAAAAATACATCATTATTGACTTTGGGTTGGCTTGGAAGAACCCTAAAGATGTCCTCTTGAAATGTGTAACTGAAGATGAAGCTCCCAATATAGTTTCTGATTTCCATTGGGGAGTTTTTGGAGGAAACTTTTCTAGAAGGGTTACAACACACAAAGTTTTGAGAGCTGGTTATTGGTGGCCAACTCTTTTAAAGATGCAACCCTGCTTGTTAGAAAATGTGAAAGTTACCAGTGTTTCTCTAGAAGAATGAAAGCTTCAGGCTCCCTTCCTTTGTAGCTTGTATGAATTAAAGCTCCTTTCAAACAATGGGGAGTATACTTCATTGCTGATATTTCAGACCCTTCTAGTGCTGGAAATAAGTGGATCCTTCTAGCCACAGATTACTTCACCAAGTGGGCGAAGCAATCCCCATCAAGAAAGCAACACACCAAGTTGTTATGGACTTCTTGTTGAATCATATCATATGCAGATTTGGTGTTCCAGTCAAGATTGTTTTTGATAATGCCATGTGTTTTAGAGCTAAACCCTTGATGGCAATGTGCAAGGAGTATGGAACCAATCTGACTTATGGTTCAAATTATAACCCTCAAGGAAATGGATAAGCTGAGTCAAGAAATAAGAACTTATTGAAGATAATTAGGAGAACCTTGGAGTTGAACAAGAGAAAATGGGGTGAACAACTGAAATTTATAGTTTTGGATGATAGAATTACTCGCCAAAAGAGCTACCGGTAAGAGCCAATTTGAGTCGGTGTGTATGGAAATCAAGCTCTATTGCTCTTACATCTGTAATTATCTTCATTTCAGTTTGTTCAACAACTTGAAGATCAAGAGGTCAGTCCATATGAAGTAAGGATTAATCAAATTATGGAGATGGATGAGGAAAGAAGAGAATCCCACCAAAGGCATGTCATAGTTAGAGAGAAGTTGAAGAGGTTGTATGACAAGAAGGTCAATCTTAGAGCCTTCAATGTTGGAGATCTAGTATTTTTATGGAATAGCGAGAAATGAAGATAAGGGAAAACATGGTAAATTTGATGCATTGTGGATGGGCCCTTACTCCATTGATATCAAAATTGCTGAAAATACCTTTTTCTCGAGACTTAGATGGTGAATTACTTGAATTTCTTGTTAATGGCGGGCATCTGAAGCATTTCTTGGATTAATCCCCAAATTTGAGGTATGAACCACTTGTATAGTGTATAGTCTATGTTTTTTGGCTATGTTTTTGCTATTTTTGTCAGTGTGTACAAGTATTTCTACAATTTAGCTAAATTTAAAGCAAGAAACTACCACCTAGAAATAGCTTCCTAACCTAGTTAGAAATGAGAAATGTGCACCATCATGATGATGAAATAAGAAAGTCCTACCCTCAACATTACAACTTTGAAATGATCAAAAAATAATGTAAATTAATGAACTCTATTCTCCTTAATTTCCTAATTTAACATTAAAATTAACCTAAGTAGTTCAAAGAGAAATCAAACTATATTTTCTTGCTTTGATCCTTCAATAGATGCTTGGGTGTGAGGCTTAGCTTTTCAAGAATGGAGGATGGAGGGCTCAAGAATGATAAAAGGCTATTATTATGAAACTATGTGGTTTCTTTTGTCTCTTGAGAGATTTAGGTGTAAGTGTAGAAGTAGAGGGAGGGTTGTTTATATAGCCCAAAGGATAAAGGATTCAACACATCCTCATGAATGTGGAAATAATGGAGATGTAGAGTTAATTATGGATAAAGGGGGTTTAGATGGGGTTGAGTTAACTTTAGGAGGGTTTAGTTTTTCCTTAAGTGGCTCACGTGGATAAATGAGTGTATTAATTAATCAAGATGATTAATTAATACATGTGTAAGCTTTTATAAGATTTTAGATGGATTTTAGTGTGATTCAGACCATTATGAGGGAATTAAACTAGTTAAATAGTGATTTATTGATTTAATGAGAAGGGAGGCTAATTAATCAATTAGACTAGATAGAAGGTGTTTGATTAATGAAGGGTCATTAATTAGGGTATGTGTTGGATAAGTGACTTAATTAATTAGCGTAATGTAATCAATTAACAAAAATGAAAGAGAAGATGAGTGCTATTGACAATATGTCATCAATTTGTGGGAAAGGAGATAATTAGTGCAATTTAAGTATTTAATTTTCATGGATGTAATTATAGGTGTCTACATTTTCCCCTCTTTGTGGTGGTGTAAGTGATGCCACTTCAAAGATAGTAGACATAAGAAAATTTTGAAGGGATAGAAGAAAAATTAGTAGGAGAGAGAGATGCCCCATCAAATGTTGATGGGGTGATGAAAGAAACCAATCGATGATCGAAAAAGGTGAGAGATAGGTAGAAGAATGGGGAAGAGGTAGGATGCCTCAGTGAGAGATAAAATTAGGGGTGAAAGGGAAGTGATGTAGAAGAAATATGGAGGAAGGGAGGGAAGAGATTAGCCTCTAGCCATTGTTGATTGGAATCATATTGCTATAACAACTACATCATTGGTCCTTATGAAAAATATAAGCATACAACAATGGTAGAATAAAATGAAAAGCCATACTACAAAAAATTTTCCATTGCTAAAAATACCAAATCCATGTAACATACAATAATGCAATGCAATACGAGAATGAAATAAGCTCATTTAACAGGGGAAAACAAGTACGAACAAACATATCCAACCCAACAACGGTCAAGACAGGTTGTATAAATGTTTTGTTATCGAGTGAAGAGATCCACAAGTTAGTGATTAATGAAAAGGGTTAAAAATGATGCCCGAGAAAGGATACATGCAAGGGGAAATTAAAATGGACATGGGGTCCATGAAAAGTGTTTGTGCACAACGAAACAACACCAAGCAACAAAAGTGCCCCAGAGTACAGACGAAGCAAGAAGCTAGCTTTGTGAATGGTTGTGAATCCGGTGATCCGTGAGTCATATTAATCAGGGAATATGTGAGACAAACCAATAGGATATGGAGAAAATACCATGCACAAGACACAAGTTTCAGCTGTAATAAGCAAGTTACCATTTTTATAGAGGTTTTTACTTTTCAGGATTTTTGACATATATATTGTTTTTATTGTTTTTTCTTTGCAAACCGTGGGGAATAGTAGAAGAAAGTAGATTAAAGAAATTGAAGGGCCTAGGTGGAAGAAAGGAGAAACAAATGACAAATAATGTCCTTGTTTAGTGGAAAAATTAAGAAAAAATAATTATTTACGAGAGTGTGGAGAAGAATAAAAATCACCAGGGAGCAATAAAATTGTCCGAGGGAGAAGAAAGGGGTATTGGACAGCAAAAATGCCCCAATATAGTGAAAAATAAGAGAAAAATAATTATTTAATAAAAATAATTATTCCACAGCAAACAGAGGAGAAAACGGTGATCAAAACGGGCCTCCCAACCCTCCTGATGGTGAAAAACGAGGTTAATATACCCCACCAGGGGGGGTAAAAACATCACGACCAATTCATTTTAACTAAGCAGTTTAGAAAATTTACCATGAGGCTCTAACACTGAGGAGAACCATGGTGATCGCACAAGACTGATTGAGGCATGCAATGTAGTCCGGGGTACCAACGACACATAGACAACAACCCCTTTGTGAGTATCGAACCCTAGCTTCATAAATTTGGTCATTAATGCATTAAATTTGAGTTTTAGCCCTAGGAAATCATGTTTGCATGCTTGCACCTGCAGTGCGAGGCATCGGATAGGGGCATAGGTGCCTTTTTTGGGGCACAAGCATCTTTTTGGGGGTACATGTGCCAAAGCACATATGCACACATGCGCAAGCATAGACAACACACACTCACACGCAAATGCACACACAAGCATATGTGCACACACGAGAATTGGGCTCACACGTGAAAATTATGGCGTAGGAATGAAGAGGACAAGTGCATACACAAGAGCATATGCGTGTAAGCACAAGCACCCAATATGTGGCACACAAACCAAAAAGGGCATGTAGTCACCTAAAAGAGGGTGCAAGCACCAGAAGACATACATGGCAAGTGCAGGTGCTAGAAATGTGGTGTACACACCTAAAAGGGCACACAGACACCCTAGATAGGTGGAAAAAGATAGGAAAGTGTCAAAAACATGACACTTAGAAGAATTTTTAGGATTTTTGGGTTAACCCTAAAAGGGGAGATAGATTTTTAGAAGAAATGCTAGGAACTGATTAGCGGCATGTTATTTTACAGAGACGATTACCAGTTTTATAGACGTGGGAGCGACATACCTAGATTGTAGAGCTAGAGGGTAGTACGCATCAGTGTGACTGGTGAGCCATGGTGATACTTCTCGAGGAAGTAGGGCTATTCCCCATGGCTTGGATGCCTTCTATCGTACTAGACCACGGTCTTTTGACTACGCTAGCCAAGCGATGGCATAGCAAGATTTAGTGTTTCAAATTGCATACAGGAGAGATGACTATCACTATTGAGGACGTATGGCATATTTTTTGTGTGCCAATGATGGGCACCTTGATCGAGTACAGTTCTGATGCAGGGTTGATTAGAGCAGCTTGTAGTGCCCTTTTTGGGGTTGATGATATACTACACAACGAGATGACCATAGCATTACATGAGTGCATCTCCGACCCCACATTACATCAGGGGCCTCTCTACATCATGGCTCTTATCAGTGGGTTCCTACTCATTGATAAGACAGGGACCTCATTCTCAAGAGGATTACTACCTTTGGTTCATGGCATCTATAGCGGTGAGAGATATTATGAGGGCGGTGCATACTGGCCCACCTATACTGGGATTTACACTTGATTACATACCATGGTCAGAAGACGTGGGTCTAGCCTCATTATTATAGATATGGTCATGGGATCATATTACGATCGACACCCCCGTGGGCCTCGTTTCATGTCCGAGATCCCGAGGAGCCATCGTATATGGCATGGGTAGTAGTTGGTGGGGATGTACGTGGCCATCTTGGCAGCCTATTCAGATATAGGTGAGAGTTTGATGAGTTGGTAGAGATAGATGTCATCTAGTGGCCGAGGATGCCACAGAGCTCATCGTGAGCCCGGAGGAGCACTTTCTTATTAGCAGTCATATTTATATCATGGAGTCAGTATCGAGTAGACATGTGACAATAGTAGCTTGGAAGGGTATAGGGGGTCCCCAACCAGATATCTAGCATGTACGTAAGGATTTAGAGAGGCAGACCATGGGGCCTCATATATTGGTGGCCTGAGCTAAGGTGAGTTTCACATAGGTGGTCCCATAGGTATGGGACCTAGTATGATAGGTGAGAGATCCAGGGACCATAACTGACTATGCATCTTGGTATGCTACAGTGTTACCCCGCATCTCACCATTCTAGAGGAGGCTTGGGTAGTAGGCATTCACCCACCTATAGAGATATGGCATGGTGCGAGCACGGGGAGAGGACAGTGGCACAAGGGCTAGACCCCACAAATCCTTTTAATGGTATCCCCATGATGGGCAAGGTGCATCACGAGCACAGGGGACCAAGGCCGTAGGACCTAGTACAGAAACAATGTAGCCACCCGGGCGGGCTCTTCAAGTAGGGACAATCATGAAAAGCACCTCAGGGACTAGTCCTTGAGGCACACACAACCTTCTAGCCAATGGTATAGATAGCCATAGTACAACTGTAGTTACAACAGGTTATAGCTAAGAGAGACACGGCCAGAGCAGAGAGAGATGAGGCTCGAGGTTGGTGTGTGACTACTATAGTAGAGCGTGATGAGGCCCGAGCTCACATTGTTACCTTACTTTTAGAGTGGGATCAAGCTTAGGCCTAGGCTAGCCTAGGAGATGATAGAGTAGCATGGTGGAGCCAGATCTCGAGAGACAGTGGCACAGGGGCTTAGATATTGAGCCTTCTTCATCAATCCTAGTCACAGTGTAGATGGTTGTTACATAGAGAGACCATGTATACACATGATCATAGGCACTACTAACACAGAGGGACTAGCCCCATGCCGAGAGCTATAGACTATAACTACAGAGAGAGATCGAGAGGCTACTACCTCTAGACAGGCCGAGGTAGACTTGGGCTGAGTGATAGGTGAGTGAGATACTGCCCTTCAGGTAGTGCTCACCTCTGGAGATGCCAACCTAATATGGGATGCCACTAGGCTTGGTGGTGAGGCCTTATTTTATAGGACTTCCTATTATAGGGTAGTTCCTCTAGAGCAGTGAGTAGCATTGCCACAACTGTCAGGGTCGAGTGCATCGTGGCCATTCTACCAGATTAGTGAGACCTACTGGTCCGATCGGCTACTCTTGTAGGGGCCGTCTCTCATTGATCCGGGAGCCCCGGAAAGGGTGAGAGTCATTGCGGTTGAGATCTACAGTTTTGTTGTATAGATTCTTTATATGTATGCCTCTTATGAAGGCCGATTTTGATGTATAGTCTTTTATATTTGTATATTGGTGATACCTCACGATGAAGGCTTGATTCTTTCTGATACATGCCCCTTTTTGAAGGCATTGTGTATCAATGATGTATTATATTGAGTATCAATATGGACATTGTATGTTTGTATAGACATTTGTGGTGTAGCATCTTTGTATGCCTCAGCTGAAGGCATTTTTGATATAGAGCACTGATTTGTATCCATTTTTGATATAGATGTATATTGACACACATGTATATATATGAGGATTTATTTTTGGGCTCAGATACACATGTTTATGAGATGATGCATATTATTGTTTTTGTGTCCTGATGCATGTGACACGAGTGGGATAATTTTATGATGTAAAAATACCCTTTTTAGAAATTACTCTATGTTGATTCTCATTGCATGTTGCATTTTTGATTCAACACTTATTGATGTATTGTGACATGAGTGGGCATTATTATATGATGTGAAATACCCTTTTAGAAATTACTCTATGTTGATTCTCATTGCATGCTAATTTTTTTTGATTCAGCACTTATGGATGATGTTATCTAATTTTGTACATTGTATGTATCTGATTTCGATGTTTGATGTATACATGTGCTTGTGGATGTTAGATGATAGATCCTTAGATGATATCAAATGCATTTCTCATGTGTTATTTTGATGTATATGGATGGGATGATATGATGATATTAGTGCGGGGGATAGATTTTTGATCATGCGCAACCCCTCTTGCCCCCATTGATGATATGATATGTGATGATTAGCTTAGCATACATGCATGATGTAAAACTTAGCATTTTGTTTATATATGATGTATAAATTATGTTATATGTGATGATAATGATGGTAATGTGATGTGAATGATAAAAAAATAGAGCACATGTAATAAACACAACCAAATGCTAACAAAGAACACCAGGACCTAATGTAATACACCATGCTTCATTAACAAGTAACAAACATAACCAAATGCTTAAGAAAGAGAAAAATAAATTAACACATTCATTATGAATTCCCAAGATTCACTAGCATGCAAAAATATATCGCAATATGCACAAAAAGGAATAAATCTAATCTAAGCAAGAAAAGATGAATCCTAACAAAATATGCCCAAGCAACAAACAACCCAAAAAGAAAGAATTCAAAACACTATACAAAAAACAAGTAAAGAAAGAAACAAGACAATGCAAGTAAATGTTTTTGTGTAAGATTTGTTTTCATGTACCAATTTTGTATTGTTTTGGTTTTTGTGAAACAATTTTCTATTGTTTTTGGTGTTTTCATGAAACAATTTTCTATTGTTTTGGTTTTGTGAAACAATTTTCTATTGTTTTTAATGTTTTCTAATGGTTTTCCAAAGCTATGTGCAGGTAACCAAGAAAGCATGGATGCCCCCAGCGTTAGATAGGGAATATACAAGGGTAGAAGCCACACATTTATAAACAAGAAGGTGAAGTCATTGAGCTTCCCCAGAGTAAGATGGGAAATAGTGACAGACCATACCCCTCACGAGAAAAATAGAAGAAGGTAAAGCCGGATCAAGGCTTGAAAGGATGGGGCACACAGAAATCTCAAAGGCATAACTAGGTCTAGGCCAAAGAAAACTACCCTCTTGATACAGAATGCTTGTGAACAACAAATCCTCCTGAGGTGCTGGAAACTGGTTTTCACCTAAGGACTTGTCCAAAGTGCCAAAATTGCATGGCTTTCACTAGTGGATGACCTGTTTTCTCTTTTTCTCTTTTGCTGATTTTTTGATTTTTTTGATTTTTATTTTATTTTTAACTTCCTTGTGCTAGGTTTAAGCATAGAACCGCTTAAGATGAATGGTGTTCATGGGCTCCCGGAGCTCATCACCATTGGGGTGAGCCATTTTGTATGCCCCTGTGCCGTACTTGGCGACTATGACATAAGGTCCCAACCAATGTGGTTTGAACTTCCTCTTCTTTTCCCACTCTGCTATGGTATTGAACTGGTTATCCTTCATGACTAAAGCACTAACCTCAAACTGACGAGGGATGATTCTCTTGTTGTAGTTTTTAAAGACTCTGTGTTGATATAATTTGAGGTGATTAAGAGCACAAATGTGCCTCTCATTTAGGAGCTCTTACTCAGCCAGTCCTGCCACTCGATAATCTTCATCATTATCCGTATAGTCCCGAAGAGAGATTCTCGGGGATGGAAGTTTGATCTCTAAAGGAATGATATATTATATCCCAAACACTAGGGTATATGGTGTCACACCCGTATGAGTGCGAATAGTTGGTAAGCCCAAAGGGTGGATGGATTTGTAGGTGCTAGTTTCAACTTGTTTTGTTGACCATCTTATCCATTATCTTGACCAAAGTTTTATTTTTGCCTCAGCTTGTCCATTACCCTGAGGGTAATATGGTGTGGACCATTTTAACCTAATTTAGAATCATTGGCAAAGACCTTTCACAATTTTATTCTTAAATGAATTTCCATTATCTGTAACAATGGTTGTAGGAATACCATATCGACAAATAATGTGATTCATGATAAATTTAGAAATTTGGGCTCCTATGACATAGGTTAAAGGGACAACCTCCACCCATTTTGTAAAGTATTCTATAGTTGTGATGATATGTGTATGACCATCAGATGAGGTAGGAGTAAGTTTTCCTATTAAGTCAAGTCCCCACTTAGAGAATGGCCAAGGGGTAGTGATAGGTTGCAATGGTTACAACAAAGTATGAATGAAATTTCCATAATTTTTGCAAAGTACACATTTTCTAACATAATTGCAACAATTAGTTTCCATGGTAGGCCAATAGTAACCTACTCTCAACAATTTCTTAGCCAAGACCATTCCATTTGTATGTGCTCCGCATACCCCTTCGTGCACTTCTTTGATTGCCTAGTTTAACTCCGTCACATCCAGAAAACATAATAGATTCCCATTGTAGCTATGAAGATAAAGTGTACATCATAAAAGAGTGTAACAGGCTATCCGGTGAATAAAGCTTTACTTTTCAGAATGGGAGATATCGGGGCAATGTTCTCATCCATAAGATAGGTAAAAATGGGTTCGTACCATGAGGAATTGGGACCAACAACCTCATAAGCCAGGAAAGATTTGGGCATGTCATATGTGGGCTGACGTAGATTTTCTATGAAGAATGGCATGTCATTATTACCTAGTGGAATATGAAGCATAGACCTCACCATTCCCATGGCATCTACCGATCTGTTTTGTGCTCTTGGGATTTTCTCAAAGGTAATGCACACAAAGTACTCCTTTAGAGTTTCCACTATTTTTTTGTAAGGTATGAGCTTGTCATCCTTAACCTTATATTCATCATTAACCTATTTGATGATTAACTAGTGAATCACCTACAACCTTAACATGATGAAAATTCCACTTGATGGCTAACTTCATCCTTGTAATGAGTGCCTCATATTCTGTAATGTTGTTTGTGCAAGGGAAGCCTAGGCAAAAAGCTTATGCTATATGATCACCAGAAGGAGTAATAAGGACCACTCCTGCACCTGAACCATGAAATGTAAAGGATCCATCAAAATGTATCTGCCACACAATAGATTCTTCAATGTAGAGCAAGGAGGCATCTGGCAGATCCAGATTCAAAGGTTCCATGCTTTGCAAAGGTGCTTCCGCTAGCTGGTCCGCAAGTACTTGTCCTTTAACCAATTTTTGATGGACAAATTCTATGTCAAACTCACTAAGTAGAATGATCCAATTAGCCATTCTTCCTGTGAGGGAAGGTTTGGACAATAAATACTTGAGTGGGTCAACCTTGGATATTAGCTTGGTCTTAGTATTTAATAGGTAATGGCGAATTTTTTGAAAAGTAAAAACAACGGCCAAGCAAGCCTTTTCAATTTGAGGATAATTGAGCTCATAGGTAATGAGGGTGCGACTCAGATAGTACACCACTTTCTCCTTATGACCAAGGTCATATTGGGTGAGCAGCGCACCAATAGAAAATTGTGTAGCGGAAATATAGAGCAATAGTGGTTCCCCAGGAGTGGGAGGCATGAGGACAGGTGGATTAGCCAAGTACTATTTAAGCAAAGAAAAGGCTTGTTATTGCTCAGGTCCCCAGATGAAAGCGACATCCTTTTTAAGCAAGTGGGTGAATGAGTGACATTTATCTGTAAGCTGGGAGATGAAGTGGTGAATGGCTTGAATTTTCCCTTGTAAGCTGCGTAGTTGCTTGATATTCTCAGGTGGAGGCATTTCAGTGATAGTAGACACTTTAGCAGGGTCTACCTCAATACCTCGTCTTAACACAATGAAGCCCAATAGTTTCCCTGATAGCACACCGAAGACACACTTCTTTGGATTCATCCTGACTTTGTATTCACGTAGGTGTTCAAATATATGCCGCAAAATGACATGATGATCCTCTCTTGTTTTGGACTTTCCCATGATGTCATCTACGTAGTCTTCCATGATATCATGAATCATATCATGAAAAATCACTGTCATTTCCCACTAATAAGTTGCTCCTACATTTTTGAGGCAAAATGGCATCACCTGATAGCAGAAGGTGCCCCAAGGAGTTGTAAAAGTTGTTTTGTGTTGGTCTTCTTCAGTGATCTTGATTTGATTATATCCCAAAAAGCCATCCATGAGTGATAGCATTTCATACCCTACTGTTGAGTCAACAATCATGTCAATGTTGGGTAGTGGAAAATCATCTTTAGGGAAAGCTTTATTGATGTCCCTAAAATCCGTGTAGATTTGGATACCTATAGGTTTTTTCTAGATAGGAACAATGTTTGATATCCATTCAGAATAATCAATTGGCTTGATGAATCCCGCTGCAAGAAATCTTTCCAACTCTTCTTTAACCAACAGGGCCACTCTTGGGTGCATCTTTTAGAGCTTATGTTTGATAGGCTTAGCATCATGTGCATGACTAGATTGTGCATGACCAAAGTCAGATCTAAGCTGGGCATGTCTTTGTAAGACCATGCGAACACATCAATAAACTCTTACGAAGCATAGTGAACATCTTTTGTTCTCTAGCCAGAGTGATGCTCCCAATTTTACTATCTTGGGATCTTCTTCTGTACCAATATTGACATCAATGGTTTCTTTGACTAGTAATTTTGATAAGTCCTCCATACACGTAGGATCAGGAGGTAGGTTGAGATCTTCATCCAAGGATGTCTCCATGAGATTTTCATCCTTGGCATGGTCACTTTGTTTGTCCTTTGATTTTCTTATTTGTTTGTCGGCAGATTGCAAAGAGGTTTTCACTGTGCAACTTTGACTTCGATTTTTTCTAAGGCTTTTCTTTTGAACTTTTCCCTTGTTTTTTTATAAGTTTTGTTGACCACAAAGTTCATCCTCCTCGCTGAAGTAGGCGTAGGTATCTAAGTCGATAAAGAAACCTTTCTTGTGATCTCCAATGAGAATTGTATCCCTTATGCCCATGAACTCTGTGATAGCTTCATCATTCTTGAATAAATCCGATGGCATGTGACGCTGTTTCTCCCATTCAAAAAGGGAAGGGTATACAAGGTCAAGGGTTGGTTTTATGAAGGTTATGGTTAGGACAACGTTGTTTGAATGAAAAGGTTTCTAGAGGCCAAATCCTCATATTGGCTACATTGGGAATCTGTATCACTATCTAGATAGTCAAAGATATCCTCATGCTTAGAACAAGTAGCATCTTGATCATTGGGGTGTACTCCATAAGGGTGAATCCCAATGTCATATATTTCTATTTTGAAATGTGGAAGAGGAACTAGTTCCCTTTTTCCTTGTTCATTCCTCCCACATCCCAGGCCTTTGTAGCCCATGGAGTACAACATTCTACTATATTTTTCATACTCCGAGGTTCAATAACAGGATGGCTGAGTATCCTCAGGGACCCAAGTTGTAGGTGGATCAAGTAATTTTTCCTCAGCTAACAAGCCTCTAGGTAAGAATGACCCAATAGTGTGTTCCTCTCTAGGTATTTTGAAGTGGTAGTTGGGTTGACCTATAGTCTTGGGTGATAATGAGAGGTCTAAAACCAAGAGTGTTTGTTGTACATTATACTCCCCATAGCCATATTCAAGGATTTTCATTTCCCATGAATCAAATGGAGATGTTGAAGTAGACTCCCCATGAGTGCAAGAACTAAGAGAATCTGAATCCACTTGGGATTCCATGGCCTCAGACTGGAGAGGGATAGCTATATCTGCAGAGGGACATGCATATGTACCCTTTCATGCAAAGACATTGAGAACTTTACAATGACCAAAGGGCTCTGAATCTCCTTGTATTGTAACCATATGTCCATCATGCTTCAACTTAATGCATTGATGAAACGTTGATGGCATGGCCTGCATGACATGAATCCATGGTTGGCCTAGAAGCATGTTATATAGATGTTCTAAGTCTAGGACATGAAACTTTGTCTGATGGCAAGTGGGACCCATCTCCATGGGCAATGTGATGGTGCCTGCTGACTCCCTTTCCACGTTGTCGTATGTGGTGATAGTGATAATATGGGACTCAAGATCTTCCTCTGTATGTCCCAACTATTTGACCAACTTGAGTGTGTAAATGTTCAACTAAGATCCATTAAACACAAGAACCCATTTTATTTTCTTGTGGGTGACAAATAACTCAATGTATAAGGGAAGATTATGTGTTGGATTCTCAGTAGGGATCTTCCTATGGTTGAAAGTGAGATGTTCACTTGGTGCGATGTTTGCCATCCCAGCTTGAAGGTGTGTAAGATCAACTTCTAAAGGAAATCCTGACCCCTGAAGAGTTTGGTATAGAATGTCTTTATGCACATTGGATATCTTGAGAATATCTAAGATTGAAATATTAGCGAAATATTTTCAAGTTGTTTCTAAAGGTTATTGTACGTACCCAAAATTGTAAGGTATTGTACTGCCAGAACAGTGTAACAAGTTCCCCAATGATGATACAGGTCTCCTCGCAAGGTGTTTAGGATCCAGAAAAGCCCTCGGAGTATGCGTTAACATCCCGCATGCCTGTTTAGCCCCAGCGCCCTTTGTTTTCCCATTTTCCCTCTTTCCTTGGCCTCTTGATCTTCGGTGGCGAAACCGCCGCCTGCCTGGCAGGCGGTGGTCTCGTGACTACCGCCTCGATCAGGGCGGCGGTCTGTAACCTCCGCCTTGCTCGGGCGGCGGTCCTATGCACATTTTCCGAAACGTTCTTTTGACACGACTCGCGTGAAATATCCCGAGTCACCAGCTTTCTTTGCCGACTTGAGCATGCATTTATGCTTTTGGTCCCCTGGAATAGTGTTTTTCCTTTGTTTATTGTTTAGGAGTTCAATTTGTTTTTGGTTTTGGGAGATTGAATTCCTATAAATGTTGGTTGTGCACAAGAAAATGGTCTAAAGTTTGGCTGGATTTTGAAGACTGATCTTTGCTCTCCTCATTTTAGTATTTTAGTTTGTTATCTTGTTTAGAAGCCATAGCTTGAATTCACTTGCATCTTTAGTTAGATTGCTCACACATTTTTATTGGTAAGCCACATACCCATCTTGTGTAGGCAGTGCTGTCATTTCATCCAATCGGCCTTGAAGTTTGCCTCTGAATTTCTCTTTGCTGTAGATTTAATTTTCATTGTTGCTTAGAGTTCTTAGTTCAGTTCTTTGTATGCTTGGTTAGCTTTATTCAGCTGTTGGTAAGCCACATATCTAGCTTGTGCAAACAGTGTCGTTATTTTATCCAATCCATTGGAGCAGGAATAGCTTAGGAAGCCATTAAAGTTGCAGGTTTTTCTCTTCGAATAAGATAGTTACGGTTACGGTCACTTCACGTTGCATGACTCACAGTAAAATCCTGCTAGGAATCACATAAGCCAAGCTCTGTACTCTTGCGCTATCCCTCTCCTACTCGCATTTTCGGTCTGCATTCTGAGTTGTCCTTGTCCTAAAATCTACTCTTATCGAGTCTAGCGTTACACGCTTTTACGGATCCATGTGAACACGAAAGAACGAGGAGATCATACTGAGGGGACAAGATCACACATACCATTGGATTCGCCACTGTTCTGTGGAATCCAAGTTCTAGCTTTCAAATTTCTAGTTAGAATCATATCAAATAGAGTAGATAATTGCCTCATTTCAGTGAATTCTATTCTCGATATTGCCAGGGAAGCTGTGAGGATTGATAGTTTCTGAGAAACTATGATTCACTCCTCACTTCTGAGGTAGGATCGAGAATCTTGCAGATAGATTAGATGAGCTATTTTATTTAGAATAAATCTACAAATTACAGTGATAACTACACTCGGTTATTTTGTCTGTTTTAAATTATTGTTTAGTTGTTATTCCTAGATACATTTAAATAGCTTGCTTTCATTGTATTCTTGAAAGGTTTCTTAGAAGAATAGAAGTTATATATATGTTTTAGATTTATTCCACGTAGTTAGAATTTGCTTCGTTACAGTTAGATTTACATTTTATTTTGTATGACAATCACGGGACCTCAGGAGCCCAGGGAATATATATTTGAGCCAATTGTGCCTCAACCAAATCTTGTCACAACAATAGTTGACATAGACCAAAATCTCAAAATACAAGTATTCCGAACAACAACAGATTTACAACTGATCAGTTCTCAGTTGAGAGGGTTAAACATAGAGGATGACCAAGCACACACGTTTTGGTCAAACCAACCAAATTACAGATTGCCCTAGGTAAACACTCACATGACTGTAGAAGGGTTCGAAAGAGAACAAACCTTTGGTTGTGATCCTTTGGTCCCACAAACAAAGCGTGGGACACTCTCACGAGATATAGATACCGAGTCTAAGGATCCAGGTTACACAAACACTGTGAACTATTCTCGAGAAAATCACACGGTTGTTGGTCCTAAACATAGAAGGCTGAGAAAGCATATGATTCTTGGATACTAGGGATTAGAAATTGATTTTGCACATGACCATAACAGGACCGCAACAACCAAGAGTCTATGGTTGTGATCCACAGATCCCACAGCCCAACGAGTCCACAAGTCAATCAGATATAGACGTTGGCTTACACATACTAGTATTCCAATCCACTCCAATTCCACCCATCATCATTGAACAATTGTCATTACTAGATATAATGGCTAACGAAGCTAGAGACTTCTGGACTAGGCCAGAGAATCGTCCGTAGAGTCAATTGTTTCCACCATCCACCCTATGACCTTATCTGGGAGACATACACGAAACTATCCTAGGTCATTTTCCACATATTCCACAACCCATAGATAGAATCACGTCAGAGCTCGATATTGATTGGAGCCTTTAAGCAGTCATCCTTGCCGATCGATCTATCACACCAGTCCAAGTTAGAAGGGCCTTCTTTTCCTTAGATTCACAAATTCCACTAGTGCGTGTCGAAGAAATTAGACTTCCTAACTAGTTTTTCTGAACCCAATGCATATTCTACCCCACCGGCTATCTCGGCATGACCTCGAGAGGTCAAGTACGCGGAATAGTCACTTGTAGATTCTCACGCTCGCCTGTCACTTTTCCGGCGTACGGTTATATTTACCACTTTGTGGGTCGACGAGAGGAGGTTCCAAAATCACGAGGTGAGCATGCCTTGTTACCATAGTGTATTCCTTTCCATTGATCTAGATGGTATTGACATGGCCAAAAGGAGAGTAAATACATCCAATAAGTCAATCATAATGATTGTTGTCTCTTTTGGTGTAGAAGTAATCCTCGATCCAGATTTGAATTTTCTAACTTATCATGCTTGGGAATGGTTCTTTATATATCCCCATTTTCTCGTTAGGTTTTTTGTTTTGTCATGGTTATCCACCTCTATCTCCTTGTTGTCAATGAGGTCTTGAATATAATGATGAAGCCATAGACATTTTTCTCTCTTATGTCCTTTGGTGTGATGCATTTTGCAATATTCATGCTCCTTGTACCATGAAGGTTTTGGAGCATTGTTGTCAAATGGTTTTGTTGTAGGATAGGCCATCATGTGGGCCACATCTAATTGTTTTAGTATAACAGGACAACGGTTTATTAAGGGAGGTGAATTTTCTTCACTTTGGTGGTGGTTGAATTGGGCCCTTGGTCGGTTTAAAAGGTTGATTAGTTTAGACCATTTGAACATGTTTGGAATCTGTGATTCCGTCTACCACCACATTTTTGTTTTTGTTAAAGATCTTGATTTTCCGTGGGTTTGACATTTTGGTTGTCTTTAGATTGGGTTTTGAGAGTGCCTTTGGAAATGAGAGATTTTTCTATTTGAATCCCTTTCTTGATAACCTCCTAAAAAGTGTGAACACAATACATTTCAAGGTGGAAATCTATATCCGGTAGATATTGGGAATGAAAATACTAACTAGCTATTTTTCGGAGAAAGTGCAAGGGAAGCGAGTAGCTATCCCTCTCCACCATTGCGGAAGTCGGTGAAGGTCTCATTCGGGTGTTTCTTGGAACCACATAAGTCTGTCATGGTGACATCACTCTCTATGTTATACGAGAAGCGACGCATGAATATTTCGCCAATTCTAGCCGTGTGAAAATTGATCCTCATGTTAAGCATGTAAACCACTCCAAGGGTTGACCTCGAAGACTCTTGGGAAAAAGTATGATGAGGTAATTATCACTATAAGACACCTCTTGACACACCATGTAGAAATCCTTAACATGATCCCATGGATATCCTTTCCTTTTATATTTTTCAAACTTTGGCATATCAAATTTCTTTGGAAAGGGTTAAAGGGTCATTGTCTTGTCAAAAGGATAGGGGCATAATTATTCATATTGATATTTCCTGATGCTCCCTATATTGCTCTCTTGTAAGATTGTGAGTGTCAATTTCATGGACTGCACTTCTTATGTGAGCAATTGTTCTTTAGTGGGATAAATGGGGATTTATACATGATGATACCCTGTGTCTTCTTCTCCTTGGTTTTCTTGATGGAGCTCATTGATCTTAACCTTAGGCCTCAAATTTTGAATGTTCTTGTTTACGTCTTTCTGTACATGGGAAGTAAGCAAATCTAGATGTTAGCTTAGGCTACTGATTTGTTGTTGGATTGTGGCTTCTTCTTATAAAGGTTATTCCTCCTCATATTACGAAGTTTCTTCACCTATCTCATGTTCTATCTTGTTTAATAGTGGAACTTTGATAAAGGGTATTCCATGCCCCACCACTTTATCATTTCCTGCGTAAGAAGTGGAAGCATGTCCATGTGCTAAAATATCTTCCATATTGATAAGGGGATGTTCTTCCTTAGTAGCGTCATTTACAAGTAGTATTGTTTCATTCTCGGTGGGAAATTTGGCCCCTAATTCTATGACCCGTGCCAACACTCTATCTTTTTTTCTAAGAAGAAACTCATCTAGTAAAGTGGGGTCAAAATCGAGTTCTATGTGTGGAGATTCTAATTCATTTCCACTATGATCGACCATCTCTTGTTTCCTTTTCCGTAGAAAACAACAGTCCTAGATCATGTCCAATGAAGGGGTTTGACCCTTTTCTATTAGAGGTTTCCCAAGCTTGCGCTTGTTGTTCCTTGTATGTTTGTTTCTTTAATCCTAGACGTGTTTTAGGAGCCATGTTTTCGTGATATTTTCACTAGGGTAAGTTGTAAATGTGTTCAAAGCTTAGTGACCACCCCTAAGTGAGATGCAAGATGTATTTGTTAAGAGTATGAATAAATCAACAATGTGAGAATACCAAATAGAGTGAGTAATCACCAGTGACACAAGCATTTGGTATCAAAACCTGTTTAAATGAAGTACCTGCTAGACTATGTTTCAAAAAGTAGTTTCGCATCGCAAGATGATTAACAACATGCCTTCACTTATGCTAAGTTCAAGGGGATGAACAAAATGTAAGTAAATACAAGAAGTCAATGTGACCTCCCAATCAAGATATACGATGAGCATGTTTATAAGAAATAAGACATAAATAGATATATAATATAGATATTTATGTCAAGTTTACAAGAAACAAGAAGTAAATATCGAAATTGTAGTGATACGATATAAACAAGCTAACTCTTCTAAGGAAGTACACAATGATGAACCATGCCTAACTACAATGACAATCTTGACATGGGTATCAAAATCACAATGGCTAACCAATGACGTGAATATGCCTCCGCACACTTTAGACGTTTAACTTACCCACCACAAACATGGATGGGCGTAAATTGACATAAAAGTGATAGAAATAGTCAATTGGTAACACAAAGGTATTCACCCTTCTCCGATCAACAAAGTGTCAAAATAATGTGAAGGAATAAAATTAAAAAAGGATGAAAAATGTTGGCTTCACTTTGGCGAGTTTTACCTTGCCCTAAGGCAAGTAAAAACTAGTCGAAAGTAACACGTCACACATTTAACAATGAAAATGTGTTTCAAAACTCAACACTATTTTTAGAATGGTCAAAGTGGGCTCTGGCCAAAGTATATCTTCCTAGGTGTTTCTCTCGTCCTACGTGCTATGAAGATTGTCCACGAGCGGGATGATTTACCTAAAAGTCACAATGATTAGTTTGGGAGTATCTCGACTTTTCCCCCTTCAAGCGGAGTGAGAAATAAATGTGTCCAATTGTGTACTTAAAAGGGTCATGTAGGGAAAACTCATAGTTTTAAATCACAAAGGATTTACTAGTCAGATAGGTAGTGCGGAGCACTTCTCGTTTCATCCACAAGGTTCCCTCTTACATGGACTACTTTGGGGTTCTTGGAACCACCCCCATTGTTGTACCTTAAGGTGTTATGCCAAAGGGGTTATGTTCCAGTTGAGTGGAGAGGGACATACCCTTTCCAAAACCTACAATATAGTGTTTTGAATATGTTGTTCGTTTTATCTTTTTTAATTAGATGTGGTTTGCTCAAACACCGTTTGGCAACCTGTATAACAACTGTATTAGTAGTTTTCTAAATTTTGTTTCGATTCCTCTGTTCTTTGACAAGCGATGGCATTTTGGTCCTGTATGATGATTTTTAGTAGTTTTCCATCAAAAGAGAAGGCATCATTTCTGATTCTCTAGATCATCCAAGGACATAAGAGAAGAGCATATGTGATTGTCTTCAAAAATCCAAAAAGATAACAAATGGAAAAACACTTTAATTCAACTATGCCAAATTAACCAATTCCAACTCAAATATTCCTAACAACCTCAAAGCATCAAAAGGACTTAAGAATCATTTCTGATTCCCAAGATCACCCCAAGGGATGTGAGGGAAGAGCATACGTGATCCTTATTCCTATAAGTAAACAATGCAAAATATTACCTAATCAAATACAAACATGTAAAAATAGCCTACAAAGACAAATATATGATTAGATAAACCTACAAGAATGTTAGCACATCAACACCTTAATTTCAAAAATACAAAAGGACACCTACACCCCTTTTTAGCACCTACGCATGGGTTAGGGCATATGCGCCACTTAATGTTGTTTCAGCTCACAGTGCACCTGCACCACCCGAGAGGTGTGTGCACCACAAAAACATTATATGCGCCACTAAAATAGTGCATGTGTCACTCTGTGGATTTTTTTAATTTATTAAGTGCCTACACCGCACTACTCTGAGAAAAATAGATAGAAAAGATAGACAGAATAACCACATTACTAAAAAAATGTGTCTGCGCCACTAAAACTACATGTGCGCTCTGGTTAGGGCATGCGCACTGATATGATAGGTTTCATAATGTAGTGAAGGTACAATATGAAATGACATTTGTGCCTGGGTTACTACACCTACGCACTGGTTAGGGTATGTACGCGAGGGTTAGCGCGCATGCGCCAAAGTCGATAAATAGATTAACAGGTTTTGCACAAGTGCACCCGTGCCACTAGAGAGAGACATGTACACCACGAAAACCATGCCTGTGCCACAAAAACCATGCCTAGGCCCCTAAAAATGTGCTTCCACTAGACGTACAACCAAAATATGACAAAGAAACACAAGAAAACTCATAATATCTCAAATTTTGACAAGTTAACTTAAGAATGGCAATAACCCATAAAAATTTTGGCTATGAACATGAAGTTACACATATAAAATGAGAAAAAATTCTAAGAAAATGGACATTAATTAATACAGTGCATATCAAAATTTAGCCAAAATAATGAAACTCAAACTAAAATGCCATGGGACTAAGTGTCCCACCGCAGTCGTGCAAATGTGTACAAGTATTTCTATAATTTAGCTAAATTTAAAGCAAGAAACTACCACCTATAAATAGATTCCTAACCTAGCTAGAAATGAGAAATGTGCACAATCATGATGAAGAAATAAACAAGTCCTACCCTCAACATTACAACTTTGAAATGATCAAAACACAATGTAAATTAATGAAATCTATTCTCCTTAATTACCTAATTTAACATTAAAATTAACCTAAGTAGTTCAATGGCAATCAAACTATATTTTCTTTCTTTGATCATTCAATGGATGCTTGGGTGTGAGGCTTAGCTCTTAAATAATGGATGATGGAGGGTCAAGAATGACAAAAGGCTATTAGTATGAAACTATGTGCTTTCTTTTGTCTCTTGAGAGATTTAGGTGTAAGTGTAGAAGTAGAGGGAGGGTTGTTTATATATCCCAAAGAATAAAGGATTCAACACATCCTCATGAATGTGGGAATAATGGAGATGTAGAGTTAGTTATGGATAAGGGGGTTTAGATGGGGTTGAGCTAACTTTAGGAGGGTTTAGTTTTTCCTTAAATGGCTCATGTGGATAAAGGGGGTGTATTAATTAATCAAGATGATTAATTAATACATGTGTAAGCTTTTATAAGCTTTTAAATGGATTTTAGTGTGATTTGGACCATTAGGAGGGAATTTAACCAGTTAAATAATGATTTATTGATTTAATGAGAATGGAGGCTAATTAATCAATAATAATTAATTAGACTAGATAGAAGGTGTTTGATTAACGAAGGGTCATCAATTAGGGCATGTGTTGGATAGGCAACTTAATTAATTAGCGTAATGAAATCAATGAACAAAAATGGAAGAGAAGATTAGTACTATTGACAATATGTCATCAATTTGTAGGAAAGGAGATAATTAGCACAATTTAAGTATTTAAATTACTCGGGCATAATTAAAGGTGTCTCTGATCGGTTTGTGGTTTTCCTATTCTTTGCGACCATTTTTTTTTCAATTAGGTCTGGTTTTTTTGCCTGTGTTTTTGACTCCATTTCCCAATGGTAGTTTTTGCACTTGGTCTGGTTATTTTATTTTTTTGCACTCACCGGGAGTGCCCATCCTGAGCAGAGCCGATGTTGGTGCCATTTTGAGCCTCGAATCTTTTGCCCTAATTTTCTTTCATTCTACATGCTCTAAAACATTTTTCTCTCAAATTGGTGGTCTGCAACTTTTCCCTCCAGTCGAATACCTTGAAATTCTCACAAACTTGTTGTTTTTCCACAACTTGAATGAAATTAGCATGTGTGCCCTCTTTTATGCCATAATTTTTCCAAAATCTGTGGGCTCTACCATTTTTCCTTTTTGTCCTGATCGTGGAAGTTTAAAATTGATCATTTTATACTTATTTTCCCTCAAAAATCCAATTCCATGATAAAAAATTCTTTAAAACATGTTTTAGTTGGTTCAATTTCATGAAATTTTTCATCCTTAGCGAAAAAATTGAATCTAGGGAATCCTGGCATTTTCGTGTTTTGATGGCCGGATGGGTGTCGTTTGCTGTCAATTTCATCTTTAGCATTCTAGGGCATCGCTGGAAACTTTTGCATCTTTTGACGGTCATACGGGCATCCTTTTCTGTCAAATTTTAGCTCACAAATCTTCTCCTATGTGGCTTGTTCTAATTGGACAAAGATCGGCGGGTTATTTCTAAAAAATTAATGATTTTTGTGTTTTTGGAAAAAAGTACAAATTTCCCCCGTAGCTCCACAGGTCCTAGAGGAGATACAGGTGTTGCAAGCAGAGTGAAGGTAGACAAGAAAGTCTTTTTATGCCTTAAGGTATTCTAGAAAAAAGAGTTAAAGTACAAGGAAAATTCCTAGGGCCTGAATGAATCAGAATGGAACACTTGGCGGCTTCAGAGTGCAGGCCCTCAACAAAATAGAATGGAACACGTGGCAACTTCAGAGCACATGCCCTCAACAAAATAGAATGGAACATGTGGTGGTTTCAGAGTGCAAGCCCTCAGTGAATTAGAGGTGGACACGTGTCATATTTTCATCAAAATTGGGATGGAAGGCTTGCAGAGGACTTAGAAATTTTTTACTTTTCTTTGAATGGGAAAAAAAGTTGTGAAAAGGACCGCGGGTCCATCGAGCCAATCAGGAGAGGAAATGTGACATGATCAGGGGTAGAAGGGAGTGTGGGCTGCCAAAGGAACAAAGGAAATATTTCCTTTTTGGAAAAATGAGTTAAGGTGGTAATTTAAAGCATGGTTCCGCAACGAGTCAATGGGAGACACGTGGCAGGGACAAAATCAGAAGTGCGGGAGTGTGGAAGAAATGTTGAAAAAATTCATTTGGTGAAAAGAAATTAAAGTATGAAATTAGTGTGCTTCCCCTCGGTAATCATATAAGTACACGTGTCTTACGGGAGGGTGGAGTGGTAGAGGAAAATTTAAAAAATTTCCTTTTTCCAAAAAGAGGCAAAATGTGTAAAATTAAGCTATGACCCTGGATCCAATCATATTGTGCCACGTGTTAGCACCAAATCTCAAGGGTAGAGATGCGGGGATATTTTGGAAAACTTTCCTTTTTCTAAAAATGGTGTAAATGTGTGGAATCAAGCGACAATTCCGCCGGGACCCACTTTGGGACACGTGTCAAGCTCATTTGAGAAAGGCGGAATAGTGGAGAAAAATGTCAAATTTTTACATTTTTCCAAAAATGTTAAAATATCAAAAAGTGATCCCAAGCCCATTTCCAATCACATTATGACATGTGGAGGGCTCAGATTGAAGGGAGAAAGGCAAATCAATGGTAACTGTGCATTTTTCAATTTGGCTACCATTTTTGCTCCAGGAAGTGTGGAAATGCATTTTTTGCATCAATTTTGATCAATTTTTTTGGAAAATTCATGTCGTTTGTGCCTACAAGGACCAATGCAATTGGTTTTGAGGATCAATTTGAAGATCATATATGTTTTTGGAATAAAAATTTTCCCTAGCCCATCCAAAAATGTGAAATATCAAATCCAAATGTGAAAACGTGCCTCCACAATGGATAATGTTGTGAATTTTGCAATGATTCACCTTTTTGAGGCACCTAGCAACTTTTTGAACATTTTTTTGTTAGATTTCCCTTTCTGTAAGTCATGAGTGAATTCGTAACAAACTAAGATGTCATAGGATATTTTTTTATTGGGAAAGAAGGATCAAATGTAATATAATATTATATAATGTATGTTTTTTGACATGTAAAGGGTCAGGAAAATTGAAAATCACGAGAAAATTTTGAGAGAAGATCATCTTTTGAGAAACCTTCCAAAAAACCTAGTTAATGTACTTTGTGTTAGATCTTCATTCATGTTGATTTGGTTACAATTGTATAGCCATCACATAGCTTTGAGATTGTACCTGAAACTCTCCCCTGCTGATGAATCTAAAAAGATTTTGAACCAATCTATGTTATTTTAGGTAATATGATGTTTGTTATCATGTTTAAATGTCTACAAATAGTTTTCCTTGTTCTTGTTGCAAACTTGCATTGAAATCTTTACGAATCACAAAGATCTCATCCTTATTGATAGTTTAGTGGCATTTACAATTTCATTTGTCAGAACATATTTCATCTAGTATTGAAAATAAGTAGTTTAAAATCACTTCACCTTCATTTTATTGACATAGATTACTTGTAAGCCTTTGTGGGTACCTTAGGCATGATTTGATCAAAGATTTTGAAGTTTAATTGAGTCCTTTATCTCAAGATTTTGTGTTGAGGTCTCAAAGATTTTGTGAAGAGTGCAAACTTGGGCCTCCATTTGTGTATCTCTTTTGGTTGAAATAACATTCTGACTATTTTGAAGCATTTTATCTGATAGTTGTTCAAATGTTGTAGAGGTTGTCAAAGATCTGGCATAGTCAAGTTTATCTTGTCAATATCCCACCAAAAATAATTCTAAACAACTAATCCTACCCCATACTACCCCTATTTTGATGTATACCCATAGAAGATAAAAATCCATTTGCTAAAGTATGTAGAATAGATCAGGATTTCAAAATGTCTTCAGTAACCATTGCCTTGCATTGAAAGTATCTTCATACTCTGGAAGTGACAACTTGTGAAATTCAGATTTGGAGTGTTGATGATATTTTCCCAAGGCCCTTCATACTATTTGCAAAAATTGAGGGATATATTCATCTCCTTCACCATTTGAGGGTTAAAAAATAAGTCCTCTTACCTTGGTTGAAAGGCACAACCTAAAACATTTAGGACAAGATCAAGTCCTATTTGAGTGCTATCCATCTCTCCATAAATCTAAGTTCCAGATAGGTCACATCCCCGACTACAAAATGACATACATCATGATCTATCTATCTTCAAGCTTCATGCCATATCTTTGATGTTGCTCAGACTTAAAGGAGAACAAATTTGGGTACTAACACTAGTATCACCACTTCCGGGTACTTGTTGAAAATATTTGAGATATTTAGATACATGTCAAACCCTGGTAATGTTTCTTACAAATGTTGCATGCAAGTACATTGTTGAAGCATCATTTTATAATTGAATTTGTAAGGATTAAGTGAAGATATAAGTTCTACCTGTAATTTTATCAGTTTCTAGTAGTAGTTGCACTGCATTTGCATTGGTGGTTGATAGATTCAAGAAAAATGAAGATCTGATCTATAAAGTTTGGAAAGATTTTCAGTGCCAAAAGGTATTTGACAGAGTATTTTAGTTCATCTACACAACTATGGTGAAAGTCCTTAGTGGTGACTCCATGCTGATTTGATCTTGATAAATACCAGTGACTTAGCTTTCTGTCATTTGTTTTTTGGTGTTTCTAATCTCTACAGAACTGGAACGAAGAATATCTCTCTTCATGAGGGACCCAAGTAAAAAGTTATTTCAAGAAGTTGGAAAGACAGTTTTAGAGGAAAGAAAAGTTTGGAAGGTTTTTGAAGGTCAAACATCAGGCAAAGGTATATCCATTGATGAGAAAGATCAACCTTTAGTAGAATATTATCACTCTTCTTCCATTGATTTTGATTCAAGCAATATTCTCACAAATTTGTTTACTTCAACTAGTGAAGGTCCTTCTACTATACCTGGTAAGTTCTTTTCTCAATTTACACCTTTATACATCAATTCAAATAAAAATTTCCACAAAAATCAGCACCTAGAGAATACCAATCTTGTGAACCACATTCTTGAGCCCCAAAGACCTCACACTCCTCATCAACTTGTGTCACCCCTAAGATAACCTCCACTAGAAAACATGGCTCAGCCTCCACCTAGGCCTCCATTTGTGGTCAATACCTTTGGCCCAATGAATTTTAGGGCAATGGTTGGTTATCCTAATGCTACGCCTCAAGATGTTAGAATTAGATTACCAAATTTCCAAGGGAACAATGTCATAGCAGGTGATCAGCACCTAAAACTTTTTTTAAACATGATGGAGGAATTTGAGATTGAACATGAAGATGTGTATATTAAATTTTTCATTCATACACTAGAAGAGGATACAAGGGATTGGTATAAGGCTTTGCCTTATAATTCTATTGATTCTAGGACTGAGATGTACAATGCATTAAGATTGTAATATGTTGATAAGACTAATCCTAGATTTCTCTTGTCTCAATTTGAAAATATCAAGAAGAACCCAAATGAATCAGTTCATGACCTCAACACAAGGTTTAAAAAAACTTTGAGAAGCTTTCCAGTTAATTTGAGGCCATGTGATGAGTCATGCTTGATCAAATATATAGATGCATTTGATAAGAAAGTCGCCTATTACCTAAGAGACAAGAACCCTACCAATTTAAGGCAGGCCTTTACCATGGCACTGTAGATTCAAAATAACATTACAGGCATTGGGAAACCTCTCAAGAGAGATGGTGTAAATTTTATAAACCGTAAAAAACCTCAAGCAAGCAAGAGTGTAGACTTAGAGGAAGTGGTGAAAACTTTGGCAGGGGTTGTCAAAGAGATTTCCTACAAGCTGGCAAGAGCTGAGAAGGGAATTGGACAAACTTCACAAGGTCAACAAAAATCACAAAACCATGAAATATTTTCCAATCATCCTAGGGGTGATCGAGATTTGATGAAAGAGGTAAAGAACCCATGGGGTCTTCAAATAGACATCCTCAAGCATGTGAAGGAAGAGTGTTACTTGATCCCCTAACTGCTAGGGTTGCTACTATTGAGGAAGTTGCTGATATCGATTAGTGTGATAGGTGTTTTCTTCCCCATCCTCCATGTGAAGTGGACCAGAAATATGGTAAAGCTAATAATGATGATGATGATATTTGCATGGTGGGTTGTTCTTCAAGCACATAAGAAGGAGAAAAATCAACTGAGGTAATAAGTGTAAGGATAAATGCAACCTTTTGGGATTACATCAAATGGGTACATGTCTTTCTTCCCCCTCATACTCTTGAAGTGGATGTAGTGCAAAATTTTGAAATTCCTAACAATGAATTTGAATACTTAAGAGCTTTGATGATCAAGAAGTATGATGGAGGTATACCTTTGGAGGAAGATAGATAATTGTTAATGAATGTTGTTGTGGCTAAAGAGAAAGACTATAACACTAGGAGCAAGGTTATTAAGGGAGTTGAGCCTCAAGAAAAACCTAAAACACCTTTACTTACAAGTATTCCCAAAGAAGCTCCTAGAAGAGAAACGCCTCCCAAAAACTCTAATGTCCTAAGAAAAATTTTAGTCCTCCTCATGACTAAACTACCAATAATCCCTTGCCATCTAGTGAATCTTATTGTCTCCATTCCAATGTTGCCTTACCAAATAATATTCCCTATGACATAGCCCAAGTATTGAGCCAAATCAAAGTGAGTGTTCTAATCATTGAGTTTCTTAGGATTCCTGAGCAGAAGAAGAGAGCATTTGAGTACCTAGGTTTGAAAGAAGAAAAGAGTACTCCAAGTAGAAATGTAAACGTTGTTAAAAATCCTCCTCAGATGATTGTAGACCTTGAAACACCACCAACATTAGAGTATCTTGGGGAAACACCTAAGGTATACTTGGGGACATACTTGGTTGATTCCCAATTGAATGTTGATCCATTCTTTACAACTTTGATCATAAAGGATATACTACTTCACAATTGTATGTTTGATTCCAGCACATCATGTAATGTCATGCCTCTAGAATTCATGAATGAGTTGGATATCAAAGTGATATCAGCCGATCGAAAATTAAATTCCATGGACTCAAGAGAAGTGTCAGTAGTTGGTTGTGTGAAGGGTTTGGTGGTGCAACTTGCATCTTATCTTGGGAGGAATTTAAAATTGGATGTTGTGATTGTTGATTTCCCTACCAAATGGGGTATGTTTTTGTCAAGAAAGTGGGCTGCAAGTGTTGGAGGGAGTGTCCAAATGGATATGTATTTTTCCACCATTCCCATTGAAGGAAGGCTTGTAAAATTATATGGAGAGAATAATATGTTGCATCTAATTGAGGATCCAAACAATGCTTCTTATGAAGTATTATTTGTTGATGTTGATGTGGATAATTTTATTGGGTTTGCTGATGGTAAGGAGAAAAAGATGGATCAGTCAAATTTCCTTGAGTAAGTAAGTTCTCCTTAGACCTTACTATTTGATGGAGCCTGCTCCAAATTTGGAAATGGTGCTGGTATAATTCTGATTTCTCCTAGCTTGGAAGAGTTTGTTTTTTCCTTCAAGCCTAATTTTGAATGTACTAACAACATTGCTTAGTATGAATACTTGTTGTTGGGTTTGAGAATTGTATGGAAGTATGGTGTCAAGGATATTATTGCAAAATGAGATTCAAAGCTAGTTGTTAAATAATTAAGAAAACTATATGCTACAAAAAATTAGCGGATGAAACAGTAAAAACATGTAGTTTGGGATCTAATTGAGATGTTTGATTCCTTTAACATTGTGCATTATGATATAAGTTCTAATGCTGATTCTGAAAAGTTGGTAGTGTTGGGTTCAAGATTTGGAAATTTCACCATTTCACCTTATTGTGAGTACAATATTGAAGTGTTAACTAGGTCAGCTGTCCCTGACAACATCAAACATTGGCAAGTGTTTGATGATGATACTCAAGTGAAAAGGTTCTTACAAAATCAAGGTGATTTTAAAATTAGAGTATTGATTGGGAACCAATGGTATGTGTGACTAAAGGAAGAGAGACTTTGTTTGGAAAGGATATTATCCAATTGAAAAATAGCACCATTCCTAGAGGTCTTGTTGCACTTGAGTCAAATTTTAACAATGCTAATTGCATCATCAATAAAAACATGTTTGGATCAAGGGATGTGGAAGAGCATAACTTGGGAAATAATGATAAACCAAGAAAATTTTGGTTGGGTAGTAGTCTAAACAAAGAGGAAAAATAGTCCTATGTTCAACTATTGAAGAAATATCAAGACTGTCTTGCTTGGTCTTATTCAAAGCTGAAAGCATACATAGAGGACTTGTTTCATCATGAAATTCTTCTTGAAACAAATGAAAAACCCTTCAGACAAAAGTAGAGGCCAATTAATCCACTTCTCTCAATGAAGATGCAAGATGAATTGAATAAATAAAAGGAGGGAGGGATCATTCATCCCACAAGGTATTCATCTTGGGTTACAATTCTTATGCCACTCAGAAAGAAAAATGGAGATATCGACTCGTGTAGACTTTAGAAATATGAATAGAGCTTCATTGAAGGACAATTATCCTTTTCCAAACATGGAAAACATGCTACAGTTAGTGACTGGATCTAAATTGTTGTCCATCTTGGATGGGTTCTCTGGCTACAATCAAGTTGTTGTCAACGACTCAGATAGATTTAAAAATACCTTTACCACTCCTTGGGGAACATATGTTTATGTAAGGATGCCTTTTGGTCTCATGAATGTTGGAGCTACCTTCCAAAGAGAAATGGATGTTACTTTTTCTAGTTCCATAAATTACTTCATTGCAGTTTATCAGGATGATGTGACTGTGTTTTCAAGGAGCATAAAAGATCACTTGCAACACTTGGAAAGAATGTTGATCAGATGTAGAGAATTTGGAATCTCTTTGAATCCAAAGAAGTTTCATTTTCAGGTGTAAAAGGCCAAGTTGCTTGGTCATATTGTTTCAAAGGTTGGTGTCATGATTGACCCTGAGAGGATAGAAGCAATCAGCAAGGTTCCAATTCTAAGAACAAAGAAGGGCATCCAATCCTTCTTTGGGTAGATCAATTTCATTAGAAGTTTTGTGTCTAATTTTTCGTAATTGACTTTACCTATTACATGCATGTTAAAGAAATACCAAGTTATCAAATGGGAGGATGATACTATTCTGGCTTTTGAAGGAATCAAAGAAGCACTTAAACATGCACTTGTCTTGGTAGGTCCGAATCACAAGAAGTCTTTCCAAATATTCTCCTTTGCTTCGAAAATACTATTTCATCTGTTTTGTTGCGAAGGATGAAGATGTAGATGAGAGGCCTATTTACTTCTTTAGAAAGGTTTTACAAAATGCTGAGTTAAAATACACAATCATGGAAAAATAAGCATTTTCCTTGGTGAAAGCAACAAAGGTTTTCAGGCCTTATATCTTAAGTTCAAAGTTTGTTTCTTATGTTCCCCACACCATGGTAAAATACATCTTTTCATAGATGGATATCTCAATAAAGAGATATAGATGGGTGAACAAACTGTAGGAGTATGACATGGACATCCAAACCACAAAGTTGGTGAGAGGTTTGTCTCTTGCTAAGCTCATGGCTAAGAGCAATTTGTAGACTGTGGAAGTGAATGAAGTAGAGGAAGAAAGGGAAGATGTTATTGAGAATTTGATAAGTTCTTAGTTGTACAAGGAGGTAATATTTTATCTTAGACACCTATGCTTCCCTAATCATTGAAATAAAAATAAGAAAATATCCCTCAAGATGGCTTCTCAAAAATACATCATTACTAAATTTAGGTTGGCTTGGAAGAACCTTGAAGGTGTCCTCTTGAAATGTGTAATTGAAGATGAAGCTCCCAAAATAGTTGCTGATTTATATGGGGGAGTTTGTGGAGGAAAATTTTCTAGAAGGGTTATAACACACAAAGTTTTGAGAGTTGGTTATTGGTTGCCAACTCTTTTTAAAGATGAAACCCTGCTGGTTAGAAAATGTGAAAGTTGCCAACATTTCTCTGGAAGAATGAAAGCTTCGGGATCCCTTCCTTTGTAGCTTGTATGAATTGAAGCTCACTTCAAACAAGGGGGAATAGACTTCATTGGTGAGATTTCAGACCCTTCTAGTGCTAGAAATAAGTGGATCCTTCTATCCACAAATTACTTCACCAAGTGGGTAGAAGAAATCCCCACCAAAGCAACACACCAATTTGTTATGGACTTCTTGTTGAATCATATCAAGCAGATTTGGTGTGCTAATAGATTGTTGTTGATAATGCCATGTGTTTCGAGCTAAACCATTGATGGAAATGTGCAAGGAGTATGGAACCAATCTGACTTATGATTCAAATTATAATCCTTAAGGAAATGGACAAGCCAAGTCTAGCAATAAGAACTTATTGAAGATCATTAGAAACCTAAGTTAAACAAGAGAAAATAGGGTTAGCAACTGAAATTTGTAATTTTTGCTAATAGAATTATTGTCAAAAGAGTTACTAGTAAGAGCCCATTTGAGTTAGTGTATGGAACTCAAGCTCCTTCCACCACATTTGTAATTATCTTCATTTCACAAGAGGTCACCATATGAAGCAAGGATTAATTTGTTGAGTGGATGAAGAAAGAAGAACATCTCACTAAAGGCATGTCATATTTAGAGATAAGTTAAAGAGGTTGTTTGATAATAAGGTCACTCCTAGAAGCCTTCATGTTGGAGATCTGGTTTTTTTATGGGATAATGAAGATAAGGGAAAACATGGTAAATTTGATGCATAACCATGATATCGATGGAAAATACCTATTTTCTCAAAGACTTAGATGGGGAATATGGAACTACAATGGTAGACATTTGAAGCATTTCTTGGATTAATCCCCAAATTTGAGGTATGCACCACTTGTATAGTGTATAGTCTATTTATTTGCTCTATTTTTGCTATTTTTTTGGTTTGTGGTTTTCCTATTCTTAGGAATTTTTATTTGATTTGGTCTAGTTTTTCACCCTACTTTCTTGACTCCATTGCCCAATGGTTGTTTTTGGCACTTGGTCTCGCTTATTTTTTTGGCAAGATCATTCCCGGAGAACCTTGGAGTTAAACAAGAGAAAATAGGGTTAGCAACTTTTTGAAATTTGTAATTTTTCCTTCATTCTCGCTGCTCTAAAAATTATTGTCTCAAATTGGTGGTTAACTTTTTCCTCTAGTAAGAGCCTTGAAATTTGACAAACTTGTTAGTTTTGCCCCAATTTGAATGAAATCAGCATGTGTGCCCTCTTTTGTGCCCTAATTTTCCAAAATCATGGGACTTACTTTTTTCCTTTTTCCCAATTTTGGAAGTTTAAAATTGATCATTTTATACTTATTTTCCCTCAAAAATACAATTCCATGATAAAAATGTTTTAAAACATGTTTCAATTGGTTCAATTTCTTGAAATTTGTTGTCCTTAGTGAAAAAATCAAATTCTAGGGCATCCTTAGAATTTTCTATGTTTTTATGGTTAGATGGGAATCATTTGCCGTCAATTTCATCTTTAGCATTCTAGGGCATTATCTTTTGCCTATCAAATTTTAGCTCACAAATCTTCTCCTACATTTCTAATTCGAAAAGGATTGATGGGTCATTTATAAAGACTTAATGTTTTTTTTGTTTTTGGAAAAAAGTGAAAAATTTTCCCCGTAGCTCCATAGGTCCTAGAGGAGGTAAACGTGAACCTTAAGGCATTTTGGAAAAAAAGAGTTAAAGCACAAACAAAATGCCAGGGCTCACATGAATCAAATAGAACACGTTTTAAGCATAGGCCCTCATTGAATTAGAGGTGGAAACATGTCATGTTTTCATGCAGATATAAGGCTAAATTTTGTGGCGAATGGGAACAAAAGTCTGAAAAGGCATGTCCGTCGGGCCATTTAGGACACGATTCGAGCCAGTTAAAATGAGGTTGTTTCAAAGGGAGATACGTGGCGAGATAATAATAAGTCACTCCAAAGGGAGATACGTGGCAGCAGAGCCTGTTGAAAATTTTCCTTTTGTGAGAAGGAATTAAAGTATGAAATCAATGCTTCCCAGCCAATCATATGAGGACACATGTTTTGTGGGATGGCAGGTGATGGAAGAAAATTTAACTATATTTTGTGTAAAATTGAGAACCACGAATCCAATCATATTGGATGTCAATGCCAAATCTCAAGGGTGGAGATGCAGCAATATTTTGGACTATTTTCCTTTTTCAAAAAAGGTGGAAATGTGTATAATTGAGCCACAATTCCTTTTCACTTTGGGACACATGTCACTCATTTTCAAAGGGCGAGAGGGGTGGAGAAAATGTCAAATTTTTTACATTTTTCCAAAAATGTTAAAATATCAAAAAGTGATCCCAAGCTCATTTCCAATCACATTATGACATGTGGAGGGCTTAGATTAAAGGGAGAAAGGAAAATCAATGGTAACTATGCATTTGTTTGACAATTTTTGCTCCGTGAAGTGTGGAAATGCATTTTTGCATCATATTTTTTCAAATTTTTGGCAAATTCATGTCAAATGTAATAGTAATGGTTTTGAGGATCAATTTGAAGATAAAAGATGTATTTGGAATAAATATTTTCCCTAACCCGTCCAAAAATGTGAAATATCAAATCCAAAAGTTGCAGAGTCAAATTTTGGAGGGATAAGAATGAAATAATGAAAGGAAGGGGGTCTGCATGATTTGAAGATGAAAAACGTGCCTCCATGGATAATGATGTGAATTTCACAATGATTCACCTTTTTAGTCACAATGGAATGATTAATGATTATGAAGATGAAAAACGTGCCTCCTGCAAAAATTTCACAATGATTCACCTTTTTTAGTCACATGGCAACTTTTTCAATGTTTTTATGTTAGTTTTCCCTTTCTCGTAAGTTATGAGTGAATTTGTACCAAACTAATATGTCATAGGATATTCTTTTCTTGGGAAAGAATGATCAAATGTAATAGAATGTTATATAATGCATGTTTTTTGACATGCAAAGGGTCGAGAAAATTGAAAATCACGAGAAAATTTTGAGAACATCTTCTCCCTCCAAAAAACTTGGTTAATGTCTTCTGTGTTAGATCTTCATTCATGTTGAGTTGGTTATAAGTGTATAGCCATCACATAGCTCTGAGATTGTACCTAAAACTATGTTATATTGGGAAATATGATGCATGTTATCATGTTTAAATGTCTGTAAACAGTTTTCCTTGTTCTTGTTGCAATATTGCATTGAAATCTTTAGGAATCACACAGATCTCATCCTTATTGATAGTTTAGTAGCATTTGCAATTTCATTTTTCAGAAGATATTTCATTTGGTATTGAAAATAAGTAGTTTAAAATCACTTCTCCTTCATTTTGTTGACAGAGATTACTTTTAAGCCTTTGGGGGTACCTTAGGCATGATTTGATCATAGATTTTGATGTTTAATTGAGTCCTTTAACTCAAGCTTTTGTGTTGAGGTCTCAAATATTGTGTGAAGAGTGAAAACCTTGACCTCCATTTATGTATCTCTTCTATTTGAAATAAAATCCCGACTATTTTGAAGCATTTTGTCGATAGTTATTCAAATATTTTAGAGGTTATCAGAGATCCAAAGCATAGTCAAGTTTGTCTTGTCAATATCCCACCAATAATCATTCTAAACAACTAATCCTCCCCCATACTACCCCTGTTTTGACCTATATACCCACAAAAGATCAAAATCCATTTACTAAAGTATGTAGAATAGATCAGGATTTCAAAATATCTTCAATAACCCTTGCATTGCATTGAAATTATATCCATAATCTAGAAGTGAAAACTTGTTAAAGTTAGATTTGGAGTGTTGATGATATTTTCCCAAGGCCCCTTCATACGATTTACACAAATTGAGGGATATCTTCATCTCCTTCACCATTTTAGGGTTACAAAATAGGTCCTCTTACCTTGGTTGAAAGGCACAACCTAAAATAGTTAGGACAAGATCAAGTCCTATTTGAGTGCTATCCATCTCTCCAAAATTTTGAGTGATAGTTAGATCACACCCCTGACTACAAAACAACATACATCATGATCTATCTATCTTCAAGCTTCATGCCATATCTTTGATGCTGCGCTTTCAGATCGAAAAGGAGAAAAAAATTTGGGTACTAATAGATGGAGCATGTGAGGTAATGGAATAAATAGATGAGAAATCGTGAGCCTACCATGTGCCATTAAAGACTAATAAAATAAACATTGGAATTGAAGACACCCTAAAGGAAGTGGTAATTGGTGATTATTGATCAGAACCAGAGGTTACAAAAATCATTGAACTATTATGTGATATTTAGGATATTTTCCCAAGAGGATACCATGAGTTAATGGGTATGTATCCATCATTAGGATTAATGAAAATCAAACTCAAAGAGGCCTTACTAGCTGAATCCTAATCTGCACGTTAAGGTGAAGAATGAAATTGATAAAATGTTGAATTCATGCATTATTGATCCCATTGAAGAGTCATATTGGATAAATCCCTATGGTTATAATCATTAAAAAGTATGGTAGGATAAGGATTTGTGTTGAATATAGAGTTATGAATGCTTCATGTTTCATTGATCCCTTTCCCATGTCATTCAATGAGGATATCCTAGATGGTGTTGTAGGGTGCGAGATATATTCTTTTATAGATGGATTTTAGGATACTATCAGGTTAGGATCACACACGAGGTCTGAGAAAAGACAAATTTTACAGCTGAATGTGGATGATTTTCTTACATGGTTATGCCCTTTGGCCTGAGGAATTTACTAGTGTTGTTCTCGCATATTATTGTTCAATTATTTTACAACTTCATTCATAAATTTATTCGGGTATATTTGGATGATTGGATGGTGTATGGACTAGTTAAACACTATTATGACTTCTTAAGGTTGATGTTTGAATGATGTAGGAAAATTAGTATCTCCTTGGATGCTAAGAATTATATCTTCGTGACACCATTTGACACTTTTCTTAGAAACATCATCTATAAAGAAGAATTGCTAGTAAACCTAGCCAGTGCATTGCATTCATCCAACCAATCAAAGTGAAGTGTGTGGATAACCTAGACATACTATTTATTACCATGAGTTTATTAATGGATATGTAAATATTTCCATGCCACTTGAAAATTTGTTAAAGGAAAACAAAAAATTCTTTTGGGGTGATGCACAAAAACTAACATTTGAGGCTTTAAAGGAACAAAAACCACCATGTCTATATTACGCTTCACTTCGTGAGTAAACCATTCCATGTTCATATAGATGCGTTTGATACAACCATGAGCATAGTTTTGGCCCAACCTAGAGAAGGGGATGTAGATCATCCAATATATTTTACAAGTAGGAAGTTGACGTCGGCTGAGGATAGTCACATAACCATAGATCATAAAGCATTGTCAATGGTGTACACACTTCACAAGTTTAGACAATATCTGCTAGCCATACCATTTATTTTCTACATTGATCACATGGAACTTAAATATCTAGTTAACAAGATAGTTTTGCAAGGGAAAAATTTTCATTAGATCATTTTATTTCAAGAGTTTGATTTCTTAGTTATAGTTAATTCTGACAAGAGAAATTTGGGACGAAACCACTTATCATGGAGTAACTTAGGTGAGGACATGCAAAGCATAGAGGACACTATGTTAAATTATTAGTTGTTTAGACTACACCACCCATTAGCTGATTTAGATTACATTGTAGTATTCTTGTGCATTGGAGTTACGCTTGAAGGTATGAAGAAACTCAAGAAAAAGTAGCTATCAATTCACATGGTGCCCTACTAGCTAATTGGAGGAGATTTATATAAAATGGGTAGATATGATTTCTTACGCATTTGTGTATTAGAGCATGATCGTGAAGCTATCATGAAAGAAGTGTATGGAAGAATAGATAGAGGTCATTATGTAGGTGAAGAAATAACATGCAATATTTACTCATAGGATTATAATAGGAGACACTCTATAAGGATACCAAGAAATTTGTTAAGGCCTCGTGACCATTTTCAAATGATAGGTCAACTAGGAAATTGGGATGAGATATTGTTACACCCTATAGAAAGTGAAAAACCATTTGATAAGTGGATAATAGACATTGTTTGCCCCATTGCACCAATTACGTGAAGGAAAAGTCCACATTACATTATAACATATACAAATTACTTGACAAGATGGGAATAAGTTGTGTCTGCAAAGAATTGAACTACAACTACAACAATAATATCTATATGGGAAAATATCATTAGTAGGTATGACTCCATTAAGCCTTACTAGTGATTGTGGAAATCACTTGCTGAATGAGACAACAAAATATTGTTGTCATAGTTCATGGTAGATAATCACAAGAATACCCCCTATCACCCATAATCCAATGGTATCTTGTAAAGTATTTCATTAAAATTTTAGGACAAACATTTATAAAGATATGTGATGTAGGAAGAAAATATTTGGATGTCAAAGTCTCAATTGAGTTATGGGAATATAAAACTACATACATGAGATTGAATACATCCACACCTTTTCAATTGGTGTTTGGTGTGGAAGTATTTTTTCATGTGGAGTTCATTCTACCCTCGCCGCACATTACACACACAGGAGGAATCAATGATGAAAAATCGGTGGATGAGTGCATTGATAAACTAATGTAATTAGATGAGCAGTGCACAATTGTGCGATGGAGTGAAAAGGCATATAAAGCAAGGGAAAATTATTGGCATGACAAAAAATTTAAGAATAAGTCTATTGTAGTAGGGAAGATGGTGCTTTTGTATGACTAAGAGTTTGCACACCATCCTAATAAGATTAATGCACATTGGTTGCGACCATTTCTAGTAACCAAAATATTTGAATCAAGTACATGTAAATTATAGTCACTGAATGGAATTATGTTTCCTAGTTAATTTTGGTGGCTCAAACATGCAACCATATCTCAGATCTTGAAAGGGTCGAGGTGTCTGAGACCACAATGGAACCATCCCCAAGTTGTTGGACCTTGCGAGCTTGGGACAGATCTCCTGAGAGAAGGCCGGTTACTCTATCTATCTCTAGTGTTACTTTTACTCCTAGTGTTGAAAGGGATAACTAAGCTAAGAATTCCAAGGGACTAGGGATAACATAACTTAAACTACACTAAAAGGTGATAGCACTAGAAAATAGGGATGAACACTATCTGTTCTGAGAAATAATGACAGGGAATGTATGAGAGGGGGCTAGGCACGAGTAGCACAATAAAACACACATTAACCAAATTGTTCTTATGGAAAAAAACCAAATATGGATCTGTAAGAGACCAAAAATAACACAATAATATGCAATGTAAGAGAAGAGGCAAGAAGAAGGAACGAAAACATGCTAGGATAGAGAATAGTCACAAAATGATGCTTCCATTACTTCCAAAAGTGCATAGAACTATTACAATCATAAGGAGGCCGATATCCACATGCAAGAGCCAAACATGGAGGTCTGCAACTCAAAATACAAAAAATATGGAGTCCTTAGCAGCATGTGTAAGGATCCATAGTATCCAACATAACAAATGATCCTTACTCTTACATTTATAGATGAATCTATGGAGACAAAAGGAAAAGGAGGGAAAACCTAAATTTTAAACATAACTACCAACAAGAAGAATTCAATGTCTCGCAAATCCACTTGGAAATATGTGAAATACACTTCCCCATTCTGTTTGACGTGTTGAGGAAAATAGAATGGATCATACTAAATTGGGTGGTTGGAGAAATCAGATCTGTTCATCAATATTAAGATAGACGTTCTCCCAATTCTTACCTACCAGATCCATCAGAATTTGAATTTTGAATTTTTGACAATGTAGCTCATGTCAGCAGCTTTTTGACAAGTCCTAGCACACGCTGATCTGAGCTCTGTAGCTGATGATATGGCTGTCAGAAGATGTCGAGTCATCAGCATATATAAGACACGTGACATGCGCTAATTAGCTAATATGGTGGCTAAATGTATAATTATTTGTCATTTATGCCACGTGTTAATCATTCATTTGTTGCGAGGATTCGACACCATGTTTGGTTGCAAACGGCATATTGAGCATGTCAAGAGAAGATCTGGCACAGAAGGGCATGGGGAGAAAACAAAGGAAAGTGTGGATGAGAGCACGCGCAATGCGCACGGGGAGATGATTCAAACTGGTGAGCAGAGAATGTATGGTCAAGGTGTAACTATTAAAAAGTAATGGGTGCGGCACACGAAGGGTGGAAGGAAATTGACTTAGAAGAAGGTGAATGGTCGGAAGGTAGGAATGAGAGAGAATTGGAAGGGGAAAAGGAAACAGGGTGCGCGGGTAAAAACCTGCTACCAAGGAAATGTGCCAAATGATTCGAGTGCATGCAACTTCTTCAATAGATAACTTAGGGCCAGAATGTGTATGTATGTTATCGAACTTACTAGGGTATTTATTTAGATAATAGTTACTTTAATGGGAGTAGGATGAACCCTTATTATAAATAAGCTTCTTTTTTTGTTTTTAATAAATCACTATTTCCATTTAGATTAGATTTCCCTTTTTGTTTTATTTTGATTTTTTTTGTTATAATACATGCATTCATGCACAAGAGCTAACTATTATATGTTATATTGATGCACAAATGACCACACATGATTTTTGTGTGGGGTGAAGAAGATGTAGGTTTATGAAACAAAAAATAAAGGAAAAATACTTGAATAAAGTTTGATGAATGAGTGTGTGTTGGGGTGAGCGAATTGTGCATGATGGAAAAATATATTGGTGCACAGTAGAAAGAATTGTTAATGAATAGATATGATGTGAAGATTTATTTAAGTTGGTGGAATTTCTTAGATTGGAAACCACATGAAGAGAGAGTGCACAATGTAATTCGAGGGAGGAAATGAAAAGATAGACTACTTGGAAAGTTTCGCATCGGTAGAATGTGTGCGGTGTAAGAAGATGCACATAAGAGGGTCTATAACCTATAAATTAGTGGCACATGATAAGGTTATAGACTACGCACGTGAGAGAAAGTGGAAGAAAAAGGAAAAAGTAGAAAATTGAATTAAAGATAAAAAAGAGGTGGTAGGTGATGAGAAATTAATGAGGTCGAAAATAAAAAGGCTATAAAAGCATAAATAAAAAAATTCACTCACCTTGCATTTGAAAATTTGTGCACGAAAGATCTAAATTGTGATAAGTGTGAAGTGTGAAAGAAAACTATAAAATATGAGAATGAAGGAGAACAAGATAAAAGTTTAAGTGGACAAGAAAATATGCACACAACCTTGAGTTCAAAGAGATCCCTTAGTATAAATGGACTCTAGGAGATAAAGGGTGTGGAAGCACACAAATAATAGGGTTAAAAGGTGGAAAAAATAATTAGGGAAAGAAGTGACTCGTAGGGTGCAGCTAGGGCACAAATTTTAAGTGGATGAGAGCAAGGAATTGAGAAAGGACTTGGTGATTCAACACCAAGGGCACAAGTTAAATATGTAAGTGGTTTATTTTCACCACCTAGGGCACACATTTCATGGATTTCAGGGTTTGAGTAGTTGGAAAATGACAATGGAACCAAATAATTCACCAAAGAATAGAAGAACATCAACAAATCCCTAGATTATTGGTTTTATGAAATGTTATATCCGTAAGATGTTGTTATCGGTAAACCATAGGCCTCATAGTTGAAAAAGTGTAAAATTAGTGATTACAATCATAGAATGCAAGCCCATGAGACCAATATTAGAAATGATGTCTTAAAGGAGATGGAAAAAGGGATGGAAGAAGGGAAGATTGTCCTTGATGAACAGCTTTTGGAAGGATTTGGAAAGTGCGAGAGTCTTGCAGGTTGTATGAGTCTTTTTCTTAAGAAAATGCATGCACTTATACTAGTGGATTTTTTCAAGAGTGCATGAAGATTATTTTTACTTCCCGGGAAGAAGAATGTATTTTACTGTGTATTTTATTAGAAGGGTAACTGGGCTATGTGAAAATGGAGTAGATACCAAAGTAGATTTTAATGATGAAGACACGGTTAAGGATACATTAACCAAGTTCTAATACCAATGAGGGCGTCATGCATTCAATATTATTAACATATCTGATCTAGGTAATAGAGTGGCCACATGCCTAGTGAGATTAAATTTGGGAGCCTCTGAGTGTTAGACAATATCATGCATAAGATGGTGTAGAAGACATAATACAAAATTTCCTTATTTATAGCTAAAGTCAACATAGAGGAGGCCAAGAACTAAGTAGATAGAGGAAAGAAGATCAATTGAAGTTATATACTCCTTTTGATTGTATTATGGGAGATTGGGATATTTGATGGTCCAAAAGATTAAATATGGGTCTACCCAATTGCGAATAAGTCTATGGTATAGAAATTTTCTAAGTATGGTTGTGATGACGATATCTTGAACCCGTAAAAGGTGCTCCTAGAAAAGGGTATAAAAGGATGCACAAAACATTTGAAAATGAATAACGCATTTGAAGATAACTTCCAATACATTTGGATGGGCAAGTAGAGTTCATATTATTGCACCACTTTTACCTTATTTTATTTATGTTAAGTAATAGGGAGATAGGGCCATGGTGAAAAATACCATTTGCATTGGTAGAAAAATGCTTCTAGGCCACTATTAACCACATAAAATATGTACAAAAGTTAACGTACAATGAAGACAACGTATATGTTGACTACCACACACTACACCTAACATATGTGTATCTATCTAAGGCACCATATGTAGAGACCTTGAGATAGATAATATAGTGATGCACCCCATAAATTTAGTAGTGGGTAAGAATTATTGTAGGGTATATATATCTCTCTGATTGAAGATCAAGGGGGGGAAATAAAATGGTTTTATGACCTTGAGATGCCGTAACCTCTAAATATGAAGTAGACGGTGGGTATCCCCAAGTGCAAGAGACAAGGAAAATCAAGAGGAGGAGATAAAAGAGAAAGAATATGATTCCATAGTTAACCATAGCACAAGGAAACATATATAGCAAAGGAATCATGAGGCAAGCTCTTTTCACCCACTTAAGGAGTCTCCATTATCAAGGGCACACAATCCTATTCATGTAAAGAACAATCTGTGAGTGATATATGTCATTGATGAAGAAGAAGAGGACTTAGAGAAAAAGGTTCTCACGAGAAGATACGGTGCATGAAGAGGGGATACCACAAGATGAGGAAAAGGAGATAGTGAAATAGGAGGAATAAGATCTAACATAGGAGGAAGATGTAACATCCTCAATTTATACCTTAGAACAAGTGAATTTTTTTTTTTGATAATTGCATCCTGGTTCTAAATACATAATTTAGAACTCACAAATCAAATAACCATTCTTATAACAGACAACCATATGCAGCTGTAATGACTCGGAGTACCTCCGATCTATTCATTCCATGACTCGGTAATCTACCGATCTATTCATGAGTAATAAGAGTTGGCGTTTTTATTTAACACTTCACTCTTGCGGTTCTCTTCCCTACTCTGGGATTCAGAATGCTCTATCCAAGGAACCTAACTGAATAATTTTTACCATTATTCATCGGCATCTCATCCCTTAGACTAGGTGAATTAGGACAACGCAATCAGCAGCTTGCGATACTTTGGCCAAAGATTTGAAACATACTGTTTATGTCTCGTATTCCTTAACGGCATACTCATCAATCTGGAATACGCCCTTCACCCCATTCTTATGTTATATAGAATCTCTTATACCGACTTCTGTCAGTCCTTCCTATCACAACTTAATCACTCGGAGACAGATTATCAAGGTGATAATGTTATATGGATGCCCACAAGGATTAGGGATACGATGACATACTGGTTTAACCCTGCAGTTAAACCAGTGTGTCATGATACCCCGAATCTCCTAGGCAGCCTTATAACATGACCACCTTCCTAATCGGTCCTTGAGTAACTCGTTTGAGATCAAAGTGTAAATCTTAGCGATCAATGCAAAGGGTGTCATCATAAGTCACCTGCATTGTTGTAACTTCGAGAAGATCCTAATCTTCTTGGAGGTACAGCCCTGCAGTTGACTTGTGCCGTCAACCTTTAAATACGCCTCGAAAATATTTACTTAATAATATGTGTTTCGCACGTTGAGTTTTAAATTACATGAAAGACTTTCCCCTAAGGTTAGCCTTTCCCGATCCCTGGATTCTTCGTCTTAAGATGACCTTCCTCAATAAAACCGATTACATGGTAGAGGTAATAAGGTCAAGATCTCATCAAGGAGTTATTAGAATATACATGATTCTAAAACAACAGAATTGGACAATATCTCATAATCTTCACATGAGATTGTCATCTGAACCCCATTAGATTTATATCAGTTCTCTTAACTGAATTTATATCATTCTTATTAGCATCAAGATATAAATGGTTAAGAATCCAATTTAATGTTGTCCTGTCATGCTCAGGACTAGGGATTAGTAATTTAATTCAGCTTGATTAGCGTTCTGCTTAGGTTCATTTTAGCCCTATCTTTTAGAAAGACAATGATTTAAATTTCAATTTAGCTTTCGATAGAACAAATTAGAACTACTAAACACTCATAAGAATTCAATCACATTTTCTTATAAGCTTTCATTGACAATCACAAAAGCATCCAAATTACACAAGATAACATTGCCACTCCGGTATATAAACCGAAGAAGGTCAACTATCAGAATTAAGAATACAACACATAAGTAACAAATACTTATTTCCATTCCTTTCAGAACTATACAAATACATTTTAGGCATTCAAAGATACTTGATACAATTCTCAACGGAAAAGAAACATCTTTCCACATTTAGTACATTTAGAAAATCAAGTCAGTAATTCATTATAATTCAAATTAAACAATCTAGATCATCCGGTCGATCTGCATTGCTTTTACCACTTACGGCAACCATCTCGCAAAAATAGTCAACATGAGTCGGTTCGATGAACCGAGCATGATAAGCACTAACTTTTAAAACAATTGCAATCAAATCAATTGTTTTCATAAACACCTGTTTAAATGAGATCAATTATCCAAACAAGTAAACATATTCAGACTATGCCTTTGTAATACAAAAATGACTACAAATGTGTAACTCTATCATCGTTACAAAATAGTCTTAAACACTTCTCAATTATTTCATCAAATATTAGAAATCAAGAACGAAAGTATCCAAAGCAATTATCTTGAATCCAAGATCAGCAATATTGAACAAATCGTTACTTTCATCAAGAAAAGGAATATCATAACAAATCGTGATTCCATCAATATGATACAAAAACAATTCCAACTGTTAAACAGATATCGACATGCATTGTTATGATAGAAGAGAAAGAAACAAATCATTCACATTTCCCTTCACACAAGCTCATGACTGTACCGTCTCCTCATATGGAAAGCCTTCATCCTACATGCATACGAATAAGTCCGACGAGCCACAAGAAAAATCACTGTTTAAATAAAAATCAAACATAGCAAAGCTTCTGTACAGTAGCTAACACGCCTATAGTGATGACTATCAACCAACAGACTCACAAGACCTTCCACAAGAAGTGGCAAACTAGATGGGTTTCTCCACATTGCCTGTCGAGGTGCAGTCGACGGCTTAGTTCAGTCTAGCTTAAAACAGGATAGTTTTGCAACAAAGACTAACATGCTAACAATCCCGCACATAAACCTATAGCCCAAGCTAGTCCCTTCTAAACACAGTAAGGCTTTTCGACCCAAGGTCGAAATCAAGAACTTTTATTATATCGCGGCCAACAACAAACTTCATCGCATTAAGCAATTTGATGTTTCCATAAGACTATGCGAAGATTATCCTACAAATTCCGTAACATACACAGCCTCATCCAACTAGGAAAAACAGAAAGGAAACATATCATTCTGTATTTACATCTGTACGCAATCGGAATCAGACGTATAGCATTCACGATTCATTTATACAAGGCCACATTACTTGATATAAATCATTACTCAGGAAATCCCACAATGTCAAAACAACAGTATACCAAGTCAAGTTTTAACTGAGGAAAAATAAAATACAGGATAACTTCCATGAATTCAACTGAACCCAAACAACAGTGGCAAGACAAATTGTTGCAATGATTCCATCTGGGCAAATCAATGGTGTACATAAAAAAATCAGGCAAAAGCAAATTTAAATACTGATTTCAAAACAAGGAACCCGACTGACCCTTTGCCAATTCTTCGCACAAGTTTGCACAGAATGTAAACGTAAAAATACACCCAAAGAATCTGTACCACAAAATCCTTGCAACACGAAGGTATTCTTACAAATAACAGAGGTCTTAGTACATGTTATTCCCTCAAGTCACTGGCTCATCAATTACCAATATTCAATTATATTTAACTTGAACAGAGGTCCAAATATAAGTAAATCATTCAATCGACTCCACAGAGTCATTCTGATTACAACAAAATATGAATATATACATATTGCATACTGCTAACGGGTTGAAACCCATAACCACAAAGCAAGGAATACACAATTTCCAAAAAGGGTGCAATGAAATATCAAACACAATAAGTTATTCATTCAAAATAACTTAAAATACCATAGCGAAGCCCTACTAGGTTCTGTAACCTTCACCAATGATAACCACCACAAACTTGCAAAGAAGTCCAATAAGACTGAACATTCACACAAAAGTCCAACAGTATCTTTTCCGACAAGAATCAACAACAAGCCTCATCAACAAGTTTCAATCAACAAGTTTCTACTGTATCCTGAACCCAGCAAGAGAAGCATGCACGGGTTCTCACGGAGCCGGAAGATACCCTTCAAGCACATGTTACACAAACTTACGCCGGAATGTGAAGCACAATAAAATAGAGAACAGTTCGAAATACATCACACACCCATTAAGGGTTAAATTTGAAAAATGAACAGCATAAAGATACAGTACCAAATCACACAAGACAACCATAGAAAATCATCTATTTCCATAAGTCATTTGAACAGAGTTGTTCTAATGAAATCACTTGAAAGACAACAAGATTTTTAAAGGTTAGGGCCTAACATGCCTAGATTTTTGCTCAAAATTCCGAAGCAGACCACTGAAAGAGCTCGGACTTCCTTTTCCTTTTCCAAGTTAGAGCGACCAACAAGATTTTGCTATCTCCATGACATATATACTTTCCTTGCCAGAGAAAATAGCTAGATACCCTCATACTTTCCATGCAACTCCAAGAAGATCAAAAGTGCGAAGAACCAAAGTGAAGTGAAGAAGGAAAACCGAAATTCGCGATAAGCCAAACAAACCAACAACTTTCCAATTTGCATGCCTTCTTGAGTTCCGAGCTCGACTTCCAAGCTCATTAATTGCATTCACTCCAATTTTCCCACTTAAACTCAACTGCCACCGACCACCAAAATTGGCGATAGATAAATAAAATCTCCAGACCATTTTCGGTCTTAGCGACCTGCCACGTCGGCTCAGGTTAGCCATTTCTAAAACCTCCGCCAATACCTGTCTTCATACTTATCCAATGCATTTAATTACATAGAAAATTCCGCCCATGGTTCGCACCCCTCCATAGGCCCCTTTACATTCTTGCTCACTAGTTAGGTTAGTAACTTAGGTTAGAATTTAGGATAACACCTAGTCTAACCACTTTACACATAGATACTAACTTAGAACATCAGCTCTTAGCCTAGGTCTAAATTAGATTAACACTAATCTAACCCTAGGTTAGGATTTATTTTTATGTTACTAATCATTAATAATTCCTTTGCTTATGGTCTACATTTTGTACACTCGACACCGAAAGACCTAACAATACATTCTCGAACATCCTTAGCTCTGCAACATAGAGATCAACTTCCGTGAAACCGAATTATTAGTCACGGATTGAGACCCTCCGTATATACTTCATACTCGGGAACCGATCCATTTCACATGATCAACCAGTCATACTCCGGACTAGCTTATTCAATGATTTATCCATATTTTCCAGGTCTTTTCTTTTAATTCATCACGAACAAACTTAGCATACTTGGATCAATTCAACTGATCCAAGTAGGTATTATAGAATAACTCGTAATTCATTCCGAATAAGATTAAACTCGATACAAAATGAAAGAAATAAAAGAGTCACTTCATATTCGACTCGACTTGCTTCAAGATCTCGCAATCGCAAAGAAATTACATCTACATATCAAGCATGATTTCTTAATCGAGGAACACATCCTTTTCAAGAAATCACATATCAACACTTGTTTGCTCGTAGGAAGTTTGCCACAATGGTGTTAAGCTTCCTCCTAAAAGATTCATCGTCCCTTACATATTCAATTAACTCAATCAATTGCCTCAAGACACAAATAATGTGACTATTGTCCTATTTGAATAGTTCCGAAATCAATGTCATTATACATTTTATTATCAACATTTCCAAATAATGCTTATTTCTCCGCTTTCTTAAATTCAATCTCCTAAAAAAAACTTCTTAAAAGAATGTTTTGTCAACAAATTTTTCCATGGTCCTTTTCTCGGTGCAAGAGAGGGAAAAGATTTTCATCTCTTCTTTTCCCAAGTTCCTTTTTGAGCGTTAAATAGCCTTTAATTTCATGATTTCTTAAATGCATGGCGAGTTTCAACACTCCTTCCATGTGGTTTAACCACGATTACATCGACCTCTCCTATCAAGGAATTCAATTTAAAAATGTCCGTATTCTGAACTTCTATTTCTTAAGATAGATATATGGAAAACATCATGCATGTGAGATAGTTTGCTAAACGATAAGCTAAAGGATTGATTATTTCGATAATTTCAAAGGTCCCTTGAGCTAAGTTCTGAAACTTGGCATTTTGCCAAAAGTTATTGAAAAGTTCTAGGTTTAACACGAAGAAAAGCCTTATCACTAAAAACCTTTATCAATCCCTTAAGGTAATATTGGTCTCATCAATGTTTATTCATTCCTTTAGTCATCCCAATCACAAACTTGATGCTTCCATTTCGGGAAAATTTTTAGTCCAATTAGGCTCCCCAAATAGCTTTGGTTTCCTCAGAAGTTCCTTATTGCAAAGTACTTCTCCATTTCCCAACTGATCCGAGTTCTCGCTTTCCATCTCCTAATGCTGGTGCCATCCATTTTAAGAGATGGTGATAATATTTTTATATCTCAACTAATGGAAGATACTCCTCCCATTTATCTGCCTTTTCCATTTCTACGGTTGGACATTGTGCATGTCCTCCAACATTGATTTACCACCCATGTGGGGTTGTCCTCAAGATGATATGCGAATAAGTTTAGTTTCATTCATCCTCCTAAGCGTTTCCCAAAACCTTGGCGTCATTCTAGGATCCCCGCAAGATATAATCATCTCATGTGTCCAACATGCAATCAAGGATCTCATCAAATCTTTTGTTGCCGCTCCTCATCCTTTAGATTTCCGGTGAGCAATGAGCTACCTTGGTCGGTTTAGCTACAACTACTAGGATAACATCATGTTTATTCCTGGACATGGGTAGTCCTTGTGAAAATCCATTTTTATCCATTTGTATTACGGTATGCATGAGGATATAACAATCCAAGAGGGTGCAATTTGTTATACCAAGATGTAACATCCTCAATTTATACCGAGTACAAAATTAATTTTTTCCTTTTTTACATCCTTTCTAAATACATATTTAGAACTCATTTTAAATCAAATAACCATTTTATAATAGACAACCATATAAAGGTGAATTATGAAATACCTCCGATCTATTCATTCCATGACTAGGTACATATACCGATCTATTCATAGTAATATAAGATTCCTTTTTATCAAAATAAAACTTTTATACCTTATATCTTTGCGGTTCTCTTCCCTACTCGGTTCGCTTTACTCTGTCAAAGTAACATCTAATTCTCGAGGCAATTTTTACCATTATTCATCTTTGCCACAATCTCATCCTCCTAGACTAGGTCCCTTTTTAGGCTCAAAGTTGCCTCCAGCAGTAATTGTGATATTTCCTCCAAAGATTTGAAACATTATTATAGTTTCCTTAACGAAATTATCCCTTACATTTCCAATACGCCCTTTTACTACCATTCTTATGTTATATAGAATGTCTTGTTTCCAAACTTTTCCATGGTCCTTTTCCTATCACAGAGGTTGAAGAAGGGTTTGCACCTTCTTCCGCACTTCCTCTTTATGAGCATTAAATCCTTTAATTTCTGATAATGTTTATGGCCTTTTCACAACTCCTTTAGGGATACGATGAACATCGACCTCTCCCCTATCAGCTGGATTCAACCATGATGAATTTCATGAACTTCCCCGATAACTCCTAGGCAGCCTTATAACATGACCACCTTCCTAATCGGTCCCTGAGTAACTCGTTCGAGATCAAAGTGTAAATCTTAGCGATCAATGCAAAGGGTGTCGTCATAAGTCACCTGCATTGTTGTAACTTCGAGAAGATCCTAATCTTCTCGGAGGTACAGCCCTACAGTTGACTTGTGCCATCAACCTTTAAATCCACCTCGAAAAGATTTACTTAATAATATGTGTTTCACACGTTGAGTTTTAAATTACATGAAAGACTTTCCCCTAAGGTTAGCCTTTCCCGATCCCTGGATTCTTCGTCTTAAGATGACCTTCCTCAATAAAACCCATTACATGGTAGAGGTAATAAGGTCAAGATCTCATCAAGGAGTTATTAGAATATACATGATTCTAAAACAACAGAATTGGACAATATCTCATAATCTTCACATGAGATTGTCATCTGAACTCCATTAAATTTATATCAGTTCTCTTAACTGAATTTATATCATTCTTATTAGCATCAAGATATAAATGGTTAAGAATCCAATTTAATGTTGTCCTGTCATGCTCAGGACTAGGGATTAGTAATTTAATTCAGCTTGATTAGCGTTCTGCTTAAGTTCATTTTAGCCCTATCTTTTAGAAAGACAATGATTTAAATTTCAATTTAGCTTTCGATAGAACAAATTAGAACTACTAAACACTCATAAGAATTCAATCACATTTTCTTATAAGCTTTCATTGACAATCACAAAAGCATCCAAATTACACAAGATAACATTGCCACTCTGGTATATAAACCGCAGAAGGTCAACTATCAGAATTAAGAATACAACACATAAGTAACAAATACTTATTTCCATTCCTTTCAGAACTATACAAATACATTTTAGGCATTCAGCATACTTGATACAATGCTCAACGGAAAAGAAACATCTTTCCACATTTAGTACATTTAGAAAATCAAGCTGTAATTCATTATAAATCAAATTAAACAATCTGATCATCCGGTCAGATCTGCATTGCTTTTACCACTTACGGCAACCATCTGCAAAAATAGTCAACATGAGTCAGTTCGATGAACTGAGCATGATAAGCACTAACTTTTAAAACAATTGCAATCCGTCAATTGTTTTCATTAAACACCCTGTTTAAATGAGATCAATTCTCCAAACAAATAAACATATTCAGACTATGCCTTTTGAAATACAAAAATGGCTACAAATGTGTAACTCTATCATCGTTACAAAATAGTCTTAAACACTTCTCAATTATTTCATCAAATATTAGAAATCAAGAACGAAAGTATCCAAAGCAATTATCTTGAATCCAAGATCAGCAATATTGAACAAATCGTTACTTTCATCAGAAAAAGGAATATCATAACAAATCGTGATTCCATCAATATGATACAAAAACAATTCCAACTGTTAAACAGATATCGACATGCATTGTTATGATAGAAGAGAAAGAAACAAATCATTCACATTTCCCTTCACACAAGCTCATGACTGTACCGTCTCCTCATATGGAAAGCCTTCATCCTACATGCATACGAATAAGTCCGACGAGCCACAAGAAAAATCACTGTTTAAATAAAAATCGAACACATGAAAGCTTCTGTATAGTAGCTAACATGCCTATAGTGATGACTATCAACCAACAGACTCACAAGACCTTCCACAAGAAGCGGAAAACTAGATGGGTATCTCCACATTGCCTGTCGAGGTGCAGTCGACGGCTTAGTTCAGTCTAGCTTAAAACAGGATAGTTTTGCAACAAATACTAACATGCTAACAATCCCGCACATAAACCTATAGCCCAAGCTAGTCCCTTCTAAACACAGTAAGGCTTTTCGACCCAAGGTCAAAATCAAGAACTTTTATTATATCGCGGCCAACAACAAACTTCATCGCATTAAGCAAATTGATGTTTCCATAAGACTATGCGAAGATTATCCTACAAATTCCGTAACATACACAGCCTCATCCAACTAGGAAAAAAGAAAGGAAACATATCATTCTGTATTTACATCTGTACGCAATCGGAATCAGACGTATAGCATTCACGATTCATTTATACAAAGCCGCGTTACTTGATATAAATCATTACTCAGGAAAATCCCACAATGTCAAAACAACAGTATACCAAGTCAAGTTTTAACTGAGGCAAAAGAAAATACAGGATAACTTCCACGAATTCAACTGAACCCGAACAACAGTGGCAAGACAAATTGTTGCAAAGATTCCATCTGGGAAAATCAATGGTATACATATAAAGATCAGGCAAAAGCAAATTTAAATACTGATTTCAAAACAAGGAACCCGACTGAACCTTTGCCAATTCTTCGCACAAGTTACTTGCGCAATGTAAACGTAAAAATACACCCAAAGAATCATGTACTATAAAATCCTTCCAACACAAAGGTATTCTTACAAATAACAGAGGTCGTAATACATGTTATTCCTTCAAGTCTCTGGCACATCAATTACCAATATTCAATTATATTTAGCTTCAACAGTGGTCCAAATATATGAATCATTCAATCGACTCCACAGAGTCGTTTCGATTACAACAAACATAAATATATACATATTGCATACTGTCAACGGGTTGAAACCCATAACCACAAAGCAAGGAATACACAATTTCCAAAAAGGGCGCAATGAAATACTAAAACACAATAAGTTATTCATTTAAAATAACTTAAAATACCATAGCGAAGCCCTACTAGGTTCTGTAACCTTCACCAATGATAACCACCACAAACTTGCAAAGAAGTCCAATAAGACTGAACATTCACACAAAAGTCCAACAGTATCTTTTCCGACAAGAATCAACAACAAGCCTCATCAACAAGTTTCAATCAACAAGTTTCTATCAACAAGTTTCTACTGTATCCTGAACCCAGCAAGAGAAGCATGCACGGGTTCTCACGGAGCAGGAAGATACCCTTCAAGCACATGTTTCACAAACTTACGCCGGAATGTAAAGCACAATAAAACAGTGAACAGTTCGAAGTACAACACACACCCATTAAGGGTTAAATTTGTAAAAACGAACAGCATAAAGATACAGTACCAAATCACACAAGACAACCATAGAAATCATCTATTTCCATAAATCATTTGAACAGAGTTGTTCTAATGAAATCACTTGAAAGACAGCAAGATTTTTAAAGGTTAGGGCCTAACATGCCTGGATTTTTGCTCAAAATTCCGAAGCAGACCACTGAAAGAGCTCGGACTTCCTTTTCCTTTTCCAAGTTAGAGCGACCAACAAGATTTTGCTATCTCCATGACATATATACTTTCCTTGCCAGAGAAAAGAGCTAGATACCCTCATACTCGCCATGCAACTCCAAGAAGACTGGTGCGAAGAACCAGTGAACAGGCAGAAGGAAAACCGAAATTCGCGATAAGCCAAACAAACCAACAACTTTCCAATTTGCATGCCTTCTCGCGAGTTCCGAGCTCGACTTCCAAGCTCATTAATTGCATTCACTCCAATTTTCCCGCTTAAACTCAACTGCCACCGACCGCCAAAATTGGCGATAGACATAAAAATAAAATCTCCAGACCATTTTCAGTTTTGGTGACCTGCCACGTCGGCTCAGGTTAGCCGTTTCTAAAACCTCCACCAATACCTATCTTCATACTTATCCAATGCATTTAATTACATAGAAAATGCCGCCCATGGTTCGCACCCCTCCATAGGCCCCTTTACATTCTTGCTCACTAGTTAGGTTAGTAACTTAGGTTAGAATTTAGGATAACACCTAGTCTAACCACTTTACACATAGATACTAACTTAGAACATCAGCTCTTAGCCTAGGTCTAGGTTAGATTAACACTAATCTAACCCCTAGGTTAGGTTTAGTTTTAGGTTACTAATCATTAATAATTCCAGTTAGGTCTACATTCTGTACACTCATAAAAAGACCTACAACATACATTCTCGAACAGGGTTAGCTCCTGTTCCGCCTTAGGCTACAGAATTATATGAAACCGAATTATTATCTGGTCCATGATTGAGACCCTCCAGATATACTTCGATATCGGGAACCAATCCATTTCACATGATCAACCTGAGTCATACTCCGGACTAGCTTATTCAATGCTTCTAGACCTTGCAACCTGTTCAAGGTCTGTAATTTTAATTCATCACGAACAAACTTAAAGCAATACTTGGATCAATTCAACTGATCCAAGGCTAGGTATTATAGAAGGGTAACTCTGTAATTCATTCCGAGATAAGATTAAACTTAGATACAAAATGAAAGAAATAAAAGAGTCCAATCATATTCCGACTCCAGTCAAGATCTGCAATCTGCAAAGAAAATACAGTACATATCAAGCATGATTTCTTAAT